>CM049437.1:20538315-21788315 GCA_026929855.1 Poa annua | reverse complement strand
AGGATAATCCTCGTCATGCGAACCATCCAAGATGACGTGGTCCGGGGCTTCGTAGAGGTGCGGAAGTGGCGCCGTCGCCAGCCAGCGCGGACGGGTGGTCGGGCTCTGGTTCTGCTCCGGGAGTAGATCGTCGAGATTGTCGATCCCCGACCAGTTCTGGCCGTGAAGTGGCCTGAGCCACTTCGACATCGCGGCGAGCTCGGCCACCCTGACCCGCTGGTAGTGGTCCTCCTCCTGCCGTCTCCAGTGCGCCTCCTAGTCACGCAACCGGTGGTACTCCTCCAGAATCGCTTCTCGCCGTCGCCACTCCGCCTCTGCCACTCCGCCTCTACCTCCTCAGCTGACTTCTGGAGGACTGAGCCCAGCCCCTGCCAGCGAGCCAGCTCGTCTGTGTCCACGGTGAGCATGGACGCGGCAATGGCGGTCTTTAGCTCCTCGTCGAAGTTGGGGTAGGTCTCCTCCTTCACCGCGTGCGGCGCATGTGGGACACGGCCGCAAGCAGGAGCGGCGCGAGCAGAAGCATGACACCGGCGGTACCCTGGGGGCGGGGACAACGGAGGAGATCACGGCCCTCTGTGTGTGGCCCGGGCGCCGTCGAAGAAGGACGCCGTAGGTCATGCTCGTCCTCGAACCAGGTCAGCCAAGACGGGTGGTCCACGAGGTCGGTGGGGAGCTGGGCTCGACGCACCGCGATCTCCCTATCACGGGCGGCCCTTCGCTAGAACCAGAGGCACCGGAATCCTCTCGGGATTAAAGTGCTAGAAGTCGGGGAGGTGCTAGAATGGAGCGGCCACCGAGGCTGCGCCATTAGTGGGGCTGCGGCCGGGGCAGCCCGTGGCGCGACGCGGTGGCGCCTACCCGACGAGGAGCTCGCCTCCTTTTCGTGCTTGCCCTTAAGGTCAGCTTCCCGAGCCACCGGAACAAATCCATGGTAAAAACCGGAGATGTTGTGTGGTGACTAGGGTTTGTGGTTGGCGGCACGGCAGCATAGTGTGGACGGGGGAAGTGGCAATCATCACCATCCGCCCGTGCCCACATTAAATAGAACCGACCAGGGAGGCTGCCGCTTCCAGGTGGGTTCGGGGAGGACACCGTGCGAACACGCGAACATTTTTTTGTTGTCCGTGGCGACGCAAAGCTGGTCCAAATTTGGGCCAGCAATGTGTCAAGGCGGACAGAAAGTAGGCAGACTCCGTTTTTATGTCAGCGTGTTGGGTCCTGGTTTTGGTCCAGCTCGATCTAAACGAACGCGCGTAGAATCAATGCGTCATGCCATTGAAATCATTCTAAGTTTTCCCTTTGTGCCAAATATCACAATTCTTTTAATAGAGGACACTTCGTGAAGCACTTGGTCACACACTTGAAAGTCCAGAGCTCTTCTATCTGCTTTGGCCATCTACTGTCAGCATAACTCTTCTATCTGCTTTGTGCGGTAAGCATGTTCGGATGGATCTCTGGCACACAGTCCGGTCCGAGAACTGCCGGCTCGCCAGACTAGGACAACAATAACGCCACGCTTCGAGCGCTGTGTGTCCACTGAGTGTAGAATTAGAAAGAATTATCTATGGCTCAATTAGTTGTATAAGTGACAACTTCCAATATTGCACAATCAAGTACAACCAGCTCAAAGTTGACTTCATTATTGATTGCAGGCAGAATGGACTGTCATTACATGTTTTATATTACTCATGATTCCACGGTAGCTACACAACGGGGGATAAAAATCTCTATAGGATAATTACTAAATGTTGTGATGAGATATGCGAAGACGTTGGTAGGTCTAGGTCCTTTATTCTCTGCGCGTAAGATCAAAACAGCAAAGCAAGTAAATGCTCAATCTATTTTGTGTGGACTAATTTGTCCTTGCTTCTGCATGCATAGTATAGCTGGGTAGTTATTATTTCCATGCAGCCGATTGGCTTTTCTGGCATGCCTTCACAATGGGTAGTAACTTCAACTAGTAACATATAGGTGTTACTAGATTATGTTATTACCCTCACAATGCAAAATAACATAGATGTAGTATCATATGTAGTCTCATTTATTACTCTATACACACATTTTGTCTTGAAAACTGTGATGTGATGGTAACTAGCTAAGTTACTCCATTTGCCTCTCTTCTCATTAATTATATGCCACATCATCTTTTTTTTCTAGGTGGCATCTATGTTACTATCTTAGTTACTCCCACTATGACTAGTCTTATGTTGCCTTAAATCTGACTCTTATGACAAAATAGTACTCCCTCTGGTCTGTTTTAATTGTCATGAAGAATGTGCTTGCTGGTAGAAAGTCATGTATAACTTCCGACACTCTTTCCTGATCGGAGGGGTTCTATTTTTTCTTTAATGTACCCTCAATTTTTTTTTATGTATCTTGGAATAAGAATTTTGTGCACCGAAAGTCTACACGTACTAAGAAAACACCCTTATATAAGAAAGTGATTATTTTAAAAATTCAAATTGAAAACTTACATTTTTTTGGACCCGTGAAAACTCAAATTGAAAACTTCCATTTTTTGCACTCCTCTAGTTGGGCCAGAATACTCCGGTCAAGGGAGGATGCAGGTTAGACAGCATTAGGATGATAATGTTGTTGCCACCACTTTTAGCGAGCCATGTTGAACAAACATATACTCATTAGTTGAGTACCTAACATGGAAAAGCTGATTGTCATGTATTCATAACCCCCCAAACAGGTCAAGACTTAGTGGACCTACAACATAAGGTGCTTAGAGCGATGCTTAAAAAGACAAACCAGTTTTGTCCAACTGTTGGTGCTTATTTATACGATAAAGATGCTTTACTAGACAACTCTTTTATAGAAATAAACAATAGTGCTTAACCAGAATATTGTTTACTTTTATAAGCACCTTTCTAAGCACTCCGATTGTACATGGCCTAGCTACTATTTTGTTGCTACATGAAACAAACAAGTAAGAACACAAAGAATATAGCCATAAAAGTGAAGTCTCGGCCACCAGGGGGAGGACAACATGGCCTTGGCGTCGATAGGCATGTTGCCGTCAGCCTCGCGGGAGGAGAAACACGTTCGAGAAGCAACGGTGCGGTGTCTTCGCGGACACAAACATAAGCCAAGCTAGTGTAACTTACGTTAAGAGCATCTCTAATAGATGCTCTATCCTATATCCACTTTTTAGACTTATAGGGCACCTATTTTTAGTGTTATAGGGCACTAAATTTTTTTTTTTTGCTTTTCAAGATGCCCTATTCTAGGGCACTACTTCTCCAACACACATGCCCCATTTTAGACAATTCGATGAACATTCAAAGATAATTCGAACACAATTTTAACTACAAACCATCATCCGAACTCGATTTCATAATCTAAACTCGATTCTGACACACTCTGATGCTAATCCTAATCTGACCAGTCGAAGGAGGAGGAGATGTCCTCTAACCATTCGAAGGAGGAGCAGCTCAATGATGCACACGATGTTGTTGTTGGGAAACCCAAGAGCAAGGTATGATGAGTGCAGCAGCAAGTTTCACTCAGTTATGAAACCAAGGTTTATCGAACCAGTAGGAGATGAAGACGCTTCTGAAGGTGTCAACGGCGCCAGAAAAGAGCTTGGCGTGTAGTTGACGAGGGACCTGCACACAATACAACCAAAATACTTTGCCCCAACTTAACAGTGAGGTTGTCAATCTCACCGGCTTGCTGAAAACAAAGGATTAGACGTATAGTGTGGAAAATGATGTTTGTTTCCGGAGAATGAAAGGGAACAATGTTTGCAGTAGGTTGTATTATCAATGTAAAAGAATGGACCGGGTCCACAGTTCACTAGTGGTGTCTCTCCATAATAAATAATAACTACCATACGGGTAAACAAATTAAAGCTGAGCAATTGACAAAATAAAGAACTGCATAACAATGCATATACCAGTCACAGTGTCTACTATGAGATTTACTTGGACATTACAACATGAGTCATAGACCGTTCCAACCGCATCTATGACTAATAATCCACCTTCCGGTCAGCGTCCGCATCCCATTCAGTATTAAGTTGCAAGCAACAGATTATTACATTAAGTAAAGTGCGTAATGTAAGCAACACAATTATGTTTAGACAAAGCATCGCTGTTTTACCCCTGGTAGCAACAGTACATCCACAACCTTATAGGTTGCTGTCACTCCCCCAGATTAAATGGAGACTGAACCCACTATCTAGCATAAATAACCCCTTTTGGAGTCACAAGCATCTACTTGGCCAGAGAATCTACTAGCAACGGAGAGCATGCAAGATCATAAATAACATACACATGATATATAATTAAGCAACTTGACATAGTATTTAATAATTATCGAACCCCAGCAAACACAACATGTAGCATTACAATAAGATGATCTTGATCATGATAGACAGCTCACAAGATCTAAACATGATAGCACAAGAGGAGAAGACAACCATCTAGCTACTGCTATGGACCCATAGTCCAAGGATGAACTACTCACGCATCAGTTCGGAGGCGGGCATGGTGACGTAGAGCCCTCCGGCGATGATTCCCCTCTCCGGCAGGGTGCCGGGAAGAGCTTCAGAGTCCTCCCGAACTAGGGTTGACGACGGCGGCGGCTACGGGATGTTTCGTGAAAAAGTGTTCGGGTCCTTAGGGTTTTCCCGTGGAAGAGTTTAAATAGGCGAAAGGGCAACGTCGGTGGGCGCCCGAGGGGCCCACACCACGTGGTGGCGCGGCCGGGGGGCGCGGGGGGGGGGGGGGGGGGGGGTGGCCGTCTCGTGGCCCCTCTCTGTCTCCTCTTCGGTCTTCGCGAACCTTCCTGGAAAAATAGGCACTTTGGTTTTTGTTTCGTCCAATTCCGAGAATATTTCCAGAACAACTTTTCTGAAACCAAAAACAGCAGAAAACAGGAACTGACACTGTGGCATCTTGTTAATAGGTTAGTCCCAGAAAATACATAAAAATGATACAAAGTGTGTATAAAACATGTTGCAATTGGTATGATATAAGCATGGAACAAAAGAAATTATAGATACGTTTGAGACGTATCACTCAACTCAATCACCTTCATTTTCACCGTCGAAGGTCCAGCCTCGTCGTCGAATTTCTTCTTCTTCTCCTGCTCGCGCTTCCAGAAGTACTCTTGCTCATAATGCACGTACTCGGGATGCTCCCGAGCAAACCGAGGTATCGCCTCGTCGTCGGTCTCGAGCACCCTTGCTGGCTCCTCCTTCTTCTTCACCAATCGGGTCTTCACCGTCGTCTTCATCGGAGCCCCAACGAAGATGGCATCCTGCAGGCACGTGATGCTCGAAAAGTTGAGCTACTCCCGCGGAATGCCGAGACGCCACCTGTCGACGTCGTATGCCTGAGCCGCCACCTGTCGACGTCGTATGCCTGAGCCGCCCAGTCCGCGGTGTCGAACGTTCGTAGTAGCGTACGCCTTCGTGCTCCAGCGACCCGACGGCCTCGCCCGCACGCCTTTGAAGCCGGAGGCCGCCTTTAACTTCTTCGGTGTGCCGGCGGCGGCTTGGGTTTGCGGGAGGGGATCGGGAGCTTGCGGCGACGGGCGGAGCACTGGAGCTCACACGCGGTGGCTAGAGAGCACGCGCGCGACAGCTAGGGACGACGGGAGGGGCGGCGGGCGCGTTTTGGGGGCGGTGGCTAGGGTTTGGCGGCGGCTGCGGCGCGATTCAGGACGGCGGCGGCGCGATTTGGGGTGGCGGCGGGGTTGGAGGATGGCCGGGTGCGAGCGGCGCCGGCAGATCGTTGGCGGCGCGGGGGAAGCGGGGGGAGGAAGAGCGGTTGGGGCTGCGCGCGCGGAAAGGGAAAGGATAGGGCAGCCCCGCCCGTGGTCCTCCGTGCCCCAAATAAATGGCAGAGAGGAGCAGAATATAGGGCTGCCCTATTACGGGGCACCACATAGGGCAGTTGTTGGAGTTTCGTTTTTGCCCTTTCTTGCCCCAAAAAAGGTTTTTAGTGCACGGAGGCTAAAATAGGGTATGTATTAGAGATGCGTTTTTAGGTCACGTTGGCTAAAATAGGGTATGTATTAGAGATGCTCTAAAAAACGCAACAAAATACTAGCTAGTTTATCAGTACTGATCACTTGATGGATGGATAGATTAGGCACATGACGCATGGATGCATACAGAGGGGGACAGTGCATAAGCATCAGTTGAGAGGAGAAAGAAATAGTCGGCCGGAGCGCATCGATCGGTCGCCCGAACAGAAAATATTCGATCGGTTTGCAACTAACATAGCATGTGATGTGCCATCGCGTGGCACACATGACATATAAGCTATTCCAACCAGCAAACATATGTGACGTCAGATTGCTGTGAAGGATCTCTACTATATTAAAGCAAAGAGGTGGTGAGTCGTCCGTCGCGCCCCTCCCGCTCCTAACGATCGCTACGAAAAAAAGAAACTGCCACGACCTTGTCCTCGAGACCACGACCTCCTCGCGCGGCTTCCTCATCCTCCGCCGCACCACTCCCTTTCACCCCCAAGCGCCCTCTCTCCCGTCCTCCGGTGTTACCCATGACAACCGTCGATCTGTTCGTGTTACGAGCCTTCCGTCCCCTCTCTCAACTCCGGTGACAATCCTGATGTCGCCACCTCTTTGATTGCAGATCTTCCCCACGAGCTCGCTGCTCGAATCGAGCGGGCCTCGATTGCCTCTACCAACTCCACCATGATGCGCTCATCAAGAAGCCGTCGGCAGGCGGCCGAGAGCCCGGCATGTCGTTGGACGCATCATGGTCAAGGCGGCCTTGACGCATATGCGTTCAACATCGCGGAGAATTCGAGCGCCTGGGGAGGCCATTTGATGCGGGCCGCGTAGTCGTCGTACCGGGAGGGACTGCCCATGAGCAGCTTATCTCCCTCGACGTCGATCCCGACGAATCCGTAAGTATCCATTCTCTCCTAACTCAGATTTTAATGGTGATCACGCTGGATGTGAAACTGAACGGGAGGTCAGGCGCTCTGAGACGGATGACGGCGTCGCTGCAACTCGTGGACCTGTTGTAGGCACAGCAGCTAGGTTGGCTGTCAGATCCGAAGGAAAATAGGAGTTGATCCTGCTGCTACACCCGTGCTGGCTTGCTTCCTCCTTTCGCCACAACTATCCATGTGCTTGTCTAACACACTCATCTAGATATGGTGGTGAATAATATATTTTTTGGTTTCTTGTTGTTTTACTGGGCCAAGTGTGGATAGAGACGTATATATGTACTGTTTCGGCCAATTGGTTGCTCTTTTTCTCAAAGTATACACAGTAGCTTCTCAATGTTAAACGAGTCTTCACTCTACAAATAGTTGCACTGATAGATGGCAAAGCCTGTGGCTGGAAATTGCTGAAGTTCTTAGTATTTTGTTAAGTTCATTGATTGTGCTACAATTTGTTAGCCTGGAGTCTTAAACTCTGAACTGTCTATGTATCTATGATGGCTCGACCAATCGTGGCATGCCTGTCAGTGGTGTATGTTTCACACCTGGCTGGGATGACATTGTGGCATCGTCGTCTCACACCGTCGCGATTATCCACTCTGTGAAGGACTATAATTAGGGGATGCTTAAAAAGTGATGGTGTGACTTTGAATCATTGTCCGTGTTGCTACTGATGCACTGTCGCCGCTGCTGGGTTTCAGAGGATGCATCACGGGAGATGGTTGTGTATGCTAACTGGATGGGTCGTTTTAGCAAATTCATAGCAGTAATTATTGTACATCTCTCAGATAAGCACAAGATCATGCTACTGATGGTAATGCTTATTTAATACCAAATCAAGCTCCTGTAGATTCATGCTTCATGTAGTATACAAGTGATTCATTGTTCCTTCATTTAATTTACCATTGCAGGATCATATTCTATCAGAGACTAAATATTGCTTTGATTTAGTTGATCTATCTATATATGCAGTATGAAGTATGGATCATACAATCAGTACCTAATGAACTCTGGCTGTACCAACTTGGATCTGTCATAATTTTGGCTCACTTCTGTTTACATGCTAACATAAGAATATAAATAGGAGCTATGATTCACCTCCCCAGTTGATCATTCTTGCAAGAATCCAATAGATAATTATGTATAATTATATTTCTCAAGCCATTCAATCTTGGCTGTAGATAAATTGGTTTGTAGCTACATCATCTTGTATTGTTATTTCTTTGACATCTTATTTGGTGCTTAAAGTGTACTTTCGTTGCATGAGATGTTTATTTAGAAGACATAGAAAGAATATAGGTGGAGCCACATGGGGCGTTTAGAGGTATAATCAACTATGGAAACAATTATGAAGGTTCAGATGAATCTATATGCTATTTCCTTAGTTGATTTTAACTTGCCGGGAGATCTTGCTTTATATGAAACATGAAGATATAAAATCATGAATGAGTGCTATCTTGCTAGAACCAGTGCTCTTGCCCAGACTTGTAAAATTGTTTTCTACAAATGGAAGTGAATTCAATAAACATTTTTTCCATTATCAAGATTCGTTTTGAAAATCATAAACCAATTTCATGGAATACAGTCCCAACGCAGTTAGAAAAGAGAGAAGTAATTAGTTGTACTTTATTTTATCTCAGCTCCATCTCTCTTGTGCATCATTTTAGTGAGATGAATAATCCATTCCAACATGTACTTATAAAATAATTAGTTTAGTAAATAAAGAGTTTTAGTTAAGAAAGTAGAAGTAGTCAAGTGTATAAATTAAGCAAGCTACTAATTATTTCGTAAGCTACATATTTTTTCGAGAATCCATAAGCTACAGTTTCATCATACTATTTTATGGTTCTATGTTTTTTCATGGAGTACGCCAAAATGCTCATTCAGATAACACTCTGGTTGTGTGAACATGCAGAACAATGGGATCTCAGACGTCTTGTCGCCTACATGTAATCATGGTTCTCCTGGTGCTGAGCATGAACGTAATAGACATAGAAGGCAGCTCACCAGAGAGAAACAGAGAAGTAGCAGCATTCTTTCAAGGGGTGAACGAAAGGATGAGGAACAACTTGTTCTTAATGGTTGTGTTGTTTAGAGGGTTATTTTTAAGATTGTTTCAGAACCTCTGAATTATACATGAAGGATGTAGAGATGACAAGCAATTCTAGATGAAGTATATTACAGGGACGCCATTTCTGGATCTTAGTTGATGTAGATATAAGAGAATAGGTAGTAGCATTGCAGGAGGCACTAAAAACCTATCAGACTTAATAGTAAAGATATTAAAATGTTGTCCACGGGTGTTGTTACATATACTTGATGCAATAAGGACCGTTCTTACATATGTTATTATAAAGAAAAGTAGAAGCATTGCTTCTACATCTGATTTTGTTGACATTTTTCTGAACTTGAAATGTCGCAATCTCTCATGCCAAAGCATTTTACCAATATTTGAGGTGATTGAAGATTGTTTAGTGTGTCGAAATAACTTACAGAGAACCACTTGCACTTATGTCGAAAGAATCTTCTCTGCAAGTGATAATCCAAGGGGCGTGATAGTCGGCAACTTTACCAAACATTAAATTAGAAAACAAGGCTTATTGTATTCCCTAAAAAATCAAGGCTTATTATTAAACTTCAGACACAAATGTCACACAAAACCGGAATAATATGTACCATCATTTGTATACATGTTATTTCACATGTACCGTGGCAACGCACGGGTACTCAACTAGTATATATATAAAGCACGGGTGTTGGAGCTCTTTGGACGCACCGTGCCATACGTAAAACTTGGAAGCAGAGGACGTCCTTGTGTTGCAGGAACGAGCGAGGGAGAAGGCGATGGGGTTCGGTGACGGCCACGACGCGGCGGCGGTTAACACGGCAGGGGATGCCGCGCGAATGGTGTGGGCGGAGTCGAAGTGTGCAACTGCACATATGCATGTGCTGAAACAGATTTCGAGATCTGCTCACAATTCACAACGGAGCGTAGCCCCAACGCCAACAACAGGTGATGAAACAAGAAGTGCCCCAGTGTTACGAGGCGCCTCGTCATCCCAATTAAGCTGAACCTATCCGATCTGAACAAGGGCTAGCAAATGATTGTTAATTCAAGTTAATTAGCCCTTGAACCTTCACGTGCGACGGCTAACTTTACATGTCGGATCGACGCGGCCGGCCGGATAGGCGTCGCAGGTTAGGCCGGCAGGGGTCCACTAATCAAGCTGACAGATTACCGAAGAATTAGTGAGCGAGAGGAGCTGTGCAACAGTGCATGCTATAAAAACTACTCGGTCAACTACTTACTGGTGTACTAGTGTAATCAGTTTCGAACAATTTGGCGCCAGTCCAGCCGCCAGCGTGCGGCGACGACGCCATGGCGCCGCCGTGCACGTCTCTGGCAATTGGTATGCATGGCGGCTTGTCATGGAGCCCACAGCGCCGCCGAAAGGCGATCTGGGACAGGGACCGATTACTCAACTGGCACATCCGCGCGCGTAGGACCGAGAGGTGACCACTGGTTGCCGCTTGTGTTCTACAATCAATTTAGCACGTGTGTCTGTTAAGTTGATTATATATACTGCGCGGAGACCTTTCCTTCTTTCTTTTTTTGAACAAATTAGTAACCATTATAAATCACTCAATAAGGGTTACATCTTCCACAAGTTGTGGATAGAGAAATAAAGGCGGGTCATCAACCCAAAAACTACAATCATCTAAGGAGCTTGCGATCAGATCAAACCGCCCTATTCGCTTTTGTCGGACAATGAGTCAAGTATGTCGAATCAAACCCTGCCATGATCATCCGACATTCATCTAAGAAGACCATCCCCGCTGTCCTAAAATTCCTTGGATCCGCCATAGCTGCATTGTCTTCAATGAATAAGTTTCAAATGTATAATCTGTTGCAGTCAATTCTCTCTGCTAAACGGAGACCGTCTCGCAGAGCTTGGGCTTCCGTCGTGGCCACATCAATAACTCTCTTAATCTCCAGTTTGCATGCTGTTAGGAACTGGCCTCCGGATTCGCGGATGATTGCTCTTGAGGACGCCTTCCTAACATCCAAGTTCACAACCGCATCAGTCTTTAGTTTTATTATACCCGACGGCGGTTTGGTCCACTCCTTTTTTGGTCTAGCTCCATGTGTGTTCTTCTTTAGGGATTGCTGGCGGCGGTGTGGTCGCGGCGGCGGTTGCTTTGGCTTGCGGCGTGGCCTGCCTTGTGGGCTGGGTCGTGGTGGCGGTGAGGCGCCTCCTCGTGCTCGGCGGTCTGGTGGAGGCCATGTCCATCCTGGGTGCGGGTGGGCTGGCGCGGCCGATGCTAGCTTCGGTTGGTGGCGGCGTTCAGCGCACTCCTGCGGAAAAGGATTCGGGTCTCTGGGCAGTGCGGCCGTGGGCAAGGTGCTCCGGCCGTCTCGCGTTCTCGGGCCGGGGCAGGGGCCCCGGATCTGGCGAGCCCAGGTGTGTCTTTCGGATCTGACGGCTTGGCAGCCGTGGGGGCTGCTGGCCCTCGTTTCTGCAGGTGGTGTAGTCAAGGTGGTTTTCGGCTTTCCTCTCGGATCTGGCGACGCGTGGAGTTGGTACGCCGGGGCGGCGGCTTTGGAAGGTAGGATTCAGTCGGTTGGCGGGCGTGCCGGTTATTCTAGTGTTGTCCTGTGACCATGGCCGCAAGGGCGGCGTGGTTAAAGGCGAGCAACTCGCCGTGGTGGTGCTGTGGGTTCCGCTTTGCCAGTGTCCACTCCCATGTGGGAGGTCGTGAGAGCGTGCCGAGGGGAAACTCTTGCCCGAGTTCCGGGCCGCGGCAGCGGCTGATACGTCTCAAACGTATCTATAATTTTTTATGTTCCATGCTTATATTATACCATTTGCTACATGTTTTATATACATTTTGTGTGGTTTTATGCATTTTCTGTGACTAACCTATTAACAAGATGCCAAAGTGTCAGTTCCCTGTTTTCTGCTGTTTTTGGTTTCAGAAAACCACTTAAGGAAATATTCTCGGAATTGGACGAATTTAATACCAAAATCCCTATTTTTCACGGGAGGTTCCAGAACACTGAAGAACTGACGGAGAGGGGCCACGAGGCCCCCATATGAGGTCCCGGCGCGGCCCCACTTTTGCCCGCGCCAGCACCTGATGACGGGGCCTCGGCCCTCCACCGCCTTCGCCCTTTCGCCTACAAATACCCCCCGAAAACACAAGACCGAGGGGCCAAACACTTTTCCACAAAACCTTTCGGAGTCGCCGCCGTCGTCAACCCTAGTTCGGGGAGGGTTCAGAAGCTCTCCCCGGCACCCGTCCGGAGCGGGGAGTCATCACCGGAGGGCTCTACATCACCATGCCCGCCTTCGGACTGATGCGTGAGTAGTTCATCTTTGGACTACGGGTCCATAGCAGTAGCTAGATGGTTGTCTTCTCCTATTGTGCCATCATGTTTAGATCTTGTGAGCTGCCTATCATGATCAAGATCATCTTTATGTAACGCTACATGTTGTGTTTGCTGGGATCCGATGAATATTGAATACTATGTCATTTGTTTCATAATATATCATGTTGTGTGTTGTTTATGATCTTGTATGTTCTCCGTTGCTAGTAGGCTGTGGCCAAGTAGATGCTTGTGACTCCAAGAGGGGGTATTTATGCTCGATTGTGGGTTCATGTCTCCATTTAATCTGGGGTAGTGACAGCAAGCTCTAAGATTGTAGATGTACTGTTGCTAATAGGGATAAAACAGCAGTACTATGTTTAAGGATAATGTTATTAATTAATTTATACACTTTGCTTTAATGCAATAATCTGTTGCTTGCAACTTAATACTGAAAGGGGTGCGGACGCTAACCGGAAGGTGGATTATTAGTCATAGATGCGGTTGGAACGGTCTATGTATATTGTTGTAATGCTCAAATGAATCTCATATTATACATCATGATATTAGTATATGCATCATTATGCAGCTATTTATTCTGTCAATTGCCCAGCTGTAATTTGTTTACCCGCATGTATGTTATTATTATTATTTATGGAGATACACCGCTAGTGAACTGTGGACCCCGGTCCTTTTGTTTAAACTGATAATACAACCAACTGCAAACTGTTACTTTCATTCTCTGCAAACATCATCCTCCACACATACGTTTAATCCTTTGTTACAGCAAGCCAGTGCGATTGGCAACCTCACTGTTTCGTTGGGACAAAGTAGTTTGATTGTGTTGTGCAGGCTCCACCTCCCTTTCGCGCCAACGAGCTGTTTTCTGGCACGATTGCCAGGGAGACCTTCAGACGTGTTCTTCATCTACTACTGATTCGATAACCTTGGTTTCATAACTGAGTGAAGACTTGCTGCTGCACTCATCATACCTTGCTCTTGGGGTTTCCCAACAAAACCACCGTGTGCATCAGCGGCGTCCACGGACGTCGTATCCTTCTTGACGGCGTCGTTGCGGCTGCTCTTAGGGCCTTCTTGCTCCGGGTGAAAACCCAAAATCCTCGGATTGGGCGGTGGTGGCGCTCCGGCGTCGCGCTCTTCTTGAAGACGCTGCCTTGGAGACCTTGGCCTGTGGCTCTCCGGATTTGGTGTGACGTTGGAGGCGCTGCCTTGGCGGGATTTCTTCATCGAGCTTTCTCTGGCAAGACTTGGAGCTGGTTCTACACACTCGGTGTTCCTTTGGTTGGATTGTCCGCAGCGGTGCGTCTGACGGCGGTGTTGTCCCTAGTGTCGTTGCTACTGTAGCGGTGTAGTGTCTTGCGGCGGTGTGTCCCTGTGCCCGTGCTCAAGGGTGAGCTCCGGCCTGACACCTATGTCCGCTGTGCAAGCGCTCATCTTGTTAGTTACCTCTGACCCTGTGGTGCTTGTGCCCTCTGTTTGCGCCTGTGTGGTCCTCTTTCTTGTGTGTGGTTCGTGGTTATAAGTTGGGTTCAACACCTTGTATCTCTGTCGCCTTTCGTGGCGTTATTAATTTAACGCTGGGCATACGCCTTTTTTCTAAAAAACTGAAAATAGTTACACATGTTTATATCTACGTTCCATGTGCATATGTAAATTTTCGTCAAAAGAGAAAACAAATTAGGTGGTTTGAGTACACAAAGAATCAGGTTTCCTCCTGTTTATATTAGATGTTGCTGCCATGTTTGATAACGAAAATACGCAATGACAAACAACAAGTGGAGACCCCACTTAGTTAATCCCATGGCGTCTAATTGGTGACGTGTGGGGCCACATCGTCGTCTGCATTCGCATATGGAAATGAAAAAGGAATCCGGGAGGGAATAAATTACTCACAATAATAGATGGAGATGATCAGGATGGGATAATTACATGCACTGTTGATGACATATCTTGAAACAAGATGATAATAAGAGAATAAACAAGGAAACATTTCTATTGAATGGATGATTGCCTCATGGTCATGGCCCTCATATGACTCAGACTGAGATGGCCCTCATATGACTCAGACTGAGCTTCAGTGACTTTTATAAACAAGTCACGGAGAGAGACTTGCGGGCATCTCAGCCCTCCGCTTTAGATCCAATGGATAAGATTTGTTCAAATTTGTTACTCAAAATAAAAAGTGCACGGAAATAATTAAAAAAATCCAGTAAAATTCAAATGTCCCGCTTTATTTCTGGGAAAGTGGCATCATATTTCGATTAATATTTTGTAAATAAATAGCATTGTACCATTTTAAGCTATAAAATTTACTTATTCACAAAATAATTGTCCAAATGAAATGAAACTTTCCCAGAATATAAAAAGAGGCATTTGTGATTTACTGAATTTTTTTAATTTTTTCCGAGCATTTTTTATTTTGAGTAACAAATTTGAACAAATCTTATCCATTGATCTAAAATGGAGGGTTGAGATGGCCACAAGTCTCTCCGTCACTGAAGCTCAGTCCGAACGAGCAATTGATCGTAGTGACTTGTTCTTTTGTGACTTTGTGAGCACTATGCATGGGCGGTGCCTTAGAATAAAAAGTCTCTCTTCTCTTCCAGAACCTTATCTACATTATTGTTTGGCTATACAACACTATTCGACTGTTGCACAATTGTTTTACAAAAATGGATGTTATGGGACCACATTATTGTGAATAAAGTGTAAATATTCAAATACAAACATGATATAAATGTGCATGCCCTTGGAATGTGTCGATGGTTACACTTAAATACGCATAAATTACCGCACTCGTACCCTATTGGTACAGATCAATAAAATTGTAAAGGATAAGAAAGAAGGTACATAATCTATACCTAATAATAAAGTGAGAAACCTTTCTGTCATATTTTGGACGGTTTTACCCCTACGACTTCCGCGATATTACCCACCGTTGCCATTGGTACGTAAAAAAACGGTTCAGTCTATTTTCCTTCCTTCCGTCCGAGTAATTTTCCCCTTACCTCTAGCGCCGTCGTCGCCTGCCTTGCGGGTGGATGCAATTCGAGAGGAGACACGTGTGGTCGGCCGGGGACTTGTCCGGCGGGGTTCTGAGCTTTGCGTCAGAGACGTCTGGTAGGAGGGGAGGGAGGCCCATGGCGTACATCGACGACATCTACTTCTCACACAAGATACAGAGCAACAGTACCAGCAGGCAACGATGATGTTCGTCGCCGCCTCCTGGCCATGTACTGGACCGCGGTAGGCGGCGCGGTACCATCCTTCTAGCCACTGCACGTACAGCGCGCGTGACCACCCTCCGCCGCCAGGTCATGGAAGCAGAACCAGGGCCCGAGAAAGAGGTGGTCAGCAGCGCCTGAGCCAGATGTGGGCGACACCAACGGGAGAGCCTGGTGGTGCTGGACGTGGCCAGTGCTCGCCTATTCCGACATCCGCCGCCGAGGTCGCCTGGTCGGTAGGTCCCCGTCACCCTACGCTTCTCCACCGCACTTGTTCCTTGGGCTAACTTGCTCCTCTGTCACCACCTGTCAACTCCCGCCGTTCACATCTGGGCACATTTCTCCGGCGTGGTTATCAAAGCTTATAATTCTCAGACTCGACTGTTCACATCTCGGCACATTTCTCCGGCGTGGCACATTTGTCCCGTTGCAACACACGGGCATTTTTACTAGTAATCTCAAAGTTAAGAGGGCCAAAGGGTGTTTTTTCTTAGATTGAAACCGTCTACCGGTCAAACATGAGGGGAGATCGAGCATTAAAATCGAAGAAAATATGAACACATAAAGATTTGGAGGCTACGGCGAATAGTGGTGAAGCTACGAACAAGGGTGGGTCGGCTCCATATTCAAGGTGTAATACGTCACTAAGTTTTGCCCGTGCAAATACTCAATTAATGAAGAATTTAGTGATTTCATTGGATTCATCTAAACCTAGCGGTTGTACACCTCTGCCACTTGCGACGAAACATAAGAAACTAATGCCACACAAGATACTTGTATGTTACATGGATCTCACCATATATTTAGCGATATCATGTAATAGAAAATTAAAAATAACACTAATAATAACCCATTATACATTATATTTTACGGTCACATCAAAATTACGTGATAAGACTGGTTATCAACCATTATACTCCCTCCATTTACAAAAGGATGTCTCAACTTTATCTAAATTTATATGTATCTAGATATGTTTTAATGTGTAGATACATATAAATTTAGCCAAAGTTAAGACATCTTTCATGTATAGAGGGAGTATATGGGTTTGTATATGCCCTGACTAACGCATCACTCCTGTGACAGCACAAATTTGTCCAATCACATTAGTCATTAAAGAGAATAATTACTCGTTCGGCAACAAAACAACTTTTATGTTTTGATTCTTGTGTTTTTACTACCTAACATTTCATTTCACGTAACACCTGCCATGTTATCAGATTTACATGTCTCCTAGTCTCCTAGGGTCTGAGAGGCACTCGCGAAATGAGCCAGCTCAACTGGTTTGGTTTCTTGTGGTGGAACCAGCCCACCCAGGTTCAAGTCCCAGACTTGGCATGCGTGCTCGCATTTTTCTGGATTTTTCAGGATTTAACCGGCGCTATGTTTTCAGTGGTAGGTGACGTGCCCGTCAACAGCGAGGCGCCCGTGGTGACTTCGTCAACCTCAAGATTTGTCGGACCAGTCTCTCGGAGGTGCTCATAGGGGTAGGGTGTGCGTGTGTGCGGTCATATGGGTGTCTGTACGTGCGTGTTTGTGAGCGTCTACGTCTGTACTGTGTTTCTCAAAAAAAAAAAAAAGGGTCTGAGAGGCACTCAAGAACTATATCGTGACAACTGCTCCTCTTTCAATCAATCAGAACGGTCTCCACCTTTGATCACCTTTGCCGCCATTCTGTCCTTGTCAAGGGCCACCTCCGCAAAACGTGCAAACTAAACACAGTAGTGCGGGGCCACACCAAAACATGTCGATTTATACTCTGGTACTAATAATATTTGCAACACAAATAAGCACGAAAAAGTTTAGGTTTGTGAATGAGAGCATTGCTGTGTTTGAGCTTTTTTTATAAAAAACACAGTACAACGCAAGCGATCATATACACGCGCACGCACTCAACCCTAAGAACGCACGCACGTACACCCTACCCCTATGAGCATCTCCGATCGACTGAGCCGGTGGATCAGGTTTTGAGATTGATGAAGTCACCACACGCGTCTCGCTGTTGACGGGAACGTCGCCTCACACTAAATAATATTCCGTCTAAATGAGAAATACCAACGTCATGTTCTATGGAGTAGTGAAGAAAACATATATTGTATAAATATGTTCTATGCAGTAGTCATGAAAGCATTTGCTCGCAAAAGAAGAATAGTCATGAAAGTATAGATAAGTTTGTTAGCGAAACCCCAAAAATGTACAGTAAAATTTGCACTACCTGTTTGGTTCTCCTCTAAATGAAAATGCAGTACTCCAACTGATTTCTCGAAGAAAATGCAGAATTTTAAAAGGTTCATTTCACTGATCCTAATGTCCTAGTAGGCTAGTACGGTGTGGCGTAAATTACCCTTTCAATAAAATAAGCAAAATAAAAAGGATAAAAGCAAGTATTAATTTTCCCAAAAACTGATGTATTATTTGAAAAGTTATAGTTAGGAATGTTCATCTCTGTTAAATGTTATCCACCAACACATTAGCAACTTCACTTTCAAAGAACACTAATAACTACCGGAATCAGAAATTTTGTGATCGCTTGCTGAAAGAGCATTGTTGCTCTTAATAATGTTTTGATGATAATGATAATACAAGGTTTGCATCTAACAGGTTTTATGAGTTTACAACAGGTTGTGATAATAGTTCCTTTGAACTTGTGTGGATTTTATCTCCTCATAGCAAGAAACTGCCTGGAAGCGGTAGTGCCGCTGGGTTAGGCGGTACTACCACCTCTGCCCTGGTGCCGCGCTCGGTGCCGCTGTTCCGGCGTTCGGAGTGTCTGTGCGGTACCATCAGCGGTACCGCCAGCGGTACCGGCCGCTACCGCGGGCGTGGGAATGGCTCGGGCGTGAGCTGCCCGGGCTGGCGCTGCCGCGGGCGCTACCGCTGGGGGTGCCGCCCCAGCGGTGTTCCGAGCCTTTGTGCGGTACCTGCCACGGTACACGGAGCGGTATCGGGCGGTATGATGCTCTCTGTAGCGTTGGGAAACCACAAGAGGAAGGTGTGAAGAGTGTAGCAGCAAGTTTTCACTCAGTTATGAAACCAAGGTTATCGAACCAGTAGGAGATAAAGATTCTTCTGAATGTGTCAACGGCGCCAGAAAATTCTTCGTGTGTAGTTGACGAGGGAGTGTCAAGGTCTTCTGAACAGAGGCGCTTCTTCTCCCCGGCAACGGCGCTAGAAAGTTTTGGTGGCGTGTAGTTGACGTGGAATCTGCACACAATACAACGGAGATACTTTGCCCAACTTAACAGTGAGGTTGTCAATCTCACTGCCTTGTTGTAACAAAGGATTAGACGTATAGTGTGGGAGATGATGCAGAAAAATGAAAGGAAACAGTGTTTGCAGTAGGTTGTATTATCAATATAAAAGAATGGACCGGGATACACAGTTCACTAGTGGTGTCTTTCCATAAATTAATAATAGCATACATGCGGGTAAACAAATTACAGCTGGGCAATTGACAAAATAAAGAACTGCATAATGATGCATATACTTGTCATGGTGTCTAGTATGAGATTCATTTGGGAATTACAACAATATTCATAGACCGTTCCAACCGCATTTATGACTAATAATCCACCTTCCGGTTAGCGTCCGCACCCCATTCAGTATTAAGTTACAAGCAACAGATTATTGTATTAAATAAAGTGTGTAATGTAAGTAACACAATTATCCTTATACAAAGCATCACTGTTTTATCCCTAGTAGCAACAGTACATCCACAACCTTAGAGATTGATGTCACTCCCCCAAATTAAATGGAGACTGAACCCACTATCGAGCATAAATACCCCATTTTGGACTCACAAGCATCTACTGGGTCAGAGCATCTAATAGTAACGGAGAGCATGCAAGATCATAAATAACACACACATAATATATTATGAAACAAATGACATAGTACTCAATATTCATTGGATCACATCAAACAGAACATGTAGCATTACAATAAGATGATCTTGATCATGATATGCAGCTCACAAGATCTAAACATGATATCACAAGTGGAGAAGACAACCATCTAGTTACTGCTATGTTCCCGTAGTCCAAGGATGAACTACTCACGCATCAGTCTGGAGGCGTGCATGGTGATTGATACGTCCAAAACGTTTCTACTTTTCCGAACACTTTTGCTATTGTTTTCCCTCTAATTTGTGTGTTTCGAATGCAACTAACACGGACTAACGCTGTTTTCTGCAGAATTGCCCTGGTGTCTTGTTTTTGTGCAGAAATTCAACTTTAGGGAAAGTACCAGAAAATATGCCAAAGTCCCTATTTACGCAGAAAAGCCACGGAGCCAGAAGCCGAGACGGAGGGGGGCAGCGAGCCGCCCACACCACGTGGTGGCGCGGTGGGCCCTTGGCCGTGCCACCGTATGGTGTGGCCGACTCGGCCATGCCCTCGCGTCCCTGATGCACTACACGACCGCGAAGTAGATGAGGAAGATGGATGCGGTGTTGTTGTTGGGAAACCTCAAGAGGAAGGTGTGAAATAGTGTAGCAGCAAATTTCACTCAGTTATGAAACCAAGGTTATCAAACCAGTAGGAGTTGAATACTCTTCTGAAGGTTGTTGAAGCTGACTTTGGTAGGGCGTACTACCGGTGTCAACAACGAACGTGAAACCTGCACACAACACAATCAAACTACTTTGCCCCAACGAAACCGTGAGGTTGTCAATCTCACCGGCTTGCTGTGAACAAAGGGTTAAATGTATGGTGTGGAAAATGATGTTTGTTTGCAGAGAATGAAAGTAACAGTTTGCAGTAGGTTGTATTATCAATGTAAAGAATGGGACCGGGGTCCACAGTTCACTAGTGGTGTCTCTCCATAAATAAATAATAGCATACATGCGGGTAAACAAATTACAGCTGTGCAATTGACAAAATAAGAACTGCATAATGATGCATATACTATAGTCATGATGTCTAGTATGAGATTCATTTGGGCATTACAACAATATACACAGACCGTTCCAACCGCATCTATGACTAATAATCCACCTTCCGTTTAGCGTCCGCACCCCTTTCAGTATTAAGTTGCAAGCAACAGATTATTGCATTAGGCAAAGTGTGTAATGTAAGTAATACAATTATCCTTAGACAAAGCACTACTGTTTTATCCCTAGTAGCAACAGTACATTCAGAATCTTAGAGTTTGCTGTCACTCCCCCAGATTAAATGAAGACATGAACCCACTATCGAGCATAAATACTCCCTCTTGGAGTCACAAGCATCTACTTGGCCAGAGCATCTACTAGCAACGGAGAGCATGCAAGATCATAAATACCACACACGTAATATATTATGAAGCAAATGACGTAGTACTCAATATTCATCGGATCCCAGCAAACACAACATGTAGCATTACATAAAGATGATCTTGATCATGATAGGCAGCTCACAAGATCTAAACATGGTAGCACATAAGGAGAAGACAACCATCTAGCTACTTCTATGGACCCGTAGTCCAAGGATGAACTACTCACGCATCAGTCCGGAGGCGGGCATGGTGATGTAGAGCCCTCCGGTGATGATTCCCCTCTCCGGCAGGGTGCTGGGAAGAGTTCTGAACCCTCCCGAACTAGGGTTGACGACGGCGGCGGCTCTGGAACTTTTCGTGGATTTCTGATCGGGTACTTAGAGTTTTTTCGTCAGGGGGATTAAGTAGGCGAAAGGGCAACGTCGGTGGAGGGCCGTGGGCCCCACACCACGTGGTGGCTGATGTCTACGCACGCTTCTATTCTCGTAGACAATGTTGGGCCTCCAAGAGCAGACGTTTGTAGAACAACAGCAAGTTTCCCTTAAGTGAATCATTCAAGGTTTATCGAACTCAGGGAGGTAGAGGTTAAAGATATCCCTCTCAAGCAACCCTGCAATTAAGATACAGGAAGTCTCTCGTGTCCCCAACACACCCAATACACTTGTCAGATGTATAGGTGCACTAGTTCGGCGAAGAGATAGTGAAATACAAGTAATATGGATGATTATAAGTAGTAATTGCAATCTGAAATAAAAATGGCAGCAAGCAAACATGTAGCAAAACTTGTTGTAAACGGTGTTTCAATGCTTAGAAACAAGGCCTAGGGATCGTACTTTCACTAGTGGACATTATCATTAATGACATCAAAGCTGAATAATAAATACTACTCTCAAACACTCTCTTGTTGGATGATAAACACCATTCATTGCGTAGGGCTATAACAGCACCCTCAAAGTATGAGTAAACACACACCACAACGACATAAAGGAGTCACACACGGTGCGCTCACTATCACCTTCACAACCGTGAATAACCCCGGAGTTCATATTAAAGTAACCTCTAGAGTGCATAATAGATAAAGAGTAACATCACATATTCAACTAGATTACAAAGCTCATGATCACATAAAGATCACACCATGGGAGAGAGAGATAAACCACATAGCTACCGGTAGAGCCCGCAGCCCCGGGGGAGAAATACTCCCTCCTCATCATGGGAGTCAGCAACGGCGATGGAGATGGCGGTGGAGTTGATGGAGATGGCTCCGGGGGCAATTCCCCGTCCTGGCAAGGTGCCGGAACAGAGACTTTTGTCCCCCGAAACTTGTCTTCGATGGCGGCGGCGCAGCGGAACTCTTCGCGGGAAAAGACTTCGGTATTAGGTCTTATTTCGTCGGGGGGTATTTGTAGGCGAAAGGGCGAAGGCGGTGGGCGCCCGAGGCGCCCACACCACGTGGCCGCGCGGCCAGGAAGGGAGCGGCGCCACCACATGGTGTGACTGCCTCGTGGCCCCTCTCCGTCTCCTCTTCGGTGTTCTGAAGCTCCCGAGAAAAATCGGGACTTTGGCTTTTGATTCGTCCAATTCCGAGAATATTTCCTTAACAACTATTCTGAAACCAAAAACAGCAGAAAACAGGAAACTAGCACTGTGGCATCTTGTCAATACGTTCGTCCCAGAAAATGCATAAAAACCATATAAAGTGTATATAAAACATGTAGCAATTGGTATAATATAAGCATGGAACATAAGAAATTATAGATACGATGGAGATGTATCAAGCATCCCCAAGCTTAGTTCTATTCGTCCCGAGTAGGTAAAACGATAACAAGAATAATTTCTGAAGTGACATGCTTTCACACAATCTTGATCATATAATAATGTAATGCATGTAAATTGAGATCAAATGAATAAAAGCTGTAGTTTATATTGATATCAAATGAGTAATGAGTAAAAAGTAGGAATAACAAAGTAAAACTTTTAATGAATCAATACTAGAGAACAATCAACCGTGCAAAGTAGATATTAAAGATGATTTAAGCTTTAAGAATAACAATATAATCATCTAATGCATCCAACACTCATGCCAACTTTGTGAAAGGATCAAGTCAAGCAATAACAATATGCACGTAGAAAATCATCTCTCCATCTGTTCACTTAAAAACAAGCAAGCGTTCAGCGTTGGTTCCTGGCACCAGGATGTTGTGGCTAAAAGAATGATAAGGGGGGTTTGGAAGGCCAACGGAAGTAAGTCTCACAAAGCTGAAAGTGATCATTAAACAAGAGGAAGTCTTATAATCGAAGCTATGCAAGGAGTAGTGATTGCCACACAACGGATGCACATAGAGCTATAAGTGTATGAAAGCTCTCCAATGGAACTAGTGGGGGTGCATCCAACTTGCTTACTCATGAAGACCTAGAGCACTTTTGAGCAGGCTCATCATTGGAATATATACAAGCCAAGTTCTATAAAGTAAAGTTCCCCACATAGTTATGCAAGTAAAACATGAAAACTCTCTCATATGGAGTAAATGTGCTTAAACATGAGCACAAGTGTGGATAAAGAATAGTAATGTTGCCCCCTTTTTATTTTTCTCTTTTCTCTTTTTTCTATTTTTTTTGTTTTTCTATTTCACTTTTCGATGGCCTCCATGGATATTTTCACTTTTAGGGGCAAACATTCTAATATGACAACACACTTTTGGTACAAATAACTCATAATGAATAAAACATAATGTATGAAACGGTGCCTCCGCCAGTGTAGCAGGATATGCAATGATCTAGCGTAACATGGGTAAAACCGCACATCAGCTGTAAAGAATCATGCAAGGCAATATATATATGATAAATGACAACAAGTCATGTAATGTAAGATGAAAGTTGCATGCCAATATATCTCGGAACAGCTATGGAAATGCTGTGATAGGTAGGTATGGTGGATGTTTTGAGGATGATATTTGGCTTATGTGTAGGAGAACATGATGAAGATCTCCCACGAGTTTTGGATGTACCCGCGAAGTATGCACCAACTCTCAATGTGAGAAAGGGTAATGCAAAGTACCGAAGAGGCTAGCAAATATGGTGGTGGAAGTGCCATGAAAACCGCATCTTAGAACTCACAAGCAAAAAGATTCCAACTAAAAATATGATCTTACAAGGCATAATGAAAATCACTCCATGAGGGACTGTGGCAAATGAACAAGTCACTGTTTGGACCCCGACCGTAGCGCATAACACAAAGTCATTACGGTTGCTTTTAACATTAGAAGTCATATATCATCATGCTATCAACTGGATATTTAAGTGTGGCACAGCTTCAAGTTTTCTAGACCAACCATTAATCATTCCACTTTACTAAACCATCATGTTTTACCATTAAGCATATTAATATCTCAAAACAATATTAATGATTCAAGTGACACAATTTAATGATCTACAAGATTATGTATCATTTCATCATACCATCTACCACATCAAACATTTTCTCTTCTTAACCAAACACCAATCAACTTATCTAAAAATAAACTCTCCAAGTATTTAACAATGAGATATGAGAGTATAACATAAGAAAACTAACAGCTCTAACAAGAGATGCATGAAAAACAAGAGCTAATAGTACTGAAGTAACATAGAAGAATACTTAACAAATATAAGTGAAGAATACGAGTATTCATAAGAAAAAGCGGAGCGTGTCTCTCTCCCACCAAGGAATGCTAGGAAAGACGCTTCAAGTAAAGCACATAAGATGTGACGGAACTAAAATATAGTTTCACTAGAGATAACCTGATAAGTTGTTGATGAAGAAGGGGATGCCTTGGCCCTCCCCAAGCTTAGACGCTTGAGTCTTCTTGAAATATGCTTGGGTGACCCACGGGGGCATCCCCAAGCTTAGGCTTTTTCTGAAGGAGATATGCCCTAGAGGCACTTAATAAATATAGTTTATTCGTCATATCTCAATTGTTCATTATATGTTTTATACCATGCTATAACTGTATTAAGCGGAAACATTAATACACGTGTGGTAGATAAACAACCAGGTCCCTAGTAGCCTCTACTTGACTAGTTCATTGGGCAATTGATGATCGAGGTTTCCCGATCATGTGACATTTATGTCAGTTGACAATGGAGTCATGTCATTGGGAGAATGACGTGATGGACATACCCGATATTTGTAGGACGTAGTCATTACGCCTTCGACCGTGAGATCTACTCTTATTGCTATTCCTGGAAGACACTTTGATTGCATCAAACGTCATATCTTACATAGTGTGACAATAAAGGTGTCCCTCTCGGGTGTCGGAAAGGAGTATGTTGAGACGGGGGATCAAGAGCAGGATTCGCCAGTCCGCATAGCAGGATAGATACTCTAGGGCCCACTCGGTGAGATTATGTCAAACGAGCTTGCAAGCGTGTGACTAGGTCACCAGGACATAATATCATGGACGAGTAGAAGTTAGCAGTGTCGGTAACGAGATCAAGCTAGGTATGGCGATATCCATGAACGAGTCTCGGACACGCTAAGTATCGCATGGCAAAAGGTTTAAGACTCAGACGTCTAGGTTCGAAAGGTAAAGTATTCGTTATCTCGCAGGGATTAATTCTGGGTATCCTCGGTCCACGAATTAGTCATTGATCGGAGAGGAGTCTCGATCATGTCTGGTGAGATAATCGAACCGCTAGGGTATCACACTTAAGGGGAGTCGACATTTTACCGGAAGAGAAAAATAGGAAAAGAGAGACCGGGAACGTCCCGGGAAAGTTCCGATGGAGATCGGGCAGCGACGAAATAGTTTTCGGAGCCGGAATAAATTATGTAATATGTATTTAATATTAATTAGTGTAATTAATAGTTAAATATATTTTATTTTAATTTTTCCTGAATTTTTAAAGGCAAAAATCCCTAAATGAGCCTTCTTGGGCAAAAGGGCCCATGAGGGGGGGAGGAGTCCCCCCAAAGGGAGAGGGCTGGTTTGGCCGGCCTAGGTGGGCCACATGGGGCCCACCTAGGGCCGGCGCACCCACCTAGGTCGGCCAGGGCTGGTGTGGGATTAGTCCCACACCGCCCGGCTGGCGAGGTTGGCTGCTCCCATCCCCCTTTATATAGAGGGGCACCCCTGGCCTTTGAAACACACCAATTCTCTCTCTCTCTCTCCTTGGATCCCGTGACTCCCAAGTTTGGAGTTGCGCCAAGGACAAAGTTTTCTCCACCATACGCACGCCGCCGCGCTGATGGTCTTCCGGTCCCAGTCTTCCGCTGCTCGTCCCTGGATCGGGCCCGGAGTTCGTCGGCTTCACCGTATGTGTGTAACGCCCTGCGAGGTGCCACGCTAGTGGTGCTGGAGGTCTGCTTCCTCCACACGGCCTCGAGGTCGTCGTCGGTTTCACCGACATCGCCGCGTCATCGTCTTCTTCGTCGCGCCAAGTTCTCCGCGACCTTGAGGTCGGCTACGGCGTCTACGTCAGCAACGCTTGTGCGGGAGCGTAATCCCCGCTTTTCGGTCTACAAGGGTATGTACACCGGACCCCCTGCGTACTACTATATCTGCATAGTATAGATTCTGGCTAGTTTAAGGTTATCGTTGTTAGGAAATTTTTTGTTTTCTGCATGCGATCCCCTTCAGTGGTATCAGAGCCGATCTATGCGTAGATATAGCTGTGCGCTAGCTGCACCAGTGTTCTTCACGGGGGCAACGGTCTTATTATTTGCTACCCTCTCGCGTGCACTTTCATTGTCGGCAGCATTGAGTTGATGAAGCGGCCCGGACCGACCTTACGCGTACGCTTACGCGAGACTGGTTCCACAACTGACATACGGCTGGTTCCGTATATGTGGCTGGCGGGTGTCTGTCTCTCTCTCTTTAGTTGGCTTTGCATTTTCAATGGAGGGCCCGAAAGGGATGAATAAATATGCAATTATTTGATCGTTGTTGTGGTCATAGGTTCGTAGGTATGAAGCGGTTCTATTTACGACAGCCCCAAGCCATGTAAAATATGCAAAAGATAAAGTAGAGGCGTCTAACTTTATTTTGCAGGGGCTATGTGATATGGTCAAGGTAGGTTTATTAAATTGTTTATGAACTGCTGGCGCGAAGGAGACCATCGGCGCAAGGGCCATATCACGTCGCATTACATTTTGATGTTTTGTGTGCATCTTATATTGTGTGAATATATATAGTATATATTAGTTACACGGCGGTAGTAATATAAGATTATCCCTCCAAAATACCATTTGTGTTCTCCCTTCGATGTGCACCACCAAGAAAGTTCTACGTTATGAGGTAGGCCGTGATGATCGGGTGTCAGACATATCGTCGTTCGCATACAGTGGGTGTAAGCCATGTTGCACGCGCATTTACGTTGAAGGTTATTATGGCGAGCCTAGCATGTACAGACATGGCCTCGGAACAAGGTGACCGAAAGGTTAAGCATGAGTCACAAAGTTGTTGTGATTGACATGTCGATGTCTACCTTTGAAGTTATGTTGCCGGCTCTGACGATGAGGGGTTGCATAATGGATGAGGATCGTGTAATCACTAAAACAATGAGAGGGATATTCGTTTTGAGTGGGAGTTCTGATAGTTTTATTTTATTAAAACTTGAACCCTATTTTATAATGAACAAAGTCTTTATGTTTTGCAAAACCTTTGTAGATATTAACCAGTGTAATAGCCTTCTTTGAAAATTAGGCGCAATCCTGCGATTGAGAAACTTAAAAGGTTGGGTCCAAACTTCATAGTTTTATACTTTAGCTTGAAGATACTCCTTGTTTAAATCATTAGCTCTTTGTGATACAATACCCGCTAGGAGATAAACCCGGAGATTCCGCTAACAAAAGGATAATTTGGATTATCAAATTTTTGTGCGGATAATATCATCATAGTCCAGTGTATGCTGTGATCTCTGCCATAGAGCATTGACGGTGGGTACGAGTTGTTAGATCGCGAACATATGAGATGATCGCTAAACTCGGGATACACCTAAAGTCGGGTTGATGAAGTTTAACAGTATGTTGACTGTTTTTTCCTTTCAACCAAGATGGAAGAGAATACACACGTTGAAGGAGCACGTGGCAGTCATACTTGATGACACTGGTCATACTCGATGACATTGGTCATACTCGATGACATTGGTCATACTTGATGACATTGAGACGCCTCGCTCAGCTCAATCACTAGATGACAGACGACGTTGCCAGGTGCAAGTGCTTTGTCATAGACTATGTCATGCAACGGGAATCGTTCACCTTCATGGTTCTTGATTGCGTTGGAAGTATCAAGAAGATGAAACAGATAACCGGGAAGTCATCAATGATGATGGTGTATATATGATATACACGTTATGAATGTTTTACCCAAGCAAGTACTCGCAGTAGTGACTAAGTTTTGATACTAGTCATGTTTTATGAAAACCAGATTTACTGCTTGAGTAGCTTGGAAGGATGAGGTGACAATGTGTGTTGATGATGGCAGACAAAATGTTGTAATGGCCATAGACACTCTCCCTCTAGATCTACCATTTGAATAAATTCTTTTATGATCGCCTGTTAGTATGATCGTTATAAGTGTGTCTTCTCTAGCAAGACAATTGTTCATATATGTTAGTGACAAAATCGTTGTCCTATATTTATGAAGTAATGATCATCAGCCGATTTGAATTTAGATGGTAGAAGCTCCCACATTCATAATATTAATGCCAAAGGATACAAACTTAATAAAGACACCACATTCGTGTGGCACTACCGTTTAAGTCATGTCAATGTTATAGTCAATGAACAAGCTCCATACGGATGGATCTACAAGTCCTTAGATTTGATATTTTGACACTTACAAGATAACTAAGACACCGTTTTCGGAAAGCGGGCATATAACTTATTGATAATCATGCATTTTGATATATGTGGATCAATGAAGTAATTAACGTGTAGTGGAGATCTTTATTTCGTAAGCTTCAATGAACGTTTGAGTATAACTTGTTGAGAATCATGCATGTGGGTGTATGTGAATCAATGAAGTACTTTAACGTATAGTGGAAGTCTTTGTTTCCTAGACTTCATGAATATTCCGAGTAGATATATGGATATCCACTTAAGGAATGTTAGTCTGAAAATTTTGATTCGATCAAACAAGTTCAGAATGAAGTAGGAAAATAAATTTAACTAGAAAATCAAATTCCAGCGATACAGATCGAGGAAATAAAGATTTGAGTTATAATGTTGGCATATCATTGGAAGACTTGTGAGAAGAGTTCCACAAATTACGTCGCATGGAATACCATAGTGTTATGGTATGTTAGGACGTCGTAATCGCACCCTATCGGATAGTGTGTGGTAAATAAATCTCTTATCGAATTATTGTGATCATTGGAGTCATATGGTAGAAACATAACATTCACGTTAGATAATAGGGAAACCATTTAAATCCATGGAGACAATACCATATGAGTGATGGCATGGCTTTTGGCCTAAATTGTCGTTTCAGCAATTTAGTGTTTTGATGTGATCAAACCTAAAATGGATAAGTCTTTGTAGTGTACCATACCTAAATAATTAGTTGGGTACATGTCTCACGACATAGGCAAAGTCGTTGCCGGAGTATACCTTATGAAAGAAATAGTTTCTTGTCCAAGGGTATAAGTGGGAAAGAAAGTAGAGCAAGACGAAGTTAATGAACTTTCTCTCCAGACATCAGAGTGGCGCAGCGGAAAGTGTTTCCAGTGTCATGCTCCTCAACTTGAAAGAAGTTGATGATAAAGATCATGATGCTCTGAGCTCATACTGAGAACGTAGGTGTACGAGGTTGTGTTCCACACTGTGTGGTGCGACAATCTTGTTATGAAGGTCATATTAATGGAATATGACAGACCTACGAACTACGAAGAAGAGATGGTAGACCTAAGTCCGAGAAATGGCTATGAGTCATATATGATCCGAGATAAAATCCATATACGATTACCAGGTAATGACTTGGGAGATCTACTTGATGGCATCTAGGCTGTTAATAGAATATGGAATTTTATGAGAGAATAGACGCTGATAAGGATCGATCTGTCGTGAAACAGTTCCGACAGATTCAAAAGTTGACCACAACGAGATTTTGTCTCAAGTGGCGAAGCCTAAATCTATTCGGGGTCGTTTAGCAGTTGCTACAATTTCAAATTGAGAAATTGGTAGATGGATAAGGAAACCATGTTTCTTAATGGTATCATTAAGAAAAAGTTGTAATTAGTACAATGAAATGGTTTGGTGATCCTGAGGATGCTAAACATGTATGCAAACTTCAGCTGTCCATTCATGGGCTGAAGCAAGCATATCGGAGCTGGAATCTTCACTTTGATAATGTGATCAAAGGATTTTGGAGTTGTCCAAAATAGTTGAAGAAACTTGCATTTGCAAAGAAGTGAGTGGGAGCTAAGTAGCTTTTCTTGATCTTATATGTGAATGGCATATTTGAGTGGGAGCTAAAAGAAATTCCTTGGTCTTATATACGGATGGCGTATTTAAGTGGGAGCTAAGTGTCATTCCTGATTTTATGTAAACGACATATTGAGAATGATACAGATCCTCTAGCAAAGTATAAAGGATTATTTAAGTGATTAAATTTTCTATGAATGAAGTTAGGAGTATTAGGCATTCGATCTATAATTGTATAGATCAAAAAGGGGGCTTAATAACATTAGGTCGGAATATTTTCCTAGGTTAAGATTCTGAAGTGTATCAGAATAGAACAAGCGAAGAAAGAGGTTCTTGCTTGTATGACTAGGTAAAATATTAAGTTTATCTTGGCATTTTCAGTGATAGCTGATGATGTTCGACATCCTCTATGCCTCAGACATAGATTCTATCAGACTGAAAGCTCGACTTGGTGTGACCCACGTTCTTAGTTGAAGAACGGGTTCTAGAGTGATCCTAGTGTGGATCAATGAACAAATGTTAAGTATATTATTCAGTGTCTGTGAGAACTGAAGATATGTTTTCTGGTAAGGGGTAAGAGTGGAAAGACAACTTGCCGTAAATCGGTTACGATGATGCAAGTTATGACACTGACCCATACGACTAGAAATCTCATATAGGAGATGGCCTTTGTTTTGAAGAAAGACATGGTTAGCAGGCGAAGTCGCATATGAATGCACTGTCGCATAATCTACATAATAGGTATAGAAATATATGGCAACTTCAGAAGTAGCAAGTGTGATTGGACTGAGTCTCACTCCATCGACTAAGATATATTTCGCCGTCATCGTAAGATGCGGGATGATGTCAAACTGGTTGACATAGAAGTGTTGCAAAGCACATACAGATCTCAATGTGTGAGACCTGTTGACTGTATTCCTCTTCCACGAAGCAAGCATGCACCAAGTTGCTATGGGTGTTGAGCTTTTACCAAGTTGTAAACTAGATTAAGTGTTACTCTAGTGCAAGTGGGAGACTGAAGGAGATATGCCCTAGAGGCACTTAATAAATATAGTTTATTCGTCATATGTCAATTGTTCATTATATGTTTTATACCATGCTATAACTGTATTAAGCGGAAACAGTAATACACGTGTGGTAGATAAACAACCAGGTCCCTAGTAGCCTCTACTTGACTAGTTCATTGGGCAATTGATGATCGAGGTTTCCCGATCATGTGACATTTATGTCAGTTGACAATGGAGTCATGTCATTGGGAGAATGACGTGATGGACATACCCGATATTTGTAGGACGTAGTCATTACGCCTTCGACCGTGAGATCTACTCTTATTGCTATTCCTGGAAGACACTTTGATTGCATCAAACGTCATATCTTACATAGTGTGACAATAAAGGTGTCCCTCTCGGGTGTCGGAAAGGAGTATGTTGAGACGGGGGATCAAGAGCGGGATTTGCCAGTCCGCATAGCAGGATAGATACTCTAGGGCCCACTCGGTGAGATTATGTCAAACGAGCTTGCAAGCGTGTGACTAGGTCACCAGGACATAATATCATGGACGAGTAGAAGTTAGCAGTGTCGGTAACGAGATCAAGCTAGGTATGGAGATATCTATGGACGAGTCTCGGACACGCTAAGTATCGCATGGCAAAAGGTTTAAGACTCAGACGTCTAGGTTCGAAAGGTAAAGTATTCGTTATCTCGCAGGGATTAATTCTGGGTATCCTCGGTCCACGAATTAGTCATTGATCGGAGAGGAGTCTCGATCATGTCTGGTGAGATAATCGAACCGCTAGGGTATCACACTTAAGGGGAGTCGACATTTTACCGGAAGAGAAAAATAGGAAAAGAGAGACCGGGAACGTCCCGGGAAAGTTCCGATGGAGATCGGGCAGCGACGAAATAGTTTTCGGAGCCGGAATAAATTATGTAATATGTATTTAATATTAATTAGTGTAATTAATAGTTAAATATATTTTATTTTAATTTTTCCTGAATTTTTAAAGGCAAAAATACCTAAATGGGCCTTTTTGGGCAAAAGGGCCCATGAGGGGGGGAGGAGTCCCCCCAAAGGGAGAGGGCTGGTTCGGCCGGCCTAGGTGGGCCACATGGGGCCCACCTAGGGCCGGCGCACCCACCTAGGTCGGCCAGGGCTGGTGTGGGATTAGTCCCACACCGCCCGGCTGGCGAGGTTGGCTGCTCCCATCCCCCTTTATATAGAGGGGCACCCCTGGCCTTTGAAACACACCAATTCTCTCTCTCTCTCTCCTTGGATCCCGTGACTCCCAAGTTTGGAGTTGCGCCAAGGACAAAGTTTTCTCCACCATACGCACGCCGCCGCGCTGCTGGTCTTCCGGTCCCAGTCTTCCGCTGCTCGTCCCAGGATCGGGCCCGGAGTTCGTCGGCTTCACCGTATGTGTGTAACGCCCTGCGAGGTGCCACGCTAGTGGTGCTGGAGGTCTGCTTCCTCCACACGGCCTCGAGGTCGTCGTCGGTTTCACCGACATCGCCGCGTCATCGTCTTCTTCATCGCGCCAAGTTCTCCGCGACCTTGAGGTCGGCTACGGCGTCTACGTCAGCAACGCTTGTGCGGGAGCGTAATCCCCGCTTTTCGGTCTACAAGGGTATGTACACCGGACCCCCTGCGTACTACTATATCTGCATAGTATAGATTCTGGCTAGTTTAAGGTTATCGTTGTTAGGAAATTTTTTGTTTTCTGCATGCGATCCCCTTCATTTTCATCTTCTTGATCACATCATATCATCCTCTCTCTTGATCCTTGAAAACTTTCTCCACACCAAACTCAAAGTAAACTTCATTAGAGGGTTAGTGCATAATCAAAAATTCTCATATTCTGCATGGACAAAATCATTACACATGCTACTGGACATTAGCTACAGCCACTGGTATTTTATGGAATAAAAAGATCTATTAAAAAACAGCAAAAGGAGCAATGCAAAATAAATGGCAGAATCTGTCAAAAACAGAACAGTCCGTAAATAAGAATTTTTTCGAGGCACTTAACTTGCTCAAATAAGAAAACTCAAAAATAATGAAAGTTGCATACATATCTGAGGATCACGCACAAAAAATTCCAGGTCATTTTGATTTTTCTGTGAATTCTTACGAATTAAACGGTGGACAGCAGAAAACTGTTCCTGCGCAGAAATCCAAATCTAGCATCAACTTCCTACTAGAGGCTTTACTTGACACAACAATGCGATAAAATAAAGATATAAAGGAGTTGTTACAAAAGTAAGCAAGCGCCTTGACTCAAATAAAATAAAAATAATAGAAATAAAACATGGGTTGTCTCCCATAAGCGCTTTTCTTTAAATCCTTTTAGCTATGCATAGTGATATTTATGATGCTCACATAAAGATGAGAGTTGAAACATAAAAGAGAGCATCAAGAAGCATATATAAAACATATTTAAATCTAACGCACTTCCTATGCAAAGGAATCTTGTAAGAAAATAAATTAATAAAGCACAGAGTGACTAGCATAGGAAGGCAAAACAAGTGCAACTTCAAAAATTTCAACATAAAGAGAGGAGACTTTATATTATTGTGATATATGAAGTCATGTCTCCTTCTCTCATAAGGACCAGTAGGTCTTAACGTACCCAGCAATTAAAAGCAAATCAAGAGAAAACTCAAAACATTCATCATAAAGAGAAGAAATTTAGTAACACGAAGATCTCTATAAACATACTTTCCTCTCTCAAAATAATTTTCAGCAGCATTATGAATAGATTCAACAATATAGCTATCACCTAAAGCATTCTTATCATGATCCATAAGCATAATAATATTATTACTCTCCACATAAGCATAATAAATTTTATTAGTAATAGTGGGAGTAAAACTATCACATCCATCATTGTAATCATCATAAATTGGAGGCATAGAATAATCATAATTAATTTTATCCTCAATAGTAGATGGACTGAAAATATCATATTCATCATTGTAAACATCATATATAGGAGGCAAAGTATCATCAAAGAAAATTTTCTCCTCAAAGATTGGGGGACTAAAAATAACACATTCATCAACAATGGCTTTCCCAAGCTTAGACTTTTCCATAGCATTAGCAATAATGGTGTTCAAAGAATTTATACTAATAACATTACTACCACTATTATGCAAACAAACTTCCATAGGTTTTTTTAATTTTATCTTCAAACACATCATGTCCTAACTCAAGATAAATTTCATAGAGCTCTCTAATTTTTGTTGTTGTTTTCCATTAGGCCTAACTAGTGAAAATAAAAACAAGAAACAAAAAGATTTAACTGCAGGATCTAAAGGAGATACCTTCCAACGCTTACCTCCCCGGCAACGGCGCCAGAAAATAGCTTGATGTCTACGCACGCTTCTATTCTCATAGACAGTGTTGGGCCTCCAAGAGCAGAGGTTTGTAGAACAGCAGCAAGTTTCACTTAAGTGAATCACCCAAGCTTTATCGAACTCAGGGAGGTAGAGGTCAAAGATATCCCTCTCAATCCACCCTGCAATTAAGATACAAGAAGTCTCTTGTGTCCCCACCACACCCAATACACTTGTCAGATGTATAGGTGCACTAGTTCGGCGAAGAGATAGTGAAATACAAGTAATATGGATGATTATAAGTAGTAATTGCATTCTGAAAATAAAAATGGCAGCAAGCAAATATGTAGCAAAACTTGTTGTAAACGGTGTTTCAGTGCTTAGAAACATGGCCTAGGGATCGTACTTTCACTAGTGGACATTATCATTAATGACATCAAAGCTGAATAATAAATACTACTCTCAAACACTCTCTTGTTGGATGATAAACACCATTCATTGCGTAGGGCTATAACAGCACCCTCAAAGTATGAGTAAACACACACCACAACGTCGTAAAGGAGTCACACACGGTGCGATCGCTGTCACCTTCATAACCGTGAATAACCCCAGAGTTCATATAAAAGTAACATCTAGAGTGCATAATAGATAACGAGTAACATCACATATTCAACTAGATTACAAAGCTCATGATCACATAAAGATCACACCATGTGAGAGAGAGATAAACCACATAGCTACCGGTAGAGCCCACAACCCCGGGGGAGAACTACTCCCTCCTCATCATGGGAGTCAGCAACGGCGATGGAGATGGCGGTGGAGTTGATGGAGATGGCTCCGGGGGCAATTCCCCGTCCCGGCAGGGTGCCGGAACAGAGACTTCTGTCCCCCGAAACTTGTCTTCGATGGCGGCGGTGCAGCGAAACTCTTCTCGGGAAAAGGCTTCGGTATTAGGTCTTATTTCGTCGGGGGGTATTTGTAGGCGAAAGGTCGAAGGCAGTGGGCGCCCGAGGCGCCCACACCACGTGGCCGCGCGGCCAGGAAGGGAGCCCGCCACCACATGGTGTGGCTGCCTCGTGGCCCCTCTCCGTCTCCTCTTCGGTGTTCTGGAAGCTCCCGAGAAAAATAGGGACTTTGGCTTTTGATTCGTCCAATTCCGAGAATATTTACTTAACAACTTTTCTGAAACCAAAAACAGCAGAAAACAGGGAACTGGCACTGTGGCATCTTGTTAATAGGTTAGTCCCAGAAAATGCATAAAAACCATATAAAGTGTATATAAAACATGTAGCAATTGGTATAATATAAGCATGGAATATAAAAAATTATAGATACGTTGGAGACATATCAGTGGTGCGGCTGAAGGGGGAGCCGCGCCTCCACCAGGTGTGGGCGCCCTGTGGCCCCTCTTCGTTAGCTCTTCGGTCTTCTGGATCCTTCCGAAAAAAATAGGAGTTTTGGCTTTTGTTTCGTCCAATTCCAAAAATATTTCCTTAACAACTTTTCTGAAACAAAAAAACAGAAAACATGGAACTGACACTGTGGCATCTTGACGAGGTTATACCAAACGGGTACCCTATCGTGTGGGTACCTGGTGCACATAATGACTACAGCCCAATTGTCAAACAGATCAAAGAAGCCCATCAAGAGAAGCCCAAGACGAAGATTGCTTTCCAAGTTATACATAGTCGGTTATAGTTTCCATGTATAAAGTCCTAGTCGGTTACGTACCCGAGACCTAGACCCCCTTTATAAGGGCTAGGAGGGTGTCCGATCAAGGACAGACACGATCAGAACCTCCAAACCCTAGCGAGACGAACTCTCGCTAGACCCTTGTAATCACCGCATATTCACAGAGCAATAACAGACAAGCAGGAAGTAGGGGTGTTACCTCAGTCGAGGGCCCTGAACCGGGGTAAATCCAGCTTGTCAGCCGTCGAGTCTACCAGCACTACGCGTTCTCTACCTCATAACTCTATCCCTAGGCTAGTAACCATGGGTATTGATGGGGATACGCCTCGTCAATTGGCGCCGTCTGTGGGAAGTGGTAGTGTTGGATCTACGGATTCGCCGGTTTTCACTACGAAAGGTAACTCGCCGATCTCATCTCCAAACAGCCACGCGCTGACAAACTCGACGACAGTCAAGACAACAGGCGATCAGTCGCCAACATCTCAGATCACATCTCCAAAGCGCATCAAACCATATTCAGCAGAAGCACAAGAAGTTTTTTCTAATCTTAACTCTGGTTTCGATCTGACTGTGGGAAAACACAATTTTTTCGTCGACAAATTTGGTGTGCAGGACTTGACCGATTCGATCATGACGGAGGCAGTCAATGACCCGTCGACTACGATCGTATCACCAGCAGGCGACAAGGATACCTCATCATAGATCGATTCGATCACATCCATGGCATCCCCAACCACCTCCATGTCGACACGCGAGCTCAATAGGATCCTGGCGGAAGAGTTCCCAGACGATGAAGTACAATCCACATATCAGCACGACACAGTCGAGGAGCCATCCTTCATGGCTGTCTCTTCAGCAAGCTTCGGAGCTACTTCATCACAGATCAACTCGATCTCACCGCCAAGATCGCCAGTCACCCCAATAACGACGACAGAACTTAACGAGCTCATGGCGCAAGAGCGCCTAGATGATGAGGTACGGTCTGACTTTCAAGTCAACACAGTCGAAGGCATCAGCCAACTCGACACTGCACCCAACTCTATACAAGAAGAAGAGAGAGAAGATAGCATCTACCTAGATGACTTCACCTGCCCAGAGATCTATACTGATCAGGAATTCCCCCATAGCAATGAAGACAATCTGAAGCAACCTCACGAAGCATACGTCGACCACGACGAACGAATCAACTGGCAAGAAACACAACGTCTCCAACAGCACTCAAAAACATACGGGCAAATATACATGATTCAAAAGGGGCGACCCTCCAATAGACAGCAAAAATTACATACTCGACACGTCAATATGGCAGTCTTGGAGTCGCCAGTTATCCCGGAATTCCTCCGAGGATCAGAAACAGAAATCGAGTTCAAAAGAGAGGACCACCCACCATCAGTTTACCGACCAGGCCATGCTGGCCTAGTACTCGACGCTCAAATCGGTGGATACGCCATGACTAAAGTTTTTATGGACGGAGGAAGCTACATCAACATCATCTTCCCTGACACACTACGCAGGATGAATAGGTCAGTCGAAAACCTGCCTCAGTCTGCGAACACCTTCCATGGCATCGTCCCAGGGAAGGCCGTACTACCAGAAGGCACAATCCAACTCGACGTCACCTTCGGCGACCCCAAACACTTCAGAACCGAGCCAATCGAGTTCGAAGTCGTCGACTGGAAATCACAATACCACGCTATCCTCGGACGCCCGGCGTTTGCTCGATTCATGGAAGTACCACACTACGCATACCTCCAGTTGAAGATGCCCGGTCCGAAAGGCGTAATCACGGTAAAAGGTAACTTCCAAAAATCAGACGCATGTGACCGCGACTTCAACAAGATATCGGAAGTATTCGGCATGGAGCAAACACTCGAAGAGTTGTCACTCACAAATGACCCAACGTACATGCCAGAGCAAAAGAAACAAGCAATCGACAAGGCGTTCAGCACCACGGATGGCACAAAAAAGCACCAAATCCACCCTACGGACCCAGCAAAAACAGTCAAAACTTCAGCAAGCCTACCTCCACCACTAGAAAAGGGACTCATCGAGTTCCTCCGGGAAAATTGGGATATGTTCGCATGGTGTGCAGCAGACATGCCGGGCATACCCAGAGAGTTCGCCGAACACTCCCTGCAACTCAGTCCAGGCACCAGACCAGTCAAGCAGGCAGTACGCCGCGTCTCAGGACCAAAAAGAGAAGCAATAGAGAAGCACGTGGACAAGTTACTCAAAGCAAACTTCATCCGGGAAATCAAAAAATCTGAATGGGTAGCCAACCCTGTGATAGTCGAAAAGAAGAAGACAACAGCAAACAGGATGTGCGTCGACTACACCGGACTAAACAAATGCTGCCCAAAAGACCACTTTCCGTTACATCGCATAGACCAAATCGTCGACTCCACAGCAGGATGTGCGCGCTTATCCTTCTTGGACGCATACTCAGGATATCACCAGATAAAGATGAAAATCGAAGACGAAGAAAAAACGGCATTCACAACTCCACTCGGAGTCTACTGTTACACCACAATGCCTTTCGGGCTCAAGAACGCAGGAGCCACATACCAACGTATGATGCAGAATTGCTTAAAAGTACAAATCGGGAAAAACGTCGAAGTCTATGTCGATGACATAGTCGTTAAATCAAAAGAACAAGAAACGCTACTCGCGGACCTACAGGAAACATTCACAAACCTCAGAAAATACAGCATCAAGCTGAATCCAGACAAGTGCACCTTTGGTGTACCAGCGGGAGAGCTATTGGGATACCTAGTGTCAGCACGAGGAATCGAAGCAAATCCAGAGAAAATTCAATCTATAATAACCATGCAGAGACCCAAAAAGCTGTACGAGGTACAACAACTAACGGGTCGAGTAGCAGTACTTAGCCGCTTTATCAGCAAGCTAGGGGAAAAAGCTCTACCACTGTACCGACTGATGAAGAAAACAGATAAGTTCGAGTGGACGGACGAGGCGGAAGCAGCCTTCATTGACCTCAAAAGGATACTCACAAAACCCCCAATTTTGGCGGCCCCAAAAGAACGAGAACCAATGTATCTCTACGTGGCAGCCACAAATCGAGTGGTAAGCACGGTGCTGGTAGTCGAACGCATGGAGGAAGGCATAACTCAAGGTATCCAAAGGCCGGTATACTACGTCAGTGAGGTACTGTCCATATCCAAATAAAGGTATCCACACTTTCAAAAACTAGCATATGCTGTCTTCATCACCACAAGGAAGTTTCGACATTACTTCACAGAACATCCGATCACAGTAATCAACAAGTCAGCAATCGGGGACATACTCACCAATCCAGACGCAACTGGGAGGGTAGCAAAATGGCTCATCGAGCTCGGGCCACTCGGAATCACATACGACCACCCAAAGGCCATCAAAGCACAAGTCTTACCCGACTTCACGACAGAGTGGATAGAATCCCAACTACCGGGAATACCGGATGTTTCCAACTCGTGGACAATGTATTTTGATGGATCCAAAAAGAATGAAGGCGCAGGAGCAGGAGTCGTACTCATATCCCCAAAGGGCGACAAACTGAAGTACGTGCTGCAGATGACATTCGAGCTACCATCAAACAATGAGGCAGAATATGAAGGGCTGATCCACGGCATGCGGATGGCAAAAGCATTAGGTTGCACTCGACTGATGATATATGGAGACTCCAACCTAGTCGTACAACAAACAATGAAGACATGCGATGCCGTAGCCAAAAACATGATCGCATATCGCGACCTTTACAATGTACTAGAAGGCGACTTCGACGGTTGTGAACTACGACATGTCGGAAGGGAAAGTAATGAAGAAGCTGACATACTCGCCAATATCGGCTCGACTAAAGCACAAGTACCACCAGGAGTGTTCCTAGAGCGAATCGAGCATACATCCATCAAAACACAACGGCCCCAGACAACGGCGAATAAAGCATCCAGCAGCAAAACGCCAAGTGCAGCAGATCCTCCAGTCGAAGTTCTATTATGTAAAGGCGACCAGGTAACACCAGCGTGGACAGAACCTCTCTTAGCATATATGCTCCGCGACGAGCTACCAGAAGACGCAACAGAAGCTCGACGAATCACTCGACGAGCCAAAACATACACTATCATAAACAATGAGCTATGCAAGCGTAGCACCTCAGGTATGTTCCAAAGATGTATAGAACTCGAGGATGGCAAAACGATACTCCGCGATATCCATGCACGAACCTGTGGGCATCACGCAGGCAGTCGATCACTCGTAGCCAAAGCCTTTCGTGCAGGGTTCTACTGGCCTACAGCACTCAAGGATGCAGAAGACATAGTCAAAAGATGCATTGGGTGCCAAAAATTTGCCACCAAGCCTCATGCGCCGGCATCAGCACTCAAGACCATACCATTGGCATGGCCGTTTGCCCAGTGGGGTTTAGACATGGTCGGGCCACTCAAAAAATCATCACCTGGAGGACACACACATATACTGGTAGCAGTGGACAAGTTCACAAAATGGATTGAAACAGTTCCAATCACAAGCTCGACTGCCGCTACAGCAATCAATTTCATCAGATCCACCGTCTATCGTTTTGGCGTACCAAACAGCATTATCACAGACAATGGCACAAACTTTACAGCTAAGGAGTTCCGCTCCTTCTGTAAAGAACTGAACATCACACTCAATTACGCTTCGGCGGCGCACCCGCAGTCTAACGGACAGGTAAAAAAAGCTAATGGACTTGTCTGCACAGGCATCAAGAAGAGGTTACTGTTTCCACTCAAAAGGGCAGCAGGCGCTTGGACCGATGAACTCCCTGCCGTACTCTGGAGTTTACGCACAACACCCAACGCATCAACTCAGTTCATCCCATTTTTTATGGTGTATGGGGCAGAGGCAGTACTGCCACCAGAAGTCAAATTCAATGCACCAAGAGTCGAAGCGTACGAGGAAGACGAAGCAAACGACTCACTCGAAGACTCAGTCGACCTGCTGGAAGAAGCCCGAAATACAGCTCTCGCACGCACAGCCGTCTATCAACAGGACCTCCGCAACTATCATAGTTGACGATTACGACCCAGAACATTCATGGTGGGCGACTTGGTACTCCGACTAAAGCAGAAGAAAGTGCACAAACTCGCATCGCCATGGGAAGGACCCTTCATCATCACAGAAGTTATCGACGGTGGTGCTTATCGACTAAAGCATGCCCAGTCAGGAGAGTGATCTCATAATCCTTGGAATGTGGCGCATCTACGACGCTTCTATGCGTAGATTCCACAAACCAACCGACGTAATCAAGAGCATAATGTCAAAACGACCAACAGGTTGCAGACGCGTTCTTTTCCTTACCAGGGTACCTAAGGGGATGGGAAGGTTTTTAATGAGGCGGCCTGTTGGTCAAACATCCGAAATAAAGATGATATTTTGCCGTAAAATTTCGTGTACCTTACTGTTACATCACAAACTCAGCCACTCGATCACTCGGGGGCTGAGCCTCGTCCATAAATATCAAAAACTCAGCCACTCGATCACTCGGGGGCTGAGCCTTATTCACAAGCGGCAAAAACTCAGCCACTCGATCACTCGGGGGCTGAGTCTTGGTCTTATAAACATCAAAATCTCAGCCACTCGATCACTCGGGGGCTGAGTCTTATCTACACACGGCAAAAACTCAGCCACTCGAGTGCTCGGGGGCTGGGCCCAGCTCATAACAAGTTAACACACAAACACGCAGACAACATACTAGGGGAAGGCAAAGGAGGACAAGAAAATTCAGAGAAAGAAACAAAAGATGAAATTACAAATCAAAGGCACATTAAACGTGCGAGACGCTATTTTACAAGACATGCTAGTCAAAAGAACAGGGGGTGTCGCTACCCTACTGAGACTTCCGGCCAAATGCGGCAACTCTACGCTCCATAGTGCATATAGCAACCTTCGAAAGCCGTTGGGCAGTATCAGCTATGCCCCTGAGTGGTAAAGGCCTCCCATCCGGCCTCAACGGGAACTTGGAGAGGACACTTTCATAGTCGATATCCACACCATTGACCAAAAGGAGCTTGATCGTAGATTCTGACCCGCGTACCATCAGATGACGCGCAAAGGACTTCATAATCGAAGAATCCGAACCCAACAAATCTGCGAAGCCTTGCGCACTCAAAGGAGTCGGAGTTGTTGGAAGTACTTCCCCCAAAACGGTACCAAGGGTCTCCAGGGACATATCCAGTGAGCCCTTGGTACATCGGATGGTGGTGTCAAGCTCATTGATCACATGATCAAGTGACAAAACGCCACTCGCCACATCATCAGGAGCAGCAGTCGAAGCACCTTCCAAAATGAAAAGAGAACAAAAAAAAAAGTTTAGAAGATAACAGAAGGTCAGCAGGGAGTCTGCAATAAAAATTGGGATCTGCATGAAGGAGATATGCCCTAGAGGCAAATAAATAAGTAGTATTTATTGCATTATCTCATAAGTTTATAATAGGTTTTTTGTATTATGCTATAACTGTATTAATCGGAATTATTAATACACGTGTGATACATAGACAACCAGAGTCCCTAGTGAGCCTCTATATAAACTAGTCCATTGGGCAACAGTTGATCGAGATTCCCGATCAAGGACAATGACGTCGGTTGACAATGGGGTCATCTTATTAGTAGAATAAGGTGATGGACATACGCAAAGTATTGCAATAAGATCGTATTACGATGTTTGTCATTTGCAATAGATGAGTAATATGATAGCTTATTCCTTAGACCGTGAGACCGTACTTATTGCTACTTCGTAGGGGTACTTTGAGAGCATCAAACGTTGTGTCTTATATAGCATGACAATAACGGTGTCCATCTTGGGTATCCCGAAAGAGTATGTTGAGACGTAAGGATCAAGAGCGGGATTTGTTCATTCTTGTAATGGAAAGATACTCTGGGCCCACTCGGTGAGATTGCATCTATATAGCTGCGCAGCTTATGACTAGGTCATGGAGATGTAATATCACAGACGAGTTAATAACCTTTGTCGGTAACGAGATACAACAAGGACATCGGATGTCTACGATCATATCTCGGACAAGGTAGTATCGTAGAAACAAAGGGAATGAATATCATATTTATGGTTCAACGACGATATTCGTAGAATGCACAGGGGCCGTCATATGCGTCCAGGTATCCCTGGCGGTCATTGGTGAGCGGAGTGTCTCGACCATGTCTGGAGTGTTCTCGAACCGTAGCGTAACAAACTTAAGGTCTTAACGACACCTGGAGAAGGTTCTGGAATAATATAGGATTTTATTGGAGAGAGAGAAATGATCCGGAAAGAGTTCCGGTGGTCCGGAAGGAGTTCCGGGAAGGTCTGGAATGGTTCCAGGAATGTCCGAAAGATGTTCGGGTGGTTCGGAAAATGTTTCGGAGTCACGGGATATTAAATAGTATTTAAATATATTAATTATGAATTAATTATATTTTATATTAATTTAATTATTAAATAATAAAGGAAAAAGGGGGCAGCCCACCTAAGTGGGCCAATTGTGGCCCATTAAGGTGAGCCGCACCAAGCAAGGAAGGGGGAGGCTTGGGCCCCTAGTCCGAATTGGACTAGGAGGGTTCGGCCGGCTCCCCCCTCCCTCTCCTTTAGTCCCACATGGGGGAGGCAAGGTATTTGCACACCCCCTCCCCCCTTTATATAGCAAGGCATATTAATTGGATTAATTACACAAGAAAATACAATTAATTGTATAGCAGGCCGGCCGAGCTGTTTCTCCGCCCGCTTTGCCCCCTCTCTCCACCAAAGCTATACCGTCGGGCGCCGTTGCCCTGCGGGATTCCAGAAAAGTTCTACCCCTGCGATTTCAGCTGGATCTGAATGACCGGGGGTTGTTGTTAAGCTCCGTATGTTTGCGAGTGCTCGGAGGCGCCACATTTGAGGAGCCTGGGCGACGTCGTCTCGCCCACCCAGCAGCCCTGTCGCTGCCCTGCCGCCGGCGCCACCCCCCCGGCCGCCGGCGCCTCGCCATCTTCCGCCCGACGCCCGTCGACGCAGGTCTTCGTCGACACCCCGGCGTCATCGTCTACATCATCGCGGCAAGTTCTCCGCGACCTCGAGGTCGGCTACGTACGACTTCATCGTCAACGCTTGTGCGGGAGCGTAATCCCCGCTATCGGTCTACATGGAGGTAATGTAACCCGTTCCGCCACCGTTATCACATGTACTAGATAGATAGATCCTGGCTAGTTAGGGTGTTCATACGCTAGAAAAATTATTGTTTTCTGCACCGGAACCCCTTCACTGCAAACCTTCAAGGACGCGCATAAGGCCGAGCAGCCGCTGAGCACGCTCCCCGTCGCAGGTCGCAGCAGAGCTCCGAGCTGCCTCAAGCTCCGTCTCCACACGCGACTGCTCAGCAGCCAATTTCTTTTCCGCGTCATCCAGTTGCTTCACAAGGGCAACATTTTCCTCTGGAGTTACACAAGCATACAGTCGAAGCAACGTTAAAACACAGGAGTCAAACTACAAGCAGGACAGGAAATAAGGCAAGAACTTACCCCTTAGCTCGTCTAGACGGGAACGGAGTGCCACACGCTCCTCCTCCAACTTCACAAAAGCTTTCCCAGCAGCTAACAAGCCACCAACGGCGGGCTGAACAAAAAGAATTTGAGTTACACACAAACGTGCAAGGAAATACAGGCCCAGGGACACACAGAGTAAAGAAACTTACATGCTCAGTCCATTGGAGGTACACAAGAAGGCGAGCTCTTAGTCAAAACAGCCACAGGCGGCATGGAGATCTCAGCTGGCAAAACTGACATCATACCATCCACTCGAAGAAGGGAAGCAACAATCTTCCCCGCAGCAGACGAAATACATGCCCCACAATGACAAGTCACGTCAGTACTCTTCGCGCATGCCATGCCTGTCATGCATGACGGTATTCACCTGACAAACAAAAGCATAAAAGAAGGCACAGTCAAAATCCATGTCGACTGGATAAACAGACGTATATCGATTGGTGATAATGCAAACTGTCATGACTACACAAAAAGCAAGCGTTCATAAATCATCCCGACTGCAAAAAATGAAGACATCCAGTATACTCCCATCGGGAGCAGGTAAGAGTCTCTTCGACTAAAAACAAATATAGAAACAAAAATTGAGATTATCCTTCATTACATGCAATAAAGCACAATCTCGGGGGCTACTCCCATCGGGAGCGCTATCGCGCACCCGATAGATTCAAAAGCATAAAAAGGCAGTCGATAGCATTGATTCGCCTTAGCCAAAAACTCAAAAGAATTCCCGAGTAAAGCGTCAGTCAATGATGTCTCGGATGCTGCATACATTAAGTGCAAAGGTAAGACCCGCCGACATTTCGAGGAGGGCTGAGGATCGCTCCGGCAGTGATTCCTTAAAAATTTCCGTGTCAACAGATGCGAAGAAAATCCCGGTGGACGCACTGGGTAGCAAAATTTCGACTGCAGAACGAATCAATAAGACCACGAATGGCCTGAGTCGTCTTCTGTCCAGTATGTTCCAGATTCGAGCCCGGGGACTCGAATTTGATTGAAGGCTAGTAAGGTTTTGCCCGAATGCGCAGTTAACTGGTCTCGACCTATCGAGTAAATCCGGGCCTACTAAGTCGATAATCCTTTGACACAAAATACAAAATCATAGTCGAAAGACAATATATCATACACTTGAGACGTGCACTTGCGAGTGAGTCCATGACCAATTCTCCGAATTAGCCAAGCACTCGGGGGCTAATGACGAGGTTATACCAAACGGGTACCCTATCGTGTGGGTACCTGGTGCACATAATGACTACAGCCCAATTGTCAAACAGATCAAAGAAGCCCATCAAGAGAAGCCCAAGACGAAGATTGCTTTCCAAGTTATACATAGTCGGTTATAGTTTCCATGTATAAAGTCCTAGTCGGTTACGTACCCGAGACCTAGACCCCCTTTATAAGGGCTAGGAGGGTGGCCGATCAAGGACAGACACGATCAGAACCTCCAAACCCTAGCGAGACGAACTCTCGCTAGACCCTTGTAATCACCGCATATTCATAGAGCAATAACAGACAAGCAGGAAGTAGGGGTGTTACCTCAGTCGAGGGCCCTGAACCTGGGTAAATCCAGCTTGTCAGCCGTCGAGTCTACCAGCACTACGCGTTCTCTACCTCATAACTCTAACCCTAGGCTAGTAACCATGGGTATTGATGGGGATACGCCTCGTCACATCTTGTTAATAGGTTAGTCTCAGAAAATGTATAAAAACCATATAAAGTGAATATAAAACATGTAGCGATGGGTATAATATAAGCATTGAACATTATAAATTATAGATACATTTGAGACGTATCATTCCCCCTCTCGGCTATATACCCCCTCTGACCTAAAAACGAGGATACCCTATTCACTTTTCCCGAAAGACCTCTAGAGTGCCGCCGCCATCGTGAACCCTATTTCGGGGGTCAGAAACTCCGTTCTGCCACTCCGCTGGGACGGGGAATTGGAGGAGATCATCACCATCGTCATCGCCAACGCCTCTCCATCAACCATCCATGTTTCCCCCATCCATGTGTGAGTAATTCACCGCTGTAGGCTTGAGGGGATGGTAGGGATTGGACGAGATCATTCATGCAATAGCTGTATTATCATTAGGGCATGGTGCCTAGTATCCGTTGTTGGTACTTTACGTCATTGTTGCAACTTGTTATGCTTAATGCTTGTCACTAGGGCCCGAGTGCCATGATTTCAGATCTGAACATGTTATTGTATCATGAGGATAATCATTGTTTTAGATCATATCTACAAGTTGTATGCACATATTATTGTCCGGAACCCGAGGCCCCAAAGTGACAAATAATTGGGACAGCCGGAGGGGATGGCTGTGATATGAGGATCACAGGTGTTCACGGAATGTTCATGCTTTTCTCCGGTACTTTATTAAAGGGAGTACCTTAATTACCAGTAGTTTCCCTTGAGGCCCCACTGCAAATGGGCTGGTAGGACAAAAGATGTTGTGCAAGTTTCTCATTGCGAGCACGCACGACTAAATAGGAACGGATGGGCGTAAAGATAATACGCTTAGGTTGAGCTCCAAGTGCAGAGTTTGTATACGTGGAAGACTTGTTTTCCCGACAAGGGTGACTCGAGGGTTTATATCGAACTCTCGGGGAACTTTGTGTAGAAGATTTACCCTCTTGTCCTTCTCTTGATTACCAGCAAAAGAAAACAAGATGCTTTGTGCCCCCAACCTCACCAAGTGGTTGTCAAGCACAAGGTGTGAGCAAAGAGATGAAAACAAAGTAAATACAAAACAGAAATGAATATGCAATGGTGATAAATAAAAGTGCAAGGATGGTATGAATGATATTGGATGATGTGTTTGTGGTTTGTATGGTGTTTGCAAGATGTAAATGTATTTTTGTATTTTCGGATTTAATAATGGAAGAAAATGTAAAGTGCAATAAATTGTTGGAAAGGTGTTTCTTATGATTAAAAATGGACTGGGGTTCATGGTTTCACAAATGCACTCTCACTTTTATATAGTGGTAGGTAATGGAACATAGGAATTGACATATGAGATTGCAATAAGACAAGTTATTAATAATATGGGCATCACGTCCTAACATAGAAATCTTTTGGTTATTAATCTCGCTTATACTCCACCAAGATGCGAACTAAATCATAACACCTCATTAATTAAGATAAACAGAGTATAGCTTTAAGTTCAATGACATGAAGTTTAAATAAGAACATGCTAGATCTAGTCATGGTGATAGTGGCAATGTCACCAACATACCCCCGGTAGCATGGTATTTCCTTTATCCCTAGTGAGACAACAAAGTAAGGTAAAAACCAAATTGGATCACGGTATTGCTGTCAACTTAACACAAAACAACCCCCCGTTACTCCAACTAATGCACACGTTCCCCCTCACACGCTCTCATACACATGTTGGATCAAAATACCTAGACAAGAACGGGGTACATATATATGCATCTACTTTCATAACAAAGACATAATATTGGCAATCATCATAACATATATCAACTTAAGAGATCCACCACAAAGGTATTACATATATGACCATAATCATGTTCATCAGCTCATATGGCACTAATTAGTGAAGCTCAAGAGAGAGGAGAGATACATAAGTGATGGGCGTAAAGATAATACGCTTAGGTTGAGCTCCAAGTGCAGAGTTCGTAGATGTGGAAGACTTGTTTTCTCCACAAGGGTGACTCGAGAATTTATTTCGAACTCTCGGGGAACTGTGTGTAGAAGATTTACCCTCTTGTCCTTCTCTTGATTACCTGCAAAACAAAACAAGATGCTTTGTGCCCCCAACCTCACCAAGTGGTTGTCAAGCACAAGGTGTGAGCAAAGAGATGAAAACAAAGTAAATGCAAAAAGGAAATAAATATGCAATGGTGATAAATAAAAGTGCAAGGATGGTATGAATGATATTGGATGATGTGTTTGTGGTTTGTATGGTGTTTGAAAGATGTAAATGTATTTTTGTATTTTCGGATTTAATAATGGCAGAAAATGTAAAGTGCAATAAAAGTGTTGAAAGGTGTTTCTTATGATTAAAAATGGACTGGGTTCATGGTTTCACAAATGCACTCTCTCTTTTATATAGTGATAGATAATGGAACATAGGAATTGACATATGAGATTGCAACAAGACAAGTTATTAATAATATGGGCATCACGTCCTAATATAGAGATCTTTTGGTTATTAATCTCTCTTATACTCCACCAAGATGCGAACTAAATCATAACACTTCAGTAATTAAGATAAACAGAGTATAGTTTTAAGTTCAATTACATGAAGTTTAAATAAGAACATGCTAGATCTAGTCATGGTGATAGTGGCAATGTCACCCACACACCCCCGGTAGCATGGTATTTTCTTTATCCCTAGTGAGGCAACAAAGTAAGGTAAAAACCCAAGTGGAACACGGTATTGCTGTCAACTTACCACAAAACCACCCCCCCCCCCCCCCCCGTTACTCCAACTAATGCTCACGTTCCCCCTCACACGCTCTCAAACACATGTTGGATCAAAACACATAGACAAGAACGGGGTACATAATATGCATCTACTTTCATAATAAAGACATAATATTGGCAATCATCATAACATATATCAACTTAATAGATCCATGACAAAGGTATTACATATATGACCATAATCATGTTCAGCAGCTCATATGGCACTAATTAGTGAACCTCAAGAGAGAGCAGAGATACATAAGTTACTTCCACAAACCCATAGTCCAGGGATGGACTACTCCCTCTTCATCATGGAGACGGTGGAGAAGCCGTTGGAGAAGGTGGAGACCACACCGGCAGCGCCCCGCCGGAGTTTTCCCCTCCAATCTGCAGCTCCAGGTCTCTGTATCGTGGTTTCTGTGTTTCTGCGGCGCTCTCTTTCGAAAGGGTTCAGGAGACTATTTTTATAGGCATTTTTTAGGTCAAGACGAATCCACGGAGACGAAGATCGACGGCATCGGAGCCACGAAGCGGAAGTTGGTGGGCCCCACGCCGCCTAGGAATCTGGCCGCGTGGGCCCCCCTCTTTTCCTCCTCGGACTTCCTTTTCTGCTCTTCCTTCGCTACTAAGCCTTGTTCCTTCCAAAAAATGATCCCCGTGGAATATTAGGTCATTTCGACATCGTTTGCGTCCCTGAAACATCAAAATACAGAAAAAGAGGTTTTTTGACAGCACAGGGTTAATTCCAAATAAATAGGGAAAGTGTGAAATATTCCCCAAAACATTATAAAACATTGATATAACCCTTATATGATGCAAATATGGATGAAATATGAGTAATACAATGCAAAGTTCATGTATGTATTTTACATGCATCAAATCCCCAAGCTTAACATATACTCGTCCTCGAGTATGAAGGTGACAAAACTAAACATGGACTTGGCATTTTATTACTTAACAAAGGATATTAAAGATGATTGCTACATAGAGTTAAATGATTCATTCTTTAGTAAAGAGTAGCAACATACAAGACATATTATCAAGAGATATTAAATATTCAAGGTAAAGATGTTCAATGATAATTCACAAAGTGTAACATGAAAGAGAAGTTCTATGGACCAAATGAATGCATAAATGAAAAGTAAAATATATACTAGGTTGGTCATAGAGTATTGTTATAGAAATCTGAATATAACAGGTGGACACTTTGGAAAGATAGATAAATAAGTAGAGGAATAACATGCAAGAGTATTATCTAGCTTCCAAATGCTTCAACTTAAGCTAATGTTTGCCATGTAGTGATCATTGGTGTGAAGTTATCATTGCCCCTAACATAGCATCTTTTGTGATTAATAGTTGAAAGTGAAAGCAAATATGAGTTATGTGCTTGACAAAGTATGGGTCAAAAAGCCTCATGCCCGTTGAAAACAAAAACTTCTCCGACTGGCTACTCAACTTGGGCCACAAAGCAAGTGAAGGTTACAGTCATTGTGAATAAAAGTGGCATCATAGAGAGTTTCACCCCGGGTACCCTTTGCCCCAGGACATGGAAGTGGGCACATGTCCAAATGAAAAAGCAAGCAAACAATGGACATCTGTACATCTCTTTCTTTACTCATGCTTTTTTCTTGTAAATGTTTTTTCTGTTATGAGATGTGTCATGGATTCCTCCACTATGGTTATGTTGCAAATTTCCACCATGATCCACATGGCTTAGGTTAGCCGACACAGGTGTCTCTCTAGACAATAATATCACTCACCCTAACTTACTAAGTTTCCATCTTTATTTCACGCAATGTTAGGCATCCATCACCAAAGGAACATGATATCAACTTTTATAAAGTATAAAGTGCATTGTTGAAAGCTTTCCACGTGTCAGCACGTATGAGCTAGCTCCTAACCAAAGACCTTTGTCAAGCCCAAAACATCATAATCTTAATCACAATGGGTCATGTTTATTAAGTGCATGAAAAGTAATGTGTGCATCAAGTTCGTGAGAGCTTTTGGACCAACTTAACCCATGACAATCCCAATAACATAAGCATCTTAATTTGGAAGTATAGATAAAACAATATAACATGGTAAACATACTTGGAATATCATATTAGCTAATAGGTAGATATGGTGGACTCACTCGAAAAACTTGGTTGAAGGTGTTGGAAAACAAGCTTTTTACTTGTTGGAGTTTTTCGGCTAGCAAGAGGGAGAAAGTTGACCATCTAAATGCATCCATAAGTGTCCATAGAGCTAACCATTTCATGTTAAACAAAGTAAAGCATCATTCAGCATATAAAACATGAATAAGAAATAAACCTAGACAAGACACTTGCATATTAATATTCATTAACAAAGCACATGAATCATGCAACTATATGTATCTTTTAAATCAACTCAAACATCCTCTTCCCAATATTTTTATAGCATCCAACTTAATTCAACCCAAACTTCCAGTAGCTCTCTCATAACATAAATAAAAAGTGGTGGTCTCAAACAAAAAACCAAACCGAAATAACAAAAAGAACAAAAACACTCCAAATTTATACGATAAAGTGCAATGAACGAAAAACAGAAGTTATACGTGTGCAAACCGAGAGTATGTTGGTTCAGTGGGCTTGTCTTCACATCCCCAAGCTTATGGTCTTCACCATCCTTGGATAGCTCTTGTTGCATCCCCTCTAATCCCTGTGAAAAAAACTTCAAAACACCGTTTCTCCCATTTGTTTTCTGTGGGGTGACATTAGTAGGCACAAAACAATAGAATTGCTTACTGTATGAAATCCTTAGACAAACATAAGAAGCATGTCCAGAAAGTGTATAATGTTGTCACTAGTAGGGAAAGGCTTATAGCCACCACAGTACTGCTGGCGAACGTTTTTATTTGTGCGCCACTAAATATAGCGCTGGCGAACAAAATGTTCTGTACGCCAGCGGTAAAAGTGCTACCGCTGGCGGACAACCAATAATGTTCGCCAGCGGTAGTATCGGGCTGGCGGCGGTTGTGACCGAAGCACACCGCTGGCGAACGGAATCCGTGTTCACCAGCGGTAGAATCGGTAGCGCTGGCGAACAATGGAAGGAGTGCGCCAGCGGTGTCTCAGCGGCTGTACTGCACCACTGGCGAACGGCTTGGGTGTTCGCCAGCGGTCACCTGGTAGATATAGCCCGCGCGCGGCCTCTCGATCTCTTTGTCTCTCTCCTCTCCTTATCCTCTCCCCTCCTCCTCCCCGACCTCCTCCTTTCCTCCCTCGCCCCCGACCTCCTCCTCCGGCGCGCGCACCAGCGGGGCATGCTCCTCCCCGTCGCGCCTCTGCCCTCCGAGCCCTCCCCCTGCTTCAGATCTACACGCCGGCGTCCTCCTCCACCTCCGCTGCACCGGCCTCCACTTCCGCGGACCTCCGTCACCTGCGATGCGGCGTCCTCCTCCACCTCCGCCCTGCCGTCACCTGCGAGCCGTGCCACCAGCCCGCCTCCAGCCGCGTTAGGCGCCACACCGTGCAAGGCCGAGGCCGAGGCGCTGGTGGCCTATCCCCCTCGGGCAGGCGCCGGCCCAAGCGGCGAGTACGTGGCTACGGCGGCCGCTGGGGCGGGCAAGGAGACGCCGCTGAGGGAGCCGCAGCAAGACGCGGTCAACATCGAGCTCGTCACGCGGCCGTCGTCGCGGGGGCCAGGGCCGGGGGAGCGGGAGCAGTGGGTAAATGGCTATACTTGCTAAACTTGTTAAACTTGTTGCTTGCTGTAGATTAGAATGGTTTGTAGATTCATAGAAAATTGTTGTAGGTTAGAATGGTTAGCAGTGGGTAGATTCATGTGCTTGCTAAACTTGTTGCGAAATTGAGTAATTGGGTTTTACATTCATTGAAATTGAACTGAAAAAATTCATTTAGGCTTGCTGTAGATTAGAATCCGGTATATTGCTGTAAATTTAGCCTTCTCACAAACATTTGAGAATAAATGCTAAAATGGAGTTGTGTCTAAGTATTTGCATAAACATTTGAGAATAAATGCTAAAATAAATGCTAATAATAGATTTATAGTATCTGGTTTCATATATTTATAGGCTCTGGTTTCATATAAATTCTTGATGATTTGCAAGCTTCAAATGGAGTTGTGTCTAACCATTTGCATAGACATTCTCTTAGAGAATAGTTGACGTCTACGGCAACGGTGCGAGGCTCCGGGCACGGCTTCTCTATGGATCCAGAGAAGATTCAGGGAGATGTGGGCTCGCCGGAGATGGTGAGTGCGGAGGCGCTGCTGGAGCTCTCAAGGAGAGCGCCAATCGCGGGGGAGACGACCAGGATCGGGGCGCTGCACTTTCGCGACATGACAGCAGCCACTATACAGGCGCTGTCGTGCCCGCGCGACACGAGAAGGGTGGAGGTGATGCGGCTGGTGGCGGAGTGCCAGGGGAGAGGCTGGCAGCTAATTCTGCAGCGAGATCGACTGGGGCAAGCGTTCAGGGCGTTCATGGTGCGCGATTGGATGGCGAACGCGCTCCGGAGAGCTGCCTCGAGAAATCCGCCAACAGAGGAACAACCTGTGATGGTGATGGTACTAAACAAGGCAAATTCGCTGCGTCATCTGTCGGCAATGAGCAGAACCCAAGCGGCGAGCCTGCATCAGATCCATCGCATGACAAGCTGGGTCGAGCCGGAGTTGATCAAGGTTGATTTCGAGTGGGAGATCGAGGTGGTGAGCGAAAATCTGGGGGAGCTACAAGGGATGTGACCTCCGCAGTCGCAACAAAGGTTAACAAAGGTATACATTTGATAATTATTGAAGAGCAATAGTGGTAGAGTGCTTTGTTCTTTTCACCTGAAAATAAGCTATTTAGCTAATATTTGCTTGCTATGTAGCTAATATTTGCTTGTATTTGCATGCTATTTAGCTAATATTTGCTTGCTATGTAGCTAATATTTGCTTGTATTTGCATGCTATTTAGCTAATATTTGCTATTTAGATAATGGTGTTGTTAATTGATCAAGTATTTAATGCGGATGATTAAAATATTGTCACACTATATGATCCAGAGGCGACGTCTCCGAGACTTGTGATGTGCACGAATACACATTTTCTGCATCCCACGGGATCTCGGAAACGCCGTCTCGGAATTTTTGTGTGTCCAGTCTAAGTATGAGGCATGCTTTTCATTTTACACTACTTCATTTTTAGAATGCCGATGATTAAATTGAGGTGACACCGTGTCATCCAGAGGTGGAGTGAGTGAGACCTGTGATGTCCACGAATACACATTTTCTGCACCCTACTGGCTCTCACTTACTCCATCTCTGAATTGGTGTGTCCAATATATGAGGCATGCTTTTGATTTCTGTTAGTGCTTACTGTTTCACTACCCGGCCGATGATTAGAACAGATGGTTGCACGTTGAATCTTCAGGGAGGTGTGAGCGAACCATGTTGTCTGTACACATATGCAGTGTTCATTCCACGTTGTTCGCTTACACCGTCCCTGAAGTTCATGTGCGTGATCAATTCCATATGAGGCCTTGCTTGGTTTTGTTGAGTGCTTTTTAACTTGCATTTTACCTTCTCTCTAAGTATGAGGCATGCTTTTCGGTTGACCCTACTTCATTTCTATAATGCCGATGATTAAAATGATGTGACGCACTATATGATATCCTGATAGTTTGTGGAACCTTGTATCATGCACACACATAAGTTGTGTGCTTCCTACTTGGTTCCACAAAACTATAAGGATTGGTTGTGTGTTTCACTATATGAGGCATGCTTTTCAGTTGACAATACCAACTTTGTTTATTTCTCACTTTATAAGTCAATTCAAGGTCTATTAATTCAATTACTTATATATATATGCATAAGTGCAGATCTTGTGATATGCATGTATGCAGATCTTGTGTTGACGTGAGTGGAGCAAGTAAGGAGGAGCTAGAAGCTTGGACCCGGAAGCTAGAACCAGAACTAGAAACCGACTGCTTGTTTTGTAATGCGATGAACACTATATATATTTGTAAGGAAGAGTCGACTACTTGTTTTGTAATGCGATGAACACTATATTTGTAATGTGATGAATCAATATGTACACCTGCTATATTTTGTCAATATTTGATTTTCTGAAATTCTGTATGAAATACCTGCTGTATATATATAAATATAAACATGTAATGCAATTTTTAATAAAAAAATAAAATTCAGAAAATATACCGCTGGCGAACCAGGCGCGTTCGCCATCGCTAACCGCGCTACCGCACACAGCCGTTGTTCGCTAGCACTTACCGCCGCTACCGCTGGCGAACAGCCATAATCTGTTCGCCAGCAGTAGCCTTTTCCCTACTAGTGTGTATTCCTTCTAATAAACTCAATTGGATCAAAAAGATTCAAGTTAAAAGCTTAAAGAATGCATAAAACAAAATGGGACGGAATCTGTCCAGAAAAATAGCAACCACAAAACATATTTTTTACCCCACTTAAATATGTCAAAAAAATCTGAAAAAATTCACGCTTACAGAGGATGAAAAGTTGCAACTACAGTTCCAATTTCAGCTCATTCAGAGTTACATAATAGGAATTAAAAATCATACCGTGCACATATTCGTGTTGAATAAAATCTCCGAATGGAAAAAGCAACTTTCAAAGCCCAAATGGGTAAAACTTGGCACTTTATTAAAAATTCCAGAACCTAAACTAAAAACAAATTCTCTTTGTACAGGAAGAGGACTCAAAGAAAATCTCAAATAAAAACAACCGGTTTGCCTCCCGTAAAGCGCTTTCTTTATAGCCATATAGCTAGACTTCTTACTTGATATTTATAATGGACGAAACTCATGAGGGAGCTTGAACTTTAATGTGTCCCTCTTACTTGGAAAGTGCTCCATGCACTTATTGTATAGGAACTGAAGCTTAACGTTCCACTCCTTTGAATCTATTATAGCACCTGTAGTACGAAGAAAAGGTATTCCCAAAATGATAGGACTAGAAGTTTTATTCCCCATGTCCATTATTACAAAGTCAACAGGCACAAAACTCATGTGTAACTCTATCATAACATCACTTCCTTTTCCTAAAGCATATTTAATGGAATCATCAGCAAGTGAAAGTTCAGTGGAGCAATTTTCAAGATTCTTTAATTCAAGTACTTCATATAGTTCCTTAGACATAACAGAGATACTAGATCCTATATCTAATATGGCATGATGTGTCTCTTTTCCAATTGTTACTAATACCTTGGGAACCCAAATATCCCCAAGCTTAGGTGGTGTCATAGCTTCTTTGTTGTACCTAGCAATTTTCTCATTTAAAACATGACTAGCAATACAAGAACCAAAACCAGCTTGATTAATATTAATAGAAGGATCACTAGCAAATTTCTGTAAGATAGACATAAGTTCATTCAAGCTACAACTCTCTAAGTCAAGTAGTGGTTCCTTGACTTCACTAAGCATCTTAACTTTTTCAACTTGTTTCTTTTCTAACTTAATCAACATAAGAGGATCCTCACTTTTAGTTTCATTAAATTCTTTCAGTAACTCTTTTAACTCATCAATCAAAGAGGATTCATCATTCTCAGTTCCATTATCTGAAAGCTTTTTAACACAAGATAGTCTCTTAGTAGGTAGGTTTGTCCCCCTTCTCTCCATTTTTGCAAGTTTTTATGTATTTTTTAATTTTAAATGCAAAACTGAAAATAAAATGATACTAAATAATGCAAACCGAAATAAAAAAAGTAAAATACAATGCAAAACTGAAAATAAAAATAACAAACCGAAATATTAAAAGACAATAACAAAATAAAATAAAATGCTTTGAAGTTAAATATGGATGAGATGATGCTCACGTAGGTGCAACCTCCCCAAGCTTAGGTGTTTGCACACGCTTGGTGTTGTTGATTTTGTTGTGAGATAACCTTCCACTAGCTCCCCGGCAACGGCGCCAGAAAACAGTATTGATGGGCGTAAAGACAATACGCTTAGGTTGAGCTCCAAGTGCAGAGTTTGTAGACGTGGAAGACTTGTTTTCCCCACAAGGGTGACTCGAGGGTTTATATCGAACTCTCGGGGAACTGTGTGTAGAAGATTTACCCTCTTGTCCTTCTCTTGATTACTTGCAAAACAAAACAAGATGCTTTGTGCCCCCAACCTCACCAAGTGGTTGTCAAGCACAAGGTGTGAGCAAAGAGATGAAAACAAAGTAAATGCAAAACGGAAATAAATATGCAATGGTGATAAATAAAAGTGCAAGGATGGTATGAATGATATTGGATTATGTGTTTGTGGTTTGTATGGTGTTTGCAAGATGTAAATGTATTTTTGTATTTTCGGATTTAATAATGGCAAAAAATGTAAAGTGCAATAAAAGTGTTGGAAAGGTGTTTCTTATGATTAAAAATGGACTGGGGTTCATGGTTTCACAAATGCACTCTCTCTTTTATATAGTGGTAGATAATGGAACATACGAATTGACATATGAGATTGCAACAAGATAAGTTATTAATAATACTAGACGAACAGCGCGCTTCGCCGCGCCGCCTACAATCCGTTTTTGCAACCCGTGGTAGGCGTGGTAGCTTGTGGGTTTTCTCATGCGAGAACAAAAAACTTTTTAGAGGAACTGAGTTCTAATAGTTCTGGCCTTACACTCATTTTACAGCAAGGATACACTGATCAAGATAATAATACTAAAAAGGAACAAATGGAATGCCATAGCCAAAACTTTTGTCGGCTACTCGAGTAGAACTTTGCCGGCTACACTAAACTTTCCCTCCATACTTTTTGACTTGTGAAATCCATCAATACATTCAAGCTTCAACACCAAAATCCAAGCTGCAGCACAAAAATCACATGGCAATGAATGTATTTAGTGTAAACGCTATAAAATGCTTACAGTTTAAAGGAATGTACCTACCCAACAAATTTTGAAATTCATCTTCAGGTCCAATATTCTCTGGATTTGTGTTTACTGTGCATCTATTGGTTTCCTGACAAAGCGCATGGCCTTCTATCTACTAATAGGCAAACAACTTCCTTGTTGAACACTTAATTTCCCAGGGAAGTAAATTTTAATGAGTACTATAAAATACTAAAGTGTATCAAATTACATCATGTATATTCATCATGTGATAGGAGAACCGAGAGATGAATAAGTAAATGGTTCTGCTTGGGTGGGTACCAAGCAACAGATAAAAGCATTCTGCATTTTGAAACCCCCCCCCCCCCCCCCCCCCCCCATTTACTTAATAAATCACAAACACATTTATCTGGTGATCTTTCTCGGAACCCATGTCAAAGTAAAGAAGATTTTATACAGAAAAACTAATTATGTATTGAAGGCCACATAAGAAGTTGGGAACAAAACCTTCTGGTCATTGGACCTTCACATCTTGCGTCTAACCAACATCAATCAAAGCTTCTCACTTCACCTGTGCATTCCCTACAGCACGCAATACTTATGTACATTAGTGACCCAAGTCAGTAATAAGAGGATATGGTAACATAGTAACAAAAAAAAAGGTTGTGTCATGTTGGAATTGAATCCACAACTCCTTTCCTCACTTGGTTTCCCTCATACTTTCTCACAAGAATACATACAGTGCGAAGCCCTACACACACAAATACACCAACAAAGAACCCATTTAATTTTGCTAGTCATATAAATTTTTTCACGAAAAACAATCTGGTGGCCAATGTTAGGCGCAAATTATGTGAACATAGCAGAAACAAAAATAACAGTTGTGGCCTAACAATACGAACCAAAAGCTTGTCTGACATTTGTACCAAGATATAATTTAATTTAACAGATGTAACTGCATGCAAGGATGCCAAATCGTCATGGAAGTCTAATACCCACTTACAGCATGAAGTTATATACTTTCTTTTATGAGTTGAAAATCGGAATTTAGAAATATCAAGTACGCATGTATCGATAAAGTAAATGATGCATTTTCATGAAATAGATTTTACAGCCACTTATATTGACAATGTTGTAATTGCTGACTCGTCATTGCAGATAATGTACTCAATAAAAGGTAGATTGAGTGCAAATACCTTCGCTGTTATTACTCTATGTGCATAACAAACGTGAGACCACATAGTCCACATGATTTTTTTTCTCCAGTACTACTCATTTCCCATCGCTTCCTTGGCTTAAAAGATCTCCTTTTCTCTCTCGCCTTGTCTCCGAGGATTCTTAACACGAGGAACTTATCAAAGGTGACCAACTATATACCCCAAATAATATTGGCTGATCAATAATCTTGTAAAGAAAATAGAGATTAACTAAGTAACTTAGTTCATTTGAGTACTTGGTTGTTTTTACATAAACTGGTTACACAGAGCAACATGGAGACAAAAGGGATCTTTTTATTGATAACAACTAACAATTAATACAATGACTACCAGCACCCCATGGCATAAATAGGTCACACATCCAAATACTCTATTCATGTGAAGAAGAAAATAAATCAATCCAGAAGGGATCCTGCCTTATAAGGAACTCCATCTCATATGTTGACATGACTTTACAAACGAAAAATCATCATTGGTCCACAATTGATTAGAAGATTTATCTTGTAATCTTGCTATAGGGTACTTCTGTAAATCTTCTAACCGATTAAGTATATAACAGTGGAATAGAAAGAATAAGGCACCTATATTCTAGAACAAAGGCTTGAAAGGAACACTGTATTTTCTGAAATGTTTACACATAGATAGCTATTTAAATCCAGTATAGTTTTCTTTGGTGCATTCATGACACGTATTTTCTTGTATGCCATGGCAGGATAAGTCTGGACGAAAGGAAACTAAATCCGAAGCATTGCAAGGCGCCCTCTTCTGCAAAGCATTACTGCATGTTTTGAGAAGAAATGACAACATGGACCCAATCTGCTAAGATCAAATATATTGCTACCTTGTTTGTGGAGCAGAAGTGAGACAGTGACGATTAAATCTTAAACTAATTCAATGAACACTGAACTGATATGGCAGTGCTAGCTGCCGTATATATAAAATAGGTGCATGGTCGCGGCCAAAAAAATGATGTTTCCAAACAGGATTTCATTCTAAACCAAAATTGTACTGAAAAAAATTCAGTCACCATAAGACGCCTGTGTTCTGTAAGGAATTGAATGACACAATTTGATGACAAACAACTCCACATATCTTGAAGACATAAGGACCAGTCCCAATGTTTATGTTGTTATCAATATGAACGCCCAGCAAAGTGAAGGCAAATATGGAGTTGTACTCACGAATCAAATGCAAAAAGCGATTAGAAGCAGGCCCACAATCAAACTTAAGTAATTCAGCCAAAGGAGGAGGCCAATCAGGATATATAGGAAGCGAGAACTTGCCGCGACGACAACAACCAGTATATACGGCGCGTCGCTTTTCCTTGCTAGCATGCTTGCAATGTTCCTGAAACCAAAAGACGGCACCACAATGCATACACACATGATGAGGCCCACCATAGTATGAACACTCAGGCCAAGAGCCTACAGAGGATAAAACCATCTACAAGCATCAGAGGAGAACAAAAAAACAAAAAACATAGAGATACAATAACAAATGTGAATCACTAATAGTAGAAACTTACGTTTCAACACATTAACAAATTCTTTTGGTAATGGAAGCTTAACATGGCCAGCCCTATACCCTGCTCGAAGCAACGCCCAATAACGGCGGATAGCCATACGCATCTTGCGGTTAGAACAGCCTTTGGCAACAGACACATAAGGAGTTGGAGGGACTGAAAAAAATATGAAATAGAAAAATTGTAAGTATGTACAACCTAACGGTAAGAAAGAAAAACAGATTAAGATACACTTTAGGGGGAAAAAACTAAGAACCGCTATACCTTTTGAAAGATAGTCCAACGGATTAGCACATGGAGGCAAAACCGGCACAGGAACAAAAGCATCGGCATCAACGGGCTCGTCATCAGTATGAAGAAAATCCAACGAAGCAGAGGGTAATGAACCATGTTGAGAAGAAGATGAAAGAGAGCAATGCAGTGTGGAGGACTGGCCTTCTGATAAAGGAACCCAAGCAGGATAACCCTCACGGACTGGAGTGGAATGTAATTATCATCATGAGCATGACTACCAGTCAACATAGCAATCTGATCTGGGGAAAGCTCATCGTCAAAATAACGCATATCTGGTAAAGGCAATGCAGCAGAGGACAAACCAGAAACACCTGCACAAACAACAAAATTAACCATAATAACATAATATTTTTGTAAAACCATTCCTAACTTTATTAGGCGAAAAAATAAGAAAGCAAACAGTCGGATAATCTAAAGGAAAACTAATTGTTAATCTAGACGGCTGCATCCCTGAAAGAAATAAGATGCCCATTCATGTACTGAACAGAACTGAATTAAGGAGTACATTAAGCATAAGAATTTAAAATTTGTGGCGCATCCATATAATTCTATAGTCTAAAAAAGATGACAGTAAAGCAAGATTGATTGTTTGTCTAGACGGTTGCATCTTTTGAAAGAACAAAAATGCCCATTCATGTACTAAACAAAACTGAAATAAGGATCACACAAAGCAAAATAATTCTAAATCTGTGGTATAACCATACAACTCTGAAAACCGATAAGTACTCGCAGCCAATGCCATGTATCGGAAGAATCTGTGGTGTAACCATATAATTGTATAATCCAAAAAATATGGCAATAAAGCAAGATTAATTATTTTTCTCGTCAGTTACATCTTTGGAAGAATTAAACTGCCCATTCATTTAGTAAACAAAACTGAAATAAGGAGCACACTAAGCAAAAGAGATTTAAATCTGTGGTGTAACAATATAATTCTGAAAACCTATAAGTACTCGCAGGCAATCCCATTAGAAGTTCTATGGACGAAACAATCCTAACTTTAATTCAGTTCAGTAGCGGGTCCGACAAAATAGTATGTCTCCCTATCCAAAGAGGCCAAGTGCTCAAAGAGGCCAAGGCTAAGGAAATAGAATGTAACGGCATGTCACAAATTGTTGCGAAATTTCAGGAAATACATAAATGCATGGTTTGCAGACAAAAAACGAAGTTTCCAAACAGGATTCATTCTAAACAAAAATTGTACTGAAAAAATTTCAGTCACCATAAGACGCTTGTGTTCTGTAAGGAATTGAATGACCGAGCATTCAAGGTAGGATTTCTAAGGGCAAAGAAATTTAACAGGATGATTTCAGCCACCATAAAATCCTAAATCACAAATAGGCAGTCTAAGATCATGTAAGACTAAAGTATAGCCTAAACCTTTGTCTGTGACTTCACCCCTGACAGAGCTCGTGGAGGAGGCGGAGGCGGCGGAAGGAGTCGGGCACGAGGCCGACGAAGCGGTTGGAGTTGAGGTGGAGCAGCGCGAGGTCGCAGAGAAGGCTGACCTCCGATGGGAGGTACCCCGCGATGTTGCCGTGGTTGAGGTCGATGCAGGCGATGGCGAGCTCGCCTGACGACGGAAGAGGCGCGCAGAACACACGGTGTAGCCGCAGACCCCGGGGCCGACCCAGTTGCCGGTGAGGTTCTTGGGGTCGGAGAAGATGGCCTGCTGCTTCCAAGTCTGCAGCGCCACGGACGCGTCCCGCAGACGCGGGTTAGGGAACCGCCACGCAGGCTCCACCTCCAGCGCTGCCATCTCCGTGCCTCCTTCTGCACATACGCCAGTGGCCTGCGCTCCGCCCCCGCTGCTGTCGGCGAAGGCCAAAAGGCAGAGGAGGAGCACCACCGCCATCCTCATCGCATCACCCTCGCCTCCTAGTGCAGCTCTAAGATTCAGCAGGAGTCAGCGGCGACCAAGACGACGCGGCGTCGCCGAGCTGCTGCGTCGGCACCACGGAGTCGTCGATCTGATGCGGGGCGGCGGTGGATGAGTTGGGGAGGAGCAGGGCGAGGAGAGGAGCGGAGAAGACGCCGGTCACGACTCACGCACGGACACGCGTGGCCACGAAGCGACAGCCAAGTGCGAGACCAATCCGCGCGGCAGAAGGACAAAAGCCAGGTCCCACTGTCCAGACAGTCAATTCGACGTGGATGGCTTCAGAAGCCTCGCTCGGCACCGGACGTAAGTCTTAGTAGGAATGGGCATCACGTACTAACATAGAGATCTTTTGGTTATTAATCTCTCTTATACTCCACCATGATGCAAACTAAATCATAACACCTCAATAATTAAGATAAACAGAGTATAGATTTAAGTCCAATGACATGAAGTTTAAATAAGAACATGCTAGATCTAGTCATGGTGCTAGTGGCAATGTCACCCACTGCACATACCCCGGTAGCATGGTATTTCCTTTATCCCTAGTGAGATAACAAAGTAATGTAAAAACCCAAGTGGATCACGGTATTGCTGCCAACTTACCACAAAACAACCCCCCGTTACTCCAACTAATGCACACGTTCCCCCTCACACGCTCTCATACACATGTTGGATCAAAACACATAGACAAGAACGGGGTACATAATATGCATCTACTTTCATAACAAAGACATAATATTGGCAATCATTATAACATATATCAACTTAAGAGATCCACCACTAAGGTATTACATATATGACCATATCCATGTTCAGCAGCTCATATGGCACTAATTAGTGAAGCTGAAGAGAGAGGAGAGATACATAAGTTACTTCCACAAACCCATAGTCCAGGGGTGGATTACTCCCTCTTCATCATGGAGACGGTGGAGAAGTCCTTGGAGAAGGTGGAGACCACACCGGTAGCGCCCCGCCGAAGTTTCCCCCCTCCAATCTGCAGCTAGAAGTCTCTATTTCGTGGTTTCTGTGTTTCTGCAGCGCTCTCCTCCGAAAGGGTTCGGGGGGCTAATTTTATATTCATTTTTAGGTCAAGACGAAGCCACAGAGATGAAAATCGACGGCATCGGAGCCTCGAGGCTCCAGATGGGGGGCCCCACACGGCCAAGGAATCTGACCGCGTGGGCCCACCTATCTTGGGCCTCAGGCCTCCTCTCGTGCGCTTCCTTGGCTCCTACTCCTTCTTCCTTCCAAAAAATGATGTTCCCGAAGTTTTAGGTCATTTCGACGTTGTTTGGGTCCCTGAAACATCAAAATATACAAAAAAGGGTTTTCTGACATCACAGGGTTAATTCCAAATAAATAGGGAAAGTGTGAAATATTCCCCAAAACATTATAAACATTGATATAACCCTTATATGATGCAAATATGGATGAAATATGAGTAATACAATGCAATACATGCATCAGGAACACATGCCTATGGTTACTTAGTACTTGGATGCTTTATTTTATTTATCTGCAAATGCCCATGACTTGATATTATATGAATTATCTTATCCATGCAACGACGGTTCATCCGTCCCTATGCCTACAGTATTTTATTCCTGCTGTATACTATAATCATTACCGTTGTATTTATTTCACTGCTCCTATTATTTCACTGATATCAAACTGTTGCTACTGATAATCTGTCTCGAACAAGTCTATTCACAGGTGCAGCTGAACTGACAATTCATCTGTTGAGGCTTATAAATATTCTTTGGCTCCCCTTGTGTCGAATCAATAAATTTGGCTTTTACTTCCCTCGAAAACTGTTGCGATCCCCTATACTTGTGGTTCATCAGTGATGTAGAGCCCTCCGGTGTTGATTCCCCTCTCCGGCAGGGTGCCGGGAAGAGCTTCTGAACCCTCCCGAATTAGGGTCGACGGTGGCGGCAGCTACGGCATGTTTCGTGGAAAAGTGTTCGGGTACTTAGGGTTTTTTCGTCGGGGGGTATTTATAGGCGAAATGGCAACGTCGGTGGGCGCCCGAGGGGCCCACACCACGTGGCGGCGCAGCCAAGGGAGGAGCCGCGCCACCACCAGGTGTGGCTGCCCTGTGGGGCCCCTCCGTCTCCTCTTCGGTCTTCTTGATCCTTCCGGGAAAAATAGGAGTTTTGGCTTCTGTTTCGTCCAATTCCGAAAATATTTCCTGAACAACTTTTCTGAAACCAAAAACAACAGAAAAACATGAACTGGCACTGTGGCATCTTGTTAATAGGTTAGTCCCAGAAAATGCATAAAAATGATGTAAAATGTATATAAAACATGTAGCAATTGGTATAGTATAAGCATGGAACGAAAGAAATTATAGATACGTTTGAGACGTATCACGGTACCGCGAGCGTGGGAGCGTGACGTGTTGAAGTCGTCCGTTGACCGCTCGGCGTGCTCGAAGGAAGGAGCCAGTGGTACTACCTGCTATCCCAGCGGTAGTACCGCTGGAGTGGAGATCTCTGCCCGCAACAGGCAGTAGGAGGGGAGGGTATTTATTGCCCTTCTCCTACCTTTGGACATTTGAGCAACACGAAATTAAATGCCCCATTGATGCAAGAAGCTACCACCTACTAGATCTCCCACTCCTTTCATCCAATCGTCTTGATCTCTTGAGGAGTGAAGAAGGAGGCCTAGATTTACGACTCCACCGAAGTAATTTCAAATCCATCCACGTTTCCCCGCCGATTCGTGTATCTTCTTGGGTTGCTTGTAACCCTAGGAGGCTTGTTGGGTCTTGGACCTTCATCTTGGTGTAAGAAGCTCTGGGACGTTGTTGAGAGTCTCCAATACAATTGTGGAGAGCCTCATCCTTGTTGTAAAGGCTTGGTCAACGCCTAAGAAGTCGACCTCATAGTGGAACGAGTTTTTCCCCGTGCGGGAACGGCTCCCGGAGATTAAGGTGAAGCACATCCGTGCTATTGGAGTGCCTAGGCGGCTCCGCATCTCTCCAACGTAGACGTACTTCCCTTGGGAAGGAACTACGGGAAACAACTCCCCGTGTCCATCTTGCTGTTACTTCTATCCTTTACTTACTTGCTCCCGTTGCTTTATATATTGTGTGTTTGTGCTTGTATCACTTAGGTTTTCTTAATCTAGTTGCACATCTAGTTCACCTTGTTATACTTTGCAAAGCCACAATTAAAAGGTAAAAAGATAAAATTTGGTAGGCGCCTACCCCCCCCCCCCCCCCCCCCCTCTAGCTGACTCTGTTTGCTCTTTCACTTGCTTCACAAAAACAACTAAATTTGGCACTCTGAAAATGAAAGGTAGATTTTTGGATAAAAAAGTCGGAAACTCCCGTATACACTTTTTTTTGTCATGGAAATATGCACCTTTGTGTCAAGGATCTTCACAGTATTATGAATTATGCCATGATCGAATATGTCCATGATCTTGGTCATTCGACTTGAAGTCACAAATTCATACAAAATATGCCATTTCATGTTTTTCCAAATTTTGTGAAAATACACGTTTATCATTTTAATCTAGCAACTAGTGCACATAAAATAACTCCAATTCGGAGGATTTAATTTTTAACATTTTCATCTGTTTTTCGTTCATGTCAAACTCTCCATCAAAATTATTCTAGCAAGAATTCAAATCTTTTAACACCCCATGTGGCTATTGCGTAGAATCCTAATTGCATACCTTGAAATTTATTTTTGTCATTTTTTGAATAAATGTCACACTTATAATTCGAGTTTGAATTACTTTCAGCAAAAAATCATTTAAATAGGAAAAAGTAGCTAGAAAAGGAGAGAATTCCTAATACTTGGGAACTAGCCATCCATTTGTGTGAATTTGGAGAGGTCATAGTTTTCATCATATGTCTTCACAAATGTTTCACACAAAAACTCATTTTGGCACATAAAATGAAAACAAGCACATTATCATGAAGCAATTACCATTTCAGATTTCTATAACGAGTTCTCTGTTTATCCCTGATCATATACCCAAAATATGGTTCCATGCGAAAAAGTGTGGTTTTGTGATGAGATTGTTATTATTTCATTTTCCACTATTAAAAAGATGTATAAAAGTGTAAATAGTTTTTTATTGAAATATAACCAAAAAATGAAAAGCCTTCACTTCTAAATCCAAATCTATATGCGTTTATTTACTTGTTTCACACTTGGCATAGTTGATCTTGGCATTCGTCCATCATCAACCGCGCTTAGAATGAACATGTGTCACATGACGTTGCCAAGTGACTTGTCCAAAGCCATTAGGCAAACAAATTACATGTCCGTGTTTTATATGCCCGGTGTTTATGTGGCACTCGGCGAAGTCGTATGTTTTCCAAGTGTTCGATAAAAAGCACTCAGCAAATTGGATGTTTCTGGTAGTGAATTATGTGATAACATGTGTCCACAGTTTCACCTTTGTAAGTCACCATTGGGGCGCTATATGCCTTTACATGAATAACTTGTTGTACCGTACAAATAAGTACCTTTTCTCCGTCCTTGCACCATGTCCACGTAACGTTTAGGGCCTTTTTAGGTGATATGTTTTTGGCCCTTTTCGAATCACATGATCAAAAACATAGAACGAAAGCAAGGGGATATGTGACCGATGCATATGCTAAACAGGTAATAACTAAAACATGTGGAAAATTATGGCACGAGTGGCTTCAGTTCAAGGATTTTACAATCTCAAGAGTAAAATGATTTTTTACTCCATCCGTTCCATAATATAAAATGTTTTAGGTGTTTTAAATATTGTATAGATTCGGACTAAAATAAGTGTACATATACAGCAAAATATGTCTAGATACACGTGTATACATATGAATATGGGCCCAAAAATCTTAGATTGTGAAACAGAGGGGGTATTAACTATAGTTGTGCAACATCACTCACATATGTATTGTGATTTTTCCCAACCTTTATTGTGTGTAAACTAAAGAAGACGTTAGCGTGGATGTTCATTTCATACAATTTTGCATGGAGGCTCCTCCTGAGACTTCATAAAATACTCTGCGATGGTTCCACCCTGTAAATGTTCTATACATGGCAAACTAACTTTGCATATGATTTCGAAGGAATTCTATACATGGCACTGTAATTGAACAGGAACAACAAAAACAATTTCTTCATGGCTGCTAAGGCCAGCTAAATCGGTCTTCTGTCTCTCTAATCTCGACAAGGTTTACCGGTCTTTTTTTTTTTGCGCTGACAAGGTTTACCGGTCTAATTGTAAGGAGGCATCATTAGCAGGTGTGTATGGCCAATGAGCCATATATGGTACATCGCCGCTGCGGTGCTACAGTTCGTAACCAATGTCTGCGACACAGATACATAACCTTTCCTTAACGCCAATCTAAGTAGTTGCTTTCAGAGACGAGTATAGATCTTACTCACATGTTAGGCTCATTTCGACGATTATGAGTTTCTACACTCCTGGTACGTTTTTGGCTGATGAGCACCCAACCAGATCGAACAAATAAACCTTCACCGTAGCCCTGGGAATTTGTCCGCCATTAAAATGTGTCCGCTTTGTGGTTGTCGGACACATGTTTGGCACAACAGGGGCGTTGCCCCCAACGGAGCCCCATAAAGTTTATTTAATTTCTTTGAACATTCAAATATTCAGCAATAGAGCCCATCTTCATTGGAACTTGACAAATTAAGATGAAATTTGAACTAAGACTTAGCGTGTTGCCTATCCCTCCATTTGCGCCTCCGCCTTCCAGCTTCTTCTAAGTATGTAGCTCCGCTGCTTCGTGGGCCTGGTGAGAAGCTTCTTCCACCCGTAGAATCCCCATGTAAATCTTGGTGTGGCTTACGTGAGACAAATTTGAATCTGGTGGGAAGCTTACGTGAGAGTGAGACAAATGTCGTTACCTGGCCTGTACACCTTTTCTCGTATTTCATACTCCCTCCGTTCCATAATATAAGGTGTCTAAGGTTTTGGCACGGATATTAAAACGCCAGTATTTTACATACGGTGCACTCATTTTGTTTAGACAAAAATCGAGAGAGAGGAATTTCTAATAGTTACAAATTAAAAACAATAGGTCAAATCCCTCCGTTCCACATTTTGACTTGCTTTTTGATAAATAAAATTGTCTATAAATCACAATACACCTTATATTTTCAAATTTTTCTAAAAACCTTAGACACCTTATATAAAGAAACGGAGGGAGTATTTAGAAGACCCCGTGACCAACTTATAGTCACCACGGCATACTTTTCGTTATGACTGAAAAACACTTCTATTATTATCCAGTTAATAAGGAGAAAATTGCATGTCACACCACCCTTTGTGGAATTCGTTGCACAAAACACAGAAACAAGATCACTTTTGCACTCAACCACACATGTTGGTCTAATTATTTGCAGCTGACCCAAATTAGCTGATTTGTGGTGTTAACAGAATACCTGACAGCCTGGACAACTGTTTTGCTCTCCAACGTGGACACGTACAGGCCCACAAAGCACATCTCCCGCCTCGTCTTTTTTTACTTATCTCAACCCGTCTTACTAGAACCAGAACCGTGGTCGGGAAACAAAGCGGTGGCGATGCATCCTGGCGGCGACGGAGGCGGTGCGCCCCCAACAAAGATCGACCCCGTCTCCATCTCGTTGTACAACAGCTACGTCTCCCTCCTGCTCTCCAATGAAGATGATGCGTCGCCGATGTCGTCCGACAACGGGGGCGACAACAATGGAGGCAGCGCGCCGGCGACGATTTCGTCGACCCCATCTCTCGCTTCAATGGGTATTTCCACTGCCATGGCTAACTCCTTTACCAATCGCTTATGTACAATCTGGCCTCCTTTCTTTAACCGGTTAGTGCATGGGTTTGGCGTTAGTGATGGAAACGGAGGCACACGACATATATATTGCATCGATCATGTTTTTCTCCTTATGCGCCTAAATAATTGGCTCTGCACTGGATGACCCTATGCAATTGTGCTGATTTTGCTAAATTTTGTGTTTCTGTAGATTGGAGTTCTTTGAGGAAGTGCAATTGGGCAACATCTCGAGCACACACCAGAGTGTGAATCAACCTGCAATACATGGTCTAGCTAGCCAAGTCGATGAGGACTATGGAGATGATAGTGTTGACAGCGAGTCTCACCATTATGATGAATTGCTTGTACGGTGTGAAGGGGACACTAATGTTGAGGTTTTGTAAACATTTGTGCTAATTTTCAACTAGCTGGTTTTAGGGGTGGTGATCTAATTGAAACACTTGAATTGGAGCTGGTTATGTGCCATGAGACACCTTTTCAAATGTTCTGTTGCCCAATTTTTTTGTTATGTGCAATAATAATGCCATGAATCGTCAAGGTGTTGTGCAACCATGCACTCTCTTGATGTCCACATGCATGTAAACTGGGCTCCACATGTCAGGTATTCAGTTAACAACACAAATCAGCTGTTTTGGGCTAGGTGCAAATAATTAGACCGACATATGTGGTTGAGTGCAAAAGTTGTCTTGTTTTTGTGTTTTGTGCAACGAATTCCACAAAGCATGGTGTGACATGCAATTTTCTCAGTTAATGAGTAACGTTTGAGACGTCACCAAAATAACCATCTGGTATCCTTTAGTACGATACTCTCATGGTCCAGGAATATTAGCAAATACGAATACATACAATGAGAAATTAGTGACAACATATCGACTATGCACATAATGCCAATGGGGTCTATGCAACAATATGTTACACTAACATTGTGCTCTCATTATTATTGGCATCCCCCTGACACTTTACTTATGCCCATGGTGAGCAACATAAGACCATCAATAATACATGAGGTAGTTCAAAGACCTCAATAAGGGATGTGGTTGGTATCTATAATTCCACATAAGTAAGTAGGTCTTTCTATGAATCTCATGTTAAGAAATCTACTAAAATTCTAAGAATAAACATAATCAGTTAAGATAGAACATAATAATAAATTTTATTATTATCTGTAGGGTATATTTTCAACATAAGCTATCATGGTTGATTGGGCTAGAGCTCATTCTCGGCAGCGATCTGACATGAGCTATGTCGCACACTTCTGCCCGTATCCTTTCCCAAACCTAAGCTCCCGTGAAATAGAGAGCAATGGAGCCTCCCACGTGGCAAAACGTGTATGGTCTTTGATATTTCTTTGACAACGTCGGTTCTGTGGGACCCGTCTGAGGTCGTTTCTCTGATCTTGTTGACCGCCTCCTCTCCTCCTCCAATCCGCCGCCTCCTCTCCTCCTCCACTCCTTCTTCCCCGATGCGTCCCTCCCCCTCAGCCTCCGTCGCCGCCCTCGCGGCCTCTTCCTTCCATGCGCGGCGCGCTCGCCGCTAGGCTTGTACTGCCGCCGCTCTGCTGGTGACCGGGATCGTTGTTGGTCGCCCTCTTTGATCAATTCACAAATTCACAGCGGCACCGGCGAAGAGGAGAAGTAAGGCCAGGCCACCCTCGCCTACGTGACGAAGGCAACCGGAGCCTGCGTTTCTAGAAGGTCAGCCTCCTCCGCCTCGAAGCTTCTAGACCCACGCGCTCCATGTCCGTTTCCTGTTCGAGGTTGACCCCTCCCCGCCCCGAGATCCGATCAGATTAATCCGATTCCATCTCTTCTTAATTTCGGATAACAATACCCGTTAATTGTGTGTTGGGGTTTCTGAATCGTGTGTTGTTTCGAAGTTGATTCCGAATTGATAGCGGTGCTTAAATCCCTTGTGTTATAATTTAATCGCTTTCTCGTTAGTATACTTCGTGTCCAATCAACAGTCACCCCCAACAATTCGTGGAACCAATATAGATTAGTTTCAGGATATATGATTTCGTTTCGTTCCAATCCATGTGCTGATTAGCGTTCTTGGGAATTAGGGTTCTTGTTTCTGCCTTCCGCTATGGGCGATTTCAGGAAGTAGAGGGAGGAGGAGCCATGAACGGTGGTACACTAGTAGAAAACGGACCTTTGGTCCAGACTTTTAGTCCCGCACCAGTTTGCGGCCGGTACTAATCTTACATTTGTACCGGTCCAAGCGGCCGGACAGGCCAGGGGCAGAAGTACCGGTTCTTTGGGAACCTTTAGTACCGGGCCATAACACGAGCCGGTACTAATGATCCGTGGCAGGGCAACAGCCGCGCGGGGCCGCGCGAACGGAGCTTTAGTACCGGCTCGTGTTACGGCCCGGTACTAAAGCCCAAACGGTTCGCCTCCCGCCCACGATTATACACACGATTTGCTACAGAGGGGCGCCGACGTTCTGTTTTCATTTCCCTCGCCTCTCTCTCTTCTTCCTCCGGCGATCCATCCCTCCTCTCTCTTCTTCCATCCCTCCGGCCACCATGAATCCTGCACCACCGATCACTTGCTACGGGAAGGTGTGTGCACATGGCAACACCTATCTCAATGTCGTGTACACGAACGATAGCGCTAAGGTGGCGGGTTTTCTTTCCGATTTCAAGTGTTGGTTTGGCGAAGCTCGGGAGCAAGACAAGTTCATGGGCCTTGATCTCGAGTACACGGCCGATCAAGGAGATGTTGCCGTCATCCAACTTTGTTTCAAGAAACATGTCATGGTCTTCCAATGGGCAAGGTATTATATTTTCCAAGGAGATGTTGGGGCTTATTTTCTTTGTTGATTCATAGTGATAGGAAAATTGCATAGGATAGCAATTTCTCTTTGATTGTAGTGAAATAATTATATATATTGGCCGAAAATGAAAGTTGCATATTGTTGTTATTCTTATTATACTTGATCTCAAATTATATATATTGGCCGAAAATGAAAGTTGCATATTGTTGTTATTCTTATTATACTTGATCTCAAATTATATATTGGCCGAAAATGAAAGTTGCATATTGTTGTTATTCTTATTACACTTGATCTCAAATTATATATTGGCCGAAAATGAAAGTTGCATATTGTTGTTATTCTTATTATACTTTGATCTCAAATTATATATATTGGCCGAAAATGAAAGTTGCATATCGTTGTTATTCTTTATTATACTTGATGAAATAATTATATATATTGGCCGAAAATGAGTTGCATATTGTTGTTATTCTTATTATACTTGATCTCAAATTATATATTGGCCGAAAATGAAAGTTGCATATTGTTGTTATTCTTATTATACTTGATCTCAAATTATATATTGGCCGAAAATGAAAGTTGCATATTGTTCTCTTTGATTGTATATATTGGCCGAAAATAAAAGTTGCATATTGTTCTCTTTGATTGTAGTATAATTCTTATTATACTTGATCTCAAATTATACTTGTTATTATTCTTATTATACTTGTTGTTCTAAATTATACTTTGTTGCAGCAGTATTTATAACATGTGTTCCATTTGTTGTTGCAGTAGTGACAAGCAATGTCCAATACTCATGGATTTTCTTCGCAGCGCCATACATTTTGCTAGGGTTGATATAACGAATGACAAGATCAAGATGAGACGCGCCTAGGGTCTTGAGATACCATCTGCCTGCCACATTGATCTACAGGACTTGTTCAAGCTAGACCATGACAAGACTGGAATGGCTGATATGGCAGTCGCCATGATCGACGAGGACGAGTACACCGAAATGAAGACAAGATTCCCCAAGAAGCAGCACAACTTTTGGGAGAAGACCCCACTTGACGGTATCAACATTGAGTATGCAGCAATAGATGCGTACGTTGCATACGAGGTGTACCGAAAGATTAGAATTGTCAACTACGGGCAGCGTCACCTCGTACCGCCACCAGTGCGCCATGAGTCTTCTGCTTCGGGGTATTCTGATTCGGAGGACGATTTGTACTAGTGTTTGCAATGGCAAACACTTTATCTCTAATATTTTGTAGTGCTTGAGTGTCTCCTCATCTGGAAGAGAGTACTGTTTCCAGTCTCATATATATGTGTGTATCTTCAATTATGCAGTACTTTCTGTATTTCCCTGTTTTCCACTGGTGCCCCTTTTTATCCACTGTTTGATAAACTAATTAGTTAAAACAAAATAGATATAAAATACCTTTTATTTTAAATGTTACATATTTTAAATATCTATTTTTTGTAATTTGTTGAAAACATGTTCTTCAATATAGATATGGTTTTTACAAATTATTAGAAACTAATTTTACTTGTTTTGAACGATTAAATCTATGGATATGAAAAAACAGAAAAGAGAAAATAGAAAAGAGAAGAAAAAAGAAAGAAGAACTTTTAGTACCGGCTGGTGTCACCAGCCGGTGCTAAAGGTTTGGGGCAGCCGCTGCAGATGGGGCCCCACGGTGAGAACCTTTAGTCGGTGTCACCAGCCGGTACTAAAGATGGACATTTAGTACCGGTTGGTAATACCAACCGGTACTAAACATTTCACTGTATTTAGCATCTCCCACACCGAGCCACAGTACCATTTTTTCAGCTCGAGCCACACTCCATTATTCTCTCTCTTTTCTCTCCTAAGAGCTCTAGTTCACCACATTTTTCTCCAACATTTGTCTAGATTGGTGGCACCTACCTATATAAGGGTTAGCACCTTCATCTACTATTCCGGCATTTCAAGTTTAGCTCATTCTTTTGCTAGTTTGAGCTCAATTGATTTTTGTAGTGCTAGCAAGGTGTTTGATGAAATGCCTAAGTTAGGGATTTCATTTGTTTTATATGCATTTTAAGTTCAAACTAAAGTATGATTTGTGGTTTTTGTAGTGTCGTCCAGTGCCCTTCCTCACCGCCGTCGATCTCCCGCGTCGCCCCGTCGCCGACACCACCTCGGTGAGTCTCTTGTTTTTATCTTTTATTTTAAAAAAAATAGTTATATAATTATTACTTGTATAATTTTCTTATTTGTGTAACTTTTTGTTATATATAGTTTCATGGTGTTGACATCTGTCCACATCGGCTCTTGCCCGCTCTATTATTCGGATGTGGTACGATTGTTTGTTATAAGTATATGTTTGTTTAATTTCGTGTTTATAAAAATTATACCGACCAATTTGACGTAAATATATTTTTATCTAGGAGGTAGTTGAACCGGAAAATGAGACCGACCCTATTTTCGAGTTTTTAGTAAAATGAAACAATGATTTGAAAGCTAAATTGAAAAGAAGTGAATATGTTCATCTCGAAGAGAAGATGAAATGGGAATTGAAGATTGCCGACGTCGTCGATGATAACGAGATCAAGATGGAAGCAATGCGCTTGGATCAAGAGATCAAGATGAATGCAATGCGCTTGAAGCTTAAAAAGTTTAGAAAATATGTCATTAGTCAAGAGGCTTGGTATCATTATGTTGTTGGTTCAATAATTACCTTAGTTGCGATTTTGATCGCATTTGTCGTTGGATTTAAATTATTTAGCTAGTTCTATGTTAGTTTCAATTAATGAATGTTTATGAGAACAATGTATTAGATTTGTTTAAATATGGTGAACTTGTATTAATGAATTGGTCACGTATCTCTCTATTGCTATTGTGTAATGGTTTTGGATATATTTACATAATGCATATGAATCGAGAATGGATGTACGTTGACCGACGCTCTCCGGAGTTCATGACCGGCGTGCTGGATTTTATCCGTGTTGCTGAGTCAAATAAGCGGGATGGTTTTATGTACTGTCCATGTTGTGCTTGTAAGAATATCAAGTGTTACTCCAAATCAAAAACCATTCACATCCACCTGTTTGAGTCCGGTTTCATGTCCGGCTATAATTGTTGGACCAAACACGGAGAAACAGGGGTCATAATGGAAGACAATGAAGTAGAAGAGGACGATGACAACTATCCTGAGTTTCCTGAATACGACGGTACTACAATGGGGGAACCTGGAGAAGACGCGCCTGACGAATAGGCGCCGGATGTGCCCGCTGATGATATTGCTCGGGCCATTGCTGATGCACAGAGAAATAGCGTAAGTCAGAGGGAGTGGTTGAAGTTGGAGCGCATGTTAGAGGACCACAAAAAAAAATTGTACCCAGGTATCGAAGATGACCAGAAAAAACTGGGTACACGCTGGATTTGCTGCAATGGAAGGCTGAGAATGGTGTATCGGACAATGGGTTTGAAAAATTGCTGAAAAAGATAAAGAAGATGCTTTCAAAGGATAACGAATTGCCAGACAGTACGTACGAGGCAAAGAAGATCGTCTGTCCTCTAGGATTAGAGGCACAAAAGATACATGCATGCATTAATGACTGCATACTCTACTGCGGTGAGGGGTACGAGAATCTGAATGCATACCCGATTGTGGTGCATTGCGGTATAAGATCAGGCGATATGACCCTGGTGAAGTTGAGCGTGAGCGCCCCAGAAAGAGGGTTCCTGCCAAGGTGATGTGGTATGCTCCTATAATACCACGGTTGAAACGTTTGTTCAGCAACAGAGAGCATGCCAAGATGTTGCGATGGCACAAAGAGTACCGTAAGAAAGACGCGATTTTCAGACACCCCGCTGATGGGTCGCAGTGGAGAAAAATCAAGAGAGAGTTCCCGGACTTTGCAGATGACGCAAGAAACTTAAGGTTTGGTCTAAGTACGGACGGCTTCAATCCTTTTCGGGAGCAGAGCAGCAGTCATAGCACCTGGCCTGTGACTCTATGTATTTACAACCTTCCGCCTTGGTTGTGCATGAAGCGAAAGTTTATTATGATGCCAGTGCTCATCCAAGTACCGAATCAACCCGGCAGCGAGCTTGATGTGTACCTCAGGCCATTAGTTGACGAACTTTTAGAGTTGTGGCGGGAAGAAGGTGTACGTGTGTGGGATGAGCAAAAACAGGAGGATTTTGACCTTCGAGGGTTGCTTTTCGTAACGATCAATGATTGGCCAGCTCTTAGTAACATCTCTGGACAGACAACTAAGGGATACCATGCATGCACACATTTTTTGGATGATACTGAATGTATATACTTGGATAGATGCAAGAAGTGTGTGTACCTGGGGCATCGTCGATTTCTTCCGGTCAGGCATAACGTACGGAAGAAAGGCAAGCATTTCAAAGGTAAGGCAGATCACCGTAGGAGGCCTATGGACCGTACCGGTGAACAAATATTTGATATGGTCAAGGATTTAAAAGTAATCTTTGGAAAGGGTCCTGGAGTACTACAGGTTCCGTATGACGCTAACGGGCATGCACCCATGTGGAAGAAGAAATCTATATTTTGGGAGCTACCATATTGGAAAGTCCTAAAGGTCCGATCTGCAATCGACGTGATGCATGTGACGAAGAATATTTGCGTGAACCTGCTAGAACACTTGGGCATGTATGGGAAGAAAAAAACACAGTGGAAGCACGAGAGGACCAGAAACGTTTGAAAGAACGAGACGGCATGCTTCCAAAACACTATGAAGGTCCTCCCAGCTATGCTCTAACCAAACAAGAGAAAGCGATATTTTTTGAATGTCTTAGCAGTATCAAGGTCCCGTCTGGCTTCTCGTCGAATATAAAGGGAATAATAAATGTGGCACAGCAAAAATTTCAAAACATAAAGTCTCATGACTGCCACGTGATTATGACGCAATTGCTTCCGATTGCATTGAGAGGGCTTCTACCGGAAAATGTTCGAGTACCCATTGTGAAGCTTTGTGCATTCCTCAATGCAATATCTCAGAAGGTAATCGATCCAATGATCCTACCAAGATTACAGAATGATGTGGTCTAGTGTCTTGTCAGCTTTGAGTTGGTGTTACCGCCATCCTTCTTCGATGTTATGACGCATGTCTTGGTTCACCTAGTCGAAGAGATTCAAATTCTCGGTCCGTATTTCTACACAATATGTTCCCATTTGAGAGGTTCATAGGAGTCTTGAAGAAATATGTTCATAACCGTCCTAGGCCAGAAGGAAGCATCTCCAAGGGCTATGGAACCGAGGAGGTCATTGATGCACTCGGTGGTGTTGTTGGGAAACCCCAAGAGGAAGGTGTGAAGTACTGCAACAGCAAATTTCCCTCAGTTATGAAACCAAGGTTATCGAACCAGTAGGAGATGAAGAACACGTCTGAAGGTCTCCCTGGCAATGGCGCTAGAAAACAGCTTGATGGAAAGGGAGGTGGAGCCTGCACAATGATGCACTCACGGTGTAGTTGGAAAACCCCAAGAGGAAGGTGTGAAGTAGTGCAGCAGCAAATTTCACTCAGTTGTGAAACCAAGGTTATCGAACCAGTAGGAGATGAAGAACACGTCTGAAGGTCTCCCCCTTGCAATGGCGCCAGCAATTGCTTGGTGGAGGTGGAACCTGCACAACACAATCAAGAAACTTTGCCCTAACTCAACAGTGAGGTTGTCAATCTCACCGGCTTGCTGTAACAAAGAGATTAACCGTATGGTGTGGAAAATGATGTTTGTTTGTAGAGAATGAAAGTAACAGTTTGCAGTTGGTTGTATTATCAGTTTAGAGAAAAGGACCAGGGTCCACAGTTCACTAGTGGTGTCTCTCCATAATAATAATAATAGCATATATGCGGGTAAACAAATTACAGCTGGGCAATTGTTAGAATAAAGAGCTGCATAATGATGCATATACTAATGACATGATGTCTAGTGTGAGATTCAGTTGGGCATTACAACAATATACATAGACCGTTCCAACCGCATCTATGACTAATAATCCACCTTCCGGTTAGCAACGGAGAGCATGCAAGATCATAAACAACACACAACATGATATATTATGAAGCAATGACAAAGTATTCAATATTCATCGGATCCCAGCAAATCACATGTAGCATTACATAAAGATGATCTTGATCATGATAGGCAGCTCACAAGATCTAAACATGATGGCACAAAAGGAGAAGACAACCATCTAGCTACTGCTATGGACCCGTAGTCCAAGGATGAACTACGCACGCATCAGTCCGGAGGCGGGCATGGTGATGTAGAGCCCTCCGGTGATGATTCTCCTCTCCGGCAGGGTGCCGGGAGCAGGTTCTGAACCCTCCCAAACTAGGGTTGACGACGGCGGCGGCTCCGTGAGGAAAAGTGGAAAAGTGTTCGGGTTGTTTGCCTTAGGTTTTCGGGGGGATTAAATAGGCGAAGGGGCGAAGGCGGTGGAGCCCCGAGGGCCCCACCTCAGGTCCCGGCGCGGCCAAGGAGGCTGCCGCGCCACCCCTTGAGGTGGGCGCCTCGGTGCCCGTCTCCTTTTCTCCCTCGGATTTCTGGAACGTGTCTGGAATTCTAAGATCTTCGGTATAAAAATTGTCCAATTCCGAGAATATTTTCTTAAGTGGATTTTTGAAACCAAAAACAGCAGAAAACAGGGAACTGGCACTGTGGCATCTTGTCAATAGGTTAGCTCCAGAAAATGCATAAAACAATATAAAATGGAACATAAGAAATTATAGATACGTTTGAGACGTATCAAGCATCCCCAAGCTTAGTTCTACTCGTCCTCGAGTAGGTAAAACGATAACAAATAATTTCTGGAGTGACATGCTTTCACACAATACTGATCAAATAATAATGTAATGCATGTAAGTTGAGATCAAATGAATAAAAACTGTAGTTTATATTGATATCAAATGAGTGATGAATAAACAAGTAGGCATAACAAAGCAAAACTTTCAATGAATCAGTAATAGAGAACTATCAGCCGCGCAAAGTAGATATTAAAGATGATTTAAGCTTCAAGCACAACAATATAATCATCTAATGAATCAAACAATCATGACAAGTTTGTGAAAGGATCAAGTCTAGTGATAGCAATATGCACATAGAAGATCATTTCTCTATTTGTTCACACAAAAACAAGCAAGTGTTCAGCGTTGGTCCCTGGCACCACGGTATTGTGGCTAAGAGAATAATAATGTGGGTTTGGAAGGCCAACGGAAGAAAGTCTCACACAGCTGAAAGTGATCATTAGACAAGAGGAAGTCTTATAATCGAAACTATGTAAGGAGTAGTGATTGCCACACAACGGATGCACATAGAGATATAAGTGTATGAAAGCTCTCCAATGGAACTAGTGGGGGTGCATCTAACTTGCTTGCTCATGAATTCCTAGAGCACTTTTGAGGAGGCTCGTCATTGGACTATACAAGCCAAGTTCTATAGTGTAAAGTTCCCCACATAGGTATGCAAGTAAAACATGAAAACTCTCACATATGGAGTATAGGTGCTAAACATGAGCACAAATGATGACTATGAATAATATGTGTGCTATAACAAGAGCACAAGTGTGGATAAAGAGTAGTAATGTTGCCCCTTTTTTTGTTCTTTCTTTCTTTTTTTCTCTTTTTCTCATTTTTCTATTTTTTTTTTGTATTTTTCTGTTTCTCTTTTCGATGGCCTCCATGGCTCTTTTCACTTTTAGGGGCAAACATCCTAATATGATAATATGACAACACACTTTTGGTACAAATATCTCATGATGAATAAAACATAATGTATGAAACGATGCCTCTGCCAGTGTAGCAGGATATGCAATGATCTAGCGTAACATGGGTAAAACCACACATCAGCTATATAGAATCATGCAAAGCAATATATAAATGATAAATGACAACAAGTCATGTAATGTAAGATGAAAGTTGCATGGCAATATATCTCGGAACAGCTATGAAAATGCTGTAGTAGGTAGGTATGGTGAATGATTTGATCAAGATATTTGGCTTATGTGTAGGAAAACATGATGAAGATCTCCCACGAGTTTTGGATGTACCCGCGAAGTACGCACCAACTCTCAATGTGAGAAAGGGCAATGCAAAGTACCGAAGAGGCTAGCAAATATGGAGCTGGAAGTGCCATGAAAACCGCACTTTTAGAACTCACAAGAAAAATGATTCCAAATAGAAACATGATCTTACAAGGCATAATGAAAATCACTCCACGAGGGACTGTGGCAAATGAACAAGTCACTGTTGGGACCCCGACTGTAGCACATAACACAAAGTCATTACGGTTGCTTTTAACATTAGGAGTCATATTTCATTATGCTATCAACTAGAATTTTAAGTGTGGCACAGCTTTAAGTTTTCTAGACCAACCATTAATCATTCCACCTTACTAAACCATCATGTTTACCATTAAGCATATTAATATCTCAAAACAACATCAATGATTCAATTGACACAATTTAATGATCTACAAGATTATGTATCATTTAGTTATACCATCTACCACATTTAACATTTTCTGTTCCTAACCAAACACCAATCAACTTATTTAAACATAAACTGTCCAAGTATTTAACAATGAAGCAAGAGAGTATAACATATGAGAACTAACAGCTCTGAACAAGAGATGCATGAAAAACAAGAGCTGAAAGTATTGCAGTAGCTATAGAAGAATACTCAACAAGTATAAGTGAAGAATAGGAGTATTCGAATGAAAAAGCAGAGCGTGTCTCTCTCCCACACAAGAATTTTAGGATCCATTTTATTCAGAAAACAATAATAACGAAAGCAAAAACAAAAACAAACAGACGCTCCAAGTAAAGCACATAAGATGTGGCCGAATTAAAATATAGTTTCACTAGAGATAACCTGATAAGTTGTTGATGAAGAAAGGGATGCCTAGGCCATCCCCAAACTTAGACGCTTGAGTCCTCTTAAAATATGCTTGGGTGACCCACGGGGGCATCCCCAAGCTTAGTCTTTTTCATCTTCTTGATCACATCATATCATCCTCTCTCTTGATACTTGAAAACTTCCTCCACAGCAAACTCAAAATAAACTTCATTAGAGTGTTAGTGCACAATCAAAAATTCTCATATTCTGCATGGAGACAATCATTATCATGGTATTGGACATTAGCTACAGCCACTGGAATTTTATGTAACAAAAAGATCCATTCAAAAACAGTAAAGGAACCAATGCAAAATAAATGGCAGAATCTGTCAAAAACAGAACAGTCCGTAAAGACGAATTTTTTCGAAACACTTAACTTGCTCAAATCAGAAAACTCAAAACTGATGAAAGTTTCGTACATATCTGAGGATCACACACAAACAATCCCAGGTCATTTTCATTTTTCTGTGAATTCTTACGAATTTAACGGTGGACAGCAGAAAACTGTTTCAGCACAAGAATCCAAATCTAGCATCAACTTTCTACTAGAGGCTTAAGTTGGCACAACAATGCAATAAAATAAAGATACAAAGGAATTTCTACAGAGGTAGACATCTTTCTTAACTCAACAAAATAAAATAACAAAAATAAAAGTGGGTTGTCTCCCATAAGCGCTTTTATTTAACGTCTTTCAGCTAGGTACGGAAAGCAAAACTCAAGTGTTTCCAAGAGAAGGAGCATCAACATTATGGCTCGTACGAATAATAGAAAAAGGTAACTTCATTTTCTTCTTAGGGAAGTGTTCCATACCTTTCTTAAGTGGGAATTGGTACCTTATATTTCCTTCTTTCATATCAATAATAGCACCCACCGTGCGAAGGAAAGGTCTTCCCAAAACAATGGGACAAGAGGGATTGCACTCAATGTCCAAGACAATAAAATCAACGGGGACCAGGTTATTGTTAACCATAATAAGAACATCATTAATTCTTCTCAAAGGTTTCTTCGAAGCATTATCAGTAAGAAAAACATCCAAATAGCAATGTTCCAATGGTGGCAAGTCAAACATATCATAAAATTTCTTAGGCATAACAGAAATACTTGCACCAAGGTCACACAAAGCATTGCAATCAAATTCATTCACTTTTATTTTAATGATGGGCTCCCAACCATCTTCTAACTTCTTAGGGATAGAAGATTCAAGTTTTAATTTCTCTTCCCTAAATTTAATGAGAGCATTTGTAATATGTGTAGTAGAAGCAAGATTTATAGTGCTAGCATTAGAATTTGTGGCTAACTTTTGCAAGAACTTAATAACTTCAGAGATATTACAATTATCAAAATCAAAATTATTATCATCAAAGCAAACCGAACCACTTTCTCCCATGTTTTTAAAAATTTCAGCACTTTTATCAGGACTAGTTTCAGCAGTTTTAGGCAATTTTAACTTTTTAGAAGTAGTAGAAAAAATATTGCCAACACCAATTATGTTACCATTAATAGTAAGAGGTTTACTAGCATGTGGGATAACATTATTTTCAGTAGTAGTAATGGTGCAAACTCTATCAATATCATCAACTTTAGCTAATTCTTCCTCTCTTTCCCATCTAGCACGTAATTGAGCCATCATCCTAACATTTTCATCAATTTGAACTTGTTTGGCAGCCATTCTATTAATCAAAGAAGATTGTGCTTCAGACAAAGATGAAATACTAGTTTCAGCTTTTGAATTTTTCCTTGCAAACCCAAAATCTCCCTATTTAAATTCTCCATTTGATAACTAATATTTCTTAACATAGATGATTGTTCCTCCATGGTTTTAGTGAAAACTTAATTTTGCTCATATTGAGTTTGCATAAAAAAATTGGTAGCTTTCTCAACATCTAACAATCTTTCCTCACAAGGCATTCTATCATAAGAATTAGCATAACCACCACTATTATTAGAAGGATAAGGCTTGTAGTTACTATTACCATAATTGTTCCTATAGCCATTGTTGTTGAAATTATTATTTTTAATTAAGTTCACATCAACATGCTCTTCTTGTGCAACTAAAAAAGTTAAGAGAACATTATTAGGATCCATATGAGATTTACCATTCACAAGCATAGACATGATCATATCAATCTTTTCACTCAAAGAGGAGGTTTCTTCGACAGAATTTACCTTCTTACCTTGAGGAGTCCTTTCAGTATGTCACTCAGAATAATTAACCATCATATCATCCAAGAGTTTCGTTGCGGGCCCCAAAGTGATGGACATAAATGTACCTCCTGCAGCCGAATCTAATAAATTCCTTGAAGAAAAATTTAGTCCTGCATAGAAGGTTTGGATGATCATCCAAGCAGTCAGTCCATGGGTTGGGCAATTCTTAATCAGATATTTCATTCTTCCCAAGCTTGAGCAACATGTTCATTATCAAATTGCTTAAAATTCATAATGCTACTACTTAGGGAAATAATCTTAGCAGGAGGATAGTATTTTCCAATAAAATCATCTTTACATTTAATTCAAGAATTAATACTATTCCTAGGCAATGAAATTAACCATTCTTTAGCTCTTCCTCTTAAGAAGAAAGGAAATAATTTCAGTTTTATAATGTCACCATGTATATCCTTACACTGTATTTGGATGTTGGAAAAATGGCTTGGAATTGGCAATCTGGAATTGTCTACTCAAATTCTGCTGTTTGGGATGGTGTTGGTATTCAACCGCGGAAACTACGTCCAATTCCACGCGCGTGGCTCGCGTGTGTAACGGTTGGACCAAAGATTCCGAGCTCGTTAGCTCGGAAAGGCTCGGAAAGTTTTGCCCGCGTCTCGCTCGATCTGGACGGAAACTGCTCGCGAGTCAGGACCTCGTTCGCTCTCTCAACTTGGACGGAAACCGTCGTCGTCACCGGTAGGATTCCTCTCCCTCTTCCTCCTCTCCGTCTACCTCTCTCCGTGGTCTCTCTCTGTGTCCTCCTCCTCGACTCAGCACGGCCTTCCCGTGAGCCGCGAATCCCAAAAAAGCTGGTCACGACGGCGATAGGTCCGGCGGCGAGAGTGGCTCGTCCGTCAAGGGATAGGCCAGCCTCAAGCTGCCATGCTCGTCCTTCTCTCTGGCCTCCTTATTTCCCTGCCGGCCGGTCCACCATGCCCGAGAAACTACAGTTGCTTCGTATCCTTGGGATCGTTTCCGGACGTGCATGCTGATCGGCGAGCGCAGAGCCCGTCCGGACCCCGGCTCCGGCCGGCCGGCCCTCATGCATCACCGTCGGTCCTTCTTTTGTGTTCCCAAGTTATCTTGTCCGGGCCACGGCGGAAGGGAATTTGGCCCCGTTCTTTCCTGCTCATGTCGTATGGTCTCCTGTTAATTGCTCACGAGACGGGTAGAGGAAGCACGGGGCAGCCTTTTTCAGTTAAGACGTACAAAGTAATATGAACATGTAAGTATGTGTATGAATTTCAATTTTTTCATTTTATTATGTGTGTAAAATAATATATCAATATTCAAATATACACATCCAATTTGTTTCATGTACGTGACAAGTTTTATATTGTCTAAACCCAACAAAATATCCAATTCCAAGTTTTATACATCCAAACATGAATTGGAATTATGTGCTACTTTTGATTCCGGACAGAATTTTCATTTACAACCAAACAATGGAATCTGAATTGGAGCCCAATTCCTTTCCATCTGGGAAATGGAATTGCTAGCCCAATTCAATTCCCAGAAAACTTTCCTACATCCAAACACAGTGTTATATTTTTGCATTTCACAAAGTTCAACAAAATTATTTAGATGGGCAGCAGAACTAACACCAGAAAATTGCTCTTTCATGACAAGATTTAACACAGCAGGTTTAATTTCAAAGAATTCGGCTTTGGAAGCAGGTAGAGCAATAGGTGTGCATATAAAATCATTATTGTTGGTGCTAGTAAAGTCACACAACTTAGTATTCTCAGCAGTAGTCATTTTAGCAAATTAAAGGACAAACTGAAATAAACAAAAATAAAAACCGAAATAATAAATATGCAAACCGAAATAAAAATGATAATGCAAGTAACTAATTTTTTTGAATTTTTGATATTAAGCAAACAAGACAGTAATAAAGTAAAATAAAATGCAAGACAAAAACAAAGTAAAGAGATTGGGAAGTGAGAGACTCCCATTAAAGATGTGTCTTGATCTCCCCGGCAACGGCGCCAGAAATGTGTTGTTGCAGGGAGTCAAGACTTACTGACACAGAGGTGCTCCTATCTCCCCGGCAACGGCGTCAGAAATTGTTTGATGCACTCACGGTGTAGTTGGAAAACCCCAAGAGAAAGGTGTGAAATAGTGCAGCAGCAAATTTCTCTCAGTTGTGAAACCAACGTTATCGAACCAGTAGGAGATGGAGAACACGTATGAAGGTCTCCCCCTTGCACTGGCGCCAGCAATTGCTTGGTGGAGGTGGAACCTGCACAACACAATCAAGAAAATTTGCCCCAACTCAACAGTGAGGTTGTCAATCTCACCGGCTTGCTGCAACAAAGAGATTAACCGTATGGTGTGGAATGTTGTTTGTTTGCAGAGAATGAAAGTAACAGTTTGCAGTTGGTTGTATTATCAGTTTAGACACTAGTGGAAAAAGGACTTTACGTCCAGACTATCAGTCTCGGTTACATTTGCGGCCGGTACTAATAAACATCAGTACCGGTCCGAACGGACAGAAGGGAGGGGGGCAGCAGTACCGGTCCGTAAGGGACCTTTAGTACCGGGCCGTAACACGGCCCGGTACTAAAGGTCTGTGGCATGGCAACCGTCGCGCGGGGCTGGGCGGGTGGAGCTTTAGTACCGGTTCGTGTTACGGACCGGTACTAAAGCCCCTAACCGTTCGACTCCCGCCACGATTTTAGACGCGATTTGGGCAGTTTCTTTCTCTCCCTCTCTTCTTCCTTCGGCCGCGACTCTCTCTCTTTCTCTCCTTCTCTCCGGCGACTCTCTCCCTCTCTCTTCTACATATCAATCCCTCCGGCCACCATGAGTCCGGCACCACCAATCACTCGCTACGGATCGGTGCTTGCACATGGCAACACCAATCTCAATGTCGTTTATACGAACGATAGCGCAATGGTTGCGGGTTTTCTCTCCGATTTCAAGAACTGGCTTGGCGAAGCTCGGGAGCAAGACAAGTTCATGGGTCTTGATCTCGAGTACACGGCCGATCAAGGAGAGGTTGCGGTCATCCAACTATGTTTCAAGAAACGTGTCATGGTCTTCCAATGGGCAAGGTATTAATCCAATGTTGGGCTTATTTTCTTTAATTTGTTGATTCATATGGATAGGAAAATTGCATAGGATAGCAATTTCTCTTTGATTGTAGTGAACAAAATTATATATATTGGCCGAAATGAAAATTGCATTGCATATATTGGATGAAAATATTGGCATATATATATTGGCCGAAATGATTGTACGAAAATTCTTAATTGATCTCAAATTATATATTGGCCGAAAATCTTAGTTGCATTGCCTATATTGTTGTTATTATACATTGGCCGAAAATCTTAGTTGCATTGCCTATATTGTTGTTATTATACATGATCTCAAATTATATATTGACCGAAATGAAAGTTGCATTGCATATTGTTGTTGTTATTCTTATTATACATGATCTCAAATTATATATTGGCCGAAATGAAAGTTGCATTGCATATTGTTGTTGTTATTCCTATTATACATGATCTCAAATTATATATTGGCCGAAATGAAAGTTGCATTGCATATTGTTGTTGTTATTCCTATTATTCATGATCTCAAATTATATATTGGCCGAAATGAAAGTTGCATTGCATATTGTTGTTGTTATTCTTATTATACATGATCTCAAATTATATATTGGCCGAAATGAAAGTTGCATTGCATATTGTTGTTGTTATTCTTATTATACATGATCTCAAATTATATATTGGCCGAAATGAAAGTTGCATTGCATATTGTTGTTGTTATTCTTATTATACATGATCTCAAATTATATAATGTCAGTATTTTTAACATGTGTTCCATTTGTTGTTGCAGTAGTGACAAGCAGTGTCCAATACTCATGGATTTTCTTCGCAGCGGCATACATTTTGCTAGCGTTGATATAACGAATGACAAGATCAAGATGAGACGCACTTGGGGTATTCAGATACCATCTACCTGCCACATTGATCTCCAGGACTTGTTCAGGCTTGACCATGTCAAGACTGGAATGGCTGATATGGCAGTCGCCTTGATCGACGACGCGTACGCCGATATGAAGACAGGATTCGACAAGGATCAGCACAAACTTTGGGAGAAGACCCCACTTGACGGTTGCAACATTGAGTATGCAGCAAAAGATGCGTACGTTGCATAAGAGGTGTACCGCAAAATTAGAATCGTCAACTATGGGCAGCGTCACCTCGTACCGCGACCAGTGCGCCATGAGTCTTCTACTTCTGGGTATTCAGATTCGGAGGACGATTTGTACTAGTGTTTGTAGTGCTTGAGGGTCTCCTCATGTGGAAGACAGTAGTGTTAGTGCAAACACTTTATCTCTCTAATATTTTGTAGTGCTTGAGTAGTGTTATTGTTGCTAACAATTTACCTCAAATATTTTGTAGTGCTTGAGTGTCTACTCATCTGAAAGAGAGTAGTGTTATTGTTGCAAACAATTTATCTCAAATATTTTGTAGTGCTTGAGTGTCTACTCATCTGAAAGAGAGTAGTGTTATTGTTGCAAACAATTTATCTCAAACAATTTATCTCAAACCAAAGGATTTCTTTTTTTGATTGTGTACCTTTTACATGGTTGTTTCTTATACCAATATGCACCTATTTGTGGAATATAAGATCTTTATCACAAATTATGCCAAAGGATTTCTTCTTTTGAAGTGTTTATCACATTATTTCATTTTTTAAATATTTATTATTATATTATCATTTTTTTAAATAAAGTAATATTTATTTTATCATTATTTATTTCAATATTATTATTATATAATATTTTCGTTTAATCAAGTAAATTTCTTTTTTTGAAGTGTTTATCACATTATTTCATTTTTTTAAATATTTATTATTATATTATCATTTTTTTAAATAAAGTAATATTTATTTTATCATTATTTATTTCAATATTATTATTATATAATATTTTGGTTTAATCAAGTAAATTTCTTTTTTTGAAGTGTTTATCACATTATTTCATTTTTTTTAATATTTATTATTATATTATCATTTTTTTAAATAAAGTAATATTTATTTTATCATTATTTATTTCAATATTATTATTATATAATATTTTGGTTTAATCAAGTAAATTTCTTTTTTTGAAGTGTTTATCACATTATTTCATTTTTTAAATATTTATTATTATATTATCATTTTTTAAATGAAGTAATATTTATTTTATCATTATTTATTTCAATATTATTATTATATAATATTTTGGTTTAATCAAGTAAATTTTTATAATATAATAAAAGAAAAAGTGTTTCATCATGACCGAGTGGTTAACATGATTGATAAGATAGAACTATCAGTAAGTTCTCAGTTCTCTTCTAGTATCTAGTTTGAAAGGAACCTAAATGTTAAGCGTGCTAGTGTTATAGCAGTTTCAGGATGGGTGACCGATCGGGAAATTTGACAGTTCCAAAATGGATTAAGTGTGTAGGAAGGGGGGAAATTAACTAGATTAAATAGTTAGACTTGAGATTAAGTGTGGGTTAGTTGATGATAGTTAAGTGATGAATTGTGCGGGTTAGTGGATAGTTAAGTGAGAAATTTCGAAATTCTAAAAAAATATTATTTTTTTGTGAAAATTTCAAAAAGAAATTAAATTTTTTGAAAAAATATTTAGTACCGGTCGGTAACACCGACCGGTACTAAAGGTCTCCAGCCGAAACCACGCCTGTAGCCCTCGTGGATGTCATTTAGTACCGGTCGCAACACGACCGGTACTGATGCAGGGGGGGCATCAGTCCCGATTGCGCAGTACCGGTTGCGAAACCGGTACTGATGCCCCTCCCCGACCGGTACTAAATATGAGTTTTCCACTAGTGAGAGAAAAGGACCGGGGTCCACAGTTCACTAGTGGTATCTCTCCATAATAATAATAATAGCATACATGCGGGTAAACAAATTACAGCTGGGCAATTGATAGAATAAAGAGCTGCATAATGATGCATATACTAAAAACATGATGTCTAGTGTGAGATTCATTTGGGCATTACAACAATATACATAGACCGTTCCAACCGCATCTATGACTAATAATCCACCTTCCGGTTAGCGTCCACACCCCTTTCAGTATTAAGTTGCAAGCAACAGATTATTGCATTAGGCAAAGTGTGTAATGTAAGTAATAGCATCATCCTTAGATAAAGTACTACTGTTTTATCCCTAGTAGCAACAGTACATCTACAACCTTAGAGCTTTCTGTCACTGCCCCAGATTAAATAGAGACATGAACCCACTATCGAGCATAAATACCCCCTCTTGGAGTCACAAGCATTTACTTGGCCAGAGCAACTACTAGCAACGGAGAGCATGCAAGATCGTAAACAACACACAACATGATATATTATGAAGCAATGACAAAGTATGCAATATTCATCGGATCCCAGCAAACACAACATGTAGCATTACATAAAGATGATCTCGATCATGATAGGCAGCTCACAAGATCTAAACATGATGGCACAAAAGGAGAAGACAACCATCTAGTTACTGCTATGGACCCGTAGTCCAAGGATGAACTACTCACGCACCAGTCCGGAGGCGGGCATGGTGATGTAGAGCCCTCCGGTGATGATTCCCCTCTCCGGCAGGGTGCCGGCAGTAGGTTCTGAACCCTCCCGAACTAGGGTTGACGACGACGGCGGCTCCGTGAGGAAAAGTGGAAAAGTGTTCGGGTTGATTGCCTTAGATTTTCGGGGGGATTAAATAGGCGAAGGGGCGAAGGCGGTGGAGCCCCGAGGGCCCCACCTCAGATCCCGCCGCGGCCAAGGAGGCTGTCGCGTCACCCCTTGAGGTGGGCGCCTCGGTGCCCGTCTCCTTTTCTCACTCGGACTTCTGGAACGTGTCTGGAATTTTAAAATCTACGGTATAAAAATTGTCCAATTCCAAGAATATTTTCTTAAGTGCATTTCTGAAACCAAAAACAGCAGAAAACAGGGAACTGGCACTGTGGCATCTTGTCAATAGGTTAGTTCCAGAAAATGCATAAAACAATATAAAATGTGTATAAAACATGTAGCCAATTGGTATAATATAAGCATGGAACATAAGAAATTATAGATACGTTTGGTACGTATCACACAACACAATCAAACTACTTTGCCCCAACGAAACAGTGAGGTTGTCAATCTCACTGGCTTGCTGTAACAAAGGATTAAACGTATGTGTGGAGGATGATGTTTGCAGAGAATGAAAGTAACAGTTTGCGGTTGGTTGTATTATCAGTTTAAAGAAAAGGACCGGGGTCCACAGTTCACTAGTGGTGTCTCTCCATAAATAATAATAATGGCATACATGTGGGTAAACAAATTACTGCTGGGCAATTGACAGAATAAAGAGCTGCATAATGATGCATATACTAATGTCATGATGTCTAGTGTCAGATTCATTTGGGCATTACAACAATATACATAGACCGTTCCAATCGCATCTATGACTAATAATCCACCTTCCGGTTAGCGTCTGCACCCCTTTCAGTATTAAGTTGCAAGCAACAGATTATTGCATTAGGCAAAGTGTGTAATGCAAGTAATACAATTATCTTTAGACAAAGTACTACTGTTTTATCCCTAGTAGCAACAGTACATCTACAATCTTAGAGCTTGCTGTCACTACCCCAGATTAAATAGAGACATGAACCCACTATCGAGCATAAATACCCCCTCTTGGAGTCACAAGCATCTACTTGGCTAGAGCATCTACTAGCAACGGAGAGCATGCAAGATCATAAACAACAAACACCATGATATATTATGAAGCAAATGACATAGTATTCAATATCCATCGGATCCCAGCAAACACAACATGTAGCATTACATAAAGATGATCTTGATCATGTTAGGCAGCTCACAAGATCTAAACATGATGACGCAATAGGAGAAGACAACCATCTAGCTACTTCTATGGACCCGTAGTCCAAGGATGAACTACTCACGCATCAGTCCGGAGGCGGGCATGGTGATGTACAGCCTGAAAGGAATATGCCCGAGAGGCAATAATAAAGTGGTTATTATATTATTCCATATTTATGATAAATGTTTATTTCTCATGCTAGAATTATATTAATCGGAAACATTGATACATGTGTGACTAATGAACAAATAAGAGTTCCTAGTAAAGCCTCTCTTTTAACTAGCTCGTTGATTAACAGATGATCAAGGTTTCCTGATCATGAACATTGGATGTTGTAAATAACGGGATCACATCATTAGGAGAATGATGTGATGAACACGCACCCAAATTAAATATAGCAATGCGATCATGTCATCAAGTTTACATTGTTGTACTAAGCATACGAAGTAATCCTAATCCTTAGACCATGAGATCATGTCAATCACTAACACCGGAAGAATGCTTTGATGACATCAAACATCACACCGTAACAGGGTGACTATAAAGGTGGCGTTGGGTATTCCGAAAGTATTAGTTGAGGCTCATGGATCAAGAAGTGGGATTTGTCCATCCAGATGACGGAGAGATATACTCAGGGCCCTCTCGGTGATATCACATCGACACCGCTTGCAAGCACGTGACTAGGTCACAAGGATGTCATATCATGGAACGAGTAAAGAGTACTTGTCGGGAACGAGATCGAACTAGGTATAGATGATACCAATGATTGGATCTCGGACAAGTAAAATATCGCGAGACAAAAGGAATTGGTTATGACGTTTCTGGTTCACACGATCACAAGTTTCATCGTCGAATATGTAGGAGTCATTACGGATCTCCAGATCCCGCTGTTGACTATTGATCGGAGAGGTGTCTCGATCATGTCCACATTATTCACGAGCCGTAGGGTGACACACTTAAGGTTTGTCGACGCTTTTGGGTAGACACGGAATTTCGGAGAAAAGTTTGGACAGCACCGAAATTGTTTCGGGTAATATTGAAATAGTTCAAGGGGTTAATTGTCAATGGTTGCCAATGGTTGTTAATAGAATTAACAAATGAACCAAGTGGATAAATGTTAATGTTTGTTAATAGAATTAACAAATATTAAAAAGAAATGAAATTGTTTTATTTAATAAAGAAAAACCCTTGGGATTTTTGAGTGGAGTTTTAAAGAGAGTGAGTGGGCATGAGTGGATGCTCCACTCACATGAAGAGGAAGGGGTGGGGGCTCCTTGAGCCGCACCACCCTTGGGCTGCCTCCCTCTCCTATATAAGGAGAGGTAGAGCTCCCTCTTATGGACACACTTGATCCTCTCTCCCTCCTCCCGCTGCTCCACCTCTCGGCCATCCGCTTGTCGAAGCCATGGCCGTTTAGTTCTCCACCACACCACGCCGTCGTGCTGTTGGAGTTCCTTGGTGGTTCTACTACTTCCGCTGCCCCGCTGGATCGAGGGAACGGAGGTCGTCATCAAGCCGTACGTGTGACCGAGTACGGAGGCGCCGCCGGTTGCGGCGTACATCTTCACGATCTTGAGATCGGCAAGTGTTTCACTACATCGTCCACGAGAATCCCTCTCGAAACGCTTTTGGTCTTCGAGGGTGAGTTCTCTTGGAACATGTTCCACCCGTTACGAGCATCTCCTAGATTAGATCTTGGCACGTTGGTTGTTCCCTCCGTAGGAAATTTTTTGTTTTCTATGCTACGAACCCATCAGTGGTATCAGAGCCAACTCTATGCGTAGATGTTTTGTACGGGTAGAACATATATGTGTATGTGGGCGTTGATGATCATGTTATTGCTTCCTTTGTATATTTTGTATCTTAGTGGCATAGTGGGATGAAGCGGCCCGGACTAACCTTACATGTCCACGCACATGAGACTTGTTCCACGACTGACATGCAACTTGTTTTGCATAAGTGGCTTTGCGGGTGTCTGTCTCTCCCACTATAGTTAAGATATAAAATAGAATGGGTTGCTAATAATTTTTTCATCACCGTTGTGGTTTCATGTTCGTAGGCAAGAACGGTTCTATCTTCGAAAGCCCTAAACCACGTAAAATATGCAAAAATAAATTAGAGGACGTCTAACTTGTTTTTGCAGGGCATGTGATGTGATATGGTCAAAGTTACAAATTTGATGTATGAGATGATACCTTTTGTAAATTATAACAAACCGGTTGGAGCCAAATGGTTGTCTTTTAATTTTATGGCCTGCGTGCTAAATATCATATCCATATGATATGTTGTAAATTTGGAGGACAATCAAGAAGGAGGCGCCATGGACCTTGGTGCCACGCCGGTGGAATGATGGAGATCATGCCAAGATGCACAAGATGGAGATATGGTGCGAGAAGGACCATATCATATCACATTATCCATGCATGTGATGTTAATCCTTTTATGCATCTTATTTTGCTTAGATCTTTGTTTAGATCACGACGGTAGCATTATAAGATGATCCCTCTCACAGTTAATATCAAGATAATAATGTGTTCTTCCTTAGTATGCACCGTTAAGAAAGTTCGTCGTTTCGAAGCACCACGTGATGATCGGGTGTGATAGACTCAACGTTCGCATACAACGGGTGTAAGCCAGATTTACACACGCAAATACTACGGTTCTACTTGGCGAGCCTAGCATGTACAGACATGGTCTCGGAACACGTAACCGAAAGGTAAAGCATGAGTCATATAGATGATATGATGAACATGTCGATGTTCGCCTTTGCAGCTGCACCATCTCTCGTGATGATCGGTTATTGGTGTAGTGAATTTGGTTCGTGTAATCACTAAAATGACTAGAGGGATGTTGTTTTTGAGTGGGAGTTCACGTATAATTTTGAATTAACTTGAACTTAATTTATCATAATATTAGTCTAAATAGTCTTTGCAAATATGTTGTAGATCATGGCACCACCTGCTTTCAATTTCAATACGTTCATGGAGAAAGAGAAACTAGCAAACAATGGAAGCAACTTCACCAATTGGGCACTTAACCTGAGGATTCTCCTCACAACTTGTCAAAAGCTCTATGTGCTTGATGCACCGCTAGGTGCCCCGCCCGCTGATGACGCTCCCGATGATGTGAAAAATGTTTTCCTGACTCAGAAGGAGGACCAGAGTGTAGTTCACTGCGGCATTCTGTATGGTTTAGAGCCGGAACTGCGAAAATGTTTCGAGAACAGCACCGCTTTTGATACAATGGGAGAATTGAAAATGATTTTCGATACCCATGCTGCCGTAGAGAGTTATGATGCTTCAGAAAAGTTCTTTAGCTGCATGATGGAAGAGAACAGCTCCGTTAGCGAGCACGTACTCAAAATGTCTGGGTACGCCGATAAGCTCATAGCCCTGGGTATATCGATCCCCAATGAGCTAGGAATTCATCGTGTTCTCCAATCACTCCCACCAAGTTACAAGAACTTTGTGATGAACTACAATATGCAAGGCATGAAGAAGACTCTCCCCGAGCTTCTGTCAATGCTCAAAACTGCTGAAGTGGAGATAAAAAAGGAGCATCAAGTGTTGATGATCAATAAAACCACTAGTTTCAAGAAAAGCAAGAAAGGCAAGCCAAAGGGTAATTTCAAGAACGGCGGCAAAACTGTTGCCGCGCCTGAGAAAAAGACCAAGGCTGGCCCTAAGCCTGACACCGAGTGCTTTTACTGCAAGGGTACTGGGCACTGGAAGCGTAATTGCCCCAAATATCTGGCGGATAAGAAGGTCGGCAAAGTGAACAAAGGTATATGTGATATACACGTTATTGATGTGTACCTTACTAGTACTCGTAGTAGCGCCTGGGTATTTGATACTGGTTCGGTTGCTAACATATGTAACTCGAAACAGGAACTACGGAATAGACGACAACTAGCAAAGGATGAGGTGACGATGCGCGTCGGCAATGGATCAAAGGTTGATGTGATTGCTGTCGGGACGCTACCTCTTCGTCTACCATCAGGATTAGTGATGAACCTTAATAATTGTTATTTGGTGCCTGCGTTGAGCATGAACATTATATCTGGATCTTGTTTGATGCAAAACGGTTATTCATTTAAGTCTGAGAACAATGGATGTTCGATTTATATGAATGATATCTTTTATGGTCATGCACCTATGAAGAATGGTGTATTTCTTTTGAATCTTGATAGTAATGATACACACATTCATAATGTGAATGCCAAAAGAATCAAGTTGAATGATGATATTGCTACGTACATGTGGCATTGCCGCTTAGGTCATATTGGTGTTAAGCGCATGAAGAAGCTCCATTCTGATGGGCTCCTAGAATCACTTGATTATGAATCATTTGAGACATGTGAACCATGCCTTATGGGCAAGATGACTAGAACCCCGTTTTCCGGCACGATGGAACGGGCGACGGATTTATTGGAAATCATACATACCGATGTGTGTGGTCCAATGAGTGTGTCGGCGCGCGGTGGATATCGTTATTTTGTTACCTTCACGGATGATTTAAGTAGATATGGGTATATTTACTTAATGAAACACAAGTCTGAGACGTTCGAAAAGTTCAAAGAATTTCAGAGTGAAGTGGAAAACCATCGTAACAGAAAGATCAAATTTCTGCGATCCGATCGTGGAGGTGAGTATTTGAGTTACGAGTTTGGCACACATATGAAAGAATGTGGAATAGTTTCACAACTCACTCCTGCCGGAACACCACAACGTAATGGTGTGTCCGAACGTCGTAATCGTACTTTATTGGATATGGTTCGGTCTATGATGTCTCTTACAGATTTGCCACTATCATTTTGGGGTCATGCACTAGAGACAACTACATTCACTTTAAATAGGGCTCCATCTAAATCCGTTGAAACGACACCGTATGAACTATGGTTTGGAAACAAACCTAAGCTATCGTTTCTAAAAGTTTGGGGATGCGATGTTTATGTGAAGAAGCTTCAACCTGATAAATTTGAACCCAAAGCGGAAAAATGCGTCTTCATAGGATACCCTAAAGAAACAATTGGGTACACCTTCTATCACAGATCCGAAGGCAAAGTTTCCGTTGCCAAGATTGGATCCTTTTTGGAGAAGGAGTTTCTCTCAAAAGGTGTGAGTAGTAGGAAGGTAGAACTCGACGAGGTTATTGAACCTTCTCTTCTTGGAATGGCGAGTAGCGCAGCGCCGGAAATTGTTCCGGAGTTGACTTCACCAGATGAAGAGGGAACTAATGATAATCAAGATCATGAAACTCCGAAAGAGGATACTACCGTACTTCGCAGGTCAACAAGGACGCGTACAGCTCCTGAACTATACGGCAACCCCGTCATGAACATCATGGTAGTTGATAATGATGACCCTGCGACGTATGATGAAGCGATAATGAGTTCAAATTCCAACAAATGGCTAGAAGCCATGAAATCTGAAATGGAATCCATGTACGAAAACCAAGTATGGACTTTGGTGGACTTACCCAATGACCGCAAGGCCGTTGAGAACAAATGGATTTTCAAGAAGAAAACTGACGCTGATGGTAATGTGACCGTCTATAAGGCTCGACTTGTCGCAAAGGGTTTTCGACAAATTCAAGGAATTGACTACGAGGAGACTTTCTCTCCTGTAGCGATGCTGAAGTCTGTTAGGATTATGTTAGCAATTGCTGCATTTTTCGATTACGAAATCTGGCAGATGGATGTCAAAACGGCGTTCCTTTATGGTCACATTGAGGAAGAGTTGTACATGGTGCAACCCAAAGGTTTTGTCGATCCTAAGGATGCTGACAAGGTATGCAAACTTCAGCGATCCATTTATGGACTGAAGCAAGCATCCCGAAGTTGGAACCTCCGCTTTGATGAAGTGATCAATGGGTTTGGATTTGTCCAAACTTATTGAGAAGCTTGTATCTACAAGAAAGTGAGTGGGAGCTCTGTAGCATTTCTAGTACTATATGTGGATGACATATTGTTGATTGGAAATGATATAGATTTTTTGAATAGTATAAAAGGTTATTTGAACAATAGTTTTTCGATGAAGGACCTCGGTGAAGCATCGTATATATTAGGCATCAAAATCTATAGAGATAGATCAAGACGCTTGATTGGGCTTTCACAAAGTACATACCTTGACAAGATTCTGAAGAAGTTCAGAATGGACGAAAATAAGAAAGGGCTCTTACCTATGTTGCAAGGAAAGACATTCAGTCAGACTCAAAGTCCAGCTACATCGGAAGATAGAGAATTGATGAACAAGATCCCCTATGCCTCAGCCATAGGCTCTATCATGTATGCTATGCTATGTACAAGACCGGATGTGGCACATGCTATTAGCTTGACTAGCAGGTACCAATCTGATCCAGGTTTGGAACACTGGATGGCGGTAAAGAATATCCTAAAGTACTTAAGAAGAACTAAGGATATGTTTCTCGTGTATGGCGGTGAAGAAGAGATCGTCGCAAGATGTTACGTCGATGCTAGCTTCGACACCGATCCAGATGACTCTAAGTCACAATCTGGGTACGTATTTGTTATGAATGGAGGAGCAGTAAGCTGGAGGAGTTCCAAGCAACCCGTGGTGGCGGGATCGTCGACAGAAGCGGAATATGTTGCTGCCTCGGAGGCAGCGCAGGAAGGAGTTTGGATGAAGGAGTTCATATCCGAACTAGGTGTGGTTCCAAGTGACTAGGTCACAAGGATGTCATATCATGGAACGAGTAAAGAGTACTTGTCGGGAACGAGATCGAACTAGGTATAGATGATACCAATGATCGGATCTCGGACAAGTAAAATATCGCGAGACAAAAGGAATTGGTTATGACGTTTCTGGTTCACACGATCACAAGTTTCATCGTCGAATATGTAGGAGTCATTACGGATCTCCAGATCCCGCTGTTGACTATTGATCGGAGAGGTGTCTCGATCATGTCTACATTATTCACGAGCCGTAGGGTGACACACTTAAGGTTTGTCGACGCTTTTGGGTAGACACGGAATTTCGGAGAAAAGTTTGGACAGCACCGAAATTGTTTCGGGTAATATTGAAATAGTTCAAGGGGTTAATTGTCAATGGTTGCCAATGGTTGTTAATAGAATTAACAAATGAACCAAGGGGATAAATGTTAATGTTTGTTAATAGAATTAACAAATATTAAAAAGAAATGAAATTGTTTTATTTAATAAAGAAAAACCCTTGGGATTTTTGAGTGGAGTTTTAAAGAGAGTGAGTGGGCATGAGTGGATGCTCCACTCACATGAAGAGGAAGGGGTGGGGGCTCCTTGAGCCGCACCACCCTTGGGCTGCCTCCCTCTCCTATATAAGGAGAGGTAGAGCTCCCTCTTATGGACACACTTTATCCTCTCTCCCTCCTCCCGCTGCTCCACCTCTCGGCCATCCGCTTGGCGAAGCCATGGCCGTTTAGTTCTCCACCACACCACGCCGTCGTGCTGTTGGAGTTCCTTGGTGGTTCTACTACTTCCGCTGCCCCGCTGGATCGAGGGAACGGAGGTCGTCATCAAGCCATACGTGTGACCGTGTACGGAGGCGCCGCCGGTTGCGGCGTACATCTTCACGATCTTGAGATCGGCAAGTGTTCCACTACATCGTCCACGAGAATCCCTCTCGAAACGCTTTCGGTCTTCGAGGGTGAGTTCTCTTGGAACATGTTCCACCCGTTACGAGCATCTCCTAGATTAGATCTTGGCACGTTGGTTGTTCCCTCCGTAGGAAAATTTTTGTTTTCTATGCTACGAACCCATCAGAGCCCTCCGGTGATGATTCCCCTCTCCGGCAGGGTGCCGGGAAGAGCTTCTAAACCCCTCCCAAACTAGGGTTGACGGCGGCTCCGTAAGGTTTTCTGGAAAAGTGTCCGGGTTCCTGGTCTTAGGTTTTCGGAGGGTTTAAGTAGGCGAAAGGACGAAGGCGGTGGAGGCCCGAGGGCCCGTCACGCGGTGTCGGTGCGGCAGAGGGGGGAGCCGCGCCCCCTCCTTGTGACGGCGCCTCGGTGCCCTCCTTCGTCTCCTCTTCGGACTTCTGGAACGTGTCGGGAAAAATAGGGACTTTCGTACAAAAAATTTCCAATTCCGAGAATATTTCCTTAAGTGGTTTTCTGAAACCAAAAACAGCAGAAAACAGGGAACTGACACTGTGGCATCTTTTTAATAGGTTAGTCCCAGAAAATGCATAAAACAACACAAAGTGTATATAAAACATGTAGCAATTGGTATAATTTAAGCATGGAACCTAAGAAATTATAGATACGTTTGAGACGTATCAAGCATCCCCAAGCTTAGTTCTACTCGTCCTCGAGTAGGTAAAACGATAACAAGAATAATTTCTGAAGTGACATGCTTTCACACAATCTTGATCATACAATAATGTAATGCATGTAAACTGAGATCAAATGAATAAAAGATGTAGTTTATATTGATTTCAAATGAGTAATGAGTAAACAAGTTGGAAGAACAAAGTAAAACTTTCAATGAATTAATACTAGAGAACAATCAACCGTGCAAAGTAGATATTAAAGATGATTTAAGCTTCAAGAACAACAATATAATCATCTAATGAATCAAACACTAATGACAACTTTGTGAAAGGACCAAGTCAAGCAATAACAATATGCACGTAGAAGATCATCTCTCTATTTGTTCACTCAAAAACAAGCAAGTGTTCAGCGTTGGTTCCTGGCACCAGGATGTTGTGGCTAAAAGAATAATAATGGGGGTTTGGAAAGCCAACGACAGAAAGTCTCACACAGCTGAAAATGATCATTAGACAAGAGGAAGTCTTACAATCAAAGCTATGCAAGGAGTAGTGATTGCCACACAACGGATGCATATAGAGCTATAAGTGTATGAAAGCTCTCCAATGGAACTAGTGGGGGTGCATCTAACTTGCTTGCTCATGAAGACCTAGAGCACTTTTGAGAAGGCTCATCATTGGAATATACAAGCCAAGTTCTATAATGTAAAGTTCCCCACATAGTTATGCAAGTAAAACATGAAAACTCTCACATATGCAGTAAAGGTGCTAAACATGAGCACAAATGATGACTATGAATATTACAGGTGCTATAACATGAGCACAAGTGTGGATAAAGAGTAGTAATGTTGCCCCCTTTTTATTCTTTCTTTTTTTTCTATTTTTTTCTCTTTTTTTCTATTTTTTTGTATTTTTCTGTTTCTCTTTTCGATGGCCTACATGGCTCTTTTCACTTTTAGGTGCAAACATTCTAATATGACAACACACTTTTTATACAAGGATATCATAAGGGATAAAACATGGTGTATGAAACGGTGCCTCTGCCAGTGTAGCAGGATATGCAATGATCTAGCGCAACATGGGTAAAACCACACATCAGCTATATAGAATCATGCAAAGCAATATATAAATGATAAATGACAACAAGTCATGTAATGTAAGATGAAAGTTACATGGCAATATATCTCGGAACAGCTATGGAAATGTTGTAGTAGGTAGGTATGGTGGATGTTTTGAGAAAGATATTTGGCTTATGTGTGGGAGAACATGATGAAGATCTCCCACGAGTTTTGGATGTACCCGCGAAGTATGGACCAACTCTCAATGTGAGAAAGGGCAATACAAAGTACCAAAGAGGCTAGCAAATATGGTGGTGGAAGTGCCATGAAAACCGCAGCTTTAGAACTCACAAGCAAAAAGATTACAACTAGAAATATGATCTTACAAGGCATAATGAAAATCACTCCGTGAGGGACTGTGGCAAATGAACAAGTCACTGTTGGGACCCCGACCGTAGCGCATAACACAAAGTCATTATGGTTGTTTTTAACATTAGAAGTCATATATCATTATGCTATCAACTGGATATTTAGTGTGGCACAGCTTCAAGTTTTCTAGACCAACCATTAATCATTCCACTTTACTAAACCATCATGTTTTACCATTAAGCATATTAATATCTCAAAACAACATCAATGATTCAAGTGACACAATTTCATGATCTACAAGATTATGTATCATTTAGTTATACCATCTACTACACTTAACATTTTCTGTTCTTAACCAAACACCAATCAACTTATTTAGAACATAAACTCTCCAAGTATTTAACAATGAAGCAACAGAGTATAACATATGAGAACTAACAGCTCTAACAAGAGATGAATGAAAAATAAGAGCTGAAAGTATTGTAGTAGCTATAGAAGAATACTCAACAAATATAAGTGTAGAATAGGAGTATTCAAATGAAAAAGCGGAGCGTGTCTCTCTCCCACACAAGAATGCTAGGATCCATTTTATTCAGAGAACAAAAATAACAAAGAAAAAGTAAAAACAAACAGACGCTCCAAGTAAAGCACATAAGATGTGGCGGAATTAAAATATAGTTTCATTAGAGATAACCTGATAAGTTGTTGATGAAGAAGGGGATATGCTTGGGTGACCCACGGGGGCATCCCCAAGCTTAGGCTCTTTCATCTTCTTGATCACATCATATCATCCTCTCTCTTGATCCTTGAAAACTTCCTCCACACCAAACTCAAAGTAAACTTCATTAGAGGGTTAGTGCATAATCAAAATATCTCATATTCTGCATGGAGACAATCATTATCATGTTACTGGACATTAGCTACAGCCACTGGAATTTTATGGAACAAAAAGATCCATTCAAAAACAGCAAAAGAACCAATGCAAAATAAATGGCAGAATCTGTCAAAAACATAACAGTCCGTAAAGACGAATTTTTTCGTGGCACTTGGCTTGCTCAAATCAGAAAACTCAAAACGAATGAAAGTTGCGTACATATCTGAGGATCACGCACAACAAATCCCAGGTCATTTTGATTTTTCTGCGAATTCTAACGAATTAAACGGTGGACAGCAGAAAACTGTTCCTGCGCAGAGATCCAATTCTAGCATCAACTTTCTACTAGAGACTTAACTTGGCACAACTTATGCAATAAAGTAAAGATACAAAGGAATTGCTACAGAGGTATGCATGTTCCTTGACTCAAGAAAATAAAATAACAGGAATAAAAAGTGGGTTGTCTCCCATAGCGCTTTTCTTTAACGCCTTTCAGCTAGGCACAGAAAGCAAAACTCAAGTATTTCCAAGAGAAGAAGCATCCAAATCAATAATTTCATCCAAGACATGGTTTGTTGTAATAGGTGCTTTAGGTATCCATGAAGGTGTCATATTACGTAAATCACTACCATCATTTTTAGGCATACTAGGGGGTTTCGGATTGGGAATATAGATGAACTTTTGCTCCCTCCCCACAAAAGATTTCTCTTTCTTAGTTTTAATAGAGGAAAAGGTTGAACTTAAGTTTCCAAAGCCTCTTCTAATCCATCAATTCTATGATTATGAGTATCAAGGGTGTTACTAGTTTCTAAAGCAGTGATTCTTTCATTAATATCCTTTATTGACCCATTACTCTTGCTAGCTTTATCAAGAAAAAAATTCTCCATAGAATCCAACCTTTTAATAACCACTTCTAGAGTGATCTCAGTTTTAATTTCTTTAGTAGGTGATGGTGATCCTACCAAATTTGCAATTAAATTGCAAGCTTCCAAAGCAGGAGTACCAAGAAAATTACCCCCCGTGAGAGTGTCAAGAACATACCTATACCAACTAGAAATACCAACATAAAAATTTCTAAGAAGGATTAAAGTGGAATGTTTTTTAGTGCATTTTTATGAGCATCATTTATCCTATACCATTCATCTTTCAAATTTTCTCCTCCATGTTGCCTAAACGAACGTACTTCAACTTCAGGACTTCCCATTTTAGCAATATTAAGGCAAAACCGAAAAATAAATATTAATGCAAGTAACTAATTTTTTTGTGTTTTTGATAATAAGAAGCAAACAAGATAATAACAAGGTAAATAAAATGCAAGTAACTAATTTTTTTGTGTTTTTGATATTTAATAGCAAACTAAACAGGAAATAAAAATAAACTAAGCAAGACAAAAACAAAGTAAAGAGATTGGGAAGTGAGAGACTCCCCTTGCAGACGTGCTTCAGCTCCCCGGCAACGGCGCCAGAAATTACTTGATGCACTCGGTGGTGTTGTTGGGAAACCCCAAGAGGAAGGTGTGAAGTAGTGCAGCAGCAAATTTCCCTCAGTTATGAAACCAAGGTTATCGAACCAGTAGGAGATGAAGAACACGTCTGAAGGTCTCCCTGGCAATGGCGCCAGAAAACAGCTTGATGGAAAGGGAGGTGGAGCCTGCAGAACACAATCAAATTACTTTGCCCCCAACGAAACAGTGAGGTTGTCAATCTCACTGGCTTGCTGTAACAAATGATTAAACGTATGTGTGGAGGATGATGTTTGCAGAGAATGAAAGTAACTGTTTGCATTTGGTTGTATTATCAGTTTAAAGAAAAGGACCGGGGTCCACAGTTCACTAGTGGTGTCTCTCCATAAATAATAATAATGGCATACATGTGGGTAAACAAATTACAGTTGGGCAATTGACAGAATAAAGAGCGGCATAATGATGCATATACTAATGTCATGATGTCTAGTGTGGGATTCATTTGGGCATTACAACAACATACATAGACCGTTCGAACCGCATCTATGATTAATAATCCACCTTCCGGTTAGCGTCCGCACCCCTTTCAGTATTAAGTTGCAAGCAACAGATTATTGCATTAGGCAAAGTGTGTAATGTAAGTAATACAATTATCTTTAGACAAAGTACTACTGTTTTATCCCTAGTAGCAACAGTACATCTACAATCTTAGAGCTTGCTGTCACTACCCCAGATTAAATAGAGACATGAACCCACTATCGAGCATAAATACCCCCTCTTGGAGTCACAAGCATCTACTTGGCCAGAGCATCTACTAGCAACAGAGAGCATGCAAGATCATAAACAACACACAACATGATATATTATGAAGCAAATGACATAGTATTCAATATTCATCGGATCCCAGCAAACACAACATGTAGCATTACATAAAGATGATCTTGATCATGTTAGGCAGCTCACAAGATCTAAACATGATGGCACAATAGGAGAAGACGACCATCTAGCTACTACTATGGACCCGTAGTCCAAGGATGAACTACTCACGCATCAGTCCGGAGGCGGGCATGGTGATGTAGAGCCCTCCGGTGATGATTCCCCTCTTCAGCAGGGTGCCGGGAAGAGCTTGTGAACCCTCCCGAACTAGGGTTGACGACGGCGGCGGCTCCGTAAGGTTTTCTAGAAAAGTGTTCGGGTTCCTGGTCTTAGGTTTTCGGGGGGTTTAAGTAGGCGAAAGGGCGAAGGCGGTGGAGGCCCGAGGGCCCGTCACGCGGTGTCGGCGCGGCAGAGGGGGGAGCCGCGCCCCCTCCTTGTGACGGCGCCTCGGTGCCCTCCTTCGTCTCCTCTTCGGACTTCTGGAACGTGTCGGGAGAAATAGGGACTATGGTATAAAAATTGTCCAATTCCGAGAATATTTCCTTAAGTGGTTTTTTGAAACCAAAAACAGCCGAAAACAGGGAACTGGCACTGTGGCATCTTGTTAATAGGTTAGTCCCAGAAAATGCATAAAACAACATAAAGTGTATATAAAACATGTAGCAATTGGTATAATATAAGCATGGAACATAAGAAATTATAGATACGTTTGAGACGTATCAGTCATTGAGTTCTGTGTTGACTTTATTCCTGACATTAATCTGATTGGTGTTCCTCAGTCGCGACATGAGGGAGACTGAGTGGAAAAGGCACTCTAGGGAAAAAGGTATTAGTATGTAGGGACGGACCTTCTTTCAGTCAAGCACACTACACAGTTCTACAAAATTCCTCGTTGGCAGCTCCGTATATCGAGAAACACATGAAAATTTTACGATCCGAGAACCCGGTGCAGGATGAGTTCTGGATTAAAGATCAACACAAGGCGAAATTCAGCGGTTGGTTGCAAACACATCTCATGAGTAACACCGAAGTTGATGTTCAGCTGTACTTGTTGGCCAGGACACCATCTTCGACTATAGTCACTTTTGAAGGGTACGTAAATGGGAATACATTTTACACGATCGCTCAAAACAAAAAGAGCACCAATCAAAACAGTGGTGTCCGCTTTGACGCAACAAACAACAATGGGCAAAAGGACACATATTATGGTTACATAGAGTAGATATGGGAACTTGAGTATGGACCTTCTTTTAATGTCCCTTTGTTTCGGTGCAAATGGGTCAAGCTAAATGCAGGTGGGGTAAAGGTAGACCCGATGTACGGAATGACAATGGTGGATCTGAACAATCTTGATTACAAAGACGAACCGTTCGTCCTAGCAAATGATGTAGCTCAAGTTTTCTACGTGAAAGACATGTCTACAAAACCGAAAAAAAGAAAAAACATGGAAGCGAATACATCAGACGAGCCAAAGCGCCACATAGTTCTTTCAGGGAAAAGAAACATCGTGTGAGTGGAGGACAAGACAGACATGTCAGAAGATTATGATAAGTTTGATGAAATTCCGCCCTTCAAAGTCAACACTGACCCAAGCATCACGTTAAATAATGAAAATTTCCCATGGTTCCGACGCAAAGTTAAGCAATCGAAGAAAAGGAGGAATAATACAACAGTAGATGGGAATATTGGTGATGTGTAATACTGTATTAAACCTTTTATGTAACTTGTACCAATATGCACCTATTTGTGAGGCGTATGCAGGGAATCTGAATGCTTTCTATTCGGTCGATGAACTGAACAATTTTGTAGATGCATGGAACAAAACACACGGTTTCCCCTGCATACAGCCCAACGGTGTTACCAACCGAGACTAAAAAAATGGAAAATGATATTTATGAATTCCTTTTATGCACCTATTTGTGGAAAATGTTCACAAAAATGATTTTGTACTTTGTTTATCAATACCTTTTATTTTTATGCACCTATTTGTGGAATACCTTTTATTTTTTATCCATTCCTTTTATTTTTATCAATTCCCTTTATTTTAAATGTGGATTAATAGTGTGGATGCAAAGTAATTTTATAAGTGTGGATTAATAGTGTGGATTTATATGCTATTGTTAGAATTTAAAGTGTTATTTATATGAATGCTATTGTTAGATTTTAAAGTGTTATTTATACGAATGCTATTGTTAGATTTTGAAGTGTTATTTTATAAGTGTGGATTAATAGTTTGTAATGGTACTATTTTTTAAATTGCTATAGGAAATGCTACTGTTTTAGATGAATTGCTAGAAAATCCTATTGTTTTTAATGAAAGTTTGTAAATGTTAAGTGAATTGCTACTGTTTTGCAATGTTAGGAAGTTTGTAAATTTTGGCCGATGATTAGATGGTTGCATGTTGCATCTTCAGGGAGGTGTGAGTTAACCATGTTGTCTTAACATATATGCAATGTTCATTCCACGTTGTTTAGCGAAACCATCCCTGAAGCAATTCTTTATGAGGCCTTATTGTCTGTTTTGCAATGTTAGGAAGTTTGTAAATTTGGATTAATAGTGTGGATGCAAAGTAGTTGTGCAAAGTACTTGTGTAATTTAGGGTAATTTTATGGATGCTACTATGTAATTTTATTTGATGCAAAGATTATAATGCTACAATGTAATAAATAGTGTGGATGCAAGTGTTGAAATTTGTGAATGAAAGTGTTAGAATTTGTAAAATAGTATTGTGAAAATGCAACCACAATTTCCCGCGGCAACGCGCGGGGAATGCAACCACAATTTCCCCAATGCAAAGTACTTGATTTTGTTAATCCCTCGCCTCACCGTTCTAACTTGACATCATGTAGGAATCTCGCCGTCTATCCCTCGCCTCACCGTCGTTCCCGCGCATCCCCTCGTGCCCTCCCCGCGGTGAGCCTATACCGCGCACGTATTATTTCTTTCCAATAATGCTGTCGCCCGATTTAGCACTAAATTGTTCTCTCTTTTTTTGTATTAGTTAAGTTATGGACGGCAGAGCAAATGAACATGTATTGTTCGACATCATAAATTCGCCCAATCACAACGTTGTTGAAGATGATGGCTCGCAATATCTTAACATGTCCGGTGATGGAATGGAGTACAAGGAGATTTATAACTTAGAAGCTCCTCCATCGGCCTCGAACAATAATGCCGATGAGAATGTAGCGCAGAATACCAACGAGGTATACATAGCTTCTGGTGATAAATGATTTGATATGTGTACATATATATGTTTTAACATAATATTTCTTCTTTTAGCACCCCGGATCGGGATCGAGCAAGTCTGGTAAAAGAAAACGAGGTCCGGCCAAAAAGTTAAAAGATGAAAGATTTGATATCGAAGAAATCTCTGAAATTGGCGAACCGATTGCTCCGAAAGAGCATGCACGTAAATTTGTGAGTCAGTGCGGAGTTATTGTTCGGGACAACATTCCGATCACCATCCGAGAATGGCACAAGCCGAAGGGTGGAGGAGAGAGTTTTGTGTCAGATATTTGCAAGAAAGAACTTCTGAAGTCCCTTTTCCACAATTTCGCCCTACCGACAGGCCTCAGAGATGCCGAGAAAAAGAAAATCTTCTAGTGGACTCTTAAGAAAATGACCAAAGAAAAGGTTATACCTCAACTTCGTCAAGATAGGCAAAACCCCCAATTTTGAAGACGTACAGTACAGGAGGATAAGAGATCAGTGGCAAGAATTCAAGAACTACAAGGATTCAGAAGAAGCTCTAGAAAAGTCGAGGAAAAATATGGAGAATGCCGACAAAAAGCAATATCACCAACGTTTGGGGCCAGGTGGCTATAAGACCGCCGTTCCTCTGTGGGAAGAAAGAGACGCCAAGTTAATTGCTGTCGGGGTCACTCCAAGTACATCGAGCTATCCCACAAGGGCGAAGCATTGGTTGTACGGCGTCGGGATGGAGCCCGACTCACAGACTGGGATTCTTGTGTTGAAGGAAAAGGTTAAACCAGGCCCCGAGGGACAGCCCGAAAGAGCCAAAATTCTGAAGAAAGTCAAAGAACTTGATGATGCAGTAGTTGCCGCTCGGGAGGGAAGGTTCGCGTCCGATAGAGAGAACGACGAGCTGTCACTCACCCTCGGGAATCCTGAACACACTGGGCGAGTACGAGGCGTGGGCGTCGTCCCTTGCAAGGTTGGGTTCGCCAAGAATAGGGACACTTACAGGAGCCGCGACAGGAAGAAGAAACACGAGGTAGAGAGATATCAGCGGTTGGAAAATATGATATTAGACCTGCAGCAGCAGCAGCAGCAACATGCAATGACGTAGGAAAGGGCATCTGAGCCGCAGGAGGAACAACTTGATATGGCATCTCTGCGGAAAAGCAGCGTGGCTTCCACGCAAAATGTTCAGCCTGATGACGCAACATACCCCATGGATCAGATTCAGGGGCAAACAAACTTTGAGTTGCACATCAAGATGAAGAACCTATCCATAAAGGTGGCGGTCGGCTTTGCTTTAGAGAATATACCTGGAGCAACCCTTCATGGCGGTCAGATTCCAGCTGGCTACGCACGAGTCGGGGTGGACGAAATTATGAAGGGATTCGAGGACCTAGAGCTTGACTTTCCTGGAGCTGAAGGGGAGACGATACTGGGAGATGTGTTGCGCGGAGTCATTCTATGGAGAAAGGAACACATTGCGTTTCCAGGAGAATCGACGAGTAGGCCACCAACCCCTCCGAGTAGCAATCAACCTCCAAGTCCACCCCACATTGAAAATATGGACACCGAGAGGGAACCCAGCGCGACTCCATCTCCCCGGTGCGCGAGTCCAACCCAGCGGGAGTCCACCCCGGAGCATGCAAAGAGTCCACTCCAGCGGGAGTCCACCCCGGAGCTTGCAAAGAGTCCGCCCACCAGCAATAGGACCTTCTCAATGAGGCAGAAGATGATTGACGGTGCGTCAAGTGGTGCTCCAAAGGACACCTACAAGTACGGGCCTTCGTTGAAGGATCTTCCGGTGTTAACTTACCACCGGACCGTTGAGGAGAATGCTCCCTTGGTCAAAGCTCACAATGCCGCACACTTTGCGAAGAAAGTGCCCGAGCCAAAACAGGTACTAAACCCTAAGGGTGTTAAACACTTTTTAGACATCGTCTGTGATCCTGACCGTAGAACTTATCCTGATAACTATGAACGCTCTATCTCGAATACTTTTGACACGCAAGAGGAGAATAAAAAGAAAAGGGTCGCTGCACAGAAGAAGAAGAAGAAGAAGAAGAAGAAGAAGAAGAAGAAGAAGGCGAAACAGGTTCCCCAGCTCGGAGAACAGAAAGTACAGTCGGTCGCCCCGCTGAAGGTTCAGACAGACAAGAGTCCCAACGTTGGGACAAATGTTCCTGCTACTGACTACATGGACGATGCTGCATTTGACGCACTTTTCCCCAAGTCGACTGAGATAGCACGGACGTTTGTCTACTGGAAAAATCTTCTCCCTACTGATGAGATGGTGCGTCTAGCTTTTCAAATGCGGAGATTGCATGACTGGTACATGAAGGTTGCAAAGGACAAGCAACTCGTGTTTTACGTGACATTCCGAGAAGACCAATTCTTCGTCAACCATGAGATATGTGTCGAATTTGAAGAATTATGACAGTTATACAACCGGCGTGCTCTCGACGCAACTATCATGAGTTGCTATGTTCTGTAAGTGATTTTTTCTAAGTGTCTAGCTGAGCATGTAATTATCCTCACTAATTGAACCTGCAATTATCCTCACTATATTCTTTCGTATGCTATTATATATGCAGGTGGATGCTTATCGAGTGCAAAAGGAAAAGACTCTGGGAAGTTGGGTTCATTGACCCATCTATCGTTAACTGCAAAAACTTAGAGCGGAAGCCCGAGTACTGCGAGGAGGCATTGTTGAGGTCACTATTGAGGCAAACACAGGCGGCAGATATACTTCTTCCTTACAACTTCAAGTGAGTGTGACTGTCCTGAACACATTTCTATATTGCTAATTACTAGATGTTAAGTTTAATTGATGAGTTATATGCATGCCTCACTATATAAACGTGTGCAGCTACCATTGGATTCTACTGGACATTATCATTGACAAGGGATTAGTTGAAGTATTTGACTCATTACGCAAACCATAATCATACTATCAGGACTTGATTGACATGCTTCAGAGGTAATTTCAACCATTAATCCATTTCATGATATCAAGTAATCATAACTCATTTATTCATTTGCTTTTGCGAGTAGGGTTTGGAAAATATTCATCAAGAGAGAGAGGGGTGAATGGAAACGAGAACTGACTATTAAACATATTGATGTAAGTGTGCTACTATTAAACATAGTCTCTTTAATTCATCATCATTTTGAATTATTATTTAATTAATTTATATTCTCGTAAAGACCTTGAAGCAACCCGGGAAATGAATTATGTGGATTCTACGTCTGCGAGTTCATGAGGACCTTGAGCGTTGAGTAGGCATCGCGTGAAAAAAAAGAATGGATGTGAGTGTGACTGTCTTGCACTATATTTCAATATTATTATGATTTGATATATATACACACACAACTAATATATTCATATTGATCTCCTTTAAAGCTTAACGACAAGCGGGACGCCATCCTACCACATCAGCGCGTAGAAGCAATTCAAGAGAAGATAGCGGGATTTATCCTTGAGCAGGTCATGCATCCAAAGGGGAGAATACCATAATACTAAATATAGCTATGCCACATGAAATAAACTCACGACGTAATGAGGAGGATGTATGAAATTATTGCGATTTCTATATACCGGATTGTATATATGTATGTAATAGCGTAGTATGAATATGTCCTATATCTAAATTATATTATATATCAACATGTACCGTATGTAGTAGCGTAGAATACATATACGAAAGTATATTACGTATGAATCAACGTGTACCGTGTATATATATAATACCGTATGTATGTAAAACAGTAGATGAAAAAGAAAACATAAAATAAAATTACAGTGAAGAAAAGAAAACAGAAAAGGTCTCCGCACGAGCCCGTGCCCCGCACCCACGTGGAATCCTTTTAGTACCGGACTATTCACAACCGGTACTGATGCTGGGGGGCATCAGTCCCGATTGCGCAGTACCGGTTGCGAAATCGGTACTGATACCCCCTCCCCGACCGGTACTGTTTGTGTATACAGCTTCGTGGGCAAGGGCTCCAGAAACAGCCCCCCAACAGGTCCACCTACTCCTGCGATGGCCACACCTTCAACTTCCTGGTCGAACGTGGTTTCAGTATGCTCATGGTTCCCTCTTTTTTTCATTACGACTGTGAGTGTTCTTATGAAAATTGTACACGGTACGTGTCAGTGTATTGAACCGCTTGAGTTGACTTTGGATGTGTTCGCCATGATGTGTGCAGTGTTCCTTGTGGTGGCCGAAGAGGCGGTGGGAAGGAGTTTGACAAATGGCCTTGGGTATTCCTGTGTCGAAATCATAAGAACATTTAGTGAAACTAATTATATCGAAATGGCAGAGATGTATGCTATTTTTTTGGCATCTATGGCACAGTTCGTCTAGCCACTGAAGTTACATTGGTGTTTTCCACATCGACCATACCTGTTCGACTGAATTTGCTTTGGTCGAGAAAACATACTTTATCTTGCCTGTAGGTACAATCAGTAAAACTGAACTGCTAATGATTGGTTTGTGTTGCACCTACCTATTCTTATTCATATATCCGTGCCACTGCAATTGTCACTTAGGATAGATCCTATTTGCGGTAAAAAATGTGAAAAAGAACGAACTAATCAATACCATAGCGGCCCTTTTGGTTTACATATGTGATCACAAGAATTCCAGTGAGAGTGCCTTTTGCTATATTTAGGAAGTTTTATTTGCTGTGGAATATCAGCTTTTGTTTTGGTAATCAGATTGTTTTAAATATTTTGGTAATCCCGTCCTTAAAATGTTGTTGTTCTTGGTCTAACTAGAGTGATTACTTCTACTTCCTGACATTAATCTGACAATGTTGATCTGCCAGAAATATGCGCTAAAAACATGTATGTCTGTTGATGTGTGCTTCCGGAATTGATGCCTCAACCCTGTGTTTGGCGGTGTCCAATAAATCAGCTCAAAGTTTCCAAGGCTTATATTGAAAATGTTAGTACTATGGATGGTATGTTAACTTTCAGCATGTGATTTGAGCAGTACAAATATCTATTAAAAGGCATGATTTTCGAAGATTTTGTATGCGTCCATGTAATTTGTATATCTCCCTTCATTCTACTCGGCAATGATAAACTGTCATATAACGTCTCTGTGTAGATGATCCATATTTTTCCCAAAACAAATAGCACTTAGTATCCATGCATGGTTATTATTCCAGACGCTTATGTTTGGCTATGATGGGTAATGTCAGATTAGTGAAATCACAATGCTACACAATGACACAGGATAATTAAATGATTCCAAATAAAACTAATTGCATGTTTAGTCGGGTATATATGCATATCAAGTTTATAGATGAATGCACTAATGACACGTTTAAGTAAATGTATGCACACATAATGATTTGCGTCATTAATTCTCTCATTTGGTTCTGTTATTTATCTGTTCATGCCAATTTGCAAATGCCTTGGAGGGACATGAACTACATTGATTTCATGAGTAACCCTCCAATTGCAACATGTGGATGTGTATGTTGCACATTGAGAGATCTTCGCACCAATTAATTTTGCTTTGCAAGATGCTCCCATACATTGCATGTTATAATTGCAGAAATATGGTGTCCAGCTTTACGAACAACTTAGAAAAAGAAAACTGCCCATAAGATCTCAAAGGTTCAAAGCCGTACGAACATTAATGATAATAAAATCAACTACAGTTCCTCTTCTCTCCATATCCTCAGTATCTATAAATTTCTAATAATTTCAGTCTATATATCCTCACATACGCAAATAACAGAAAAATACAACTAAACATCGGGCGCAGCAACGCGCGCCTATCCTTCTAGTTCTCTTGTACTCTCTCATAGGTAGGGGCGTAGGGCAGCATAGGTCACTTGCAGGACTCCCGCCGTTGTATCCGCTAATCAAACGACGGTCATTGATAATTCCTCGAGAAAAATTCACGAACAGTCACTGAACTCGTCCGGCGCGTGCAGTTTCATCACTGAACTCAGGAAATGCCACTTGCGGGTGCTTAAACTTGTTCCGCTGCTGCACGTACGGTCACTGGGCGGTTTGATGTACGTATTTTGGCCACGTGTCGGCATGTCGCACCGTATTGGGCCATGGTGCGCGGCGAGGAAGATGGTGGAGCGCTGCCGCGACAACCCGCGACAACCATGGAGGAGGAGTGCAACGAGGAGGAGGCCAAGTGTGACAAGGCCGACGGCGCAAGCAAGGACATGGACAATGGACGGCAACGATGCCGCCGGAGTGTATCCGCTCCTCAACGTCGTCGAGGAGACGTTCGTCGTCACGCCATGGGCCACGACCCAGAGGAGAGGCGAATCGGGAAGAATTGGGAATTTAGGAATTGAAACAGATTGGGGAATTTTACCTCGAGACCATTTTTCAGAAAGCCCCTCCCACTCGCACTCTCTCACAGCCGCGGTCCCTGTATGACTTGCTGACTTGGCCCAATACGGTGCAACATGCCGATACGTGGCCAAAATACGTACGTCAAACCGCCCAATGACCGTACGTGCAGCGACGGAACAAGTTTAAGCACCCGCAAGTGGCATTTCCTGAGTTCAGTGATGAAACTGCACGCGCCGGACAAGTTCAGTGATTATTCGTGAATTTTTCTCTAATTCCTCCCAGCCGAGCCAACTACTGCTATAAAAGGGTTAGTCCAGATTCATTTGATACAGACTAATACGGAGTAAATAATATTGACGATGATTGTTAAGACTTAAGAACAATGGCACAATCTTAATTATTAAATTTAACGTGTTCCATTTTCATTCTAGAACTCGCGATACCCACAGCTTTCACCAGATGTCGTTCCTTTTATTTAACAAACAAAAGCAGAAATGCTACTGTATATACGAATAATATAAACTACAGTACATATTAGACCCAAGCTCTAGATTTCGTGACACGAAAATGACACCAGGACCTCGAGGAATGAAAACCAAGCACAGCCAACACATGTTGCAAAGTCTCAATAGGGAACACCTCATGTCAAGTGGCACAAGAAAAATTCAAGTTAATAAAGTAATAAAATCCGCATGCATCAATCGATGCAGAGGGTGAGCCTGCCACTTTTCTAAAAAAAACAAGAAAATTTCAATCTTAATACTAATTGTAATAATAAACATAGAAAAAGTGGCGAGCTCAAACTATAATTCTTTGCCACATAAGCGTAAATACCACCGTTCAACATCAACGAAAAGGCGGCATAAACCATAGACAGTTTTTTTTTCTCAGATGTTTTCAAACGCAGGTCCATTCATTACCTATTGGCTTTGACCGGATAATAAAAATTAAAAAGAAGCAAAAAAAGAAACGAATTTACAAGGCAGGGGAAAAAGAATACTAAAACCAACAGCACACCCACCGAACTCGACTTTTTTTTCTTCGTCCCTTTCTCCTCCTACCCAGCTCTTACTTTTTCTCTACTCTATATCTTGCTCCATTCCCCCACAAGCAAAAGCTTCCCCCCATGGGCGCCTCCCCCTCCCCCTCTACCTTCACCTCCCCCTCTCCCAACCCCACGCCCGACGCCGGCTCCTCCGCCGCCAACTCTTCCTTCCAGCAGCAGCCGGACCGGATAGGCTGGAGCCATGCTGCCGCCTCCTTGCGCGCCACATGCTCGAGGAAATGCCTTGTCCCTGCAGATCCCAACAAACGCTAGGATTAGGCGCTCACCGGGGTCCCTTTTAGCTCCCCTCTAACGATTCGTCTAGCCCTTGGTTGCTTCTGCTGGTCTGTGCTTTGTGGGTGCGTGATTGTGTGTTCGGGTAAAGAGCCGTCTCCTGAGAAATCAAGAAGTCGCTAGGTTTGGGTGTTCAATTTTTGTGTGTGTTTTTCTGATTGTATGGGAGTTCCTGTCGTCCGGAGGTCCGATTCTTGGAGTACCGACCTAGCGATGGCGGATAGCTACCACGGTGGCGACCTCGGCGTCCGGCCTATTAACGGCGGCCGAGGTGACAGCACCATGGAGATGGAGCAGCGTGGCGGCGGCGACGGGTCGGATGGGCCGGAGCGCGTGCCCACGCCGTCCTCCGCGAGGTCCATCGGGTGGCGACGCTTCTCCTCCCCTGGCCCTCTCCGGTGCTCAACGCCAGGGTGAGTCTTTGACTCCATTTTACGTGCTTGGAGAGCTTACATAACTTTTCATGCCTAATGGATGCATTTTGCTGGTTGTAGGAGTATTAGTTATGACGATGGCGAGGACTCGGACCGGTATTTCTCCCCGGGCAGTGAGCTTTCCCAAGATACTTCCGATACGGATTCCGTGAGCACAAGTATTAGTAGGCTGTACACATTCAGGCTAGCTTCAAGCCCGGTACATAGTCCAATGAAACGATCGGCGCTAGGAGAGACGAGCCCTCCCTCCGGGATAAGTGGTCGCTCGAGGCGAAATTCTTCTGCATACGATGATGTTGACTTTCCTAGCTCAATGGATTCACCCAATGGCAATGACGGACAGCATGGTGGTATCGTACTTCCAATTGATTTTGAGAGTACTGGCATATGGTATCCTCCATCGCCTCAGCATGAGGGTGAGGACTTCGAAAATAGCTTCTTTGAATACGATGATGATGACTATGACAACGCTGACGGGAGGACCTTTGGACATGGCAACCATGATTGTGGCAGTGGTGATAATTTACCAGGTGACAATGGAAAACATCACAAGGAGTTCTTGAGGAATGCTTTGCATGGGCATTTCAGGGCTCTCGTGTCCCAGTTGCTCCAAGGTCATGGAGTTGATCTCGTGGATAGATGGTCGGACATTATATCCTCATTAGCATGGCAGGCAGCTACCTTTGTGCGGCCAGATACAAGCAAAGGTGGCAGCATGGATCCCACCAACTATGTCAAAGTTAAATGTGTAGCGTCAGGGGATCCCAACGAAAGGTATGCACTATAACTGTATTGAGCAATTATTTCATCTTTGTCATGATGTTTTTTGGAGCTAAAAGATTATTCATCTGTTTGTAGTACTTTCATTAAAGGCGTTGTTTGTTCTAAGAATGTAAAACATAAACGCATGGTGTCGGAGCATGAGAACCCTAGAATTCTTCTTTTGGGAGGAGCACTGGAACACCAAAAGGTTACAAACAAACTAGCATCCATAAACAGCATTCTCGAACAGGTAATGCCTTCATTTTCCTGTTACAGCATGTTTATCCCAATAGCTTTTGGTATGTTCATTGTTGACCTGGAAAGTGTGACATATACAGGAAAAGGAGTATTTTAAAAATGCTGTTGCAAAGATAGAAGCCCAAAAACCTCAGGTCTTATTGGTTGAAAAAAGTGTACCAATGTTTGCTCAAGAGCTTCTTGCAAAAGATATCTCTTTAGTACTAAATGTCAAGCGATCACTTCTAGAAAGGATATCACGCTGCACAGGTGGTCAAATTGCTTCATCCATTGACAATGTCACTTCAGCTAGACTTGGACAATGCCAAGCTTTCTGGATTGAAAGAATTTCAGAACCTTTGGCTCCAAAGGACTCGAACAGGAAATCTGTCAAGACACTTATGTTTTTTGATGGTTGTCCAAGACGCTTGGGCTGCACGGTAATACATAAACTGTCCATTGTCTTTCGAAGATAATCATTATTCTATGTCATGATAATGGTCAATTCTCTTCATATTGTTGTTTCCTAAATCTTATACGCTTGTCCTTCAGTTATCTTTTTTTTCCATTCTGTTGTCCTTTCTGTTGAGTATTGCAAAGCACTTTTTGTTTAGGTTCTCAAATGTTCTACTACTCCTTGGGACCTTCTTATTTGTCAGTTTCCATATTGTATATGCCTTATCTGATAAAACCAATATGTTTCTGCCCTAGGTCCTTCTAAGAGGCACATCCTATGAAGAGTTAAGAAAGGTCAAACTCGCTTTGCAGTTTGCTGTATTTGCAGCATATCAACTATCACTTGAGACCTCATATCTTGCAGATGAGGGTGCAATACTACCAAAGACCCCTTCAGATCTTCCAGGTCTTCCACTTGAGAATCATATGAATGATGTGAATATTTCCTTGAGTAATCGTCCCCATGTTTCAAATGATATTCAAATCATTGGTGACAGAACTCCTGAAAATGGGTGCATCATGCCTCTGAGTATCCTTGATGGTTCTTCAGAATTGTTATCTACCAATCAATCTCCTTCGGAGAGTAACTTTAATCAGGAAGAATACATTGCCGGAGCTAATGGCACATCTTCTCATTCCCCAAGATTATCTCTTGATAATGGTTGTGAAGCACCTCTAGGCTTAACTGTTCATAAAAATGAGATGGTTGGTGGGACATGTAGAGTAGAAAATGACTTGGACAACGGTTGGCATCATATATCAGATGAAGAACATGCAGGAGCAGCCATACATGATCATAATGAGAATCCCACTGAGTATTTCCCAACATCTGATAATGCACAGAGCATTTTGGTTTCCTTGTCAATTGCATGCCCTCGGAGACGAATTGTATGCAAGCAATCTCAGCTCTTGCGCATAAAGTTCTATGGTAATTTTGATAAGCCGCTTGGGAGATATTTTCGTGAAGATTTATTTAATCAAGTACTGCATTCTCAAACCTATCCAAATTTCTATTTTCTTACAAGCAGGTACGTGTACCACTTTATTAATATGGTTGGTCTTTGTTGCCAGAGTTCATGCTGTGCGTCTTGCAAGGAGCCTGCAGAATCTCATGTACAATGTTATACTCATCAACAAGGCAGTCTTACGATCAGTCTAAAAAATCTTTCATCTGTGAAGCTGCCTTGGCGGAATGATGGGAAGATATGGATGTGGCACAGGTGCCTCCGGTGCAAATCAAAAGATGGAAACCCTCCTCCAACAAAAAGAGTAGTGATGTCTGATGCGGCACGTGGACTTTCTTTTGGGAAGTTTCTGGAGCTTAGCTTTTCAAATCACACAACAGCTAATCGAGTTGCCTGCTGCGGACATTCGCTCCAAAGGGACTGTCTTCGATTTTATGGGTATGTGGTTGATTCTTCATTCTTGTGTTCGATCTTTTCAATTTTAGGTCCAATGTAAATGTCGGCATTCTTCATGAACAGGTCTGGAAGCATGGTTGCTGTCTTCCGTTATTCTCCTGTAGACATCCTGTCTGTCAACTTGCCACCCTCAGTATTAGACTTCGCTTATCCAGTAGCTCAAGATTGGCTCATCGAGGAGGCTGGTGATGTATGTTCATTTTACTATAAATTTCTCAATTTACTACCTTTTTGGCCTAGGTTAAAGCTCAAGCTGAGCGATTACCCAGCTTTAAAAGAAGAAAAAGCTGAAGCTCCCCTAAAAATTTGAGTGGTGAACTGTCTTCTTAACCTTTCTTAGTCCCATCACCCCACGTCGCTCGGCTTTTTGTGCTTCTCTTAGAAGCTGGTCTTGTGGGCTTCTCTGCCCATGAGGCCCCAAAGCTAGCTTTGTGGAGCAAAGTTAAGCTGGGACAAGCGGAGCGATACACCCAGCTTTAAAAGAAAGAAAAAACTGAAGCTCCCCCCTAAAATTTGAATGGTAAACTGTCTTCTTAACCTTTCTCAGTCCCATCACCCCACGTCGGTCGGCGTGCTTCTCTTAGAAGCTGGTCTTGTGGGCTTCTCTTCCCATGAGGCCCCAAAGCTAGCTTTGTGGAGCAAAGTTAAGCTGGGACAAACAGCCCTTAGATGGATGCTGGAAAGTCCACTTTCGACATATTTTTGTGTGAAATCTACCGCCCTAATTAAAATGGCTGACCTCTCTTGCAGGTATCCAATAGGAAGGATAACCTTTACCGGGTGATTTCTGATAAACTTGACTGCATTGAAAAGACTGTCTCAGCCCAAGAAGACGTGAGCATGAAGGCAGGCTTGTATAAACATGTTGTTGATCTTAAGGATTTGATTAAAGTTGAGTGGAAGAAGTATGATGTAAGTTAAATGGTTACATGGTTTCTATTACTGTGCAGTAAGCTACATGATGTGCTGATTGTTGGTTCCTTTTGCATGAATCTACATTATTTTTAGGTTTCAAGTGAAGAAACTAGAGATGTTCTAGAGCTCAACCACCTGAGGCGAGAGCTTATACTTGATGCCCACATATGGGATCGTCGACTGCACATGATGCACTCACTCACCAAGGAAAACTATCATACTACAGCAACTGATGCACCTTGTCCTAAGAAGCTTCCTGAAAGCTTATTAGAAGAGTCGAAGGCTGAGATTTCTAGTAAGCAGGAGAATATGCAAAATTCAGTAGAATATACTCAGTCAAGTTCGTCCATCACAGATAATGGGAAGCCATTGCTCAGAAGAGAACAGGGTGACACGGCTGTGTCACATTCCGGGCTGGAAACCAATATAGATGAAGTATACCACCAGTCTGTTGAAGGAACTACTGCTGGTCTTCACTCTGTGTCGGGCTCATGTGAAATACAAAGTGATGATGTGGTGTCTGATAAACTTAAACTCGAGAAGACATTGGAGAAGTTAGAGTCTTCTGCATCGAATCTTTCTGATAGAATTGACTTGGCATGGACTGGCTCTGGCGTGGAGACACTTCCAGTCTTACCTACTGCTCTAATGAATGGTTCCTCGTTCCAGAATGTCATGGCTCCAGTTAGAATCAGATCATTTGATTCTGGAACCAATTTCAGAAATAGATTATCACTTGTCGACGATGCAAATGTCAACATAAGAAGAGCTTATTCCCAAAGGCCTCCAAGGGTGCTGGAGAGAACAGGCAGGGGTTTGTCCCCGACATTCACAAATACGTTATCACTTTCTGGTATGATGGATGGAGAGGGTCGTATGCTTCTATCTCAAAGTGTTTCAGATATTGTTGTTCCAGTTTATGATGATGAGCCATCTAGTATGATAGCCCATGCCATGACTGTTCCGGAATATCATACATTCATGTTACCAGTGCTGAATCTGCATAATGAATTGGACAGGTCTAGTGGTTTGACCTCTGTGGATCAGAATGGAAATGATTCCAAGGAAATTCATTTGACAGTTTCGTTTGAGGATGAAGATTCATGTTCTGTGGACAAGGCAAAATTTTCTGTAACATGTTATTTTGCAAAACAGTTTGATGCCATCAGAAGAAAGTGTTGTGCCAATGAACTGGACTACATCCGTTCCTTGAGTCGCTGCAAGAGATGGAGTGCTCAAGGTGGCAAGAGTAATGCATACTTTGCGAAGACACTAGATGACAGATTTGTCATAAAACAAGTGACCCGGACGGAGTTAGATTCATTCGAGGACTACACAACCGAGTACTTCAAGTATTTAACAGAGTCTGTATCTTCCGGAAGCCCATTTTGCCTTGCTAAAGTCCTTGGTCTTTACCAGGTTTGTACCGCTCTAGTTTATTATCATGTGTTTGTAGGGATAAGATGAAACATGTTAACTTAACTGTGACCTATCGATGCACTAGGTCGTTGCCAAGAACCTGAAAGATGGAAAGGAACTGAAGACGGAGTTAATGATCATGGAGAACATATTCTTCAAGAGGAAGGTATCGAGAATATATGACCTGAAAGGATCCTTGCGTTCTCGTTATAACCCTGATACATCAGGACAAAACAAGGTTCTCTTAGATCTCAATCTTTTAGAAACACTTCATACAAAGCCCATTTTTCTCGGAAGCAAAGCAAAAAGGAGGTTGGAACGAGCTGTCTGGAATGATACTTCTTTTCTGGCAGTAAGTTAACTCTACTCACTATGTTATGCACGTTGGAAGTTATATACTAATATTCTGGGGTGCACAGAGCAGTATATCTAGGACTCTGACACCAAGATGACTAGATCTTGAAAACTGCTGGATTTCTATGAATTGTGGAAGCTAGGCGGGTTAACCAGTCATGGATGTTTTTGCTTTTCATACTTATACTATGAAATAGTTTTTTCTTGAAGTAATGTAGCTCAATTTCCGGTCCAGCCATGGGGGCCAACTGGGTACTATTCCCATGGCAGAGGCTTGACCAGATTAGTTGCTTAGAGATAAGATAGTCTGTTTCCTTAATATTATATATGGGTCTTTCCATGGTTAAGGGAATGGGGGTTTTACTTCATGGATTATAAGCAAGCAATAAGAAATATATCGATATAGTCCCAATAGTCCCTATCCCTGTCCCTGTGGTGCACCTGGCTGTGCACCTTCGGTCCAGAGACCGTGAGGTGAAATCTTTGTCTGTCTTACTAAATTTAGCGTGTTTTTAGGTATGTGAGCCAGAGAGATATATGTTTCTACCTTCCTGTTGCTGACAGCCAAAGTGTTATATCTCTTTGGGGAACTTACTGCTGTTGTTAGATAAACTGATACAAATCTAGGGTGGCTGTGCGGAGGCAAGGGAAGCCAAGGGATTGATGTGAAAGTAGTAGAACCCTTTGCGAGCTGCAACATGCGGTTCTTTAAAACAAATTATCAAACTTGCAACCACATGTGATGCATTTTGTTTGTAAAACTTAACATTCTTGCCAGATTGGTCGATAATTTTTGTTAACCAACGTGGCAATCAGCAGTTAAGTTCAGTGGAATATTATTTAATTTGGCTGCTCAGATGATGGGCTTGGCTTAAAATCTTGATCTTTTCCATTTTCCGAAACAACATTGATCTGAATGATGTGGGCAGGCACGTAAGATTCTAGTCAAAATTGCAATAATAACATAAGTTCTGCATATATTGAAGTACTCTGTATAATATGTAGTAGCAACTATTTTGGTGTATTTGGCAGACTATCCAGATTATATACCTCCCATTGCACTCTGGCATGCACAATATATACTTATTCGTGCCGCATATCCTTTTTTCCCAGTCGGTGGGTGTGATGGACTACTCCCTGTTGGTTGGCATCGACGAGGAAACTAAGGAGCTGGTGATTGGAATCATCGACTATCTTCGGCAGTACACCTGGGACAAGCAGCTGGAGACCTGGGTGAAGGCGTCAGGAATCCTAGGGGGCTCGAAAGACGGGCTCCCGACGATCATCTCCCCTGACCAGTACAAGAAGAGGTTCAGGAAGGCCATGTCGAAGTACTTCCTGACCGTCCCTGACCAATGGTCACCGTAAATTAGTCACTTGATGTTATTATTGGCCTATTCGAGTGCATGATGTTGGGGCAGACACATTGTTTTCTTCCTCTTGTTTTAACCTTGGTTTTTGTTATTAGGATAGTCAACCGATCTGTGCCTTTTGTATGTTGTTTTTGTTCACAACTGGCAGGATCACTGGAAAGGACTTACGGTCAAGGTTGTCTACTGAAGCAGGCCTGGGGATCGATACATGTATATTGTATTATTACCTTACATTGTAACATACACTGTAACATGAAATGCAAAGGAATTAAAATATACGAATTCCTTACAAACTGTCAGCATGCGATAATATTTTACACCGCGGATCAGTGTTTTAGTGTGAGGAGATATCAGTGGTGCGACCAATATTTTCCGCTAAAAACTTACTTTGAATAAAACTTGTAGGCTTCAATATCATGTTTGATGGAGTGCGTGGTTTTAAATTATTGCATGACATCTTAATCCTACATTTTTACCATTAATATGTTTTTAGAATCATGTCAAATCAAATGTGCTTTCAGAATGGAAACAAGTACAACTTAATTTTTCACATCTTTTTGTTAGTTTATTTGAATAAAAAAAGGCTTTAAAGCTTGCAGATGACATTTTTTCAAAAAGACCTTGAAACTTAAAGTTGATATTTTTTTTTAAAAGCTGGTCTAGACCTATGGACAGGTCTCCTACCTACTACTCCCTTTTTTTTTTAATGTACGATGTTTTAGATATGTAACATGTTGTCTATATGCATACTAAAATGGTGGGTGAATATATACACTAAAATATGTCTCAATATATTTGTATATATGTTTATGTGGATAAAGATTTAAACATGTTATATTTATTAATCGATGGGACTAGTTTATTTTCATGGTACCCGCCACCGGCTGTTGAGAAAAAGAAACAGTATGTACTCAACTCATAGCAATTCCAATGTGCATACGGGTGGAGATGCCATGATTCATACATTTTTAAATGCCATTAATTTTCATCGAAAAGTTGGATATGGAAATTTCAGGTGTGCTTGTATACTTCCATAAAAAATGGAATCCATAATAACGAATTTAATGCTATAATGTTTTATTTTAAAACTTTTCTCCCATGGTGCAACGATGTTTCTTTTCCATGAAAATATACAACCACACTTTTTAATGTTTTTTCTTTACAAATTTAGTCTCCATCATGAGGCCATTTTTTTCTCTAGAAAGAAATGTGGTAGATAGTGGCACTAAGCATTTGTGGAGGAGTGCGGGAGGTGGCGGCACTTGGTTTTGTGATTTGGGAGACACCCTAATCGCCTAGGACGAGCGGCGAGATGTTTTCTAAGTCCGAAAAATAAATTTGCAAACATGTTAAAGATTTTTTTTTTTTGAGCAATCGGCAGGAGCGCTGCCTTTTCATATATAGAAAGGGCAAAAAACGGAACACGCACAGAGGTGGCATGTTAAGGAATTCTAACATGTACATTATTTCGATGATCTTGGACATGTACATTGTACCCATGGAACTATTTTATTACAGCAGGCTTGAGGTGGAAGTGAGGATTGAAATAGAGCTTCGTCCTTGTATGCCTACCTCTTGTCAGTCATGTCTCACAAACTTCGTGCAAAAGGCCCTTCGAGGAAACTAGCCACGTACGTACGAATCATTATTTTTCTGCAACCCAGTGTATATTTACAAAAATCATGACTAGATGGAGAACCCGGTGCAGCAAAGTTGGAGACGACCCGTCGATGTTGGCAACGCTCGAAGGGTCCCATCTCCAACGTCATGCACATAAGTTATGTACTACGTTTACACGTAAAGCTCCATATACATCTCCTCTAAGCTTGAGCTAATCTACAGGAAACAGAAGAGAAGAGCACGACACTCCATTGCCGTGTGAAGAAGCCACTTCTCCGACTCCGGCAATCTGTGGTCGATCTTGTAAGAAAATGACTGTCGAAGGCTGAAGGGCCTGCGGCGTTAATTGCAGACTATTGTAGGTAGCTCCCCTGGTTTCAACGCAGGAAACAGTCACGCGATGATCTCGTCAGGCAAGGCGACGAACCGCGTTCGCTTCTGAAACACCACAAGAATCACAGGAGAAAGTGTCAGCAAAAGCGACGGGTAATTATTAGTAGGAGAAAACGATATGCCAAGATCGGATCGGCTAGTGCAGATAAAGGAAAAAAAAACGGCGTGACGACGAAGCCATTAATTTAATTAATTAACAATAACACACTTGCGAAATAACAAAGCAAAAGAAACGGTTATAGCTGATGCTCCCTTATCTTACAGACAGAAGAACTAGCGAGAACGTACAACAGAAAACGATTTGCCCAATTCTTTTTTTTTTTTGAGGCTTAAGGCGGTCGATCTCGCCGTCCGATTAGATAGAATAGATGGTTATTTACAGCATTTTTGGTTAGGGAAAACTCCCTCGATTAACTCCGGTGCGATGAGATTGCCAATGGTATCATGGTGATAAGGTTAACTTCAATGAAATATATAGTTCCCCGAAACAAAATTTCAACGAGATACTAACCATACTACTGTACCATCTAACGGAAATCTGCCGCTCACTAAGCTAGTTTTAATGGTTAACCGCTACGTACATTAGTGACGGTGACTAGAAAGAATCAGCCAGAGATATACCTATGGTTATAAAGCCGATCGAGTTCGCTGAAACTTTCTCTAATGTGGTTACGTGGTCCGAAATGCGACTCTCGGCATGTTTGTACTTATCTAAGGCGTATATCGGTATGTGTAAATACGTCTAGTGTTTTGACATTGGAATTTAAGATTATCCTGTCCTGGGTACGCAACGCATGCATAGACTTTCTACAAATCTGACTGTAGACGTTGTTCTAGTAACTTATTAGTAGAAACGTAGAAGGAACATCCACCGTGGCTGCATTCAGGAATCCATCGGTAGATAAAGGATGACCATCTAATGATCTAAAGAATACAGCAGCAGTTTTAGTTTGAGGTTGGAATCAGGCCCTGGTTGGAACAGAGCTATTGCTCATTTGCTCTGCACAAATATCTGTTGACAACACTGACCGAGGAAAGTTCAGAGATGCTATCTCTCTGAATCTTCAGCATGAGAAGTATTTTCCTTGGTAGACCTACGACTGCTATGTATTAATGTATGCGTAATCCCTAGACATAACATGAGACTTTTGAATGGTCGCATGGTTCCAGATGTACCGAGTATATGACAAGCAAACTGTACTGTATCATTGGGCAACCAGTCAAAATCCTTGAATTGACGGCCGGCGAGCAAATAACTAACGTGTTAGGACCAAATTCAGGCACGCTACTTAACAGTTAAGACGCATCCGCGTCGCTTCGTTAACTCGCTCGAGCATCCTTTTTCTTCTTTACCTATATTCCTCCGTATGGTGACTCCTAGCGGTATATGAACAGCTTCTCTTTGGGAGCTGTCCGTGCGAAAACAAACGGTTGATTGTTGCCGCCACCTAAATTTCTGTAGCTTGTTTAGCCAAGTTTTTCTTTTCAAAAAGCAGCCGCTTCTGCAGAGATTGGTGCGCACAACCAGGGAACCATTCATTTTTGTTAAGTACCACATGTTTTCTTAACGAGGTATAACTAGAACTTGCGGGTGTAGTGTGCATCATTTTGATGGAGAGGCCGGACATCTACAACGCCATTTTTAAACAAAAAGTCCAAACTTTTACCAAAACGGATAATTCAGTTGGAGGAGGCGATGTTTCCACCAAGAAGGCTGAGGTGACTTCATCAAGATCAAAACTTTGCGACTTCAGTGCATTAGGCACTATGTTTTCATGTATGTGCGCTACTACGTTGGACAACTGAGTAAGGTTATCTTGGGAAAAAGAGAGTAGTAGCAGTAGCAGATTAGTTTATAGTTTATGTTTAATATGGCCGGATTAGACACATAGACTTCACAATATGCCATGGCATGGGGTATGCGTGGAGTGCATCCCCAAGTGTTAACAAAAAGAGAGGACATTTGGGTATCAATTCGTTTACGCGCGCAGGAAACAACTGAACTTTTTTTGTTTGAAAAGCAAACCATGGAATTCAGATGAAAAAGAAAGCAATACAAAAGGACCACCAAGGTATATAGAAATTGTTTTGTTTTGCTAGCAATATGTTTGATTCATGCCACAATAGTAGTTCTATCAAATAAAAAGACATTAATAAATATGAAAACATTGAAGGAAGCAGGTGCATCATTTACCTCCTTCCGGCTGGCCTTGACGTCCGGCGACGCGTAGTCCGGCGTGCGGGCCATGGAGGGCCACCTATCCGGCGTCCTCGCCATATTCCCGGCACCCCGCTCGGGCGTGGGCATCATGAACCTGGCGCCCCAGTCGGGCGTCGCGGCGAACCTGGGGCTCCGGTCGGGCGTCTGCTGCGAGAACCTGCCGGCGCCCCAGTCAGGCGTGGGCACGAACCGCGGGCTCATCTCCGGCGTCTGCGGGAGCGCAACGCCGGTGCCCCAGTCCGGCGTGGGCACGAACATGGGGCTCCGCTCGGGCGTCCGCGGCGCGAAGAGCCTCTCGGGCGTCACGGCGCCGCTCTGCCCCCCGGCCCCGGCGGCGGCGCAGAGCTGCATGATCTTTGCGGCGGCCTCGTTGGCGTCGCGGCTCTCGCCCATGAGCTTGGCGACCTGCGCCTTGGGCAGGCGCATCCGGAGCTGCACCGGCCCGCCACCACCGCCCTCCGACGCGGCCACGGAGGCCGCGGGCGACGGTGGCGCGGCGGCGGACGGGAAGGAGAGGTCGGAGGTGGAGCGGCGGGTGAGCATGAGCGACTCGAGCCGCTCGCGCGCGCCCACGTGGAGCGCACCGGACCAGGCGCGGCGCGGGGGCGCGGCGGGCTTCGGCAGCGCGACGAGGAAGTAGAGCCTGCCCGGGCGGAGCGGCGCGTCGTGGTCGAGCGGGCGCGCGCGGACGCCCAGCAGCTTCACCTGCTCCGACTCGAGGAGCTGGAAGCCCGGGTGGTCGCGCAGCACGGTGGCCGCGAAAGCCGGCGGCTTGACGCGGAACGCCGTGCCGTCCAGCTGCATGATCTTGGCGCCCTTCCGCCGCCCGCCGATGCTGTTGCCCATTGCCCCGGTCCTGTGAGCTCGGTGAGGTGGGGGGCGTGGCCGGCGGGTTCGGTTGCTTTGCGGTGTCTGGTGCGTGTGTGGGTCGGGGGAAACTCCTTAAAAAGGGACAATGGTTGGGGAAGGTTTGGGAGTCAAAGGTTGTGTGGTGAGTCTCGGCGACATGGACGGGAGCCTCAGCCTCGGCTATGCTCTCGGGACCTTTTTTCTTTTCTTTTTCGCGGGGCGGCAAAGCTAGCCGCCCACCAAGCAAGCCACCATTGCACTTTGCAGGGCACACTTAACAGAGGTTAACATGGCTGAACGCCTAACTAACTAGTATTAGTCAGTCTAACACCGATCGAGGAACACGTTTTTGACCGACCCATTCGTTAAGAGCATCTACAGCGCAAAGCGCTAGCACAGGCGCTTATTAAACTAAAATCCCGGCCAGTACAAGCGTTCGACGCTAGAGTCAGAATTCTGTACGCGTTTCACAAGCGTCGGACTCCTTAATTTGCGTCGATGCCGGAAAACGGCCGGGAACTTTGTACCAAACCGCTAAAACAGCCCGGATCTATTTCCTAGCGCCTCTAAACTAGCGCCCCACTGTGGATGCTCTAAGTAGCTCCAGGATCTGGGAGGAAGAGCTTCAAGCCGAATAAGAAAAGCGTAATTAACTATGATTTCACTTTTTACCCCAACATTTTCCTTGTCTTGGCAGTGGCAGTGTCAATGGGTTCTACTGTAGACTAGAACTTCTAGTAGTGCAGGTTTGCTACGTCAAATTTGGATTAGCTGCATCGATCTGCACTTTGTGCCAAGAACAGACTACTCTGTGCCTAATTAATCTGACGGGACGAATAGAGAGGGTTCATTCACCATGGAGAGCTGCTATACGTCCGATGTTTTTACGTCCGACAACCATCCGACGTTACCAGCACACCGTTCGCGAGCAGCATCAAACTGCATCGAACAACACAGAGCAATCGTCCCGGACACGTATCATTTTACCGCCCTTGCGATTGCGAGCATGACAATCGATCGAGCTCGACGTACCGGTCGAAATCGGCTTCAGCCCCAGTTCATATGGTCAGCTTTACATCCACCGTTCGCCGTCATTTAATTACTAAATCCTAAACGTTGATGTTGCACCGGTGATCTACAACCCCACCCGCCATTACCGTGTTAATACGTGGCCGGTTAATGGCATCCTATACAGCAAGCAACAAGCTTATCCGTGCCAGCCGCCGGAATCGCCAGGGATGGTGTGCCTGCTTCACGGAACACGTCGTATCAGTAATGGCCGGTATTACCTTTTTGCAGGCGCCCGTCGTGGCACGGGATCGAGGAATGTCGGGGCGGCGGCGGCGGCGAGCAACGTCAACCGTCTTAATGCTCCTACGGACGGCCGCCTAGCTAGCTAGCCGCCGATGAGTTGGTTTTGCGGGATCGGGTGCCGGGAGCATGAAGCCCGACGATGATCCACGGCATGCAGGCTGTCGTGTCGATCGCGTTCTGGCCGGAGCTGGACGACGACGGACGCGCGTGGCCGTTGTCGTCTCTGTCACTCACTGTAGGCACTTCTGCAGAACTGTACTCTTGTCACGTACGCTGCCGTGCGCGCGCGTGTACATACTCGTGAAAACGAGGTGGGTAACGTGGTCGATCGTTTTGAGTTATCTGGCTGTGTGGGTAAGGTCAGTTTTCAATCAGCTATTTAGTCATTTCAATTTATTTCAGAAGGCTTATGATCACTAAATGGAAACACGTCGAGTAAGGGCTAGAGAAAAAACTAAGTAGTTGGAAAAGAAAATTGTTGTCCCTAAGTAGAAGACTGGTTCTTATTAATTCAGTCCTAATCAACATGCTACTATACATGATTTTCTTCTTCCAATTGTCAAAAGGAGTCTTGCATCGACTAGATTACTTTCAATCAAGATTTTTTTGGCAAGTGGATAATGAGAAAAAGAAATATCGACTGGTTAAATGGAGTATAGTATGCCGCCCTAAGGAATATGGCGGCTGGGATCCATGATCTTCAGGCAAAAAATAGAGCTCTCCTCGGTAAATGGCTATTTAAGCTGCTTTCCGAGGAACGGATTTGGCAGAGTAACTATACTAAGGAAAAAAGTATATCGGCACGAATGCGGTCTCCCAGATTTCGTGGAAATCAGGTGATTCGCATTTTTGGGCTGGCTTGATGGCGACGAAGAAATTCTTCTTTCCATATGGTACTTTTTCTATTAACGATGGGTCAGAGATAAGGTTATGGGAGGATAGATGGCTTGGTCCAAATTCTCTCCGAGAGCAATATCCGACTCTATACAATATTGTCCTTGGACGTCACAAAAGTGATACATTAGGTAAGGTGTTGGAGACTTTCCCGCCTAATGTGACGTTTAGAAGAAATCTTATTGGTCCCCGTCTAACATCTTGGACTGAGTTGATACAACGGTTGGCTTTGGTCAACTGACGCAGGGGGCGGATAAGTTCAAGTGGAATTTACACAAAACGGGTAAATTCACCGTGGACTCTATGTATAAAGCCTTAATCCAACCGGTAGTGCCAGTTGAGAATAATAAAAACCTCTGAAAGATGAAGATCCCACTCAAAAACAAAGTCTTTGCGTGGTACCTATGTCGAGGGGTAATTTTAACAACAGACAACATTGCAAAACGCAATTGCCATGGAAGTAAAAAGTGTGTCTACTGTCATAAAGACGAGACAATTAAACATTTATTCTTCGAGTCCAAATTTGCTAGTTTTATACGGTCAATAATCCAAATAGGTTCTACCTTATACCCACCAACGAGCGTTGCTAATATTTTTGGCGCATGTGTTAATGGTATGGATGCTAGGTTTAAACAACTTGTTAGGGTGGCAGCAATGGCTGTAATTTGGTCGATGTGGCTTTGTAGGAATGACAATGTTTTTATGATAAAAATTCTTCTCTTATGCAGGTTATCTTCCGGACTACTGCTACACCCCGTTTGTGGTCTCCGTTGCAACGTGTGGAGCATCGAGACCTATTTACGGAGGTGTGTACAAGGCGATACGGCGAAAGTCTTTTTATGCCTACATGGATGGCAGGATAATTTGCGGATCGACCCTCCACCACCTTAGGCGTTTATTACACTTTCTCAATGTAACGTCCACTATGTTTACTTTTTTGAACTTCGAACCTATCGGCTGTGTGCATCTTCGTTATGCAGAAGCCGGGTGTAAAGCTTAAAACTTCTTTAAGTAATAAATTTCTCTTTATCGAAAAAAGGCGAGCTGAAGACCTACTCCCTTCGTACGTATTCGAAAGGGTGTACTTCCACAAAAAAAGAGGGTGTACTTCCATCTGTTTTCTTTTTTCAAAAAAAAAACTGTTTTCCTATTTTTCATAATTCAAACTTTTGAAAGTTCGAACGAGTTTAAACAATATTTCTGAAACTGTACAGAGTCTTGGATCTGTTCCTGTCATAGCAGTTATGGTTTCTTATCTCATGGTGTGGTAGGAGAGGCTGGTTAGTTCCGTGGAGCGGGTTTTTGCCTCATGTTTGTGTGTGTATCGGTTTGATCCCCTTTTTTCATAATCAACTGACCAGTTGAGAAGATGTGAACAATCAAGGTGTAGAGTTAGAGAGAAAAGTCACTTTGGCTCCCAATCCATCGCCCTCTTTATTTTAAAAAATTCCAAAGTATATTTATAAATCTACAAATAAATCTAAAAGCATTTCTGGATGTAAATATTGGTGCATCATATAAGAACACAAAATCGTTGTCTAATTTCTATATATTATTATGGGCTACTCCCTTCGTCTTTTAATATAAGATGTTTTAGCATTTGTCTAGATTCACATGTATCTACATGTATGTAGACATGTTTTAATATACAAGTGCATCCATTTTGATTTGCATCTAGTCAACATATACTAGATCTAAAATGTGTTGAGTATATAGGCAATTGTTCAATTAAAATAATCCAATAATAAATCATGAACATGGCATAAACGGTGCTAATGACATACTAAAACTTGATGATAAAACTACATAATAGACATATAGTAGAAACATCTACACATGTGACTAGTACTGCGAACATGGAAATAATCAGGAGAGTGTTAAACGTGTTGTACCCTCCATTACGCCAGTTGGCCGTAACAGCAGCGGAGACGGCAGCGGCAGCAGCAGCAGAGGCGTTGGCAGCCTCTTGACCGGCTGCGGCGGCGGCAACAACAGCAGTAGTGTCGTCAGTGTTCATGGCGATGATGAAGGCGACACAGATGTACAGCGGCGAGCAGTCGCGTATGTGACGCTCCCCAAAAACCTAATCGCCCATCTCCCGTACAGTATATGGAGAGGCGGGGTTTAGGAGGTCTGCTCTCCCGTCAGCCGTGTACGCGGTGGACGGGATGGGATCACCGGAGGCAGCAACAGAGAGAGGAACTATGGTGGTGGGCGCGAGCAGATGAATCTTTTTCTTATCTATCTGCTGGAGAGTAGCGACCTCTCATATAGGCACAGACGCAGAAAGAAGTCCAACGGAAACGCACGCAGTTAAGGAGAGAATGAAGAGACTCGAAACGGCCGTAATTAAGGCAGACGTTTCAGCTCACATTTATTCTCTATTAACGTCATTAAGTTTTCGTTGCTGCACACATTTTCCTGCGTGGTAAAAAGATAAACTCGGCTCGGCGAGATTCACGCAACCCGTGGCGCGGCGCGTCGCGTCGCGTCGTGACGTGCCGAGGCGGGCGACGGAGGAGGAGGAGCGCGTGTGTGGAACGTCTCATTTCTCTTCATAGCCAACACCTCATACATGGTAGATAAGAGGTTACCTTATAAACTGGTGTACATCTCTCTAGACTAGACATGTGGGACTAAATTCCCACGTACACATACTCTGCGTGGCAGCATGGGCCTTTATGGATTTTTTTCTGGAATTATTAGATGGGCCTAAAGCCCACCCTAATATTGGGTAAAATTTCAGCAAAATGTTTTATATTTACGAAAAGAGGTAGTACAAAAGAATGACAAAATATTGTTAAGCGTTGGAGATGTACATCTTCACTATACTCAGATTTAATATTTTGATGTAGCTTAAAATATAGTGTTTTAAAATGAGATTTTACACAGTTGTGCGATACGCCATAGAGAACATGTAATTTTTTTCAGGTTTTGTAACAACATATAGATATGATTTTTTTCTTAAAAATATAGGATGAGTCGAACTTAGGGAGCCGAAAAATCTCCACTCTAGAGTTACAACGACTTACCTCACAATAATAGAGGCTGTGCGCCCTGCCTTGTATGACTTTTTTCTTTTAGGTTCGGCCGTGTCATGCTTCTCCTATATCAATATAAAATGCAGAACTTTTTAACTTGTTTAAAAAAAAAAGTCATGGTAAAGTACTCCAGAGGGGTCCAACTCGAGATCGTTAAACTAGCTACCTAATCATATTCACAGAACGTACTACAAAGCATGCTGGATCCGGACTGATTTATTTTTTTTAAACGTGGGGTAAAAGGTTTACCCCTTATCCATTAATTAAAAAGAAGGTGCCCGGTTTATTAAATGAAAAAACCGAACGAAAACCATACAACGAACACCAACACCACCGGACGAAGCCCACACAAACTCAAGAATCCACACAACCTCAAGAACATGACCACTCCACAAAGATTCGGCCAACCGTCCACCCTTGTCGGAGAGAAGAAGTCACAACTGCTATGGAAGGAGCAAGTACGGCACACTCTGATGCGCTCACTGCCTGTTGACCGTCATCGTACACCGCAAGTTCGACTTCGGAGCAACAAACAAGCAAAACGAACCCACCGAACTCGCCTCCATAGGAGCCGCGAAGCTCTCGGTGCCGCCACCCGGACATCCAACCCTTCAGTATGCCCTGCACACACAGCCAACAATACCTTCCGGGACCACCATCCCGACATAACACCGCTCATACTCGAGCTGCAACGGTGAAGGAGTCTCAGCCACCAAATTTGCCACAACCGCCGGAGAATCATGACCTACCTCCGCCGCGGTTGCAAATGTAGACCACGTGTTTCATTTCGTCTCCGGATGACATACGCAAGATCGTCACCGCGCACATTCCTCCATTCATTCCGGCAGAACAGAACCTTGGCATGCATGGCCGTTCCTGGCTGCGGTTGTTGGCCTTATCTGCATACATCTGGTTCGTTCATCGAGGAATCTGCAACAGCATCCATGGATCCAGAGTCCAGTGTAAAAGCGATATATATCCTCTGATTTGTTTTCAATCTCGTCGTTTTCGCCGGCTGCACTTGCACAGACGTCTCTTCCCACGGACGGCCGGAGAGGGTGTTAACACGGCGCCGTTGTTCTTGTCCTCTCCATTTTGATCAGGCCATGTAAATTTTTGGTTGTGCCAACATTTCCAATCCTTTCTAAATACTAAGCTCTCTAAAATTGGTGCCTTCTCCTTCTCCCACATGTCCACATCATGGTGGACCCCACTCTCCTTTCACTTTATATTTATTTATAATTCACATTTAAATACAATTTGAGAACCATTTATTGGATATACACATATGTTTGTAATTATCTACTAAATTTTTGGTGAAATAAAAAGGATTCTCATCTATATAAAAAGAAAATTATGGTTGTAAGAAACAAAAATTAGCTCCATTCTCCTCAAAATTACTCTTTTTGAGTAGACCAAAATACACAAACAAACTTCTAGAGTGTGTGTAATATGTAGTTATATGTTTTATTTCAAAAAAAACCTAAACATGTCGTTTTGATTTTTGTAAGAACATGCGGTGAGTTTGGAGCTATCGACGGTATCCAACAAATCTATTCTATATTTGCCTAGCTTCCACCATAGCGTCGTGCAGTCTGTGCCACACGAAACCAAATCTCTCCCTCCGCCTCACTCGAGTCGTATTCTACCAAAAACAACATTCCATGCGCAAAGTTTGCCCGTCTCTCCACACACACCTTGGGCTTCGTCAAGCACATGAGACTACAGGCCACCTCCATCCCTGATGTCCAGCCTCAAGTCCACTATTAACTTGCACACCACGTGCGCTCCCCTCTGGTGGCCAACGAACTCCAAGTCCATTGTTAACTTACCTGGTGGCCACCCAACGCCATTAAGCTGACTTCCTACAACCCTCATAGTAGTTGCACGTGAACACCCTTCCCTCCTCGCGCGTCGGCCGTTGTCAGCGTTGTTTTAGTACTGGCCGGCTGTCCATTCCTAATGTCGCACCTCATGTCCGTTGTTAACTTGCACGCCACGTGCGCTCCCCTCTGGTGGCCAACCAACAACACTGACTTGATTTCCTACAACCCTCGCAATAGTTGCACGTGAACATCCATGTTGCCTCCCGGTCGCCATTGTCACCGTTGTTGTTAGTAGTGGTCGACTCGATGGTGGTGGCAACAACGGTTTAAATGTGAATGACAAATCGATGGTGAATGGGGGTGGAAAGATGAGTTATACTCATCGTTGTTAGATGCCACCTATTACTGATGAAAGATGACATGGGTATTTATCCGTGAACTTTATATATTTGCCTATATCTCACTTGTATGCAGAGAAAAAGCCAGATTATGCAAGAGAATGCATGTGTGTATTTTGTAGATAGTTGAATGCATACACTAAAAAGACCTATGTTTGACTAGACTCAGTTGCAATCATCAGAGTGTAGAAAAGTCATGACCCCGAGGATACAATAATAAAATAGCATGTGCTGTTGAAGGCGTGTGGCGAACGTGTAAATTATATGTTAAAGTAAGGGCATTGTTGCAATTAGATATATAATTGTTGGTGGTATTCATGCCTGTTAATTTTTTATATATTGTATTTTATACAATCTGGATCGAATGCACATATTGATATTGCATGTAAACAATTTAAGATCTCAATTTGCTCTATATTTGGTGAATTATATGATATATTTTTTGTGAAATGTTCTTCTATTTTTATGTAGTATCGACCGTATTCGATGCAATTTATTTAAATATGCCAAGACATAATTATGCCAACTATTATTGATTTTGGGATAATTTATGTCAGAAAATTCTACCTGATTTTATTATATTAAAATCAGTGACCTTAGTTGCAGGACCTCAATGGCTAATGAAACCTTGACTAATCTATCTCTCTGAGTTTGGAATTTTCATCATATCGTACAATGTCTGCAGATTGTCAGAATTTGATCAATTTATTTTTTATCAAATCATTATAGAACCGTGTACACAATTTTACTTTCATGACATTTCATAATTATCGTTGTATTTTGACTCTCTATCTGAGTGTTAACTTTTTAAAGCGGGGTCATGCTCTTTCTGTTAAGTGGTGTATTCCTAACTTTACTACAACTAAATAGTTGTTTTCCTTCTCTAGTTCTCTATATAGTGATCCAATGGTACTATGTTTTCCATCATTAATACTATTTTCTATATGTCTTTCGCTAAAAAAATTGTTTATTCATCTATTGTTGTTCGTATTATGACAGACGCGGCAACGCGTGTCTTCTCCTTCTAGTATACTAGTACATGGTAAAGTACTATAGATTGAGTCCCGGCTATAGAAAATGATTATTGTAGGCCAATGTTTTACTCCTAGACGCCCCAATTATAGAAAATGCATTTAAAAAACATATCAAAATGTCACAAAAATAAAAAATAATCAGGTGTGTATCTTAACAATTTATGTTCAGGCAAAATTTTACAAAAATATATTTGTGTGGCCTGTGTAAAAAAAACAAAAAGGATTCTCGTGAAAAGTTATTTTGTCGAACCAAAAAAAAATGTTTTTCAAAATCTTGACACTTGAAAATGCGCTTATACATAGATGATGGAGTAGATGCTCGTACTATGAGATTTCCGACAATAGAGTAGACAATGGAGTACTCCACTACACACTACACAGTACGATGGACTTGGCTGATTTAGGCCGCAACGGAGAACGAGTCTTCTCCGGCCACCAAATATGATGCCAGAACCGCCGGAGAATCGTGACCTACCAATCCACCATAACGTAGAGTAGACCACGTGTTTCTTTTCTTTTCTTGCCGAGGAATAGGATCGTAAACCCGGATGTCATGACATACGGTCGATCGTCACAGCGCACATTGCTTCATTCCGGCCGGCGGCAGGAGCTAGGAAAGCAGAACCTGGCATGGATGTCGTTTCTGCTACTGCTAGCTGCGGTCGTTAGCCTTATCAGCTGCATACATACAGATATGGTTCGTTCACCAGGCAGGGAATCTGTAACGGCATCCATGGATCTAGCCACTCAATGTAAAAGCCGTATCTTTCTGTTTTGCTTAAACATCTCGATCGATCGCGTCATTTTCGGCGGCTGCACTTGCAGAGACGTCTCCTCCCCGGCCGGAGGGAGCCTTATACTCCCTCCATTAAATTTGGATATATCTATACATTAAATCATGTCTATATTCATCTAATTTTTAATAAAGCTGAGACATTTTTTGTTGGACGGAGGGAGTACATACAACCAAATGGCGCCGTTGCCGTCCATCAGCTCCTTGTCCTTTAATTTCTGTTCTGATCATGGCCCGCTCGCGTTGTCGCCGTGGTGTGTATGCAGCTGCAGGTATGTTGTCTGATGCCGCTGCTCTTGTCTATGGTCAAGTTCATGTACAGGTACAGACGTACAGTACGCTGGTGCCTACGTGTTTCAGCGCCGAGTGTCAACGTCAGACTCTGTGCGCTCGTTAACGACGAATTTGAGGCAGCAGGCCTGTTGACGAACGCCCGGCAGATGCGTGCGGGAGTGACACGCCTTGCTCAGCTCGACGGGTGTGGCTATGGCGGCGGCGGCGACAGGTCTGAGCAATCAAAATGAGCCGCTGCCGCTGCCAACGCCGAGGATTTCCGCCGCGTTCGCACCGCGCCGGTGATGCATCCGAGATCCGAGTCGGCTGCTGGTTTTGTACGATCGCTCGGCAGAGTTGAAATTAGCCTGCGGACAGGCGGGGTTGTTGGAGTCGAGACTCTGAAGCCAGCAAGCTGCTGGTGACGGATCCGCGCTCTGCTTGTTTGGCTGGTCTGAACGCCAGGTCGAAACAGATGCCGATATGCGTTCAGGATAGGTATGAAGATTTTTTAAATGGTCATACTTCAACGCAAATATATTTGGAAACTCAAGGTCCCGTTATTTGGTAATTCAAGGTCCCGTTAAAGATTAAAAAAATTATATGGTTCCTTTTTAACAAGGTTATTCTAACAAAGGCACCTAGTAGTACTAATTAGGAACGCACTCAAGGTCCCGTTATTTGGTAATTCAAGGTCCCGTTAAAGATTAAAAAAATTATATGGTTCCTTTTTAACAAGGTTATTCTAACAAAGGCACCTAGTAGTACTAATTAGGAACGCGGACGGGCTACGGGAAGAAAGGCGGCGTATAGGGTTTCAACCCTATTCGTCGCCACCGGCATCATCTGTAATTTTATTGTCGACTTCGTCTAAAAATTGACGGGTCCTCATCTCCTATAGGTGCCGCTCTGGCACTAAGAGGGGTGGGGACCTCGGACCTGCACAGGGCGCTATACAAGGGTTTTTAATGTTAGAGCTTGGTTTTGATTGTTGTCTTCTTTGTCAATGGAGATGACATCGTTTGCAATAAGTGATTTTCCGCGCTTCGATCCTCGGCGAGATCTCCTTCTCGACGGCAATGGTGGCTTTGTAAAATTAAATTTGTCTAGGTATGGTTCTTCAGATCTTGCTTCGCCAGATCAATCTTGGATTGGTTTTCATGGTTGCCGCGAGGAGGTTTGTGCTCGCGTTATCTATCCCGGCTACTACGTATTCGGCAATGGTGATTCGTTCTCTCGGCTCCCAGCGTCATCGACAAAGTGGCTCGGTTATTTGTCCCTGAAATATCAGTGGTGGTGCTCTTGCCGATGTTGCTTGATTAATTTAATGTCTGGGTGCGTGCAGAAAGACTTGGCATTGCGGCTCAAAATTAAAAAAGGGAGAATCTTCATGGGTATTCATAGGTGTGTGGTTTCGTGGTTTTGGCGTTGTTATACGGCTGACTTCAGAAAAGTATAAAATTGTGTCATGTAAGAAAGGGTTTGAAGATCTCATAGATTGGCTAGTCTATTTTAGCTTTGTTTTTATAATCAATGTAATCGTGTACTTTTTGCTGGTTTGATATATGTGGAAAATTAAAAAAAAAGGTTATTCTAACAAAAGATAATCTTACTAAACGTAATTGAAATGGATGCATGAAATGTGTGTTCTGTGATTCAGAAGAGTCTATGGATTATCCATTTTCTAGTTGTCCTTTTACACCTCTTTTATGGACCGTGGTGCAATATGTTTTTAATATCACCCCACCGGTTAATGTTACCGATATGTTTTAACAAAAGTGGAAATACTAACTTTTTACAGGTTATCCGCACAGTGTCCCACTGGATCCACAAGTGGTCTTTCCTAGTCCCGCCGGCGCAACGTACGGTTATCGATTCTGGATGCACCCGGCTGGAGGCGGTCGCTTCGGATATTTAGTCTCGGGGTACCTGGCGGATGTCTAGAAGATTTCACAATGCACAAGAAGACTACAAGACGCTTACGAAGCTTGTTTTACTTCAGTTTTCTTAGCTCGTCGTTTTTTCCTACATACTCTATTTATTGAGATGTAAACTCTAAACTACTAAGACGATCCAATAAAAGCTGCGTGCATCAATCGATGCCGAGTCTAGGGCTTTTCCCCTTTTCAAAAAAAAAAAGATGCGTCGGAATTTGTGGCTCGGCTGTGATGTGTGTTTGTAGTTGTGAAAAACCATGTGGTGTTCGTTGTCTACCTACAATTTTCTTTTGTGTGCAAGGGAATAACTAGCACGGTAGCCCTCACAATTGCGAGGATGCCATTATACTAAATATAATGGTCGTATATATACATTATGCCATTGTACCATTATATTGTCCTCACAAATGCCAGCATACAATTATATTGTCCGTATTAACTGTGACCAGATTATAGTACACACATTATGGTTCAAGTAATAACTAGGGTCCACCAAACCCATAACCACCTCATGTTGTAGGTTGCAGATCTATAGATGAAACATAATACATTGCTTCATGAGTTTAAAGAAAAAATAATACATTACTTGATGACTTGAAAGAAAATCCAAGTTAAAATGTAGGTAGCCAAACAATGGGAGAATTAAATTGTTGACATTTTACAAATGAAAACTATCCATGATTAAAAATTTATCCATTATATCATGTATGAATATTATAAAAACAATAATAAATTAATACAGATTTAATAACACAATTTTATTATGTTTGAATTTAGTTTATTTATTTATCTAATTTCCAAGTTGGAGAAGTTTTGTAATCTCATATATTTTAAACTTAAAGTTCTCCCCTTGATATATCTCTTACGTTCACTTGTGCTACACCTCGCTCAAATATTGTGCCTGTCATAGAATGATTGTGTGGCTCAGGACTTTATTTTGTTCCTTCGGTAACTACGATTAAATTAATCGATTTGCTTTATTAATACTAGATGTTGTTAATATTGTTACCTTAGTTGACATGCTTGTTTCATTTTTTTTCATATGCGTTTTATGAGACACGTTCTTGATTTTTTGTCAGTTGTTAATAATACATTTTTCACTTATTTATACCTTATTTTATGAACACATTACATTATATGCTATATAATTTTCAATTATACCTAGAAAATAAAGCCATATAACGTTGTAGTTAAAATTTTGATTACAATTGTTTTTTTTTTTGCAATGGTGTAACATCTTTAATTTCAGATGGGCTAAAGTTAAATTATACATGCGACAAAGTAATTAAGTGCTATTTACACGTTGTCTACCAAAGAAACCTTTTTTGAGGATTATAAGAAAAATAAATAAGAGAAGGATAACAATAGTCCCTGCACTAGATATGGTAATGTTAGATATATTGTAGTGTAACGGTTATGTTTGCATTCACTTTAGTATCATTAAACATCTTGGTGGATACTATATGGAGTGTATGTGTGTAACAAATAGCATGATACATAATTCTTAAGTGCATGACGGCTAATCTTTGTTGCAAGTTAATAGAAAATTATAGGGCTTATTACTCTTGTGCCCCCAAGTCGTAATTTGTACTCACTTTTCCCCACGCTGCAAAATTTTGCTCACTTTTCTCCACTTCATTAGCAGAAACTCTCACAATGCTCATAGCGGTCGTTTGCGCTCGTTTTGCCGTCTTGACCGTCAGGTCTGACGAGTGGGCCTGCATTGGACTGTGTTGACTCGCTCGTTGGACCTGACGAGTGGGGCCGAGTTCGGACCTGACGAGTGGGTTCGAGTTTGTTGACGAGTAGAGCTCGTTGGACCTGACGAGTGGGGCCGCGTTCGGACCTGACGAGTGGGTTCGAGTTTGTTGACGAGTGGGGCTCGTTGGACCTGACGAGTGGGGCCGCGTTCGGACCTGACGAGTGGGTTCGACTTTTTTTTTGAGAAACGCAGTACAACGCAAGCGCTCATATACACGCGCACACACTCACCCCTATGAACGCACGCACACACACCCTACCCCTTTGAGCACCTCCGAGAGACTGAGCCAGCGGGTCAGGTCTTGAGATTGACGAAGTCACCACAGGCGCCTCGCTGTCGACGGGAACGTCGCCTCCCACTGAAGAATATTCCGCCTAAATGAGAAACACAAGCGTCAAACCTGGGGTTTGAACTCTGGTGGGCTGGGGGTACAACCACCCACCTAACCATCTTGCCACAGGCAAGTTCTCGACTTTGTTGATGAGTGGGGCTCATTGGACCTGACGAGTGGGGCCGCGTTCGGACCTGACGAGTGGGTTCGACTTTGTTGACGAGTGGGGCTCGTTGGACCTGACGAGTGGGTTCGACTTTGTTGACGAGTGGGGCTCATTGGACCTTACGAGTGGGGCCGCGTTCGGACCTGCGAGTGGGTTCGACTTTGTTGACGAGTGGGGCTCGTTGGACCTGACGAGTGGGGCTTTGCTGGTTGGTTGGGCCGTGTTTGTGTTCGTAGGACGGGCCGTTTAATTTGTTGGTGATAAAATTAGTAGGAAAGCCTTTTATGCATGGGAGCCTGCTACCACATGCATGAGCGCCCGCACGCACGCATCGCTTCACGCGCCCGCTGCCTCCGTCCCTGCCGCACCGTGCCATGCAGCCGCCAGCATCGCTTATTCACGCACCGCAGACGAGCACGCTCGATTCAGTTAATGCTTCGTTTGACGCGTAGAGTCACGCACGCTCGCAGACGCGCAGACTCGATTCAGAAATGGGTCGTCGTTTCGCACGGTCGTCGCATCGATTCACGTACGACGCCTCTTCCTCTCCCCCGGCTATTTAAACCGCCTTCGGATGCCTCTTCTACACATCCATTTGCGCCTCTCCCTTCTCTTCTTCCCCAAAAGCCAAAGCAAACACGCAGCGACGCCAAGAGCCGAATACGATGCAGTTCAACGCCCCAACCTTCCAGGAGCCGCCCACCGTGCCGGAGTTGCGGTACCCCCCCCCCCCCCCACGAAGGTCGTCGAGTCCTCGCTCCGCGTGTGGGCGTTCTCACGCTGGAGGGGTTCTCGCGAGCTCGCCGAGGGCTTCCTTCATGCAGGCTTTCACCACCTCGCGCCGGGCTTGCCTATCATGTTCCGCCTTGAGGAACAACGTGCAAACGCCCATGCTCCACTGCTAGGGCTTGTCGCCCACTTCACCAACATGTTTGATGCGTACTACCTGCTCGGCAGGGTGTTTTGGTGTGGGTGCAAGATGGTCGCATTCACCACGTACAACATCTACACCGACTTCGAGAGCGTCTTCCCTACTGCCAACCGCATGCACTGCCTCCCGTACTACCGCGGCGAGAACGGGCTGGAGGAGGAGTAGTGAAGAGACGCGCCGAAGAAGACGGTGGAGCTGGTGGAGGCGCAGTGAAGGCGGCCAAGAAGACTATCTATATGTAGTGTTTATATTTTGTTGTGTCAATCTATATGTATTATGAGTGTGTGTGTGTGTTCCGTACCCTATGATCTATATAATCTATATGTACTATGAGTTAGGTGTGTGTTGCTCATGAGGTGAGTTCTATGTACGTAAGGACTGGTGCGAATCAACACGACAAAATATAAAATATAGGGACGTTTTATGCATAGAGAGCATCAAAACGGAATGAAAACTTCAAAATCCTGAGTTAGTCCTGACTTTGAGTCACTTACTTCTGGGCCCCACAAATGATGAACCCCACATGTCAATGGCTCAAAGTCCGGTGACTCGAAGTGCGACCGTTCATTCCTTCATACATCCAGAGTTTCTGTCGAAACTGAATACAATGAGAGATCAGCATAAGTAAAAATATCCTAGAGCAAGTACATCAGCATCAAGCTATCAAATTTGATTGGTTCTTCAATTCAATCATCCGCTTCAAGTTCTTGTTGAGCATCTTCAATTCCACTTCAGTTCCGCAACCCCCACCGTCTGGGTTCTCCAAAGCCGACGCATTGAGCTCGCGGGTTCCGTCCACTCTTTACGATCTGAAAACGTAATCATGAACCCTAAACCCAAATATGACGGAAATTTGTTGAAATTAGAGATAGAGGATGCGAGAAAAAGTCAGATCTAACCTGCGCCGGAGAGAATGAAGCAGAGGAGTGGCTGCTCTATGCGAGAAAGAAGCAGAGAAATCGCCGGAGAGGAAGAAGCAGAGGAGTGGCTACTCATGAAAATTTGAAGCTGTGCCATACTTAAATATCCAGTTGATAGCATAATGATATATGACTTCTAATGTTAAAAGCAACTGTAATAACTTTGTGTTATGCGCTATCTTCGGGGTCCCAACAGTGACTTGTTCAATTGGCACAGTCCCTCATGGAGTGATTTTCATTATGCCTTGTAAGATCATATTTCTAGTTGGAATCTTTTTGCTTGTGAGTTCTAAGCTGCGGTTTTCATGGCACTTCCACCACCATATTTGCTAGCCTCTTCGGTACTTTGGATTGCCCTTTCTCACATTGAGAGTTGGTGCGTACTTCGCGGGTACATCCAAAACTCGTGGGAGACCTTCATCATGTTCTCCTACACATAAGCGAAATATCTTTCTCAAAACATCCACCATACCTACCTATCACAGCATTTCCATAGCTGTTCCGAGATATATTGCCATGCAACTTTCATTTTACATTACATGACTTGTTGTCATTTATCATTTATATATTGCCTTGCATGATTCTTTACAGCTGATGTGCGGTTTTACCCATGTTACGCTAGATCATTGCATATCCTGCTACACTGGCAGAGGCACCGTTTCATACATTATGTTTTATTCATTATGAGTTATTTGTACCAAAAGTGTGTTGTCATATTGCAATGTTTGCCCCTAAAAGTGAAAAGAGTAATGGAGGCCATCGAAAAGTGAAATAGAAAAACACAAAAAAAATAGAAAAAAGAGAAAAGAAAAAAAAAAAGAGAAAAAAAAGGGGGGGGGGGGGGCAACTTTTCTATTCTTTCTCCACACTTGTGCTCATGTTTAGCACCTTTACTCCATATGAGAGAGTTTTCATGTTTTACTTGCATAACTATGTGGGGAACTTTACATTATAGAACTTGGCTTGTATATTCCAATGATGAGACTCCTCAAAAGTGCTCTAGGTCTTCATGAGTAAGCAAGTTGGATGCACCCCCACTAGTTCCATTGGAGAGCTTTCATACACTTATAGCTCTATGTGCATCCGTTGTGTGGCAATCACTACTCCTTGCATAGTTTCGATTCTAAGACTTTCTCTTGTCTAATGATCACTTTCAGCTTAGTGAGACTTTCTTCCGTTGGCCTTCCAAACCCCCCTTAATGTTCTTTTAGCCACAACATCCTGGTGCCAGGAACCAACGCTGAATGCTTGCTTGTTTTTAAGTGAACAAATAGAGATATGATTTTCTCCGTGCATATTGTTATTGCTTGACTTGATCCTAACACAAAGTTGTCATGAGTGTTGGATGCATTAGATGATTATATTGTTGTTCTTGAAGCTTAAATCAGCTTTATTATCTACTTTGCACCGTTGATAGTTCTTTAGTACTGATTCATTGAAAATTTTACTTTGTTCTTCCTATTTGTTTATACATTACTCATTTGATATCAATATAAACTACAACTCTTATTCATTTGATCTCAATTTACATGCATTACATTATTTTATGATCAAGATTGTGTGAAAGCATGTCACTTCAGAAATTATTCTTGTTATCGTTTTACCTACTCGGAACCACGTGGTGTGGACCCCTCGGGGCTCCACCGCCTTCGCCCTTTCGCCCTTATAATACCCCCCAACGAGAAAAATCCTAACACCTGATCAGAAATCCACGAAAAGGTCCGTAGCACCGCCGCCATCGAAGACAAGATTCGGGGGACATCAGTCTCTTTTTCGGCACCCTGCCGGGACGGGGAATTGCCCCCTGAGTCATCTCCATCGACTCCACCACCATCGCCATTGCTGACTCCCATGATGAGGATTGAGTAGTTCTCCCCCGGAGCTGCGGGCTCCACCGGTAGCTCTGTGGTTTATCTCTCTCTCTCATGGTGTGATCTTTATGTGATCATGAGCTTTGTAATCTAGTTGAATTAGTAGATGCTACTCTTTATCTATTATGCACTCTAGAGGTTACTTTAATATGAACTCCGGGGTTATTCACGGTTGTGAAGGTGACAGTGTGCGCACCGTGGGTGATTCATTTATGACGCTGTGGTGTTTATCATCCAACAAGAGAGTGTTTGAGAGTAGTATTTATTATTCAGTTTTTATGTCATTGTTGAGAGTGACCACTAGTGAAAGTATGATCCCTAGGCCTTGTTTCTAAGCATTGAAACACCATTTACAACCTGTTCTGCTACATGCTTGCCTGCTGCCATTTTTATTTCAGATTGCAATTACTACTTATAATCATCCATATTACTTGTATTTCACTATCTCTTCGCCGAACTAGTGCACATATACATCTGACAAGTGTATTGGGTCTGTTGGGGACACAAGAGACTTCTTGTATCTTAATTGCAGGGTTGCTTGAGAGGGATATCTTTGACCTCTACCTCTCTGAGTTCGATAAACCTTGGGTGATTCACTTAAGGGAAACTTGCTGCTGTACTACTGTCGTGGTGGTATCACGGCAGATGTCATAGGATGGCTAAAGTGTGGGGCCGATGGACGCTGGTGGATCCGGGGAGGGCTAGCGAGCTAAGAAGCTCACACGAGACCGAACACAAATCAAGGGGGAGCCGACTTAACTCGGCTCAAGAACAAGCAAGAACAGCCAAGAACACTCGAGAACACGAGCAAACCCGCAAAGAGCCACAAACACACACGATATACCCAGGTTCGGGGCCCTCGTGAGGAGGTAACACCCCTACTCCTGCCTTGCCTCTCTCTATATGTGTCTCATAAGATCTACAAGGTACTCCTTGAGCTGTTTTGGTAAGAACTTGGATGAACTAGTGAGGGAGGAAGAGTAAATGCCCTAGCAATGAATGAGACTATAGTTTTGGCTCTCTGGTTGGTCTCCCTCTCACAGGAGGAGTTATGGCGCTATTTATAGAGGTCCGGCCGAGTTGCCCGGAAACCCTAAGTCTTCCGGGCCCCACCGGACAACGGCTACAGTCCAACGGTAGTGTCGACACCTCTACCACGACCTAGCAGCTGTGCTACCCGGCATAGGTCGAGGTAGGCCATGATGCCTCTTGCCGTAGCCGTCGCCGGCCTAGGTGATGATGCTTCCCCTGTCAGAGACAGGACGTGCCTTCTCCATGACTTGTTTCCTATCAGTCAGTTGCCAGTACAGGGGAACAGTCACGTCGCCCTTGTCTCGTGCCTTTTGTCCCGCGCCCGTGTCAGACAGGAGGTGACTTTACTTCCATATCAAACTGTTCAGTGTCCTTGCCATGTACTTTCCCTTGACTTCTTGCCCGACATTAGATATGTCGGGCGCTTTCACCTATCCCGGCATGGCTATGCCGGGCTCCTCTCCGTGTTCCGGCAAGAGTATGCCGACCCTGGACCTCCGGCATACCTCCCTGGGTTCCGGCATGGCTATGCCGGATCCTCCTTCCTTCATATCATAGACAAGTAAAGAATCCCGACAAGGGGATGTCGGTTAGAACATGTCGGCTACTCCCGACATAAACTTAAGTCGGCCGAGCACTGAACCCGGTCCAGCCAGGATCCTGCTCATCAAAGCTTGTCTCGGGTACTGCATAAGAGAGTGACCCTAGGCCCAGCCGCTCGAAGATGTCTTAGGCTTGTTCCCAAAGACATCTTCGAGAAGCTGGTTCTTAGGAGAACTCTCTGCTCCTGCCTGAATGAGGATGGGGGCTGGGGTCTATTTATAGCACTGCCAGGGGAGACAGCCTGGCCCCAGCAATCTCCAAAGGGCACCCCTTGACATCTCTCAAGAGTCGCCTCCTGCATGCCCCCAAAGGCCGCCGCTTCACTCCGCGAAGGGTCACACGATCTTTGGAGCTGGACAAATGACAATTACTGTGGTAACCTGAGCGAGCTGACCATGCCTTTACCCTACCCGGGGGTTGCCCCCCGACACTAGTCCCCGAAGCTGGTGTAGTCCTGCAGACTTGGATGAAGGGCTGCACCAGATTCAACCTAATAACTGCCTTGAACCAAAAGCCGACAGTACTATGTCGGGTAAACCGATTGCTCCGACTTGCTCAATTCGGCCACCTTTAAGGCCCTCCGACACCATCAGGCCGGCATGATAAGAAAATTCCGGCATGCCTATCCCGACATATTGTACCATCATCCGACACCGCCATCTTGGTTTGATATTGAGCTCTCAATCATTTTTGGTTCTCGTTCCGGTACCTCCGATATCGACAAATCTTGTCTCAGATCTTCTCCTAAGACGTTTCATATACACGCTGAACCATCCCGAGAAACTCGCCACGCGGCCTGACAAACCGTCACAAACACTCCGCACGGGCCCCACCATCTATCTTGTCCAGCAGGCACTCGAGAGGCTTGACCCCGAGGCGCCCCCTCGATTCTCGGGCTGGCAATCGCACCGGATCCGCAGCCGACGGTTCCCATTCCGTAGCCCGCTGTGCGGCCGATCGTGCGGCCATAACCGCTCCACCTTCGTGAACCGCCGCATGCACGATCCCACTACCCGCTCGAAACCAACGGGCGGGAAAAATTGGCAACCGTCTCGCCACCTTCCCTCTTTAATAGGCACGCGCACGATTCCCTCGCCCCTTCGCCTCCATACCCCCCATCTTCTTCCTCCTCCACTCTCCTTCGCCGCCATTGCGCCCGAACGCCCGCGGCCGCACACCGGCGACCTCGCCGCCGAGCGGAAGACGCAGCCCGGAGCCGCCGTCCTCATCGTTCCTCCAGCGCAAATCGTGAACTCCAGTGAGTTTCCTCCCCTCTCCGCACCCGATTAGATCCCCTAGGACCTCGCCGGCGTGCTTGTGTCCGATGCTTTTCCTCCGCCCTTGCCTCTGCTCCGGCCACCGTAGATGCCCTACGTGCACCCACCGGAGGGGAGCGAATGTTCCCCGCGCACCCCGGTCTTGCTATCGCTCCCCAGATCTTCCTTGTTCAGCTTAGCAAAATTAGGCGCCACACTCATGGTTCTTTTCCCCTAGTTCATAGATAGGTCTTCCTTTATTTCCATTATTCAGATCTCCCATGCGCCTTGTAACCGACACACCTTTGTTTCCTTCCCGGCATTCGACAACTGCTATCCGACTTACTCTACATCTCGGTCTATAACTCGGCATCCGTTTTGCAGATAAGCCTACATGTATTCGAGCCATTCCTCAGAGCAGCCCGACACCTCCGCGGAAGGAATCCGAGGAGGATGGGAAGGCTCCGACGTCGTGCAAGACGACCTCGACTGGCTACGTCGCACGCGCCGCGTCCCGGCACCAATCATATGCCGGCTTCCTGGCGACGAAGTGGAGCCCGCGCCCGAGGAAGGAGAACGGGTGGTTTTTGTCGCGCACTTCGAGCGCGGCTTCGCCCTTCCGACAAGCAGATTCTTTCGGGCCTTCCTCGACAAGTTCGAGCTGCAGCCGCATCATTTGCCGGCTAATTCCATTACGGTTCTCTCGGCCTTTGTCGCCTTCTCCGAGGGGTACCTCGGCCTGTGGCCCCTGGTCAACCTCTGGGCGAAGTATTTCGTGCTCCGGAAGCAAAGCATTCCGAACAAGGGCGTGAAGGACAAAGAGATGACCGCCTGTGGAGCCGCCACCATTGCCGCCCGGAAGCTCTCCGACTTCCCCAAGGTCACCGGGTTGGAGTCCTGCCGTAAGTGGCAGCGCAGCTTCTTCTACGTGAAGAACCCGGATTCCGCCGTCAATGCCAAGGGGTACGACTTCATCAATCTCCCAGAGTTCCGAATCGATCCGCCTTACTCTCAGGCGAATTGGGGCTGGGATCCGTCGGGCAGCGACGCAGAGACCCGGGCCATTCACAACCACTTGCTTTCGATCAAGGACGAGCTGACGGCGGACGACCTCTTGAGGACCTTTGTCATCCGCCGGATAAGCCCTCTGCAGAACCGGGCGCACAAGATCTGCCACATGAGTGGGCCCCATGACCCAACTCGGATCAGCCCGTTTGAGTTGGATAAGCCGGCAGTGCGCAGGCGTGTTCGTGCCATCGCCCAGACCTCCATCGGAGATGACTGGGAATGGGGACTCGAGCCACACAGCCGCGCAAATCCCCCGCCCGAGGTAAATTCTTGCTCCTCCTTTTCGACATAACTTGGTAACCGACATGGCGGCTATATTGTCCTCTTGCCTTTATTGTTTCCTTAACCAATTCTCGCTATCTTCCTTCTGCAGAGGTTTGGCCGTCAAACCCGGGAGGACAAGAGGTGGGCCAACGGTGGTTGGCGGGCAGACCATGCTACGCCGGCAACCCCTCTCACGGAAGATCCGGACGATGAGGACCACCTGTCGATCCCGGTGCCCCGCACCTCCGGCCCGGGTAAGCCTCGAACTCGGTCTCGCCCCCAAGACGAATCTGATGACGACGACTGTGTGATGTTAGAGATCACACGCCTGTGCTGACCCTCTGCCTCCACCACCAGCTGCCCCGAGTACCCAAGCAGCTACGCGCAAGCGCGTGGGAGCCAGCGCCTCTGCCGCTGACAACCCGGGGGCCAAGAAATCCAAGACCACCAAGAAGCTTTCCCGCAAAAAGGTCCCGACTGCTGCCGGGTAAGCACTCTTCCTCTTGTCTTTCGACCCCTTTGCCTCTCCCAATCTAACCTTTTATTTTATGCGCAGAGCCCCATTCGAGCTTGACCAGAGTGACTCGGCAGCCCCGACAAACGCCGGAGTCGGCAGTCCACCCCGGGCAACATCTGCGGCCGCCGACATAGTCATGCCCGACGCCTCACCGCCGACATCCAAGACCACAGCGGAAGGGAGCCGAGCAAGCTCGGACCGAGATGTCGGGTCTGGTGGTAGCCAAGCGCGTCCCGCCGCTGCACAAACCGAGACCACGGCGGTGCCGGACGCACCCCCGCAGCAACCAGCGCCGCCGGAACCACAACCCTCCGCTGCAACCCAGCAGCCACCCGCACAACAGCAGTGCCAAGCACCAACCGAGGGCCCTACCACGAAGGCGCGTGCCAATGCCAAGATCGCCAAGAAGAAAACTGCCCCGACCCCGGATCAGTTGGCGGCCAAGAAAGGTCAGCCTCCTCCGGGTAAACTCAAAGTGGTGCACCGTCCTCGCATCGCCGTTAAGACGGCGGCACTGCGCATGATGGAGGCCACTGTCGACCGGGTTGCCTCTGCTGCCGACTTGGAGAGCTCGGGTTTCCTTATGCCTAGTGCTGACTCTTCAGGTTCAATGGAGCAGTACAACATGGATTGGAATGCCGCCGATATTAACGAGGCTACCTCCTCCGACCCTAGCATCGACCATCCCGCTGGCCCCGGGAAAGTTGCTCAGTCCCTGCATGCTCTTCAATCTGCGGTCCTCCAACTCACAACAGCTGCCGAGGTAAACCTTTCCGACATCCACCATCCCCAGTCCCCGAGATTCTGGTCGAATGGTTAAGATCTGACCGAGTTAAGACCATTCGGCGAGAATCTTCAAAAACATTTCACACCCAGTCCCCGAGATTCCTGCCGAGTAATAGTACTTGCCCGAGTAAAGGTTATCCGGCTGGTATCTCGAACAATCTGTATTAACACTTCGCTTCCTATTTCAGTCGTGCAGCAAGGAGCGTACCCGAGTGTTTGAGAGGCTGCTGGTTGAACATGGGTCCCTCCGGAGACGGTTCAGAGACCTCCAGGCTGCGCACCAGGGCCATGGTATACTTCCTTGTTCCCGAGATACCCTTCTTCTTTTTAAGTTCCCTTCACAATCATAACCGATCTGTCGCTTTTTCCAGCCGACACCGCCGCCCGAGTTGCTGCCGAGCACAAGCTCGAGTTGGAGAAGGAGCAGGCCAAATCCACTCGGCTCCAACAAGAACTGGAACAGGCCAAGACAGAGAAGGCCGAGCTGGAGAAGACCCTGGCGGACACCGCGCGGACTCAGGGTGAAGTGCTCGAGCAAACTAAGTCTCGCGCCACCTTGGCCGAGAAAAAACTCAACACCCTCAAGTCCAAGTGCGACATCTGGTTGGCCGAATTGAAGAAGATCAACGATCAGATGGACAGTGAGTTCCTCCTAGCTTTTCCCTTTTTGCTTGAGTTCTTTGCCGACACACGCCTTATCGGCCCGCCTTCTAACTTACCAGCAGCCTTCTTCTTCTCAGAACACTTCTCCCACACGCACACCGTTGCGGTGAAGGCCATTAGCCGGGCGCGTGCGAAGAGGGCTGAAGCCGGCCCCATCTCTGGTGAGTGGGACGTGGAGGACCACCTCGTGGCACTCAACGCGCGCTTCGCGCCGCTCAAGAGTATCGGGATGGAGCTCCTCGATGCCGGCGTTCACGTCTATCGGAGGCTCTGGCCCGGTGCCACGCCTCCGGACAATGTGTCCGACTTGGCCCAAGAGCTGATGAAGACGGAAAGGCGCCTCCGAGAATGGAGATCCTCTGCCGCCCGTGCCGGTGCGGACCAGGCACTTTCTTTCATACTATCCTGGTATGAGAGAATTGATCTTCAGAAGGTGCGGGTGCAGCGCGAGAACTCGGCGTGGACAACCGATCCCGTCAAGATCCAGCTCCGACAAGACGCTGCGCATTACTTTGCCAGCTACTCACATCCCCACCAATATGTCGAGGGCGAGGTCTACTCGGATGACGAAGACTACGCCGACGATCTTGAGGACGGGGAGGACGACGACGAAGAAGAAAACGAAGACAGCCCCCGCGACATCTCCAAGACCTCTGGTAAAGCTCAGCCATCCGGGAAGGCTTCCTCTTCCGGGACTGCCGACATCGCCAGCGAGGATGCCGCCGCCGACCCCACTATGCCGGGAGCAGCCGACGTCAACAAGTCGGCCACCACCGATACTGATCATCCGGAAGCGACCGGCTCCGTTGTGCCACCTGTGCCTGAGATTCCCTCCGAGCAAGCCTCTGCTGCCGCCTCTGCATCGGCTTCCACTCCTGCTGCCGAGACTACTTAGGCAAACTCATTAGATCCCTGGAATGCCGGGTGCACATGTAATATATACTATCTTAAATAGGAAAACGCGCTACTTTGACTTATTGAATTGAACAGGCATACTGTCATGTCGAATTTCTTTACACCGAGTCCCCGAGTTCACTTTCTCGTTTACTATGCCTGTGATTTTTGGTCTTGTCTACCATACAGGTGTTCGACAGTCGAGTCACAAAATCACGGCTATAGTATACGGTACTCGAAAACACCCAAGTAACGGTTTAAAGGTGTTCGACATCACGAAAAAAATAATTAAAAACAGGGTTAGCACACAACATGTCCCGAATTGCTTTTATACCGAGTCCCCGAGTTCGTTTTCGTGTCTACCATCTTCCACTATCTTTGCTCTTGACTACCACTTTGGGCATTCGTCAGTCGAGTCACAAGATCACCTCACACGGCATACATTACTCAACTTTGAAACAGGGTTGAAAGCTCATTCGGCACATGGACAATAAATACGAAACATACAAGGCAGTCCCTGAGTTTCACCTCGAGACACCGGTACGCAGATAATAGAGAAATGACTGAGATACACATACAAGTAAAGACTGGGCAGTCCCGAGTTCATCCTGGGGTGCCGACATGCAAAAGATATAAGAAAGAAGCAATCATGCGGACGAGGCAGTCCCCGAGACTCATTTCGGGGTGCCGGCACTTTATTCAAAAAGGACCGAGATACATACACTGTACCCTTTATGCGAAAAAGGGACGAAGTAGAGCTACATTCCATGGTCGTTTTGTTTCCTCCCCGGCTCTATCCATTACACCTTTTCTAGCTTCCTGCGCATCTACAAGATAGTATGAGTCGTTGTGCAGGGCCTTGCTCACAACAAAAGGTCCTTCCCATGGAGGGGATAACTTGTGCATGCCGGCAGTGCGCTGTATTAGCCTCAGCACCAGATCTCCTTCTCTAAACACCCGGGGGGTGTACCTTTCGGCTATGATAGCGTCGGAGGTTCTGCTGGTATATCGCTGACCGAGATAGGGCCAATTCTCTTGCCTCCTCGAGCAAGTCGACATCATTCTCTCGGGCTTCTCTTGCCTCGGTTTCTGTAAACATCGCCACTCTGGGCGAGTCATATTATATGTCGGTTGGCAATACTGCCTCAGCACCATACACCATAAAGAATGGTGTGTACCCGGTGGATCTGTTGGGTGTGGTCCGGAGACCCCATAGCACCGCCGGTATTTCTTCTATCCAGCATCCCGGAGTCCGCAGGAGTGGTTCTATCAATCGGGCCTTTATGCCGGCAAGGACCAAAGCGTTGGCTCTTTCAACCTGCCCATTTGCTTCTGGGTGCGCCACCGAGGCCACATCAAGCCGGATTCTCTTCTCCGCACAGAACCGAGCAAACTCCCCCACTGCAAAGTTGGTGCCATTGTCTGTGATAATGCTGTGGGGATAACCGTATCTCAATAGGATATCTTTCAAGAATGAGACGGCAATTGCTCCATCACACTTCCGAATTGGCTTCACCTCGATCCACTTGGTGAACTTGTCTATCATGACCAGTATATGAGTCATGTTACCTCGTGCCGGCTTGAACGCACCCACCATATCCAAGCACCATACAGCAAATGGCCACGTGATGGGGATAGTCTTTAGTGCTGCCGCCGGCATGTGTATTCTGTGGGCAAACCTCTGGCAACCTCCACATTTCCGGACAATATCTTCTGCTTGCTGCAGAGCTGAAGGCCAATAAAACCCATGCCGGAAGACCTTTCCTACCAGTGCCCTTGAGGAAGCATGATGACCGCATTCACCTTGATGTATCTCGAGCAGCATTTCTTGCCCTTCTTCTGGGTCAACACAACGCTGCAGCACCTCAGTGACACTTCTCTTGTATAGCTCTTGGTTGATCACCGTGTAAGCCTTGGATCTTCTCACCACTTGCCGAGCTTCCACTTCATTGTCAGGCAGGGTCCCATCCAGGATATATGCCATGATGGGTAGCGCCCAACTCGGCACCGGCCGCACAGGGAAGATTGGGGCGTCTATGTCCATAGGCTCGACCGACATTACCCCTACCGGCATACTCTGCGCAGTCCCCGGGTTGAGCCAAATGCTCCCGACATCGACCTCCATGGGCACAGCCTCTGCTACCGAGCTCTTCGGGATGAAGATGGACTCTGACTCGGGTGATGGCTTGATTGACGGTTTCCTCAAGTGCTCCAAAGCTATGCCGGGAGGGACCGCGTCCCGCGATGACCCCAACTTGGACACTACATCCGCAGCCTCATTCTCTCCCCGGGGTATGTGCTTGAACTCGCATCCTTCAAAAAACCCGGAAATTTTCTGCACATGGAACCGATATGACGCCATGTTGGCATCCAACGCGTCCCAATTTCCCGATACCTACTGCACCACCAAGTCCGAGTCACCATAACACTCTACCTGACGGATGCCAATTTCCTTAGCGACATTGAGGCCATGCACGAGTGCCTCATACTCAGCCACATTATTGGATGCCGAGAAATGAATCTGGAGCACATATTTCAGTACATCTTGCTTCGGGGAGGTGAGGACCACTCCGGCACCCAACCCAATTTTTGCCTTGGACCCATCAAAGTGCATCTTCCAGAAATTGAAGTCGGGCGGGGGAGGCTCATACTGCATCTCGGCCCAGTCCACCAGAAAGTCCGGCAGCGCCTGGGACTTAATGGCGTCTCTCCTCTCGTAAGTCGGGGCATACGGGGATAATTGGATGGCCCACTTAGCAACTCAGCCGCTGGCATCCTTGCACCCGATAATCTCGGACAATGGAGTCTCGCTCACCACTGTAACCGGATGCTCTTGAAAGTAGTGCTTCAACTTGGTGACCGCCAGGTACACGCCATAGGCCATCTTCTGGTAGTGCGGGTAATTCTGCTTGGAGAGGGAGAGCACCTCACTCAGATAATACACGGGCCTCTGCACTACCTTGTCACCCTCTTCTCTTTCTACCACCATTACTACACTTACCACTCGGTTTGTGGCCGCGATATAGAGCAACATCGGCTTCTTGGGTAATGGGGATGCCAACACTGGTGCGTTTGAGAGTGTCTTTTTCAGGTCATTAAAAGCTGCATCTGCTTGCGGTGTCCATACAAAGGTTTTGCTCTTTTTCATGAGCTGATACAGAGGCAAAGCTTTCTCTCCTAACCGGCTCACAAACTGACTTAGGGATGCCAGGCACCCGGTGAATTTTTGTACATCTGTAAGGCGAGTGGGCAGTTTCATGCTCTCGATAGCCCGGATATTGCCCGGGTTAACCTCAATACCCCGGCTAGACACCAGGAAACCGAGTAACTTTCCGGCTGGCACACCGAAAGTACACTTATCCGGGTTAAGTTTCATTCGAAATTTTCTCAAGTTAGCGAATGTTTCTCTCAGATCATCGATCAGAGTGGATTTTTCTTTTATTTTTATGACTATGTCGTCGACATACACCTCTGCATTCCGACCTATTTGTTCATGCAAGCATTTCTGCATGCACCTTTGATAAGTTGCACCGGCATTCCTCAACCCGAAGGTCATGACACGATAGCAATACGCCCCGTACGGGGTAATAAAAGCCGTTTTTAATTGATCAGCCGGATTCAACGGTATCTGGTGAAAACCAGAATACGCATCTACAAAAGACAAAAGCTCACACCCGGCAGTGGAGTCGATCACTTGATCTATCCGGGGGAGCGGGAAAGGATCTTTCGGGCACGCCTTGTTGAGGTTGGTGAAATCAATGCACATGCGCCACACCTTGGCCAGCAGGGGGTCATCTTTCTTCTTCTCTACCAGGACCGGGTTAGACAGCCAGTCCGGGTGCAGCACTTCCATCACAAATCCAGCCGCAAGCAGTACGGCTAGATGCTCCATGATCGCAGCTCTTCTCTCGTCCGAGAGACGTCTCGTCGGTTGCTTCACCGGCTTTGCATCCGGCCTCACGAATAAAGAGTGCTCAGCCAACTCCCTCGGAAGTCCTTGAAGGTCGTCATTCGACCAAGCAAAGACATCCCGATTCTCACGGAGGAAGTCGGTGAGCTCGCCTTCCTATTTGCTGCCCAAGCTGGTGCCGATGATCACCCGGTGCTCTGGGTTAGCCGGGTCCACTACGACCTTCTTGGTCTCCTTTGGCGGCTGGAAGGAAGCATGCTGCTCCGGGTTCGCCATCCCAGGCATGCCGAGTTGTGAGGCTTGGGCCAGCGTCACCACTTGCTGGATTCTCTTCTTTTCCTCGGCTATGACCAAGGATTCGGCCAAGCATGAGCCGGCAGTAGCACACTCGATAGAGCGCTTGTAGTCCCCTGAGATGGTAATTATGCCATTTGGACCTGGCATCTTCATCTTCAAATAGCCCATGTGGGTGGAGATCATGAACTTGGCCAGGGCAGGTCGGCCAATCAGGGCATGGTATGGGCTCTCGAGGTCCACCACTTCGAACTCAACACTCTAAGTCCGGCAGTTCTCCCGGGTTCCGAACAGCACATCTATCCAGATCTTGCCCATAGGCGAACAAGAAACCCCTGGCACAATGCCATGGAAGGTTGTGTTGGTCGGCAGCAGTGTGTTCAGGGACACTCCCAACTTGAGCATTGTGTCCTTGTACATGATATTGATGGCACTGCCATTGTCGACCAGGACTCTGCTGAACCGGACGTTGATACTTGGCTCGATGAATGTCGGGTCCACCACTAGTGCGTAGCCTCCCGGCTTTGGCATGACTCGGGGGTGATCCTTCCGCCCCCAGGTGATCTCCATCTCGGACCAGTGCATGAACTTGGGCACGGCCGGCTTCACTGCATTCACTTCCAGAGCGCGCTGTCGTAGACTCTTCTTGTCAGTGGGTTCGGTCACAAAGACCACATAGCTCTGATGAGCTTCCTGATAGTTGCCCTGCGGGTATCCGCCCTGGTTACTGGGGCCGGCATCATTGTTGCCCCGGATGTTTACCACGTTTACCGGCCTTGCCGGTGGCCGCCTCTGAGTGGCGGGTTAATCCGGACAGCATTGGCCCCTGTCACCGGTGCCGGTGGCCTTGGAGCCGCGGGGCTCTCCGGGGCAGTCACCAGAGCTCCTCCCGGTGCGCCCTCTCGCCGCATGCGCTGATACCAGCTGCACTGCTGAGTTGTGTGATTCGCTGGCCGACTGGGCTCGATAGTGTGGTAGCAGCAGGGCTTGTCCAGCATCTCGTCGTAAGTCAAGAGCTTCCTCTGCTCGGCCCAAGTCTTCTTCACCTCCTGATTCTGCCCCCAACACTGGCCGTCTGTCTTCTGACGCTGGTTGCTGCCAGCATCTCCTTGCTCCCGAGTCACTGCCGCCACCTGGTGCGAGGGATACCGAAAGTCGGGCTCCCTTCTCTTCAGGCCAAAGTCCTGGCGGTCATTGTTCCTGCCCGGCCCGGATCTATTGTTTCCCGGGTTCCTCCTACTCAGTTCACCCAAGTCCAGCAGAGGCTGCATTGGATCACCGAGAGCGTAGCTGTCGGCAATCTTCATAGTCTCGGCCAAGGTGGCCGGCATTTCCCTCTGCAGGTTTTGCCAAAGCATGGAGCCATGTCGGCATCCCTGCGCGAACCGTGAAATGGCTTGGGCCTCCACGACCCCTTCGCAGGAGTTACGGATGGTGCTCCACCGAGTCAGGTACTCCTGGTCCGTCTCATTGTCCCTTTGCCTGCACATCGCAAACTGCTGAGGTCGGTTGGGTCTCTTGTAGGTGCTGGAGAAGTTGCTGACAAAGGCTTCCTCGAAGTCTAGCCAGCTGTTGACACTTCCCTCCCTCAGGTTATTGAGCCATATCCGTGCAGGCCCCTCCAGCATCTGTGGGATGTATCTTACCGCCCATCGGCGATTTCCCCCCGCAATGTGCACTGCGGTCACATAGTCGGTCAGCCAGTACTCCGGCTTGGTGCTGCCGTCATAGGTCTTGGCCCCTCTGTTCAGCTGAAAGTGTCGGACTGGTGGCTCCGACATGATTCTGGGCCCGAAACAAGCAGGACCTGGTGGGCCTTGCTCCTCCATCAGTTCGGACCGGTATATCCGATCCAGCTTGTAACGGGCATCATTCGGATCCAACTGGCGAGTTCCCAGCCGCGACCCCATAGCACTCTCCAAGGCATGGTATCCGTCCCTGGCCATCGCCGAGTTGCCGTCGTCGTACCGGCTGACATCTGGCCCGCCCACCTGGCGCTGTGGCACTACTCCGACAGCTCGATTTCCCGGCATTCGACCTTGTTCCGGGTAGCGAGGTGGGTGTCCTCGTCTGGCCGAGTTGGCGTTGCCGACATTCTGCCTATTTCTACTCTGGGCCTGCCCACGGTAGCCCTGCTCCGCCATCTGCTGCCCTGCATAGGCCGGATCGTATGTCAGCATCTGGAGCTGCTGATTTCCTCCGGAGTTCCTACTCCGATCCTGACTTCCCCCGACATGCGGAGAGGAAGCTTGTCCTCTGGACCTGCCACTGGCAACTCTGGTCGAGTGGACGACTTGAGATCCACCCGCAGCCGCATTGGCCCTCTTGAAGGCCTCGTTCTGCCGGGTTGCCACTTCCACCAGCTCGTTGACTCGGTCTTGCTGCCTCTGGCGGGCCTCTCCGGTAAGACCGGATAACTCGGCCCTTGCTGCCTCGGCAGCCCTGAGAGTCTTGGCCGGAGAGCTGTAATTCGGCCTAGCCGCCGACAGTACACTGGGGGTCACACTGGACGCAGCCCTGCCATCCCTATCTATCTCGGCATTGAGGCCCTTGCCTCTTCTGCGTACCTCGGCCTCACGGTTCGGCCGACCTCCTATCGGCGAGAAACCATGAGCCGCGTCATACTCACGCTGAACTCGGTCGAAGTCCTTCCGGACCTGAGCTAACTTCTCGGCCTCCTCCAACAGGCTCAGCCGCTCTGCCTCTAACTCAGCTGCCCCCGGCACAGTCAACCTCTCTACTGTCTCTCTAAGAGGTTCAATCCTTACCGGGACACGAGATGCCTCGGCGCCGCCATGGCCGGCCTCTCCAGTGCTTGCTTGGCCCTCCGGGTCGACCTCGCCTTGGGCTCGAAGACAGGTTCTTCTGCCGGAGGAGCCGTCACCCCGGCCATCATGACCGTGCAGCTCTCGGGGCGAGAGGTACGCCAGCCGCGAGCCGCACAGACAGCTGGGGGATCCTCGGCCACGAGCACCTGCTCCGGGTACTCGCAGACGACCTCGGTGGCGACGTAGGTGGCGAAGGCGCCGAACTCGATGATGCAGCCATTGGCCGGAAACGGCCTGCCGCGGAAGCAGCCAGCGTTGTCGCTGACGAACTCCAGCTCGCCGAACTTGACGACGAGGCCGGAGAGGACTCGCACTGAACCCGTCCGGATGAGTACACCAGCCAGCGCCTCTATCTGCCCCACGGTGGGCGCCAACTGTCGTGGTGGTATCACGGCAGATGCCATAGGATGGCTAAAGTGTGGGGCCGATGGACGCTGGTGGATCCGGGGAGGGCTAGCGAGCTAAGAAGCTCACACGAGACCGAACGCAAATCAAGGGGGAGCCAACTTAACTCGGCTCAAGAACAAGCAAGAACAGCCAAGAACACTCGAGAACACGAGCAAACCCGCAAAGAGCCACAAACACACACGATATACCTAGGTTCGGGGCCCTCGTGAGGAGGTAACACCCCTACTCCTGCCTTGCCTCTCTCTATATGTGTCTCATAAGATCTACAAGGTACTCCTTGAGCTGTTTTGGTAAGAACTTGGATGAACTAGTGAGGGAGGAAGACTAAATGCCCTAGCAATGAATGAGACTATAGTTTTGGCTCTCTGGTTGGTCTCCCTCTCACAGGAGGAGTTATGGCGCTATTTATAGAGGTCCGGCCGAGTTGCCCGGAAACCCTAAGTCCTCCGGGCCCCACCGAACAACGGCTACAGTCCAACGGTAGTGTCGACACCTCTACCACGACCTAGCAGCCGTGCTACCCGGCATAGGTCGAGGTAGGCCATGATGCCTCTTGCCGTAGCCGTCGCCGGCCTAGGTGATGATGCTTCCCCAGTCAGAGACAGAACGTGCCTTCTCCATGCCTTGTCTCCTGTCAGTCAGTTGCCAGTACAGGGGAACAGTCACGTCGCCCTTGTCTCGTGCCTTTTGTCCCGCGCCCGTGTCAGACGGGAGGTGACTTTACTTCCATATCAAACTGGTCAGTGTCCTTGCCATGTACTTGCCCTTGACTTCTTGCCCGACATTAGATATGTCGGGCGCTTTCACCTATCCCGGCATGGCTATGCCGGGCTCCTCTCCGTGTTCCGGCAAGAGTATGCCGACCCTGGACCTCCGGCATACCTCCCTGGGTTCTGGCATGGCTATGCCGGATCCTCCTTCCTGCATATCATAGACAAGTAAAGAATCCCGACAAGGGGATATCGGTTAGAACATGTCGGCTACTCCCGACATAAACTTAAGTCGGCCGAGCACTGAACCCGGTCCAGCCAGGATTCTGCTCATCAAAGCTTGTCTCGGGTACTGCATAAGAGAGTGACCCTAGGCCCAGCCGCTCGAAGATGTCTTAGGCTTGTTCCCAAAGACATCTTCGAGAAGCTGGTTCTTAGGAGAACTCTCTGCTCCTGCCTGAATGAGGATGGGGGCTGGGGGTCTATTTATAGCACTGCCAGGGGAGACAGCCTGGCCCCAGCAATCTCCAAAGGGCACCCCTTGACTTCTCTCAAGAGTCGCCTCCTGCATGCCCCCAAAGGCCGCCGCTTCACTCCGCGAAGGGTCACACGATCTTTGGAGCTGGACAAATGACAATTACTGTGGTAACCTGAGCGAGCTGACCATGCCTTTACCCTACCCGGGGGTAGCCCCCCGACAACTACAAAGCTCTGTTCTGTGAGGCCCAACACTGTCTACGAGAATAGAAACGTGCGTAGACATCACGGTGCAGTGGGCATGCGGCGGTCAGCTCGGCTACTGGGGCCGGCGTGGTGGCCGGGGTCGGAGGTGTCGGCACTCCTCCCAGCGTGGAGCTCGGAGGTGTCATCCGTCTTTGTCTCGGTGCCTCCGCGCCGTGCTCTCCAGGTGTAAGATCGACGGGTTCGTCGCCTCCAACTCTGGAGGTCGGTAGGAGTGATGCGACAGGGGCTGTCTGCATCTCCGTCCGTGGCGAAGTGAGACGAGATGATGTCGGGCGGCGGCCCCAGGGCATGGTCGGCGCGGCAACTATCGTGGCGTGAGGTGATGCGGTGGTTGCGGCATGTGGTGTTTGATGGACTGGCCGGTTCTCGACGGGCGGCTGCGGGGTTGGCGATACATCGCCGAGCGAAAGTTCTTCCCTGGTTGTCGGCCAAGGCCGATGACAGCGACACCCTTGAGCGTCGCGTCCTTTCTGAAGGCGTCGTCGAGGTGGTGTTTTTGTTTCTTCACGCCGGGTTCTCCGGGGGAAAACCTAGATCCCACGCGGGGTCGGTTGAGGGCGGCGCTTCTGCGCTTGGGGCCTTGCCTTGGATGTTCCATCCGCCCGGGCAACTTGTGGAGGCCGTTGGTGGTCGGCGGCGATGATCTTTCGTGTTCGGCTAGGTGGTGCGCGGCTTCAGGACCGGCGTGGATGTCGGCGCGACGGCTTCGGACTTCGTCTTGTGTTCAGGTTGCCTCCGCCGTGTTTGTGTCGGTTGTGATTGTTAGGGCAACATGGCCGTCGACTTGTTTTCGAGGCGTGGCCTTTGGCACCAGTGTGGATCTTGGAGCAGCGGCTCCGGGTTTTCTCCTTGTGTTGAGGTCGCCTCAGCCGTGTTGGTGTCGGCCATGGTTGATAGGGTAACATGCTCGTTGACTAGTTTTGGAGCGTGATCTTGGCGTCGGCGTGGTGTGTTGTTGTATGGTTTTTGGACGGTTTCCTTTATAAACTGTCCAACTTGTAACTTTTCGGTGGAGCCATCCTGTCTACCGTTAATTTGGAGATATATGAAAATATCTCATATTATTTTCTGCCCCACACAATAGTCCCCTTAAGAATGTTAGGAAACTAAATTTGCGTCCTTAAGTTTTGAACTAATATGGTCAAATTTGTACGTTCAGTCCCGTAACCAGTTGTGACGTGCGCATGATCTCCACCCTACTCCTCACCACTTGTACGCTGACGTATACGCCTGCGTACCTGTTGGGTCGAGACCATCAATGAGCGTGCCGGCATTAGCAAAACCACCAGAAAAAGAAACATATGCTCTACTGCTTCTGTGCATGCATGCTAGAAAAACTGACGTAGGATAGTAACCGTCGTTTTATTCCTCCTACGTCGCTCCGCAGCCTGCAGGCTGCACACACTTCAGTGAAGTGACTTCGCACGTACTACAAACCTAGCTTTGCTGACAACAGTCCCTGGAAGCGACGGCGACAAAATAGAGGGAAAATGTATTTTTTTTATGCATGTGCTAAAAATACAAAAAAATAGCTTGAAAATGCGTTTTGGTACAAGATTTTTTTCCTTTTTACACTGTCTACGAAAATGGGATTTTTTTCTCACGACATTGTATGTGCGAACACACAATGTCACAATGTTTAGAGGTAGACATTAGAAGTACCAATCCCCCATACAACGCAAATGAATACCACATAGTATTTCTTTTCTTCCCAGGGATATTCCTAACTCCCTGTTAACCGGATGACATACGCTCGATCGTCACGGCGCATACTCATTCATCATGCAGCGAGATTTCTTTTCATTCAGGACAACTTTGAGGCAGCAAGGGCTCTGAGCCTGTGACTGCGAACGGCTGCCACCGCGCCGGTGCTGCATCATATGTCGTGCGTCTGAGTCGGCTGCTGGTTCTGTACGATTGCTCGGCAGAGTTGAAATTAGCCTACGGAGAAACACCGCCCACCCGGCGGACAGGTGGCTAGATAGACAGAGCAAGGGGTTGCGAGGGCATCTCTCGCGACGCATTTTGGAGCCAAATCGTGTCCGTTTTGATCTGTTTGCGTCGACCGCAGACAGGAAATAGTCTGGTTTTCGTCCACTGTCCGTTTTGCGTCGGGTAGCCCCAACGGCCCGACGCAATTAAGCCGCTGTCAATGGCGGCGTAGAATAGCGCCGCCGCGCCGGCTTCTCGTTCGCCGTTTCGCGCGTTCCCGTTCACGAAGGCGTTTCGCCCCCACCCAATTTCCCGCGCGCTGGCCTTTCGCTTCCCGCCTGCCGCGGCCTTTATAAGGCGTCGCCGGCGGTGCTAAGCCTGCACCAAAGCAATGGCCGAACACCCAAACAGCACCTGGACTAGGATCGCCGAGATGGCTCGCGTCCGCTTCCCGGACGACAAGCAAGCGGCGCAGGCCTACGCTAGGTTCACGTACGACGCCGAGGAGGTCGCGGCGTACGCCGCCATTCCCGATGAGGTCGCCGAGGAGCAGGCTGCCCTAGCCGCTGCTCGTGGAGCGACCCAGCTTCGCGGAGAGCTCTGCGCCGAGCTGCGGGACGAGGCGACGGCCTCTGCCCCCGCCTTCTTCACCGTCGCCACCCGCACCTCCGACAACGCCCCGACCTGCGCCTCAGCCACTGTCGGGAGGTCCGCCACGACGGTTGCGCGGGCGGCTCGGGCGGAGGTCCTCCACGCCGATGGGCCCCCAGGCTGGGCATACTCCGAGCCGATGCGGCATGAGGTCGACGAGGTGGACGACGACGACCTCGACTTTCTCGAGCACTACCTGGACGAGCCAGATCCAGGCGAGGAGCAGAGGGCGTTCCTCGCCTCGTTCGAGACCTAGCTGGGCGGCAACTGATGAACGAAGCTTGTGCCGCCCAACAGGAGCTCGTCGGGGGGTTTCGGGCGCACCACCTCGAGGAACAGAGGCGGCAGCTCGCCGCCCTCACTACACCACGACACCACATTCCCTACCGCTGTCTGTCGGTAATAGTGACTTTCACCGACTGACTGTGGGTCGGGAAAACTTATGACAAACTGTTGGTCGGAAAAACTCATGTGCACCATCGAACTATCGGTCGGCGATTCTCATGACTTTGCTGTCATGCAGTCGGTCGGGAATTCCCGTATGCACATCTGATGGTCGGTCGGTAAACAAAGCCGACCAACTGCTGGTGGCTAAATGGGCTGAGCGGGATGTTCGCGCGCGGAGACGAAAAGTTAGCGCGAATATTTGGCCCAGCCCGTGAAAAAATCACTTATGTATCCGCTACCCTCGCGCCGCGCGACCTAATTCCCCATTTATGCCCCGCGCGACCTAGTTGCTTTCTCTGGCCGGTGGCGGCGATCCGTCGAGTCCTTCTCCGAGCGTCCTCCCCGTACTGCTCTTGCGCCCGGTGCCGGCGCTCTCTTCCCGACGGTGGTGCGCCCTTCTCTAGCGGGGGCGCCCTCCTCCCGACGGCGGCGGTCCCTCCCCCGCGAGCGCCGCCACCTCCCATCTCACCTCTCGTACGCCCCACCCTGAGCCGCAAGGGGAGCCGCCCGCGTGCGCCGGCCGGTGCTGGATCCGACGGCTGATTCTACTTGCGGCGTCGGAGCGAGGGACGCAGTCGGCGGCGCCGGAGGGAGCTGCAACCACCATCCACGACGGCGACCCACGACGCAGCAGTGCCTCCTCAGATCCGTAAGTCCCAGCCCCGGATCTACTCTCCGACGCCTCCATCTCATCGGATTTCCGCTGATTTTCCTGCAGGGATTCGTCCGGCCGGCCGCAGGAACTCCATACCCCGACCTCCGCCACGGAGACCTCTCTGCGTCGCCGGCCTCTCCGAGCTCCAGCTGCTGACGTCGTCCACGCGGAGCAGAAATGCGGCCGTCTTCCAGCACAGGGAGTCGACGAGGAGCTGCCCAGACCCAGATGCACCGTCGCCCAAAACAACAAGGAGGATCCAGCACATCCACACCAACTCAGGTCTGTTGATGTTCCGCTGCTCATCTCGCGTGCGTGCATGTAAATTAGATTCCTCATGTTTCTCTGAGCGTTTGGAAATGCATCTACAAGTCCAAATAGGGTGCTGCAATACAGATTCATGCTTGTGCAAGCTCTCTCTCTGTGCGTGTATGGAATATCTACGGCTTAGTTCAGTTAGTTATATCAAGTGCTACGATAGATGTTACAGAAAAGTAAACATGATTGTTCGATGACACTCGCAGCAGTGTGCAGCAATGACAACAACGTCGTGTCTTTAATTCAGTGAGCGACACAAGCAAACTTTAGCTGTTTATTATGTAGTGCAATTATTCTGGATAGTATCGACTGCATTGTGAGTGCCCGCTTAGTTTTTGACTGGTCAGAGAATAATAATAATCCTCACAGACTTAATTTGTCTCTCTGATAGTAAGACTCTGTTTCTTGCATGTTTCTCTTAGTTAGCTCGCATGACACTTTTATAGTCTCATCTACAGATTATGATGATGATATTTCTGTTTGTGTCTGTTTGCAGGCCAATGATGCACCACCACTGGCTGTTTCTCGGATTACCTCTCAGTGCAACTTGAACCTGCTGCTGCTGCCAGCACGGGCTAGGTTGTACTACTGCAGATGCGCCGCCACGACAAGACTGATGCTTGAAAGCCTGCCATGACAACAAGGATCGCCGCATTGACATAAGGTCAGGTCTGCTTTACCACCTCTTTTTACTGTTGCAACGCAACTGAAAACAATGATAAAATCTATGGCATTTGCTTACCAGGTTTACTAGTAGCAGTATTATTATTATCATACACAAGCATTATTTTCTCATGCTATAGTTCTTTTTATCCATAGGTAGTTTGTTTATCCACTGTAGTATTTGATGTCGTCAATAACCCAGCAGGTATTATTGGATGTCCGTTGTAGTTTTTGAGTACGAAAATTCATCTATGGTATTTGCTTATCAGGTTACGGTATGCTAGCAGCCTCACTACGTGAATTTTGTCAAGTCAATATTTACTGCCCTTCTAGTTGACTAAGTAAAAGCTTGGTTGCTTATCAGATGAACAAGGGTCCTGATTAGAACATCTGACTGCACATTGCCTGTTTTTGGAAAATACTAGCACTGCATGCAAGGCCCTAGGATGTATTTTAGATTGCATGTCATTGTTAGAGAGGGAGTGGAGAAAGAGATAAGAAGAAGAGGTAAGAAGAAGATGCCAGCCGGCTTCTTAATTATAAGGAAACGTGTACTAGAGATCTATTTTGGAAAATATATTTAATATGCGAAAATAGAAAAGATAAGGAAGATAAAATAATAATGACATGGCTTTCATGTTATATGATCAAAACTGAAGCTAGTATCTGTAATGTTCGAGATTGCTTTTGTTGTGGTTCCCACATGAGCTGGTACAGGTGATATTTGGATTATCTTTCATCTCTCTTACCTTCATTTTATGGCAGCTTGATATGCATAAAAATTGGAAGGATGCGGAAGAATGCTGGTTTTCAAGTTATTGTGGATGGACATCAAACAAAAGATACTTGTTTACCTCTCTTATCAGGTTAGGACAATATAACCAAACTAATCTTCGTTTTTCTTATGTACACTCTTCTTCCATGTAATGCCCATTGAAATAATTTTTACATTTTGGTAACCTTTTGGGCTATTTTGTTCGTAGAATAGTTAGTAGTTAAAGCTAAGTGAAATAGCAGTAAGACAATAATTCCTTCCAAATATGTTGCCATCTCATATTGATATATCCAGTATTTATTTTGTTTCTGCGCACACAAGATTCTGTAACCTCATAAGATGATGTTAGAGTATGTGATACATCCAAGAGAAGTAGCATAATATTTAGCATATCATAATTTTTAAAAAGCCTCGCTGTGTTTGTCTTGATTGTTAAGGTCACTTAAGTTGATAGCAGTAGCTGAAGTGCTCAACTTGCATTAACTTAACCGGTTGTCCCCTCTCACTTAGGCATATGAACCGCCGTGCATGCTTTTGAGCTTCTCACTGTTGATTGGGAAACCATTTGACATTAAAGACATTTTGTTTATATGTAGGCTTGATTCTATTGAATGTAATGGAGACCTGCTTACCCATTGTAGGAAAGACACGCAAGAGATGCCCCTGAGGTATTTTGTTCACTCACTAGTCTCCACTTTAGGGAAAACTAGAGATATTCGTGATGCACAAGTACTGGCCAAAACTGATTTATAAGATTACATTCATGATGTTTTGTCACACCAGTTTGTAGCAAAGTTGTCTCTGAACTTACAACCTGTAGTATGCATCACCAACTTATTACTTGGAACACATGCATGCTAGCAATCTATTGCAGCCATGGACATAAAATTCTACCTTAGTTCAACTACAGTTGCATGTCCTGAAGAACTATGAAGTGTCAAGTATTCATGTCTCTATGAATGCATGAAAGTAATGTACTTGCTTACCCTTTGTAGGAGAGACACTCAAGAGGACGAGGAACCTGAAGCTGGCTATTTAGTGTTTCATAGCTATCGTTTTGTAAACCTATCTACTGTGTATTATCAACTTGTTGGTATAATGGAGCATCATGAATCGTTGGACATGATTATGAGCCATTTTGTTGTGTAAAACCTATCTGGTGTGATGGCCACAATATTCTATACTCGTGGATGCTAAATTAAAGTTGGAATGCACTTGTCAGCATATATATTGTTTGGTTATTGCTCGTTATTGCAACTTAATTAATTTCTGTGTTGGATGTTATTGCTAGGTAATAAGGTGGATGCTAAATTAAATTTTACCCTGTAGAACAAAATACCGTCTGATTGTTGGTTGGCAAAACAAACAACGTCGAACAGTTGGTTGGGAAATGTCCATGGCTAGGTTGACAAGAAGTCGGTCGGTGAAGAGAACCCCATCCACGTGTCGGTCGGCATAAAATGTCGGTCGGCAAAGAAACAACGGTCGGGAAAGTAAACGTCGGTCGGGAAAGCTTTTCAAAAGCCATCCAACTGTCGGTCGGTAAAAAATTGTCGGTCGGGAAAGGGTTTTCCCGACTGGACTTACAGTGACAGACAAGGTCGGTCGGCGATACCGATCCCCGACCGACTTTCGGTCGGCGAAAGCCGTTTTCCCTACCGATTTCGCAGATGGGGATGTAGTGTCGTGGTGTAGTGCCTGGAGGAGGACCGCGCAGCGTTGCGACGCGCGGATGCCCTTGATGCCGAGCGCGCGTACGTGCGCTCGACGAGCCGCCCTGGAGGAATTCGCAGCGGTGACTGCAGCGGCAAGGGCGGAGGCGGACGCCGTTGTAGACGGTGGCCGCCCACGCGTGGGCAACGCAGGCGGTGGCGGAAATGGAGGCTGCGGCGGAGAGGGCCAGGGGCGGCGGAGGGCGGAGGAAGGCCAGGCAAGGATGGAGACGGCTCATCGGGCGAGGACGGCGTACCAGGGGCTGACGCCGCAGCAGCGGCGCCACCTGGCCGACCAGCGCTAGCGCGGGGTCTGGGGCGCCGGCGGCTCCGGCGGCCAGTAGGGCGAGCGACTGCGAGTAGCCCTTGCAGTGGTAGGGCGCGCGACGGCGAGTATGCGGCCGTCAACGCAATTTTGGGTGTAATAGGGGGCTAAATGTATTAGGTATTAATGAAACTATCTAATCTTAACTTGTGTCCATGCCACGTGGGGCCGTGAACGATTTAGAAGGACGCGCGCGGACAGAGCGGATCGTCCGCGGCGACGCAAACTGCGCCCAAATTTGGGTCGCGTTTGCGTCAGCGTGGACAGCTCGGATATTTTGCGTCGGACCGTTGGGCTAGGTTTTTCCCGGTGGCGGACATTTCCGGATAAAAACGGACGTCCGCGGTCCGTTTGCGTCGGGTCGCTGGAGATGCCCTTATGCGTCAAAATTGCTCTACGTTTTCGGAGATATACAGGTGTAACATATAAGTTTTGAGGCACAAACCCCAAAAATTGTTTCGCGCGCGGTATCGAGCAGGGTCGTGCGGAACAGATTCCTTAACAAATTTAGACCCTATTTGTGATCATTGACAAAAAAAATGTTGATACAACAACAATATAAATCAAACTTACTAAAGTTTAGCATCGATCACACAATATAATAATAATCACCCAAATTACGAGAATAGTTGAAATCACACAAGAATACATATAAAATTAAATGAATAGAATGAGAGACGATGCGTCACAGACACTTTGGTTGGAAGTAAAAGCCACGGGGTTGTTGGAGACAAAACCCCAATGCTAGCAGCAGAAAATACAACACCTCCAAATCTTAACTTTACGAGTTGTTCTCTAAATTCATAACTCAGACTAATATATAATGGGTTTGTCAGTATGTTGAAATCTGTAACAAAGCTAGTGCAATCATCTGAAGAAAATTACTTTGCTTACGTAGCTATGTTTATGTTATTGTGTCTTATTTTTTAAAAAAATCTCGATGTTGGAAATATTCTTTTATCATTTAATAGTTTATCATATTTGTTTTATTTAACGTGTTGTCAAGTTGTTATCATTTGTTAATAATACATTTTCCACTTATTTATAGCTTGTTTTATATATGAACACTTTTTAGACACTGTTATAATTTCCTTAAACTTAAAAATAAGCCATGAAATGGTGTATCGAAATATTTGAGTACAATTGCTTTTTGGTATGGTGTAGCATCCACAATTTTGAATGATCTAAAGTTAAATTATACACTCGACGAAGTAATTAAGTGATACATTCTATTATATTTACTAGAAATAAAAAAATTCCAACTAAAATGTAAGAAAAAATAAACGATACAAGTAACAATAGATCCCCCATTAGTTGGTGACGTTAGATATATTGCAGTGTAAATATTATGTTTGCATTCATTATAGCATCATAAAATATCTTGGTGGATATATGTAGAGGGTATGTGTGTAACAAATGTCATGATAGAGGATTCTGAAGTGCATGATGGTCTTTTACCATACGAGTTAGCTTGCAACAAACCGAGAGTATAGTTTAGAATACAGTCAAAATCATGTTACTATGCATCCAATTATGAGTTGGATCCCCGTATGTGAAGCTCCCCCTACTCTAGGTAGCAAGCCAAACTGACGTAAGAACGTAACCGATTAACCGTCGATTCATTCCTCCTACGTACGCATACTTCACAGGCATAAAACTAGCTTTGCTGGCCACAGTGGCAGCACACATGGCACATGCTCTCTTTCTCCCGCTCTCACCGTCCCTAGAAGCATCGGCCGGAACGACGACTGCCGCAGGAGACAATCACAAAAGTCACTACACAACAAACCGAAAACCGGCCGCGAATCTGCAGAGCTCACCTATCGGAAAAACGAACCTTGTCTTCTCCACGTCGCCCGTGATGCGCGGAGCGAATGGCTCCATCCTCCATGGATTACGCCGGCCGGAGCACAAGAATCCACTAGAAAAAATAGGAACGCAGATTTAACTATCTGACTCAATGTACCCTGGGGCTAGAAGATCGAATAAGTAACCGCGGCGGCGAGAATAATCTCTGCAATTCTATTCACTTGTACAGTTGAATTCTACGACAACCGTTAAGATATCATCCCCCGGCCTGCATGTAGCCCGGGGTCTATATCGTGTGCTACTAATTCTACGAAAACAAACTACTTACGCTGTGTTTAGTCTTCCAGAGGCACGTGAAAGTGGCGAACGAGATCGCAATCTATGGAGGGAATTTTGCACTACTTGGAACGACCAATCTTTGTATAATGGCGAGGATAAGTGACACTATACTAAAGCAAAGTCCCCCAGATCCCTAGGCTTTATGTGGCGCTTAGCTTGATTAGGACTCTATCATGACCATAAGCTGTCTTATTCTAGGCAAGTGTGTACTGGACACCATCTCCTTTGGATCTTTCCGGCGCAAATGCAAAGCACATGTCGTCCTTATTCTCGCCTAAATTTGTAAGGTTGTTTGTGCTGACTAGGGCATGGCAATGGGGCCCGTTCCCCGTATACCCGTGGGGAATTCACCTATTAGGGGACGGGTACGGGGAACTTTAATCCCCGCCATGTTAAACGGGGATGGGGAGTACCCGTTACATACATATATACATATCAATCAGTATACTTTTATATTTATGATGGTGTACTATTGTATTTACTATGGTCTGTTTTAATATTATTCAACACATGATACTTCGTTTTTGTCATTTACCACATATGAGATACACAAGTGCATTATTTGTGTTCTGAGAGTTTAAAATTATGAGATTATCACAATATCATTTTATGAGATTATCACAATATAATTTGAATTTAGCGTTTTCACGAGGAACCCGTTCCCCGCCCTGAACCCGGTGGGTATGGGAATGGGAAAAAATACTCCCCAATTATTAAATGGAGACGGGGATGGGGATGAGATGGCACTCCCCTGCCTGCTCCCCGTTGCCATCCCTAGTGCTGACAAAGTGAGAGATTTTTCCCTCTTTGAAATAAAGAAGCTAGCTGACCACGGAGGTCAAACAGTATTACTAGTACTGCTGAATTTTCAGTGGCCCGATAGATATGTCAGCTACCACAAAACTGCAAACTGTTGTTGCTGATCTCCAAGCAACGCCGGGAATTAGGAATCTTTCTATTCCGGGATTTTGGATGTTTCCCACTTTGTTCAACACGTGCGCGAACTGTGGAATAACCGAAAGGCACTGCCGATCGAGAAAAGGATGCACATGATTTATGGTTCACACTGACAACATGTCAACATCTCCAACGATTTCACGTGTTTGGAAAGACACTCTCGGCCTGTACACATTTTGACGAGCCATGTATTCAGGTTCGAGATCAACAGATTTAACTGAAACTGCCAGACTCTGGATCTTCAGCACATCATGAACGTGCTGTACCACTGCTGCTTTCGAACCTTCTACTACCTTTTATGCTGATCACTGCACTGCGGCAATTTTGACAATTTTAACCCTTTTCTAATTTATTTTATAAAATGGACCAAATTTTTAAAAATTGTGAATCTAACCCTTTTGCAGGGCGCCGTGTTCTACTATATGACGCTGCAATCCAATGCGTCGTGGATCTTGACACGTCGGTCAGACAGGTCTTATGGGTCGTGACCACGGCGCCCCCGATCAAGGCGTTGTGCTAGTGACCACGGCGTGCTAGTCTAGTGCGTTGTGCTATTGACGCCAACCTTAACAATTGTGTATTTGGTCCAAGTAGTACATGAAGTATGTTGCACCCGGTGGTCTGTGGTCAGTTCTATTTGCCATCAGGTTTTGAGTTCAAGTCCAAGTTTTGCATATTTTTTTCTGATTTTTTTGTTGTTTTTTCTTTTACTGTCAACCAACATATACAGTATGGTACACAGAACTTAAAAATATTTTTTTATTTCTGTTTGTCACATAAGTAGGCTACGTTGCAAATTTTGTAATGTGTAATATATTTTTTTTTTTAACCTTTTAGTCTCATTGTGTAAAGGCCAGAAGCGTACAAAGTAGGTCATGGTTTAGAATCATTACCCATATTCTGCACTACCAAAGTGGTATGAGGTGTGTCATTTAATTTGTCGGGTCGTGAGTCCATATTTTGCATACAAATATATCCCGAACTTTTTTTCAGTCAACCACCATATACATATGTTATATAGAAAACACATATCGTACGTGTGCTTATATATAAGCATTTGTAACGTTGTTCACTTATGTGAAAAACAGATGTCAACAAAAAAATTAATTTTATATTCTCTATAACATATTGTAAAAATTACAAACTACCTACTTCGATAAAAACAGAAAGAAATAAATTTTAATTTTTGTATAACATACTGCATATGCTGGTTGAGTGAAAAACAAAAAAATTGGGGGAAAAAGTAGTGCCGCACAAGAAATTGAACTCATGACCTAAATGCACATAAAGCACACCACAGACCACTGGGGTACAGCTTGCTTAGTGCAGTTTATGGACTAGCTTGTCTTATTAAGTTATTAAGGGGTACAAAATTTGCAACGTTGCCTTCCTAAGTAAAATGCAGAAAATACAAAATATATTTTTATATTCTGTATGATTGATTCCAAAAGTAAAAACAACAAAAAAAAACAGGGAAAAAATGATGCAAAAACTTGGACTTGAACTCAAGATGTAGTGGCAAATAGAGCTAACCACAAACCACTGGGGTGCAACATACTTCGTGTACTAACGACCAGATAAACAATTGTTAAGCTTGGTGTCGGTAGCACAACGCTCTAGACTAAGGCGCCGTGGTCACTAGCAAAACGCCTTGACCAGGGGCGTCGTGGTCACGACCCGTGAGTCCTGTCTGGCCGACGTGTCGAGATCCACGACGACTTGGACTGCGGCATTGTATAGTAGAACACGGCGCCCTAGGGGCGGGCGCCGTACAAAAGGGTTAGATTCGTAATTTTTTGAAAATTTAGTCATTTCGTGAAATGAATTCAAAAAGGGTCAAATTTATCGAATTTGCCCTGCACTGCAAGTGCAAGTTACACATCGGGGCTTCTAGAACTTCTGCAGATACACAGGAACTGATCAATCAAAACGCAAAAGGACTAAGAATGAAACAAAAACAGTTCAGGACATAAATTGGCTGGGGCAGTGACAGGCTCAGCGGTGGATGCATCACCAACCGTTGAGTTAAATGGCTTAAACAAGGCTGTCGCTCGTGAATTGTTCCCAACACCGAGCTGCACCTGGACGATGAGAACTCGTCAGGCCGGGACCGTTATTTGGCGAGCCCTCTCTGGCAATGTATCAATCGGCCTTCAGGCCACAAATTTCTCCGGCTTCTTTTGTCCGGCAAAGTGCAGCTAACTAGATTAGGTTGGTTCACAAAACTTCAGATCACAATTTCGTCTCATCTTCTTGATTTTCTACCGCCGTGCTAGCTAAATTAGGTTGATTCTGAAACATCGCATCCGGGACGCACCTAGCGTTGTAGATTTTTCTGTAAAAGGAAAATATAGTTTCGAAATAACCCCGGTTCAAAACCGCGACACTTATTTTTTTGAAGAGTAGTTTTAATTGTAAGGTGAGTACGAAATAAGACCAACGTGCATGTCGGTCGTGCTTATTAGTCAGGCGGTCAGGCTATTGCTAGCTTAGCAAACCATATGAGGTCGCCAGCCAGCAACCGTGCGACCGGACCGGACGGTCGCCGGAGATCGAGCGTGCCCGGCCGGCGAATTCAACCGTGCGTGCGCACCGGCTGGTCGATCGTGAAGGAGATAGCTACCACGGTAGCTGCACGACACAGCGAGGTCTGGTAACATCATCTTCACGTCATTACACGGTCACAGCAAGCTAGTGGTAGAAAGAAAGGTAGATGAAAATAAAGGAGTCTTGACAAATGAAAACCCGCCTGGTCATTGATCAGTTGGCGTTTGCAAGAGTCTGAAGAAACCGGAAAGTAACAGGAGAGACGGCAGGGATAGGTGATTGGTACCTGAAACTGAAAGCATGGCAGCCGCAGAAGAGAATCGGAGGCAAAACTTGTCTGAGTGGTGACTGGTTAGCTTAATGAGTGAGTGTTTGGTCAAATTGGTCCTAGCTATGGTTTACAGTTCTCGCACGTTTCAAACCACACAGCACTAATTATGCCACTGATTATGTACTTTTACGCCTTTCTTTACTAAACCTACGTAGTTTCTTTGCACCTCGATCACAAACTTCTTCCTTGGCCAATTTGTTTGACCACACCAGCTCGTGCACTTGGACTTCGCGAGCTGTCGCTCTTTCTTCAGCACTAATCGTATCTCAGGGGGCTTAGATATGTTACTAATTTAGGATTGAGAGTTTTTCATGGCAAAAAACAGATTTTTGGTAACTCAAAACTCACTTCAACTGGTGGCGTTCGGCCAGCATGCATGAAACGTCAACATGTTAATGGAATCGGGAGTAGGCTTTAGTTTTTCGGTTTCGGTGGAGTCCTCGCCGGCGTTTGCGCTGGTGATCTTGTAATTTGTTTATGTCTTTTACTCCCTCCGTCAATAAAGAATGTCTCAACTTGATCAAAAATTAGATATATGTAGATATATCAAATGTGATTAAAATTGAGACATATTTTTTTAGACAGAGTGAGCACTAGTTGGGAGAACCTCATCAGTGGCGCACCAAAAAGGACATTCTGTAGCGCACCCAGAAAAATGGGTGGTGCGCCACAGAATTCTCGCCACTAAATTGTAATTCTGTGGCGCACCCCCGGTGCGCCACAGAAACTTACCAGTGGCGCATCCTTGGCCGTGCGCCACAGAAATGCATGCGCCACAGAAAACATGTGGCATGCGCAACAGAATAATTTACAAGAATTTTCGAAATTTTCAGTCACTGTACAAATATAGGTATATATACAGGATTTATACAGATATATTATAAACAATGATATATTTGACACAGTAGATTCAAACAGAACAAATACACAGAAGTCGCACGACTAGATAAGTCGGTGTTACAATTAGTAGAGAAGTCTTATTATTACCGACTAGAATCTAAGTTAGAACAAGTCGCACGAGTAAACTACTCGTCGTCGGAGCTGATGTTATAGAAGAAGTCGGACCACCTGTAATCATCGGTGTCCCAGTGTTCCTCGCTCTCCCTCTAGGCGGCCTCCCGACGGCGGCTGTGGTCTGCCCTCTTTTGCTCCCTTCGGTTTTTGAAGAGTCCCTCCTCGTCGGCGATGTAGCCCGGGAACTCCTCCCTCCAACAGCGCATCAGCTCCTCTTCGTGCTCGGCGGTGGCGATCCGGAGCTGCACCTGGCGGTGGCGGTCACGATCTTCGTCGGTGAGTAGGGTTGGCCGTGGCGCGAGTAACTCCGCCTCCACGATGTCCGGACAGTCCGGTAAGTTTAGCTCGCTCCGCGGGCGCCGGAAACGCCACGCGACCGCGTCGTATGCGCGCGCTGCCTGCTCCGGCGTGGCGTACGTCCTGAGCGTCTGCCGAAATCCGCCGACACGGATTTCGGCGTAGTAGGTGCCGTTGGGCCGCTCCCGAACACCGCGGAAGCCGGACGACCCGCGGCAGCATCGTCTACACAAGAGTAAGTTCAGCGGTTAGTAAAGCACATTAAACTTGATTAATGGTGACATGTAAATAAAAATTCTAAATGAAGTAGGTCAAAACTCATAGCATGCCTCATATATAAACAAATCATCGATATTGTAAAACTTATAGACAAAACAAGATTCAAAAAAATTATGCCTCATGCTTGGAAACACACAAGTAATCCTGATAACTTTGTTGAACCAAGTAGGAGGCACACAACTTCTATGTGTGCATGATACAAGGTTCAACAAACTATCAGGATATCATACAGTGCGCCATATTATTTTAATCATCGGGATTTTAGAAATGAAGTAGTGTCAACTTAAAAACATGCCTCATACTTAGACTGGACACACAAATTCAGAGATGGAGTTAGCGAGATCCAGTGGTATGCAGAAAATGTGTATTCGTGCATATCACAAGTCTCACTAACTCCACCTCTGAATCACACGGTGTCACAATAGTTTAATCATTGGCAACCCTAGAGAATACAAGACTATAAACAAGAATGATGCATGCCTCATACTTAGAAGTGACACACATGCTTCAGAGATGGAGCAAGCGGGCCAGGTGGAATGCACGAGATCTGTGCACTCGTGCATGTCACAAGGCTCGCTCGCCCCACCCTGGAACACACTGTGTCACAACAATTTAATCATCGGCAAGTTAAAAAGCACTAAACAAAAACAAGCAAGGGCTCATATGGAATTGCTTCAGGAACGGTGTGAGCGAACAACGTAGAATGAACACTGCATATATGTTCAGACAACATGGTTCACTCACACCTCACTGAAGATATATGCAACGTGCAACCATCTAATCATCGGCCAAAAGTAGTTATCTTAAACTAAGCCAACCAAATCAGACTAACAGATGATAAAAAAAAAAATTAGAAATGGAATTGGGTCAACTAAAAAATCTTGCCTCATACTTAGGCTGGAAACACAAATGGTCCGATATGGTGTCAGTGAGAGCCAGTGGGATGCAGAAAATGTGTATTCGTGCACATCAGGTCGCATTACACTGACACTCACTAACACCACCTTTAGATCTCACGGTGTCACAACATTTTAACCATCGGCATCCCTAGAGATCGAATACAAAACTATAAACATTTGAATCATTGGCATGAAATGACTTGCACTGGAAATAGACAACAAAAAGCTAGGGTGGGCCTCATAATATAGGCACTGGAAGAAAACCACAATTGGCTGTATGCAACCAAGTAGTTGCACAATTCGAATGTTTGTGAAGTGTACTTGGTTGGATATATCCAATTGCGGTTCACTTAATCCTTTTTCTAATCATCAGCCGGATTCCGAGTACATGTTTCTATAACAGAAATCAAAACATTTTCTACTAACAGACCAAACCAGCAAATGAAATAGAGTCACATTGTTTTAATCATCGGCAAGAGCTCCTGCTATTTCTATTTATAGGTGACAAATAAGCTATGGTTGTGCTAGAACCCTACAATTTAACATCTTGTTAGAACTTAACAAATTTTGAACTGTAGAATTGAGATGGCCAAATCCGATGGACCTATACACGTGCCCTCCATTGCACCTTTGGAGCAGGAGCTGCATGTCGTCCATGGCAACGAGAAATATCGAATCTTGTTCATTCTGGACCACACCTCAATGTCATGACTCTAATTGGTCATCACTATCAAGAGGCATTCTAATGGTTCCACCGAGCATTATAAAGAACGACAATATGGCATGAACTACGAATATATCTTTGGCCTATCTATAGGTGACAAAATGGTCATACCTCAGAGACCAAATCGTGGTGGAGTTTGAGAAGGCAGGGACGCGACGAGGTTGAACGGGGACGGCGATGGCAGCGCGGGGCGAGGAAGGCGGAGGAGTTTGGGGGAAGGGAGCAGCCGGGCGCGGTGACGGGTTGGGAGCCGCGGAGGAGCGGTGTCGAGGTCGAGTCCCGCAGCCACCGCGTTGCGCCGCTAGCCGCCGCCGTCACCGTCGTCGCCGCAGCCAGAACTGGCTGCTGCTGCGGCCTGCGGGTGGTCATGGCGAGCCTCGCGAACGGGGGCGGTCGAGGTGGGGGTGGGGGAGTGGGGTGTGGTAGTGGGGGAGTGCAGCGGCGGTGGCGGTGGGGGATCGAGGAGGAGGAGCGAAGGGGATCGAGGAGAAGGAGCGAAACCCCCTGTCCATGCGCGCACGGCAGATCTGAATGAGGCAGGCGCGGGGCGGGTCCACGTGTAAGTGGCGTTACGTTATAGATACACAGAACGTGGGAATTTTGTGGCGCGTGGATTAGGATGCGCCACAGAATCATCACGTTCTGTGGCGCATGGGCTGTGTGCGCCACTGATATGGTCCCGGGTTTTGAAAATCGCACGGGGATCGTGGGACCCACCGTCTTTCTGTGGCGCGTGGACAGGGATGCGGCACAAAAAGAAGATATTCAGTGGCGCATAGATGTGTAGCGCACGTTTATTGATGCGCCACTAAATCTTTTTTTTATGGCGCATGTGCCAGATGGTGCGCCACAAAATGTCATCCTACGTATAAGACTTCTCCTATTAATGGAGTATAAAAGTATGGTGCACTCGCGTACTCTCAAAAAAGTTAATTGAATCGGAGGCAAAATCTGACCCAGGTAGGGATCTGAACGATGGGTTTCACACAGAACGTGTGAACACATGATCGAAGCGGTCAAATGCTGGAAGTGTCGGTCGCACGAATTTTGTCAACGGCTAGCGCAAAACACACGGACTTGGTTTCTTCAAGCGTTAGCAGAACTCAGCATTCAGTCAGCACGCAGGGGCCCTGTCAGTTTCGTCAGATAATTTGGAAACTCCTATAAAGACAAGGAGCAGTATTGGCACGAAGCTAGCGTTCATCGCATTTTCAAGACCAGATGTTTGTTTATTGGAGTAGTAGTAGTCAGGATCAAATGAGTAAGGAGATCAGAACATTAAGCAGGTAGATGCAACGTGGCGATAAATATAATTGATAAAGGAGCTGCGATCGAGTGGTGTGTCTGCGTTTTTTTAAAGAGAGCAACCTGGCACGCCGGTAAAGGGTCTTGACGACGCTTTCAAAATCCACCGGAAGCGGCCCGATCAGGTGAATGTCAAGCTAGCCCGTTGCATGGAAAAGGCCTATCGCAGTAGAGTAGACACCCTAACAAACGGCGATTACTTTCCTGACAATTCTCTCAACAAAATCTTCTATATCTAAATAAGAACTTCTATATATAAATAGAAATAGCCCACTACATGATTTCTCTCAACATGCAAACTACACTGCTGAGTCACGCCATCAGATTGCAACTAGAGTAAAAAAAAATGAGATCAAAAGGCTCAACAACACTTGCATCCCAGTGCTTCCTTCCCCCAGTGCCCAACGCCGCCGGCCACCTCGGCCGCGGCGTAGCCGTTCCGTGCTCACCCCGACCACGGGCTCCACCGGCGCCATGGCCTCCCCTGCCGCTCCGTCCGGGCGGGTCCAACTTTCCCCGGGCTCATCGGATTCTGACGCCACGCCGGCCGGGGCTGCGCTCGGACCGGGCACCCGCCTTTTCACGGATGTGGTTGGTTCTTCTTCCTCGCCTTCAAGTCCTGTCGCGGCTGCACCGGTGATGAGGCCGCCGATGCCAGTCAGGCCACGCATCCAATCAATGGTGGTAGCTCCTAGGCTTGTGCCTGCGGCTGACCCGCCGGCCGCCGAGCCCGGCTGGCAACTTGTGAGTTATCACAAGAGGAAGCAGCCCCGCTCCTCACCTTCTTCGGGACAGGGCAGTTATGGCGGCCTGCCCCCAAACACCACCTTTCATGGCGTCTCCGGCTACAGAAAGGACGTGCTGGAGAGGTGTTACCGATGCCTTGACCGCAACCACCGCGTAGCCCTCTGCATCAACCCCACACGCTGCATCCATTGCCTCCGCCACCGGCACAGCGCGCGTTTCTGCCCAGACAAACACCTGCCTCGACTACCCATCTCTCTGCTCGACACCGCCCCGCCTTCCCCTTGCCGGAGCAACCCAGTCAGCCACCGTCTCGCTTACCCCACCAACCACCCCGCCGCCACCAAAGCCCCTGTGAAGACGAGGCTCGTGTTCCCACAGCCCATCGCCACGCCGCTTGCCTCTACTGCCGAGGCCAATCTGTCGGGCGCGCCGCCGCCGCCGCCACCAATGACCTCCCTCCCATCCGACGTTGGCTCCCACCGCTGCAGGCGCACTAGCTGCGTCATGGACCTCGATCAGGAGCTCCTCGTCGAGGAGGGGCGGCTGCGTGACACCGCGCTCATCCTAACTCCGGTAGGCGACGCGCCCACGCTCATCTCCACCAACATAGCGAACGCCATGATGGCGGATTTCGCCGACCTTCCGTATGGCGAGTTCCAGGTCTCCCTGATGTACCCGGGCGCCTTCTTCATTCGTTTCTCCGATCGCCGTTGGGCGGAGCTCGTCGCGACGGCACCGATGGTGCACTTCCGGGGCAGACCCATACTCGTGCGCCGGTGGTCCAGGCTCACCTTCGCTACTGAGCACCCTTGCCGCTATAGTGTGCGCCTCTTCCTCGAGGGGCTGCCCGCATACGCCTGGTCGGTGGCCCGGGTGCAGAAGCTACTGCCTGAGTGCGAGATCTACGAGGTTGCGGCCGAGACGGCGGACAAGACCGACCTTTCCTACTTCGTGCTGAAGGCCTGGGTGGAGGACCCGGAGGACGTGCCCACGGTGGCTACCCTCAAGATGCGCCCTGCCTCTCGCAGCATCAATGTCGAGCGGTCGCCTCTGCTTCACCATCATGTTCTCGTCCACTTGGATGCCGTCACGTACCACCCTCCTCGCTCGGCCCCAGCCGAAGGGCTGGGACCGCGACGTGGGGATGGGAACGACGACGATGGACCGGAGGCCGAGCTGGAGGAGAAGCCGCTACCGTGGGCTCGTGGCCATGAAGACGATGCATGGCGGAGGCGCGGGGACGCCGCTACGGACCTGGCCGCAAAGACACGCCGGCGGGGGAGCTCCCGTCATTATGGCGGCAGGTTCCATGCGGTGGACCCGTTCGGCTCGCTGCCCGCCGGCGGCGACGGAGATGCTGCGGCGGCGCTGGCGTTGCTGGGCGCTAGCGGCGCACCTCACGGCGTCGAAAACCCTAACAGCGCGACCCTCGATGCCATTGAGATTACGCAAGATAGGTTGACCGGGCGGCTGTCGCACGCTGGGACGGACCTGCAAGAACAAGTGACGCGGGCCACCACTTCCCCTTCCGTGATAGGGGACTGCCCCGAGGTGTCAGAAAACGGCCCCGACAAGACGCTCCTTGCCTTTCCTAGCCGTGCTCATGGCGAGACCCTGGAGCGGACCAAGGTGCCGTCCATGCCCGTGCCCTGCGCCGCACTAGACCTGTCGGGGCCGCAGGATACGACTATGGTAGGTGATGGGTTCCTCGTCACGGGTGGATCCATGTCGCCAGGTGGACAAGATGTTGGCCTCCCCACGTCCACGCAAGCAGGGGGTGGGTCGGCGCCCGAGGGGCACGAGGTTTCCCACGACCTGGCCACGCCACCCGCGACTGGCCTAGCTACGCCAGGTGGAGGATTGCTCGGGCCCGCTGGGCCTCAGCTGCCGCCGGTCGCCACACCCACGCAGGCCTCTCAGCTTGAACCGGTCACCCCTCTCATCGGGTTCATGGAGCTCGTCCGCCTGCCGACGCCATCGGCCCTGCTGCAAGGGCCGCCCACGGCGCCCGGAAAAAGGTGCACGCGTCGAAGAACGCCCGGAACCGCCACCCGCCACAGCCTCCGCATCAAGAACAACAGGAAGCCTGGGCTCACCGGCTCGGGCAACAACTCCCTCCGCCTAGCGCGCCGACTGATCATGAGCAAGAGGGGATTGGCGATCGCAGAGCCAGGAGAAGAGGAAGACCAGCTGGCGCTTGAGAAGTACGCCACAGCTTTTGACAATTCGCTTGATGACGCAAAGTTGGCAGCGCTCTCTGTGCTGGTCAAGAAAGGACAGGGACGCTCGCGCGGACAGGGCCGCCGCGTCTAAGGATTCCCGCGCGCCCAGCTCCGTCGTTTTCAGTTTCCATGATTAGTTACTGCATTCTCATTTGGAACGTCCGTGGTTTGAATAGTTTAGCTCGTCGTGCTGTCGTCCGTGGTGTAGTCCAATCGCATCGCCCTGCTGTTGTTTGTCTGCAAGAGTCAAAATTAGCCTTTGTTGATGTGTCGATCATTCAAGATTGTTGTGGTCCGCAATACTCTGAGTTCTTCTTTGCGCCTGCTGATGGCACTCGAGGCGGGATCATCGTGGCCTGGAACCCTGACGTTGTGTCCCTTGATACACCCACTATTTGCCCAACGTTCATCGCCGCTCACTGTACCTGGAAGTTGTCGGGGTTCAGCTTCAACCTCCTCTCTGTTTATGGGCCGCAGCTAGTTCCAGACAAGTTGCAGTTCCTGCAGGAGATCAAGCCTTATTGCTGTAGCTCGGATCCTTGCATCGTTGCTGGAGATTTCAACCTGATCTTGCAAGCGTCAGACAAAAGCTCAAACAACATCAACAGGCGCTCGATGGCTGCCTTTAGGAGATTTGTAGCAGAACAGGAGCTTGCCGATTTGCACCTCCATGGCCGCCACTACACCTGGTCCAATGAGCAGGTGAATGCTGTTAAAGTCAAGCTAGACAGAGTTCTCATGAATGAGTTGTGGGAGGAAGGGCACCCTGCTTGCCTGCTGCAAGCGCTCTCATCTGATCTCTCGGACCACTGCCCATTGTTGCTCACCACCGATGCCAATTTTAGACCCCCGAGACACTTTAGATTTGAAAATTATTGGACCACGATCGAGGGGTTTCAAGATGTCGTGCGGCAGTCCTGGGAGCAAGCTTCTACTTGCGCTGACCCGTTCCTAAAACTCCACTGCAAGCTGACTCGGCTGGCGCGTGCACTGAAGCGTTGGAACGCTGAAAATATCGGTGATCTCAAGCTGCGCTCCATGATCACTAGTGAGCTTATCGGACGGCTTGATGAGGCAATGGATCGCCGCCAGTTAACCGTGCAGGAACAACAATTCAGAAACATGCTCAAGGTGAACCTGTTAGGCATTGCGGCTTTGCAGCGCTCACATTGGCGGCAGCGCTCTAGGTTGCGGTGGCTAAAGGACGGCGACGCAAACACGTCCTTTTTCCACTCTAAGGCTTCGGCACGCCGTAGGAGGAATTTGGTGCTATCGCTGGAGCACGAGGACATGGTGGTCACGGGTCAGGAGGAGAAGTTGGACGTGTTTCATTCGTTCTTCTCCAAGCTGATCGGTGAGAAGAGGACCAGAACACACACCATAAATTTTGACGGCCTCAATTTTGCCAGGACGCCACTTCACGATCTGGACCGGGACCTTACCTCTGAAGAAGTTCGGGCTGCTTTGTTTGATATCGATAGCTCAAAGGCTCCTGGGCCTGACGGCTTCTCGGGCCTTTTTTATCAGTCATGCTGGACAATTATCGAAGGGGACCTAATGGAAGCAGTCCAGGCGTTTGCAACTCTCAACACCCAGCGCCTATCTAGCCTTAACGCCGCCACATTAGTGTTGCTGCCAAAAAAGCCTGATGCCAAAGCAGCTAAGGATTACAGACCGATCAGCTTACTCTGTTTCTTCGCCAAACTGATCATGAAGGTGCTTGCAAAGCGTCTGCAGCCAAAGATGGGCCAGCTAGTGTCTCCCTCACAAAGTGCATTCATCAAGACGCGGGTGATTCACGACAACTTCAACTATGTCAGAGGTCTAGCTCGGGCCTACTACCTGAAAAAGACACCGACGCTGTTGGTAAAGCTGGATGTCGAAAAGGCCTTCGATAGTCTCTCCTGGGAATTTCTTCTTGAGGTGCTCGAGGCAAAGGGCTTTGGAACGCGTTGGCGAGATTGGATCTCGGTGATACTTGCTTCGGCTTCTTCTCGGATCCTTGTCAATGGAGAACTCTCCGATGTTATTTGGCACCACAGGGGCCTTCGGCAAGGCGACCCTCTTTCACCGCTACTTTTTGTGATTGCGATGGACGTGCTTTCTGCTCTGCTTGCCAAGGCAGATGAGCTCGGAGTTCTCAAGCCCATTGGAGGAAAGCTTCCAAGGTTCCGCGCATCCCTCTACGCGGATGATGTCGTGTTATTCATCAATCCTGACATGGGGGACGTCCGGGCGGTAAAGCAAATTCTGGAGGTTTTCGGAGAAGCGACAGGCCTGCGCACAAATTTCAGCAAAAGCTCAATTTCACCGATCAGATGTGATGGTATCAACATACAGCCCCTGCTGCTTGAGCTACAGTGCCCTCTATCGCCGCTGCCTTTCACATACCTGGGGATGCCGCTCTCTGTCACGCGCCTTCGTCGTGCAGACCTCCAGCCTGCGCTGGACAAGGTCCTGAACATGATGCAGACCTGGAAACGGATCAACACCACGGCAGGCCGGCTCGCGCTGCTCATCGCTGTCATCTACGCCATGCCGGTTTTCCAAATCATGTGCGTGCACCCTGCGGCTTGGCTCTTGAAGAAACTGAACAAGGCTGCACGGGGCTTCCTATGGGCAAATAAAGATGTAGCCACTGGTGGCCGCTGTCTTGTGAATTGGAAAAAAGTGTGCTCGCCAAAGGAGTACGGCGGTCTGGGAATCCCCAATTTGGCGGCGCACAGCGTAGCCCTAAGGTGCAGATGGCTTTGGCAAAGCTGGATGACAACGAACAAACCTTGGGCTGGACTTTCCTTACCCATCGATGAAAAAGTGAGGGCTCTGTTCGAGGCTTCGGTTCAGTTCCTGATTGGGGATGGCGCTGCAACACAATTTTGGACAGACCCATGGCACGAGGTGGGCAAGTTCAGTACAACCTTCCCTGACCTGTTCAAGCAGTGCACCCTGCGGCGTATCTCGATCAAGCTCGCATTGACTGATGACAAATGGGTTCGGCATCTCAAGGCTAACCTTGCTGGGGCAGCTGTCGTTCAGTTCACCAGGCTTTGGACTCTGCTCCTCGACGTGCACCTCCTGCAAGACGTGCCTGACAGACTTCGATGGAAGTGGACAACAAATGGCGTCTACTCAGCCAAATCTGCATACGAGGCACAATTCATCGGGACCATCCGCCCAGTTTTCCCCGAGCTCATCTGGCACGCCGATGCACCTCCTAAATGTCGTTTCTTCTCTTGGCTTGCTGTGCAAGGGCGCTGTCAAACTGCAGAAAACCTTGCGCGCAAGGGATGGCCTCACAATCCTATCTGTGCCCTTTGCGGCACTCTGCCGGAGACAACGACCCATCTGCTGGCCACTTGCGATTACGCCCGTCAGGTTTGGCAGCTCGTCATCGACAAGGCTGATCTCCCCCCAACCTGAAGCCGACAATGGCCACGACGTCACTATCGGTTTGGCTGCACAACACGTCGTCGAGCCTACCGCAGGAGGTGGCGATGTCCTGGCGCTCCATCGTGCCCCTTGTGTGGTGGTCGCTCTGGCTACAACGCAATAGCAGGATTTTTCACAACAAATCGTCGACGCCTCCTCAACTGTTTCTGGCAATTATTGCCGAAGCAAGGGACTGGGTGAACGCAGGCAGGAAGAGGGTGCGGGCTCTTCTAGAGAGACCCCTGGAACCTGACTAAGTGTGTGTCCTTTTTCTTCTTCGCTGTTGGAGTAGCCTTACTCCTGATGTGTAATTTGTTTTAACCCTGTCTTCTAATCGCAATGAAAAGCAGCCAAGCTGCTTTCTCGTCAAAAATGAGACCCATGGGCACTAGCACCCAGGGCTGAAGACTCCTTTGTGAGAAAATCCAGAATAATTCGTCTCCGATGGGAATCGAACTCAGGATGTCAAGAGTGCTCAGCCACTCTCCAACCACTGGGCACTGCCCTGTTCTCAATTGCAACTAGAGTAGTTCGTTAGGATATGGAAAGGCTCACTGCGTTCATTTCCCTCCCTGACGATACGGTTCCTCTCCCTTCATGCTGCCATTTTTTCGTCTCCCTCTCTTTATAACTGGTGGAAATCAATGCTACCCACTCACTCCAACCCTATTTGTTCCATGTCATCCACTGACTAAATGGTGCACGAGGATAAAAAAAAAGTATTGTCACTAGTTACACCAGATGTTCTTTGAAAGACTGGTGATTCACATTTTTGGGCTGGCCTCATGGCTACCAAAAGGTATATTTTCCCACTTAGATCTTTCTCAATTAGAGATGGATCGGAAATTCGCTTTTGGAAGGATAAATGGCTAGGACAATACTCTCTCACAAAACAATATCCGGCTTTGTATGCGATTGTACGAAACAAGAGCGACACGATTGCTCAGGTGTTGGGTTCCTCTCCGCTAAATGTTTCGTTCAGGCGAATTTTACTTGGAACAAGACAAACATTTTGGAATGCTTTGCTCATCCGATTGGTCTCCATCCAACTGTCGGAAGGTCCGGATAAATTTCATTAGAATCTTACGAAGAAGGTAAATTCTCGGTTAATTCCATGTATAAAGCTTTAATCTTACCTAAAATTCCAGTCGATGTTAAAAATAATAATAAAATTTGGAAGATGAAGATCCCGCTAAAAACTAAAGTGTTTACGTGGTATCTTCGTCGAGTGGTAATTCTTACAAAAGATAACCTTGCCAAACGAAATTGGAATGGAATGTGTCTTCTGTCAATACGACGAGACTATTACACACTTATTATTTCAGTGCGAGTTCGCTATATCCATATGGTCAGCCATCCAGATTAGTTCTACCTTACATCCCCCGACCACGGTGGCCAACATTTTTGGTAGCTGGCTAAACGGGGTTGATACTAAGTTTAAACTATTTAGTAGTAAGGTGGTAGTGATTGTCGTTATTTGGTCGTTGTGGCTATGTAGAAATGACAAGGTTTTTAATGACAAAAATAATTCTATTATGCAGGTTATCTACCGGTGTACAGCTACGCTACGAGCTTGGTCAGCCCTGCAGCGTGTGGAGCACCGGGATTTGTTCCTGGAGGTGGCGGGGCGTTTGGAGGCAGCGGCCATGGAACTATTCTCCCGGCATGGATGGCAACATAGACTCTGGATCGGCCTCCGGATGGCCTACCGTGCTCTGAAAGTAATAAAGGTCCTTTTATCTAAAAAAAATTACACCAGCCACCCAAGTACCTTTTGTGCAAATCAGTCTCACAACTTGTAATTGGCGAAACCGCGATACTTAAACTTATGTTGTAGGCACTATAGAGTGGTTGCGGAGAACTGGAGATGACATGTGGTACACCACGCTGGCAAGTGGCACGTGCCTCGTCTTGACTATTTGTTGGAAATCACTCGGTGAGGTGGAGTTTACATGAAATATCGATGTTTTCATATAAGATAAAAAACAAATTGACTCCCTTGATTTTCAAAACAGCAACCCTAGATACCCCATGATGACGACTCACGATGGTGAGCGGCAAGGGTTGTGATTGGAGGCGAGCGTGTGGATCGATTGGCACGGTTATACGGCCGGTCCTATTTGACGACCAGGTCGTGCGCTAATAGCGGACAAGGCGAGGTCGAGGAAGAATTCCCAGGACGAGGCGGCGCCGACGACGCCGCGACTTAACTTGGGGGGTGGGGTGCTCGCCGGCGACGAGGTTTGTGGTGGTGGGGGGCTTTAGAGGGATGGCCGGCCGGAGGGCGGAGGACTGGCGGTGGGCCGTGGTTGGAGGGCGGGGCGCGGAGGCGGCGCGGTAGCGGCGCCGAGCGCGGGGGGCGGGAGCAGGCGGCCTGGTCGGCGGTGGCGGGAGGCTCGAGGAGGAATAAGAGAGGAGGAGGTGCAGCGGAGGAGGAAGAAGGCGGAGAAAGGGAGACGGAGGCGGAGCACGTGCGGGCGTGCAGAGGGCGGTGGCGGCGGGGGGTCGGGGGGTGGTCGTGCAGTAATACTGCAGGACCAGGTCGTCAAACAGGGGCACCCTTATACGGCCAGTCCTACCTACCTAAAACTTGGTCCGGGTCTAAAAAAATCCCGACACTGAATCTCAGGCCCTGACCCCTCAAAGCCCGACCCTAGCCAGAATCACACATTAAAGATTAAAGTGGGACGGAACTAGAACGTATGTCTCCACCAAGACAGTAATCCATTTATCCCCATTGTCCCACAACCCAATTATCCAACTAACACGATTTTTTAGTGGGCTTTATAGGGATTATCCGACATGGCCCCGGAAATCCCAACAAATTCGGACATGCACATCGACGAATTCAGGGTCTGCCGCCTTCGAGCACCGGGTAGGCACCATCTCCTGCCCCAACATCCTACACTTTTCATTTCCCTTGCTCTTTCTCGCGCGGTGGCACGACTGGACACGGAGGCGCGACGCACACACCGAGGTGGCCTGCGAGGACGACCATTTTCCGTCTGCACCCGGCAAGGTGAAGATCGAGCACAACAGGCGGCCAATGAGCACGAGATGGCTCCAGGGGGCGCGTGCAGGCCACCAGCGAGGACGGTGCGGCTCCAGCGGGAGCATCCTAGCCGCCGTAGAAACGAGCAGGTGAAGACGGCATGGCTCCAGCGGATTCCTTCGGTTGGGAGAAGTTGACGGTGGAGGGCTCTGGCTGGGAGAGGCGGCGCCGTGCGTCATCGGATTCCTCCGATTGGGAGAAGGAGGCGACAACACATGGATCTCCCAAGGCGACGACGGCGACGGAGGCCATATGTGGACTTTTCATGGGCTAGGTGGGCTCGTCGCACTCATACCGTACGAGATATGTGGATTTGTTAACGGGTTAAGTGGGTTTCCTATCACGGGATTAGTGGCATGTCCATCCCACTTGAATTCGTATCACACATCTAAGTCGGGCCCGGGCCTGACTATCAGTTTCAAATGTCAGGCCCGAGAGCCGGGCTGGACATGGCCAAGTATAGGCACGGTGAGTGGCGAAGACTTCCGATGGGTTTCGATTTCGGGTCTTTTATATGGTGCAATACGACGTCGGAAGCTCAGTTGAAAGATGTGGCCTTTTAGCATGCTTGGGTACTAGAAATCAAGAAAAATTTACCGGAGAAACCAAGCATTCACTGTCCTTTAAAAAAAAAAGAAGGCAAAATATTTACTTTATTCATTAATTAAGAAGAATGTGGCCGGTTTATTAGTGGAAGAAACCGGACGAAAACCATACAATGCACACCAACACCATATGGAGCAGGCCACAACATCTAAGCTAAACAAACAACTCCAAGAAAACAACCACCCGACCACCGACGAAAACGTCTAACCGACTACAACCCTGAGTTGTGAACACGACAATTTGAATTAGGCTCAACCGTCAAGCAAAAGCGAAGATTTCCTTGCACCACGAAACTTCTTTCTTGTTTTCCTTAGAGACGTTTCCACCTTCATGAAAACACTATCTGAAGCCGTCCCCGCCAAGACGCATGCAATATCCTTACCATATCCAGGACAAGCTGCATCTAAATCGACAAGCAAGTCGCAAAACTCTTTACCAAACGGTGCCTCAGAGTTAGGCGCCAACACACCTGTCTTAACCTGCTCACTGAATTAAACAATAAAACTATATCCAGGATTCACTGTCCTTTTTTGGGCAATTACCGGGACCTCCTAATTAAACAATAAAACTATGGAGCAAAAGTGGCATGTGAAAGTGGCGAAATAGAACTGAACCTATGGAGCGAATTTTGCACTACTTGACCCACCTTTATATAATGCCTACGGATAAGTAACACTGACGGGAAAGTCCCACCAGATCCCAAGGCTTTATGTGGGGTTTAGCTTGATTCGGACTCTGTTCTTATTGCAGAAACACTCTTATACCAGCTAAGCGTAGTGGACACCGACTTCCTTGGATCATTCCGGCGCAAATGCAAGCACATGTCATTGTTCTCGCCTAAATTAGTAGGTTGTCAATGCTGGCAAATTGAGACGATTCTTCCCAAGAAAGAGGCTGTCTTAAGAAAGGGCAAGTCAAATACTAGCTCTTTGAGTAGCATTATAGGGCTCCAAGCAGCCAAAGCAGAGGATAGGGAATAAAACCGCAAACTGTTGCTGCTCTCCAAGCAATATATTGTCAATTAGGGCATCTCGAACGATTTCACGTGTTTGGAAAGACGCTCTCGGTCGGTACATTTAGACCAACCGACTTAACTGAAACTGCCAGACTGTGGATCATGAGCACAGAGAGAACGGCATGTATATTGATGTACGAGGACTTGGGTGATCACCCAAAACCTGCAGGGGTTAGTTCCGTGCGGGGAACGATTCCGTAACAACCGAACGAAGCCTACTTGTGCAATGCTGCTCCTACTCGTGGACGGACGAGCATGATGTCCTCCCTCCTCCGCCTCTTCCTCGCCCTCCGCAGGATCTCCAGCGCGTCCTCGCTCACTTCCTCCCCATTCGTACTCCCCGCCGCAACTTCACCTTGCACACACAGATACACGGCGACAGCGTCAGATACCCAGCTTGCTGCTGCTACTTGCTTTCTAAACCAGTACGTGGTAATGAGGAAGATCAGCAGCTCTACCTGCTCCGGTCTTCAAACTGACGCGGGAAGGGCTCGCGTCGCTGCCCTCCTCCTCGCCGTCATCATCCCAGTCGATGATTATGCTGAACGGCACCTGCATTTATTTGTTGCATCATCAATCAAGCAGTGAAAGACAGAATCAGCATACCGCAAGGCACACCTTTCCAGATCAACCTACTATTCCACTATTTGCTTAATTAACTAGTCCAAAGCAGCACAGAAATATAGACAGCATATCAGAGTAAATTCAGTGATGTGTGCCTTCTGCAGGGCCCAGAAATTCAGTGACACCTTGGGCCACTAGCAACATTGCATGAGGCGATTCTTTAATCCTTTGTCAACATATATAAACCATCAGTTTTTTTTTAGAGAAACATGTATCACCGTTTCACTGAGCTTGAAAGGAGCAAGGTAGGTTGCACGCATGAGTTACCTTCTTAGTTGGCGCTTGGGGATTGCTGGTACAGCTTTGGTCCTTCAGCAAAGAACAAAAAATGAAGTGAAAGGAGAATACTGAAAGACTTGCGCATTCGATTAGTTGAGTAGCAAAGGACACGTACTGCCAGCGTTTGTATCACATCAGGCTTACTGTTGAGCGATCTGATAGCTCGAACAATCCCCTGTACGAAGAGGTAAACATCAGAAAATTGTAGACCAAGATTGGCCCAATTTAGTTGTTGTAGCACGTGGAGCGACAAACTTTTAGCATGCCATGTGATATAAAGGACTGTGCATGTTATTAAAGCCATCTTTTAACTTCAACATAAAAATGCTGAAGTAAGCAATAGCACACACTGAGATTTTTAATGTTAGATACCATGAATATACAAGGAAATGGTGCTTCCTGAATATCAATAATATATACACAATAAAATGATACGGACCAGCTCATGTTTACATGAAACTGAACTCACACATATGGATGTACGAGAGGATTCACATACTGGTAAATCAGCAAGATAATTACTTATATGCACAGGCCAGCCATCAGAGATAACTTCCAAACACAAGTGAACAGAGTAGTAACGAAACTAGAGTGGTTGATCATAGCAATACACTAGTGGAATCCGGGGCTGTAGTCCCGGTTCCAGAGGGGCTCTAGTCCCGGTGTAGCAACCGGGACTACCAAAGCGGGACTAGAGCCCCCCCCCCTTTGTCGTGTGTTAAACCGAACCGGGACTAGAGCCCTCCCCCAATGAGAGGCAAGCACGTGGACGCGGCTGTGCGTGGGGAGGTCGACCCCTTTAGTCCCGGTTCGTAACACGAACCGGGACTAGCAGTTTGCTTTTTTTTTTGAATTTCGACCAATTTTTAGGGTTTTGCTTTTTTTCGTTTCGAGCAGTTTTCAGGGTAGGGGTTTCGACCAGTTTTTCGTTTCGAGCAGTTTGCTTCATGCGCACAAAACACGTAAAAAATATTGTACGAAGCGTGTGAAGTTGCATCATGCGTATACACAATTACATAAAGATCACGTTGATAACACATACACAATTAAATACGTGGTAAATCGAGATCACGTTGTCCGGTTCCAGGAACTTTTTTACATGGAGATCAATATTACATGTGCGCATACTAGTCAAAATTGTGGAACTCTCCGGTGACCGGTATGACATGGTCGAGGAAAAATCCCGCCAACTCCTCTGCAATTGCTTTGAAGCGGGTATTTAGTGGTAACTCGCTGCGCTTTCTTGCCAACTGTAAAATAATGATATCACAATGAATATATGAGATATGAAGCACGATTGATGGTATAAAAATAATGTTGTGACTAGAGCTTTACGTACTTCACGACTTCTTTTGCTCGTCAAACTCTCGTTCACCACATTGTGCATGTACTCGCAGACGAAGAATCCACATAAGTCAGTCCCGGTTGGCTGTCTTAGGCAAGTCTATAGAAGAATAGAATATAATCAAATAATAATAAAGTGTGATAATGGTGCATGGGACTAGTTATAGTACTATACTTACTGTGTTAGGACGCCACACCAGCTTCTTTGGCCATCCACTGGTCGGATCTTCCGCGATGAACGTTTCCCAAACGCTGCCCGACAAATAAAATGAATAAAAATGAGTCCTAAATTTGTTGATACTAGGAAATGAACGAAAGAGGCAATAAGAAATGAAATTACCTTGTCACCAAATCAAATAATGTCTTGTATTCTGTAGGGCATCTCCTTGACGAGTCAAGGGTAACAATTTCTCCTTTCCGCAAGTTAATAACGAGAAGAATGTAATGGTATCTGCGCACGTTTATAAATAGTCATGCATAACTTATCAATTAAACTTAAGATCGGGTGAGAAAAATAGAAATAGTAATAAACAGTAACACTCACTTGAAATTGTAACGCCATAATATATATTTTTTGTAAGCTTGTCGCTTGAAAAACATTAGCAAATTCCCCGGTGTATGCTTGTTCACATTTGGATCAATTATGTTATCTTCATGCATTATATGGGGGTCAATGAACCCAATGTCCTTGATTTTCTGCTTCTTGCAGTCTTGCATCTTCTTTCTGCGTAATACACAGCGCACAAAATATTATAGAGAGGATTATCACAGACAATGAACGAGTTGAGTTAAAGACTAAAATTACTGAAATAGATCACTTACAGACAATAGGCACTGATGATTGATTTGTCGAGGGCCCGGAGATTGTATAACTGAAAGAATTCGGAGAAGTAAATGATGATACTGTACTCTTGGAAATAATGCTCTTCCTTAACATCCAACATGAGAGCATCTTTCCCCTCCTTTACGGCATTCTTGTACCAGGCTTGAAGTTGCCGCATTCTTGTGGGTAAGTCGCCGTCGAGTAAATTCTCCCCGGGAACATAATTAGCAACAACATCAGCAAAGGGAATATCATCTCCTGGATCATGCGTATATACCAGGTCCCGCACCTTGATGTTTTTGAGAACATTATCGTTATCCACCTTAAGCGGGGGGGCCGACTGTGCGTCTTGTTCTCCGAGCTGAGCAACTTGTTTCCCTTTTTTCGATCGATTTTCCATCTCTTCTTCATACGACTTCTCAATCGAGCGAGCATAGTCTGTTGGAAGCGGCGGTGGAGGATTGTATAGGGCGTCGAGGCAACGGTCAATTTTCTCCTGAGGAATTCCGGCAGTAAATTTTGGAGGAGGCAATTGTTTCGCTAACGCTTTCTGTTTCACGCGCTCAAGCCAGGCATCCGTATGTTCTTTGCAGGCGATCTCGTTTTCCTCGGCGGTTTTCTCCCAAGGTAACTTTGGAGTAGGCGGCGGTGTTTTCTGCTTTCTAGGTTTCTGCCTCCTAACAGGAGAACCGGACTAGCGCTTCCTCGAGAACGACTTAACAGGCGGCAAAGACTGAGATGGCCTCGCGCTGGGGACCCTCTCGGAGAGCGGTGGGCTTTGCTGATGAGTTGGAGATGGACTCGGGCTGGGGTCCCTATCGGGGAGGTGTGGGCTTTGCTGATGAGGGGGAGATGGACTCGGTCTGGGGTCCCTCTCGAGGAAGAGTGGACTTTGCTGATGAGGTGGACTCCTAGAACGAGGAGACGGTGGCCTTGGCTGGTGTTCTGGAAAGACGATGTATTTCTTGGGCCACAGGGCGAAGCCACGCTTGACGTCTGCCAATGTCTTCTCTTCGTCACCTCCAGGAATCTCAAGGTCCAAGGTTTCAAATCCCGGCATAATTTCATCCACCCCGACACGAGCATAGCCATCTGGAATTTCACCACAATGGTAGAGTTCTCCAGGTTGGATTACTAAAGCAAGGCCCACCGCCACCTTCAAAGTTATGTTTCTCATTGCTATATGTAGCTCACAACTTGTAGGCTCTGTGATGTCATCCACAGGGTAGGGACCATCGACTTGACGCGTGGAACCAACGCTGCTCCTACCTCGAGATGGGGCGACATCGGCTTGAGGATCTAATTCCACCCGCTGCTGAGGTTCCGTTCTTTGCTCCTTCAATGCTTGCAGCATTTCCCGTGTCTCCTTCAGACCACGTTCCAGTTCTGATATCCGGTCGGCCTCCTTCTTCTTACTTCTGTTGCGGCTTCTATAAGTGTTAGCGGAATCCGGCCACGCAGTCTTAAACGTAGTACCGCCGGGATAGCCTCGAGCTCGTCCAACATGTTCTGGATTACCCAGGGCCCGGGTCAGCTCGTCATCCTCTCTATCGGGTATGAACGTACCATTGCGAACATCGCGAATTGCATCTTCAAGCTTCTTTTTGATTTTGTCAACTAAATCCTTCCATTTTCCTTTTCCAACAATCTCTCCAGTAACTGGGTCCAACACTGCCCCATGCGCGAACAACCAGAATTTTGATCTCTCGGGCCAGTCAAGTGTCTGTGGACGGACCCCTGATCGAAGCAGTTTTTCTTCATATGCTAACCACTTAGGAATGGCGCTCTTGTAGCCACCTGTCCCCAAACTATGGTGATATATCTTCAACTTAGCATTCTCCTTATTTACCTCCGATCGGGAAATAGCCATATCTGATTGCCTATATGCCTTAAACGCCGCCCATTCAGGTTCTAACTTCTTCCCTTGTGCTCCAGTGAAATCTGGGTCTTCTTTTGTTTCTTCATATTGATTCCATAACTTTTTCTTCCAGTTACGGAATTGTTCTGCCATCTTCATAAGAGTCCACTTCTTGAGGTTATCTTTCTTCATTTTAGAGAGATCTTGCGGGAGGGTGAAATGTGATAACAGCGTGTCATAAACCAAATCCTTAAGAACTTGGTGAACATAACATGGGTCCTCCACATCTGCGGCCGCCGGCTTATTCCATTCACGTATGCTGATTGGGATCATGTCCCTAACAATAACTCCAGCTTGACTTATAAATTTGCTGCGGTTCCGTTTTGGTTCGAGCGGTTCGCCATTATCAGCAATTTCCTCAATGGGTAACTTTGGATCCTCGCTCGTCATTCTTTTTGCCTTGCCTCGAGGAGCAGATGCTGGCTGTTTTTTGGCAGATTTGCTCGATGCGGATGGCTAAAATAAAAATGAGTCGTTAATAAATGCAACACAAATAAATTAATGCATGTAGTTAACAAATAACATATCGCCCTATTATATACACAGTTACACCTCTCCACCGGAGTTTGTTGCGGTCACATCTTGTGACTCCATTCCAATCTCGAAGTCGTTCAAGAATTGTTCGAAATCATCATCATTCACATCTCCTCCAGCTCGGGCATTGTTATAAATTAGCTGCTCCATTTGGTCTTCAATCTGCTCATCTCGTCCAAATAGTATTTCTTCCATCGGCTCCTCTCGAAAGTGCTCCATAGCTCAAATTTACCTGTAATCATTTACCACAATCTATTTTACAACAATCTATTCAAAGAATATAAATTATGACTGAAACATAAACACGTTAAATTCACGAATATATGCATACATATAATTCACATAAAGTGAGCATAAACACGTTTGAGTATTATGTTCGTATGCATACACAAATGCCAAAAATATACAAATGCAAAATAAGGTGCACAAATTGCTCATATTCAAAATTGTATTAAACTCAAAGATTTCACACCTTTTTTTTTGGATATTTCGACGGGAACTTCAACAACAGATCTATGTGTCAACGGTTTTTTCATTGAAGTTACCATCTGTGGTAACTTATTATTAAACCTATGCAAGTATCAAAATGGTTCACTAGTAATACTATGCATATACATAATTCACATTTACAAATTTTCATCACATCACATATAACTCTCACTATTTTTTAATAGATCGTATAACTCTCACATATAACTCTCACACTAGCTAATTGCCCGTGCGTTGCTACGGGTTAAAATATTTGAATGACTTGTATTTCATAAATATGCTCATAAATATACTCCCACAAATTATACTAAGTACAATGTGGTCTATGTACAAAAGAATACATTTCACATAGAATAAATTTTGAAATGGCACAATGAAGTTACAAAATATTTCTTTCACATGTTCTCACGTAGAATAAATTTTGAAATGGCACAATCAAGTTACAAAATATTTCTTTCACGTGTTCTCACAGAGAATAAATTTTGAAATGGCACAATCAAGTCACAAAATATTTCTTTCACATGTTGGCAAGAACCAATTATATTCAACTGTAGTCAAATAACTATAATTTATAAAAAGTTGCACATTATCTAGCAAATTTTCAATCTAAGGTACAAATCCTACCATATCTAAGGTACATTATCTAGCATTTCATATATGTAGCAAATTTAGCAAATATATGTACATTATCTAGCATATATTTCTAGAAAATTTCATATCCAAAGTGGAGGCCGAGGCGACGTGCTCGAGCAGGAACCAGATGAGGCGACAGAGGTCCGACGAGGCGGCGCAGCAGAGGGCGTGGAGGCGCTGGAACCCGGGGAGGAGCTTCGACGAACCGAGCATGGCGGCTAGGGTTCGCGGCGGCACCGGAGATGGAGCGGAGCAGCGGCAGGGCACGGCGGACCTCGGGGGCGTCGGAGGTAGGAGCGGAGCAGCGGCAGGGCACGGCGGCGCCGGAGATGGCTGGCAGCGGCCGGAGCAAAGAACTAGAGGAGGCCGAGGGAGGGAGGGGAGGAGGCTTACCGGCGACGACGAGGTGGAGCAGATCGACGGCGAGGTGGAGCGGAGAGACGGCGAGGTGGACCGGCAGAGCGACGGCGAGGCGCAGCGGCAGGGCACAGCGGCGGCGCGGCAGACGGCGGCAACGGCGTCGGAGGCGGCAGGATGAGGCGTCGATTTGGGGGAGAGACTGAAAATTTTCGAAGCGAAACCGCACTAAAGTGCTTGAAACAAGCCTTTAGTCCCGGTTCTAGCCACGAACCGGGACTAAAGGGTCTTTAGTCCCGGTTGGTACCACCAACCGGGACTAAAGGACTGTCTGGGCCGCGAAAAATTGCGCGCGAAGCCCAGCGGCCCTTTAGTCTCGGTTGGTTTTACCAACCGGGACAAATGCTGTTTTTTTTTGTTTCCATGTTTCTTTTTCTTTTTCTTTTTCTTTTGAATGGTTTTTGTTTCTGTTTTCTTTTATATACTTTGGTTTACTTTTTTTTGAATTATTTTGTTTCTAGTTTCCTTTTCTGTTTTGTTTTATATTCTTTGATTTAAAGATTCCAAACTGATTTTTTAAATTAGTTTTGCCTAGTTAAATGAGTTTATGTTGAATTTTTTAAATTAATTCAAATTTGAACTACAACTGTTTAATAGTTTGTTCTGAAAATTTGGGAAAAATCATTTTAAGGTACACAACTAGTGGTTATATCACTGAAGCATTGATGATTCTAGAAAATATTACCTCTTTCGATGAATAGTCATCGCTACCGTTTTTTCCTTTTTTTAAGTGGAAAAAATGAGGTTTTTTGTGAAGGACGTACAGAAAATATGACTCCAAATGGCACCCAACTAATTTTCACTAAGAGTGGTGCACATATGATGGATGATCCCCAGGTATGAGTTTTTTCTTTGAATTCTAACTAATTTCCCCTAGTTAATTGAGTTTATGTTGATTTATCGAAAGTAATTCAAATTTGAACTACAACTGTTTGATAGTTTGGTCTGAAACTTTTGGAAAAATCATTTTAAGGTACACAACTAGTGGTTATATCACAGAAACATTGATAGTTCTAGAAAATATCACCTCTTCCGATGATTTGTCATAGCGACCGTTTTGATCGTTTTTAAGAAAAAATGTAATAAAGTGATAAACACCTCAAAAAATCAAATCCTTTGGCATGGGATCCTTATATGTGTACTAGTTGCTATGAAAAATGATAAACTTGATTTTTGCCAACTTTTGCAAAAAAAGTCTTCACAAAAAGGTCTATCATGTATGAACATCTAGAAGTTTCAAGACAAATGACCAAGTTATGGTCATTTCCACGGCATAGTTTGTGATAAAGATCTCATACTCCACACATAGGTGCATATTGGTATATTAAACAACCTTGCCAAAGGGATTCTTCAAATTATTTTCATAAATATCATTTTCCTTTTTTTAAGTGGAAAAAATGAGGTTTTTTGTGAAGGACGTACAGAAAATATGACTCCAAATGGCACCCAACTAATTTTCACTAAGAGTGGTGCACATATGATGGATGATCCCCAGGTATGAGTTTTTTCTTTGAATTCTAACTAATTTCCCCTAGTTAATTGAGTTTATGTTGATTTATCGAAAGTAATTCAAATTTGAACTACAACTGTTTGATAGTTTGGTCTGAAACTTTTGGAAAAATCATTTTAAGGTACACAACTAGTGGTTATATCACAGAAACATTGATAGTTCTAGAAAATATCACCTCTTCCGATGATTTGTCATAGCGACCGTTTTGATCGTTTTTAAGAAAAAATGTAATAAAGTGATAAACACCTCAAAAAATCAAATCCTTTGGCATGGGATCCTTATATGTGTACTAGTTGCTATGAAAAATGATAAACTTGATTTTTGCCAACTTTTGCAAAAAAAGTCTTCACAAAAAGGTCTATCATGTATGAACATCTAGAAGTTTCAAGACAAATGACCAAGTTATGGTCATTTCCACGGCATAGTTTGTGATAAAGATCTCATACTCCACACATAGGTGCATATTGGTATATTAAACAACCTTGCCAAAGGGATTCTTCAAATTATTTTCATAAATATCATTTTCCTTTTTTTAAGTGGAAAAAATGAGGTTTTTTGTGAAGGACGTACAGAAAATATGACTCCAAATGGCACCCAACTAATTTTCACTAAGAGTGGTGCACATATGATGGATGATCCCCAGGTATGAGTTTTTTCTTTGAATTCTAACTAATTTCCCCTAGTTAATTGAGTTTATGTTGATTTATCGAAAGTAATTCAAATTTGAACTACAACTGTTTGATAGTTTGGTCTGAAACTTTTGGAAAAATCATTTTAAGGTACACAACTAGTGGTTATATCACAGAAACATTGATAGTTCTAGAAAATATCACCTCTTCCGATGATTTGTCATAGCGACCGTTTTGATCGTTTTTAAGAAAAAATGTAATAAAGTGATAAACACCTCAAAAAATCAAATCCTTTGGCATGGGATCCTTATATGTGTACTAGTTGCTATGAAAAATGATAAACTTGATTTTTGCCAACTTTTGCAAAAAAAGTCTTCACAAAAAGGTCTATCATGTATGAACATCTAGAAGTTTCAAGACAAATGACCAAGTTATGGTCATTTCCACGGCATAGTTTGTGATAAAGATCTCATACTCCACACATAGGTGCATATTGGTATATTAAACAACCTTGCCAAAGGGATTCTTCAAATTATTTTCATAAATATCATTTTCCTTTTTTTAAGTGGAAAAAATGAGGTTTTTTGTGAAGGACGTACAGAAAATATGACTCCAAATGGCACCCGACTAATTTTCACTAAGAGTGGTGCACATATGATGGATGATCCCCAGGTATGAGTTTTTTCTTTGAATTCTAACTAATTTCCCCTAGTTAATTGAGTTTATGTTGATTTATCGAAAGTAATTCAAATTTGAACTACAACTGTTTGATAGTTTGGTCTGAAACTTTTGGAAAAATCATTTTAAGGTACACAACTAGTGGTTATATCACAGAAACATTGATAGTTCTAGAAAATATCACCTCTTCCGATGATTTGTCATAGCGACCGTTTTGATCGTTTTTAAGAAAAAATGTAATAAAGTGATAAACACCTCAAAAAATCAAATCCTTTGGCATGGGATCCTTATATGTGTACTAGTTGCTATGAAAAATGATAAACTTGATTTTTGCCAACTTTTGCAAAAAAAGTCTTCACAAAAAGGTCTATCATGTATGAACATCTAGAAGTTTCAAGACAAATGACCAAGTTATGGTCATTTCCACGGCATAGTTTGTGATAAAGATCTCATACTCCACACATAGGTGCATATTGGTATATTAAACAACCTTGCCAAAGGGATTCTTCAAATTATTTTCATAAATATCATTTTCCTTTTTTTAAGTGGAAAAAATGAGGTTTTTTGTGAAGTAAGTACAGAAAATATGACTCCAAATGGCACCCAACTAATTTTCACTAAGAGTGGTGCACATATGATGGATGATCCCCAGGTATGAGTTTTTTCTTTGAATTCTAACTAATTTCCCCTAGTTAATTGAGTTTATGTTGATTTATCGAAAGTAATTCAAATTTGAACTACAACTGTTTGATAGTTTGGTCTGAAACTTTTGGAAAAATCATTTTAAGGTACACAACTAGTGGTTATATCACAGAAACATTGATAGTTCTAGAAAATATCACCTCTTCCGATGATTTGTCATAGCGACCGTTTTGATCGTTTTTAAGAAAAAATGTAATAAAGTGATAAACACCTCAAAAAATCAAATCCTTTGGCATGGGTTGAGCCACCAACCGGGACTAAAGAAGCACACGGATCGTGTGTTTCTTTCAAGCACTTGTGAGCCGTTAGATCAGGAGTGTGTTTCTTTCAAGCACTTGTGAGCCGTTAGATCAGGAGTGTGTTTCTTTCAAGCACTTGTGAGCCGTTAGATCCCGGTTGTTGTTACCAACCGGGACTAAAGAAGCACACGTACCCTATATATAGCCCCCCTCCCCTCGGCGGGTAGCAGAGAGCACTCAGTGAAGACATCTTTGGGCAACCAGCGGCAAGACGTCGCTGATGATCTGCAACCGTTCCAAACGGTTGCAGATCATCAGCGATGTCTTGCCGGACGGTTGTAGATCATCAGAGATGTCTTGCCACCGGACGGTTCTATCTACATAATACTTCAGTTCATCGACCGAATACAAAGCATTCGGATTCCCTGCATACGCCCAACGGTGCATTTGATATGCAGGCACTCACGAGCCACCGTTGGGCTGTATGCAGGTGAAATCGTGTGTTTTGTTCCATGCATCTACAAAATACTTCAGTTCACTTGTTCTTCTGATACAAAGCATTCGGATATTACACATCAACAATAATATCCCTATCTAGTGTTTACTTGTTCTTCTGATTGCGTCGTAACCACGGACAATCTTCTTCATTTAACTTGATACTTGGATCAGTGTTCACTTTGAAGGGCGGAATGTCATGAAACTTATCGTAATCTTCTGACATGTCTGTCTTGTCCTCCACTCCCACAATGACTCTTTTCCCTGAAAGAACTATGTGGCGCTTTGGCTCATCGTGTGATGTACTCGCTTGCTTATCTTTTTTTTTTTCGGTTGGGTAGACATGTCCTTCACATAGAAAACCTGAGCGACTTCACTGGCTAGGACGAATGGTTCGTTCTCGTACGAAAGATTCTTGAGATCCACTGTAGTCATTCCGTATCGTGGGTCTACCTCTACCCCGCCTCGTAGGTTGAACCATTTGCACTTGAACAAAGGGACCTTAAAAGTAGGTCCATAGTCAAGTTCCCATATCTCCTCTATGTAACCATAATATGTGTCCTTTGTCCCGTTGCAGTTTGTTGCATCAAAGCGGACTCCACTGTTTTGGTTTGTGCTCTTTTTATCTTGGTTGGCTGTGTAAAATATATTTCCATTTATCTCGTACCCTTGAAAAGTCAATATAGTTGAAGCTGGTGATGTGGCCAACAAGTATAGCTGTTCTTCAACATTGGTGTCATTAATGAGACGTCTTTTTAACCAACTGCTGAAAGTCTTCATGTGTTCTCCATCAATACAATCTTCAGTTTTCTCCGGGTATTTGGAGCGTAAAACATTCTTGTGTTCCTCGACATACGGACCCACCAAACTGGAATTATGTAGAACGGTGTCGTGTGCTTGAGTGAAAGAATCCCCGTCTTGACATATTGTTGCTTTCTTTCCTAGGGTGCCTTTTCCATGCAGTCTCCCCTCATGACGTGATTCAGGAACACCGATCGGCTTCAGATCAGGAATAAAATCTACACAAAACTCAATGACCTCCTCTGTTACATAACCCTTGACGATGCTTCCTTCTGGCCTAGCCCGGTTATGCACATATTTTTTTAAGACTCCCATGAACCTCTCAAAGGGGAACATGTTGTGTAGAAATACAGGACCGAGAACAGAAATCTCTTCGACTAGGTGGACTACAAGGTGCGTCATAATATTGAAGAAGGTTGGTGGGAACACCAACTCGAAGCTGACAAGACATTGGACCACATCCTTCTCTAATTTTTTTAGAGTTAGTGGATTGATGACCTTCTGAGAAATTGCATTGAGAAATGCACATAGCTTCACAATGGGTTCTCGAACATTTTCCGGTAGAAGCCCTCTCAGTGCAACCGGAAGTAATTGTGTCATAATCACGTGACAGTCATGAGACTTTAGGTTCTGAAATTTTTGCTCTGCCATGTTTATTATTCCCTTTATATTTGATGAGAAGCCAGATGGAACCTTCATACTGCGAAGGCACTCAAAAAATATTTTCTTCTCTTCTTTAGTAAGAGCGTAGCTTGCAGGACCTGGCTGATTCTCTGAATGAGTATCGTCTCGATGCATCTCTTCGCTCATACGTTGATGGGCCTGCCTTCCTTTCGGTGTACCTTTTTTTGACTTCCCATCTTTTGACTTCCCATACACGCCCAAGAAGTTTAGCAGGTTGCAGCAAATGTTCTTTGTCACGTGCATCACGTCGATTGCAGAGTGAATCTCTAGCATTATCCAATAGGGCAGCTCCCAAAATATAGATTTCTTCTTCCACATGGGTACGTGGTTGTTTGCGTCATTCGGAACAGTGAGTCCGCCAGGACCCTTTCCAAATATTACACTTAAATCCTTGACCATATCATGTATAACAGAACTAGAAGGGCGGGTAGGCCTCGGCCGATGATCTTCCTCACATTTGTAATGCTTGCCTTTCTTCCTTAACGGATGCTTGGGTACAAGAAACCGACGATGACCCAGGTACACATTCTTGTTACCTAAATGTATACTATCAGTCTCAGCTAAACAGTGCGTGCATGCATTGTATCCCTTGTTTGACTGTCCTGAAATGTTGCCAAGAGCAGGCCAATCATTGATGGTTACAAAAAGCAAAGCTCGTAGATCAAATTCCTCCAGTTTGTGCTCATCCCACACACGTACACCTTCTTCACGCCACAACTGCAAAAGTTCTTCAACTAATGGCCTGAGGTACACATCAATGTCGTTGCCAGGTTGCTTCGGGCCTTGAATGAGCACTGGCATCATAATGTACTTCCGCTTCATACACAACCAAGGAGGAAGGTTATAGATACATAGAGTCACGGGCCAAGTGCTGTGACTGGAGCTCTGCTCTCCAAAAGGATTAAAGCCATCCGTACTTAGACCAAATCTTAAGTTCCTTGCGTCATCTGAAAATGTCGGGAACTCTCTGTCAATTTTTCTCCACTGGGACCCATCCGCGGGGTGTCTCAACATCAAGTCTTTTTTACGATCTTCTTTGTGCCATCGCAACAACTTGGCATGCTCTCTGTTGCTGAACAAACGTTTCAACCGTGGTATTATAGGAGCATACCACATCACCTTTGCAGGAATCCTCTTCCTGGGGCGCGGCTCGCCCTCAACATCACCAGGGTCATCTCGCCCGATCTTATACCGCAAAGCACCACATACAGGACATGCATTCAGTTTTTCGTGCTCACCGCGGTAGAGGATGCAGTCGTTAATGCATGCGTGTATCTTATGCACCTCTAATCCTAGAGGGCATACCACCTTCTTTGCTTCGTACGTACTAGAGGGCAATTCGTTATCCTTTGGAAGCATCTTCTTAACTATTTTCAACAAATTTTCAAATCCCTTGTCAGAAGTACCATTCTCTGCCTTCCATTGCAGCAATTCAAGTGTGGTACCCAGCTTTTTCTGGTCATTTTGACAAGTTGGGTACAACAATTTGGCGTGATCAGCTAACATACGCTCCAACTTCAACCTTTCGTTTTCACTTCCACAGTCCATTTGTGCATCACGAATGGCCCGACGAAGATCATCGTCGGGCTCATCAATAATGGGATCTTCTTCAGTTTCGTCTTCTCCCATTGTTGTATCACTGAACCAAGGATACTTGTCATTATCCTCCTCTTGTTCATTTTCTTCCATCATAACCCCTGTTTCTCCGTGTTTGGTCCAACAATAATAACCAGGCATAAAACCATTATGCAAGAGGTGGGAGTGAATGACTTTTGAGGTAGAGTGATCACTCATATTCTTGCAGGCACTACATGGACAACGAATAAAACCATTCTTCGGCTTGTTTGCCTCAGCCACATGGAGAAAATTATGCATGCCATCAATGAACTCAGGACAACATCGGTCACCGTACATCTATTGTCGGTTCATCTGTATTACATAAAAGTATATCGAACCCCATTATTACACTACTGTCATGAATAATATGTAAGAGCAAATTAATTAATACAAGGTCATCCATTAAAATAAGAGTAAAGTAGTGACAACTGGTAATACATAGTTCTCATAAAACATACATTAACTGAAACAAATATAAAAATTATCCAAAGAATTTAAATCCAACAACAAATGCGATCAAAATCGCAACTAAGGTAAATACTGAACCCACAGCATAATGATACCAAGCCTCCCGATTAATGGCATATTTTCTAATCCTTTTTATCTTCAAGCGCATTGCATCCATCTTGATCTCGTTACCATCGACCACGTCGGCAAGTTTGAGCTCTAATTTCATCTTATCTTCTAAGCATTGAAGATAAAGATCTTCACTTCTTTTCAATTTTGCTTTCAAATCATTGTTTTCTTTATCCAAAAACTCGACAATAGGGTCAGGTTCAATTTCTGGTTCAACTACCTCCTAGATAAAAATAAATCTATGTCAAGTAGGTCTCCATAATTGCCAGAAACACAGAATGAAATAAATAGTTTTGAAAATATACCACATCCGAATCATAGACCGGACGAGGACCGACGAGGACGGATATCAGAACCATGACACTATACATATAATACAAGTTAGAAAATTATACAAGTAGTAACTATGCATCTAAATCATAAAAGCTATGTTTTTAAAAATAAAATAAAATAAAATATAGAGGCTCACCGAGGTGGTGCCGGTGACGGGACGGCGCGGGCGATCGACGTCGATAAGGCTCCTCACGACACTAAAACACATAAATCATTATTTAGTTTGAGCATAAATTGCACATATGAAACAAATGAAATCCTAACTTAGGCATTTCATCAAACACCTTGTTTGCACAAAAAATTTGAAATGGGCAAAATGAGCTAAATAAGCAATGCCGGAAAGAGGATGAAGCGGCTAACCGTGGGGTGCCTTCAATCTTGCCAAATGGTGTAAAATATTATGGATTATTTAGTCTTGGGGAGAGGAAATGGAGAAGAAATGGAGAGGAAATGGTTTTGAGCTCGGGCTCGGTGGGAAAAATGGAGTGAGCAGGGGTGGAAGAAGCTGATAAAGTGAGGACCTTTAGTCCCGGTTCGTGAAACGAACCGGGACTAAAGGTTTCTGGCGCTGGGACCCGCCTCTGCTGCCGCATGCAGTGGACCTTTAGTCCCGGTTCCTAACACGAACCGGGACTAAAGGTCCCTCGCAAAATCGCCCCGCGGGGTTGCACCCCTTTAGTCTCGGTTCAATTTAAAATCCGGGCTAAAGGGGTGAACCAAAGCCCGCTTTTCCACTAGTGATAGTACCTCCATCTCTTTTGTTAAAATTCTGAAGATATCACCCTTCAGTTGCCTCAAATCTTCTTGCACTTGCTTGACGACTGAAAGTGTCGATGATATCTCATCGAGTTTGCAGGCGTGAGAGTTCAGAACACTCATCTGGTCAGGATTGCTTTTTGTGCTGTCTAAAAGGAGTGCCTTGAGATCATCTTGTCCCCTAAGCTGTGGTAGTATGTCTCCATAAACTAAACTTTGTTGTTTCAGCAAAAAAGAAGAAGGGAAAAGGACAGATACCAGGGATTATGCTTACAATTTGCTGAAGTGTGTCCTCTACGAGCACAAATTTTTTCTGTATGCTACCAGCTGTACAAAACGAATACATGCCCTCAGTAAGGTGATGCAGCAATGGTTAGCAACCTAGTTTGAGTGCAAAACTCATGGAGAAAACTGCAGCAGTTATGATCGAAAGTACCAATAAGAGGGAACTTACAATCTAGTGATGCCTCCTTCATGGCTCTACTTAACTGCATAACATCATTTTGTATAGAGTCCATTACCATTCCCATCTTATGTACTGAACTTGCCACATGCTGAAATTTGCGCTCAACCTCCTCATTAACCTGACCTGTTGAAACCCCACCAATTAAGCAGTCAAATAAAAAAACACTTCCAAGTATTTCATGACAATTTGACAGCTTATAAAGATCTAGAGTCTGGGTTTAGAACTGCTTTAGACGCACTATCTGTTTAGAGGCAAGCACCAGCTAACGGCAGATGCTCAGTAAATGAAATTGTTTTGCTAACCTATTTAAAACACCAAAATAATTGTGCTTGAAGTGCATTTGAGCTGCCTGATATGCCAGTGAATGAAATGCACAAGGGCTTGAGTTTACATTTGCTATCTGGAAGAGAGTGGTTCCAGCGGTGGACAGGGTTGCTTGGTAGTTTTGCCGGTTGCAGTTGAGATTCTTCACGCGCACTAGAAGTTGAATTTGCAGGAAACGAAGACATCCTCTTCAACGAGTCATCATGCAAAGGGAATCTCTGGTCACCAATGGAAATAAATGAAGGTCACAATTGGGCAGAAACAAACAGCATTCACTTTCTATATAATTTTTCTTAATGATTTCACCCTCTGTAACTAATAAGAAAATAAGAAACATAGATGCTCTCACTGAAACATTCAGTAACTAAATATTTGTTGGTTTGGGCATCCCCCCTGCCTCGATGAATAAGAATAAATATGATGGAACTCCATACTGACTGTGCCCAGAAGGGGGTCAATTTCAAACAATCATACCGAACAAAATCTCATTTCATACAGTCCTTGTCCAGCAGTAGCAGAAGAAATGTACATGTATCATCGTCCTAACACTTTCAGGTATGCGGTACATGAATGGTTGTGTGCACTAAAGAGTGACATCAAGCAATGCTTATTTTACAAAATTATCCAATAAAATGGCCAGAGCTCTGAAGTATTTTTTCCAAACATGCTAGTGTGATCAGTAATCATACACAATACCGTCGAAACCCCAAACTATTAATTACCCACCGATCCAACAAAAACACTGAATCCACCAATCACAACATATCATGCAATCAGTCCGGTCAAACGACTTGAATCACCAAGTGTGGGCAATGAGAAAAGGAGGGGTGTGTACGAGACCTGATCACGCGCGGGCGAGGGACGAAGGAGGCTGAGGAGATTCTCGTCGAGGGAATCCTGCGAGATCTGCGCCTGCGAATGTAAGAGCGACGCGCTGCCACCACCCTGAGAGAAGTACGCGCCTATGGGGCGCCTCCGCCACCACCGCCCTGAGAGAACGCCGTGTCTTCTCCACCACCGCCCTGGTAGAACGCCGCGCCTCCGCCTCCGCCTCCACCGCCCTGAGAGAGCGCCGCGCCTCCACCCCCACCGCCCTGAGAGAAAGCCGCGCTTCCGCCACCGACCTGAGAGAACGCCGCGCCTCCTCTGCCGCTGCCTTGTGAGAACGGCGCGCCATTGCCGCCTCTGCCCTGAGAGAAGGACGCGCCTCCGCCCTGCGAGAACATCGAGCCACTGCCGCCTCTGCCCTGCGAGAAGGAGGCGCCACCACCGCTCCCTCGGGGCCTCCTGGATCACCAAAAAACCGCGCCGAGGGCACGAATCGAATTAGAAGCAGCGGACTGCGAGAGGGAAGGGCAATTAGGGCGCGGATCGCCGCGGGGCACTGTACCGGGGAGGGAGGATGGAGATGGAGGCGAGGTCGCACGCCTTGTTGATCTTAAGCTCCATGGCCAGGTCAGGGGGGAGGGGATCCCGTCGAGGAGGACGCGCGGCGGCGTGGAGAGGTGGAGGAGGAGGAGGAGAGCGACGGGTTTTGGGTGGTGGTGTTTGGGGAGGGGAGACACCGAGAAATTTCGAATCTGAATTCTCTGCTGGTTCCTGGTGGTGGCACCTCCCTCTTGCCGTGGTCTTGGGCAGCCGGTCATGTGGGCCCAGGCAGCGCGTGCGGCGTCGGCGTGCGAAATGGCTTGGGGTTTCCGTTGACTGGTCAGATGAGTTTGGGTTTCTGGCCTGTGTCTTTTATGTCCAGTTTTTTTTAAGCTTCTACAACACAGGTTTGTTTAAGGTCAAAATAAGCCATTATTTTAATCCGGTTTTGTGGGCAGCTGGTTTCCATCGTTCCTTCTTCACAACTAGTGGAACCTCTCTTGGGTGTTTGGCTCATATTAAGCCACAACGCCTTATTATCGTTTTCTGTAGATGAATGTTCGTAGAAGTTCTCTTTGTTGTTTGGCTCATATTAAACTATGCTGCCTTATTTGCAGGATGGTGTAAATATTTTGGCAGTCAATTATGGTTCTGTTGGTGGATGCCAATATCCCCGGCCAATGAAAGTAGTAAGTCATCTTGCTTAAAACCATGTTTATCGAGTTACATGTGGTTGATAATAAGAACCTATAACCTTTTGACTGTATTTCCCCAGCAAAATATATACTTGGCATTTGTTTCGTACAACTAAACAAATATGATACAGTCCTTTCGTGTCTCAACATGACATTTGTTTTGTACAACTAATCAAAATACAATGCAAGTGTGGATGTAATTTAAGATTATAGTTTATCCACATTTGTTGTTTGTAATTAATAGATTTTAGAGGCATCTGCTTTATTAGTGAGCTTACCAAAACCTCAAATGAAGGGGTTTTAGGGAAGTTCCAATACTAAACGAAAATATGATCTAGGTGTGGAAGAACATTAAGGTAATAGCTTTATTTGCACTTACTATGTTGATTGAATAGATCTACCTGCTTAGGCTTGGCTATGCAAACCTCGGATATAAATATGTTAAAGAGTAATACTGCGAAGGTTAAATTTGAACAGAATGTGCTCCCCCCCCCCCCCCCCCCCCACCCTACATATCAAATCTCCCTAATTTATGCTTTGCTCATAAACAAAGGACACATGGTTATATTTATGTGCTTAAGTTCTTGTTTCAGCCATCAAAATGGACATTCAATTCGTACACTGTTCTGAAGACTGCTGAGCAAGCACCGAGGTAAATCACTGCTTTATTGAGGTTGATAAAACATAGCAAGTAGATCACCTGGAAGATGGCAATTCACTCTTATAAGTTATCATTCTACTGCAACAAATCTATTGCTGGAGAATAATCTTAAAGCTATCCTCTCTCCAGTGACACCTTGTTCCAAGTTCTAACTAATTTGTGCACTTGCAGAACTCCATCATTTGTAGAACAATTAATAGAAACTGAGAGTGGACTTGGTGAAGTGATGAAACCACCTGAGAAATCGTTCTGGGCTAAATATGTGAGTAACAGTTCAAAAATATGTTCAACTTCTTTGTTGTCTCTAAATGGCTTGTAAAGTTCTCTGCTTATCCCTTGTATCTGACTCTTAACTGTTGCTTCCTGCTTTGCAGTGGATGTACATAATTCCTCTTGGTCTCATTGTCATGAAAGCACACCAATCATGTGGCAGATCCTCTATAATGCCTTTCAGGTGGGCAACGCAAACACATTGGCCCGGAAGGTAAATACAAATCAGAAGGTAAGCATTCGCCCGGATGCATTCAGCTACACTCAGCTACACTGGCAATGTAATATTAAAATAATGATGACCGCAAGAATATAAATACAATAAGAACAGAACATTAGAAACACACATACCCTGAACCAACGAACCAACAGGAAACTCAGAAACTGGACGCTTGCCGAGGCGAATCTCTCGTCTCCGCTCATCATCCTGAGAAACATCCAAAGCAGGCAGGGAACCATCGGCAGCACCCAATACGTGGTCTGGACGCGGCGTCGTGGGTACGACAACATCAGGAGACAAACTATCTGAATCTCGGCGCATGAGAGCGACGCGAGCAGCCGGAGGAGACCGCAGGAGAGGCACGGCTGGCAAATCAAGAAAAGAACCGGAAGAGGTCGCAGGCGCAGATGCAGCAAGGGACGCAAGATGAGGAGAAGCTGCAGAATTTAGAGGCGCAGCAGCGCCCCGGCCCTGCCCACCCCGGCCCCGCCCACGTCCCCGGCCGGAAGATGGCCGGCGAGGCATAGGAGCGCAGAGGAAAAAGTAAGGGAAAGGAGAGAAGAACCGCCGGAACAGCAGGCGTGGCGACGACCAACTCGAGGCAAGCAGGCAGCAACCCCGACCGAGGAGGCAGAAGACGGTAAGAATATTCAGGAAGGAGACGGCACCGCTGAAGGAAGAGACGTCCGATGAAACACGAACGGATCGCACAAGGGGCAAGCACTGTAGCTACGCAGTCGTGCGCGTTTAGGATAGTCAAGAATCGTTCGATATATATCGGAAGGGCGCGACGTGGTCAGAAACTGTAGCTTTGGAAGCTACCGTGACCACGGACAGGCCGGCGATCCCGTGGTATAGTAATAATAACTAGCAAAATGCCCGTGCGTTGCAACGGGAACACGTCAAGCGGAATGGTTGTTTCAGGCATAACCGTGCAACCCCGTTGTATAATGTATATATGCCAACTCCTGGTTCTAATAATTGCCCATTGTGTTAGTGTGTGTGAGAAACATATAATTTTATTCACCACTGAAGAAGAAACATTTAACATGCATCCACTTTCTATCAAAGTTGAGACACTTATTTTGGGACGGAGGGAGTACATGAATTTCGTAGTCATTTGGTGGAGTCATTCACATGATCAGTCATATTGCCATCTTGATTTTTGGCGCACATAATTTTTTTGTTCACCCATTACGAAGCTTCTCGGCTAAAATAAGTCGTGTTGTTGTCAAAAACACTGCACTCCTTAAAGCTTTTGCCAAAAATCCCAAATTGCCCATGCTTTGCTACCAAATAGAATAGTCTATATGTGCCATGAGTCTTGAAAATAAAGTTCTATAATAATATAGATAAGAAAGGATGAATCTAAACATATAGATAACACAATCAATAAAGTTCTATAAGAATAAACAATTTGGCCACAATATCATGAAAAAACAAATTAATCGGAAACTCCTAATGCATAGTCATTATTTGAATTTCTTTCAACCTCAAATCAAGTATTGGTTGGAGAAACATATTAGTCCATCGATATGTCTATGAAACTACCAACTACAAGTCTTCCATATTTCAGCCGAAGAAACAACTGCAATCAATCACAAACATTGATGTTTCGTTTAACCAAACTATGAAACTAATAGAATAATAACTTTAAATTTCTATAAGGCATCAATCTAGCAAGATTATGGCGCTGTCTGATTAAGTTCTATGTCTAAGATGAATGCTTTGTGTAGAAGAGATGATTCCAGTAGTTAAAAAAAAAACCCAATTCTTTCTTAGGTAATATAATGGCCAACTATACTAAACCATAAAATATGATGATGATAGACACAACATTAAGTAACCAGCAGATTAATAACGGTGTATTGCATTTGGAATTATAAATAAATCTGCTACTGTGTTGGTTGAGCTTTTGTATATGGTAACAGCCAAAGCCTTTTTCAATCGTTTCATGCTGCTACATGGTAGCTATCCATCCGCTCTCTACTCCTTGCTTCCTAGTGATACTACAGACCAATATGATGTATAGCGGCATGCCAGCATGTAGCACGCACGAGTTGCAGGCTCGCAGCTCTAGTCGCCGGCGACCAATCCACACACAGCTCCAACTACCATCTTCCACCGCCTCCTTTCCTGTAGATCAGATCCACATACAACTTCTAGGCACGGCATTTGACAATGACACTTTGGGTCGTTCAGAACGACGAACCTTGGATGTTCAGAGCGGCGCCCGGAGAGGTCCAAGGTGGCTCTCGGGGAGATTTAGAGCGGCGGCCGGCGGCAGCAGCCTGCTGTTCTCTTTGATGCTGAAGGGGTGCTTAGGAAGGTGCCCGGGACGAACGGCCACCAGTTCTTCTGCCCGATGCCCCGACTCGATACACATACTATAGGCTCTCCGGTTGCATGAAGCTTCCCTCGAATTGGCGGCGGGAGAACTCAGGTCGTCGCCAGATTTGGTTTCGCGGCCGCGCGCTGCGTGGGGCGAGGGATCAGGAAAGAAGGCACGGGTCGAACCCACGCTATGACGCAGGAAATAACGTTTCGTCTCTGATTAATGTACTGCGGAATGAATTCCCAATTGTAGAAGGGCTAAAATGCAAAACAACCGCGACGTACCATGGACACGGTAAGCCGTATTATATAGTAGAGATGCTGAACCGCTGCGGTGCTAGCTGCCGTGGAACCTACTGCTCTTTATGCTGATCACTGCACTACAGTTACACACCGGGGCTTCTAGAAATTCTGCAGATCCACATGTTGAGGGCAGTATCAAACAGTTCAGAACATAAATAGGCCGGGGGCAGTGTCACGCAGGCTGAGCCAGCGGTGGATGCGTCGGCGACCGGCTGAACCGTTCCCAGCTCCGAGCTGCAGCTGGACGTCGATGAGCCGTAGTACTCGCAGCCGGGACCGGCGAAGAGTCCTTCCTTTTTTTTTTTGCAGAGAACATGCATGGAAGATCGGCAACGTCCGTTCCTTTCAACAGTGTACGGTTTACCGAGCGAGAAGCCGGCCTTCCACAGAGTTTCATCTGCTTCTTTTGTTTCGTAGAGATTGTAGATTGGATTATTCGCTAGATTTTCGTCTCATCCTCCGTGTCTTCTACAGATGCCTTGCTAGCTATATTAGGTTTGTTTGGAAACATGTCGTCTCAGCGCTTAGCTAGTTGTTGTAGCTGGATCGTACTCCCTTCGTTTTTTAATATAACATGTTTTAGCTATTGCACATGTTGTCTAGATACACACATAAATGAATGAATATGGACACTAAAACATGTCTAGATACAAATTTGAACATGTGAATGTGGAAAAAGGCTAAAACATCTTATATTAAAATTAAAAAACAGAGGTAGTACTAAGCAAGACGAGCGATCTCCTAGGACCAAAGGACCACGTGCATGTGTTCTTGCTTACTAATCAGGCCATTGCTTGGCACATCATTAGAGGTCGGTCGCGAGCCAGCAACCGGGCGAGGACGGGACGGTCGCCGGAGATCGAGCGATTTCAACCGTGTGTGCGCACCCGGGTGGTCGTGAAGTAGCGCGGTAGCTGCACGACAGCGAGGTATGGTAACATCATCTTCACGTCATTACACGGTCATACCAAGCTAATTGGAAACAAAGAATGGTCGAAAGATTGAAATGATGGAGTGTCTTCTTGCACAAGTGAAAATGGAGCGGTCATCACTTTCCACGCCCAAGATCTCGCCTTCGCTGTCTGAAGAAGCCGGAAAGTAACAGCCGCAGAATTAGCCAGGAGTGTGGTGACTGGTCAATTTGGTCGTAGTTTTTACAATCTTCGCACTCTCCAAACCAGAGAGCACTAATTAAGTACCTTTTGCTCCATTCCCTTACGAGGGCTTGGAGATTTTTTTTCCTTTTTAACACTGAGGGCTTGGAGACTTGGGGAGCTGTAATTCTCTGCACCTCGCAGCTTACTCCTCGGCCAATTTTTTGACCGCACCAACACCAGCTCGTGCACTTGGACTTGCACTTTTCTTCAGCGCTAAACGGTGTCAGTCTCTCTCGGCGACCCAGATTTACTAGTATAACTGAGGTTTGACAAAGAGCGAAGGATCAGGGGAAAATGCAGTCTTCCCATGCTCCTTCCTTATCGTCGGGTTCGTTAGGTTTTCATATCATCTCCATGTGTCACGCATTGACAATTCTGGTCGCTTGCGAGCGCGCATCGGTCTCACTGATGTGGTGCAGTTTAACCCATGCACGAGGGCATCTAAACGATTGATGGGTCTCACATATAATGTGTGAACCCATGATCGAAGCAAGTCAAATGTTAGAACTGTCGGTTCGTCACTGGATTTCGTCAACGGCTGGGACACGAATTCGGTCTGTTTTTGCGAGTCGTCACACCGTATCATACCCACGTTTAGAATAGCACTCTTTTAATTTGGTGGTGGTTGTTGTCCTCAAGCTTTAGCATGCATTCAGCAGTCAGTCAGCAGTCAGCACGCACTGGCTGGCCCTCTCATTCTCGTCAGATAATTTGGAAACTCGTGTAAAGACAATGAAGGAGCAATTGGCACTTCTCATCGCATCTTACTGACCGGATGGTTGTTTATTGGTACTCCTAGTCAGGATCAAATGAGTAGTGAGACGAGAAGATTAGGCGGGCAGCAGATAAAATATGTTGCAAAAGCAGCTGTGGTGGTGTCTGCGTCTTGGAGTGTAAAGGGCTCGGCTTGACAACGCTTTGTAAAGCCGCCGGAATTGGCCCAATCTAGGCGAATGTCGAGCTAGTGACCTTGTGTGTTGCATTGAATTATTGTCTGCGATCGAAATGGCCTATCAGTAGACAGACGCCTTAACTGACGGAGGTTACTAGAAGGCCCCAGGAAAACTCACCATTCAAAAAAATCATCATACAGCCACGAGCAACTCAAGGAAAATCACTCCTAAACCTTAAGTCAAGCAATTCTGGTCGTGCAAACGCCAACTGATCGATGGCATGCTACAGCAGTGGATTTATTAATTGGGCTTGCCTTTCTGATATCAGCATTCAGCTGAATACTCGACCTCTCTATTCGTGCGAACCATTTCCAAATTCACGATCATGGTGTTGCTTGCCGTTGCGATATCAGTGTCCGCAGCTGAACCATCTGAATTCGTGGCGCCATCCGTTCTCAGACTGCAGAATTCTTTTTTTTCTCGTTTAGCTACTCTGAGACTAAATATTCTTGTTTGTTTAGTAGAGCAGCCACCAGATCGGCACCAACGTCGCTTCCGTTTAAGGACTTTCGGCCCAAATGAAGCATCAGCCATAGTGGGCATAACGTTGAGCCATGGTGTGCATCTGGCAGTCCCTGACCAACGCTTCTTGGGTCGATTCGCGTACCCGTACCCCTGCAGCGATCAGCTCTGTGTTAGTGGGCCGGCCGAGATTCTTTCTTTCTTTTACTACTTTTTCTGGTATGCTTGATTTTCCTATTTTTTCTGGTTCATTTTCTTGTAGTTATATGAATTTTTTAAATTTCAGTTTTTAAAAAATATTTAATATAGAGATTATTCATCTTTTGAAAATTTTCAGATTTTAAACAGGTTCTGATTTAAAAATGTTTGAAATTCAACGATGGTTTAGATTTGAAATGTTCAAAATAAAAATGGTTCAAATTTCAGAAAATAAAAAATAAATATGATTTAGATTTGAAAATGTTCAAAATAGAAAATGATTTAGAATCTGTGAACATTTTTTATTTTCCAAATATTCTTTTAAGAAATCTATTATATACTAAAAGTAAAATGAGGGTGTTTAATAGAGCCTCCACGTTAAGCCACATCATTTAAATTAATTTAAATGGTTAGATCTAAAATATATGGCTAAGATTTAACAAGGAATATGTAGTTACGTAACCCGGAAATTTAGTTTGACACATTCAATCTGGATATACCATAAGATGTGTAAGTCAAAGAAAAAAAACCGAACAGGTACGTAACTTTTTTTGAAATTAAACCACGCCATATATTAGGTACGCAAGCCGCCTCATTAAAAACCTTTCAGTCCCCGTAGGTACCCTGGTAAGGAAAAGAGCGCGTCTGGGACTTGCGGCCTTCGAGTTCAAATCAAAGTTACATCATCCAGCAGGGGGTGGAGAATAAACCTAGGGGGTTCATCGACCCAATTATAAGAAGTAGAAGAAATAAAACAGTTCCTAGCTATTTCATGGGCCACCATATTCGCTTCTCTTGGACAATGTAGAAATTTGACCCTCCCAATCTGACCTGCATGGACCACTATATCTGCATAGATTGCAGTAGCCTCTCGTTCCAAATACGATTCCAAATACGATCCGTTCTCGAACAAAGATTTATCACTTCCAGAGCATCTGATTCAGCTTCCAACTCTGTGTATCCGAGATCATTCACCATAATTAACTCGTGTTGCATCGCCATTGCTTCGGCAGTAGCTGCCGATATCACATGTGGTAAAAATGTTGCTGATGCAGCAATAAAACCACCAAATTTATCTCTAAGAACAGCTCCTGTTGCACCTGTTTAACTTACCAAATCAAAGGAAGCATCAACATTCAATTTAACGGAATTGGATAAAGGTTTTTCCCATAAAACCTTTTGTCTTGCAGTATTTGAATTTCCTTTAGAACCGTTAGCCGTAATGGCTTTGATAGAATTTAAGCAATGCGTCTCAGTGGGCACTTGCTCACCATGAGTTTGTCTTCGTCTCAACCACCATATATACCATCCAGCCACTTCAATAATTTCCTGGATATTAATAGCATCGTATCCAGGGAGAGTACCTTTCTGGGACTTAAGCAGCGCCTCAAAGACTTGAGAGCCAGAGCAATCCGAAGTCATATGAGCCAACACTAGCTCCTCCAGTCCGAGTCCCTTCCAGATACTAACAGCCCGCGAGCAAGTGAAAATCATATGCTTCATATCTTCCGCTTCATTGTTACAGATCGGACAAATATTGTCCGTTCCAATGTGTCTACTGAACAGAATAGCCTTCAAAGGAAGGACACCATGTAAAACCCTCCAGCAAAAGATTCTAACTTTCGCTGGGGTGTTAAGTTTCCACAGGATCTTCCACGTTGGATTATTTAGCGAGGTACCAGAGATTAGGGAACGACATGTAACCCCATTAAATTGATGCTTCCACTCCACGTGATAGGCCGGCCTGACAGAGAAGACGCACTACAAGAAATATGCTCACTTATGACTCCCCATATTGGTCACTGAATGGTCACGAAGTTTCATCTATGACCTTTTTATGACCAAAAACAATTAGTCAAAAGCTGGCAGTCACTAACGAAACTACGTGACCTTTTTTGTGCATTCGTCATAGACGATTATGACCAAAACAGAAGGTCACCAATTTTATGACCAAGTTTTTGGTCATTCACGATCTAGCATGTCCACGTCAGATCCAACGTGGCAAATCTGACGTGGCACAAGAATCAGCCCAGCCTGTTTCAACCAGTTGGATGGGCCAAGCCCAAAATTTCAGCTCGTTTAATTTCAGCTCGTTTACTATGTTTTTCTACGTCTATTGTGGATGGCTATATGGGCCAAGCCCAATAATGCGGCCCGTTTATTTTCTGTCCCTAGCTTTTTACATTTTAATGATTTTCGATTTTCAGCAATTATATTTCAATTCTGGTCCCAGTAGTCAGATGGGCCCACTTGTCAGCTAATCTCAAAAGTTGGTCCCACTCATCAGATAGATTCAAATTTCACAAAAATTGTCACACCAATCAGGTTTCTATTTCACACCGTCTCAAATCATCAAATAACCCAGATAATACAATTGGTGTATTACAATCTGTACCGATTATATTACAACCCAAATATGTCTGTTACAAAGATAAATATGGTATGATATTATTTGCTGGGTCGGTTTTCTAGGCTTCACACTTCATCAAATGGCTTCACTTTCCACCTTTCTGAAGCATCGAGTTCCTACAAACACAATTGATACTTGATCAAGGATCATACATTATCGAACATACAACGTCAACAGCATAAACTAAAGCAAAATAGTGTTTTACATAACTGATATGCTAGCTAACTGGCCTACAATCACATGAATGCCCACCTCCACATGCTCCAGGTAGCAAGTACAACCACCATCTAATAAGTTAGATGAACAGATTAACATGTTAATCACAAGGCTTATAACTAAACAAATTGCACGTTGTTAATCAACTAACACAGTGCAAGAAACAGTCCATCCAAATCAGGTACGCGAGTATAATAAGTTCTAAGATGGCAGAGACAACATCATGTATTTATTTCAAACATTTAGAGCTACTAAAAACAGCCCAATGGACACACAAAGGGCATTAAGATGGCCGTGCTACAAGAGTTCATGAGGAAGGCAAGAGGCCCAAGGGAACCCAGTTAACACCTGAGAGAATTGTAGACAAAAATCCACAGTCGCATCAACATCCAGACCTTTCACCTGTTGAGCACAAACAAGAAGAATTAGGCAAAATAAAGAAGACATGTCAAGGAAATTCCGATCACAATAAGTTGAATGAAGAAATACAAAGTCACAATGAGATAACAGAATGAATAAATGAGGACATCAGAGTGAGACCTCGGCATTGCTCTCTGCGTTCTTGAGAAGAAAGCAACCACGATTATATTGTTTATAACAAACTGATAATTTTTATGTGAGCCAAGCTTTAGTCCTTCATGACAATTTTGGTGCAAACACTTGATAAAGAAATTGCACCGGTCAATTCTCGTAACCCTGCCACTTGATGGCAATTTATATTGAAAACTTAATACAAAAGACATGACAATGCATTTGTGATAAATGAAAACATCAAGAAACATGCAAGTTTGAAGATGTAATATGGAACTTTAATACACTTCACCGTAGTACATGCCCTCATGTCTCTCTGAGCTCTCTACAGGAATCTGAAACAAGTGACAGGACCAAAATAATGTACTGGCTATTCGTTGTGTTCAGGTATATAAACTAAGGAATAAGTGGCAATTATGACATGGAAGGATTTAACCGTAAGGATGTGTTACATGAATCTGATAAATAATGATGCACACATGTTTACCATATATTTACCTTATAGTTTTGATCTATAAATATTATGTGAAAGTGGATATGAGCTAGGGGGAGCTAGTTTTACTTTGTGGAGAAGAACAACTAACTGAAAGGTGCAAGGGTCAAATCTTGACAGAAACAGGTGAGACTAAAAAGCCAGGCAGCGGTACAAATTGATTAAGGTGAAAAAAAAGGTTGATATGTGGGGGTCGCTTACAGCTTTTCCAGCGTGCCTGAGCGGGAGCCGGGAGCATCCTCCGATAGGTTGAACTCGTTGCCGTTCCTCTCGAATCACAGATAACCTCGCTCGTAGCTTCCAGATCAGCACCCTCGGTTCCTGCACAGATGCGGGGTATGAGATAGGGTTCAGGGATCCTGATGAAAAAGGGAGGTGTGCGGTAGAGGTGAAGCACGAGCTCCTGTTAGGTTAGCGCGCGACGCTGTCTCGAGAGAGGAGGGCGCTGTTGCGACTTCTTGGGGGACTCGCGGTTGGGGTCGACCTGGCGGAGGCTGGCGAAGAGGACGAGCCAGCGGAGCGCGGTGCTGGCCGCGTAGAGCACCAGCTCATGCACGAACCGCGACGAGTCCATGGACCTCAACGCCGGTGGCCGCCCTGGGTCTCCCGTGGCGTGCGGAGGAAGGGAAAGTGGATGAGATTCCTCGTTTAGCTTGGTGCTGGATCTGGTGGGCGATAGGAGGAGTTCAGAGGAGGCGGATGGAGATGTGGCGGGTTGGGCTCTGCTTGGCGCTGGATCTGGTGGGCGATAGGTGGAGTTCGGTGGCGGCGCTGGAGGCGGAGACGAAAGTGTGGGGATTGGGCTAGGGTTCCGGGGCTTGGGTTATCTGGGTGTCGTCGAAGCCTTTACCAAACTACCCCTAGATATTTGTGTGGTGCAGCGCTAGCTTTGTGGCTGTTCCCGTCTTTTCCATTCGGAATGGGGGAGGTTGAAGACATTCTGGGCATTGGATGGTGGTCACATAGACGGTTGAGATATGTTTATTGGGGCGATCCGTGGGTACATGATGCTTGTTTCTGATTGGCTAGCTCTAGGCAAAACCATTTTTCATTTCCCAAGTGCTAAAAAAGCATTTTTTGTGAAGCACCTACAAAATATATTTTGTAACATTAGACCACATCATTTAAAAAAAATATTAGACCATATTGTATACACAAAAGTATAGGTGCTTTATACAAAAATATTAGACCATATTGTAAATATTAGACCAAATTTGAAGTATTCTTTGGACATCCAACGGATGGAATATAGATGTGATTAGATCAGAATCCCAGGAACCAGTTGTCGGATCAATCAACTCCGAAACCCTCCTCAAAATACAGTTACCGCGGGGAGTCATGATACGACGATCCGGGCTAGAGGGGATCCAGGGGTCTTTCCAAATTTCAATTGCCTCACCATCACCCACACGCCAGATGTATCCACGCTTGAAGATTTGAATCCCAGCAACTAAACTTCGCCATGTGAACGAAGAACCAGCTTTCGGCCCAGCCTTGAGAATATCACCATCCGGATAGTATTTAGCTCGCAGAATTTGAGCACACAACGAATTAGGCTTATCAATCAGCCTCGACACTTGTTTTGCTAGCATAGCAAGATTAAATGAATGTAAATCACGGAACCCCATTCCTCCTTCATTTTTTGGGAAGCAAAGTTTCCACCAAGCATACCAGTGCATCTTTTTACCTTGTGCATTGTCACACCCCACCAATATTGGGCTATGACATCTGTAATCATTTTACAAATCTTTTTGGGAAGTAAGAACAAAGACATTGCATAAACCGGGATGGCTTGAGCAACCGCTTTAAGAAGGATTTCTTTTCCACCAATAGATAATAATTTCTCCATCCATCCTTTTATCCTTTGCATCACCCTCTCCACAAAATGCATGAAACAATCACTGCGGTCAGCTCCTACTAAGGCCGGGAGGAGGGAGCCCCATATATTTATCCGAAAGGGCTTCGGTATTAATATTCAAAGTATTGCAAATATCCACCTTGACATCAACATTGGTATTAGGACTAAAGAAAATACAAGATTTAGCCACGCTCACCAGCTGTCCCGAATTAGCACAGTAGGCATCTAGAACTTGTTTCAACGAGATTGCATTATTCAGATTTGCTTTCAAGAGAATCAACGAATCATCAGCAAAAAGTAGGTGTGATACTGATGGTGCATTTCTGCACACCTTGATCCCTTCAATGCCACCAATCTCCTCCGCGTGTAACAAGCAACTTGATAAACCTTCTGCACATAAAAGAAACAGGTAGGGTGATAATGGATCCCCCTGTCTAATACCTCTGGTAGGTTTGAATTCCTCCGTTAATTCCGAATTGACTCTAATAGAGTAGGACACCGATGAAACACACTCCATAATTAGATCAACCCATTGACTATCAAACCCCAACCTCAACATCATCTGTTTAAGAAAATTCCATTCCACTCTGTCATATGCTTTGTGCATATCCAACTTAACTGCACAAAGACCATCCTTACCTTTTCTCTTATTTTTAATCTTGTGAATACATTCATAGGCCACCAAGACATTATCAGTAATTAGTCTTCCCGGAACAAAGGCACTCTGAGTGGGAGCAATAATATCCGGTAACAGTATCTTTAATCTAGCAGCCAACATCTTAGAGATAATTTTATACACCACATTGCAAAGAGAAATTGGCCTAAATTGGGATACCTTTTCCGGGGAATCAACTTTAGGAATGAGAACCACCACTGTCTCGTTCCATCCGTCAGGAATTTTCTTATCATTTATAGCTTTAAGGACTGCACAAGTGATCTCATTACCCACAAGGTGCCAAAATCTATTGTAGAACAAGGCATGAAGACCATCCGGTCCTGGTGCTTTTAAGTCACCAATACTATGCACCGCCCTCTTCACATCCTCCGACGTATAGGGGGCTAAAAGCTTCTCATTCATATCAGTGGTAACCCTCGGTATCACATTATCTAAGAAAGCCGGATCAACAATCACGTTGTCCGAGTTAAAGAGATTAGTGAAATAATCAAATATGAGAGGTTTGACATCATCCGTACCTTCCGCAAATTCACCAGCAGGATTTTTTAGTTTTTTTATCATATTTCTCTTCCTTCTAGCCGATGCATAATTATGAAAAAAACTTGTATTTTTGTCCCCATTTTGAATCCAATTTGCTCGGGAGCGCTGGCACCACTTAATTTCCTCCTGCTCTAAAAGATTTTCAATTAAACGGGCCAGCTCAAACTTCTTTTGATCTTCATTAGGATTTATTGGACCTCTCATTAGCATATCCAGCTCATGTTGTGCCTTCCTTAACCTTTTCTTAGGCCCTTGAAGAATTGTTTTATCCCACGCATGCAAACCTTCATGCATGGCTTTCAGCCTATCCAGAACAGGCATATTATCCGGCGGTGGCGTGTTCCCTTTATCCTCAACAATGTCCTTAAACCCGTCTTCTTTAAACCACTTGGCTTCAAATTTTCGTTGGTTCTGTCCCGGAGTATAAGGAGGATGTAAATAATACTCAGTATCCAACAACAGAGGGCGATGATACGAATGGTTATATTGAAGATGAAGAATAGCCGCAAAAGTGTGCATTTGACTCCATGCCGAATTTGCCATCCCTCTATCTAATCTTTCTCTCATCGTACCCCTATGCCAAGTAAAGCTATCGCCAACAAAACCAACATCAGCCAATTGACAATCATCTAAGGTGTCACGGAACGCCTTCATAAACCTCTCAGGCCGAACCCTTCCACCTTCCTTTTCTGAGTCAAACATAATTTCATTCAGATCTCCCATGATCAGCCAAGGCAAAGAATTGTTCTGATGAATAGAGCGAATTCTGTCCCAGGTTTTATATTTCTCTGTCCATTTAAATTCTCCATACATGCCCGTAAATCTCCACTCCTTATTAGCCTCTTCCACAATTCGAACATCAATATAATTTGGGCATGCATAATTCTGATAAATCTTCACCTCTTTCCTCCAGACCATTAGGACTCCACCTTTCCTACCATCACTTTCTTGAACAATAATAAAATCCATTCCCATTTGCCGACGCATACACCCGGCAGGGTAACTATCAAGATGTGTCTCCGAGAGGAAAATCACATCGGGTTTATGGCGCCTCAGGACATCCATCAGCGCACGAATCACTACACCACGGACCAAAATTGGGGGCAAAGAACAGCCGGCAAAAATCGATTTCAGAAGGCAATGCCACTGCCGGGAAAAGTAAAGGGCAGCACTGCAGCCGGCAAACATCTATTTGTCCCGGCTGTCAACAGCCGACACTAATCTGTGTAAACGAAGGCAAATAAACTGCCAGCACAAATCTTTCCCGGCAGTTAGAAACTGCCGGCACTACGGTAGCCAAATTTTTGGCGCGTGAGACGAAAATATTGCGGACTTCGCACGGGGCGTGGACGGAAATTATAGACTTGGCGCGCGGCTCGCGGCGCATAACCCTAAATACCAAATCGCAAATTCCCCACCCCGTCTTCCTCATCAGCCCATCTCCATCGATACGTACGGCCGCCGCCCTCCGCCACTCGCTCCACGCTGCAGCACCCGTCTCCGCGCCGCCACACGGAAGGGATCCCGAACCGCGCCACGAACTCTGTCCCCCTCAGCGCCACACGGAACAGCACACCGCAGCATCGGCACGGCAGCGCCGCACCCCTCCGTCCGCTCCGTGCTGCCGCTGCTCCGGACTGGGCCGCGAACTCCGTCTCAGAGCTGCCGCACGGAAGGGCTCCGGACCCGCTCCTTGTGCGCCGCCACGCCGCAGCTTCGGCGCTGCCGCACTCCTCCGTCCGCTCCGTGCTGCCGCTGCTGCACTCCATCGGTCCGCTCTGTGCTGCCGTTGCTACACTCCATTGGTGAGCATATATCTTCTCTTTCCTTCCCCTTCTTCTTCCCATGCCCTTCCCTCACACTCTCCACCGTGGCCCTCTGTGGTGACTGGGGCCATTGCCGCCACCTCCCTCTCACTCTCTGTCGTGCTAGGTTAGGAGTTCAGCTTTCCAACGAAGGAAACCTCTCTGCTGAAACTGAATTTTGGACAAAGACTGTACTTTTGGCGTTGTGTTCAACTGAACCATATTTTTTTCTCTTCTATTTATTGCAGGATTACAACTGCCTCGAGCTAATCTTAGAGGTTAGACCCAGTTCAACTGAATCCATCGAGGCTCACACTTATAGGTGAACGACTTTGTCAAAAACACATTTTTATTATTCCAGTTATGACTGTCTGTAAATTTCTTGCATGATAATAGCTTCACTTATGGCTTAGTGTTAGGTTTTTCTGTATATTCTGAATATTGCCAGGCTAATTGATTCACTTCATAGGTTAATTGTTGAGTACCAAGGGAACTTAGTGGGGAAGGGATATAATTGGACTGAACATTGTTGGCTTGGGCTTCTATTGCACATTGTAAGACACTTCAGATACTAGCTCTCTGATTGATTGGTTCTATGCACTTCTATTTGATCATGTGCAAATTCTTGTGTCTTATGGCAATTGTACTATCTTGGTTGCACGCACTTGAGTATTTTCTGATTGTTGTTGTGTGGTTACTTGAAGTAATTAATATTTTTTATTTGTCTTAGGGTTATTTGAATAACTGTTAGAAAAATGGATAAGAGCTGGATGGATCAAGATAGGCACACTGAAACATTCATTAACAGGGTTAAACGATTTTATTCAGTTTGCCTTTACCCATTCGGCAAGAGGGAACACTATCTTATGCCCTTGTAGGAAGTGTGTGAATTGTTCTTGGCTTGAAGCTAGTGAGGTCCAGGAGCACTTAGTATGCCACGGGTTTACGTCTGACTATAGAAGATGGGAATATCACGGGGAGGCATCATACTCGTATCCACCAAATAGTGATACTGATGTGGAATGTGATGAGGTGGAGGAGGTGGATGAGTTAGAAGATTTAGATGACATGGCCGAACTGATTAGAGATATGAGACATGAGTTCTGCGATTTGAGTGATAGTGATAATGAGGCTGATCCTAGTGACCAGGACAATGCAAATAATCCTTTTAAGCAGTTATTAGGTGCTGCAGCTGAAGAACTCTATCCAGGGAGCACCTCTTTCTCGAAGCTGCGATTTGTTGTTAGGATGCTCCACAACAAAGCTCTTGGACATTGGACTGATAAGAGTTTTGATATGCAGCTAGGGTTGCTAAAAGAGGCCTTCCCTGAAGCAAAATTACCTAAAAACTTTCATGAAGCTAAGAAAATGATAAAATGTCTTAGCCTTAATTATGTTTGCATCCATGCATGTTTCAATGACTGCATTTTGTATTGGAAGCAGTATGAAAATGCTAATAGCTGCCCAAAATGCAAAACCTCACGCTGGAAATCTGAAAAGAAGAAACGTGATGGGAGGCATGAACACAAAGTCCCTAGGAAAGTTCTTCGCTATTTCCCCATAGCAAAGAGGCTGCAGTGGCTGTTCATATCGCCAAAGAGTGCAACAGACTGTCGGTGGCATGACGAAGGGCATACAAAAGATGGATTTCTAAGGCATCCTGCAGATTCTTCGTCTTGGAAGCATTTTGACAATGCACATCCTGAATTTTCAGAAGATTCTCGCAACATTAGATTAATTATAGCAACAGATGGCTTCAATCCTTTTAGATCAATGAATTGTTCCTATAGCATTTGGCCTGTTATTGCTATTCCGTTGAAACTGCCTCCTTGGTTGTGCATGAAGCAACCCAATTTCATCCTCTCGTTATTAATTCCTGGCCCGAAGTCACCTGGGAGAGATATAGATGTTTTCCTTGAGCCACTTATTGATGACCTTCATTCACTTTTTGAGGATGGAATTAGAACCTATGATGCCTCCAAATCTGAGTACTTCCATTTGCGGGCTGCTGTTCATTCCACTATTAGTGATCTCCCGGGCATGGCTACTATAGCTGGCTGTGTCACCTCGGGCGAGTATGGTTGTCCAAAGTGCCATTCTCTCACTTGCTCCATTTGGTTGAAGGAAGGCAAGAAAACATGCTTCATGAGTCACCGTAGGTTCCTAGATGAAAATCATCGATTTAGAACAGTAGATAAGGACTTCTTTGATGGCAAGGAGGAAACTAGGAGTGCTCCTGTACCACTTACCGGAGAAGAAGTGGATGCTCTTACAGAAAATATGCAAACTGTATTTGGAAAGGACCCTTCCAGAAAACCCCCCACCAACAAACGAAAGCGTGGTGATCCACCACAAATTTTCAAAAGGAGATCCATATGGTTTAGGTTGAGATATTGGAGAGACTTACTGCAACCTCATAATCTGGATGCGATGCACATTGAAAAGAACGTTTATGATAACATCATTCACACACTTCTAGCTATTGACCGGAAAACCAAGGATAATATAAACTCTCGTCGAGACCTTGAGGAACTTAACATAAGAAGTGCTCTCAATGGAAAGACTTTGTGATGGGAAGTGCTCACAAGAAATGGAAAGACTTCAAGGCAGATTTGAAAGAGAGGATTTACAAGGAAGAAAGAACTGATGAGGAACTCAATGCTCTTCTCACAAAGGATACGAGAATAACTCCTACTGATTGTGATTGGCTTATCGAGTTTTGGAGAAGTGAAGAATGCAAGGTACCATTTTGTTCACTTGTTGCAGTCTGTTCATGTGTAGAAACTAGGCACAAAGAGTTTACTTTTTTTTTTGTAGAAGTGGAGCGAACAAGGAAAGAAAAACCGGAGCATGCAGAAGGTATTGCATACGTCGGGAAGCAAGAGCCATGCACGCGTTGCAACTGATATGGTAGAAAATGTCTTACTTTTTAAGCATACTTAAAGCATAGTCTGCATACTAATGGTGGCTCATTTTCTACTATAATGGATGCAGCACAAGGAGAATGGATATGATCCACGTAGAGATGAAGTGTTTATAAAAACAAACCAAAGGAAGAATAAACCTCAAACTAAGGAAACAATCGACGTAATAGTAAGTTCTTCTACAAGAATTCATTTCTGTCTGAAATTTCATGTGGTACAGTATATTAGCAGTAAAATATGTTCACTATTGTGACGATCTTATTGTAGGAAAAAATAGACAAGGCAATGGATGAACATCCTGAACTTCTGGAAAAATCCATTCAACAAGGAGATATACTGGCACATGTACTTGGGAAAGAGAAGAATGGCTACGTCAGGGGCTTAGGCTTAGGCGCAAATGCTGCTGCTCTAGGTATGCCTGGAGCTCGAGGGCTGAAATCCACAAGGCTGCAGATGGCTGAGCTAGAGGCTGATAAAGCTTGGCGGGCTAATGAACTTCTAAAAGATCATGTAGATGAAATTAGGAATGATACAAAAGCCCAGATTGAGGTGCTTATGGAAGAAGTGGGCCAACTAAGGACAATGGTGTCACAGTCCAATGCTGGACACAATAATAGCGTGCTCAACACTGAGCATGTTGATAGTATAGGAGAATCGGCTGCTTGTGAGGAAGACCATTATTTACTTTGTGATGAGGAGGAAGCACGTCTAGAGCAGGAGTTGAGGGAAGCAACTGTGCGATTAGAAAGTAAGAAAACACAAGCAGAACTACTTCGTAAGAAGAAGGAAGCAACCCAGAATCAGAAGAGGGAAGCGGAAATCCTTGAGAAAAGGAGGAAGGTTGAAGAACTTCAAAGGAAGGAGGCTGCAGAACTTAGAAAGAAGAAGGAAGCGGAACAAAGTCTGCAAAAGAAGCCGCAAGTACCCCAGAAGCTACCAAAGAAGTTGGGAGCAGCAGTAACACAAAAGAATCATCAGGTCTTGATTTATTTACTACTTTAGTTTCTAACTTTTTTGTATGAGTGCAAAGTCCTACTGTTAGTTCTTACTCCTGCCTTGTTTAATACTTCTTTGCAGGAAGGGAAGGAGGTGATATTGTACAATGTTTTCAGGGATCATCGTTCCGCTGTTGCAAAAGGTACGGTTTTGTCAACCGACCGAAAGAAGATAGTAGGGGGTCGGGAGCTTGGCACTGAATGTTGTGAAGTGGTCGTCGACTATATAATCAAAAAAGACGCCATATTGCCTCGCCCTGTTGGGAATGTTACCACCATTGGACAAGCTCAAGGAAGAAGTGTTAAGTCAAGTTTCTTACGAACCATTCATGTATGTGCAGCTGGAGTTTCAGAAACCAATGACAAAACAAGCGCCACCTCGACAAGAAGAATGAGAGGTATGTATTCTCTTTTGTTAAATATAGCTAGTTGTTAGCTATTTTCGAATTTCTACTTGTAGTCTGATAGCTAGTAGTTAACTATTTTCAGAACAATTTTGTAGTCTTGAATACAGCTAGTTGTTAGCTATTTTCTAATTTCCACTTGTTAAATTTAGCTAGCAGTTTCGAAATTCCATGAACAGCTCAAACTGATCCATTTTGTGCACGTGTTATTTTCTGGAATAGCTCAAACTGATTCATAATTTAGCTAGCTGTTTCGAAATTCCGTGAATAGCTCAAACTGATCCTTATGTACTGCTGCTTGGATGTGTAGTGATCGGGTTCAGGGCTATGTACTGCTGTTTTCAGTTGTTCAGCCAAGGAATCGTAATTTCTATCGTTCATTTTTTTTGTTGAAAACGTAACAAGTGTAATTATGATGCTCCAAGTGTCTGTTGTTGCTCAACTGTTCAGATTGCATTGTTTGTGAAATCAGTGTGTTTAAGTATTCGGTTCTAACCAGTAATCTTATTCTCTGTCCACCCAGGGACTTTACTACATGGCAAGGACGGCAAAGAAATCTATGCTGGAGGAACTAGAGGGGATGCGATGCCGAAGATCGTGGACCTCTGCCACCACTTGCTAGATATATATATGCTCTTTTGTTCACTTCGATCTGCTAATTAGGAACACATGCAAACTGCAGACTACTACTTTAGAAACATATTCAAGCTGCATATATGTATGCTTAAATATGCTCTTTTGTTCGCTTGGATATTTGCATCTTGGATATGTGCCATGTACTCTGTTAATTATCACTTTTGGGAGACCTGAATGAATCCTGTAAATGATCATTTCTAGAAGAGCTGGTTGGATTGTTCGTACGTGTGCTACATTGAATAGCAAATGCTGAAAAATTGTTAGCAAATTTCAGATTGATTGAATAGCCAGTAGTAGTAAACCGGAAATGGGCTAAACTGTCGGTAAGAGCAAAAGAAACAGCCGGCAGAACTAAATATATATGTTATACCGCTGCTCATCTGCCAGGAAAAGACTGAACAACCGGCACAACTATTTCCCGGCTGACAAATGTCTCTGCTAGGGAAAAAACAAGACTGTCGGGAAAGATTCAAAAGGAGGCCAGACAAATAGCCGGCACAGAACAAACAGCCGGCAAAAATCTTTGCCGGCAGGGTTATAGAGGGCAGACACATCTGCCGGGGAAAAATCTTTGCCGGCAGTTTTAGTGCCCCGTAAATTGGCTTTTCCCGGCAGAAAATGTGCCCCCAGTTTTGGTACGTGGTATAGTGAATTGCCGCGGCGTTACCCAAACCGTGGCAATTCCAGACTAATATCCTCATTGCGACCGGACAGGGTCCTTGCGAGAGCCTGCCGATCCTAGTGAAGAGGAGTCAGCTCCAGTCTTCGATCTTTTGTTCCTTTCATTCTCAGTCAACATTTTATGTGATTCCTCAAGTAGTGTTTCAGGTGTTTCCGTGACCATAGGAATTATGCCCAGCTCAGTTCCAACATGCTCACCATCAACGGTACCCTCAGGCTCCCCAACAGATTTCTTTTAGATCAACGGTACGTAACTAATATTGAGGGCAAACATGTAAAGACTGGTGCTGGTGCACATAGCGATAGATTTATCAAATCTAAAAAAAACTGTGCAAGTAGTTTTTTTTTACGTTAACACTAGTAGAAAACGGACCTTTGGTCCAGACTTTTAGTCCCGCACCAGTTTGCGGCCGGTACTAATATTACATTAGTACCGGTCCCAGCGGCCGGACAGGCGAGGGGCAGCAGTACCGGTCGGGAAGCAACCTTCAGTTGTTGGTGTAACCAACCGGAACTAAAGGGTTTGGGGCTGGCGCTGCAGCGGCGGGCCCCACGGCGAGAACCTTTAGTACCGGTCTGTGTTACAGACCGGTACTAAAGATGGACATTTAGTACCGGTTTGTGTAACATTTCGCTATAAATTCCATCTACTTCCTCCAGTCCGAGCTCACTTCACTCTCTGCCTCCTCATTTATTTCTCTCTGTTGTTGCTCGAGCTCGGTGGCGATCCGGCGATTTGTCCAATTTGGTGGCACCATTTTTGGTCAAAAAGGTTATAAACTTGTTTCTCTTACATTCAATTGGAAACTTCAGTTCATTTAGTGCTAGTTTGAGCCCATTTAGTGTTAGTTTGACCTAGATACAAAAATGTAGTAAAATCTAGAAATGTATTGTTAGTTTGACCTAGATAGAAAAATTTAGAAAAATCTACAAATGTAGGTTATTTAGTGCTAGTTTCATCATTTATTTTGTGCTAGTTTAGCTAATTTTGTCCTAGTTTAGCTCATTTAGTCATAGTTTAGCTCATTTTATGCTATAATTACGTAATTAATTGTTTATAGAATTATTACTTGTATAATTTTCTTATTTGTGTAACCTTTTGTTATATATAGTGTCATGGTTTTGACATCTGTCCACACTGGCTCTCGCCCGCTCTATTATTCGGATGTGGTACGATTATTTGTTATAAGTATATGTTTGTTTAATTTCGTGTTTACAAAAATTATACCGACCAACTTAACATAGATATATTTTTATCTAGGAGGTAGTTGAACCGGAAAATGAGCCCGACCCTATTTTCGAGTTTTTAGTAGAAGAAAACAATGATTTGAAAGCTAAATTGAAGAGAAGTGAAGATCTTCGTCTCGAAGAAAAGATGAAATGGGAGTTGAAGATTGCCGACGTCGTCGATGATAACGAGATCAAGATGGAGGCAATGCGCTTGGATCACAAGATCAAGATGAATGCAATGCGCTTGAAGATTAAAAAGTTTAGAAAATATGTCATTAGTCAAGAGGCTTGGTATCATTATGCTGTTGGTTCAATAATTACCTTAGTTGCGATTTTGATCGCATTTGTCGTTGGATTTAAATTCTTTAGCTAGTTCTATGTTAGTTTCAATTAATGAATGTTTTATGAGAACTATTTATTAGATTTGTTTAAATATGGTGAACTTGTATTAATGAATTGGTCACGTATCTATCTATTCATGGTAGATATATATATATATATATATATATATATATATATATATATATATATATAACTATTGTGTAATGGTTTTGTATATATTTACATAATGCAGATGAATCGACAATGGATGTACGTTGACCGACGCACTCCGGAGTTCATGACCGGCGTGCTGGATTTTATGCGTGTTGCTGAGGCAAATAAGCGGGATGGTTTTATGTATTGTCCATGTTGTGCTTGTAAGAATATCAGGAGTTACTCCAACTCAAAAACCATTCACATCCACTTGTTTCAGTCCGGTTTCATGTCCGGCTATAATTGTTGCACGAAACACGGGGAAACAGGGGTCATAATGGAAGACAATGAAGAAGAAGAGGACGATGACAACTATCCTGAGTTTCCTGAATACGACGGTACTACAATGGGGGAAACTGGAGAAGACGCGCCTGACGAAGAGGCGCCGGATGAGCCCGCTGATGATCTTTCTCGGGTTGCTGATGCACAGAGAAACAGCGTAAATCAGAGGGAGTGGCTCAAGTTGGAGCGCATGTTAGAGGATCACAAAAAAAAATTGTACCCAGGTGTCGAAGATGACCAGAAAAAGCTGGGTACGACGCTGGATTTGCTGCAATGGAAGGCTGAGAATGGTGTATCGGACAAGGGGTTTGAAAAGTTGTTGAAAAAGATAAAGAAGATGCTTCCAAAGGATAACGAATTGCCCGACAGTACGTACGAGGCAAAGAAGATCGTCTGTCCTCTAGGATTAGAGGTGCAAAAGATACATGCATGCATTAATGACTGCATACTCTACCGCGGTGAGGAGTACGAGAATCTGAATGCATGCCCGGTATGCGGTGCATTGCGGTATAAGATCAGGCGAGATGATCCTGGTGAAGTTGAGGGCGAGCGCCCTAGAAAGAGGGTTCCTGCCAAGGTGATGTGGTATGCTCCTATAATACCACGGTTGAAACGTTTGTTCAGCAACAGAGAGCATGCCAAGATGTTGCGATGGCACAAAGAGGACCGGAAGAAAGACGCGATGTTCAGACACCCCGCTGATGGATCCCAGTGGAGAAAAATCGAGAGAGAGTTCCCGGACTTTGCAGATGACGCAAGAAACTTAAGATTTGGTCTAAGTACGGACGGCTTCAATCCTTTTGGAGAGCAAAGCAGCAGTCATAGCACCTGGCCTGTTACTCTATGTATTTACAACCTTCCTCCTTGGTTGTGCATGAAGCGAAAGTTCATTACGATGCCAGTGCTCATCCAAGGACCGAAGCAACCAGGGAGCGAGCTTGATGTGTACCTCAGGCCATTAGTTGACGAACTTTTAGAGTTGTGGCGGGAAGAAGGTGTACGTGTGTGGGATGAGCACAAACAGGAGGATTTTAACCTTCGAGGGTTGCTTTTCGTAACGATCAATGATTGGCCTGCTCTTAGTAACATCTCAGGACAGACAACTAAGAGATACCATGCATGCACACACTGATTGGATGATACTGAATGTATATACTTGGATAATTGTAAGAAGTGTGTGTACCTGGGGCATCATCGATTTCTTCCGGTCAGGCATAACGTCCGGAAGCAAGGAAAACATTTCAAAGGTGAGGCAGATCACCGTAGGAGGCCTATGGACCGTACTGGTGAACAAATATTTGATATGGTCAAGGATCTAAAAGTAATCTTTGGAAAGGGTCCTGGAGGACTAAAGGTTCCGGATGACGCAAACGGGCACGCACCCATGTGGAAGAAGAAATCTATATTTTGGGAGCTACCATATTGGAAAGTCCTAGAGGTCCGATCTGCAATCGACGTGATGCACGTGACGAAGAATATTTGTGTGAACGTGCTAGGCCATTTGGGCGTGTATGGGAAGAAAAAAAACACAACGGCAGCACGGGAGGACCAGAAACGTTTGAAAGAACGAGACGGCCTGCTTCCAGAACATTATGACGGTCCTGCCAGCTATGCTCTAACCAAACAAGAGAAAGTGATATTTTTTGAATGTTTGAGCAGTATCAAGGTCCCGTCTGGCTTCTCGTCGAATATAAAGGGAATAATAAATGTGGCACAACAAAAATTTCAAAACCTAAAGTCTCATGACTGCCATGTGATTATGACGCAATTGCTTCCGATTGCATTGAGGGGGCTTCTACCGGAAAATGTTCGAGTACCCATTGTGAAGCTTTGTGCATTCCTCAATGCAATATCTCAGAAGGTAATCGATCCAATGATCCTACCAAGACTACAGAATGATGTGGTCCAGTGTCTTGTCAGCTTTGAGTTGGTGTTCCCCCCATCCTTTTTCGATGTCATGACGCATGTCTTGGTTCACCTAGTCGAAGAGATTCAAATTCTCGGTCCCGTATTTCTACACAATATGTTCCCATTTGAGAGGTTCATGGGAGTCTTAAAGAAATATGTTCATAACCGTGCTAGGCCAGAAGGAAGCATCTCCAAGGGCTATGGAACCGAGGAGGTCATTGAGTTCTGTGTTGACTTTATTCCTGACATTAATCCGATTGGTGTTCCACAGTCGCGACATGAGGGGAGACTGAGTGGAAAAGGCACTCTAGGGAAAAAAGTATTTGTATGTAGGGACGGACCTTCTTTCAGTCAAGCGCACTACACAGTTCTACAAAATTCCTCATTGGCAGCTCCGTATATCGAGGAACACATGAATATTTTACGATCTGAGAACCCGGTTGAGGATGAGTTCTGGATTAAAGATCAACACACGGCGAAATTCAGCGGTTGGTTGCAAACACATCTCATGAGTAACACCGAGGTTGATGTTCAGCTGTACTTGTTGGCCAGGACATCATCTTCGACTATAGTCACTTTCGAAGGGTACGAGATAAATGGGGATACATTTTACACGATCGCTCAAGATAAAAAGAGCACCAACCAAAACAGTGGTGTCCGCTTTGACGCAACAAACAGCAATGGGCAAAAGGACACATATTATGGTTACGTAGAGGAGATATGGGAACTTGAGTATGGACCTTCTTTTAAGGTCCCTTTGTTTCGGTGCAAATGGGTCAAGCTGAATGCAGGCGGGGTAAAGGTAGACCCGATGTACGGAATGACAACGGTGGATCTGAACAATCTTGATTACAAAGACGAACTGTTCGTCCTAGCAAATGATGTAGCTCAAGTTTTCTACGTGAAAGACATGTCTACCAAACCGAAGAAAAGAAAAAATATGGAAGCGAATACATCTGACGAGGCAAAACGCCACATAGTTCTTTCAGGGAAAAGAAACATCGTGGGAGTGGAGGACAAGACAGACATGTCAGAAGATTATGATAAGTTTGATGAAATTCCGCCCTTCAAAGTCAACACTGACCCAAGCATCACGTTAAGTAATGAAGATTCTCCATGGTTCCGGCGCAAAGTTAAGCAATCGAAGAAAAGGAGGAATAATACAACAGATGGGAATATTGGTGATGTGTAATCCAGGAATGATATTTATGAAATATGAGGTCTTTATCACAAACTATGTTGTGGAATATGAGGTCTTTATCACAAACTATGTTGTTGAAATGACCATAACTTGGTCATTTGTCTTGAAACTTCTAGATGTTCATACATGATACACCTTTTTTGTTAAGACTTTTTTTGGAAATTTTGTCAGAAATCAAGTTGATCATTTTTCATAGCAACAAGTACACATATAAGGTCCCATGCCAAATGATTTCCTTTTTTTGAAGTGTTTATCACATTATTTCATTTTCCGGTAAAAACGATCAAAACGGTCGCGGTGACAATTCATCGAAAGATGTAATATTTTCTAGAACTATCAACGTTTCTGTGATATAACCACTAGTTGTGTACCTTAAAATGATTTTTCCAAAAACTTCAGGCCAAACTATTAAACAGTTGTAGATCAAATTTGAATTACTTTCGAAAAATCGAAAAATTTGATATACAAAAACAGAAAACAGAAAATAGAAAAGGGAAATAAAATACAAAAAACACCTTCAGTACCGGTTGCTGGTTGCATCATATGTGGACTAGTGAAATTTTAAATGTTACATTTTTAAAATGTCAATATTCTTTGTAATTTGTTGAAAAATCGACATAAACTCAATTAACTAGGGAAATTAGGTAGAAATCAAAGAAAAACCTAATACTTGGGGATTATCCATCATATGTGGACTAGTTTCCATGAAAATTAAATGGGTGCCATTTTGCATCATATTTTTGGTACTTTGTTCACAAAAAAAGTCATTTTTTGCACTTAAAAAAATGGAAAATGATATTTATGAAAATAATTTCAAGAATTCCTCTGGCATGACTGTTTCTTATACCAATATGCACCTATTTATGGAATAGAGATTTGTACAAAGTTTTAGAAACTAATTAGTTAAAAGAAAATAGATATAAAATATCTTTTATTTTAAATGTTACATTTTTAAAATGTCAATATTCTTTGTAATTTGTTGAAAACATGTTCTTGAATATAAATAATTTTTTTACAAATTATTAGAAACTAATTTTACTAGTTTTAGACAATTACATCAGTAGATATACAAAAACAGAAAACAGAAAATAGAAAAGGGAAATAAAATACAAAAAACACCTTCAGTACCGGTTGCTGGTTGCAACCGGTACTAAAGGTTTTCGTTTCGCGCCAGTTTTCTGGGCGGCGAATCGACAAACCTTTAGTACCAGTTGCTGGTACCTTTAGTACCGGTCTGTGGCATGGACCGGTACTAAAGGGTGTTGCATTAAATGCCTCACTTGCCCGATCGGGCAGTTCATCTTCTCCAGACGCAGACGCAGAGACGAAGTGCTGCCCGACGGAGACGAGGTGCTGCCCACGCCATCATCGACTCCGGCCGCTCCCCGACGCCCGGCCGCTCCCCCACGGTGAGGCTCCTCCCTTCCTCCTTCTCACTGTCGCTAGGTTGCTAACCCTAGATAAGAAGGAGCCGCCGCCGCTAGGAGTATCGCCGCCGCCGCCGCTAGGAGTGTCGCCGCCGCCGCCGCATTAGGTCACAGCACAGAGCACGGCGGCGCCTCCATTGATGTCTGGCTCCTCCCTCTCGTCCGCAATCGAGGGGCGCAAGGCAGGGGACGGGGAGCCCCATTGTCATGCTGCCGCCGCCGCTAGGAGTATCGTTGCCGCCGCCGCCGCTAGGAGTGTCGCCGCCGCCGCCGCATTAGGTCACAGCACAGAGCACGGCGGCGCCTCCATTGATGTCCGGCTCCTCCCTCTCGTCCGCAATCGAGGGGCGCAAGGCAGGGGACGGGGAGCCCCATTGTCATGCTGACGTCAGCATGACGTCAGCCCATTTCTATAAAAAAATGCTACTGGTTTTAGATTATTTGTTAAATAGAGTGTTAGATTATTTGTAAATTCACACAAATAGAAAATGAAGTGTAAGACTTTTTAAATAGAGTGTTAGATTATTTGTTAAATAGAGTTTAGGACATTTTATATAGAGTGTAACATTATTTTAGAATTGCTAGAAAAAATGGTACTGTTTTTAGATGAATTCTTAGGAAATGCTATTGTTATTTATATGAATGCTATTGTTATTTATATGAATGTTATTGTTACAATATTTATGTAAATGCTATAGTGTTATGCAATTTTATTTGATGCAAAGTACTTATGCAATTTTATTTGATGCAAAGTACTTGCAATTTTTGCTACTGTTTTAGGAAGTTTCTAAATTTTGGCCGATGATTAGATCGTTGCACGTTGCATCTTCAGGGAGGTGTGAGTGAACCATGTTGTCTGAACATATATGCAATGTTCATTCCACGTTGTTCGCTGACACCATCCCTGAAGCAATTCTATATGAGGCCTTGCTGTCTGTTTTGCAATGTTAGGAAATTTGTAAATTTGGATTAATAGTGTGAATGCAAAGTAGTTGTGCAAAGTACTTGTGCAATTTAGGGTAATTTTATGGATGCTACTATGTAATTTTATTTGATGCAAAGATTAAAATGCTACAATGTAATAAATAGTGTGGATTCAAGTGTTGAAATTTGTGAATGAAAGTGTTAGAATTTGTGAAATATTATTGTGAAAATGCAACCACAATTTCCCGCGGCAACGCGCGGGGAATGCAACCACAATTTTCCCAATGCAAAGTACTTGATTTCGTCGATCCCTCGCCTCACCGTTATAACTTGACATCATGTAGGAATCTCGCCGTCTATCCCTCGCCTCACCGTCCTCCTGTCTGTGACCTTCCTGAGTCTCGTTGATCCAGCGCCTCACCGTCGTTCCCGAGCATCCCCTCGTGCCCTCCCCCGCGGTGAGCCTCTACCGTGCGCACATGTTATTTCTTTACAATAATGCCGCCGCCCGATTTGGCACTAAATTGTTCTATCTTTTTTATTGTATTAGTTAAGCTATGGACGGCAGAGCAGGGGAAGATCAATTGTTCGACATCATCAGAGATGGTGAAGATGATGGATCGCAATATCTTAACATGTCCGGTGGTGAAATGGAGGACGAGGAGATTTATAACTTAGAAGCTCCTCCATCCGCCTCGAACAATAATGCCGATGAGAATGTAGCGCAGAATACCGACGAGGTATACATAGATTCTGGTGATAAATTAATGATTTGATATGTGTACATATACAGGTTTTAACATAATATTTCTTCTTTTAGCCCTCCGGATCGGGATCGAGCAAGTCTGGTAAAAGAAAACGAGGCCCGGCCAAAAAGTTAAAAGAAGAAAGATTTGATATCGAAAAAATCTCTGAAATTGGCGAACCGATTGCTCCGAAATAGCACGCACGTAAATTTGTGAGTCAGTGCGGAGTTATTGTTCGGGACAACATTCCGATCACCATCCGAGAATGGCACAAGCCGAAGGGTGGAGAAGAGAGTTTTGTGTCAGATATTTGCAAGAGGGAACTTCTGAAGTCCATTTTCCACAATTTCGCCCTACCGACAGGCCTCGGAGATGCCGAGAAAAAGAAAGTCTTCCAGTGGACTCTAAAGAAAATGGCCGAACAATTCGTGAACTACAAGAAAAGGTTATACCAGCAATTCATCAAGATAAAGAAAACCCCTAATTTTGAAGACGTACAGTACAGGAGGATAAGAGATCAGTGGCAAGAATTCAAGGACTACAAGGAATCAGAAGAAGCTCTGGAAAAGTCGGCAAAAAATAAGTTGAATGCCGACAAAAAGCAATATTTCCAACGTTTGGGGCCAGGTGGCTATAAGACCGCCATTCCTATGTGGGAAGAAAGGGACGCCAAGTTAATTGCTGCCAGGGTCACTCCATGTACATCAAGCTACCCCGCAAGGGCGAGACATTGGGCGTTCAGCGTCGGGCTGGAGCCCGACCCAAAGACAGGCCTTCTTGTATTGAAGGAAAAGGTTAAACCAGGCCCCGAGGGAGAGCCCGAAAGAGAAAAAATTCGGAATAAAGCGAAAGAACTTGATGATGCAGTAGTTGCCGCTCGGGAGGGAAGGTTCGCGCCCAATAGAGAGAAGGACGAGCTGTCACTCGCCCTCGGGAATCCTGAACACACCGGGCGAGTACGAGGCGTGGGCGTCGTCCCTTGGAAGGTTGGGTTCACCGAGCATAGGGACACCTACAGGAGTCGCGACAGGAAGAAGAAACAGGAGGCAGAGAAATATCAGCGGTTGGAAGACATGATAATAGACCTGCGACATGAAATGGGGCAGAAAAAGGCATCTGAGCCGCAGGAGGACCAACTTGATATGGCATCTCAGCGAAAAAGCAGCGTGGCTTCCACACAAAATGTCCAGCCTGATGACGCAACATACCCCGTGGATCAGATTCAGGGGCGAACAAACTGTGAGCTGCACATCAAGATGAGGAACCTATCCATAAAGGTGGCGGTCGGCTTTGCTTTAGAGAATATACCCGGAGCAACCCTTCATGGCGGTCAGATTCCAGCTGGCTACGCGCGAGTCGGGGTGGACGAAATTATGAACGGATTCGAGGACCTAGAGCTTGACTTTCCTGGAGCTGAAGGGGAGACGACACTGGGAGAAGTGTTGCGCGGAGTCATTCTATGGAGAAAGGAACACATCGTGTTTCCAGGAGAATCGACGCATAGGCCACCAACCCCTCCGAGTAGCAATCAACCTCCAAGTCCACCCCGCATTGAAAATATGGACACCGAGAGGGAACCCAGCACGACTCCATCTCCCCGGTGCGCGAGTCCAACCCAGCGGGAGTCCACCCCGGAGCGTGCAAAGAGTCCACCCCGGAGCTTGCAAAGAGTCCACTCCAGCGGGAGTCCACCCCGGAGCTTGCAAAGAGTCCGCCCACCGGCAATAGGACCTTCTCAATGAGGCAGAAGATGATTGCCGGTGCGTCGAGTGGTGCTCCAAAGGACACCTACAAGTACGGGCCGTCGTTGAAGGATCTTCCGGTGTTAACTTACCACCGGACCGTTGAGGAGAATGCTCCCTTGGTCAAAGCTCACAATGCCGCACACTTTGCGAAGAAAGTGCCCGAGGCAAAACAGGTACTAAACCCTAAGGGTGTTAAACACTTTTTAGACATCGTCTGTGATCCTGACCGTAGAACTTTGCCTGATAACTATGAACGCTCTATCTCGAAGAGTTTTGACACGCAAGAGGAGAATAAAAAGAAAAGGGTCGCTGCACAGAAGAAGAAGAAGGCGAAACAGGTTCCCCAGCTCGGAGAACAAAAAGTACAGTCGGTCGCCCCGCTGAAGATTCAGACAGACAAGAGTCCCAACGTTGGGACAAATGTTCCTGCTACTGACTACATGGACGATGCTGAGATTGACGCACTTTTCCCCAAGTCGACTGAGATAGCACGGAAGTTTGTCTACGGGAAAGATCTTCTCCCTACTGATGAGATGGTGCGTCTAGCTTTTCAAATGCGGAGATTGCATGACTGGTACATGAATGTTACAAAGGACAAGCAACTCGTGTTTTACGTGACATACCAGAAGACCAATTCTTCGTCAACCACGAGATATGTATCGAATTTGATGAATTATGGCAGTTATACAACCGGCGTGCTCTCGACGCAACTATCATGAGTTGCTATGTTCTGTAAGTGTTTTTTCTAAATGTCTAGCTGAGCATGTAATTATCCTCACTAATTGAGCATGTAATTATCTTCACTATATTCTTTCGTATGCTATTATATATGCAGGTGGATGCTTATCGAGTGCAAAAGGAAAAGACTCTGGGAAGTTGGGTTCATTGACCCATCTATCGTTAACTGCAAAAACTTAGAGCGGAAGCCCGGGTACTGCGAGGAGGCATTGTTGAGGTCGCTATTGAGCCAAACACATGCGTCAGATATACTTTTTCCTTACAACTTCAAGTGAGTGTGACTGTCTTGAACACATTTCTATATTGCTAATTACTAGATGTTAAGTTTAATTGATGAGTTATATTCATGCCTCACTATATAAACGTGTGCAGCTTCCATTGGATTCTACTGGACATTATCATTGACAAGGGATTAGTTGAAGTATTTGACTCATTACGCAAACCACAATCATACTACCAGGACTTGATTGACATGCTTCAGAGGTAATTTTAACCATTAACCCCATTTCATGATATCAAGTAATCATAACTCATTTATTCATTTGCTTTTGTGAGTAGGGTTTGGAAAATATTCATCAAGAGAGAGAGGGGTGAATGGAAACCAGAACTGACTATTAAACATATTGATGTAAGTGTGCTACTATTAAACATAGTCTCTTTAATTCATCATCATTTTGAATTATTATTTAATTAAGTTATATTCTCGTAAAGACCTTGAAGCAGCCTCCGGGAAATGAATTATGTGGATTCTACGTCTGCGAGTTCATGAGGAACTTGAGCGTTGAGCAGGCGTCGCGTGAAAAAAGAATGGATGTCAGTGTGACTGTCTTGTACTATATTTCAATCTTATTATGATTTGATATATATATATATACACACACAACTAATATATTCATATTGATGTCGTTTAAAGCTTAACGACAAGCGGAACGCCATCCTACCACATCAGCGCGTAGAAGCAATTCAAGAGGAGATATCGGGATTTATCCTTGAGGAGGTCATGCATCCAAAGGGAGAATAGCATAATCCTAAATATAGCTATGCCATATGAAAGAGGAGGATGTATGACATTATTGCGATCTCTATACACCGGATTGTATATATGTATATATGTATGTAATAACGTAGTATGAATATGTCCTATATCTAAATTATATTATATATCAACGTTTACCGTATGTAGTAGCGTAGAATACATATACGAAAGTATATTACGTATGCATCAACGTGTACCGTGTATATATATAATACCGTATGAATGTAAAACAGTAGATGAAAAAGAAAACATAAAATAAAATTGCAGTGAAGAAAAGAAAACAGATAACAAAAAAAAAAGGAAACGAAAAATAAATTGTAAAACCCTTAAAACCTAAACCCTTTAGTACCGGCCGGTGTTACCGACCGGTACTAAAAGTTCTCCGCACGAGCCCGTGCCCCACGCCCACGTGGGGGCCCTTTTAGTACCGGACGATAAGAAACCGGTACTGATGCTGGGGGGGCATCAGTCCCGATTGCGCAGTACCTGTTGCGAAACCGGTACTGATGCTCCTCCCCGACCGGTACTAAAGAGCCGTTTTCCACTAGTGTAAGTTTACTCCTCCAAACTAAAAAATAAAAAAGGTTTTTTAATAGAGCCACCACATTAAATATTTAGACGGTTAGATGCGTAATATATGGCTACGATTTAATTAACTAGGACTGTATAATTACGTGACACATCTGGTGCGTAACGATTCATGTAACTCATGGTTGGTATCCAAATACCAAATGATGTCACCCGTGTGGTGCATGGACAATTCAAAAAAAATCCATGGAATTTCGTTATGCATAACAATGAAGTGTTTACCTAACACGTCACTTAGTTTAGACTCTCCCACAAATAATAGATGGGAAAAGGAGGCGCACCCTTCTAAACACTCTTGAAAGGAATCCTACTACGGCTGTACCATTGAATATCATGTCCGGTTCCAATTGAATTTAGTACTGTACTGGAGTACTCTATATTGCATCTATGACATCATAAATAACATCATCATATTAATTATATGTCACCGGCCGCTGACTTGATCTACTACCTACTTTGTTCTATGTGTAGTTGCGTATTTGCATGATCTGGTCCTCAACTTTTTGGTCATTAATTAGATGGATTTTTCTGTAGCAAAATTGGTAACTTCCTATACGTGATTAAAATTAGAAATTTTTGTAAGATATGTCGTTCATGTGTGTACTTGTAAAAATATTAGGTTCAGCAAGATATTAACAGGGCGGATGTAATAGTTAGCATACATAAGAAGTTATTAACCATGTAAATAATTTTGCCTTCCGATATAGTCTCATGCACAATCCAAAGTTTCTCTACATCCATTTCTTCGCTGCTCTTTTCAGCCTGTCCAAACTACTTATACGTAGAGAAAATCAATAGGTAATCGGCTCCAACCTAGAATTTTAACATGATCACAACTAATACGTGTCGTCAAACAGAGGCAAGCGGCAAACTCTGCGACTTACGGTGCTCAACAAGACAACAAATCTGTCATATAAAGATTCAAGATTTTTTTTTTTGAGATAAGTCGTTAATTTTGCACCCACTGATGACATAAAAATAATGTTTCTTCTATGTGAGCACGGCCGCAAATCCAAATATTATGATCATTTTCTTAGTTGCAATTCACACATGCTTGAAAAATTCAGGCGTTACTTATATGTGAGGAGAAACTCAGTTACAACACATATGCAACCCTGAGGTAGAACAAATCACAACGCAATTCAACATTATGAAGTTAGTTAGTTCCAAGTCGAATTAAAATTAACAAAACAAGATCGACTGAGAATCGATGTATATTTTGTGTAGAAACTTTGAAAGAAGAACTAGGTGAAAATCATTGATAGTATGAATTTATGTGTTAAGTTTCTAGGATTATATATATCGGTAAATTACAAAATAAAGTCTATGTGAAAAGAAGTCAGAGATTGTGAAAGAAACTTTAAAGAAAATTTAACATTTATGAATTTAGATTGGTCCGCATCCAATACATAGATATATAAAAATTGCTAATGTAAAATGCATTGAGATGAACAAACATTCATTGTTTTCTTAAATGTGCAAGTAGCAGAACTGTTAGATTAGACATTAAATAGTATATGTATGTAAACAATCATGCACAGGGCAAACATGTCATTGTTAAAGAAGAAGGGTGTATCAATGGCAATATGCCATATGTCCGAGCGAGTGCATTATAACTTGAGCAAACCAATATAGTTATCTTTACTAAAAAAAAACCAGTATAGTTATCACAACCATAAAGTTTGAAAATAAATTTATGACATCAATATGAGTATCAAATAAGTCGATGGTAGAAAAACACATTGAAACAATAAGAAAGAACAATTACTCCAAGAGTAAGGGAGAAAAGGGGCTCGCATTCATACAACTGGATGCCCTCTAACCTTTTTCCATCCAATGTTAGAAAGAAATAATGTTATATTGATTATGAGCATAATCATGCTTTCTAACTCCACTTTCAGAGGATGGCATTTTAGGCGTGAGAGGAACTTCAATTTTTGGAGTGTAATGCTGACATAATGATATACTTTGCCGAAATCATTATCTTTATTTCCTTTTGTGTAAGTATACTTGATTAACTTTTTTGAACTGTAGTAAGATATGTTGGGACATGCAAAAACATTATGTTCTCGCAAGATTATTTTCATAGATGTCCCGAGTTTTGTGTTAACCTTGACACGCCATCAGACAATTTTGGAGATATGCATGTGTGTCGTCCTGAATTATCATTCCATTCGGACCATTGTAACCATTGAAAATTATATAACATGTTGTGCTGGATTGGTTTAGCTACAAAGTGTATAAATATGCCTTATAAGACAATGATAATATAGATTTACAAGGATACTAATAAGTGTTTTTTAGCAAAATATGTAGCATGTATCCTTTATAAAATAAATACGTTGATCATGGAAACATGATTGTACATTCTTACATGTCTACAAAAATGGTTGTGAGAAAAATGACACATAGTATTACAAACAACAATTTACCATAGCACACGTCTATATATTTATGTTAACTATGAAGCTTTATATATCATAGTATGATTAACTATAAAACTATGAGTATATTTTATAGACCTTTTTGAGATAGTATTGAAGATGATGCCCTCGCATTTGCGAGGGCCACCTTGCTAGTATTAATAAATAACAAAAACGAAAAAATCATAATTGGGCGAGCAAGGCAGATACTCCTGCTGCGCTTGGCCCATGTTATCCCCGCTTTAGGGGTCGCCTGTGGAAGCGACTCTGCAGGCGTCGTACAAGAGCCCCGTTTGCTTCTTCCTCGAGGGAAAAGAGCATCCACAATGGATCGATACCTAACAAGATGTTTAAGCATTAAAAATAAATCTAATCAAAGAAATTCGGCTGTTAGCGCTTTCCTTCCGCAACGCAGGGCGCTAGCTGAGACGTTGATTAAACGCTTCCGTGTAGGTTTCCGCCATTCACGCACCACTGCACCAGGCAAAAGAAGAGCTAGCGCCGGACGACTGGATTATCGTCGAGCGCCCAGGATTGAAGCCTCCAACTGCCGATCGACCGGGATTGGAATCCTAGCACCTCTGTTTTAGCAGCGCATTGTGGCTGCTCTAACTCACCTCAACTAGGCTTACTGCGTGCGTTTCATGGAGCTTACGCGGCCCTATAAAAAAAGCTAGTTTAATACTTCCTCCGTTGCTAAATATAAAGTGTATAGTTTTTTGCACGAATATTAAGACGGATGAGTTTTGCATAACGTGGACTCATTTTCTCATGAATTATTTTGGAATAAAGGAGTCCCTAACAATCATAAATTGAAAACAATACTTTAAACCTCTCTGTTATAGATTAAAACTTATTTTTTAGAGACCTAACATTGTCCATAAATAGTAATGCACCCTATATTTTGAATTTTTTCTCAAAAAACTATACGACTTACATTACGGAACGGAGGGAGTATTTATCTTGTGCATCTTTGTTTCTAGTGTACTCTTTGTCATATACTGATTGTATCACTTAGCTACATTTCATTGAACCTTTAATCGTATAAAAACAATAAACAAAAAATAGCGTGAAAGTTTTAGTAACAAATTCATCCCTTGTCAAAATATTTGCTTCCTCACATTCTTCTCTCACAATTAGGTCTCTAGTTCGTTCCTCATCACAATCCTCCATACCGTTTAGACGCACGGTAACAAGGAGACATATCTAGCTTCTCGGCGCCTCCAAAAGCTAGATCCGCCACTTACTGTGCTTCCTTTCATAGGGCACGGTATGGGGCGGTTGACGACCATATACGGATTGGGTAAGCGACGATGAAGACTACCATGGGGGAGCGTTGTGGCGGCTATAAGAGGTGAAAGGTGACAACAATGACAACCATGGGGTGTGTTGAGGTGGCCAAAGAAGACAACTACATCCAAAGGGAGGCGATGATTGATCATCGCACTCGGATTTGATTTTCGCATAACACTGAATCGAAATCACGGTTAACCAAATTATCGGTGCTATGACTGTGAGTGCAAAATCCGGTATTTAAAATTGACTACGATGTGAGAACCAAAATTCTGTGTTTAAAATTGACGCCCGTTGAGCGCTGGCAGCAGCAGAGTGCGTGGGTTGGCTGGCGCCGACAATGCAAGAAAAGCTTGATGGGATCAACCGTGGACCATAAATCAACACCGCCCTAAGCAATATATACGTATGAATACACACACACACAATAATAGCGCTGCTATCGATCTCGTGCTGGTTAAGCAACAGCAGTTCATCCCCTGAGCACAGGTGCACGTGGGCTCACCAACCGGGGAGCGGCAACGAACGACGGGCTGTCGATCGCCGATGCCACGAGCAGTGTAGGATCTCTTCCGTAAACAGCTTCTTCAGTCTAATTCTTATCCTGCTGGAAAAATGTTGTCGCCAGCTGCTTCATGTAGATGCGGCAGACAATTCAGGGAACCGAAATTACAGAAGAGGCTCGGTTAATTAGGGCGTGTACTGTAGATTAGTAAGGCCGGTAATACAGTTGGATCTTGGCGATGCCTATTATTGTTCTTGATTGCACCAGATGCAGCTCCGTATCAAGCAGCGGCCGCATGGGCATTCCCCCATGCCGCACTACGGCCATCCACGCCGACTTGAGGTCAAACAAACGTAAGTATCATATGCTTTCAAGAAGCAGTGGAACAGATCATGGGAGGCATGGCAGTGCCCTGCTGAATTTCTTATGCAAATCCTGCCTCAGACTTTCCTTGGTCGACCACGACGTGGACATGGTTGAAATGGCCTGCACGCACTATGCCAACGCTCACCTTGCCATCCAACAACGAGCTAGGGATTAACAAATTCTAGGACTTTCTGGTTACCTGAAAATTTTAAGATGGAGTCTTACAGGAGGAAGAAGCTAGCCCCGTGTCTGCCTTTGTGCATCTTCAGATGATCGGAGCTTCCTGCCACCTGGTACTAGCTACCATGCATGGTGCTGGATCGAAGTGCTACGTTTAGTTTATGCGCCAATTTTTGCGCCTTCAACAGTTTCGTTTAACGTTTTGTATGACTACAAACTGGGTGACTTTGCACGGGGTTGTGATTGCTCTTTTTAATAAATCTGTACTAGCTACCATGCATGCTAGCTGCTGGATTCTTTTTCTCTCCTTGTATTTTTCATAAATATATAAGTTTGCTATCGTAGCTTTATCTATCACTGCACTTCCTTCTCCAGGTCCATCTCCATGTACCATGTTCCCCAAGATCTATCATTAGTCGTTTGGTGGAAAATGCAGTAGGTACTCCACAGTGGCTGTACTAAATAATATATGGGGTCACAAAAGCATTGAATCGGCGAGGCCCAGTCAGGCCAACAACATTGGCTTAAATTGGCAATATATAATTCATCATCTTATGCTCACCGTCAGATTAGCATGTAGCGACATGGAAAACGCATGAGCAATTTTTTTTTTTGAAATGGTGGCAAAAGCTTTTGCCTCAACCTATTAATTAAAAAGAAAAGAGAATTGCCCAATTAATTAACAAAAAACCGGGCGAAAACCGTTTCAACAAACCCACATACGAACTATCTCAAAACCACGCAACCCCGGATCGTCAAGGCAGATTGAACCACTTTAACAACTCGATACAACTGCAAACTCTCGACACAAAGATCACCATGACGCACAAAAAAAAACCATCGAGCACACGCCACGACAACCCAAAGAGATGAGAACTCTTCTTGGTTTTGCTCCTAAGATAGTCCTTCACTTTCTTGATTATGTCCCCTCTATCCTTCCTTGACAGAAGGACAACAAACTCTTTGCTAGATCCAGAACTAGCCCTATCCAAACTGACGAGATGATCGCAAAGCTCTTTCGCGAAGAGAGCCTCGGAGTCGGAGGAAACAAGCAGCTATCTGGGACCCACAAATGGTGGCATGGAAGCTGCGACCGAGGTTCCAGGCGAGTCCACCTCTAGAAGTACCGTCGATAGAGAAGGAGCGGACTCCCCACCACTACAGGAGTAACAGCCCAGCCCGACGGCATTTGCCGTCGGGCTCATCACAGAAACCCTCGGCCTAAGTGAGCCCGACGGCCACCGTCGGCCTAAGGCCGTCGGGCTGTGATCCATCGGGCTCACGCCGTGGCCGTCGGCGTCGCAAATACCGTCGGGCTCATAGTGAGCCCGACGGTATAACCGTCGGCCTTATAACTACAAATTTAGTCAGCAATGCCGTCGGGCTCATAGATGGCTCTACCAAATTTTTTTTCAAAATTTTTTTTTCAACTTTTTTATTATTATTTTAACTCCAATTTAGTCATATATTTAATTTCATATCACACACTTAATCATAATCTTAGCTCAAACTATCCACTCACACACTTAATCATAATCTTAGCTCAAACTATTCACCCTTAGTCAAACTTCCCAGACGGTCACCCATCTTTAGAGTGCTCCAGGCCAAGCACGCTTAACTATTGAGTTCTATTCAAATGAGATTCCAGTTGAGATGTCATACCTTGTTGCTATTAGTATGATAGCAATCATATTAACCCTCATCTCAGATATTATATTTTTTAATCTTTAAAATTTCAAAAATAAGATTTGAATAAACAAAATAACTATGTTTAATAATACTTGAATAATAATAATAATAATCAATTATTTTATTTTTGTTTTATCTTTTCCTTTAATAAGAAATAATTCATATCTTCATATTGATATATCAGAATTTAATAAATAAAATGTCTATATCGATCATAAAAATGAGAGGAATCCAAATATGACATCCATGCCATCATTTTCATAATGAATAATGTCAAAATGGAGAGCACTTTTTCATAATGAGAGGGTTTCTTTTTTTGAGTACTTTTTCATATTTTTCCATTTCTTTCAAAAAACGGTCAAAATGGAGAGCATGGCTATTCATCAAAAGTGGTCGAATTTTTCAAAACTATTGACGGTTCTATGTTGTAACCACTACTTGTGTACCTTAAAATTATTTTTGTAAGAACTTCAGAGCAAACTATCACACAGTTGTAGTTCAAATTTGAATTACTTCCGGAAAATTGACATAAAGTCAATTAAAGAGGCAAATTTAGATAGAAAGCAAGGAAAATCCTCATATTAAGTTATTATCCATAAAATATGTTCTACTCTTTGTGAAAATTAAATGGGTGTCACTTTGGACCATATTTTATGTACTTGCTTCACAAAAAAGTCATTTTTCACACTTAAAAAATGGAAAATGATATTTCTAAAAAGAATTTTGAAAATCGCTTCGGTGACGTTGTTTCCCATACCATGACACACATATGTGCTGAATATGGGCACTTTATCACAAACTATGACATGATAATGGTCATACATTGGTCATTTGTCTTGAAACCTATGCATGTTTATAGATGTTTGACATTTTTGTGAAGTTTCGTTTTGAAAAGTTTGCCAAAAATCAAGTTTATCATTTTTCCTATTAACTAGTACACGTAAAAGGACTTCATGCCAAAGGGTTTCTTTTTTTGAGTACTTTTTCATATTTTTCCATTTCTTTCAAAAAACGGTCAAAATGGAGAGCATGGCTATTCATCAAAAGTGGTCGAATTTTTCAAAACTATTGACGGTTCTATGTTGTAACCACTACTTGTGTACCTTAAAATTATTTTTGTAAGAACTTCAGAGCAAACTATCACACAGTTGTAGTTCAAATTTGAATTACTTCCGGAAAATTGACATAAAGTCAATTAAAGAGGCAAATTTAGATAGAAAGCAAGGAAAATCCTCATATTAAGTTATTATCCATAAAATATGTTCTACTCTTTGTGAAAATTAAATGGGTGTCACTTTGGACCATATTTTATGTACTTGCTTCACAAAAAAAGTCATTTTTCACACTTAAAAAATGGAAAATGATATTTCTAAAAAGAATTTTGAAAATCGCTTCGACGACGTTGTTTTACATACCATGACACACATATGTGCTGAATATGGGCACTTTATCACAAACTATGACATGATAATGGTCATACATTGGTCATTTGTCTTGAAACCTATGCATGTTTATAGATGTTTGACATTTTTGTGAAGTTTCGTTTTGAAAAGTTTGCCAAAAATCAAGTTTATCATTTTTCCTATTAACTAGTACACGTAAAAGGACTTCATGCCAAAGGGTTTCTTTTTTTGAGTACTTTTTCATATTTTTCCATTTCTTTCAAAAAACGGTCAAAATGGAGAGCATGGCTATTCATCAAAAGTGGTCGAATTTTTCAAAACTATTGACGGTTCTATGTTGTAACCACTACTTGTGTACCTTAAAATTATTTTTGTAAGAACTTCAGAGCAAACTATCACACAGTTGTAGTTCAAATTTGAATTACTTCCGGAAAATTGACATAAAGTCAATTAAAGAGGCAAATTTAGATAGAAAGCAAGGAAAATCCTCATATTAAGTTATTATCCATAAAATATGTTCTACTCTTTGTGAAAATTAAATGGGTGTCACTTTGGACCATATTTTATGTACTTGCTTCACAAAAAAAGTCATTTTTCACACTTAAAAAATGGAAAATGATATTTCTAAAAAGAATTTTGAAAATCGCTTCGACGACGTTGTTTTACATACCATGACACACATATGTGCTGATTATGAGCACTTTATCACAAACTATGACATGATAATGGTCACACATATGTGTTAAAACTATTGCATATTTGTATATGATTGATATTTTTTGTAAAGTTTTGTTTTAAAAAGTTGCCAAAACTCAAATTTATCATTTTTTTAAAAACTAGTACACGTCAAAAGACTTCATGCCAAAGGGTTTCCTTTTTTTAGTATTTTTTCATATTTTTTTTGAATGTAATCTAATTTTTTGAGAAAAACTGAAAAACTGTATAGTGAGGCCGACGGTTATACCGTCGGGCTTACAATGTGATCTAATTTTTTGAGAAAAACTGAAAAACTGTATAGTGAGGCCGACGGTTATACCGTCGGGCTTACAATGTGATCAGGTCGCTTCGTCCAGGACGCCCACGCGGGGGAGACGGGGGGAGAAGTCCGACGGTGTTTTGACGCCGACGGTGGCCGTCGGGCTCACATTAGAACGCCGACGGTGTTTTGAGCCCGACGGTGTTTCTCTGGCCGTCGGTGCTAGATTGTGACGCCGACGGCCCCGACGTTTGGCCGTCGGCGTTATAATTGCCGTCGGGCTGGTCTGCCACTCCCGTAGTGCACTAAACTCCCTACTCACTCTGAGAGGTAGCCCGTAGCCGACACATGGGTCTGCGGCATGGCAGAGAGAAACAACCATAGAGACATTCATCCCCAACATTAGCGGAACCAAACTTGAGCTCAACAGGAGGAGAGGCTTCAGGCACAACAGGAGACGTGCCAAAAGCAGCCCCTGCTCTCATCAAGAACCTCTCAACCCTCATGGGGAAGCCATGAAGCTCGGAGCGAAGCAGCATGGCCTCCTCGGCTAGGGTAGGTTGCACATCTTTTGTGGCTGGAGGTTGTCGAAGCGGAGAAGGCTCGTCGGCAAGCTGGTTGTCGAGGACACACTGCGACTGCACACCTGCCGGTTCTGATTGCAGGTGTGGACGAGCGGGGGGTCGCTGCCAAAGATGAGGACGAACAACCGTGGGCATCTGCGCAACATGGCGACTTTGAACTGGAGGAGGACGAGGAGCGGTTCTCCCTGTGCAACAATTCGCTTTGTGACCGAATTGTCGTTGACAATTGTTACAGCTGAATGGCTTACAACAAGTTGAAACCCAATGCTCAGCTTCATGGCAACGGTGGCATCTCCCCCTACGCTAGGCGGGAGGCGGAGGATGGGTCTTCGATGCAATAGGGGCAAACGGCATGCGGCGCGGACGCTGTCTAGGTTGCACAAGCACCCAAGGCGCCTCCTTTTTCCCTGTGCCACCTATCGCGTCGACATCATCATGAATCTTCGAGCACTGCATAGGAACCAACAGCTCCTGGGGAGAGGTTCTTGGGAACAAAATCGTCAGCGGTACCCGACCTCCGTGGAGGGTCTTCAATCAGTAGGTCCAAGGAGTCCATCGACACCACGGACAGGGAGCACAAATCTGCAGAGAGCACCTCCAAGGGCATCAACCGCAGGCCGGAGGAGCCGGCGAGGGGAGCAGGGCCGGAACGACAGTCTTCACAGCCGTGGACGACGAATGCAGGATTGAGGAGGCACCGGCGAGGGACCAGCACCGACGGGAGGCGGGGCCGAAACGGTAGTCTTCGCGATAGGGAGCCAGGCCGGAGGACACACCGGCGAGGGGAGAAAAGGCTGGAACAGCAGTCTTCGCGGCCGCGGGCACCACCTGCAGGCCGGCGGAGGCGCCGACAAGGGGAGCTGGTGCCGGAACAGTCTTCACGGCCACGGGCGAGCGCTTCACCAAAATCCTGCCACGAATAGCAGGGTCGGAATACCAGTTTCTTCACGGCTCATACAATCAATAATGTGTGGGAATACCAGTTTTGAATCTTCCACACACATCATGCAAACTAATCAGACATAGTTTTGTTGCCACTTCTGCTTCCTCTTAAGAATTCCGTTCCCAAATTTATGTTTTCTTTTATAATCTTCATTTCCGTTTTTTATGGAAAAGTCAAAAAAAAAAAAGATCCATTTTCATCCCTACCCTGAAGAGTGAACTTCCTCCATATTAGGAACATATCAAACTCTAGAGAGTAAATTACAATGCAAATGGAACTATCCGAAGATGGATCTTTGAAGTCAGAACGAGTTAATTAACAAACAGGAGCTCCGTCAAACGAACACGCACAAGATCAAACCCTAAGAAGTAGATATCACCTGAATCGGCAGCAGATGAATCCTTGGATAATCAAGTATAAGAGCATCCCCACTCGCCCGGCCTTTGGGGGGCGCCAAAAATCCCGCCCAGCCGAAGCACCCAATTCCAAATTCGCGTCGGCGCGGCCCAAATAGAACTCCGGCGCCCCCAGACCGAAGCGGGGCATACCTGTCGGCGATAGAAGCAGAAAACCCACCCCCTACCGTGCCCTTCTCTCCTAGCGACGGCCACCACCCCTCCCCGCCTCCACCGCCCCTCTCCACCAGAGGGCGTTCGCCGCCGTCCACCACTCCTCCCGCCGCGCAGCTCCCGCCGCCATCCACCACCGCCCCACGAACACCTCTGTTCCCACCGCGGCTGCACCGTGCACGTGAGCTGTTCGACGGTGTGTCTAGGCCATGGACTCGGACGATGAGGCGGTACTCGCCGCCTGGATGGACGAGGAAGTGGCTACGGCGACGCTGGAAAGGGAAAGGGGGCATCGACGAGGAGCATATGCAGATCCTCGTCTCCCTTCTCGCCATGATCGCCGAGGACAACAAGACAATTGTTGGTGGTTCTGCGCCTGGACGCCGCAAGAGCAGGCCGAGGCAGAGGATGGAAGGCTATTGCATGCTGCGGGCAGACTACTTCAGCGACGATCCGGTGCATGGCGAGATCAAATTCTGCCGGCGTTTTAGAATGACTCGGCGGCTGTTTTTGAAGATTGTCAAGAATTTGAGAGAGTTCGATGATTACTTCAAACTGAAGAGAGATGCCGTTGGTTTGCTTGGTTTCTCGACTATTCAGAAATGCACGGTCGCCCTCTGGATGCTGGCATACGGAATGCCTGGAGATACATAGGACGACTATCTGCGCATGGCCGAGTCCACGGCCATTGACTGCATGTACATGTTTTGCAGGGCTATTCTGTGTGGTGCTTGAGGCAGTGGCAGATAGGGATTTGTGGATTTGGCATGCTTTGTTCGGGATGGCAGGATCGCACAATGACATTAATGTGCTGCAGTGCTCTAATGTGTTTGCCAGGTTGTGGAAGGCACTGCTCCTCCTGTGAACTTTGAGATCAACAACCACTAGTATGAGAAGGCATACAATTTGGCAGATGGCATCTATCAAAAATGGTCAACATTTGTCAAGACCATCTCAAACCTTGTGCCTGGAGCCAAGAAAGCTTGGTTTTCTCAGCAGCAAGAGTCTTGCAGTAAGGATGTGGAGCGGGCATTTGGTGTCCTACAATCTCGATGGGCCATTGTACGGTACCCAGCTCTTACTTGGTCCAAAGATCAGATGTTGCGGGTCATGACTGCCTGTGTGATCATGCACAACATGATCATTGACGACGAGCGGGAATTTCCCGTCTTTGACACTGAGCTGTATGAACGGCAAGGGCCTCTTGCACGAGTTGATCGCAATGTCCCTCCAGCATTTACAGAGTTTCTCGCTAGGCGGCAAGAGCTACGAGACACAAACACTCATCACCAGCTGCAGGATGACCTGGTGGAGCATTTGCGGATGCTCAAAGGAGAAACTGCATAATTTCATCTATTTGTCATTGTGATTTATATTTTTTGCTTGTGTGGAACTTTAATTATTTGCTTGTGTGGTTCGTAAAACTATAATTATTTGCTCGTGTGGTTTGTAAAACTATATTTATTTGCTTGTGTGGTTTGTGAAACTTTAATAAATTAGTTGAATTTATGTTTAATTTGATTCATATTTCATTACGAAAATATAGCCGTTGGGGCCCGTATAGGGAGGACGGCTGGGCGCCGGGTCCTCCTCATTTTTTCCGACCACGCCGACGCCCCCTATAACAGAATTGGCAGTTTTGGGCGCCGTAATGAAATGAAACCAACCAATACAAAGATGGATCTGCATATTATCAATGATGTATCTTCTCCGGCCTCCATATGCCCTCCAAGATCCATCATTAGTCGTTTGGTGGAAAATGGAGTAAGTACTCCACAGTGACTGTACTGTACTCGAAATGGGGATCGCGAGACGCATTGAAACTTTGTCTTAAGTGGGCAACCTAAACCCATCCTCTTATCGCTACAATCAAATTAGCAACATGGTCCTCTGGATTTTTTTTATTTTTTGAGAATAACATGGTCCTCTGGATGGACTGATTGTGATTAGCAGCATCAATTGTCACCTCATCGTCATCATCAGATTTATCGGTGAGCAGAAGCCCATGATCACCGGCTAGCCTGTACTCGTAAAGAGGTGCCTGGCCCACCAACGCGGCCTTTTTATAAATCTCTGCTCCCGCTTCCCTCATAGATCTCGCTATAGCTACCGTGACCCTCACTCACATACGTCGTACACGCACACACTGCTGGAGTGAGTGAGTGAGCGACAGAATGAGTAGCTCGTCATCAGCTCAGCTCAAGCGGCTCAAGCCGGCGTACGAGTGCGTGGTGAACAACTTCCTCTTCGTGCTCGCCGTGCCGCTGGCCGCCGCGGCCATCGTCGGCGCGGCGCGCGTTGGGCCGGAGGAGCTGCTGGCGAAGCTCCAGGTGCTCCGGCCGGTGCACGTCTTCCTGGCTGGGTTCCTCCCTGCCGCCGCGGTCACCCTGTACCTGATGATGCGTCCGCGCGCCGTGTACCTGTTGGACTACGCCTGCTTCCGCACCAAGCCCAGCTGCCGCGTCCCGTTCGGCACGTTCCTGGAGCACGCGAAGCTGGTGACCTTCATCGAGGGCGCCTCCATCGACGAGCGCAGCGTCCGGTTCATGACGCGGCTGCTGGAGCGGTCGGGGCTCGGGGAGGAGACCTGCCTGCCGCCCGCGCACCACTTCATCCCGCCGTTCCGGAACATGGAGGCCTCACGCGAGGAGGTGGAGCTCGTCATCTTCTCCGCCATCGACGACCTGCTCGCCAAAACCGGCGTCAGCCCCGGCGCCATCGACTTCCTCGTCGTCAACTGCAGCCTGTTCGCGCCCGTGCCGTCCTTCGCGGACATGATCATCAACAGGTACGGGATGCGCAGCGACGTCCGCAACGTGCACCTCTCCGGGATGGGGTGCAGCGCGGGGCTCATATCCGTGGGGCTGGCGCGCAACTTCCTGCAGGTGGCTCCCAAGGGGTCGCACGCGCTGGTTGTGTCGACGGAGACCATCACGCCCAACTACTACGTTGGCAAGGAGCGCGCCATGCTGCTGCCCAACTGCCTGTTCCGCATGGGCGGCGCGGCGGCGCTGCTGTCGACGTCGCCCGCCAAGGCCCGTTTCCGGCTGTCCCGCGTGGTGCGGACGCTGACGGGGGCGCAGGACAACGCGTACCGGTGCGTGTACCAGGAGGAGGACGAGGAGGGCCACCGGGGCATCAACCTGAACAAGGACCTGATGACCATCGCGGGCGACGCGCTGAAGGCGAACATCACCGCCATCGGGCCGCTGGTGCTCCCGGCGTCGGAGCAGCTGCTGTTCGCGCTGTCCTTCATCGCGCGGCGCGTGTTCGGGAGCAAGAGCATCATCAAGCCGTACCTGCCGGACTTCCGCACGGCGTTCGAGCACTTCTGCATCCACGCCGGCGGGCGCGCCGTGATCGACGAGCTGCAGAGCAGCCTGGGCCTGTCGGACGAGGACGTGGAGGCGTCGCGCATGGCGCTGCACCGATTCGGGAACACGTCCAGCAGCTCGCTGTGGTACGAGCTGGCATACATCGAGGCCAAAGGCCGTATGCGCAAGGGGGACCGGGTGTGGATGATCGGCTTCGGCTCGGGGTTCAAGTGCAACAGCGCGGCATGGGAGTGCATCGAGCCTCCTCGCGACGCCCAGGGTCCCTGGGCCGAGAGCATCTGCCGCTACCCGGTGCACATCCCGGAGGTGCTCAAGCATTAACATCTCTGCTACAACCATCTCCTACAGGGAAACACACATATATGCAAGCCATCTATCTACAGGATCTCTCGTCATCTCTTTCTCTCCCAGTCGTAGTATGTCCCATGCATTTCGTCTCTAGCTCATGCCCATAACGATCCGGGAGCTCGCGTGCCCATAACGATCGATCGAGGTGAGGTGGAGTGGAGGACACGGCCGTCTGGCCGGCGTAATAGCAGCAGCGGTGGCCGCGTTAAATATGCCGGATCTACCTGACGCGGGCATGTGAGGTGCGACTACGGCGGCCGGCTGGTGGTTGTGCTCCGGCACAACGGGGTTAAGTCTCCGCCCATTTATATACTCCATAGACTACGTATGAACCATCCGTCCATCCGTCGTGGTCCTCGTTCGTGTACCTTATATATGTTTCTTCCTCACTATTCTTCCTTCCCGTCCTCTGGGATGTCCCCCACCCTTTTTGTTCTGTTGATTTTCGGCTATTAATTTACATTGTATCCACTCAAGAAAAACAAAGAAGTGAAATGTACTACTCTACTTCTAAAGTACGTACGTACGAGCTAGACGATGAATCGATACAACAGAAATGGATCACCGCTAGCATCGATAAGGAGTCCGACACAATGTGTCTGCAAAATACATACTCCTTGGCGTAGTTGTGGTAGTACAGTACGAGCCTGCATTTAGCAGCTTATCCTTGGCGTGCACTTCTAAATCCCAGCCCATCCTTCCGTGCTCGGAGCTCGAATTTATGAGGCCTGGCGCTGCCATGGCAGCGGTGCCGTGCCGAGCGCCGCTCTAAATGATGAGAAATAGAACAAGGGAGTTGGGGAGTAGCAGCAGAGTTTCAATGCCGCGTGTTCCTTGCGTTCCACGCGTATCGCCATTTGCGCACACAGCGTGGAATCTTGCTTGTTTTCCACTTCGTTCTCCAGAGTCTCGGCAGAGCTAGTAGACCAGACGCGGCGCAACGCCATTATTGAGCCGAAATGTCGCTCCTAGAACGCGACATTGCCTTCTTCCGGATCCAAGTAGCATGTGGCAATTATTAACGTTGCCTGATTTATGCCGGTCGATCGATCGATGGCGGAGAAGAGGATCTGAATCCATGGAGGTTTCCGTTTCATGGCGCGCGGTCCCTCTCGCCGTACCTAGATCGGTCGGTTGATCGGCATTCATGGCTGATGCTTCCTTTGGTTTGCCCTACTCTTTGTGTTGCGTCCTCTCTGAGTCCGGAAACAAAAAACTTTGCTACTGTGTTACCATGGGAGCCCTGCAGTTCAAAGATTCAACGCAAGCTCAAGCTCAAGCTCACGAACAGTGGTCTGGATGCGGTCCTGCAGTAGGAAGAACCAGTCAAGCTCGGCTTTTGATTAGGTCAGCAGCAGATGCCGCTTCTGGGAGACGATATGGGTCGTCGATCGGCACTGTCAAGGCATGTGGAGTCTAGGGAGACGGATCAGTAATGTTGACACAGACAGAGTCAACAGTTTTTTTCTCCTTCTTTTGGAACGAGAAATGAACTTCTCAGGTATTGTGGCAAAACCGGTGAGATCCACTTATTACACCTATAAAGTATATTGCAAAAGCACATCTTAAGATGGTTCCTACGTGAAAAACAAAAAATTACCCTATATACGAAAGTGCGAAAGTGCGTCAGATTCGCGCTCAAATCCGCTATCCACGTCGTCTGGATTGTCTGGACCGTCCGATCGGCGCAACGGACGGTCCAGATGCACCCACAACACCCCCCAAAACGCGCATTACTGTAGCTCGGGGCTTTTAGCAAATCACAGGCCGCCACATCGCCCGGTCGCCGGCCGGTTGCCCCGGCCGGTTCCACCGGTCACCGCGCCTCTTTTGTAAAAAAAAGTCACTCGAAAAACAAAACATCAACCGGCGGTTCAATTTTCAGTACTGCGCAGGATCTATTTGTGATTATGGAAAACCTCAGAACCTTTTTTTGCAAAAAACCCCCGCAGACGCCCCCATCCCCTTCTTCTCTCCCGCGATCCCAGGATCGCCGCCGAGCCGCGCTGCCGCTCCGTGCCCCCCGGCACAGATCGACGAGCACCGGGGGGTGCGCCGCCGCTCCCTTGCTTACCTCGCCGGAGATCGGCCGGCGGAACGCTACAGCGCCGACAGAATCGTCCGCGCAGCGCTCCGCGTCCGCCGCCGCATCCGCGAGTCCCCGGCGACGCTTCGGCGACCTCCAGACGGCGGCGCCGCCACCATCAGGCAGCCCGAGTCGGCGCGCATCCAGGGCGCTATCCCCCGCAGTCCAGCTCGCCGTGGTTTGCCGCCGGCGTCGTCCGCGCCGCCGCGGCCGCGGCAGGGCAATGTTGGCCCTCGGTGACGTCAGCATGACGTCGCCGTGGGGCCGGCCTGTCAGTGGCTCTTCCCAGAAAAAAATAAGAAAAATCTAAACAATCATATCTTTAAATATATCAGTCAAAAAAATGTGAAAAAAAATATCAAAATGACCACAGAAAAATAACCTACCTTCTTATGGCACAATGCAAAATTATTTGAAAAGTTCAATACGATCAAAATTTGTAAATAAATCAAATTTATTTCCTCAAATTATAAATTATATTTCTTAAATATTCATACAATGTATTCCATCCGGTTATAAAATTAATGGCACGATGCAAAATTATTCGAAAGGTTCAACACGTTGAATATTAATACGATCAATATTTGTAAACAAATCAAATTTATTTCCTCAAAATAAAATTTTGATTCCAGAAATGCTCATACAATGTATTCCATCTGATCATAAAATTAATGGCACAATGTATAATTATTCGAAAGGTTCAATACGGTGAATATTTGGAAAAATAAATAATTTTATTCCCTCGTATGACAAATTTGATTTCATAAATGCCCATACAATGTACTCCATCCGATTATAAAATTAATTAATTATTTACTAATACTTTACGCCATGGTATTTCTTGCTCTAACGAAACGGACATATTTTTATCTTTTCGGATAACTTCCAGGTCTTTCATTTTGTGACCGTAAACCAAATTTGAATATAAAAACACTCTAACTTGAATAATACTCGCAAGGCAGAGAATTTTCAGGTGCAATCTTTTTTAATCCCAGCAATGTTCAAATTTTATTTACTAGATGCATGAAATTATCAAACCTACGTAAATTAAAAATATTCAAATAACCAAGTTCAAACTTTATTTACATGACGGGCGCGGCATCACCGGGCTAACTTACCTAGTAATACCTAAATGTAACGGGAAGCCAGGTTGAAACTGGAACAACCCTCAATCATGGGCCGTGACAGTCGGAAAGGCACACAATCACCATGGGTACCCATACAAACTACACACACAACACCGAAACAAGAGTCGACGAGGTTGCCCATGTGTCATCGTCATCAAGTTGCACACCCTGCAGCGACTCCGACTTCACAAGAGAGACCAACCTAAGAGACCATTACCAATGCAGCGTCGAGAAATCCACGTCAGGATATGCCAAACAGATAGCTCTTTGTGTCGACGTTGGCAACTCCGATTCTAATGCTGGCTCTGAGGGAGATGCGCAAGACCTGCGTCGAAGATGATCTTCACCTCTGAACCACCCCTTGCAGATCATTGTACGCCGCTCAATAGTATCTTCATCAGAATATAGCAGCTTAGACTTTGCAGCTTGGAGGGGCCAAAGACACTCGGACACGCCGAAACAAAACCGACTACGAAGCCATTGACGCGACCAAACTATTGCACATCAACGTTGTCGTTGCTGCACAAACCGCCACACGGAACATAACTTCGCCCACCACACTCATGCCAGCCGCAAAGTCGTGTGCAACCAGCCCACTCGGAAGCGAGGATGGAAGCAAACTCCTCAAGACGACCTCTCAAAGAAGGAAAGCGACGTGGAGGACGACGCTCATCGTTCGACCCAGACGGGCCAAGGGTTTCGCCTGATTAGCTTGCTTCGAGGTTCAAAAGGTCGAAAAATATTCACAGCGACGCGTCAACAAGGAAGCGACACCACAAGGACGCCGCCGCCACTGGACGATAGGAGTCGGGCATTTTTTCGCTCGAATCATCCAGACCACGACCTCACGCAACTGGCACAAGCCAGCCCGCGCCTCCATTGACCAGCACACCTTCGACACGATGACCACGCCATCACCACGCCGAGGCCAGTATCAGCCTCCTCACAGGCCAAACCCGATGCACCAGATCCGGTTGCCGGAATCTGGTGACCAGCTTGACTGCGCAACCACGTACGCAGCAAGCTCTGGCCGCAGCCATGGAGCTCCGCGACCAGAACTTGAGGACGGGCCGCCACCCGCCACGCCAAGCTGAGCGAATAGCCGGGAAGCCAGCTCGCTGCCGCACCGGGAGCTTCACAGCCAGAGCTTGGAGGACGGGCCGCCACCCCGCCACGCCAAGCCGGAAGAATGGCCGGAAGCCAGCTCGCCGTCGTGCAAGGAGTTGCCCGCGACGCAGGCGCCGCCATGGAGGCTGTAACATCCCAGGATTTAGAGTCCAGAAATATAGAGTACACAGGAGTGTGCATTGCATTCATGCATCAGAAAATCTGAATAATTTTCGCGCATTTAATTTTCAAAACACTAAGTGATTTAAGTTTCACTTGAGTTGGTGTAATTGAAGTAGATCATCAACTTGAGCGCTATAAACTTTGAGATGATCATAGCTTACACCTTATTTTGGGGTAGAGATATACGACAAGTAGCTAAACCCAAATGAAATAAAACTTGTTACATCAAATCATTACTCTAGGAGTTAATGATCAACCCAACTATTCTTTGTTTTCTCTGAGCATCTATTCTTATCAATTGTGCTATACATATTTCTAGTACATGGAAACCATGACAGTCTTGAAGACCAAACTGAATTACCTAAATCTTAACCTAGATCTTCTTCCTTTATCTAGACATCATATTTTCTTATCTCCCAATCTTCTCGAAGGCATAAAGGAGGGAACCCAACTAGAAGACTTTGAGATGCATTACTTAGATGGACATAGAAGTTTTATGTCAATCTATCATGAGGAGTTGGAAATTCTTTTATCATCAACCATCTTTCTTAATCTCTTGAAATAATATGATATTCAAAGGTTCAAGTTATATGGAAGCAGTTTGTTACCAAGCCTTATAACCTTGTTAACAAATCACTTTTGTATGCACAAAACAATTGAGTGTCATATGCAAATGAGCAAAAGGTCTGATAATCCAGGACATCAAACTCATAGCCCCTTGGATATAAAAAGTGTTTAGGGACAAGCTTTGCAACCTTTTGTTCACTAAATCTCTTCATATGCATAAGGCCATTTGATGTCATAAAATACACCTACATTCATATACCACCAAACCCAAGAAAGTTTGGTTTGGTTAAATTGATTTTTCTTCACCACCAGGGTGAGGCCAGTGACCTTGGATCTTCAATAGAGGACAAGGAGAACTTGTCTTAAGTACTAATTATGGATTAAGGGAACCAATGCCAAAGTATAGGCCACCTTAAAACATAGATAACATGGATCAAGGAAAGTAACAATGATGAGCGATAATCATCACCCATACAAGAGATAAGATCAAGGGAGAAATAATAAACCACATTACAGTTTAACCAACATATTAAGGATCTTAATAAGTAAGTCACATGTGGACTTTTGGTGTTTCTCCAAGGGAATCATAACCAAGGAGGAGGTAAAGCCAAATCATAAGTCCATACAATTAATATCCATATTTAAGAATCACATGAATCCTCTCTCAAAAACATGTGAATGAAGGACTCATATAAGGGAGGATCCACAAGTTCATTAATAGATAATGACCTATTGGTTGAAACAAACATTCATTCTCAATGAGATATAAACTTGGACATGTGGTGAAAGGGATCATATTTGGCAAGTAGTCAACAAATGTGGACCAAGTAAATTTATTACCCTTACACCAAAACATTAACTTCTTTAAAGGAGAGCTTAAACTTCTAAGTCATCAGAATGAGTAAAGGAATAAGAAGGATTCTAAACTCATCATTATATCCATTTAATCTTCCATAAGACCTACCTTTGGCAAGATAATTGTATTTGGTGTTTCAAGTAACATCTGATCATGTTTTAACAAGAGTTAGTTGTTAAGGACCACAAGTTACAATTTGGAATTACCTCATACTTAACATGGATTTTGAATTAAAGCATTGTGTATACTCTTTATAGGGTATCACAATGAACATTATAATTATCACTGGACAACAACTTGGTGTTGACCAAGGAATTTTAAAGCACAAAATCATAAGAGTGAATAAGTCTATTTATCTTTACCTTGGAGTAAATCCTCAAATCACATTTACAACTCAAACATATTAAACATTCAAAACTCCACAAATAAATAATGGATACTCAAATGTTTACAAATAAATCATTAGCAATATGTTTTCATATTGCTAAAATGCACCACTAAACTCAAGAGGTGAATGTCACCCTTCCTAATAAAAGAAACAAAGCAAATATGTCCAAATTCATTTCATAGGTTAAATGAACTTAAAATCATACCAGATATTTCAATTACACAATTTAATCACAAAACCTATCCATATTCTGGAGTAACCTCAAAACATTTTACAATTTGAAGATATCAAAACACCACAAATAATTAAAGGCATGTAAAAATATTCCATATTACTTTAATGCACAATAAAAATAAAGAAGTAAAAGCCACACATGTTAATTCATAGAATGAAACCAAATGTGCTCAAAGTCTCAAACTCACTTAACATGTTAAAAGGTTTCAAAATATACAACTAACCAAAAATGATAGTTTAAATAATAAACATTCAAATGCAAATCTAATCTTTCCAGGACGTCCCTGTAATTTTCCTGCTTCAAAGGAAGTCCAAAAACATGAGACAGGGGTCTGTTTCAATTATTCCAACAATTTTCCTAAAGTCCAGGGGGGTTTCTGCTAATTTTTCTATCTTTCTTTCTTCTTCCCCGCGCCAGAAGGCTGCGCATCGCTGTGTCGATGTCGCCGGGCTTGCGTGCCTCTCTTGCTCGCTTCCTCGCGTGGATAAGGAGGACGGGAGCCGTCCGCATCGAGCTCTCCTTCACTCGCGCCCCACTCACGCTCCCTTCTTCCTCTCTCCGTTCTCTTCCGAATTTCCTAACCCTAGCGACTCGGTCCGCCGCCTTGTGTTGGCGTCTGCCGACCGATTCTGACCTCGCCTCGCCGTTGCGAGCAACTGGGAATCGTCGCTGTGATCCTCTCTTCCTCCTCGACCATCTGTTCGTGCAGGGAAGCCAAGAAACCGGAGGATTTGGCCACTTTTCGCCGTCGTCCTCTGATACGTCTCCAACGTATCTATAATTTCTTGTGTTCCATGCTATATTATACCAAGTTATTACATGTTTTATATGCATTTTATATAGTTTTATGCATTTTCTGGGACTAACCTATTAACAAGATGCCACAGTGCCAGTTCCCTATTTTCTGCTGTTTTTGGTTTCAGAAAAGTACTTAAGGAAATATTCTCGGAATCGGATGATTTCTTTTCCAAAGTGCATATTTATTTGGGAGCCTTCCAGAGCACCGAAGAGGAATCGAAGACGGAGCCCGTGGGGCCCACACCACCCCCAGGCGCGGGTCCCCCCCTGCCGCGCGAGCCCGTGAGCCCGTGGAGCTCCACCGCCTTCGCCCTTTCGCCTACATATACCCCCCGAAATAAAAACCCCAGCACGGTGTTCATATTTTACTCCACGGGTCCCGAGCCGCCGCCGTCGTCAACACCAATTCGGGAGAGATCAGATCTTCTCCCCGGCACCCTGCCGGGAGGGGGAATCGTCACCGGAGGCCTCTACGTCGCCATGACCGCCTCCGGACTGATGCGTGAGTAGTCTACCTTTGGACTACGAGTCCATAGCGGTAGCTAGATGGTTGTCTTCTCCTCTTGTGCTATCATGTTTAGATCTTGTGAGCTGCCTATGATGATCAAGATCACCGTTATGTAATACTTCATGTTGTGTTTGCTGGGATCCGATGAATATTGAGTACTAAAGTTATTGCTTCATAATATATCATGTGTGTGCTATTTAATGATCTTGCATGCTCTCCGTTACTTGTGTATGCTCTGGCCAAGTAGATGCTTGTGACTCCAAGAGGGGGTATTTATGCTCGATAGTAGGTTCATGTCTCTATTAAATCTGAGGTGGTGACAGCTAGCTCTAAGGTTGTAGATGTACTGTTGCTACTAGGGATAAAATAGTAGTACTTTGTCTAAGGATGATGTTACTTACTTACTTTACACACAGTGCTTAAGACGATAATCTGTTGCATGCAACTTAATACAGAAAGGGGTGCGGACGCTAACCGGAAGGTGGATTAGTAGTCATAGATGCGGTTGGAACGGTCTATGTATATTGTTGTAATGCCCAAATGAATCTCACACTAGACATCATAACGTTGGTATATGCATTGGTTTGCTCATCATTATTCTATCAATTGCCCAGTTGTAATTTGTTTACCCGCATGAATGTTATTATTATTATTTATGGAGAGACATCACTAGTGAACTGTGGACCCCGGTCCTTCTCTTTAATCTGATAAACCACAAACTACAAACCTGTTACTTTCTGCAAACAAACATCTTTCTTCCACACATACGTTTGATCCTTTGTTACAGCAAGCCGGTGAGATTGACAACCTCACCGTTGAGTTGGGGCAAAGTATCTTGATTGTGTTGTGTGCAGGTTCCACGTCATCTACGTCCCAGGAAGCATTTTCTGGCACCGATTGACACCTCGGGGGAACTCATTATTTCCTACTGGTTCGATAACCTTGGTTTCACAACTGAGGGAAACTTGCTGCTGCACTACTTCATACCTTCCTCTTGGGGTCTCCCAACAACACACCCACCGTGTGCATCAAGCATTTTTCTGGCGCCGTTGCCGGGGAAGCTAGATCCTTTTGTTCAGAAGACCTTGACATTCCCCCGTCAACTTAGCGCCATCAAAAGAAAATTTTCTGGCGCCGTTGCCGGGGAAATAAGAATTCCTTTGAAGACCTTCACACTCCTCCGTCAACTTCGTTGCCGGTGATTTGAAGATTCTTCTACGAGGGGAGTTTTCGCACTTCCAATCTTTTATTTTGTTATTGTCTTGCTTAGTTTATTTTTATTACTGTCTTGTTTGCTTAATATCAAAAATACAAAAAAATTAGTTACTTGCAATTTATTTTATTGTCTTGTTTGCTTCATATCAAAAATACAAAAAAATTAGTTACTTGCATTACTTTTCTTATTTCGGTTTGCTATTTTATTTTCAGTTTTTGTTATTTGTTTTATTTCGGTTTGTTAATTAATTTGCTAAAATGAGTACTGCTGATAATACTATGTTGTGTGACTTTACTAGCACCAACAACAATGATTTTATATGCACACCTATTGCTCCACCTGCATCTAAAGCTGAATTCTTTGAAATTAAACCTGCTTTGTTGAACCTTGTTATGACAGAGCAATTTTCTGGTGTTAGTTCTGATGATGCTGCTGCCCATCTAAATAATTTTGTTGAACTATGTGAAATGCAAAAATATAAGGATATAGATGGTGATATTATAAAACTGAAATTATTTCCTTTCTCCTTGAGAGGAAGAGCTAAAGAATGGTTGCTTTCATTGCCTAGGAATAGTATTGATTCATGGATTAAATGTAAAGATGATTTTATTGGAAAATACTATCCTCCTGCTAAGATTATTTCTCTAAGAAGTAGCATCATGAATTTTAAACAACTTGATAATGAACATGTTGCTCAAGCTTGGGAAAGAATGAAATCTTTGATAAAGAATTGCCCAACCCATGGACTGACTGCTTGGATGATCATCCAAACCTTTTATGCAGAGCTGAATTTTTTTCAAGAAACTTATTGGATTCGGCTGCTGGAGGTACTTTTATGTCCATCACCTTGGGGGCTGCAACAAAACTCTTGGATAATATGATGGTAAATTATTCTGAATGGCATACTGAAAGGACACCTCAAGGTAAGAAGGTAAATTCTGTTGAAGAAACCTCCTCCTTGAGTGAAAAGATTGATATTATTATGTCTATGCTTGCAAATGGCAAATCCCATGTTGATTCAAATAATGCTCCCTTAGCTTCTTTAGTTGCACAAGAAGAGCATGTTGATGTGAACTTTATTAATAACAACAATTTCAACAACAATGCCTATAGGAACAATTATGGTAATAACAACTATAAGCCCTATCCTCCTAATAATGGTAATTCTTATGGTAACTCTTATGGTAATTCTTATAACAATAATAGGACTACCACCTCTGAACTTGAAACCATGTTAAAAGATTTTATCACTACACAAACTCTGTTTAATAAAACTGTTGAGGAAAAGCTTGGGAAAATTGATACACTTGCCTCTAAAGTTGATAGTCTTGTCCTTGATGTTGATCTTTTAAAATCTAAAATCATCCCTACTGAAACTAAAGAGAGTAATCCCTTTGCTAAAATTAATGCCATCCAAGTTCAAATAGATGAAAATGTTAGGATGATGGCCCAATTACGTGCTAGATGGGAAAGAGAGAAAGAACTAGATAAAGAGGCTAATATTGTTAAAGTTTTTACTATTACTACCTCTGAAAATAATGGTGTTTCACATTCTAGTAAGCCTCCTATTATCAATGGTAACATAGTTGGTGTTGGAAAAGTCTCCTCTACTTCTTCCAAAAATTTAAAATTGCCCAAAACTGCTGAAACTAGTGTTGATAAAAGTGCTGAAATTTTTAAGAACATGGGAGAATGTGGTTCAGTTTGCTTTGATGATAATAATTTTGATTTTAATAATTGTAATATCTCTGAAGTTATTAAGTTCTTGCAAAATTTGGCCACAAGTCCTAATGATAGCTCTCTTAATTTGGCTTTTACTACTCATATTACAAATGCTCTCATTAAAGCTTGGGAAGATAAATTAAGACTTGAAGCTTCTATCCCTAAGAAGTTAGAAGATGGTTGGGAGCCCATCATTAAAATGAAAGTAGATAAATTTGATTGCAATGCTTTGTGTGACCTTGGTGCAAGTATTTCTGTTATGCCTAAAAAGCTTTATGATATGTTTGATTTGCCACCATTGGAACATTGCTATTTGGATATTTTTCTTGCTGATAATGCCTTGAAGAAACCTTTGGGGAGAGTTAATGATGTTCCCATTATGGTTAATAATAACCTGGTCCCCGTTGATTTCATTGTCTTGAATATTGAATGCAATCCATCTTGTCCAATTGTGTTGGGAAGGCCTTTTCTTAGAACTGTGGGTGCTATTATTGATATGAAAGAAGGTACCATCAAGTACCAATTCCCACTCAAAAAAAGGTATGGAACACTTCCCTAGGAAGAGAATGAAGCTACCTTTTGATTCTATTGTTCGTTCAAACTATGGTGTTGATGCTTCATCTCTTGATAATACTTGAATATCGCTTTCTGTGCCTTGCTGAAAGGCGTTAAACAAAATCGCTTATGGGAGACAACCCACTTTTATTTCCTGTTATTTTATTTTGTTTGTGTCAAGGACTTGTCCTACCTCTGTAACAATTCCTTTGTATCTTTATTTTATTGCATTGTTGTGTCAAGTTAAGCCTCTAGTTGAAAGTTCACGCTAAATTTGGATTGCTGTGCTGAAACTGGTTTCTGCTGTCCACCGTTAAATTCATAACTCTTCACAGAAAAATCGGATGGACCTGGGATTTTTTGTGCGTAATTCTCAGATATATATGAAACTTTCATTAGTTTTGAGTTTTCTGATTTGAGCAAGTTAAGTGCCTCGAAAAAATTCGTCTTTACGGACTGTTCTGTTTTTGACAGATTCTGCCATTTATTTTGCAATGCCTCTTTTGGTATTTTGATTGGATCTTTTTATCCTATGAAGTATCAGTGGCTGTAGCTAATGTCCAGTAGCATTGGTAGCAATTGTGTTCCTACAGAATATCATAATTTTTCATGCACTAACCCTCTAATGAAGTTTACTCTAAGTTTGGTGTGGAGGAAGTTTTGAAGCATCAAGAGAGAAGGATGATATGATGTGATCAAGAGGATAGTAAAGCCAAAGCTTGGGGATGCCCCAGTGGTTCATCCCCAACATATTTCAAGAAGACTCAAGCGTCAAAGCTTGGGGATGCCCAAGGCATCCCCTTCTTCACCAACAAACTATCAAGTCCTTTCTAGTGAAACTATATTTTAATTCCGCCACTTCTTATGTGCTTTTCTTGAAACGTCGGTTTGTTTTTGTTTTTGCTATTTTCATTCTCTGAATAAAATGGATCCTAGCATTCCTTTGTGGGAGAGAGACACGCTCCGCTTTTTCTTATGAATACTCGTATTCTTCACTTATATTTGTTGAGTATTCTTCTAGGTTACTTCAATGCTTTCTAGCTCTTGTTTTTCATGCATCTCTTGCTAGAGCTGTTAGCTTTATTATATCATACTCTCATATCTCATTGTTTAATTACTTGGAGAGTTTATCTTTTGAATAAGTTGATTGGTGTTTGGTTGAGAATAGAAAATGCTAAATGTGGTAGATGGTATAAAGAAAGATATACATGCTCTTATGGATTGTTATCTTGCATGTTGTGGTGCTTGGCAATTGTTTTGAGCTCTCAAGTAGATCATGTTTAAACTTTTACATCATGTAGTTAAAACCTATTAGTGAGGAACTACCGTAAAACTTGCTGAAATTTGGTTTGCATGTTTGGTATCTCTAAGGTCTAGATATTTTCTAGTTAAAGTGTTTGAGCAACAAGGAAGACAATGTAGAGTTTTATAATGCTTGCAATATGTTTTTATATACGTCTTGTTGTCATAGTTTATACTTGTGTTTGCTTCAAACAACCTTGCTAGCCAAAGCCTTGTACTGAGAGGGAATGCTTCTCGTGCATCCAAAACCTTGAGCCAAAACCTATGCCATTTGTGTCCACCATACCTACCTACTACATGGTATTTCCTGCCATTCCAAGTAAATACTTCATGTGCTACCTTTTATTCAAAATTTATTATCCCTTATTTGTGTCAATGTTTATTAGCTCATGAGGAAGTATGTGGTGTTACGGATATCAACCTTGTCATTTGCTTTTAGACAGACTTTCACCAACCGGACTAGTGGCATATACATCCGCTTATCCGTTAACTTTGCAAAAAGAGCTGGCAAATGGGGTGCCCAGTCCCAATTAATTACAACTTTAACCGCTGCAATCTCTTCACATTTTTGCCCCAATCCAATCAGTCAAGCAATGACAAAAGTTTTTAACTTTATGTGTAAACAAAAGAGATAAGAGGGATGATCTACCTTGCTGGTAGAAATAACGTCCTTCATGGGAGCCGCTCTTGAAAGTCTGGTTGACAAGGGGGGTAGAGTGCCCATTACCATTCGTTGACAACGACAAACACCGCTCAAAACTTACTTTTATGCTCTCTATATGATTTCAAAAACCTATAAAACTAAGAAGCTCTAGCACATGCTTGTATCCCTGCTTCCCTCTGCGAAGGGCCTATCTTTTACTTTATGTTGAGTCAGTTTACCTACTTCTTTCTATCTCCGAAGCAAACACTTGTGTCAACTGTGTGCAACAATTCTTATATGCTTACTTATTGCACTTGTTATATTTCTTTGTGTTGACAACTATCTATATGATATACATGTTCAAAAGTTGAAAGCCAATGCAGAAACTTATATCTTCCTTTGTGTTGCTTCAATGCTCTATATGATAATATTGCCTTATGAGTTAACTCTTATGCAAATCTTTTTGATGCTTGTTTGAAAATAATATTCATGAAAGGTTTTACTTATATGATGTAGTTGTTTACTCCTAGTCTGTTTGTTAGCAAACTATAGATCATTGCCTTGAGTCACTTCATTCATAACATGAGCCTTACATTATACTATGATCAAGATTGTGTTTAAGCATGTCACTTCAGAAATTATTCTTCTTTTATCGTTCTTGCCTACTCGGGACGAATAGAACTAAGCTTGGGGATGTTGATACGTCTCCAACGTATCTATAATTTCTTATGTTCCATGCTATATTATACCAAGTTATTACATGTTTTATATGCATTTTATATAGTTTTATGCATTTTCTGGGACTAACCTATTAACAACATGCCACAGTGCCAGTTCCCTGTTTTCTGCTGTTTTTGGTTTCAGAAAAGAACTTAAGGAAATATTCTCGGAATCGGATGATTTATTTTCCAAAGTGCATATTTATTTGGGAACCTTCCAGAGCACCGAAGAGGAGTCGAAGACGGAGCCCGTGGGGCCCACACCACCCCCAGGCGCGGGTCCCCCCCCTGCCGCGCGAGCAGGTGGTGTGGGGCCCACGGAGCTCCACCGCCTTCGCCCTTTCGCCTACATATACCCCCCGAAATAAAAACCCCAGCACAGTGTTCATATTTTCCTCCACGGGTCCCGAGCCGCCGCCGTCGTCAACACCAATTCGGGAGAGATCAGATCTTCTCCCCGGCACCCTGCCGGGAGGGGGAATCGTCACCGGAGGCCTCTACGTCGCCATGACCGCCTCCGGACTGATGCGTGAGTAGTCTACCTTTGGACTACGGGTCCATAGCGGTAGCTAGATGGTTGTCTTCTCCTCTTGTGCTATCATGTTTAGATCTTGTGAGCTGCCTATCATGATCAAGATCACCGTTATGTAATACTTCATGTTGTGTTTGCTGGGATCCGATGAATATTGAGTACTAAAGTTATTGCTTCATAATATATCATGTGTGTGCTATTTAATGATCTTGCATGCTCTCCGTTACTTGTGTATGCTCTGGCCAAGTAGATGCTTGTGACTCCAAGAGGGGGTATTTATGCTTGATAGTAGGTTCATGTCTCTATTAAATCTGGGGTGGTGACAGCTAGCTCTAAGGTTGTAGATGTACTGTTGCTACTAGGGATAAAACAGTAGTACTTTGTCTAAGGATGATGTTACTTACTTACTTTACACACAGTGCTTAAGGCGATAATCTGTTGCATGCAACTTAATACTGAAAGGGGTGCTTAAGACGAACGCAGCAGGAAAGGAGGCTCCTCAAAGCCCTAGCCATGTGACTCCTGACGGACATAGTTCTTTAGAATAAAAACAACCTTTTGAAGAAATGTTTTCAAAACTTGCATTAGCCTATGACAATTCTTTGTTTGTGGCTGTATTTATGCATCAAACTTCTCACCATATATATTGAACTTGCTGGGTAACGTTGTTACTCACCTTTGCCTCTTGAACCCCTTCTTAGACATGAAGAACCACAAGAAGGCAACACTTAGGCTTTGAAGACTCCGATGGCGGATAAACTCAAGATACCACAGAAGGAAACTACCACGAGTTGAAGCAAACCAGAGAAGATGGAGGACAAGTGAAGGCGTAGTATAGCAGAGGACAGATCCCTAGTCTGTAGAACCTATTTCTTTAGGCGATGCTATAGCAGCAGTCGCAAGCCTAGCAGTATTAGCAGTAGGATTAGTATAGGTTAGTTCTCCGAGATTTTCCATTTGATCTTCTTTTATTAGGGCCTTTCCTCATTGTATCGAGGAGGTTCTAAAGATCTGTTGTTCTGGATCTTCTGTTTGTAATCTATAGTCATGCCTTGGACCTGGGATGTTTCTGTTGTACCACTCTGGTGATGTAACACTGGTGGGCGGTGATCCATTGGTGCTATGTCAACGACTATAGCATACTACACTATGCAGTGGTATGCTGGGTCACCATAGAGGCCGAGCCTAACCCACCGCACGAGGGGGCCGGCGCACCAGATTGATGGCCGCACGGCCGCCATCTGCTGCCTAGGCTTAGCCCGCAGCATCCTCCGACAGCGGCGGTCGGGGGAGGAGGCGGGAGAGGGTGTGAAGGCGGCGGCGGGTTAGGGTTCGCCCGAGCCGCCCTTGCTGAGCGCCGCAGACGTTGGGCTATAATTAACTTCAAGTATAACCACAAGATATTTTCTTATAGACAAACTTATTTGTTGTTGCAATCTCTCTCAATCTCACATGAACTGACGAAACTGAAGATGCAAAGACATAGGATTTTGTGCAGTGTAAACTCACTTACTGCTTTTCTGTTATCACTCCTACTTATATGACTACGATCGAGGCCACGACCGTTTACTGGATCATGCCATCCCATGACCAGATCGTGTGCGACTGCGACCCTAAAGCTACGGAGCTGGACGCACAGACCATGTCCTAGCTTTCTAACAAATCGCTAACAGATAACTACTAACTGAACTGAACTTTGCCTAACTGAAACTAATCCAGCGTTGTCGACAATAGCGTGAAACACTACAGCATACGCAGACGGCAAACATTCAGACTTATTGTTCTTCTTCTTCTTCTTCAGATAACAGGCAGGGTTTGATCAACATTTCTCCCCCTCAAACCTGCTTCCACGCGGTGATCTTCTGAACACCAACCTTCTGACGCATCTCCACGAACTTTGAGCGCCCAAGAGCCTTCGTCAGAATGTCAGCGAGTTGTTCTTCAGTGCAGACATGGTCGACATCCATTTCTCCAGCTTCAATCCTCTCACGAGTGTAGTGGAACTTGACGTCAATATGCTTGCGTCGTCCATGATGCATTGGGTTCTTGCACAGGGCAATGGCAGACTTGTTGTCCACCCTCAGTAAAAACTTTGGTTGCTCTTCTCCTTTGAGCTCGCCAATGAGCCTGTTCAGCCAGACTCCCTGACTTGCTGCAGTCACTGCTGCAACGTACTCCGCCTCGCATGATGATACGTCCACCACTCCTTGCTTCTGCGAGGCCCAGGACACAGGACTGTTGCCAATGAAGAACACATAGCCAGATGTGCTTCTTCTATCATTGATATCTCCTGCATGATCACTATCACTGAAACCGAGCAACTTTGCTGAATTTTCAGTCTTGTATCTGACTCCATAGTCCATTGTACCGCTGATGTACTTGAGGATCTGCTTCACAGCTGTTCAATGCTCCTTCCCTGGTGCCTCCATGTGTCGGCTTACAACTCCAACAGCATAAGCAATGTCTGGTCTGGTGTTAACCAGATATCGTAGACTGCCAACCAAGCTTCTGTAAGCTGTTGCATCCACGATTGGGGCATCTCCTCCGAGCTTTGCAAGTTGTAGACGATGTTCCATCGGTGTGCTGCATCTGTTGCAGTCGCTTAGACCTGCCCTTTCCAGTATCTTCCCAGCATACGCAGCCTGGCACAAGGTGATCTCACCCTCGCGCTGTTGTACCTCAATCCCGAGATAATAGCTGAGAAGACCCAAGTCACTCATCTCGAACTCCTGCTTCATCTGAAGCTTGAACTTGTTGATTTCCACCTTGCTAGTGTCTGTGATGACTAGATCGTCAACATACATACCGATTAGCAGGAATGTGCTTGAGTCGCCTCGACAATACACACTGTGCTCCTGTGGACACCGTGTGAAGCCGAGAGTAGCGAGCGTTGCATCTAACTTGGCGTTCCACGCTCGAGGTGCCTGACGCAAACCATATAGCGCCTTTCGCAGTTTCAGAACCTTGCTCAGATCCTTATCTACTGCAAACCCTGGAGGTTGCTGCACGTACACCTCCTCTATCAGGTCACCATTCAGAAATGCAGACTTGACATCCATGTGATGCACTTCCCACTTCTCGTGTGCTGCAAGAGCAAGTAGCAGTCGCACTGTCTCCATTCGAGCAACAGGTGCAAACACCTCATCGAAATCAATGCCTTGTTTCTGCGCATATCCCTTCGCCACCAGCCTGGCCTTGTGCTTGATCACATTTCCAGCAGGATCTCTTTTCACCTTGAAGACCCATTTCATGCCAATTGCACGGTGTCCTCTTGGGAGAGCCGACGTCGACCAAGTGTCTTTGTCGTGGATGGATTTGAGCTCTGCTTCCATCGCCTCTCGCCATGCTGGTACTGAGATTGCTTCCTCGATGCTGCTAGGTTCCTCTGCAGTAATGTGCTGCAGGATCTCGTCGCCGTCATTGTTGTCTGACATGGCGAGTTGTGCATCCCACGGGTGCGGCTTGAAGATGTCGTGCTGCGCCCGCGTCTCCATCTTGTGCGTGGGCATGGGCACTGGCTGCCATGGTGTTGCTGCTTGACCGCCCTTAGTTTCAGTACTGTCCGGGCTTGCCGCATCATGTGTCGCAGGTGGCGAGCGAACGGGCGTGTCAGTTCACCATTCAGAAATGCAGACTTGACATCCATGTGATGCACTTCCCACTTCTCGTGTGCTGCAAGAGCAAGTAGCAGTTGCACTGTCTCCATTCGAGCAACAGGTGCAAACACCTCATCGAAATCAATGCCTTGTTTCTGCGCATATCCCTTCGCCACCAGCCTGGCCTTGTGCTTGATCACATTTCCAGCAGGATGTCTTTTCACCTTGAAGACCCATTTCATGCCAATTGCACGGTGTCCTCTTGCGAGAGCCGACGTCGACCAAGTGTCTTTGTCGTGGATGGATTTGAGCTCCTCTTCCATCGCCTCTCGCCATGCTGGTACTGAGATTGCTTCCTCGACGCTGCCAGGTTCCTCTGCAGTAATGTGCTGCAGGATCTCGTCGCCGTCATTGTTGTCTGACATGGCGAGCTGTGCATCCCACGGGTGCGGCTTGAAGATGTCGTGCTGCGCCCGCGTCTCCATCTTGTGCGTGGGCATGGGCACTGGCTGCCATGGTGTTGCTGCTTGATCGCCCTTAGTTTCAGTACTGTCCGGGCTTGCCGCATCATGTGTCGCAGGTGGCGAGCGAACGGGCGTGTCAGTTCACCATTCAGAAATGCAGACTTGACATCCATGTGATGCACTTCCCACTTCTCGTGTGCTGCAAGAGCAAGTAGCAGTTGCACTATCTACATTCGAGCAACAGGTGCAAACACCTCATCGAAATCAATGCCTTGTTTCTGCGCATATCCCTTCGCCACCAGCCTGGCCTTGTGCTTGATCACATTTCCAGCAGGATGTCTTTTCACCTTGAAGACCCATTTCATGCCAATTGCACGGTGTCCTCTTGGGAGAGCCGACGTCGACCAAGTGTCTTTGTCGTGGATGGATTTGAGCTCCTCTTCCATCGCCTCTCGCCATGCTGGTACTAAGATTGCTTCCTCGACGCTGCCAGGTTCCTCTGCAGTAATGTGCTGCAGGATCTCGTTGCCGTCATTGTTGTCTGACATGGCGAGCTGTGCATCCCACGGGTGCGGCTTGAAGATGTCGTGCTGCGCCCACGTCTCCATCTTGTGCGTGGGCATGTGCACTGGCTGCCGTGGTGCTGCTGCCTGACTGCCCTCAGCTTCAGTACTGTCCGGGCTTGCCGCATCGTGTGTCGCCGGTGGCGAGCGAACGGGCGTGTCGCTCCGCATCGCGCTCCCTGGCGACGACGTGGTATCTGGGCATGCCAGATCAGTTCCCTCCTCGACACCAGCTTGTTCGAGGTTGTCTTCTGTCGTCGTGTAGACAACGGTGAAGCTTGGTGGCGCGATCTCTTACACATCCGACCGCCGCACCGACAAGTCCCATGCTCGCCGCTCCTCGAACGAGACGTCGCGCGTCGTGTACAGACGCTGCCCGACAGGGTCAAACACCCTGTAGGCCTTTGCTCCTTCTTCGTAGCCAACGAAGATGCCCGCGACGGAGCGATCTGCCAGCTTGTGGAGCCCTGGACCCAGCTTCTTCACATGTGCAACGCACCCGAAGGTGCGCAGGTGATGCACGCTCGGCGCTCTGTCATGCCACGCCTCGTAGGGAGTTACCCCGTTCAGGCTCCGCGATGGTGCTCTGTTCAGCAGGTAGACGGCCATTTTCACCGCCTCCCCCCAATACGGACCGGGCACCGCCATTGCCTTCAGAAGACAGCGTGCCATCTCCACCACCGTCTGGTTGCGACGCTCGACCACGCCGTTCTGCTGCGGTGGTACGGCGCGGTGGTGTAGTGCTTGAGCCCGTTGTGTTCACAGAATTCAGTGAACTCTGTCGAGTTGAACTCGCCGCCGCGATCAGACCTGAACGCGAGCAGCCTGCAGTTCTTCTCGTTCTCCGCCATCGCCTTGACCTTCTTGAAGAAGCGCAGAGCCTCATCCTTGGTCCTGATCAGCTCAAGCCACATGTACCTCGTGTAATCATCGACAATTAACAGAAAGTACTTCTTACCGCCTGCAGTGGGCGGCGTGACGGGGCCGCACAAATCGGTGTGCACCAGCTCCAGTGGGCGCTCCACGCGGAACGCCGTCGTGCGCGGGAACGGCGTTCGGTGTTGCTTGCCGATCGCGCAGCCGTCGCAGAACGCGTGTACATGCTTGATCTCCGGGATCCCGTGCACCATCGCCTTGCTGGAGAGATTGTTGAGCGCGCGGAAGTGCATATGGCCGTAGCGGCCATGCCACAGCCAGGCGTCGTCGTCAGTCTGCGCGAGCAGGCTTACAGGCGAGGCGATGTGCAGGCGCATGGTGTACAGCCTGTTTCCCGTCCAGCCGACCCGCGCCATGATCTTGCGCGCCTTGTCGAGGATGCATATCACCCCATCCTCGATCGTGATCTTGCAGCCCGTCTCGTCGAGCTGGCCCAGAGAGATGATGTTGCTCTTGAGGCTCGGGATGAAGTAGACGTCGCCGAGGACGCGTTGATCGCCAGTGAGGCACTCGAACACGACCGTGCCGCGTCCCTCAATCCTGACGACAGAGCCATCGTCGAAACGAACTGTGCCGCGCAATGATTCGTCGAGCACCGTGAACATTGGGCGGGAGCCAGTCATATGACTGCTAGCACCTGAATCCAGATACCAGACACCGTCAGGTGAAGGCACAGGAATTACCTTTTCCTCGTTCAGGTTCACTTCCTTGCTCTGTGTCAGGGTGCAGAGCTGCGCCATGTACAGTCCGGGACGCTTGATGCACACGGTGGGTGTGTTGTTAGGAGATCCCAAGAGGAAGGTATGAAGTAGTGCAGCAGCAAGTTTCCCTCAGTTGTGAAACCAAGGTTATCGAACCAGTAGGAAATAATGAATTCCCCCGAGGTGTCAACGGCTCCAGAAAATGCTTCCTGGGACGTAGATGACGTGGAACCTGCACACAACACAATCAAGATACTTTGCCCCAACTTAACGGTGAGGTTGTCAATCTCACCGGCTTGTTGTAACAAAGGATTAAACGTATGTGTGGAAGAAAGATGTTTGTTTGCAGAAAGTAACAGGTTTGTAGTTTGTGATTTATCAGATTAAAGAGAAGGACCGGGGTCCACAGTTCACTAGCGGTGTCTCTCCATAAATAATAATAACATTCATGCGGGTAAACAAATTACAGCTGGGCAATTGATAGAATAATGATGAGCAAACCAATGCATATACCAACGTTATGATGTCTAGTGTGAGATTCATTCGGGCATTACAACAATATACATAGACCGTTCTAACCGCATCTATGACTAATAATCCACCTTCCGGTTAGCGTCCGCACCCCTTTCAGTATTAAGTTGCATGCAACAGATTATCGCCTTAAGCACTGTGTGTAAAGTAAGTAAGTAACATCATCCTTAGACAAAGTACTACTGTTTTATCCCTAGTAGCAACAGTACATCTACAACCTTAGAGCTAGCTGTCACCACCCCAGATTTAATAGAGACATGAACCTACTATCGAGCATAAATACCCCCTCTTGGAGTCACAAGCACATAGTTGGCCAGAGCATACACAACTAACGGAGAGCATGCAAGATCATTAAATTGCACACACATGATATATTATGAAGCAATATCTTTAGTACTCAATATTCATCGGATCCCAGCAAACACAACATGAAGTATTACATAACGGTGATCTTGATCATGATAGGCAACTCACAAGATCTAAACATGATAGCACAAGAGGAGAAGACAACCATCTAGCTACTGCTATGGACCCGTAGTCCAAGTGAAGACTACTCACGCATCAGTCCGGAGGCGGTCATGGCGATGTAGAGGCCTCCGGTGACGATTCCCCCACCCGGCAGGGTGCCGGGGAGAAGTTCTGATCTCTCCCGAATTGGTGTTGACGACGGCTGCGGCTCGGGACCCGTCGAGGAAAATATGAACACCGTGCTAGGGTTTTTGTTCCGGGGGGTATATGTAGCCGAAAGGGTGAGGTCGGTGGAGGCCCGAGGGCCCCACACCTGGTGCTCGCGCGGGTCCACCCCCTGCCGCGCGAGCACGTGGTGGCGGCGCCTCGGCCTCCCACTTCGATTCGTCTTCGGTGTTCTGGAACGTTCCCAAATAAATATGCACTTTGGAAAAGAAATCATCCGATTCCGAGAATATTTCCTTAAGTACTTTTCTGAAACCAAAAACAGCAGAAAACAGGGAACTGGCACTGTGGCATCTTGTTAATAGGTTAGTCCCAGAAAATGCATAAAACTATATAAAATGCATATAAAACATGTAATAACTTGGTATAATATAGCATGGAACATATGAAATTATAGATACGTTGGAGACGTATCAACATCCCCAAGCTTAGTTCTACTCGTCCCGAGTAGGCAAGAACGATAAAAGAAGAATAATTTCTGAAGTGACATGCTTAAACACAATCTTGATCATAATATAATGTAATGCTCATGTTATGAATGAAGTGACTCAAGGCAATGATCTATAGTTTGCTAACAAATAGACAAGGAGTAAACAACTACATCATATAAGTAAAACTTTTCATGAATAGTACTTTCAAACAAGCATCAAAAAGATTTGCATAAGAGTTAACTCATAAAGCAATATTATCTAAGCAAAAGAGCATTGAAGCAACACAAAGGAAGATATAAGTTTCAGCATTGGCTTTCAACTTTTGAACATGTATATCATATAGATAGTTGTCAACACAAAGAAATATAACAAGTGCAATAAGTAAGCATATAAGAATTGTTGCACACAGTTGACACAAGTGTTTGCTTCGGGGATTGAAAGAAGTAGGTAAACTGACTCAACATAAAATAAAAGATAGGCCCTTCGCAGAGGGAAGCAGGGATACAAGCATGTGCTAGAGCTTCTTAGTTTTATAGGTTTTTGAAATCATATAGAGAGCATAAAAGTAAGTTTTGAGTGGTGTTTGTGGTTGTCAACGAATGGTAATGGGCACTCTACCCCCCTTGTCAACCAGACTTTCTTAAGAGCAGCTCCCATGAAGGACGTTATTTCTACCCAAGGGCAGATCATCCCTCTTTTCTCTTTTGTTTACACATGTAGTTTAGAACTAGTATCATTGCTTGGCTGATTAGATCAGGGCAAAAATGTGAAGAGAATGCAGCGGTTAAAGTTGTAATTAATTGGGACTGGGCACCCCATTTGCCAGCTCCTTTTGCAAAGTTAATGGATAAGCGGTGTATATGCCACTAGTCTGGTTGGTGAAAGTCTGTCTAAAAGCAAATGACAAGGTTGATATCCGTAACACCACATACTTCCTCATGAGCTAATAAACATTGACACAAATAAGGGATAATAAATTTTGAATAAAAGGTAGCACATGAAGTATTTACTTGGAATGGCAGGAAATACCATGTAGTAGGTGGGTATGGTGGACACAAATGGCATAGGTTTTGGCTCAAGGATTATGGATGCAAGAGAAGCATTCCCTCTCAGTACAAGGCTTTGGCTAGCAAGGTTGTTTCAAGCAAACACAAGTATAAACTATGACAACAAGACGTATATAAAAACATATTGCAAGCATTATAAAACTCTACATTGTCTTCCTTGTTGTTCAAACACTTTAACTAGAAAATATCTGGACCTTAGAGATACCAAACATGCAAACCAAATTTCAGCAAGTTTTACGGTAGTTCCTCACGAATAGGTTTTAACTACATGATGTAAAAGCTTAAACATGATCTACTTGAGAGCTCAAAACAATTGCCAAGCACCACAACATACAAGATAACAATCCATAAGAGCATGTATATCTTTCTTTATACCATCTACTACATTTAGCATTTTCTGTTCTCAACCAAACACCAATCAACATATTTAAAAGATAAACTCTCCAAGTAATTAAACAATGAGATATGAGAGTATGATATAATAAAGCTAACAGCTCTAGCAAGAGATGCATGAAAAACAAGAGCTAGAAAGCATTGAAGTAACATAGAAGAATACTCAACAAATATAAGTGAAGAATACGAGTATTCATAAGAAAAAGTGGAGCGTGTCTCTCTCCCACAAAGCAATGCTAGGATCCATTTTATTCAGAGGATGAAAATAACAAAAACAAAAACAAACCGACGCTTCAAGAAAAGCACATAAGAAGTGGCGGAATTAAAATATAGTTTCACTAGAAAGGACCTGATAGTTTGTTGATGAAGAAGGGGATGCCTTGGGCATCCCCAAGCTTTGACGCTTGAGTCTTCTTGAAATATGTTGGGGATGAACCACCGGGGCATCCCCAAGCTTTGGCTTTACTATCCTCTTGATCACATCATATCATCCTTCTCTCTTGATCCTTGAAAACTTTCTCCACACCAAACTTATAGTAAACTTGAGGTGTCCTTTCAGTATGCCATTCAGAATAATTCACCATCATATTATCCAAGAGTTTTGTTGCAGCCCCCAAGGTGATGGACATAAAAGTACCTCCAGCAGCCGAATCCAATAAGTTTCTTGAAGAAAAATTCAGTACTGCATAAAAGGTTTGGATGATCATCCAAGCAGTCAGTCCACGGGTTGGGCAATTCTTTATCAAAGATTTCATTCTTTCCCAAGCTTGAGCAACATGTTCATTATCAAGTTGTTTAAAATTCATGATGCTGCTTCTTAGAGAAATAATCTTAGCAGGATGGTAGTATTTTCCAATAAAAGCATATTTACATTTAATCCATGAATCAATACTATTCCTAGGCAATGAAAGCAACCATTCTTTAGCTCTTCCTCTCAAGGAGAAAGGAAATAATTTCAGTTTTATAATATCACCATCTATATCCTTATATTTTTGCATTTCACATAGTTCAACAAAATTATTTAAATGGGCAGCAGCATCATCAGAACTAACACCAGAAAATTGCTCTCTCATAACAAGGTTCAACAAAGCAGGTTTAATTTCAAAGAATTCAGTTTTAGATGCAGGTGGAGCAATAGGTGTGCATATAAAATCATTATTGTTGGTGCTAGTAAAGTCACACAACTTAGTATTCTCAGCAGTACTCATTTTAGCAAATTAATTAACAAACCGAAATAACCAAAATAACAAAAACTGAAAATAAAATAGCAAAACCGAAATAAACAAAGTAATGCAAGTAACTAATTTTTTGTATTTTTTATATTTAAGCAAACAAGACAATAAAATAAATTGCAAGTAACTAATTTTTTTGTATTTTTGATATTAAGCAAACAAGACAGTAATAAAAATAAACTAAGCAAGACAATAACAAAATAAAAAGATTGGAAGTGCGAAAACTCCCCTCGTAGAACAATCTTCAAATCACCGGCAACGAAGTTGACGGAGGAGTGTAAAGGTCTTCAAAGGAATTCTTATTTCCCCGGCAACGGCGCCAGAAAAATGCTTGATGCACACGGTGGGTGTGTTGTTGGGAGACCCCAAGAGGAAGGTATGAAGTAGTGCAGCAGCAAGTTTCCCTCAGTTGTGAAACCAAGGTTATCGAACCAGTAGGAAATAATGAATTCCCCCGAGGTGTCAACGGCTCCAGAAAATGCTTCCTGGGACGTAGATGACGTGGAACCTGCACACAACACAATCAAGATACTTTGCCCCAACTTAACGGTGAGGTTGTCAATCTCACCGGCTTGCTGTAACAAAGGATTAAACGTATGTGTGGAAGAAAGATGTTTGTTTGCAGAAAGTAACAGGTTTGCAGTTTGTGGTTTATCAGATTAAAGAGAAGGACGTACCGGGGTCCACAGTTCACTAGTGGTGTCTCTCCATAAATAATAATAACATTCATGCGGGTAAACAAATTACAGCTGGGCAATTGATAGAATAATGATGAGCAAACCAATGCATATACCAACGTTATGATGTCTAGTGTGAGATTCATTCGGGCATTACAACAATATACATAGACCGTTCCAACCGCATCTATGACTAATAATCCACCTTCCGGTTAGCGTCCGCACCCCTTTCAGTATTAAGTTGCATGCAACAGATTATCGCCTTAAGCACTGTGTGTAAAGTAAGTAAGTAACATCATCCTTAGACAAAGTACTACTGTTTTATCCCTAGTAGCAACAGTATATCTACAACCTTAGAGCTAGCTGTCACCACCCCAGATTTAATAGAGACATGAACCTACTGTCGAGCATAAATACCCCCTCTTAGAGTCACAAGCATCTACTTGGCCAGAGCATACACAAGTAACGGAGAGCATGCAAGATCATTAAATAGCACACACATGATATATTATGAAGCAATAACTTTAGTACTCAATATTCATCGGATCCCAGCAAACACAACATGAAGTATTACATAACGGTGATCTTGATCATGATAGGCAGCTCACAAGATCTAAACATGATAGCACAAGAGGAGAAGACAACCATCTAGCTACTGCTATGGACCCGTAGTCCAAGTGTAGACTACTCACGCATCAGTCCGGAGGCGGTCATGGCGACGTAGAGGCCTCCGGTGACGATTCCCCCACCCGGCAGGGTGCCGGGGAGAAGTTCTGATCCCTCCCGAATTGGTGTTGACGACGGCGGTGGCTCGGGACCCGTGGAGGAAAATATGAACACCGTGCTAGGGTTTTTGTTCCGGGGGGTATATGTAGCCGAAAGGGTGAGGTCGGTGGAGGCCCGAGGGCCCCACACCTGGTGCTCGCGCGGGTCCACCCCCTACCGCGCGAGCACGTGGTGGCGGCGCCTCGGCCTCCCACTTCGTTTCGTCTTCGGTGTTCTGGAATGTTCCCAAATAAATATGCACTTTGGAAAAGAAATCATCCGATTCCGAGAATATTTCCTTAAGTACTTTTCTGAAACCAAAAACAGCATAAAACAGGGAACTGGCACTGTGGCATCTTGTTAATAGGTTAGTCCCAGAAAATGCAAAAAAGTATATAAAATGCATATAAAACATGTAATAACTTGGTATAATATAGCATGGAACATAATAAATTATAGATACGTTGGAGACGTATCAACGCTCTTCTTCCTCCTCTGGCTTCTCCTCCTCGCGAGCGAGATTTGCGACCTCGCCGCGCTTCTCACGATCGCGCTGCGCCTTGCGGCACTCCTTTGCCCAGTGGCCGGGCTTGCCGCAGTATCAGCAGTTCCCGAGCTTGCGGTCGCTCTTCGCCGTGTGCGCCAGCCTATCGCCAGACGGTTCTTTGGGCTTACCGCTTTTGTCGCCGCCTCCGGTAGACGACGAGCCCTGTGAGCGCTGGCGCTGCCGAGCCGCCCACTCTTCCTCTGTCAGCAGGAGTTTGCCGTCGATCTCCTTCTCCGCCTCACCGCCGCCGCCGCGCCCATCTGATGCAGACAGGCGGCCACTGAGCTCCTCGATCGACATGCCGTCGAGATCCAGCAGCGTCTCGATCGAGCAGGCCATCTGCGAATATCGTGGCGGCACGACTCGCAGGAACTTCTGGACTGCGGCAAGCTCCGTCACCGCATCACCCAGGGACTGGAGTTCGGTGACTATCCCGGCGAGACGCAGCGAGAAGTCCTCGATTGCCTCGTTGTTCCTGAACGCGAGGTTCTCAAAATTGCGGCGCAGCTTCTGGCGCCTTGCCTCGCGGACCCGATCAACGCCTATGCGCATCACCTTGATGGCGTTCCAGGCCTCCTGTGCGTCGTCCTTCGCAGCGAGGACGGGCACCATCTCGGGCGGGACAGAACGGAGGATGGCGCCCAGCGCCAGCCGCTCCTGCCGATCATCATCGCTGTCGGGGTCGATGGCCTCCCAGAGGCATGCCCCTTGCAGCTGTACGTGCATCAGAATCGCCCACTCAGTATAGTTCGTGCGATTAAGCATCGGCAGATGCATGGATCCGCCACCGCCGCCACTGGTCTCCCTCACCACCTCTCACACCACACTCTCGCGTGTGCCGGCGCCGCCCCCGCCACGCCGTGACAGGCTGCCACCGCGGCTGTGCTCGCGTGGCTGCGCAGGAGGTGGAGTCTTCGCTTTGGGAGGAGGGGTGGTACGCTTCGGGGGTGGAGTTCCGACCATGGCGATGAACCTCTAGGCTCTGATAGCAAATGTTGTTGCGATCTCTCTCAATCTGACATGAACTGACGAAACTGAAGATACAAAGACATAGGGTTTTGTGCAGTGTAAACTAACTCGCTTACTGCTTTTCTGTTATCACTCCTACTTATATGACTACGATCGAGGCCACGACCGTTTACTGGATCATGCCATCACATGACCAGATCGTGTGTGACTGCGATCCTAAAGCTACGAAGCTGGACGCACAGACCACGTCCTAGCTTGCTAACAAATCGCTAACAGATAACTACTAACTGAACTGAACTTTGCATAACTGAAACTAATCCAAACGTTGTCGACAATAGCGTGAAACGCTACAGTATACGCAGACGGCAAACATTTAGACTTATTCTTCTTCTTCTTCTTCTTCTTCTTCTTCTTCTTCTTCTTCTTCTTCTTCTTCTTCTTCTTCAGATAACAGGCAGGGTTTGATCAACATTATTCATAGGTGTAACTATGTCTAAACTTGTTCATAAGTGGCACTTTTTCTTATGGTCGGGTTTACTTTTGATGGTGGGATGGCGCAAACGTCTCTTTTGCACCATGGCAACATGGTTGTCGGTTGGTTTATTATGTTCGCATTTTGCTATTTTAATTATACTAGTAACCGTGCACGTGCAATGCACATATTGATTAACTAAATAAAAAATATCATAGGTATATGTTTCATTCGAATATCACTGTACAGAAATAACATACATTGATGCACGACAAACATCTCTAATCTGATTAGTGTCGTCTTCACATTTATTGCCAACTTATTTCACTCTAACTCAGCTAAATGAGGCTTGTTAAATCCTTCTGAGCTAAGAAAAATTAGGCCAGATACCTCATTGAAAAGGTTAAGCGATTCACTAAATATTTTGTCTCGTGCTCTAAAATAAATTGATCGGCGAATATACTTTCAAGTAGACACTGACGGCAAGCTCCAAGTAAAATCACCCCACTTCTTCTCCCACTGGCATATACCGGAAAAATCTGACAAGGCCTTAACTGACGGCAGATGGATGTGCATACTGCGTCTCCTTGGCAATGAGGAGGAGCACGTACTGGAGCAGTGTGCCAGTGTGGTATGCACGAGCTATTCAAGCTGTTTCCGTCGTTGCTTACAATTGATCAATCAACATTGTCGAACGCAATGCATGTTGTCAAATCTGGACTCCCAATATGGTTGGGGTATACGTGCATGCGTGTAGCATCGAGACTGCTTTGCTTCTTTCTTGTACGTGTAGCATCAGGACTGTTTTGTTTAGGTTCAGCGCACGGAGTGGATTCCCCGGGAGGCGCGGTAGACTTCTGTGTCTGGGGTGTCTCGGATGGGCAGCGGATGGCCTCGCCGTCGCCGGCGATCGAAGTGGGAGGTGCGTTCTCGGGGCGGGCCGATCTAGCCAAAGCTGGCGAGCGACGTCCGGCGCGCGATTGTAGCCCGTCCATGAGCTTTGGACGTCGTCTTCTTCTCTTCCTGCGCTAATCCTCGCTCTGGCCGGCCATGCCGGATTTGATCCTTGAACGCGATGGCACAGCGGCAGGCCAGCAGCTCGACAAGCTTTCCTCCGAGAAGTATTGCCGTGATCGATCAAGGTTCTACCCATGTAGAGAGCGACGCAATCGAATCGGCTGGCTAGCAGTTTTGTGCCGAGGGCTACAACATATAGAGAGGTCGCAACGCCCGTGGGTCATGAAAAATCCATCAGGAAATAGTTTGGAACCCTGGACTCTAACTTGTATACGTCTCTTTTCAACATTGTAAGGCGTACATGCCGTGGATTTGACCGGTAAAAAACGTTTTGACTGGTCGAAGTTGTTTGGTGCTCGACATCAGAACGATCTGGAACGTTGATAAATAATTGAACGCGTGAAATTTAATGTATCCCGACAAGTTTGCTCTTTTAATAGTAGGATAGACTAGCTAAATGCCCGTTCTCTGCTACGGGAAAAAAATCTTTAAATGACTTGTAGCATTTCAAAAATATGCCCGAAGATAAAATTTCGGTCCGTACCCTCCTCCCCATCCAACAATGTTGAGAAACGTGAAACCGGCTTTGCATCTAGTTGTGCTCTACTACATGGGGATCAAGGCACGACTTACCAGACACTGAAACTAAAAAAAATGTGTAGTGACAATCCTTGTTGTATTACTCGCACACAATACATTAAGTGCAAAGTAGACTATGTACATAAGAAAAACAGAAAGCCCCGAGAGGGGTCAAAACAAACAGAATATATTTGGAAATGGCATAATGCATTAACTCTATTTCTTTCACGCATTCTCGCTCCTATTTCTATAATGGTCTCATCCTGCAAGCTGGCAGACTAATATAGCAGAAATTTGTCACGGATCTCCTGGCTATGCAAGCTTCCATCATCCAATAATTGGCAGCCAAACCTTGTGGTTAACAGAAATGATTTGATAGGCCAATTGATTTGTAAAAGGATAAGTCTACAACCAACAATATGTGTCTAGAAACATTTATATCGGGAAAGAATTACATAATAAATAAAACCAACTCATTCTCTAAAATTCTTTAGTCGATAACATAAATAAAATAAAATGACCCAGTGTTCTACTGGAGTTCCACATTGCACTGTTCTCAAATAAACGAGACTAATACGATATTATCAATGATAATAATGATAATAATAATAATAATAATAATAATAATAATAATAATAATAATAATAATAATAATAATAATAATAATAATAATAGTAGAAGAATATGTTGTTGTTAGACCCGACATTAACCTTCAGGGTTGGGAGTTTAATACATAACAAATATCATCTCTCTGCCTATACATAATTTAGCAATTGGATTTCCTCATAGAGTTTAATACGTAACAAATAAAGGTAGTATTCTTAGATCTCAGGTTTGACAGTCAGATAATGCATAAACTACTTGAATTGGCTTAGCATTGTTGGTTAGACCCAACCAATGCACATTTTTGTTTACAACAGGCAAGCTTTTGTCAATACTTAAGGAATGAAGCACAACAAGGTATTAATTATGATAAGTGCCAAGCTGTTCAGGTTCCATGCAAAATAATTAGCTCCAAGTCAGGAAAAGAATAATATGAATATATCCGAACATTTATTACCTAAAGCTACTTGAGGTGAAACAAGAAAAGAGAACTCAAAATTGTGCGTGTGCTCTCAAATGCGCTAACGAAGAAAGGAAATTGAACCAAAACTACAAAAGCGCTAACGAAGAAAGGAAACTGAACCACAACTAATTCATAGACCACCGGCGATTGGTGTGGTTGGTGCAAGGACAACATGGCATGGATTTGGTGCAAGTTTTGTTCAATTGAGTCTGAATCCTGAAGTTGTAACAACAAACAAACTGAACAAATGATGCATGAAAGTAGCTAAAGCCTATTGGTATTCAGCAGACTAACCACGCTATCCATCTATTTTAATTCTACTTCTACGTTTTAGGCATCAAACAAGCCTTGTGTGACTTCGAGACCTTGCCCTTTCCCCAAAGAAGCTCATCGTGGAGTTGATGATCAGATGGCATCCAGCACTATCCATTGTCGATCTCAAATAATCTATAGGCATAACATTTCAACATCAGAGCAAGAGGAGCCAAGAACCAATGTGCAAGACATATATTATTACGTGAATATGCAATGAAATGGAATAAAATTGCTTCGACAACTAAACTATCTTATTGTCGAGTATAGGTGGCACAAACCAAATAATGGATGCCAAGCACACTCCAGTGCCATCTCGACAGCGTCCGCTGATGATTGATGTCCTCCAGAATATTCAAACAGATCAGCAAATGTTAACAAAGAGTATGTGTGATATGGATATCTTGCTAACAATAACAATACCATTGAGGTCATTTTCTGATTTGGCAGCTTCAAGCAAATCCTGCATGTGGCTCATAGAAGGATCATATACTTATCTGCGAGAATTAATAAGCATGGTTACCTAGAAAGTCAAAACCTCTAGAACAGATTAGTGAGAACACCTGCAGAAGTACTTAAAGCTTCTTAAAATGTACCACAACTGTAAGCACAAGCAGTACATGTGATGCTACCTATGCCCATACAAATTAGTGACGTGCCAAAATGATGCCAAGTCAAACAATAAAAAATGCGAAAAAATATTCCAGCTCAAGCGGGAAGTCAAATTCCTCATGATATGACAAGACTGTGGTGTCCCCAAGGAATCCTCATCTAGTTCATTACAAATTCAGCTACCATTCTAGATAATGGATGAATAAAATAGGTTGACTGCCTGCTATGGATGAATCAACAAACAGGTTGTTCTCCGAGATCTTAGCAAAAGAGTACAGAGTACTAAATTGGTCTAGCCAGATCCCTACCACATCAATCATGAACGAACCCCAAACAACACAAACCTAGATCGATCTATGCCGTCATGCCGACACAATGGTTGGTTAAATGACAGGTTCCATGTAAACATATAATGGACAATTCGCTAACAGGGGATGGCGCTATAGCTCAAACCGTTGATCCACCTTATTCTTACGTAGTTGCTTGTAACTCTACTTCAATTAAATTGGTACCATTATGAAGATCAGACATCAAACAAGAGCTAATCTTGAGGAACATTATCAAAGCACATCATGCCGCACACCGAGTTACAGACCTAACATGCAAGGAGGGCTGACTCGCAAGCTCTATGTTTCACTGCAATTGCAAAATCTAAGGAAAAAGGTCTCGCACATGGCCCCCTCGCACATGAATTGCATAGCAGAATCAAACATCACATCTAGCTAGAACAACTTGGTATGCCGGAGGAAGAACCAAGGTAATATGGGATCTTACAATTGCTGATGCAGGCGAGGTAGATAGAGGAGGAGCATGTCTGCATGTGCTTTTCTGCAGGTGTTAGCGACGGGCGCGTCGGATGCAGGTAAAACGGATCAGGGGACATGCTCACCTGCGCCACTCGCGGAAGGCAACTTCCTCCATCCACATCTAGGTCGGCGGCCGCCGGACGGTCCCGACTCAGGGTAGAAGGGCTAGGGGAGTACCCTCCAAGAAGTGGTAGACCAGGACCACGCCGCCATCAAATTCCATGGCGATCTCCTCGTCCAAGGAGGAGGGGGGGTCGTGATGACCAAATCGGCGTGGTGCAGGCGACGGGCGGATCCGGCGGCCATTGAGAGAAGGCGTTGCGCGCCAGATGCGGGGTAGAGGGGTGATTGAGGGTGGAGGGCAGCTGGGAGTGGAGGTGGGTTCGGGAGGTGTGGTGGCGGGCCGCGCGAGTTGCGCGAGCGCGACGAAGGAAGGGCGTAGCGCAAGGAAGTCAGACGAAGATACTCTTTATTCGCCAAATCGGCAGGGATTTTTTCATAAGGGCGTCTCCAATGTGAGAATAGTGCTCGGTCTTAGGGGGAAAAGCATACTAATACCCGGTCTTAAGCATTGTGCGGGTCGACCATAAGCCCAAATTCCTTAAGGCCGCCCTTACCGGTATGGCTCGGCTATATGGAATAAACAATGCTTTTTCCCAAAATTCAAAAAAAAAAACAATGCTTTTTTCCATCCTATCTCAAAAGCACGAAGGTGAAGGAAGAGCAGTTTATCTTCGCGTGAACTCACGAATGCATCGCCGGAGAACAACCACGACCGAAGAAGCCGCCGGTACGGCGTGCAACGGCGTGTGAGTCGCAGCAGGATCCCCGTCGGCTCCGACTCCTCGCGAGGTACGTACACCTGAGACCAAATTCATTACGGAGGCGCCGAGGCCGACACTCACGATGCGGGTCACTACGCCCAGCGTCCGTCGTGGAGGAGCTAAGGCTGTCGCTCGCGACGAGCGCCGCCACGCCCAAGTGTCCAGCGCGACGCTTGCGATGAGGGCTGCCAAGCCTAGCCTCCAGCGTGATGGCGTCAAGGCCGATTCCTCGCGACGAGCAACCTATTCCCGATCTGGCCGAACCTAGTTCTTCTTGTATTGGGTCTACGGAAGGACGGCCATGGCAGCCTGTAGCTGTGCTGCAGCGGCCAGGGCGTGGCTATTTTTTTGGGTGAATCGAAGATAAGCGGGTGGGTCCCAGCTTAAGACTGCCTTAAGATATAAGCATTGGAGACGGCCGTGGATTAGTAGATAAGTCTGCATGCATCTAGCTAGCTCGCACCTAACAAATCTAACAAATCTGAGAAGATAAGGCTACATGCAACATCGGCAGCTAACCAAAATAATAATTAGTGCGGTGGCATTGATTGTGTAATTAGATGGACCGGTACTTTTCATATCTTTTCTTTTTCTTTTGAACTGGCATGGCATGTAATTAATTCGAAGTGTGATGTCATTCGGCTTGTGACACCATTTGGATTGTGACACCATACCACGCATTCTGCTAGTAAAGATTTTTTGGGTCGGGATTATTCGGGGTTCTGCTAGACGAGAGTTGATTTCTTGACCAGCATGGAGGTACACACCCTATTTGGCTGTTCATACGTGCAGCAAATATATGTGATCGTTCTTTCCTCTTCTCAAACAACTTCTTTTTTTATCTTTCAAACTATATATCTTTTAAATTTTAAATTTTCATTTTGCAGAAACATTTGATATAGAAAGAAGAAAATTATGTCGAATGTATCTCATATAAATAAATATATTTTTTAATCTAATTGTTTTGAATTTTAGATTTTGAAAATTGCATAAAAGAATTACAAACTATATCCCACGCGTTCTAGTTCTAATACTTCAATGACCTGCAAAATTTCATATCCATAACGTGTTTCTTTGAGAGACACATAAAACTTGAAAAAGTGTGGTGTCAGTGCTGATGTCATAGGGTTTGTCACCACTTTCACTTACACAAGTTATTTCAAGATCTTGGACCATTCTTGGGTGTGCTCATGGGCCGCTCCAGCGAATAAGCTCTGTTCAGGATAAGCTACTAGGCTGGTTGCCAAGCGTCATAGAGCATGTCCAACAACATTATGTCGGGTATGACTATCTGGAGGGTTGCCTTCGCAAAGGTCTCTTTTTTGGCCCGCGCGCCCTCTCTCAGCCCGCCACGTGGTGTATGAAGCGCGGGACCGCACCAGATCCAGATCCAGATCCACTTATAGATAAGATGTACAAACACCACACAACAGCATGTACAAAAATAAACTTAACTAGTACAACTACACAGACATGGTTGTACGTACAACTGCACAGATCACGTTGTACAAATCACGTTGTACAATTACAGCAGGTTGTACAGATCAGGTCGTACAACTATACATATAAGGTTGTACAGAAACAGAACTGAACGTACAACTACACAGATCAGGTTGTACAGATCTGGTTGTACGTACAACTACACCCAGTTTTAGTTGGATGTACAACTACGCATATCAGGTTGTACGAACTGTACACAATCCGAAGTACAAAAAAAAAGTTTATCAAAACCTATCAACAATGGATCTAGTTTTGAAGATCTTGACGCGAGGAGTTCAAAAGTGAAAACGGTTCGTAATTCGGATAAACGGTTCTTAAGATATTTTATTTTGAAAAAACGAATCTAAAAAAATGCACATACATCTCTCTGCCCACCACCAGGAAGCTGCCACTTGTCATGCAGGGAGGAAAAGTGGGGATTGAAAGCGCCCGAAATTGCGACACTTGGCAGCAGCGGAGTGGGCTGGGAGGGATTTCCCGTTATGTCTCTTGCTTGGATCTTCCACACAAAATAAGGTTGGCGTCGTCCATCTGCTCATATCACTAGGCCCAAAAAGAAACCAAGGCCTAGGCCCATGCTGGGGGCAAACGAGCTTAGAAGAGTGATCTGGGAACCACCATGATTTTTTTGCATCTCTAGCTTTCCTTTTTTTTCTCTCTCTTAGTTCTCTTTTCGGCTACTCATTTGTTCAAGGGTTAGCTTGCACATACTCTACCTACTATTAATAAAAAAGCCAGCGACCGCTGGATCTTTCAAAAACAGGAGATGTAGCGAAATCCATTACCACATTCTATAGTGATTCGTTTGAAAATTAGCATCGAATTAGATTAGTGTGTAAAATGTACAAAAACAAAAGTTTGTGGGAAGTTACTTTGTGGTGGTGGTGGGGTAAACAAACTTAACTCGCTTGTTGCCTAAGGCCAGCCTGCTGAAAAAAAGCTCTTTTCCGTCTTCTTTTTTGTGTGTTCCTTTCTGTTTTTATTTTTTACATTTTCCTATTCAAAATTTCTATTTTCAGGTCGCCTTTTTATAAAATCTAGAAATTTAGACTTTTTTCAAATAATTCTGTAATTTTCATAGGTATATTTTCTTTTCTCTTATAGAAAATATTATATTAGAGAGAAAATGGTCATCAAGTTCAACAATTTGTTCAGATAGTTCAAATTAAATGTTCACATGCATGCAAAATTGTTCGCATAGTTCAAAATAGTGATTTCTAAAGTTCAAAAAAATTATTCAGAAGTTTTCAAAATTATTGATATGAGGGGAAAAAGGTTCCAACACATTAATGGGTTCTAATAAAATTCAGATGCTTCAAAAAAAGTGACATGAACTGAAATTATTCTGAGATTCAAAAAAATATTCAAATAGTTCAAAACAATTATTCACGGGTTTTAAAAAAATGTTCACTCACTATATACAAAAAATTGTTATAATGTACGTTTTCTTAAAAGGGGGAAATAATCCTATGAGACACGTTCTATTTCCCGTCAGAATAGACCAAACATAGGAGGAGCCACTTGGAATCGTGAATCTCAAAGAATCTATATCTTCCTCACAAATCAATTTCTTTCCGAATCACCAATTCCCTCAAAAATGGGAGGTGAAAGCCGGTGTCGCGATCCTGCAACAACATGTTCAATTGGAGGACGTGCGATGGAAACTGGGAGTCTGCATGCGAAATCAAAGCTCGGTTGATTTTGTTCCAATCTTCATGTGCGATTCCATGTGGCTCCTCCTATATTTTAATATTCTGATAGGAAAATAGACAAAGAAAACAAAGCTAGGGTAATATTCAGGTTTTTTGGGGTAACAAGACATGAAGATCAAGAAAGACATGAAGATCAAGAAGTACGCCGCCGCCTGCAGAACACAAAAAACAAGACGAAGAAAACGTATATAAGATAAAGATTTGCGATTCCATGTGGCTCCTCCTAGGTTTTAATATTCTGATAGGAAAACGTAATAGTCAAGTTCTAACCTTTTAGGATCTATATAAAACATGTAAACTACCAACTTGAATTAGGATTAATTAGGCACGGATAGAAAAACTAGGTCACGGTACGCGAGGCAATAAACTGCGGATACTCGTACATAAATTTGTATACTCTCTCCGTTCTAAAATCTTATTTAGATAAATATGGATATATCTAAATGTGTTTTATATGTAGATATATTTGTATTTGCACAAATCTAAGACATTTATTTATTACCGAGGGAGTATACGAATAATAAAAGTAAGTCAATACAGCTAATTAAAATTTAAAATCTAATAATTGATACACAAATTTCAAAAACGGTACTGCAATTTCACATTCAAGCCTGCACAAATATAGATTAAAAACCCTAAAACTAATAGCACGAATGTATGGAAAATATATTCTTTTCATATCTCAGTGTTAATCAGTTTACAATATTCTTTGGATTAAGCATTTGCTCAATATGGTCGATTGTTGAGTTTTTATATATTTAAATACAACATACGCCTGAAAAATCATATATTAGAAAATATCACAAAACGGTAAGCATATGCATGTCACATCCATTAAAACTGATCCTAATAGATAAGGGTATGGCATTTTGGCTACCGGGAGCATATGCTCCATGTTTGTAAAATGCATTTTGCAATACATTTGAAATATCAACATATTTGGAAAACGCTCAAGATTTTCATGGAAAACTGACATTTTTGTGTCACGTTTAAAGAAAATAAAGTTTTGGTGCTGAAAAAAGGATTTTCACAAGACACCTTTTTCTTTTTTACACAGACCACAAAAAAATCGGTATTCCGCAAATCTTGCCAGTTGGCACATGGAATGTATAGGTGTTCATGCAAAAAAAAAATCAGAATTCTTCACATTTCAAAATGTTGAGCATATGCTCCCATGTGCGAAACTGAATTTCCTTAAAAGATAGGTCATCCTAATTAAGTACCACCTATATTAAATCATAATTCTCAAGAGAAAAAACATCCGCTCCCTCCGTTTACAAGTGTAGTTTTAGTTTTTCTCTAACTTAATAAAAAATATTAATATTTGTGACACCTAATTAATGTTACTAGAAGCAGCTTGGAATATGGTTTTACTATATACTAATTTCACGTCATAGATATTGCTACAATTTTCTATGAAATTGGTCAAACTAGAAAACCACTAGTAGAAAAAGGACTTTACGTCCAGAGATTTAGTCCTGGCTGTGTTTGCGGCCGGTACTAATGAGCATCAGTACCGGTCCGAACGGTCAGAGGGGAGGGTGGCAGCAGTACCGGTCCGTAAGGGACATGGCAACGGTCGCGCGGGGCTGGGCGGGTGGAGCTTTATTACCGGTTCGTGTTACGGACTGGTACTAAAGCCCTAACCGTTCGACTCCCGCCCACGATTTTACACGCGATTGGCTATACGGGCGAGTGGGCAGTTCTCATTTTCTCCTCTGTCTTCCTTCCTTCTCCCAGCCGGCGATCCTCTCCTCTCTCTTCTTCCTTCCGGCCGGCCGGCTCTCCTCTCCTCTTCTTGCATCCCTCCGGCCACCATGAATCCGGCACCACCAATCACTCGCTACGGGCCGGTGCTTGCACATGGCAACACCTCTCTTAACGTCGTGTACACGAACGATAGCGCTAAGGTGGCGGGTTTTCTCTCCGATTTCAAGTATTGGCTTGGCGAAGCTCGGGAGCAAGACAAGTTCATGGGTCTTGATCTCGAGTACACGGCCGATCAAGAAGAAGTTGCGGTCATCCAACTATGTTTCAAGATACGTGTCATGGTCTTCCAGTGGGCAAGGTAATCCAATGTTGGGGCTTATTTTCTTTAATTTGTTGATTCGTAGGATAGGAAAATTGCATAGGATAGCAATTTCTCTTTGATTATAGTGAACATAATTATATATATTGGCCGAGATGAAAGTTGCATTGCATATTGTTGTTATTCTTATTATACATGATCTCAAATTATATAATGGCCGAAATGGAAGTTGCATATTGTTGTTGTTATTCTTATTATACATGATCTCAAATTATATAATGGCCGAAATGGAAGTTGCATATTGTTGTTGTTATTCTTATTATACATGATCTCAAATTATATATTGGCCGAAATGAAAGTTGCATTGCATATTGTTGTTGTTATTCTTATTATACATGATCTCAAATTATATAATGGCCGAAATGAAAGTTGCATATTGTTGTTATTCTTATTATACATGATCTCAAATTATATATTGGCCGAAATGAAAGTTGCATTGCATATTGTTGTTATTCTTATTATACATGATCTCAAATTATATATTGGCCGAAAATCTTAGTTGCATTGCATATATTGTTGTTATTCTTATTATACATGATCTCAAATTATATAATGGCCGAAATGAAAGTTGCATATTATTGTTATTCTTATTATACATGATCTCAAATTATATATTGGCCGAAATGAAAGTTGCATTGCATATTGTTGTTATTCTTATTATACATGATCTCAAATTATATATTGGCCGAAAATCTTAGTTGCATTGCATATATTGTTGTAATTCTTATTATACATGATCTCAAATTATATAATGGCAGTATTTTTAACATGTGTTCCATTTGTTGTTGCAGTAGTGACAAGCAATGTCCAATACTCATGGATTTTCTTCGCAGCGGCATACATTTTGCTAGCGTTGATATAACGAATGACAAGATCAAGATGAGACACACCTGGGGTATTCAGATACCATCTGCCTGCCACATTGATCTCCAGGACTTGTTCAGGCTTGACCATGTCAAGACTGGAATGGCTGATATGGCAGTCGCCGTGATCGACGATGCGTACGCTGATATAAAGACAGGATTCGACAAGGAGCAGTACAAACTTTGGGAGAAGACCCCACTTGACGGTTGCAACATTGAGTATGCAGCAAAAGATGCGTACGTTGCATACGAGGTGTACCGCAAAATTAGAATCGTCAACTATGGACAGCGTCACCTCGTACCGCGACCAGTGCGCCATGAGTCTTCAGATTCGGAGGACGATTTGTACTAGTGTTTGTAGTGCTTGAGGGTCTGCTCATGTGGAAGAGAGTACTGTTAGTGCAAACACTTTATCTCTCTAATATTTTGTAGTGCTTGAGTGTCTACTCATCTGGAAGAGAGTAGTGTTATTGTTGCAAACAATTTATCTCAAATATTTTGTAGTGCTTGAGTGTCTACTCATCTGAAAGAGAGTAGTGTTATTGTTGCAAACAATTTATCTCTAATATTTTGTAATGTGCTTAGTGTCTACTCATCTGAAAGAGAATAGTGTTATTGTTGCAAACTAATTTCAAGATTTCCTTTGACATGGTTGTTTCTTATACCAATATGCACCTATTTGTGGAATATGAGATCTTTATCACAAACTATGTCTTGAAAATGACCATAAGTTGATCATTTGGCTTGAAACTTCTAGATGTCTATACATGATAGACCTTTTTGTGAATACTTTTTTATCATTGTAGTTCAAACAGTTTATCATTTAACTATCAAACAAGCTATCAAACAGTTGTAGTTCAAATTTGAATTACTTTCGAAAAATAGGCATAAACTTATTTAACTAGGGGAAATTAGGTAGAAATAAAGTTTATCATTTTTCATAGCAACTAGTACACATATAAGTTCCCCATGCCAAAGGATTTCTTTTTTTGAAGTGTTTATCACATTATTTCATTTTTATTATTACATAATCATTTTTAAAAATAAAGTAATATTTATTTTATCATTATTTATTTCAATATTATTATTATATAATATTTTTGTTTAATCAAGTAAAGTTTATAATATAAGAAATGAAAAGGTGTTTCATCATGACCGAGTGGTTAACATGATTGATAAGATAGAACTATCAGTAAGTTATCAGTTCTCTCTTAGTATCTAGTTTGAAGGGAAGCTAAATGTTAAGCATGCTAGTGTTATAGCAGTCCCAGGATGGGTGACCGATCGGGAAATAGATTAAGTGTGTAGTCTTCGCAATAAAACAAAGAGATTAAGTGTGTGGGAAGGGGAAAATTAACTAGATTAAATAGTTAGACTTGAGATTAAGTGTGTAGTTAGTGATGAATTATGTGGGTTAGTGGATAGTTAAGTGAGAAATTTCGAAATTCAAAAAGAAATTAAATTTTTTGGAGCACCTTTACCTTTAGTACCGGTCGGTGACCGGTACTAAAGTTCTCCAGACGAAATCACCCCCTGCGGCCGACGTGGATGTCATTTAGTACCGGTCGCAACACGACCGGTACTAATGATTGGGGGTCTTTAGTCCCGATTGGGCAGTACCGGTTGCGAAACCGGTACTGATGCCCTCCCCGACCGGTACTAAAGAGCCGTTTTCCACTAGTGAACGTTTAAAGAAGAAAAATATTTAAAACTACACTATTTTGGGAATGAGGGCGGTATGCGCTAGAACACTGACATGGACATACTATTGAAACATCAGTAATCATGTAAACCCTCTTTATAAGTATACCTCAACTAATAAATCTTCATATTCATACTAAAATTAGATCGACCCACATTCAAGTCTTCTCGTATATAGAAGAAATGCCAGAGAGAGAGGGAGGGAGGGAGGGAGAGAGAGTTTGATTACAAAAGTCAAGAAGTGCTTCAACATTTAGTTGGATAAAGAAACAACAATGCTTTTGTTCGGATTAACACTCCCGCTATAAAATATCATTTGAATACAACTTTTTCCTTGACTATCAAAACAAACAAATATCAAATATTTGGACGTCTCAGATTTTACTTTTGAATTGTTTATATGATTTTAAAAAATCATACATGCTACCATTACTATTTTATTTGAAAGGTCTAAGTCTCATTTTATAATAAATAATATCCGTGAAAAAATAATTCAAATTATTTTGTTGCACCCGCAAAGAAAATATAATGATACGATCATGAGAATTCACGAATTGAGATTATTCTATTCTATATATCTAGAATATATAATGGTATGATATCACTAAGCTTGCATTTAGACATATCTCAAATCAGAAATATTGTAAGTGCACTGGCTAATTAGTAGATGTACATACTATAAGCCCGATTTGACCGTTTTAGTTCTCGGCGCAAACATCTATACGAATATAATACAATGAAATGATACACCATTGGGTCATAAATAAAATCATAGCACGTGAAATGCTTCATTTTACCGTTTCTACTCTATAGTCAAATAGTACTACTAGCAACTTATAAAATTTGCGTGTGTGGCAATAATAACTATAAGAGATATGGCTAAATCAGTTATTAGAGCCAACATGCGCATCATCATAGGGTTACTTTAAATAGCCTGGCGTGGATGAAATGAAGGCCTGAGTGTATATTGGTCGTTGTTTTACTGAAATATTCATTTATATAAAATGGATCCCATTGTATATTCAAGTAAGGATCTCAACACAAACCTATCTTTTTTCAAAGGAGTGGAACATGAGGACCATATTGCTCGGCATAGAGTTGCAAAAAAGAGAGGGAGACGTAGAGCTACATGACTACACTAGCAAGCACATTATAATTGATCGAGCCATTGCACGATTAGTTTAAGTTATTTATTATTTCTTAGAACCCTCAGCTTATACAAAATATTTAAAGTTGTGCACTTTTAAAATTGAAACATGTAAAAAATGTCGTGCCTATCACACTGGAAGAGGAAAAAGATAAAAATGTTTTCAAATAAAAATAGCTAACAATTTCAATATACTAACTAGGATGCCTCATTATATTCTCCGGAAGATTTCTTATTTTATTAGAACCATCATCTTATAAAATATATCAAAACTGTATAATTTAAATAATGAATACATGTAAAAAGATGTCGTGTATATCATAGTGGAAGAGGCAAAAGATACAAATTGTGGAAAAAAGTTAACGGTTTTAATATACTGAAGATGACGCGCTCGCATTTGTGAGGGCCACCGTGCTAGTTACTACAATTGTAGATGGAGTCATGTGATGTCAATCAAGTACTATTAGTGGAGCTCATGATTAATAATCGACTAATGGTTCAAACTCTAGATACAAGTACCTACGGCAGTTTGTGCATGGAAGTTTGAACATGGTGAGGACATATTCACCGATACAGAGTTTGTTAGAACGAGTGTCGAGCATATGTACGAATTGTGATATAGCTGGACCTTTAATTAATAGACAAAGTATATAAATTTTAGTTGAATACTTAATATATAAAAGTATCATGGAGTAGTCAAAATTTACTTTCCCTTTCTATGTTAGATAATTTCAATTTATTTAAAAGTGAATATATGTAGATTTGTAACATGTCTAAATACACATTTTAATACAAAGTGAAGTTATCTAATTTGGTATAAGGAGGGAATAGTAGACAATACCTAGTAGGTGACCGGTAGTGGCTGGTGGTCGAGAACTAAAAGATGTCTGTGTACTACGTCGATTCCGTACATGGGGATTGCAAACCCATGTAAACCAACATGACTGATTGTGCTAAGGTTTACCAAAATCCCATTTTGTAATTCAAAAAATCTGAATTGTGACTTGTGACTGATATAATGCTACATAATTAGACCTGCTGGAAAGAAATATATGCACCATATATAAATACTACACATCAACCCTTAGTAAGTATTTGTGGAGATTAAAAGTACCACTGAAGATAAATATATTTTTGTGGTTCCTTCATCGGAAGGTGCTTCTCACAAAGGATAACATGGTTAAAAGAAATTGGACCGGTTCCACTAAATGCGTTTTTTGCAACGAGGATGAAACACCTTTTCATTTCATGTTCTTTCACTCGCGGCATATGGAGACTCATTCATTTTACGTTTAGCATTACACCTCATACTAGCATTGCGCAAATGTTTGGTAATTGGCTAAATGGCATTGATTCTAAGATTAAGGCTCGTATACGTATCGGCGTTTCAGCCTTGTTGTGGTCAGTCTGGAACTGTCGGAACGATGTGGTTTTTAACAAAACAAATGTTATTCATTATTTGCAGGTTGTCAACAGAGCTATCTACTGGATCCACTTATGGTCCTTTCTCCTACCTGTGGAGCAGCGGACGATTATGGATACCGGATGTACCCGCATGCTGTCGGTCGTGCGGTCTATCTTGTGCCCGGGAGGCTGGTTTCATCCTAGGAGGGTCGATGCATAGCACTTCGATTTTTAGTTGGTTGATCTTTGTGTTTACTGTGTGTGATCGTTGAGTTGTAACTTATTTATACTGAGATGATACCATTTATTTATATATAAATAAGGCCGTGTGCATCACTTTGATGCATAGGCCGGGAGCACCCATTTCTAAAAATATATATATAAATACTACAAAGACATCATGCTGCGAATGGAGGACATATTTTTTTATGTTTGAGCTTAATTTACTTGATAGAAAAAGGACACGTCACATTAATGTAAATTAAAAGAGCACCTACATTAATATAAATGCACGAGAGTATGCTCTAGGTTGCTTTGCCCTCGCTCTCGTGATAGCGCCGTAATGTAATTTGAGTCGGTGGTAGGAGTATATACATTTCGAATTAATAGGCCCCAATCAGGTTTGGCTGGCATATATCCTTTTTGACATCAATTTTGCCACGTCCGCAATGGCATTGATCGCCGCGAAAGTGGCTGGATCGCCACATGGGCCTGCCCTGAAGATCAGCTCAGAAGAAATACTCCCTCCGTCCATAAATAAGTGTCTCAAGTTTGATCAAAAGTGGGTGTACCTAGACATGTTTCATATCTAGATATATCCACTTTTTATCAAATCTGAGACAATTATTTTGGGACGGAGGGAGTATAAGTCCTTAGAGCCACTGTCAGCTGGTCCAACGGTTCGACGGCCTCAACAAGTGTCCATGTACCCCGTTAAATAGGAGCCACCAACTGTATCTCGCTAACTATACTCCCGTGTGATTGATCTACTAGTATGTCTCGAATCTCGATTGGCCTAGGTACTCAACTTGATTAGTGCCCTCCAAAATTTTGCTCCATTTGCATGCACCCTATACTTGTAGTGCCAAAATTAGGACAGCGACGACAGTTGATTATTTCCGGCAATGTCCATGTCGTGCACGAATCAGACAGCCTCAGATCACGCTCGGGGAGGACTAAATTTTGCTTTCACAGTAAACACACCGACAGGTACGTACGTATGATTTGGTGTACACGCACTCGTTCGTCAACCATTCTTTCCGCACAGGTCAGGGCCGGTCCATACATTTCCGAGGCAGGCCCTTGTAGGCAAAATAATAATTAATGTATCATATTCACTAAAAATTATCAGTCCATCCATAGATAGCTTATAAAATTAACTTATCACGTCGTTCCATAGGAACAAACAATTGCTCCGGGTAGTAGCGATTTATTTGTAACTTATCATGTCTTTGTATTGAGACAATTAAAATACACACCAATAATTATTTATTTGTAATGATCCAGAGAACTATATGATCAGATTTGGTGTTCACTCCATGTTCTTCACTCCATGTCTTCACTCCATGATCTTGTTGTCTCTTCTAACACTTTTAGAAGCAAAGTCATCAATAATCACATCAACCTTTATTTCATCTAACTTATCTTTCTCAATGCATAAAGTAGCAAGACCATTTAGTCTATCTTGTGACATTGTTGATCTCTGTTTCTTTCTCTTCCTTTTCTCACTACCAGATAAATATTTTCCAGAAGACATAGCACCAAAGAATTTGCAAAAAAAAGAAAGATATACATAGAACAAAAGCACCTGGATATGGGCAGCTCGATGTTTGTCGAATTGTTGATGTAGCTTCACAGATCTGCAAGCCCCCAATTCTCACATGCCGTACCCCCTTTTCATCTCTTGAAATCTTGAATCATTCCCGAGCTCCCTCACCCTGTACCAGGGGCGGAGCTCCCTTAAGGCCAACCTAGGCCGTGGCCCGCCCAAGATTTGGCCCGTTCTTCATATTTCTTGTTGGGCCCAGCCATTTAAGACTCTAAAATTAAAGGAAAACCTTGTTATGCTAAAGCCTAGCCCACCCAAGAATTCCGTTGACGCTCCGCCACTGCCCTGTACTCCTGAATCTTTCCCGAGCTGCCTGTACTCCCTCAAGTCCAATGAGTCGTTGCAAAACAGGCCTACAACAGAGGAATGAGAGAAAAATTGGAGGTGTGAGATGAGATGGAGCAGTTAGCCGGGCTATTTAACAACAAATAAAAAGAGTATTGGAGGTAGACGTTGAGGTCTTGAGGATGGAAAGAGAGATGTTTGGGGAAGAGAATAGCACCGCTGGTCTCCATTAATCTCACTGCACGGCAGTGGGGGCTTCGTCGCCTCGAATTCGGTAGGAGACAGGAGCCGCATCGTCGGCGCTATCCTCTCGTTTGATTGGAGAAATTGGGGGAAGAGGCGAGGAGACTAGCAGGCAGGTCAACGAGGCGTGCGAGACTGATCTAGACGTGTCTGGATCGATGGATGACTTACATGTGCGAGTGAGCCAGCTTCCATCCGTGTTGGGGGCCCAATTTTTTTTCTTGTATGCTAAATATAGTGGACTAATATACATGGGTCGGGGCCCCTTCCTCCCTAGGGCCCGGGGCGGTCGCCCCGCCTTGTGGGCTGGCCCTGGCACAGGTCAAGTCCGGTAGTCCACCTAAGTACTATCCATGAAAGGAATATGCACGAGAGGCAATAATAAAGTGGTTATTATCTTATTCCATATTTATGATAAATGTTTATTTCTCATGCTAGAATTGTATTAATCGGAAACGTTAATACATGTGTGACTAATGAACAAATTAGAGTTCCTAGTAACGTCTCTCGTTTAACTAGCTCGTTGATTAACTGATGATCAAGGTTTCCTGATCATGAACATTAGATGTTGTTAATAACGGGATCACGTCATTAGGAGGATGATATGATGAACACAAACCCAAATTAAGTATAGCAATTCGATCAAGTCATTAAGTTTACATTGTTGTACTGAGCATACGAAGTAACCCTAATCCTTAGACCATGAGATCATGTCAATCACTAACACCGGAAGAATGCTTTGATGACATCAAACATCACACCGTAACAGGTTGACTATAAAGGTGGCGTTGGGTATTCCGAAAGTATTAGTTGAGGCTCATAGATCAAGAAGTGGGATCTGTCCATCCAGATGACGGAGAGATATACTGTGGGCCCTCTCGGTGATATCACATCGACACCGCTTGCAAGCACGTGACTAGGTCACACGGATGTCATATCACAGAACGAGTAAAGAGTACTTGTCGGGAACGAGATCCAACTAGGTATAGATGATACCAATGATCGGATCTCGGACAAGTAAAATATCGCGAGACAAAAGGAATTGGTTATGACGTTTTTGGTTCACACGATCACAAGATTCATCGTCGAATATGTAGGAGTCATTACGGATCTCCAGATCCCGCTGTTGACTATTGTTCGGGGAGGTGTCTCGATCATGTCTACATTATTCACGAACCGTAGGGTGACACACTTAAGGTTTGCCGACGCTTTTGGGTAGACACGGAATTTCGGAGAAAAGTTTGGACAGCACCGAAATTGTTTCGGGTAATATTGAAATAGTTAAAGGGGTTAATGGTCAATGGTTGTTAATAGAATTAACAAATGAACCAAGTGGATAAGTGTTAATGTTTGTTAATACAACTAACAAATATTAAAAGAAATAAAATTGTTTTATTTAATAAAGAAAAACCCTTGGGATTTTTTAGTGGAGATTAAAAGAGAGTGAGTGGGCATGAGTGGATGCTCCACTCACATCAAGAGGGAAGAGGTGGAGTCACCCCTAAGGGGAAACGTCCCAACCTCACCCCTCTCCTATATATGGAGGGGTGGGAGCTCCCTCTTGAGTACACACTTGCTTCTCTCTCCCTCCTCCCGCTTCTCCACCTTCCAGCCATCCGCTTGGCGAAGCCATGGCCGATTAGTTTCTCCACCACACCACGCCGTCATGCTGCTGAAGTTTCCGGTGGTTCTACTACCTCTGCTGTCCCGCTGGATCGAGGGAACGGAGGTCGTCATCAAGCCGTACGTGTGACCGAGTACGGAGGCGCTGCCCGTTGCAGCGCACATCTTCACGATCTTGAGATCGGCGAGTGAACGACTACATCAGCCACGAGAATTATTCTCGAAACGCTTACGGTATTCGAGGGTTAGTTCTCTTGGTACCTGGCTTACCCGTTGCTCACATCTACTAGATTAGATCTTGGTGACTTGGCTGTTCTTACCGTAGCAAAAAATTTGTTTTCTATGCTACGAACCCATCAATTCATAGCCTACGTACCAAGTACCTACGTCAAAATTCTAATCCCTCCAATTCCTAAATATAAGCCTTTCTAGCATTTTTCTGCACGCAGATGCGTAAAGAAACCTAAAAAAGAAAACGAAAATGTGATCAAATCGTGGGTAAGGCTTTCAGATTCACGACCCTCATTCCATCGTCCCACGACAAATATGTGTCCGGAAAATTGGTTTTAGGCTTGAGTTTACCATAATCCAGATCCTACAATAATTATAGGCTTTAGAATTCAAACTATATATTATTTGGGGTTCACGCTAATTCCATGCTTGCATGTGATATTATGGGGTTGCACATATTTAGAATGTCTCAGTAATCATAACCATGGGTAGCCCAAACCGAAAGCCCAATGTTTAGGCCGGGATAGGGGTACACTTTTTTCCATGAAGCCAAAATCCCGAAAACCCGAGAATTGAATGAAACTTGGGCACCGACTTGGCATTTTCTGTTCAGGATTTTCAAACCTAGCCCAAAATCCGGCCGAGCCTAGGCTTCGAAGTCTTCGTTTTGTAGTTATTCTTACATTAAGAGTAGGAGTTAAACTTTTTAACAAAACAATGTATAAGAATATGTGTCCATGTACATTGGATGGTTTGTCAAAATAGATCATCGTTGTGCTTCAGCGTGTCTTCATATTGCCGGTTTGATATCTGATTGCACATCAATCAATATATATGCTAATTTAGATATGATTATCAAGCATTTTCATATGTCTCTTGTTCTCTACCGACGATGTCTTTATTAATTTAAAGTTGGGCTCCCCTCGAACCTTTCATTTAAATTTTTCATGATATTCATTTTACTAGTAAGACACATACTTGCTACTCTCTATCGACACTCTGCAGCGTATCTCCAACCATTAATGCTTGAGACTGTCGAGTAAGATTACATATGATTATGGAGTTATTTTATCAAGTATGAAGTAATTATAACACTGTTCAAAGAATATGGTATTTGCTAATTAGCATTAGCACGTTATTTAAGAGCGTATGTATAATAACATATATACTATATTTGTGTTGCTGAAATCCTCTCGGTCGTATCTCCAATCGTCAATGATTTTTTTAGATGATCCAATGGTCAATGCTGAAGAACGTCGGGAATGTGGACGGGGTACTTGTGGATGGACGTAGCCCACGGCCCATCGGCGTTGCGCGCGGGCTGGATGCACTCCCAGGCCGCGCTGTTGCACTTGAACCCTGAGCCGAAGCCGATCATCCACACGCGATCGCCCTTGCGCATGCGGCCCTTGGCCTCGATGTAGGCCAGCTCGTACCACAGCGAGCTGCTGGACGTGTTCCCGAACCGGTGCAGCGTCATCCGCGACGCCTCCACCTGCTCGTCGGAGAGCCGGAGGCTCTTCTGCAGCTCGTCGATGACCGCGCGGCCGCCGGCGTGGATGCAGAAGTGCTCGAACGCCGTGCGGAAGTCTGGGATGTACGGCTTGACCCGCCTGTTGATGAGCTTGCGCGCGACGAAGGAGAAGACGAACATGAGCTGCTCGCGGGCTGGCAGGACGAGCGGACCGATCGCGGTGATGTTGGCCTTGAGCGAGTCGCCGGCGATGTTCATCAGGTCCTTGTCGAGGTTGATCCCCCGGTGGCCGTCGCCGTCCTCCTCCTGGTACACGCACCGGTACGAGCTGTCCCTGGCGCCCGTGAGAGTGCGCACCACGTGCTTCAGCCGGAACCGGGCCTTGGCCGGCGACGTCGACAGCAGCGCGGCCGCCCCGCCGATGCGGAAGAGGCAGTTCGGCAGGAGCATCGCGCGCTCTCTCCCGAGGTAGTAGTTGGGGGTGATGGTCTCCGTGGAGACGACCAGCGCGTTGGCGCCGTGGGGAGCCACCTGCAGGAGGTTCCGGGCGAGCCCCACGGCGATGATCCCGGCGCTGCAGCCCATGCCGGAGAGGTGCGTGCTGCGGATGTCGCTCCGCAGCTTGTACCTGTTTACGATGGTGTCGACCAGGGACGGGATGGGGCAGTAGAGGCTGCAGTTGATGACGAGTACGTCGATGTCGGCGGGGGCGACGCCGGTCTTGGCGAGCAGGTCGTCGATGGCCGAGAAGGCGACGAGCTCGAACTCGGTTCGGGAGGCCTCGAGGGTGCAGTACTTGTGCGTGCCGACGATGTGGTGCGCGGGGGGCAGGCAGGTCTCCTCCCCGAGGCCCGAGCGCTCGAGGAGGCGCGTCATGAACCGGACGCTGCGCTCGTCCATGGCCGGATGCTGCTTGGCGTGCTCCAGGAAGCTGGCGAACGGGATGCGGCACGTGTACGGGGTGCGGAAGCCGGCGTAGTCGACCAGGTACACCGCGCGAGGGCGCAGCATGAGGTAGACGACGGCCGCTGCGGCCGGGAGGAAGCAGGCCAGGAAGAGGTGCACTGGCGGGATGCCACGGAGCTCCTCCGGCCCGAGCCGCGCCACCGCCACGAGGGCGGCAGCGGCGAGCGGGACGGTGATCATGATGGCAGTGGGATTGTCTACGGCGCGCTGGTACACGGCTTTCTTGGACTGACTCATGCTGCACTTGTTTCCGTGTGGATATTCCTGCTGCGTTTGTTTAGTAGGGGTACACTACTAATTATAGTGTTAGAGTGAAAGGCCCAGGTTGTAGCACGGCGCGTCGTGCAGGTCATATCATCATCAATCTGCCGCACATTTACACTCGATAAAGTAGATGGTATAGTGGCAGATTTTTCAATTGATTGGTTCAATTCGATGATGGATGTTGCTTCTCTTTGCTACCTGTACCGATCCATTTCTAGGCAGAAAATTGTTGCTTTCAATGTTTGAGATATGTATATAGTACTCCCTCCGTAACATATTAGATGATTACAATTTGTAGAAAAGTGAATGTATATAGACTTAACTTTTGTATAAATGCAAGTCATCTAATTTAGATGATCAGGGAGTAACGATTATCAAACATACATGTCAATCATTTTCTTTTCAGGAGACCGTAGGCACAACTAACTACGGGTAATACGCTCAACCTAGAGTTACAACCAAGATTTAAAACCAGCAAAGACATGTTGTTTTATTGTGATCCGAATCCTATGACATGTTGTTCTGTATATGAAGTTCTATCGGATCGATTAAGGCATGTCAATCGTGCTAGACATAGCACATCTACGACCTTGTTTCGTGTCCGCTAAAAAAGAGAGTTGAGAGGGTCTTAGAACGAGCTACGTGTAGCCCTTAATCACGTGCGTGCAGAACCACCTCGTGATCTGGATCTGGCAGGCCTACCTGCCAATACTTGCTGAAACCACCTCGCGATCTGGTTCTGGATCCTCACGGCTATGGTGAGTTTCACCACATTCCTTTGTCTTCGGTTGTCCCTGCAAGTGGACAAGCATTTTGATTTGCACTGTTTTCATTATTTATACATCCTTGCTTTACTAAATTTTATGCATGAAACATGCAAGCCCTTTGAGCAATACTTCAGAAATGAACATTTCTTGGTTATGTCCATAACCAAGAAATGTTCATTCTTTTTTGTGTAGTTTTCACATTTGTATAGCTAGCAATTGATACTTTTGTCGCAATATATGAATATGAAAAGTGAAATGAATGAAAAGAAGGAGATTTGCTACTGGATGATGCTTGTTTTTTATATTTGCATGTGTCATGTCCTGAAAATTTTAAATGTGTGCGATGGTTCTTCAAACACACGACTAGCAATAGCACAAACGTGTGCGATAAGTTTTTTAACACACATGAAAGAACTTACTTAAGCATGTGCAATTATAATTAAATAACCCAGACGGCTAAATACTTCTAATTGTGTGTGATAACCAGAAACATCGCACATAATTTATCGAGTAGTCTACGATGTTTGAACTATCGCACATGATTTGTTGTGGTTGTTCCGTCTACGGTCTTCTACCCTAACACTCACCCATGGATAGCGACAGAGACATAGAGCATACGCAATGTTCAAAATTGACCGTGTGTGTTTGTTTGATCTGATATACACACCCACTTGTGCCCATGGTGACACACTCCGGTACCCTACGCGGAATCCAATCACCCACACCCACCCAAGTACCCCAACGATCCGACTAGCTAACTACTTTGGGTTGACCCGCCGTGGCATTGTTACGAGGAGGAGAGTGGGGCTTACAGACATTGGGACTAGGAATCGAGCAAGATATAACGACGTACACATACAAGCATGGCATAAAGATGAACAAATTGATACCTTAAATAACTTGTACAAATACAATGGAGTTTGTTTTTCTTGAGAGGTAGATTACAGAGTAGTTTTTTTTTCGAGATTACAGAGGTAGATTACAGAGTAGTTGTATAGCCTTGATGGGCTGTATCATCAAAGTACATTTATATGTAGAAAATAAAAATTTTGATATAGAAGACTCGGATTTCCAAGAGATAAGGTTTGATTTCTTCTGGGAGTAGCAAATGGAAATCCTTTAAGCCTAGACTTTCTTGGAGACATCCACCGGGTAACGATGGATGCAGCTAGCCCAGGGGCCATCAACACCGGAGGATGGTCGTACCCACCCGACAGTACTGCATTCATACCCTGCACCGAATCCGATCATCCACACCCTGTTGCCTCTCTTCATTCGGCCTTTAGCCTCGATGTATGCCATCTCATACCACACTGATGCGGTCGACTGGTTTCCGAAGCGATGCAGCGTCATCCGTGATGGCTCCACATCCTCGTCTGATAGTTTGAGACCATGTTGCACCGAGTCAATAACCGCTGGTCCACCGACATGGATGCAGAAATGCTCAAATGCGAGACGGAAGTTGGGGACGTATGCTCCGATTCTATTCCAGTAGAGAACCTTTTTTGCCATAAGGAATAAAACAAACTTTAGAAGCTCCGATGCCGGTAAGACGAGCGGTGCGGTTGAGGTGATGTTGGCCTTGAGAGCGTCTCCGGCGACAGCCATAAGGTCCTTAGAGAGAGCGGCCCCTAGGTTGCCCTTATCATCCTCCTCTTGATATACATATCGGTAGGAAGGGTCATCTGCAGAAGTGACGGTCCTCTTGACATGCGCGAGCCGAAACCGAGCCTTGGACCTAGAAGTGGACAACAGTTTGGCGGCGCCGCCCATGGGGAACAAGATGTTAACCAGCTGCATGGAACGCTTATTACCCACATAGTAGCCTGGCGTGATGGTCTCCGTCGACACCACTAGTGCGTTGTGACCCCCAAGGCATGACCTGTAGCATGTTCGCGGCGAGCCCAACCGCGGTCACCGCCGCGCTGCACCCCATCCCGGAGAGGTTGATGACACGGAGGTCGTCGCGAAACTCGTATCGGTTCACGATCGTGTCGGTGATGCATGGCACGGGGCAGAAGAAGGTGCAGTTCGTGATAAGGATGTCGTCGATGGCGTGAAGATCGACGCACGTCTTGGCCAAGAGGTCATCGATCATGGAGAAGACGACCGACTCGGCCTCAGCGCGTGCTTCGTCAAGCCCGCAGCATGGTTCGAGATAACGTAATGCATCCGGAACATATGTCTCATCGCTCATGCCAGAGCGTTCGACAACACGAGCTATGAAGTCGACGGTAGAATCGTGGAGCTTAGGCGAGAGATTTAAATGCTCGATAACGGTGGCCTTTGGGACTCTACATCTGGAGCTTGGCCGGAAGCAAGCGTAGTCCACAAGGTATACGGTTTTACGACGGATTCCGAGACATAAGATGGCCGTGACGATCAGAAGGACCGCTACTAGGAGCAGGTAATTTATAGGATGGGGCATAGGCTCGTAAAGCCGCTGTAGTATTTGTATGAGGATAACAGCTGCGAGCGTCGTGGTAGTGATACTACGAAGCTCGAGGATGCTGGCAGCTCGTTGGTATAGAATTCTAAAGCTCTTCAGGTGAGACGACGGACTCATCCTGTTCAATGGTGTTGTGTATCTGCTGTGTGCAGAGGTGACGGATGAGGATGGGAGGAGGAACTGTACGGTGGGATGTTTATATAGAAGGGCATGCTGCAAGGCCCTTGTAAAGTTCTCAACGAACTTTCCCTACACTGGCAGCCTATCGTCCTAACAACATCATGGGAGAAACATGTGGCATTATGGACGCCTAGACTTATTCCATATCAATAATAAAATAACATTCTAATAAATTAAGGTATGAATTAATGTTAATAGTACGTAAGAGACATCATGCATGAATGGCGACTTCTCAACCATTATTCCACAACATGTAATTCATGCTGCTCATCATGTGTAAACCATGTTTATCATATCGCGCAGCTGGACCCCAAGATTATATTGTCTTTCAGATTACTAGCTAATAGGACATTTTGAGCATATTGAAGAGGGTTTGACCAAGGTTTTGGATACCGGATAGACAAAAAAAATCCTGAGTGTGGTCAGGATTTGCGGTTGCAGGAAATTCCGCGGAATTACAGGCCAAAATTTTAAAACAAAATATGTATTCAAATTTTCACGGAAAGGGTCAAGAATATCTTTTTCTTTCGATAAAGCGCGCTTTATTACTTAAAAGGTTTAAGCATTTACACCCAGCCTCTGTATAACTAAGATGCACACAGCTGTCCCACGGTACGAAGACCAAGTCTGAAATAAGACGTATTACATATCAAAATGAGCAAATGCAACTACGTCTGAGGTGGTGGAGGCTCTATCCGAAAATTATGCTGCCACCCATGATGGGAAAAAGTATCCCTCGCCGTGGACTCCAACCGTGCACAGACCTCCGTAAATAGGTCTCGGTGCTCCACTCGCTGCAGAGAGGACCATAAACGGAGTGTACCGGTACACCGGTAGATGACCTGCAAAGGAGAAGACATTTTATCATTAAACACTTTTTCATTTCTACATAGCCAAAGCGACCAGATGACGGCAAGCGCTCCCACCCTAATAAGCGTTCTAAACCGAGTATCGATACCGTGTAACCAATGCCTAAAGATATTGGTCACACTTCGTGGTGGATAAAGGTTAGATGCTACTTGGATGATTGACCATATAGAATTCGCGAACCGACAATGGAAAAAGAGATGTTTTATCGTCTCATCCTGATGACAGAACACACACCTCTTGCTTCCATGCCAGTTTCGCTTAGCAAGATTGTATTTGGTTAGAATAACTCCGCGACGAAGGTACCATCCAAACACTTTGGTTTTCAATGGAATCTTTATCTTCCAAAGCAACTTGTTGTTGTCAACCGGTATGTGAAGATGGGATAATGCATTATACATGGAGTCCACAGAGAATTTGCCATTCTTGTGTAGATTCCATCGAAATTCGTCTGGCTCAGCGGAAAGTTGAACAGAGGCTAACCGTTGAAGAATGGTTTGCCATGCAACTAACCTTTGGGCAATCAAATTTCTTCTGAACGTTACATCTGGAGGTGAGGTCGCCATTAACTTCTTAATGGTATCACTTTTGTAACGAACAATATTATATAACGCCGGATATTGTTCTCGGAGCGGGGCATTGCCTAGCCAAGTGTCCTCCCAGAACCTTATCTGAGACCCATCTTTAATCGAAAAATGTCCAAATCTGAAGAACTGCGACTTCGCAGGCATCAGACCGGCCCAAAAATGTGAATCACCTTGTTTCCAAAAAACTTGTGATAACGGTTTGGATCCCACATATTTCCGATCCACTTGCCACTGACCATTCTCTGTCAGCAGCTTAAACAACCACTTACCTAGAAGAGCTGTATTCTTGACCTCAAGGTCATGAGTTCCCAACCCTCCTTGGTCTTTCGGTGTACAAACCACACTCCATTTAACCAGTCGATACTTCTTTTTCTCTCTATCCCCTTGCCAAAAGAATCTAGACCGATAACCCTTTGGCAGAAGGAAGAAAGATAACATATATAGTACCATGTTGGTGAGTACCGAGTTAATAAGTATCAATCTTCCACCAAGGGACAACAATTTTCGTTTCCAGCAGCTTAAACGTTTCTGCAGCCTTTCTTCGACGCATTTTCATTCGACAATTGTGAGTCTCCGATAATGAATCGGGATGCCCAAATACCGAATCGGAAATTGACCTTGCCCGCAGCCGAAAAGTTCGGCATAGAGATTGGCCTCGTCTTTAGCCTCGCCAAAGCAGAACAACTCACTCTTATGGAAATTTATTTTTAGACCTGAAAGCTGCTCGAAGGTTGCCAAAATTAATTTCAAGTTTCGAGCTTTTTCAACGTCATGTTCCATAAAAAGAATTGTATCGTCGGCATATTGTAGGATCGATTGACCCCCATCCACAAGATGAGGAATCAACCCCTCAATCTGGCCATCAAATTTAGCGCGCTCAATCATAATAGCGAGCATATCCGCCACTATATTAAATAGTATGGGGGATAATGGATCGCCATGTCTAAGAACTTTTCGAGTCTGTTTTTCCTTCTTAATTTATTACATGCACTTCTACTCGAAATTTTTAGAAAAAGAATTCCCTTCGTTCGCTTTCCTCCCCACCTTTACTCCGCGCATGACAAGTGGCGGCTGCCTGCTGATGCGCAGAGAGCTGTATGTGCATTTATTTTGAGATTCGTTTTTTTTCAAAATGAAATATCTTGAGAACCGTTTATCCGAATTACGATCCGTTTTCACTTTTGAACTACTCGCGTCGAGATTTACAAAACTAGATCACATGTTGATAGGTTTCGACGAACTTTTTTTTGTACTTTGTAATGTGTATAGTTCGTACAATCTGATATGTGTAGTAGTACGTACGTACAACTGAAACTGAGTGTAGTTGTACATACAATCTGATCTGTACAATCTGATCTGTATACTTATACGTTCAACCTGATCTGTACATTCTGATCTGTGTTGTTATACGACCTGATCTGTACAACCCGATGTGTGTAGTTATACGTTCAACCTGATCTGTACAATCTGATCTATATATTTATACGACATGATCTGTATAATCTGATCTGTGTAGTTGTACGTACAACTCGGTCTGTGTAGTTGTACTAGTTAAGTTTGTGCTTGTACATAGTGTTGTGTAGTGTTTGTACAACTTATGTAGAACTGGATCTGGGTCTGCATCTAGATCTAGATCTGTATATAGAATATCGTCGCGGGCCCGCGCGGATACGTTCGCTCGGTTTGCGTATGCACGTGGCGGCAGCAGGTCACGCGCGGGGTGCGAAACAGAATTTAACGAAGGGAGACCTCTCCGAAGTTATACCCACTTCTCCTGCGTGGTTACAAATTCCTTGGGCCCTGCTTGGATCACTGGATTCGGACCTTAAGTCCTTCGGGTAAGAAAACGGAGCTCCGAAGGTCAGTATAATTTACTGTACGAGACGGGTGCAAAAATACCCGTCGGAATAAGTAAGGCCTTGTTTACCTCAAGTGTATTTTAGGGGATGGGAGGGGATTATCCCAAATCCCAGAAAATGCCTACTAGTTTGTTTACTCCTAGTGTATTTTAGGGTATCGGAGGGGATAATCCCCAAATATCCCCCACCAACCACCTCATTTCTACACAAAACAAAAACTCTAGCATGGACTAGTGTATTGTTGGGGAAGAGTATTTATATGGATGTGTGGGGATTGGATGTTCACCAAATACCCTCCTATACCCACTCTTCCCATCCCATAAAAAACCCTTCAAGTAAACAAGTCCTAACCGGGTTTCTAATCGGGCCGTGATCGCAAAAAAAACACCCGCAGGCACTACTTATCTTTTTTTTTTGAGCGATAGGCACTACTTATATCTCTTACAACGAGTCGGGACATGCGCTCACCTAGAGCAGTTTGACATGGGCCTCGGCCCAGTAATAAGGTTTGCTATTTTCTGTTTACGTTTTCTTTTGTTTTCAATCGGAATTTTTTTCTATTTTCTTCCTATTTCTTTTTAGTTTTTATTATCTTATAGTTCTATTTTTTATTAATGCACGAGTTCTTTTTCCTGTGCCTTTTCATTTCTGTTATTTTTTGTTTTAACTTTTCAGTAATACACGAATAGTTATCTCATGGACATAAATAATTATTTTACCCTGTGAACATTTTTCGGAACTGAACTATATGAACCATCTGTTATCACGTATTTCTTGCCGAACCAGGAAGGCTCTCAGTCCCACAGTTCATAGTCCGGGTAGCAGTTTCCCAAGCATGTACTTAAGATTGCAAGTAGGATGGGAATACAAATAGTCCCGCGTCCCATCCCACCTAAAATTACCCATTTATCCCGCTTCATAAACCCAACTGTCATGTACGGGTTAATTGGGACAAATCCCAACTAATCCATCGGTGCCCACCTCTCCGTTTCATTTCTCACTTATCAAAATCACACGCCTAATTTTTAACCTCTCGCTCGACTGGCCTGTCGGAGGCGCCGGAGACGGCATGGGCGGGCGCTGCGAACCGCCGTTGGTGTGATGCCTCGTCGGAGTAGACTCCTGTACATGATGGACTGATGTTGGCCGCGGATAGCAGCAGCGTAGCGGTGCGGGTCCCCGGTCGCCGGTGGACTAGGCCGAGAGTTGAGACGGCCGCGACATCATTGAACCATCAAGAAAGGTCGCATATTAATTCCTCTCGATTTTGTGTTTGGGATGTTGGAGAAGAAGATGGATATGACACTGTCGTGTGGGCCCAAGTGAACAATCCGATTTTGACCTGCCACGTCAGCGAGTTTCCAAGTCATTAAGGTTTAAAATAGAACGGGACTCGAAAGTTTACTGTGCCGATTTCGGGGATTGGAAGTTTAGGGTTCAATTTAGCTAAACCCTACAAGTTCAAGATTTGATTTGGACTTTTTCCTTTTTTTCATAACATATTTTTTTTAACATCAATGAACATATAAACATTTCTTTTATAAGTCAAAAAAAATTAATGTAATATTTTCGTAATTATGAAACGTCTTGTTAGCACACAAACACATCCTCGTGTCCCCGCTGCGCCGAACAAATGTGTGTTATATGATTGGTCCATCCGTCCATTGATAGTATCAATTGGCTGTTCTATATGTTGACATTTTTACCTGTAACATTGATCAAGCATACGACTACATATGTTGACTTGTGAGTTGTGACTAAAAGTATATCCAACCTATTCTAATGAAACGGAAGTAGTATGACGCCCTTGTGAGACAAAACATACGTAGCTTTGTTATAAAATACACTTCAAAATCTTATCACAAACCATTTTCGTGCACCCGTTTGTCAAAAAAAAAAAAACTGCCATGCATGCAAGCAGAAAAGTCATGAGCAGAGCACACGATCGACACCACACACCACCACCACCACAAATCACCCCGCCCAGTCATTGGGGCATGGCCACCGGGTAACTATGCATGCAGCCGTCCCACGGCCCGGTGAGCAAAGGAGCCGGCGGCCGGCGGCACACCCACACCGCGCTGTTGCACTTGAAGCCAGACCCAAAACCGATCATCCACACGCGATCACCCTCGCGCATCCGCCCCTTCGCCTCCAGGTAGGCCAGCTCGTACCACACGGAGCTGCTCGACGTGTTGCCGAACCGGTGCAGCGCCATGCGCGACGGCTCCACCAGCTCGTCCGACAGCCCCAGCCCGCGCTGCAGCTCGTCGATCACCGCGCGGCCGCCGGCGTGGATGCAGAAGTGCTCGAACGCCGTGCGGAAGTCGGGCACGTACGGCTTGACGCCCGTCTTTCCGAACACCCGCCCCGCGACGTAGGAGAGCGCGTACGCGAGCAGCTCCGACGCCGGGAGCACGAGCGGCCCGAGCGTGGCCACGTGCGCCGTCAGCGTGTCGCCGGCCACGGGCATGACGTCCTTGGACAGCGTGATGCCGCGCTCCCCCGCCGCGTCGTCCTCCTGCCGCACGCACCCGTAGGCCCGGCCGTCGTTCCCGGCGTGCGTGCGCACCACGCGAGCGAGGCGGTACCGCGCGTGCGCGGCGGACGTGGACAGCAGCGCCGCCGACGCGCCCATCCGGAACAGGCAGTTCTGCAGCAGCATGGCGCGCTCGTTGCCGGAGTAGTAGTCGGAGGTGAGAATCTCCGTGGACACCACCAGCGCGTACGTCGCGGTAGTGGCACACCTGCGTTCGCCACGTCCACGCTGCACGAGAATGTTCTGCGCGAGCCCGATGCCGGTGATACCGGCGCTGCAGCCCATGCCGGACAGGTTGAAGCACCGGACGTCGCTGCGGAGGCCGTACCTTCGCACAACCATGTCGGCCATGCACGGCGTGGGCGCGAACAGGGTACAGTTCACCACCAGCACGCCGATGTCCCCGACGCGGACGCCTGTCTTGGCGAGGAGGGCGTCGACGACGGAGAAGATCCCCTGCTCGGCCTCGGCGCGGGCGGCATCGAGCGTCTTCTCCGGAGGGATGAGGTGGAGGGCCGGCGGGAGGCACGTCTCCACGCCGAAGCCCGAACGCTCGATGAGGCGGGACTGGAAGCCGACGCTCTTGGCGTCGAAGCAGGGCGCGAGGCCGGCGTGCTCGACGTACTTGGCGAGCGGCACGCGGAGGGAGGGCGGCGGTCGGAAGCACGCGTAGTCCACAAGGTACACTGGGCGCTGGCGCCGCCTGGTTGACGCTACGTAGAGGAGGACTAGCGCGACAGTGGCGGTGAGCAGAGTGAAGCCGGTGGCGCGAGTCCATCCGGCGGTGAGGCCGAGTGTGGAGACGAGGCGGTATGTTGTCTCGACGAGGGTGAGAGGGAGTGGTGAAGGCGCCATTGTCACTCTCTCGAGTCCTCTGGTTTGAATTCCTGTTGAAGGTTAGCCAAGGTGACGGATATATATTGCTTCGAAATTGCTTGTTGTAGAAGCTCTCTTCACAACTTCTCTGTACTGGCTCGGTGCTGCACCGACGTACGCATCTTGACGAAACGAGCCCGGATATGAATGCTCCCCCTTTAGCCGGTAGGCCGGATACGAGGCACGACGCACGCCGCGGTGGAGCACCATGGACGACACTGCACATGCCCCGCCATGACCACACGCTTGAATGCTCTTCAAGATCGACTTCAGTTTGCTGCTTTTAAGCCTAGAGCCGGCCTCGATACTCCCAGTCCCAGCAGTGTAGGCATGCTGCCTGCATGCTTAAGCCTACACGACACCTCACATGCCGCGCCATTGCCACGCGTTTGAACTTTGAGGCTCCTCAAGGTCGACCTCAGTTTCATGGGACTGTGCGAGCCCCGGCTGTAGAATGTATGAGCAATTTTCCGTATGATTTAATCCATAAATACAATAGAGAAAACATGGATATTATAGTTGATTTAATCCATTAAAAAAGATGAAACATGGTTAGTGAAATAAAAATTAAACTAGTCATGTAATCTAAGAGAAAGGACGCATAAATCAATTCTACATGGATTGTTGTCTGAAGCATGATCTCCAATAGTCATAATAAGATAACATACCAGATGTGGGAGGAAGACCACGTTGGTTGTCGATGTTGAGAAAGAAGTGTCGTCATCCGGAAAGTAGTCGTCGACGTCCGTAAGGGAGAAGAAGCGAGTAGTGATGTGAGCATGCTACCCAAAAATCTTATCGCCTCTTTCACATATAGCATCACGAGAGATGGAGTTCCGAAGGCCTACTTTATTCTCACACGGTACACGCCGCGCAACAGAATGGAGAAGACTTGATAGGCGGCGCAATGCACGAGAATCAGGAGACATACACATGAGTTATGGCTATGTTGCGATGTCTAAGGGAGAGGAACGACCTCTCTTTTATAGGCACAACAACAAGAGGCGAAGTGGAAGAGGCAACGAAAAGACGGGAGGCGAACTAAACAGGAAACGACCAAAGCCGAGCAACCATACATTTGTGTTCATCTCCACCAATGCAAAATGTTTTAGCTTTGTGCAATCATTCATATTCATACCGTTCATTCAAATCTGACAAAAAGATAGGCATCGACTTGGCTCATCCGTAAAACCTGACGCGCGGGCGGCGGGACAGGCGGCGGAGGAGGAGCGCGCGAGAGGATTACCTCTTCTCATCCTTGGTAGAAGAGCTCACCTTATAAAGTTGTGCAACTCTCTTCAAAATAGGAATTTGGGACTAAATTTTTGTCCCATCTCTTGTCATGTATGAATGGACCACATGGGCCTATATAATTTCTAGGAATTATGGGGATGGATAAATGGGTCGGGCTATTTAGGCCAAAATTCCAACAACCTCTCTCACAAGATTCTAGAGGCCCATAAATTTTACCTTTGGTTCACTATATTGTTTATATACCGGTGCTGGAGTGGATACTGCTAAGTTGAACTTCCACTCCATGATACACAATTTTGTAACTTGTACAATGAACTATGCCATGGATTGTATGTTTTCTACAAACCTAGCTTCACACAAAGTTTCGACCGATGCTAGACTACCATGGGACTTTTCCGTGGGTGGAGCCTATACGTCATACTCCGAGGCATTTTCATAAGTTTATTAGACAGCACCCAACTCTCATTGACTCCTGATATGTCGTAAATGTATCTATAATTTTTGATGTTCCATGTTTGTTTTATATCATTTCCACATGTTTATAGTGAATAATTATATCATATCGAGGCATTTTGTGAACTAACCTATTAACAAGATATCGGGTGCCAGTTTCTGTTTCCTGCTGTTTTTGTTTTCAGAAAATCACGTTAAAGAAATAGACGGAAAAATCCGCAAAAAATATGAGGAGATTTTTTACTTTGAGACGAAGTTGCACGCCAAAAACATGATAGGGGAGAGTCCCCCTCCCACGGCGCAGCCACGTGGCGCTCGGGGGACACCCCTGCGCCATCCTGATGTCTACGCACGCTTCTATTCTCGTAGACAGTGTTGGGACTCCAAGAGCAGAGATTTGTAGGACTTCAGCAAGTTTCTCTTAAGTGAATCACCCAAGATTTATCGAACTCTCAGGGAGGTAGAGGTTAAAGATATCCCTCTCAAGCAACCCTACAATTAAGATACAAGAAGTATCTTGTGTCCCCAACACACCCAATACACTTGTCAGGTGTATAGGTGCACTATTTCGGCGAAGAGATAGTGAAATACAAATAATATGGATGACTATAAGTGGTAACTGCAATCTGGAATAAAGATGGCAGCAAGCAAACATGTAGCAAACATGCACTATTTCAATGCTTAGAAACAAGGCCTAGGGATCATACTTTCACTAGTGGACACTCTCAACAATGACATCATAATTGAATAACTAAACACTACTCTCAAACACTCTCTTGGTTGATAACAAACACCATTCATTGCGTAGGGCTATAAAATCACACCCCAAAGTCTGAGTAAACAAACACCACAACGTCATAAAGGAGTCACACACGATGCGCACACTGTCAACTTCACACCGTGGAGAGTAACTCCGGAGTTCATATTAAAGTAACCTCTAGAGTGCGTAATAGATAAAGAGTAACATCTACTATTCAACTAGATTACAAAGCTCATGATCACAGAAAGATCACACCATGTGAGAGAGAGATAAACCACATAGCTACCGGTAGAGCCCTCAGCCTCGGGGGAGAACTACTCCCTCCTCATCATGGGAGTCAGCAGCGGCGATGAAGATGGTGATGGAGTCGATGGAGATGGCCTCCGGGGGCAATTTCCCGTCCCGCCAGGGTGCCGGAACAGAGACTTCTGTCCCCCGAAACTTGTCTTCGGTGGGCTCCCGAGGGGCCCACACCACATGGTGGCGCGGCCAGAGGGGGAGCCGCGCCACCACATGGTGTGGCTGCCTCCTTGCCCCCCTTCGTCTCTCCTTCGGACTCCGTGTCGTGTGGAGAAAAATAGGAACTTTGCCTTTTGTTTCGTCCAATTCCGAGAATATTTCCAGAACAACTTTTCTGAAACAAAAAACAGCAGAAAACAGGAACTGACACTGTGGCATCTTGCTAATAGGTTAGTCCCAGAAAATGCATAAAAATGATATAAAGTGTATATAAAACATGTAGCAATTGGTATAATATAAGCATGGAACGAAAGAAATTATAGATACGTTTGAGACGTATCAAGCATCCCCAAGCTTAGTTCTACTCGTCCCGATTAGGTAAAACGATAACAACAAATAATTTCTGTAGTGACATGCTTCACACAATCTTGATCAAATAATATTGTAACGCTCATGTTATGAATGAAGTGACTCAAGGCAACGGTCTATAGTTTCCTAACAAATAGACAAGGAGTAAACAACTGAATCATATAAGTAAAAACTTTTCATGGATAGTACTTTCAAGACAAGCATCAAAAAGTTTTGCATAAGAGTTAACTCATAAAGCAATAGTTTCTAAGTAAAAGAGCATTGAAGCAACACATAGGAAGATTTAAGTTTCAGCATTGGCTTTCAACTTGTAACATGTTTATCTTATAGATAGTTGTCAACACAAAGAAATATAACAAGTGCAATAAGTAAGCATATAAGAATTGTTGCACACAAAGTTGACACAAGTGTTTGCTTGTAAGATAGAAAGAAGTGGGTAAACTAACTCAACATAAAGTAAAAGAAAGGCTCTTCGTAGAGAGAAGCAGGGATACAAGCATGTGCTAGACCTTTTTAGTTTTTATAGGTTTTTGAAATCATATAGAGAGCATAAAAGTAAGTTTTAGAGTGGTGTTTGTTGTTGTCAACGAATGGTACTGGGCACTTCTACCCCCCTTGTCAACCAGACTTTCAAGAGCGGCCACAATTGAAGGACGATATCATCCTTCTTATTCTCTTTTGTTTACACATGCATATTTTATAAAAACTGGTTTGACACTCCTCCCCACCATTGCTTACACAATCCATGGCTAACCGAATCCTCGGGTGCCTTCCAACAATCACATACCATGGAGTAGTGTCTATATTAAATTGTATAACACTTTGAAGCATAATAAATTTTTGCAAACCATGTGAAGAGAATGATGGTTAAAGTTGTAATTAATTGGGACTGTGCACCCCATTTGCCAGCTCTTTTTGCAAAGTTAATGGAAAAGCGGATGTATATGCCACTAGTCCGGTTGTGAAAGTCTGTCTAAAAGCAAATGGCAAGGTTGATATCGAAAACACCACATACTTCCTCATGAGTTAATAAACATTGACACAAATAATGGATAATAAGTTTTGAATAAAGGTAGCACATGAAATATTTACTTGGAATGGCAGAAAATACCACGTAGTAGGTAGGTATGGTGGACACAAATGGTATGGGTTTTGGCTCAAGGTTTTGGATGCATGAGAAGAATTCCTCTCTATACAAGGCTTTGGCAAGCAAGGTTGTTTTAAGGAAACACAAGATGACAACTGGCACAACAAGACTTACATAAAAACGTATTGCAAGAATTATAAAACTCTACATTGTCTTCCTTGTTGTTCAAACACCTTTACTAGAAAATATCTAGACCTTAGAGATACCAAACATGCAAATCAAATTTCAACAAGTTTTACGGTAGTTCTTCACTAATGGGTTTTAACTATATGATGTAAAAACTTAAACATGATCTACTTGAGAGCTCAAAACAATTGCCAAGCACCACAACATACAAGATAGCAATCCATTAGAGCATGTATATTTTTTTCATTATACCATCTACCACACTTAGCATTTTCTGTTTCCAACCAAACACCAATCAACTTATTTTAAACATAAACTCTCCAAGTATTTATCAATGAGACAAGAGAGTATAACCTAACCACTGCAGCTATCAGCTTTCGCCATAAACATAAAACAATAAGTGCTGCGGCTTTCAGCTTTCGTCATAAACATAAAAGATAACTGCTGAGTCTTTCAGCTTTCGCCATAAACATAAAAGAATGCTAGGATCCAATTTATTCAGAAAATTAAAATAACAAAGCAAAAATAAAAGCAAACTAACGCTTCAAGTAAAACACATAAGATGTGAAGGAATTAAAATATAGTTCCACTAGAGATGACCTGATAGTTTGTTGATGAAGAAGGGTATGCCATGGGCATCCCCAAGCTTAGACGCTTGAGTCTTCTTTGAAATATGGTTGGGTGACCCACGGGAGCATCCCCAAGCTTAGGCTTTTTCATCTTCTTGATCACATCATATCATCCTCTCTCTTCATCTTTGAAAACTTCCTCCACACCAAACTCAAAGTAAACTTCATTAGAGGGTTAGTGCATAATCAAATATTCTCATATTCTGCATGGACACAATCATTACCAATGCTACTGGACATTAGCTACAGTCACTGGTATTTTGTGGAGCAAAAAGATCCACTCAAAAACAGTAAAAGAGGCAATGCAAAATAAATGGCAGAATCTGTCAAAAACAGAACAGTCCGTAAAGACGAATTTTTTCGAGGCACTTAACTTGCTCAGATGAGAAAACTTAAAACTAAGCTGCGTACATATCTGAGAATTACGCACAAAAAATCTCAGGTCATTTTGATTTTTCTGTGAATTATTACGAATAACGGTGGACAACAGAAAACTGTTCCTGCGTAGAAATCCAAATCTAGCATCAACTTCCTACTAGAGGCTTTACTTGACACAACAATGCGATAAAATAAAGATACAACGGAGTTGTTACAGAGGTAAGCCGTCTCCCTGACTCAAGTAAAAGAAAAATTACAGAAATAAAACATGGGTTGTCTCCCACAAGCGCTTTTCTTTACATCCTTTTAGCTAAGCATAGTGATATTTATGATGCTCACATAAAGATGAGAGTTGAAACATAAAAGAGAGCATCAAGAAGCATATATATATAAAAGGTAAATACCACATATCCTGGTCCGATGCGAATCAAAACACCGGACTAGCATCTGGCCGTACATGCTTAGCTAATCCATCCAACGATTCGTGTCTGGGCTATATAAAACCCACACCACCCTGCTCTCGATCGCCACCAATACCATCGTTCATGCCAGGTCTTGGCAAGCCGTCGCCGTGTCCAGCCCTCCCGACGTCGGTCATGCTTCCGACGGAGCTCGCCGACCAGCCCATGCTGCACGGTCCATGGCCGTAGACCTTGAGAAGGTGCCATCCGGGCCGACAAGCAGTAGAGAGCGGAGCATCATTGCCGCATCGGCGTGCGCGGCCAAGCATTCCGACGCGTTTCGCATCATGGCGAGTGTGAGCACGACGAGGAAGCACTGCTCCCTGCGGTGTGCTTCATGCTTGGAGCAAGCTGGTGGGGCTTGACCTTGGAGCGCAGGCACACCATCTTCTTCGCCAAAATTGCGGCCTGGTGACGCCAACCGCCGCCTCCTCTGCTGCTGACAAACACCATGCTCCTAAGACAAATCATTTTCTCTTCATCCCTAAAAGCGTGCTGCAATATAAAATAACAGTGCTTCTGTGTTCCGAATTCCGACGTCTGATTTGCATGCTTCAGTAACCAAGGGATGTGCTTCTGAATTCCAATGTATGCTTCACGTCGAGGCCATGGATTCTAACAACGTCAGATGTGTGCTTCCTAATACAAATTTTATTGCTCCCAAAGCCAAAAATAAAGCATCGCATCATCCTAAATTATAAAGCTGCTAAGGTTATAATGATATGCTTCTTACGTAATCTGTTACGTAATCTGTTTTGCTTCGTACACACTATCCATGGTAGAAGTAACTCTGGACTCTGGAGACGAAGAAAGGGAGGCTAGTTTTAGCGATATTTCCGGTGGTACATCCGAAGCAGTTTTAGGAAGAAATTTTACGGGAGCAGTTTTAGGGGGGACAGTTACACGTAACCGTTTATGGAAGCATTCATTTAATTGATCGCTACAATCACGGCAAGAGAAACAGTGTGCGTGTTTGAATTTCCTACGGTCTAGCTACTTCCAATCAGACGGACGAGCAGGGGTCCGATGGGTAGCAAAAAATCGGCGTCCGACTCCCAGTGGCTGCCTATATAAAACATATTTAAATTTAGGGACTGTCTAACTGTCAGCTAGCTGTTTTCATTTTCGGGCACAGTCAGTTTTCGAGACCAATCAAACGCCTCCACGTGCACAATCAAATCCCCACGCGAGCCCCAACCCCCGACGTCTCTCTTTTGCGCGGGAATTCGTGTGCCAGCTGTACGAGCACGTGCACTGGCCCATAAGAAAGAAAAAAGGTTGGCCCAAAAAAAGAACACAACTTCTGAACCTCGCCGCGATATGACCCGTTTCATCTGAAACCTAGAAAACAATGTGGCCCGTTTCATCTAAAAAGCAAAAGCTGTTCTTCCCCAAGAAACACACGAGAGATCAACTCTTTCAGACCCCCCCTTCGACACAAGAACAAAAAAGGGAGAGGAGCAAATTAATTGATGTAGGAATAGGGGAGGAGGAAGTAGATCTACATCAAAGATGGGAGAACGAGGCGAAGGGATCATTAGCTCTAGCGGGAGGACAACAAGCAACAAGACTGACGAGATTGAAAAATTCAGAGAGAGAGAGGAGATTCAGAGAGAGAGACAGACTGAAAAATTCAGATATAGAGAGAGAGACTGAAAAATTCAGAGAGAGATAGAGAGAGAAGAGATTTAGAGAGAGGGAGACTGAAAAATTCAGATGGAGAGAGAAAGACTGAAAAATTCAGAGAGAGATAGAGAGAAGAGATTCAGAGAGAGAGAGAGAGACTGAAAGATTCAGAGAGTGAGAGAGACTGAAAAAATCAGAGAGAGAGGGAATGAAAAATTCAAAGAGAGATAGAGAGAGAGAAGAGATTCAGATAGAGAGAGAGAATGAAAAATTTAGAGAGAGAGACTGAAAAATTCGAAAAAAACGGATTGAGAGAGAGATTCAGAGAGAAAACTCTAAGATCAGAGAAAGAGACAGAAACAAGACAGCAACTCAAAGTTCAGAGAGAGAGAGACATCAAAGAGAACATAAACAGAGATAGAGAGACTGTAAATAGACTGAATATTTATAGACAAAGATATATGTAAATAGACATGAAGACAGAGAGAGAGAATAAATTCAGAGTGACAGAGAGAGAGACTGAAAAATTCAGAGAGAGAGAGCCTAGTGTTGCAGTGGTCTTTCAGAGAGAGACGAGAGACGAGAGAGAGAGAGAGAGAGAGAGAGAGAGAGAGAGAGAGAGAGAGAGAGAGAGAGAGAGAGAGAGAGAGAGAGAGAGAGAGAGAGAGAGAGAGAGAGAGAGAGAGAGAGAGAGAGAGAAAGAGAGAGAGATTCAGAGAGACAAGGAAAGAGATTGAAAAATTCGAAAGAGACATGTGAGAGAGAGACTGAAAAATTAGAGAGAGATAGAGAGAGAGACTGAAAAATTCAGATAGAGAAGGACTGAAGACTGAAAATTTCAAAAAAAACATATTGATAGAGAGAGAGACGAGAGAAGAGAGAGAGAGATTCAGAGAGACAAGGAAAGAGATTGAAAAAATCGAAAGAGACATGTGAGAGAGAGAGAGACTGAAAAATCAGAGATAGAGAGAGAAGAGTTTCAGAGAGAGAGAGACTGAAAAATTCAGATAGAGAAGGACTGAAGACTAAAAAATTCGAAAACACAGATTGACAGAGAGAGAGAGTCGAAAATATATATATGTATTTTGATGCATTAAAAATATATTACATACAACTATATGGTACTGACAGTTTCAATTACAAGATGAAGCATGTGGGGGAAAATCACATAACAACATGCAAAATCTAAGCTATGAGGACATGTTATACCAGGTATGACAAATCTTCTTTAATTTCAGTGTTCAAAATAAAAAATAAAAATGACATGTATCATATTGAGAAATTTTTTGCTGATATGAAAAAACAAAAAAATTGCAGGACGATGGATTTACATTCAGAGGGCTTCTGCAGGGGGAATTCGACACTGTCTACACAGGCACGAGCAACTTACCATCGCTGCAGGTATGACACAACTTGATATTCTAGTCGAAAAAAGATGATAAATAAAAAGTTAATATACTAACTAAAGAAAAATATATTGATTAAAAAACATACATTCTGCAGGGATTTGAAAGCTTAACTGCTACAGGAAGTTGTAGTGGACCTCCTAATTCATCAATTGAGGAGCTTCAACAAACTCAAAGCACGGGACATATTCAGCCTGAAACAGAAGAAAGTTTTTATGACAATGATCCATGGGCCGACAACTTATTTCAAGACATAGAACATGATGAGGTATGTTTTTTTTAAATGTTTCATCCAAAGAGGTAGAAAAAAGCATCATCAAGAAAAAACACAAAAAAAAGTAGAATATTATACATTCACTGCTTGCAGGTCTGTGACAAACAAGATGCTTGTGTGAATGAAGAAGAGAGTCACAGAAAAATCACAGTACAACAACAATCTGCGCAAGGTTTGAAAATGAGAGGGCTTGTTAAAAAGAATAATGCGGGCGAAGAAAGAGAATTATGTCAAGATGTTGACGACTTTTTGGGAAATGAGGAATCAAATTCACAGGGGCTGATAGATGATACGATAGACCCCAAAATGATACCAGCAATAGGGATGCAATTTAGGACAAGAGAGGAGGCTCAAAACTTTTTCAACAACTATTCATTTGCAGCTGGATTCTTGGGGATACACTGCTACAGCCTAGATCTGGGGAGAGATACACTTATACGCCTCAAATATCTAAGAAATGAAGCACAATAACACAGTCTAGTGAAGTTTGAAACCTGGGAGTAACTGTTAGGACACTGGGATTTTCTGTTTATAATTACACCGACCAACCTCTTGACATTAATACTTATCCTGTACATATTTATTTACGCTTTATAAAGCATGAGGGAGCTCATCCAAAATTATGGCATGAAGACAAACAATGCCCAACTACCACGGATGTCCGGGTAACCAAGTTCTTATGCTCTTAATAAGTTCATAGTCCCGAAGAAGTTCTAGCTTAAAATTATTTATAGACCCACAATTGACCTGATCTTGCGCACAGGAAACTTTTTGTCTGCGGCAGGAGTGTACCGAGATCGAAGCCAGCATCAGGAGGATCACTGGACAAGATATATTGCTTGACTCTGAACTCGAGCAACTCCAGCAGCAGCTTGAGTCATCACTGCACAAGATTAGCGCAAGAAAGGCATTACCCAACTACTCGCTGTGATATAGTATTAGACTTTACATTCTGAATATTGGGCATTGAATCTCTTCCATGATAGAGTTCAATATTACTATGGTAATGAAAAATTATCCATAATAAGTATGCATATGATTGATTTGTACGTGTTCGGTTAATGCTCATAGTTATGCATCTTTTTATTTCAATTGAATATAAATTGTTGATGTACAAATCTAATACATATATCCTTTTATTGTTTTGGACTCTAGGGCATGATACGGAACTTCTGATGAGCATTTCCTGCTTCTGATGAGCATCAGAACCATTACATCGTAAAACTTACTATGGTCAGTACAAAAAATTCTGGACACTCAACCATGGTCTGGTAGAGTTTTTGTACAAGATGTAAACTGCATACTGTATTACCTAAATCATAGGTTCAAAATTGATTTTTAACATATAAAATGGGTCATAAAACACAAACTGGAATTAAACACTCAAAGAATTTTTTTGGTTCAACATGGACACTACATAGTGTTTCCACATGAATTATAGGTTCAAAAATTGATTTTAAAAATTGATTTTTAACATATGGAATTAATTTTGTCCAGACCGAGAAAGAAAGGAAAAATAGAATGAGTATGATGCATGGACATACTGCAATGTATCCAGGTGACAGAGTATACCTTACCGATAACAGTCATACAAGATGGAGACATAAGTCGACGGTCCCAAAAACATACTCAATACATGAAATCTCGCCCCAGGTAATCTCGACAGCGGCGCCGAAAAACTCATGGCCGCCCCTACAAAAACAGAGCAAAAAACACTACAAACTGAGCGGAGGCGCGCGAGAGATGAACCACAAACGTGGCACAGCGGAGAGGCGCAAGCTAGTCAAGGGATCTACCTGCCCCGGCGGCGACGGCGCCGCCACCCTCCATCCCCTCCTCGATTCGACGCCATGGGAGGAGGATAAGAGAGAGAAGAGACAAAATGAGGACGAGCTCCCCTGTTTCGGCACCGCTACAGAAGACACGGGGAAGCAAAAAAAATGGGATTCAAAAAGAAAAAAACGGAGCGAAACCACGCACACGCGAGGCTCGGCCCAGGCCCAAAAATACACGCGCGACACATCCCAGACCCGCGAGAGAGAACGAATCGGACGGTCGGAAAAGTGACTGTGCGCGGAAATGAAAACAGATAGATGAGAAATAGCAAAAATCTAAATTTAACACACTTCTTATGCAAAGAAATCATGTAAGAAAATAAATTAATAAAGCACAGAGTGACTAGCATAGGAAGGCAAAACAAGTGCAACTTCAAAAATTACAACATAAAGAGAGGACACTTAATATTATTGTGATGTATGAAGTCATGTCTCCTTCTCTCATAAGGACCAGTAGGTATTAAAGTACCCAGGAAATAAAAGCAAATCAAGAGAAAGCTCAAAACATTCATCATAAAGAGAAGAAATTTAGTAACATGAAGATCTCTATAACCATATTTTTCTCTCTCAACATAATTTTCAGCGGCATCATGAATAGACTCAACAATATAGCTATCACCTAAAGCATTCTTATCATGATCCATAAGCATAATAATATCATTACTCTCCACATAAGCATAATCAATTTTATTAGTAATAGTGGGAGTAAAACTATCACATCCATCATTGTAATCATCATAAATTGGAGGCATAGAATAATCATAACTAATTTTATCCTCAATAGTAGATGAACTGAAAATATCATATTCATCATTGTAAATGTCATATATAGGAGGCATATCATAATCAACATAAACCATATACGCAATAGTAGGTGGACTGAAAATATAACAATGATTATAATTATCATATATTGGAGGCAAAGTATCATCAAAGAAAATTTTCTCCTCAAAACTTGGGGGACTAAGAATAACACATTCATCAAAAACGGCTCCCCCAAGATTAGACTTTTCCATAGCATTAGTAATAATGGTGTTCAAAGAATTCGTACTAATAACATTGCTACCATCACGCAAATTATTTTCCATAGGTTTTTTTAATTTTCTCTTCAAACAGTGCATGTCCTAGCTCAAGATAAATACTATAAAGCTCTCTAGTATTTTTGTTGTTTTCCATTAAGCCAAACTAGTAAAAATAAAAACAAGAAACAAAAAGATTTAACTGCAGGATCTAAAGGAGATACCTTCCAACGCTTACCTCCCTGGCAACGGAGCCAAAAAATAGCTTGATGTCTACGCACACTTCTATTCTCGTAGACAGTGTTGGGCCTCCAAGAGCAGAGGTTTGTAGGACAGCAGCAAGTTTCCGTTAAGTGAATCACCCAAGGTTTATCGAACTCAGGGAGGTAGATGTCAAAGATATCCCTCTCAAGCAACCCTGCAATTAAGATACAAAAGTCTCTTGTGTCCCCAACACACCCAATACACTTGTCAGGTGTATTGGTGCACTAGTTCGGCGAAGAGATAGTGAAATACAAGTAATATGGATGATTATAAGTGCTACCAACAATCTGGAATAAATATGGCAGCAAGCAAACATGTAGCTGAACTGGTTGTAAACGGTGTACTTTCACTAGTGGACACTCTCAACAATGACATCATAATTGAATAACTAAACACTACTATCAAACACTCTCTTGTTGGATAACGAACACCATTCATTGCGTAGGGCAATAAAAGCACACCCCAAAGTCTGAGTAAACAAACACCACAACGTCATAAAAGAGTCACACATGATGCGCACACTGTCAACTTCACACCGTGGAGAACTCCGGAGTTCATATTAAAGGAACCTCTAGAGTGCGTAATAGATAAAGAGTAACATCTACTATTCAATTTGATTACAAAGCTCATGATCACATAAAGATCACACCATGGGAGAGAGAGATAAACCACATAGCTACCGGTAGAGCCCTCAGCCTCGGGGGAGAACTACTCCCTCCTCATCATGGGAGTTAGCAGCGGCGATGAAGATGGCGGTGGAGTCGATGGAGATGGCCTCCGGGTCAATTCTCCGTCCCGGTAGGGTGCCGGAACAGAGACGTCTGTCCCCCGAAACTTGTCTTCGATGGCGGCGGCGCTGCGGAACTCTTCTCGGGAAAAGGCTGATTAGTTTAGGGTTTTCATGTCGGGGGCATTATATGGGCGAAAGGGCGACGTCGGTGGGCGCCCGAGGGGCCCACACCACATGGTGGCGTGGCCAGAGGGGGAGCCGCGCCACCACAAGGTGTGGCTGCCTCCTCGCCCCCCTTCGTCTCTCCTTCGGACTCCGTGTCGTGTCGGGAAAAATAGGAACTTTGCATTTTGTTTCGTCCAATTCCGAGAATATTTCCAGAACAACTTTTCTGAAACCAAAAACAGCAGAAAACCGGAACTGGCACTGTGGCATCTTGTTAATAGGTTAGTCCCAGAAAATGCATAAAAATGATATAAAGTGTATATTAAACATGTAGCAATTGGTATAATATAAGCATGGAACGAAAGAAATTATAGATACATGATGCACCGGTGAGGTGTTGTTGGGAAACCCCAAGAGGAAGGTATGAAGTAGTGCAGCAGCAAATTTCCCTCAGTTGTGAAACCAAGGTTATCGAACCAGTAGGAAACTAGAGTTCTTCTGAAGAGAAAAGAGCTTGGCGTGTAGATGACGTGAAACCTGCACACAACACAATCAAGATACTTTGCCCCAACTTAACAGTGAGGTTGTCAATCTCACTGGCTTGCTATAACAACGGATTAAATGTATGTGTGGAAAATGATGTTTGTTTGCAGCGAATGAAAGTAACAATATTGCAGTAGGTTGTATTATCAATGTAAAAAAGGACCGGGGTCCACGGTTCACTAGTGGTGTCTCTTCATAAATAAATAATAGCATACATGCGGGTAAACAAATTACAGCTGGGCAATTGACAGAATAAAGAACTACATAACAATGCATATACAAGTCATGATGTCTAGTGTGAGATTCATTTGGGCACTACAACATGATACATAGACCGTTATCCAACTGCATCTATGACTAATAATCCACCTTCAGGATAGCATCCGCAACACCATTCAGTATTAAGTTGCAATCAACAGATTATTGCATTAAGTAAAGTGTGTAATGTAAGTGGCACAAATATCCTTAGATAAAGAACTACTGTTTTATCCCTAGTAGCAACAGTACATCTACAATCTTAGAGGTTGCTGTCACCCCCCCAGATTAAATAGAGACATGGACCCACTATCGAGCATAAATACCCGCTCTTGGAGTCACAAGCATCTACTTGGCCAGAGCATCTACTAGTAACGGAGAGCATGCAAGATCATAAATAACACACTCACAAGATATATTATAAGGCAAATGACATAGTACTTAATTATTCATCGGATCCCAGCAAACACAACTTGTAGCATTACATAAAGATGATCTTGATTATGATAGGCAGCTCACAAGATCTAAACATGATGGCACAATAGGAGAAGACAACCATCTAGCTACTGCTATGGACCCGTAATCCAAGGATGAACTACTCACGCATCAGTCCGGAGGCGGGTATGGTGATGTAGAGCCCTCCGGTGATGATTCCCCTCTCCGGCAGGGTGCCGGGAAGAGCTTCTGGACCCTCCCGAACTAGGGTTGAGGACGGCGGCGGCTCCGTAATGTTTTCTGGAAAAGTGTTCGGGTACCAAGGGTTTTCCTGTCGGGGGGAATAAATAGGCAAAAGGGCAAGGTCGGTGGAGGGCCGTGGGCCCCACACCACACCACGGCGCGGCCAAGGGGTGACCCGCGCCACCACCAGGTGTGGGCGCCCTGTGGCCCCCCTTCGTGACCTCTTCGGTGTTCTGGATGCTTCCTGAAAAAATAGGGGTATTGGCTTTTGTTTCGCGCAATTCCGTGAATATTTCCTTAACAGCTTTTCTGAAACCAAAAATAGCAGAAAACTGGGAACTGGCACTGTGGCATCTTGCTAATAGGTTAGTCCAAGAAAATGCATAAAAACCATATAAAGTGTATATAAAACATGTAGAAATTGGTATAATATAAGCATGGAACAGAAGAAATTATAAATACGTTGGAGACGTATCAAACATCCCCAAGCTTAGTTCTACTCGTCCCGAGTAGGTAAAACGATAACAAGAATAATTTCTGAAGTCACATGCTTTCACACAATCTTGATCATATAATAATGTAATGCATGTAAATTGAGATCAAATGAATAAAAGTTGTAGTTTATATTGATATCAAATGAGTAATGAGTAAACAAGTAGGAAGAACGAAGTAAAACTTTCAATGAATCAATACTAGAGAACAATCAACCGTGCAAAGTAGATATTAAAGATGATTTAAGCTTCAAGAATAACAATATAATCATCTAATGCATCCAACACACATGACAACTTTGTGAAAGGATCAAGTCAAGCAATAACAATATGCACGTAGAAAATCATCTCTCTATTTGTTCACTTAAAAACAAGCAAGCATTCAGCATTGGTTCCTGGCACCAGGATGTTGTGGCTAAAAGAATAATAAGGGGGGTTTGGAAGGCCAACGGAAGAAAGTCTCACACAGCTGAAAGTGAGCATTAGACAAGAGGAAGTCTTATAATCGAAGCTATGCAAGGAGTAGTGATTGACACACAACGGATGCACATAGAGCTATAAGTGTATGAAAGCTCTCCAATGGAACTAGTGGGGGTTCATCCAACTTGCTTGCTCATGAAGACCTAGAGCACTTTTGAGGAGGTTCATCATTGGAATATACAAGACAAGTTCTATAATGTAAAGTTCCCCACATAGTTATACAAGTAAAACATGAAGACTCTCTCATATGGAGTAAATGTGCTAAACATGAACACAAATGATGACTATAATATTACAGGTGCTATAACATGAGCACAAGTGTGGATAAAGAGTAGTAATGTTGCCCCCTTTTTATTTTTATTTTTATTTTTTCTATTTTTCAATTTTTTTTTACCTTTTCTGTTTCTCTTTTCGATGGCCTCCATGGCTCTTTTCACTTTTAGGGGCAAACATTCTAATATGACAACACACTTTTGATACAAGGGACCTCATAAGGGATAAAACATAGTGTATGAAACGGTGCCTCTGCCAGTGTAGCAGGATATGCAATGATCTAGCGTAACATGGGTAAAACCACACATCAGCTGTAAAGAATCATGCAAGGCAATATATAAATAATAAATGACAACAAGTCATGTAATGTAAGATGAAAGTTGCATGGCAATATATCTCGGAACAGCTATGGAAATGCTGTAGTAGGTAGGTATGGTGGATGTTTTGAGGAAGATATTTGGCTTATGTGTAGGAGACCATAATGAAGATCTCCCACGAGTTTTGGATGTACCCGCGATGTATGCACCAACTCTCAATGTGAGAAAGGGCAATGCAAAGTACCGAAGAGACTAGCAAATATGGTGGTGGAAGTGCCATGAAAACCGCAGCTTAGAACTCACAAGCAAAAAGATTCCAACTAGAAATATGATCTTACAAGGCATAATGAAAATCACTCCGTGAGGGACTGTGGCAAATGAACAAGTCGCTGTTGGGACCCCGACCGTAGCGCATAACACAAAGTCATTACGGTTGTTTTTAACATTAGAAGTCATATATCATCATGCTATCAACTGGATATTTAAGTGTGGCACAGCTTCAAGTTTTCTAGACCAACCATTAATCATTCCACTTTACTAAACCATCATGTTTTACCATTAAGCATATTAATATATCTGAAAACAACATCAATGATTCAAGTGACACAATTTAATGATCTACAAGATTATGTATCATTTCATCATACCATATACCACATTTAACATTTTCTGTTCTTAACCAAACACCAATCAACTTATCTGAAAATAAACTCTCCAAGAATTTAACAATGAGATATGAGAGTATAATATAAGAAAACTAACAGCTCTAACAAGAGATGCATGAAAAACAGGAGCTAATAGTATTGAATTAACATAGAAGAATACTCAACAAATATAAGTGAAGAATACGAGTATTCATAAGAAAAAGCGGAACATGTCTCTCTCCCACAAAGGAATGCTAGGATTCATTTTATTCAGAGAACGAAAATAACAAAAAACAAACAGACGCTTCAAGTAAAGCACATAAGATGTGTCGGAATTAAAATATAGTTTCACCAGAGAGGACCTGATAGTTTGTTGATGAAGAAGGGGATGCCTTGGGCATCCCCAAGCTTAGACGCTTGAGTTTTCTTGAAATATGCTTGGGTGACCCACGGGGGAATCCCCAAACTTAGGCTCTCTCATCTTCTTGATCATATCATATCATCCTTCTCTCTTGATCCTTGAAAACTTTCTCCACACCAAACTCAAAGTAAACTTCAATAGAGGGTTAGTGCATAATCAAAAATTCTTATATTCTGCATGGACAAAACCATTACACATGCTACTGGATATTAGCTACATCCACTGGTATTTTATGGAACAAAAAGATCCATTCAAAAACAGCAAAAGGAGCAATGCAAAATAAATGGCAGAATCTGTCAAAACAGAACAGTCCGTAAAGACAAAAAAATTCGACGCACTTAACTTGCTCAAATAAGAAAACTCAAAACTAATGAAAGTTGCATACATATCTGAGGATCACGCACAAAAAATCCCAGGTCATTTTTATTTTTCTGTGAATTCTTACGAACTAAACGGTGGACAGCAGAAAACTGTTCCTGCGCAGGAATCCAAATCTAGCATCAACTTTCTACTAGAGGCTTAACTTGACACAACAATGCAATAAAATAAAGATACAAAGGAATTGTTACAGAGGTAAACATGTTCCTTGACTCAATAAAATAAAATAAAATAACAGAAATAAAAAGTGGGTTGTCTCCCATAAGCCCTTTTCTTTAACGCATTTAAGCTAGGCTCAGAAAGTGATATTCAAGTGTTTCCAAGAGATGAAGCATCAACATGATAATTTGTACGAATGATAGAATCAAAAGGTAGCTTCATTATTTTTCTAGGGAAGTGTTCCATACCTTTATTGAGTGGGAATTGCTATCTAATATTTCCTTCTTTCATATCAATAATAGCACCCACAGTTCTAAGAAAAGGTCTTCCCAACACAAGTGGACAAGATGGGTTGCATTCAATATCCAAAGCAATAAAATCAACGGAGACAAGGTTATTGTTAACCATAATAAGAACATCATTAACTCTCCCCAAAGGTTTCTTCATAGCATTATCAACTAGAAAAACATCCAAATAGCAATGTTCCAAAGGTGGCAAGTCAAACATATCATAGAGCTTTTTAGGCATAACAGAGATACTTGCACCAAGGTTACATAAAGCATTGCAATCAAATTCATCCACTTTTATTTTAATGATGGGCTCCCAACCATCTTCTAACTTCATAGGGATAGAAGCTTCAAGTTTTAATTTCTCTTCCCTATCTTTAATGAGAGCATTTGAAATATGAGTTGTAAATGCCATGTTCATGGCACTAGCATTAGGACTTGTGGCTAACTTTTGCAAGAACTTAATAAATTTAGAGATATTACAATTATCAAAATCAAAATCATTATCATCAAAGCAAACCGAACCACTATTTTCTACGTTCTTAAAATTTTCAGCACTTTTATCAAGAACAGTTTCTGCAGTTTTAGGCTATTTTAATTTTTTGAAAGAAGTAGACGAAACATTGCCAACACCAATTATGTTACCATTAGTAGTAGGAGGTTTACTAGCATGTGAGGTAACTTTATTTTCAGTATTATTAATAGTATAAACTCTAGCAATATTATTCTTTTTAGCTAGTTCTTCTCTTTCCCATCTAGCACGTAATTCAGCCATCATCCTAACATTATCATCAATTCGAACTTGGATGGCATTAATTTTAGCAAAGGTCTTATTCTCTTTAGCATCATTAGGCATAACTTTAGATTTCAAGAATATCAATTTTACCAAGCTTTTCCTCAACAGTTATATTAAAAGCAGTTTGTGTAGTGCTAAAATCCTTAAGCATGGTTTTAAGCTCAGAGGAGGTATTCCTATTATCGCTATAAGAATTACCATGGCTGTTGCCATTATTAGGAGGATAGGGCTTATAGTTACTATTACCATAATTGTTCCTATAGGCATTGTTGTTGAAATTATTATTTTTAATGAAGTTCACATCAACATGCTCTTCTTGTGCAATTAAAGAAGCTAAGGGAACATTATTTGGATCAATATGAGATTTACCATTCACAAGTATAGCCATAATAACATCAATCTTTTCACTCAAAGAAGAGGTTTCTTCAACAGAATTTACCTTCTTACCTTGAGGAGCTCTTTCAGTATGCCACTCAGAATAATTAAGCATCATATCATCAAGAAGTTTTGTTGCAGCCCCCAAAGTGATGGTCATAAATGTACCTCCAGCAGCCGAGTCAAGAAGGTTTCTTGAAGAAAAATTCAGTCCTACATAAAAGGTTTGGATGATCATCCAACCAGTCAGTCCATGGGTAGGGCAATTTTTAACCAAAGATTTCATTCTTTCCCAAGCTTGAGCAACATGTTCATTATCAAATTGTTTAAAGTTCATAATGCTACTCCTTAAGGAAATGATCTTAGCAGGGGGATAGTATTTTCCAATAAAAGCATATTTGCATTTTAATCCATGAATCAATACTATTCCTAGGCAATGAAAGCAACCATTCTTTAGCCTTTCCTCTCAAGGAGAAAGGAAATAATTTCAGTTTTATAATATCACCATCTATATCTTTATACTTTTGCATTTCACAAAGTTCAACAAATTTATTATGATGGGCAGCAGCATCATCAGAACTAACACCAGAAAATTGCTCTCTCATAACAAGGTTTAACAAAGCAGGTTTGATTTCAAAGAATTCTGCTTTAGAAGCAAGTGGAGCAATAGGAGTGCATATGAAATCATTATTATTTGTGCTAGTGAAGTCACACAACTTAGTATTCTCAACAGTACTCATTTTAGCAAAATAAAAGACAAACCAAAATAAATAAATGCTAAACCGAAATAAATAAGTAACAAAACCGAAATAAAAATATTAATGCAAGTATCTCTTTTTTTTGTATTTTTTATATTAAGCAAACAAGATAGTAATAAAATAAAAACATTGGGTGTGAGAGACTCCCCTCGCAGAAGAGCTTAGTTTCCCCGGCAGCGGCGCCAGAAAAGATCTTGATGCACCGGTGAGGTGTTGCTGGGAAACCCCAAGAGGAAGGTATGAAGTAGTGCAGCAGCAAATTTCCCTCTGTTGTGAAACCAAGGTTATCGAACCAGTAGGAAACTAGATTTCTTCTGAAGGTGTCAACGGCGCCAGAAAAGAGCTTGGCTTGTAGCTGACGTGAAACCTGCCCACAACACAATCAACATACTTTGCCCCAACTTAACAGTGAGGTTGTCAATCTCACTGGCTTGCAGTAACAAAGGATTAAATGTATGTGTGGAAAATGATGTTTGTTTGCAGAGAATGAAAGTAACAGTATTGCAGTAGGTTGTATTATCAATGTAAAGAAAAGGACCGGGGTCCACAGTTCACTAGTGGTGTCTCTCCATAAATAAATAATAGCATACATGCGGGTAAACAAATTACAGCTGGGCAATTGACAGAATAAAGAACTGCATAACAATGCATATACAAGTCATGATGTCTAGTGTGAGATTCATTTGGGCATTATAACATGATACATAGACCGTTATCCAACTGCTTCTATGACTAATAATCCACCTTCAGGATAGCATCCACAACACCATTCAGTATTAAGTTGCAAGCAACAGATTATTGCATTAAGTAAAGTGTGTAATGTAAGTAGCACAAATATCCTTAGATAAAGAACTATTGTTTTATCCCTAGTACCAACAGTACATCTACAATCTTAGAGGTTGCTGTCACTCCCCCAGATTAAATAGAGACATGAGCCCACTATCGAGCATAAATACCCCCTGTTGGAGTCACAAGCATCTACTTGGCCAGAGCATCTACTAGTAACGGAGAGCATGCAAGATCATAAATAACACTCACAAAATATATTATGAAGCAAATGACATAGTACTCAATTATTCATCGGATCCCGGCAAACACAACATGTAGCATTACATAAAGATGATCTTGATCATGATAGGCAGCTCACAAGATCTAAACATGATGGCACAATAGGAGAAGACAACCATCTAGCTATTGCTATGGACCCGTAGTCCAAGGATGAACTACTCACACATCAGTCCAGAGGCGGGCATGGTGATGTAGAGCCCTCCGGTGATGATTCCCCTCTCCGGCAGAGTGCCGGGAAGAGCTTCTAAACCCTCCCAAACTAGGGTTGACGACGGCGGCGGCTCCGTAATGTTTTCTGGAAAAGTGTTCGGGTACCAAGGGTTTTCCCGTCGGGGGGAATAAATAGGCGAAAGGGCAAGGTTGATGGAGGGCCGTGGACCTGACATCACAGCACGGCGCGGTCAGGGGGTTACCCGCGCCACCACCAGGTGTGGGCGCCCTGTGCCCCCCCTCTGTTACCTCTTCGGTGTTCTGGATGCTTCCTGGATAAATAGGGGTATTCGCTTTTGTTTCGTGCAATTCCGAGAATATTTCCTTAACAACTTTTCTTAAACCAAAAACAGCAGGAAATAGGGAACTGGCACTGTGGCATCTTGTTAATAGGTTAGTCCCAGAAAATGCATAAAAACCATATAAAGTGTGTATAAAACATGTAGCAATTGGTATAATATATGCATGGAACATAAGAAATTATAGATACGTTGGAGACATATCAATACGTTTGAGACGTATCACATGCACATAGGCCGCCACCTAGTGGCCCCCCAAGCATTTCCCTTTCGCCTACTTAATCCTCCTCTTGACTAAAAACCCTAATACGAAAAATTATGCACGGAAGATTCACGAGGTCGTTGTCACCTCAAACCTAGTTCGGGAGGGTTTGAATCCAGGCACCCTGCCGGATGGGAGATCATGACCCGAGACTTCTTCATCACCGGGCCCTCCTCCGGAGTGATGCGCGAGTAGTCCCACATGTGACTATGGGTCCATAGCAATAGCTACTTGGTGTTCTCTTTCACCTGTGCCACCATGTTTAGATCTTGTGAGCTGCCTAATATGATTAAGATCACTTTATTTTAATGCTACATGTTGTGTTTGCTAGGATACGATGATTCATGAAGTTATGTTCAAATTGTTTAGCAGTGCTTATTCATGTTATTGTTATATTTATGATTATGCATGCTCTCTGATACAGTGATACTTATGTTACTTTGGCCAAGTGATGATCTACTATTAATGCTAGATAGTGGGTTCATGCCTCCTGTGTGTGTGGGCTCAAGATGACAGAAACGACTAATGCCGAGAATGTGATGTTGCCACTAGGGGTAAAACAATGGTGTTTATGTCAATATGATTATATGCATTGCTTACCTTACGTATGGAATTTATTGTTGTTGTTCGTTGCTTGCAACATAATACTTTTGGGAGACATGCTGGATAGCGCTCCCGAGGTGGATTATTAGCCATAGATGAAGTTGGATTATGGTCTATGTAATTTGACGTAATGCCTAATATTATATATTTCAAGTCAATCTTTATCATAGATATCTCTATGAAATGCTTTAAGGAATTTGCAAATTGCCTCGATGTAGTTCTTTTACACACGTGTATATGTATCTTTTATTTGAGAGAAACCACTAGTGAAACTCTGGCCCCTGGTCCATCTTTTAATATATTGTTTATAATATTATTGCATGCTTTCATAATCAATTGCTCGCTGACCATTTTCATAAATATCATATTATTTCCACCATATGCTTGACAACCTTTCTAAAAAGTTGGGGCAACATATTTTTTGGTTGTGTGTAGTTTCGTGTTGTCTCTCAAGTGTCAGAGGGAGAAGACACCAAGTTGCAACTCACCACTCCTTCTGCACGATTAAACTCTGGTTTTTTCACTAGGCGAAAATTTACCACTGTCTACATCACCTTCCGCTTGGGGTTTTTCCCAACGATTATTTGTGCAACATCAAGTACTTTATCTAGAACCGTTGCTGGGGAGATTAGAAGCTGCAGCAAGGGGAGTTCCATGGTTTCTTCCTTTTTACTTTGTTATATTCTTGCTTAGTTTATTTTCGTTTTGTTATATTTTTTGTTTTATTAAAAATTAAAAACACAAAAAATAGTATCATTTTAGGTGTGCTTGCTTATTTACCATGTCTAGCTTTACTCCTTTTGATATGTCACCCGAGAGAAGTACTCACTTCTAAACAAAGAGGGGGGGGGGGGGGGGGGGGGGAGCGGCGGGGGGGACAGTTTAAAAGATGCTTGGTCTACAGCTAGTGAACAAGGTTTGACTCCTCAGCAGCGACACTTAGTGGCGTAAGGCTTGTTGATACGTCCAAAACGTATCTAGTTTCCCGAACATTTTTGCTATTTTTTGCCTCTAATTTGTGTGTTTTGGATACAACTAACACAGACTAACACTGTTTTCAGCAGATTTGCCCTGGTGTCTTGTTTTTGTGCAGAAATTCGACTTCGGGAAAACACCAGAAAATACCGCGAAGCCCCTATTTTTGCAAAAGAACCATGGTGCCAAAAGATGAGACGGAGGCGGGCCACGAGGCGCCCACCCCACGTGGTGGCGCGGTGGGCCCCTAGCCGCGCCACCGTATGGTGTGGCCGATTCGGCCACGCCCTCGCGTCCCCCTCTCGCCTACTTATTGCCTCTGGCCTAAAAACATCGGGGGGGGGGGGGGGTCGACGTTTTTCCAAAGAGACTTCCAGAGCGTCGCCGCCATCGCGAACCCTATTTCGGGGATCAGAAACTCCGTTCTGGCACTCCGCCGGGACGGGATATTGGAGGAGATCATTGATGCACACGGTGGGTGTGTTGTTGGGAGACCCCAAGAGGCAGGTATGAAGTAGTGCAGCAGCAAGTTTCCCTCAGTTGTGAAACCAAGGTTATCGAACCAGTAGGAAATAATGAATTCCCCCGAGGTGTCAACGGTGCCAGAAAATGCTTCCTGGGACGTAGGTGACGTGGAACCTGCACACAACACAATCAAGATACTTTGCCCCAACTTAACGGTGAGGTTGTCAATCTCACCGGCTTGCTGTAACAAAGGATTAAACGTATGTGTGGAAGAAAGATGTTTGTTTGCAGAAAGTAACAGGTTTGCAGTTTGTGGTTTATCAGATTAAAGAGAAGGACCGGGGTCCACAGTTCACTAGTGGTGTCTCTCCATAAATAATAATAATAACATTCATGCGGGTAAACAAATTACAGCTGGGCAATTGATAGAATAATGATGAGCAAACCAATGCATATACCAACGTTATGATGTCTAGTGTGAGATTCATTCGGGCATTACAACAATATACATAGACCGTTCCAACCGCATCTATGACTAATAATCCACCTTCCGGTTAGCGTCCGCATCCCTTTCAGTATTAAGTTGCATGCAACAGATTATCGCCTTAAGCACTGTGTGTAAAGTAAGTAAGTAACATCATCCTTTGACAAAGTACTATTGTTTTATCCCTAGTAGCAACAGTACAGCTACAACCTTAGAGCTAGCTGTCACCACCCCAGATTTAATAGAGACATGAACCTACTATCGAGCATAAATACCCCCTCTTGGAGTCACAAGCATCTACTTGGCCAGAGCATACACAAGTAACGGAGAGCATGCAAGATCATTAAATAGCACACACATGATATATTATGAAGCAATAACTTTAGTACTCAATATTCATCGGATCCCAGCAAACACAACATGAAGTATTACATAACGGTGATCTTGATCATGATAGGCAGCTCACAAGATCTAAGCATGATAGCACAAGAGGAGAAGACAACCATCTAGCTACTGCTATGGACCCGTAGTCCAAAGGTAGACTACTCACGCATCAGTCCGGAGGCGGTCATGGCGACGTAGAGGCCTCCGGTGACGATTCCCCCTCCCGGCAGGGTGCTGGGGAGAAGTTCTGATCTCTCCCGAATTGGTGTTGACGACGGCGGCGGCTCGGGACCCGTGGAGGAAAATATGAACACCGTGCTAGGGTTTTTATTTCGGGGGGTATATGTAGGCGAAAGGGCGAAGGCGGTGGAGCTCCGTGGGCCCCACACCACCTTCTCGCGCGGCAGGGGGGGGGGGACCCGTGCCTGGGGGTGGTGTGGGCCCCACGGGCTCCGTCTTCGACTCCTCTTCGGTGCTCTGGAAGGTTCCCAAATAAATATGCACTTTGGAAAAGAAAACATCCGATTCCGAGAATATTTCCTTAAGTACTTTTCTGAAACCAAAAACAGCAGAAAACAGGGAACTGGCACTGTGGCATCTTGTTAATAGGTTAGTCCCAGAAAATGCATAAAACTATATAAAATGCATATAAAACATGTAATAACTTGGTATAATATAGCATGGAACATAAGAAATTATAGATACGTTGGAGACGTATCAATCGTCGTCATCGTCATTGACAACGTCTCCCCATCAACCATTCATGTTTCCCCCATCCATGTGTGAGTAATTCCCCGCCGAAGGCCGAAGGGGATGGTAGGGATTGGATGAGATCATTCATGTAATAGCTGTAAGATCATTAGGGCATGGTGCCCAGTATCCGTTGTTGGTACTTTACATTATTGTTGCAACTTGTTATGCTTAATGCTTGTCACTAGGGCCCCGAGTGCCATGATTTCAGATCTGAACATATTATTGAATTATGAGGATAATCGTTGTTTTAGATCATATCTACAAGTTGTATGCACATATTATTGTCCGGAACCCGAGGCCCCAAAGTGACAATAACTGGGACAACCGGAGGGGATGGCTGTGATGTGGGGTTCACATGTGTTCATGGAGTGTTAATGCTTTTCTCCGGTACTTTATTAAAATGAGTACCTTAATTACCAGTAGTTTCCCTTGAGGCCCCGCTGCAAACGGGCTGGTAGGACAAAATATGTTGTGCAAGTTTCTCATGGCGAACACACACGACTAAATAGGAACACGTGCCTATGGTTACTTAGTACTTGGATGCTTTATCTTATTTATCCGCAAATGCCTATGTCTTGATTATTATATGAATTATCTTATCCATGCAACGCCCGTTCATCCGTCCCTATGCCTACAGTATTTTAATCATGATGTCTACTATAATCACTACTGATGTTTTTATTTCACTGCTGCTATTATTTCACTACTGTCATTGCTATAAAACTGTTGCTACTGATAATCTGTGTCGAGCAAAGTCTATTCACAGGTGCAGCTGAACTGACAATTCATCTGTTAAGGCTTATAAATATTCTTTGGCTCCCCTTGTGTCGGATCAATAAATTTGGGTTTTACTTCCCTCGAACACTGTTGCGATCCCCTATACTTGTGGGTCATCAAGACTATTTTCTGGCGCCGTTGCCGGGGAGCATAGCTTTATTTATTGTAACATCCCAAATATTAATATAAATTATTAATGCAGAAATGTGGGCCAACAAAAACTTTTCTTATAAATTGGTATATGTTTGTTTCATGATTATTGTTTGTTATGCTTTGCTTGCAAGATTGTTGGATTCTAACTCTAATTACAAAATTGAGGAAAAGAAAATAAACAAAACAAAATATAAAACAATACCAACAATATGGCACATGTCACCCTATTTATCCCCAAATTAAGAAATCCATTTATTTTCCAAACCAAATTTAGTGGAGTGACAATATGGACACTCCTATTTTATTCCCCACCCTTTTATCCTCTTCACATATTCAATTCAAAAACTTAAATTCAAATTTATATTTCCTTCTTTACCAAATTCAAAACACAAAGTGTGCTATCTTGCACTGGCCCCATAAACAAACAAATAGCTCAACAAACCTTAATAAATATATGTGAAGCAAGTTATGAAAGAAAAATTCAAAAATTTGAAATTAAATTTGGTTCGGACAATTCGCCGAACACCTGGTGGGCGCCGCCCAGGGAACAGGCCGCCGGCACGCACGTCGCCGTGTCGGCGCGGTGGAAGAAGAGGTGTCGACGCCGAAGGCCTCGCGCCGTGCCCCCCCCCCTCTCTCCCTCGCTCTCCTGCCTCCTTGGACGCCGACACCGGCACCCACAGCTCCCCGCCTCCTCCTGGCACGCGCCCGTGCCGCCGCTCGACATGGCCGGCCCGCCGACACCGCGGCCGACCTCGCCGCCCCACGACAGCCCACGCCAGGCCCCCCCCTCTCTTCTTCACCCCTCTGCTCCCTCTCCGCACAGCAGGACGCACCGCAGCAACCCGCAACCGCAGCGTCCGCGACACGCAGTGCACGCCGTGCGCCGCCCGAGCGCCCTCACTGCCGTCCCCCACTCCGAGCACGCGCAGCTCGCCTCCACGCGTCAACCGTGTCCCTCTGCACGCCAACACCATCGCCGCACCTCGCCGCCTCCTATGGCGAGCCCTAGCCCCCTCTGAATCGCCCGAACGCCGTGACCACCGTGCGCCGGACCGCCGGTATAAATACCCCGCCGAGCCTCGACATTTCTCCACACCTCGCCACCACCTCTCCCCCCTCACACCACCCCCTCTTGTGCACCGCCTGGAGGGCGGAGCCTTCGCCGCCAAGCCTCGACCACCGAGGCCATCCGTCGAGCTCGCCGTGCCGAGGTAGACGACGACCACGGCCACGCCGTGCTGGCCTCCCTTTCTCTCCTCTCTGGCCCGCATCCTCTTCTCCATTACCGCCTCACTCACCCGGTCCCTTTTCCCCTCTGATTCGTGCCCAGGAGCGAAGCAGCGGACTCGCCGGAGTTGGAGCACGGCCGCGGACGGAGGAGCTTCACGCCGTCGACGCCAGGAGCCTCCCCAGCCCGCGCCACCTCGCCCACGAGTTTCCTCGAGCCGCCGCACCCCTCCTGCATCATCGCCACGTCCTCCCGAGCCCCTAGGTGAGCACTCCGTCCACCTCGCCGTCGCCGGAGCCGCGGCGCCGCCCGATTTAGGTCGTCGCCGACGCGCTCAATCTCGGCCGTTAGATCACAGATCTACGGTAGCTTACCGGTTCGGTTAAATTAGTCGCTGACGTGCGGACCCCACGCGTCAGGTTTAAATGGAAACCGCGCGCGAGTGGGCCCCCCTGTCAGGATTTTCAACATTATCCACTCTGGGTTAATTATTCGAATTTAGGTTTAATTCAAAACCAGTACTGAACTCAGTTTTAGAAAATTCATAACTTTAGATTTACAACTCCAAATTGAACAAATCAAATTGTTCTGAATAGGTTATGAAATTCTCTATCCAACTAAACTAGTTTCACTCCATTTGGGTATAGAATAAAAATACAATATTCAAAATACAGTAGCATGTCTAAATTCTAAACTTGGTTGTTTCTGATGCTCTGTTAATCCAAATTAGTTGAAACCAATTTTATTAGATCACATTTAACCATGGTTAGTCAATCCTAAAAGGGTTTAATTTTTAGATGAACATAATTTAAATAATAGCCAAAACTTTATTAATTAGCTTCTGGATTCAAAACATGGTGTAGGGAGTTTGATAACTCCAATTGATCCAAATCCAATTGTGTTGGATTCTACACATCAGTAGCTATCTGTAGAATTTTAGTTTGTATTTTTGTGACCACCAGAACTTAAACTATGCAATTAAACTTATGTGACTAGTTTCTGCCCAAATTAGGATATGATTAAATACTAGTTAATTCAACTAAATTGGATTCAAGTCACAATGTTTGATGCATGGAGTGGTTAGATAAAGTGAGTACGCTTGTGTTGCTGTGGTGATTGATTTGGATAGGCTAGTGATTGTTTGTATTGCTTGATTGTGTATTAGACGAGAACGTTGTCGAGTACATCGAGGAGGAAGGATTTGTGGAACCTGAAGACCAAGACCAAGACCACTTCGTTGAGCAAGGCAAGCTACTCTCTGAGCTCGCACATAACTCATGCACCTAGATTTACCAAGTCATTTTTCCAAAAACAAAGGTTTATGAAAACCCTTTTTCCAAAGTATACATAGATTATTTTGCCACCCTATGTAGAAATTATGATGAAACTATAGGATGGAAAAATCAGTGTTGTTTTATTCAAACTCCTTTAAAAACCTGGTGTGGATGTATAGCACCAAGATGTGGTGTTGAAATAAGGAAATGGAGAAAGATGGTTTTAAGAAAAGCACATTGTGTCCTAGTACTCAGTCAAGCAACCGATACTCTGTGCGACCACATTTACCCACCTATGGGAAAGGGCTTAGTCATATAGTTTGCTCTTATTAGTATGGGACACTGCATCAACGGAGATGACTCCGTTATGCATGAGGGAATGGTTTGGTGACCTACCCCTGACCTGGGTCCTCGCTCAAACTCTATGAGTAGATAAGGAGGAGGATAGAAGGATGTACCCTATACACCGCCAGATAAAACCTATGAGTCCTCACACTTAGATTCCGACGGGCTGGGTTAAGTGTCGATGGAAGGTATCATAGGGGCAGGATCCTATACTAGCATGAGCAAAGGACAGACTAGGATCGGTGACTCAATTTCGCATACCCCTGGTATGGCGAGACGTGGCAGACACGAGGAGTTGTCGGATGGGTGTGGGAAAAGCGTGCTACCTCTGCAGAGGGTTAAAACTATTCGAATAGCCGAGTCCTCGGATATGGACAGTTGAAAGGCCCTACTTTGACCATGTGCAAGATTTGAAAAAGAATTGTGTTTTCAAAAGAAAGGGAGTTGGTGGAATGATCCATATACCTATGCCAAAGGATTTGGTATGAGGTTGTTGGAGATTGGTACCATGAAGGACTATGGTTGGAAAAAGGAGGAGTTTTGAAGAAACTGATACTCATGGGATACCAGGAATAGTTATAATCTTCTTACCTTCTTCAACAAAGATACAGAGGTGTTTTAAATAAATAAAAGTGTGAAACTAAAAATGAGACTAGTGCACTCATGTTGGAGTAGTTTGCGAGTACATTCCAATGTACTCATACTAGCTTGCCTCTGGCTATTGTCGTAGCCAGACTTGGAGGAGTATTACGCCCAGGAGGAGTATGGCGACATCTACGCCAACTAAGGATCTTCTCAAGTCGACTGCCTGTCGGGTCGTCGTTAGTTTTTGGTTGTCTACTACGTTTAAGTTCCGCTGCTTATGTTGATTTGGCCCTAGAAGGCACCTGTGTAAGACTTGGTCTATATGACCTGTTATGTAAGACTTATCCCGGTATTGTAATGGATGTAAACTTTGGTATTCAGTTCGGATTATGTGCAACGACAGACTGATCATGGGATCGTTGTGTTAAGCATAATCGGGTATTTCGGACCGTTAGTCCGGGGTCCCCACAGACCTGGTATCAGAGCCATCTCGACTTTAGAAACCTTAGTATAGCATGGTCGCTAGGTAGGAGTTACAAAAGTTAAATTCTAAAGAAATAAAGAAATGAAGTATTTTCGAAAAGTGCTTATCTCTCATCCTCTTACTTCTGCAAAATTCTACCCTTACTAAATATTAAGTTTTCCCTTATATATTAAACTTAAAATTTTGCTCACTTGCTGCCTCACTACATTTGAAATTTTGATACACTTGTCATCACACTAACTTAAAAACTTGACTTAAAATTGTAGATGGCACTCCACTTCACCGAGTTTGTTCAGCTCGAGAAGGACGGCACGTTGATGTTCGAGAAGGACTTGTTCGAGTTGACCAAGCTGTTAGGTCGCCCCACTCCTGAGTTTAAGGGAGCCCAGGTGGACACTCCCGGTAACGGGAACCTGTCTTGGTTGGTCGAGGGGTCTGTTCGCGGGAACATCAAGTCCCCCGGATCCAAGACACTCATCTTTACCACCATGGATGTCCACTGGGACGACGGACTGTGTCGTTCCATGGAGCGGATGCTATCCCGGCTTTGTGAGGAGCACAAGGCGGAGTTGGTGAACTCTCGTTTCCAGTTCTACGGGAGGCGCACTGCCGACGGACACCCTATTCAGTCCCCTCTACACCCGACGTTCGGAGAGTATATCTTGGACATGGAGATTATGCTCTTTCGCACCCAGGAGGACTTGAGGTGCGCTAGACTTCGGTCTCACTTTGAGCGCCTCTCGCTCAAGGAGAGTCGCGAGAGTGAGGCACAGCTGAAGGAGGAGAAGGTCGCTCTTCTCAAGAAGAGGACCCAGATGAGGAAGACCATAGCGAAGCTCCGCAAGAAGGTGGCAGAGCAGGACGAGCTGATCGAGGATTTGGAGCTCCGTACTGACGAGATGGAGGAGGAGGGCGAGGATCTCCGTAAGGAGAATAACGCTTTCCTCAGTGACGATGACGACTATCTGGAGGAGATGGACTATGAGCAGGAGGATGACGAGGAGGAAGACCCAGAGGAGCCACCCTACCAGTCCGACGCTGACGTATCCGAGCCTGAGGTTCCACCTCAGTAGGCGAGTGACTTGAGTACTACCGCAGGATTAGGTCGACCCCCCTATCGCTAGTAGAGTAGAAGTAGTGGTTCTTTTGGAACTTGTACTATGTACATTAGCTTAAGGGATAGTGTTGTAAGCTTGATGTGATGAACCTTTGATGTGATGCTTGTGCTATATAAGTGTGTGCTAGTCTTGATAATCTGCGTGAAATGTTTCTCCTATAATACTCAATTAATCAATCCCTACACGAAACCAACCTTTTCTTTTTCCCTTGGTCAAAACCTCTTGCTTGTCCCTTATAACCGGTGTTCTTCAGGATGGTGGACACTCGTCGCTCCAACCCGGATGGAGGACCACCACCCCCACCGGAACCAACCACCGCCCAACTTCTTGCGCTTATCATGGAGGAACGCCAAGCTGCTCGGGCAGAGCGTCAAGCTCATATCACTGCCCTGCAGCAGATCGCTGCCGCACACAACAACAACAACAACAACAACAACAACCACCACAATGGCAACGGCAATGGTGAAGGAAATCAGCGATCCACTTTGAGTGACTTTCAGAAGACCAACCCACCCACCTATTCCAAGGGACTTCACCCACTAGAGGCCGATGATTGGCTTCGCACCATCAACAACAACCTAGAAATTGCTGCCGTAGGAGAACCTGAGAAGGTGCTTTATGCAACCCACTACCTTGCTGGACCTGCACGGTCTTGGTGGGAAGCTACCAAGGCTCTCCAGCAAGCCGGTCATGCTATCGGCTGGGCAGAGTTTCAGGAGAAGTTCCGCAAGAAGCACATACCCGGCGGACTTATTGAGAGGAAGAAGGACGAATTCCGCAGGCTGCGGCAGGGAAGCAAGGATGTGGTCGGATACCTGGATGAGTTTACGGACTTATCCCGGTACGCTCCTGATGATACTGACACCGAGAGGAAAAGGATGGAGCGTTTCATGGATGGGCTCCATGATGAACTGCAGTGTGCCCTGGTGATCCACGACTTCCTGGACCTGGAGTCGCTGGTGGACAAGGCTATTCAATTGGAGACCAAACGTAAAACTATGTTCGAGAGTCGCAAGAGAAGGATGATGGCCAAGGAAGGTTCGAGCAGTCAGAAGCCTCGTACCTTTCCACCAACCCCGAAACCAGCTTATCGACCACCACAACCTACACGCCCCAATTTCCCTACTCGTCCCAACAACCCAAATCCAAACACCCCCAGCAACCCAAACAGCTTCAACCGCCCCAACAACCCTACTCGCCCCGGAGGAAACCCCAACAACTTCAACCGCAACGCCAATGTTGTCTGCTTTGACTGTGGCGCTAAGGGCCACTACTCCAGAGAATGCCCCAATCCCAAGAAGAATGGTCCGCGCCCCGATGCACCAGCACCGAACAATGGCCAAGGCCGTAATGGGAACGGCAAGAACCCCGCACCTCGCGGGAATACTGCTGTTGCCAAGGGACGTCTGCACCACATCAATGCAGAGGAAGCCATGGAAGCGCCAGATGTTGTGCTGGGTACGTTCCTTGTCAACTCGGTACCTGCAACTGTTCTGTTTGATTCTGGTGCTACCCATTCCTTTGTTACCCAAGAGTTTGTTGCTAAGGGAGGATTAGTCGGGAACCTTTTACCCAGACCCATGATCATCCAAATCCCTGAATCCACCATAGATACCAAGTCGTATTGCCCGGACGTTTCCCTTGAAATCAAGGGGGAAAAGTTCCTAGTCGACTTAATCATTTTAGGAACCCAAGGAATAGATGTCATACTGGGTATGAACTGGCTAGCCAAGTACCGTGGTCGGATTGACTGCGCCAGAAGAGCTGTATCCCTCACCACCGACAAAGGAGTAGAAGTGGAGTATGTGTCAGAAACCAGTCGACCCCGACCAGGATGCCATGAGGGCATAGCCAGACCCACCCTAGATGAGATCCGTGTTGTTCACCTGTTCCGAGATGTTTTCCCTGAAGAATTGCCTGGTATGCCGCCAGACCGGGATATTGAGTTCATCATTGAACTTATCCCCGGAACAGCTCCTATATCCCAGAGGCCTTATCGGATGAATCCGGAAGAACTGGTTGAGTTGAAGAAGCAGTTAGCAGATATGCTCAGCAAAGGACTTATTCGCCCAAGTGCTTCACCCTGGGGATCACCCATTATTTTTGTGGATAAGAGGGACGGTACCACACGCCTGTGTGTGGATTATCGCAAGTTAAATGATGTGACCATTAAGAACAAGTATCCCCTTCCTAAGATCGAGGATCTGTTCGATCAAATGAACGGAGCCCGAGTCTTTTCCAAGATCGATCTTCGGTCAGGGTATCATCAGTTAAAAATCCGAGAGACAGACATTCCCAAGACTGCCTTCACCACCCGTTACGGTTTATTTGAGTACACCGTAATGTCCTTTGGTCTGACCAATGCCCCAGCCTATTTCATGAATCTCATGAACAAGATCTTCATGGAGTATCTTGACAAGTTCGTGGTAGTTTTCCTCGATGACATCCTTATTTACTCCAAAACCGAAGAAGAGCATGCTGAACATCTGCGTCTAGTTTTAGCAACCCTCCGAGAACACCAGTTGTATGCCAAGTTTAGCAAGTGTGAGTTTTGGCTCAGTGAAGTAGCATTTCTCGGACATGTTGTGTCCGCGGGAGGAATTTCTGTTGACCCAGAGAAGATCCAAGCCATTGTGAACTGGGAAGCCCCAACTAGTGTGACTGAAATCCGAAGCTTTCTCGGATTAGCGGGTTACTACCGCAAGTTCGTTGAAGGATTCTCCAGTTTAGCCAAACCCCTGACCCAACTGCTGAAAAAGGACAAGAAGTTTGAATGGACTCAGAAGTGTGAGGATAGTTTCCAGGAATTGAAGAAGAGATTGACCTCAACCCCTGTCCTGATTATGCCAGACGTCACCAAGAGTTTCGACGTGTATTGCGATGCATCACGCCTCGGACTTGGTTGCGTTCTGATGCAAGAAGGCAAGGTGGTATCGTATCTGTCTCGGCAGTTGCGACCACATGAAGAGAATTACCCAACCCATGACCTGGAGTTAGCCGCTGTTGTTCTTGCTCTGAAAACATGGCGCTCCTATCTTGCGGGACATCGTTGCGAGATCTATACAGATCACAAGAGCTTGAAGTATATCTTCACCCAGAAGGAGTTAAACCTGCGACAGAGAAGGTGGATGGAATTAATCAAGGATTATGATATCGGTATCCATTATCACCCTGGGAAGGCTAACATAGTTGCCGATGCCCTTAGTCGCAAACCCTGCACCCTGAATGCCCTGATCCAAACAGAACAACCAGCCCTGTTCAGAGAGTTCAAGGATTTTGGACTAGAGCTTGTTAGCCATGGATATCTTGCCAACTTAGAGTTAACCCCAACCTTGATGGACCAAATCAAGGAAGCCCAGAAAGGACATGAAAGTATAGAAGGGATCAAGAAGAAAATTTCTCTCGGTAAAGCGCCTGGTTTTACCGAAGATGCTGAAGGAGTGCTGAGATACCAGGATCGTATCTGTGTCCCCAGCATCACGGAGCTTAAAGAGTTAATCCTGAAGGAAGCCCACGAGACCCCCTATTCGATCCACCCTGGCGGAACCAAAATGTATCAAGACCTTCGTGAGAAATTTTGGTGGCACGGAATGAAGCGAGAGATTGGTGTTTTTGTAGCCAAGTGTGATATCTGTCAGCGAGTCAAGGCTGAACATCAGCGACCCGCTGGATTGCTTCAACCCTTGAAAATTCCCGAGTGGAAGTGGGATGAGATTGGAATGGATTTTATCACCGGACTTCCGAGGTCCAACAGAGGCCATGACTCAATTTGGGTCATCGTTGATAGACTGACCAAGGTTGCCCATTTCATTCCCGTCCATACCACCTATCGGGGAAATCAGTTGGCAGACCTGTATATTTCCAGAATAGTAAGCCTGCATGGTGTGCCTAAGAGGATTGTATCGGATAGAGGCACACAATTCACCTCAAGGTTCTGGAAAGCCTTACACGAAGCCCTCGGAACCAAGTTAGCATTTAGCACAGCTTATCATCCCCAGACCGGAGGCCAAACTGAAAGAGTGAACCAGATATTGGAGGACATGCTTCGCGCGTGTGTTCTATCCTATGGATCCAAGTGGGAAGATTGTCTTCCATTTGCAGAGTTCTCCTACAACAATAGTTACCAGTCTAGTCTGCAAATGGCACCTTTTGAAGCCCTATACGGCAGGAAGTGTCGTACGCCCCTGAATTGGTCCGACACCGGAGAAGGCAAATTATTTGGACCAGATACCCTCCGTGAGGCAGAGGAACAAGTTCAACTTATCCGTGAGCGACTCAAAACTGCCCAATCCCGTCAGAAGAGCTACGCTGACAACAGACGACGTGATGTCACTTTCAGTATCGGAGATTATGTCTACCTCCGAGTGACACCTCTTAAAGGAATGCAGCGTTTCCATGTCAAAGGAAAGTTGGCACCAAGATATATAGGACCCTTTAAGATCCTTTCCCGTCGTGGTGAAGTGTCTTATCAACTGGAGTTGCCTCAAGAGTTAGCAGATTACCACGATGTCTTCCACATTTCACTGCTCCGAAAATGTCTTGAAGTTCCTGACCAGCCTGATGTTTTCAAAAACATCGACCACCATTCCATCGACCTAAATCAAGATCTGACTTATAGTGAGCAACCCATCAAGATTCTCGACGAGGATGTTCGCCTCACCCGTAGGCGAGCAATCAAGTTCTACAAGGTCCAGTGGACTAACCACTCTGAAGATGAAGCCACGTGGGAACGTGAGGACTATCTTAGAAGTGAATTCCCGAACCTCTTTAGTACCCAGACCTAGCAAATCTCGGGACGAGATTTATTTTAAGGGGGGGAGGATTTGTAACATCCCAAATATTAATATAAATTATTAATGCAGAAATGTGGGCCAACAAAAACTTTTCTTATAAATTGGTATATGTTTGTTTCATGATTATTGTTTGTTATGCTTTGCTTGCAAGATTGTTGGATTCTAACTCTAATTACAAAATTGAGGAAAAGAAAATAAACAAAACAAAATATAAAACAATACCAACAATATGGCACATGTCACCCTATTTATCCCCAAATTAAGAAATCCATTTATTTTCCAAACCAAATTTAGTGGAGTGACAATATGGACACTCCTATTTTATTCCCCACCCTTTTATCCTCTTCACATATTCAATTCAAAAACTTAAATTCAAATTTATATTTCCTTCTTTACCAAATTCAAAACACAAAGTGTGCTATCTTGCACTGGCCCCATAAACAAACAAATAGCTCAACAAACCTTAATAAATATATGTGAAGCAAGTTATGAAAGAAAAATTCAAAAATTTGAAATTAAATTTGGTTCGGACAATTCGCCGAACACCTGGTGGGTGCCGCCCAGGGAACAGGCCGCCGGCACGCACGTCGCCGTGTCGGCGCGGTGGAAGAAGAGGTGTCGACGCCGAAGGCCTCGCGCCGTGCCCCCCCCCCCCCCCTCTCTCCCTCGCTCTCCTGCCTCCTTGGACGCCGACACCGGCACCCACAGCTCCCCGCCTCCTCCTGGCACGCGCCCGTGCCGCCGCTCGACATGGCCGGCCCGCCGACACCGCGGCCGACCTCGCCGCCCCACGACAGCCCACGCCAGGCCCCCCCCTCTCTTCTTCACCCCTCTGCTCCCTCTCCGCACAGCAGGACGCACCGCAGCAACCCGCAACCGCAGCGTCCGCGACACGCAGTGCACGCCGTGCGCCGCCCGAGCGCCCTCACTGCCGTCCCCCACTCCGAGCACGCGCAGCTCGCCTCCACGCGTCAACCGTGTCCCTCTGCACGCCAACACCATCGCCGCACCTCGCCGCCTCCTATGGCGAGCCCTAGCCCCCTCTGAATCGCCCGAACGCCGTGACCACCGTGCGCCGGACCGCCGGTATAAATACCCCGCCGAGCCTCGACATTTCTCCACACCTCGCCACCACCTCTCCCCCCTCACACCACCCCCTCTTGTGCACCGCCTGGAGGGCGGAGCCTTCGCCGCCAAGCCTCGACCACCGAGGCCATCCGTCGAGCTCGCCGTGCCGAGGTAGACGACGACCACGGCCACGCCGTGCTGGCCTCCCTTTCTCTCCTCTCTGGCCCGCATCCTCTTCTCCATTACCGCCTCACTCACCCGGTCCCTTTTCCCCTCTGATTCGTGCCCAGGAGCGAAGCAGCGGACTCGCCGGAGTTGGAGCACGGCCGCGGACGGAGGAGCTTCACGCCGTCGACGCCAGGAGCCTCCCCAGCCCGCGCCACCTCGCCCACGAGTTTCCTCGAGCCGCCGCACCCCTCCTGCATCATCGCCACGTCCTCCCGAGCCCCTAGGTGAGCACTCCGTCCACCTCGCCGTCGCCGGAGCCGCGGCGCCGCCCGATTTAGGTCGTCGCCGACGCGCTCAATCTCGGCCGTTAGATCACAGATCTACGGTAGCTTACCGGTTCGGTTAAATTAGTCGCTGACGTGCGGACCCCACGCGTCAGGTTTAAATGGAAACCGCGCGCGCGCCGCAGTCGCTGGCCAGTGGGCCCCCCTGTCAGGATTTTCAACATTATCCACTCTGGGTTAATTATTCGAATTTAGGTTTAATTCAAAACCAGTACTGAACTCAGTTTTAGAAAATTCATAACTTTAGATTTACAACTCCAAATTGAACAAATCAAATTGTTCTGAATAGGTTATGAAATTCTCTATCCAACTAAACTAGTTTCACTCCATTTGGGTATAGAATAAAAATACAATATTCAAAATACAGTAGCATGTCTAAATTCTAAACTTGGTTGTTTCTGATGCTCTGTTAATCCAAATTAGTTGAAACCAATTTTATTAGATCACATTTAACCATGGTTAGTCAATCCTAAAAGGGTTTAATTTTTAGATGAACATAATTTAAATAATAGCCAAAACTTTATTAATTAGCTTCTGGATTCAAAACATGGTGTAGGGAGTTTGATAACTCCAATTGATCCAAATCCAATTGTGTTGGATTCTACACATCAGTAGCTATCTGTAGAATTTTAGTTTGTATTTTTGTGACCACCAGAACTTAAACTATGCAATTAAACTTATGTGACTAGTTTCTGCCCAAATTAGGATATGATTAAATACTAGTTAATTCAACTAAATTGGATTCAAGTCACAATGTTTGATGCATGGAGTGGTTAGATAAAGTGAGTACGCTTGTGTTGCTGTGGTGATTGATTTGGATAGGCTAGTGATTGTTTGTATTGCTTGATTGTGTATTAGACGAGAACGTTGTCGAGTACATCGAGGAGGAAGGATTTGTGGAACCTGAAGACCAAGACCAAGACCACTTCGTTGAGCAAGGCAAGCTACTCTCTGAGCTCGCACATAACTCATGCACCTAGATTTACCAAGTCATTTTTCCAAAAACAAAGGTTTATGAAAACCCTTTTTCCAAAGTATACATAGATTATTTTGCCACCCTATGTAGAAATTATGATGAAACTATAGGATGGAAAAATCAGTGTTGTTTTATTCAAACTCCTTTAAAAACCTGGTGTGGATGTATAGCACCAAGATGTGGTGTTGAAATAAGGAAATGGAGAAAGATGGTTTTAAGAAAAGCACATTGTGTCCTAGTACTCAGTCAAGCAACCGATACTCCGTGCGACCACATTTACCCACCTATGGGAAAGGGCTTAGTCATATAGTTTGCTCTTATTAGTATGGGACACTGCATCAACGGAGATGACTCCGTTATGCATGAGGGAATGGTTTGGTGACCTACCCCTGACCTGGGTCCTCGCTCAAACTCTATGAGTAGATAAGGAGGAGGATAGAAGGATGTCCCCTATACACCGCCAGATAAAACCTATGAGTCCTCACACTTAGATTCCGACGGGCTGGGTTAAGTGTCGATGGAAGGTATCATAGGGGCAGGATCCTATACTAGCATGAGCAAAGGACAGACTAGGATCGGTGACTCAATTTCGCATACCCCTGGTATGGCGAGACGTGGCAGACACGAGGAGTTGTCGGATGGGTGTGGGAAAAGCGTGCTACCTCTGCAGAGGGTTAAAACTATTCGAATAGCCGAGTCCTCGGATATGGACAGTTGAAAGGCCCTACTTTGACCATGTGCAAGATTTGAAAAAGAATTGTGTTTTCAAAAGAAAGGGAGTTGGTGGAATGATCCATATACCTATGCCAAAGGATTTGGTATGAGGTTGTTGGAGATTGGTACCATGAAGGACTATGGTTGGAAAAAGGAGGAGTTTTGAAGAAACTGATACTCATGGGATACCAGGAATAGTTATAATCTTCTTACCTTCTTCAACAAAGATACAGAGGTGTTTTAAATAAATAAAAGTGTGAAACTAAAAATGAGACTAGTGCACTCATGTTGGAGTAGTTTGCGAGTACATTCCAATGTACTCATACTAGCTTGCCTCTGGCTATTGTCGTAGCCAGACTTGGAGGAGTATTACGCCCAGGAGGAGTATGGCGACATCTACGCCAACTAAGGATCTTCTCAAGTCGACTGCCTGTCGGGTCGTCGTTAGTTTTTGGTTGTCTACTACGTTTAAGTTCCGCTGCTTATGTTGATTTGGCCCTAGAAGGCACCTGTGTAAGACTTGGTCTATATGACCTGTTATGTAAGACTTATCCCGGTATTGTAATGGATGTAAACTTTGGTATTCAGTTCGGATTATGTGCAACGACAGACTGATCATGGGATCGTTGTGTTAAGCATAATCGGGTATTTCGGACCGTTAGTCCGGGGTCCCCACATTTATAAGCTCACCTGAGTGTGATATTGTTCGCTGCAATTTATTCATCATGGGAAGAGCTTTTTTTTTTAATTTTCCACGTATATTAAACCAACAAAGAGTACACGAGTACATTGATTATAAAATCAAAGCTAAAATAGACTTGCAAATCTATGAGATCTTCAAGCCCTTTCTTCATCCATGACACGAACTTGTACTTTTCTGAAGGCAGCCGTAGAACAACGCCAAAACCACCAAACCACACACCTGCGAATACCACCGAAGGTTCTATCTTTTTAATTTTGAGCCGCAATGCCAAGGCTTTGTGCATGCACGCAGCCATTAAATTAATGAAGCAACATCGGCAATAGCACCACCACTGATATTCCAGGGACAAATAACCGAGCCACTTTGTCGATGACGCTGGGAGCCGAGAGAACGAATCACCATTGCCGAAGACGTAGAAGCCGGGATAGATAACGCGAGGACAAACCTCCTCGCGGCAACCATGAGAAACAATCCAAGATTGATCTGGTGAAGCAAGATCTGAAAAACCATACCTAGACAACTTTAATCTTCCAAAGCCACCATTGACGTCGAGAAGGAGATCTCGCAGACGACTGAAGCGCAGAAGATAACTTATTGCAAACGATGCCATCTTCATTGACAAACAAGACAATAACCAAAACAAAGATCTAACATTAAGGACCCTTGTATAGCGCCCTGCGCAGGTCCGAGGTCCCCACCCCTCCTAGTGCCAGAGCGGCACCTAGAGGAGGTGAGGACCCGTCAATTCGTAGAAGAAGATGTTGATAAAGTTGCATATGACGCCGGCCATGTAATACCATCCACTACAAGAAAAGGTACAACTCTGAGTACCGCCGCTGCTCTTGATTCACCGTCTGTTTTGAGTAAACTTATTACACCACCACAAGCTACACGCACTGTAACTCCTGCTGAATCTGAAATTACTTTTGATGATGCTTCTACTGTTCTTGATGAAACTGGTTCATTAGGTCCATTTTTAGATGCTACAATTGCTAGATCTAAACAACTTGAAAATGCTGAAATTCCTAATGAAAATCCATTTACTCCTGTTGATTCAACTGAGTTGAGAGACCATACTAGTGATGATCTTGAGGACACTTATGTGGAAATTGATGATGATTTTATTGATGAATGCCATGCTACTACTGGTGCAAGTAATATTAAAAATCTTCTCGCAAAACATGTTGTTATATATAAATTGTCTCCTGATGCTAAATTTGCTACATCTCTCATAGATATTAAAGATAAGGATTATGATTTCTCTCTTGATTTGGCACACATATCTATTGTTGAGAAAGAACCTTTTTGTGGAACCGAAAATGAAAGTGCTGTAAAACACATGAATGAGCTCTCTACTTTGAGTAAATTATTTTCTGATGACATAAAGAAACGCACCTACTTTTTTACTAAAATATTTCCTTTCTCATTAAAAGGTGAAGCTAAAACTTGGTATAATAATTTGTCTCCTGGTTCTGTTACTAGTACTATTGGTTTGCTTAATGCCTTCTTTCAGAAATATTTTCCTGCTAGTGCTCAACATGCTGCCTTGCTGAGAATTTATAACTTTGAACAAAATGAAGGAGAGAAATTGCCTGAATCTTGGGCAAGGTTTTGCTCTCTACTTAGGGCTCGGCCTGAACATGACTTAGAGAAAAATGAACTTCTTGATTTATTTTATAGTGGACTAACTGTTGAATCCAGGACATACTTGAATAGTTGTGCTGGTTGTGTTTTCAGGAAAAGAACTCCCTATGAAGCTGAGGAATTAATGGCTAAAATAAGCCAGAATCATGATGATTGGACTACACCTGAGCCGACTCCAACCCCAATACCAACACCAAAGAAGAGAGGTATAATTGAATTAAATGATGAAGTGATGAAGGAAGCCAAGAAATCTTTTAAAGACGGGGGTATTAAATCTGAAGATGTGAAGAACTTACCACCCATAGAAGAATTATGTAAGCCAATTCCCCACTTATCCGTAATTGAGGTACTCTCTCTCCAAAGGTTTGATGATAGAGATATTCCTTACTCTAAGCCTCCTGCTCAGTGCTTAGATGAATTTGTTGGTTTTATTGTTAAGCAAGGTAACTTTAATATGAGGGTAGAGAATCATTTAATGGAAAATTCTTGAGCTATTAGTAAATTGTATGATATTGTGGATAGAACCTCTAATGATGTTAAAATACTTATTAAACATTTTCGTATGCTTCAAACTCAAATTGATCAACTCACTAAAGTGCAAAAAGATTTGTTATTAAATGTTTCTAAAGATAAAGAGAAACATGTTTGTGAAGTAACAACTAGAGGAGGAATTTCTACTCAGGATCCATTATATCATGGGGGACATCCTAAAAGAATTGAACAAGATTCTCAACGAGTTAAAGAAACTAGTGCCCCTTCTAAGAAAAAGAAGAAGAAACATAAAACTGTTGAAGAATCCTCTAAACTTCTTAATGATCCTAATAGTATATCTATTTCTGATGCTGAAACTGAAAGTGGTAATGAACATAACAATGATAATGATAAGAATGAAGCTTCAGATAAAGAAGAGATTGAGGAAAAACATTCTAAAAATAAAAAGTATACTAAGGAAGATTTTATTGCTAAGAAACATGGTAGTGAGAGAGAACCTTGGGTCCAAAAACAAATGTCTTTTCCTGCTAAGAAACTTAAGTCTAAAGAAGAAGAACACTATAATAAATTTTGTGATTGGATGAAACCTTTGTTCTTACAAATTCCTTTGACTGATGCTATTAAATTGCCTCCTTATTCAAAATATATGAAAGATATTGTTTCTAACAAAAGGAAAATTCCTAATGAGGAAATTTCTACTATGCTTGCTAATTATTCTTTCAATGGCAAGGTTCCAAAGAAGTTGGGAGATCCAGGTATACCCACCATTCCTTGCTCTATCAGAAATAATTATGTTAGAACTACTCTATGTGATTTGGGAGCAGGAGTTAGTCTTATGCCTTTCTCTCTTTATAAGAGACTTTATTTGTATAAATTGATACCAACTGATATATCTTTGCAAATGGCTGATAAATCTACTGCTGTTCCTGTTGGCATTTGTGAGGATGTTCCTGTTCAAGTGGCTAATAATTGTTTGATATTAACTAATTTTGTTGTTCTTGAAATGCCTGAGGATGATAATATGTCTATTATTCTTGGGAGATCTTTTCTAAATACTGCAGGTGTTGTTATTGAGTGCAACAAAGAAAAAGTGACTTTCAATGTAAATGACAAAGAGCATACTGTTTATTTCCCCAAGAAGATGGATAAAATATTTGGAGTCAATACAATTACTAATTTGAGGTCTATTAAAGTGGGAAGTCTTGATTGCCCTATATATGATAATAAAGAAGGATATCAAAGTATTATGATTGGATCCATATCAATACAATATAAGTTAACATGATTGTCTCATGAGGTTTAAATCCTTTGTGTCACATAAAATTTATTTGGTAGCAAGACTTGATCAACCTTGTTAACAAATATATTTTAAATGCATGGAGGTGCTAAACAACATTTTTATTCTTCATCCTTGTTTTTCCTACTGTAATACTATTTAGTTTGCATAGTTTTAGTTTAATATGATTTTGAAAAACATTTTTCATACACTGAATTTCATATCTTAAATAACAGAAAATGTCCAGAATTAAAAGTTTTCAAAAATTAAAAAAAATTATACCACTGGTCCTATTTTTTCTAGGGGGAACCTGAGAGTACCAGACGATGACCATGGGGACCCACCAGGCCACCACACCACATGGTGGCGCTGCAGGCCCTTGGTCGCGCCGTGGCCTGGTGTGAGCCCACCTGGCCCCTCCACTTACTCTCCTTCCTCCCCTTGCTTTCTCTCTCCCGACCAAACACACCCACCTTGCTCAAACCCGTGTTCTTGTTGTTCTTGCCCGTGGAATTTCGATCTCCTTGCTTAGCCCATCTTTGCTGCTGAGATTTGGGGCATTTGCTCTCTGGTATGTGACTCCTCCGATCATCCAAGTAGAATTTTGTTTAGTGGATTATATCTTGAGTATTTTGCTGCTGTAGGTGTCATGTTAAGCGAGTTTAAATGCTTGTTCTATGTTAGTATAACTAGTTTTCATGCATGGTTAAGCCTCTAGCAAGTCACTATAGTAGTTCCCTTCATTTAGTTGACTCAAAATCAATTTTTATGATAGTTGTTAAAAATTTCAGAACATGAAGTCATGGGAGTCCACCGTGAAGAGCGTGTATTTCCCGCTGCTTATCCATGCTCAGAATTCATGAATGCTGCAGTGATTTTGCAGGATGTTCAAACTCTAATCTCTAATGCAAGATTGGAATATTTTGTTGTTGGTGAACCTAACCAATATGCAAAACTAGCTATGTCTGTGGTGTAGGATTTTACTTGTAACTTGTCCTCATCTAACCCCATGGTTCACTACAAAATTTACAAAAAAACTGTCAGCTTGCCCTTTGATGATTTCTGTGCAGCAATTAGGGTGCCACAATGGGGATCGCGAGAGAAGGCGAAGGAGAAGCCCAAGCCGTTGATGGACTTGTACAAAGACATCTGTCAAGGAAGAAGCTTCTCAAAAGACAGTGGTAAAATTCGAAGTATTCAACTCCCATCCATTCGATATTTTGCTTACTTCATTACCAAGTGCGTTCTTGCTAGGAAAGTTGCAAGTAAATTATTTGTGCATGACTTGGTCTTTCTAGCTGCTGCTTTGCATCGTGATAGAACTTATAATTTGGGTGCATTGATAGCTTACCGTCTTGCTACTAACCGCGATGATGTGGTTATACCCAACGGGTATACCCACTCGGTGACAAGGAGTCCTGATATACTGGAAGGCCCACCCGATGGCCCATAAACAAGATAGCACAAAGAAGGCGCAATGCGTCCCAATAAGGAAGGAGTGTGGCTCAAGGCATGAGCTAACGTACCGACTTAGGACTTAGCTTATCTGTAAATCGGCTTGTATTTGAACTCCTGAGACCTGGCTTCCTATATAAAGGCCAGGAGGGGGTCGGTAGAAGCTACGCAATCTAATAGCCAGAAATCCTAGCAAGCCTTCGACTCGCCGGTACGCCATTGTAGCTACCTTGTAACACAGAGATCAATAATCAGACAAGCAGGAGTAGGGTATTATCCTCCGGGAGCCTAAACCTGGGTAAATCCTTGCTTGTCAGCCGTCCGGAATCACCAACGTCCGTACAATCTTCCACCCGATACAACCCAGGGTATCTTACCATGGGATTTGCCGAGTTCATAGCTCGTGAATTAGCGCCGTCTGTGGGAAGAACATGCGTTGGATCTATGGTTTCGGCGGCTTCGTCGACTTCATCTTCATCTTCTCCGACTCGGAACTCGCCAGATCAACGGAAGCCGTATACCCTCGGCACCTTCGACTTCCTCCCGCACTCGGAATCCGAGCGACCAGCGTTCGCGGAGATACACTCAGGTATGGATCTGACGTTTGGCGGCTTCCATTTTCTTGTCAACCAGTGGGGCACGCTCTATGTGTCAAGTCCTACCCGGCCTCCGAGGTCGGAAGCCGCGATCGCATCTGCGCCGAACTTCATCGACTCCGAACGCCATCGACTTCGCGCCTTCATCGACTTCGGACACCATCGACTTCACGCCTTCATCGACTTCGTCCATCATCGACTTCGCGCCTTCATCGACTGAGGGCTCCGACGTCACTTGATACTGCTCCGACTGCGCTATCTTCCAGGTGGCAACCGTTCTGCGCGGCGTCAACTGTGCATCAAGTGATGATGGCAATCGCCACGACGAGGGTCGCAACGCGCGTAACCGACCATCCAGCCAAGTATTCATAGTAGCGCAAAACAGCGCACCAGGTGCCTTTGCAATACCACCGCAACACAAGGAACCCGAGCCTGTCGAGTACCCGTTGATAGTTCGGTTGAACGCTGACACGAAGCTTTCCATCACGGAGGAGATGGCGATCAGAATCCAGGACGTTGTCAACAACGGTACCGTGTTGCCAGAAGACTCCCCCAGGGACGACTTATTAGCATATCGGTATTTGCTGCGCAAGAAAAATCTAGAGTTGATCGAGATGCAGCGCGAACTCAACGAGAGACAGTTAAGAGCAGACTCAGCCAGTGCAAAGTGAGCGGCGAACTCTTCGTCTTACTCGACAAGAGAGGAGCCGCGAACAGCAGAGCACGTGAGAACTCGCACTCGAATGCCCCAAACCGGTTTAGAGCCAACAAACATTAGACAGAGGTTTATGACGATTGCAGACGACAGCATACCAGTGCCATAGACGACCGCAGCAGCAGTCGCCTCGGTCGTGACTTACCTGCGATCCACTTTGCCTCATGTGGGTGACCCACGTTATGGTCTACATCGGGCACAGATAGACGCCCTAGGGAATGTCGGGACAGCATTGGTGCCAACCGCCACCACACCAGGTCGCCCTGGGATCAGCCCTGGGCAAAATCCGCCGAACACCGGCACTCGAGCAAACGGCAACAGGCCACGAGACATACCGGCACTCCTAATAGGAAAGGCGCACACAATGGCACTCGGTATCACGCCGATCATGACCAAGAAGAGCCAGAAGGGAGCAGGTCCAGACGCCGTCGCCGCGAGAGAAGCAGGTCCAGGCAGCGCCATCGCAGCAGGGACGAAACAGAAGAAGAGCGAGCCACTCGACGTCACCGCGAGAGAGAAGAACGCCGTCGCGATAGAGAGGATCGCCGACAGCAAATACGCGCCGTAGGTTTCCAACACGACTACATGGAGGAAGGCGTCGACGCTCGAGATATCATTCTCAGAGGACAATAAACAGGCGCATGCACCAGCGAAGGCATCGTAGTTGCACCCCAGGCTCCAGTCGAAGCAGTTCGTATACGTAGTTGGAAGTTGAGCCTTGTGGAGCCTTGTGCTTCACGGCTGCCGTCCGAGAGACTCGTATGCCAAAGAGATTCAAGCTCACATCCGAAACCCCCAAGTACGATGGCAGTCAGGAACCGTCGGCTTGGTTGGAGGATTATAGAACTGCAGTAGCCTGCCAGCGAGGAAACACCACGACCGCCATGCGATACATAGAGCTAATGCTCACGGGATCAGCCCGCGCTTGGCTCAGAAATTTGCCCCGCGGTTCTTACGGAACATGGGACTCCTTTTGTAACGATTTCAAGAGGAACTTTTCGTCCACCTTCACGAGACCCGCGTCATTCCAGCATCTCAGAGCATGCAAACAAAAGACTGGCGAATCTCTTCGCGAGTATATCTAGCGGTGGACTACCATGAAAAACTCAGGCGCAAACATATCAGAGGACAACGACATATTTGCTTTCATCCAGGGAGTCAAGCGCAACGACCTCCAGGAGGCGCTCAGTCGCGAGAACCCCAAGACAATCGCACATCTAATGGAAATAGCTAACAAGTGGGCCGATGGAGAGGACTCTGTCAGATCTGATAGACCACCATCACCCGAAGTAGACCGCCAGCAGAGCAACTGGGGCGCCGGAGCTGGCCTGACAGGCGCAATAGGCAGAGACCTTATGGCGAGGTGGACGAAGTCGAGCAAGTCGCCGCGGGCTTCCAGGACAATCGCAGTCGCAATAGCACCCAACAGGGGGACGCTCAACGTGAAGACCGCAGTGATAGGACCCGCGATGACAGAAACCACGACGATGGGAATCGAAGATGCGAGTGGAGACCTAGAGGGACCCGAAGAGAGGAGCGTCCATACCGAACCCCGGCTGAACAACTCAACGACCCATGTAAGATGCACTTATTCAGGGGGGACGACGGCAAGATGACGGCAATCACCTTCTCAAAGACTGCCGTGATTTTATAGCAATCCAGGCCGAGATGCGCAGAACCGCAGGCTTGCCACGAGTCTGCCAGCACCTGAGGGACCACCTCCACCGCCAGCAGGGCACATCGCATGGGCAATCCAGCTATGCCAGCGCTAGGAGGATTCAGCCACGGCGCAAGACCAGTACCCACAAACTAGAGGCTCCATGTACATGATACAGAATGGACGCCCCTCGAACCGGTGCCAGAAGTTAATCAGTCGACAGGTTCATCTAGCCACCATGGTACCGCCTGCCGCTCCAGAGTACCTCAAGGGGTCAGAGACTCCAATCAGTTTCATTCGTGAGGATCACCCTCCGCGAGTACAGCGGCTGGGACATGCTTCTTTGGTCCTGCACGCTCTCGGAGTATTCAGGATGAGAAAGGTCTTCATGGACGTGGGCAGTGGTATCAACATCATCTTCGTAGACACCTTGCTCAACATGAACCTGTCAATCACCAACCTGAAGCCGTTCGACAACACCTTCCACGGCATAGTGCCGGGCAAAGCAGTATATCCTTTGGGTACCATTTTACTCGAGCTCGTTTTTGGCGAGGCGGATCACTTCAGAAAAGAGAATATCGAGTTCGAGGTCGACGACTGGAAATCTCAGTACCACGTCATCCTCGGACGTCCGGCGTTTGCGCGGTTTATGCAGTGCCACATTATGCGTACCTCATGCTCAAACTGCCCGGACCCAAAGGAATCATAACAGTGTGTGGCGACTTCCGCAAGTCAGATAATTGTGACAAAGAGTTCAGCAAGATATCCGAATCTTTCGGCGCGCAAGAACAGCTTGCAGAAATAGCTCTGGACAACGATCGCACCTCGTTCCCTGAAAGCAAGAAACCCGCACTCGAAAATTCTTTCAGTGCGAAGAATGACACGAGGGCTCATCAGGTGCATCCAACGGACGCGAACAAGACGGTCCTCGTATCATCAGGTTTAACTCAAGCATAGGAAGGCGCACTCGTTGAGTTCCTCCGTGAGCACTGAGAGATTTTCGCCTGGAATCCAACGGATATGCCAGGTGTCCCCAGGGAACTCGCCGAGCACGACTTACAAATTTATCCAGGCATGAAACCAGTAAAGCAGACGATGCGACGATTGTCCGAGCCAAAGCGATTGGCAGTCGGGAGAGAGATTGACAGGTTTTTAGATGCCAAGTTCATTCGAGAGCTCAAGAAGTCCGACTGGGTCGCAAACCCAGTTCTCGTGCCAAAGAAAGGGGTAAAAAACGCTCGCATGTGTATTGACTTCACGTCACTCAACAAGTGTTGCCCCAAAGATCACTTTCCTCTGCCGAGGATAGATCAGATAGCAGACTCTACTGCTGGTTGCGAGCCCATCTTGTTTCTGGACGCCTACTCGGGATACCAGCAGATTCAGATGAAAAAAGAAGACAAGGAGAAAACCGCATTCATCACCCCTCACGGCGTATACTGCTATACAGAGATGACCTTTGGGCTGAAGAACGCGGGTGCGACTTACCAGCGCATGATGCAGAACTGCTTGAAGGATCAGATTGGCCGAAATTTTCAAGTCTACATCGACGACATCGTCGTTAAGACTCGCAAAGTGGATACGTTAATTGATGATTTATGCGAGACCTTCCTCGCGCTCGACAAAAGCCGGATCAAGCTTAACCCTACTAAATGCGTATTTGGTGTGCCATCAGGGCAAATATTGGGTTACCTGGTGTCCGCCAGGGGCATCGAGGCTGACCCTGAGAAAATACAGGCTATCTTGCAGATGCCGGAGCCGACAAAGCTCTGTGAAGTACAGGGGCTAGCAGGAAGAATAGCAGCTTTAAGCAGATTTATTAGTCGGATGGGCGAGAAGGCTCTCCCTTTTTATCAATTGATGAAGAAAACAGATAAGTTCGAGTGGGCCGCCGAAGCACGGGCAGCTTTTGCCGATTTGAAATGCATGCTCACCAACCCACCCGTGCTTGTGGCGCCTCGTGAGCAGGAAACCCTCTACCTATACATAGCAGCCACCAACAGGGTGGTTAGCTCGGTACTCGTAGTCGAGAGACCCGAAGAAGGAAAAACACAGCCCGTACAGCGACATGTTTATTACCTCAGCGAGGTATTGTCCCTTTCTAAAGAGCGCTACCCGCACTATCAGAAGCTCGCGTATGGCGTGTTCATGGCAAGTCGCAAGGTCGTGCACGACTTCACGGAGCACGCTATAGTGGTGGTGAGCAGCGCCCCACTAGCCGACATTCTGAACAATTCCATGGCAACTGGGCGAGTAGCCAAGTGGAGCATCGAGCTCGGACCCAGAGACATCACTTATAGGCACCCGAAGGCCATCAAGGCCCAGGTCCTCCCAGACTTCACGACTCAATGGATTGAAGCGCAACTCCCGCACGTTCCTGATTTGTCCAATTCCTGGACAATGTATTTTGACGGGTCCAAAAGACACGACGGGGCAGGAGCCGGCGTCATCCTCACATCACCCAAAGAATACAAGCTACGCTACGTACTACAGATGGATTTTGTCGGCCCAGTGGAATCCAGGGTGTGCAGGGCCCACTCTCCACAGCCCTCGCACGCAACGGTATCAAAAGATGACTAAGGACCAAGCCGAACGCTTGAAGAGACTCTCGAGGCGAGAAGCCCTCGAGAGGGCTTGAAGGGGCAGCGAAGGCCTGAAGAGCCCCCCCCCCCCCCCCCCCCCGCGACTGCCTCTCTACAAGGCTCTCTCCCCTGGAGAGGAGTCAACGCAAATCCCTCCACAAGGCCGCCCAGGCCCTGTGGAGATACTTCGGTACGAAGCAATCGCCGCAGAGCGCACATGGCCTCTGCCGCGGCCGCAAAGTGACACGCGCGCCTACGCGCGGTGACGACGGCGCTGCAGTTGCCATTCTGGTGATTAAAGGAGTCAACAAAGCTGTGCCCCCCCGCGCCGGACTACGAAGCTTTCCCCATTGGTGATAAAGCGGATGGCCGGCGCTACGCTCCAACGACGACGTCACCGTCGGCGCCCCCACGATCTCTGTGACACCAGCTGGCCGTCTTACGCTGACGGTGGTCTTCCTGCCACAAGGGCAAGCTTTGCGACCATGGACCGAGTCCATGGACAGCCGGCTGCGGTGCACCCCGCCCCTCTGTTTCGTCGCCATGTGGGAACCCTTCCGCTGCGCAGGCCGCAGGGATGAGGCCCGAGGCGCCTATAAAAGGGGAGGGAGCACCTCCGTGGCAAGGGATCGATGACCCGGAGCATAAGCACTCTACCATAGCATAGCTTAGCCCAACTGAGTCAAGGAGGAAGAAGACCCTAGAGTTCCCTCCTTGAGCTCCGCACTGCCATAAGAGAGCCCTCGGCAAGCTCATTGCATTGTACCCTCTGCAGTGCAATACAGACAAGCAGGAGTAGCGGTGTTACCTCCTCCCGAGGGCCGTGAACCTGGGTACGGGCTGGTGTTCATCTCTGTCGTGATGTCCCTCCTCAGGCTCGACGAGCACCGTCGCCGTGCCGGTTGAGGGTTGTTTGACCTCCGCGTTCAGTCCCACTTCGAACAACTCTTCAGAGTGTGACCACCCCTGTCTCGTGGGAGTCACTCTCCGACATTGTGCGCGCCAGGTAGGGGATTGAGGCGCGTCTTCAAACTTCAACCAGCCTCCGCGCCATGACGGACACCCGCACGACACCCGCCATTAGGCGCGCACCTGACATGGCCCATACTGAGCCCGGCACCGCCCCCACTCGCGGCCGCCGCGGCCGCCCTCGCACGGCGGAGCGCGCCAACACCGGCCCGCACGTGGAAGAGCCCGAGAGCGAGGACCACCGCGACGGCGACACCGCGTAGACAGGGACGCCTCCCCGGAGCACCACGATGATGCTGAGTCCTCGCGTCCGTCTCGGCGCCAAAGCGCGTCTTCTCAGGGACGCCCAGAGCCCACGCCACACACCGCGCTTCTCATGACCCAGGAGCTTCTCCGCTACCGGCCAAGCGCGGAGGCCCGCGACCAGTGGCTCGACCGCCTTCACCACCTCGTTGACGTCGCGACGACGCGCCCCGCTCTGTCGCGCTCGCTGGTTCACCACTCTGGCTGCGCAGGAACGGCCGCGTCGGATGCACCCCCGCCACCGCCGGGACCACCTCCGGCTGCAGCGCAGAGGGCTCCCTCTCATGCGTCCTCGCCGCGCGACTGCCAAATCGTGCAGCGCACCGCGCCTGACGCGCGAGTGGGGATGGAGCGCCGGAGGGACCTCCAGAACCGCCTCGTCGAGGAAATCGGCCAGGCGGGGCAGCAGAACCGCAGGGCTCTCCAGGGTGGAATCACCACGTATGCCACCGGCTGCATGGCCTTCACCCGCGCTTTGCGTCGCGTGGTTTGGCCACAGAAGTTCAGGCCTGCCCTTCCCAAGGGCTTCGACGGGTCGAGCAACCCCATCGAGTTCCTGCAGCTCTACACCAGCTCTATCCAAGCTGCAGGAGGGGACGACAAGGTCATGGCCAACTGGTTCTCCCACGCGCTCAGGGACTCCGCGTTGTCATGGCTCCTCAACCTGCCTGAAGACTGCATCGACTCATGGGAGGAACTCTGCAGGCAGTTCGTCGCCAACTTCAAGGGCACATATGAGCGCGCGCTCACCCACAACAACCTGCGCGCTGTGGTGCAAAGGAAGGATGAGACCCACCGCAAGTACATCCAGCGGTTCAGCCAAGTGCGCAACAAGATCCCGAACATCCACGACACACAGGTCTTTGCCGCCTTCGGAGAGGGCGTCACAAACCGCAGGATGCTCGAGAAGCTGGGCATTCACGACAGGCTCACCTCTGTGGTGAAGCTGTTCGACCTCGCTGACAAATGAGCCAAAAATTGGGACTCCTCTTCGTCAAGATGAGCCAGCGGGGGGACGACCAGGCCGAGGGATCCAAGAGCCACAAGAGGCGGGAAGAAACCAAGCACAAGACTACCGCTGTCCTAGCGGCTGAGCCAGCCGCCAAGTACGCCCGCAGAAACTCCCCTGAGCCTGGCGACAAAGAGGTGGACAACCGTCCATTCTGCGTCTACCACAACAGGCGCGGCCACGCCACAGAGAACTGCTTCGACCTCAAGAGGCTGAGTAGAGAGCGCGAGCGAGAAGAAGGCAGCGGGAGCCGCGGCAGAGGCCGCAGCTACCGCAGAGGCGGACGCAATGGCAGCCACCAGAAGCCGCCAGGCACTCAAGCCAACGCCGCCGAGAAGAACAATAATCTCCCTGACGAGGAAGATGGAGGCTACCAGGCCCCAAGGGGGGCTATGGCATGCATCCTCGGCGGAGCTCAGGCGCCCAAGTCTAACAACCAGTTCAAGCAGTTCGCTTGCGAACTCAACGCCGCGCTCCCAAGCGTCGAGACCTCCAGGCCCCTCAAGTGGTCTCAGTACACCATCGCCTTCGACGCCAAGGACCACCCCAAGTCGACCAAGACTGTTGGAACCCTCCCCCTGGTCTGCTCCCCCACCATCAACAACATTGCCGTCTCCAAGACGCTCGTTGATGGGGGTGCTGGCCTGAACGTCATCTCTGTCGAGACCTTCGAGACGCTTCAAGTGCCTTACGAGTGGCTCATGCCCTCCAGGCCATTCACAGGGGTCACCAGTGGTTCGATTGAACCTCTGGGGCAGGTTCGGCTGGCCGTCACCTTCGGCACGCAGAAGAACTACCGCACTGAGCTAATCGATTTCGACGTCGCGCACATTGGCCTGCCGTATAACGCCATCCTCGGCTACCCCGCCCTCGCGAGGTTCATGGCCGTCACGCATCACGCCTACAACATGGTCAAGATCCCCGGCAGCGCTGGCACTATCACCATCCATGGTCATATCCTGGATGCCACACACGCCGTCGAGAGCGCCTACAAGGCAGCCGCCATGGCGTTCCCGGCTGACGAGGACATGGAGCCTCTTGAGAGGCCCAAGAAGAAGAAACAGATGTTCTCTCAAGAGCAAGCTTCCACGAAGAAGGTGTCGCTGAGCACCAGTGGCTCGGGGGCTGAGGGCTCTGGGCTAGCGTCACCATAGGCGCTGCCTTGCCTCCCAAATAGGAAAGCGCGCTCGTCGCCTTCCTTCGGGCAAACTCTGACATGTTCGCATGAACTCCGTCAGATATGTCCGGTGTACCAAGGGAGGTGATCGAGCACCACTTAGCCGTGTGTCCAGATGCACGCCCCGTCAAGCAAAAAGTACGGAAGCAAGCCCCCGAGAAGCAAGCATTCATCGTCAAGGAAGTAGAGAAGTTAAAAGCGGCAAATGTCGTCCGCGAAGTCGCGCACCCCACTTGGCTCTCCAACGGCGTGGTTGTCCCTAAACCCGCTGGAGGGGGCCGACTCTGCATCGACTACACAGACGTCAATAAGGCCTGCCCCAAGGACCCATACCCCATGCCGAGGATAGACCAGATCGTGGACTCCACCGCCGGCTGCGACCTCCTTTGTTTTCCGTACGCCTTCTCTGGTTATTTATGCACAAGGTGGGTGTCGTGGGATTGTCACGGCAGATGTTTCCGGGCGGAAACTTGAGTATGGGGACATAGCGACTTCTGACATCGGGAGCTTGTCTAGCACGGCGTGGGGAAACAAGGGTTTACCCAGGTTCGGCCCCTCGTCTCGAGGTAAAGACCTACTTCCTGCTACTGCTTTATTGATATGGGTTTCGAGGACTCGGCGCCTTAGCTTCCGGGTCTCGAGATTACAATGGTAGCACTTGCGATCTGGTAAAGCTTGGTCTTCTAGGAACTAGGAGACCCCCTTATATAAGCGGCGGGTCTCGCTGGACGTACATACGGTCATCCGGGTCACAATCATACCCGGACTCTCTTCTAAGTCCTCTAAATCTACACCTTCCTCATTAGGACTCCGTCCCATACTTGGTCTCTAGCCTTCTAGATCCTTCTCGACGTGTGGGCCAAGACACACGTAGCGCGCCGGCTTACGTGATACCCGGCCCATATCTTCATGCTTGACCCGGTCCTGGTTCTTACCAGGCCGGCTGGTCTTCTATGTCGGTGGGCCTGCCGGGTTACGATCCCCCCAACAGTAGCCCCCAGGATAACTTGAACATCGGAATGGACTCACTTCACCTTCGCACTCTTGAGCTCTAACTTTGGGGAAGTCGTCATTCCGTTTGTCCGGGTTATCATCTGAAAAACAATAAACAACTGATTAAACAAGCGGGCGCACGGGTGTCGGTTTGGCCGGCTCTTGCTGGCGGCCCGTTCCTAACCCGGCCATCGCCTGCCGACTTCCACTTCCAGACTTTGCGATTTTCATCTTTCTTTACACTTCCTCGAAGACGTCGGTCAACCTCCGGGGTCAACGACATTTTTAATGCTTATCCTTTCGCGAGAATCGAGGAGTCGAGTGTCCATCTCGGGAACCCAAGATTCTGTCAGGTACAAAATCTGACACCTCGGATATGGTCCCTCGAGGTCATCATTATCTTTGGCTTCTTCCTGTTTTGCCCCTAGGTCAACTCCCACTTAAGATATAAATAAGTGGGGACGGGGAAAGGGTAATCATTTCCCCCGTGCGCCCCCACTCCTTCTTCTTCCTCCAGCGCCGCCGCTGTCACTCCCGAGCTCAAGCTCTCCAACCTACGCCGGAGCTAGCTAGCGCCGCCGCCCTTTTCCTGCTTCCAGCCGCATCCGCCGCTACGCTGCACTCATCTCGCAGCCGCCCTTTTCTCCTAATTCCTCTTTAGATCTAGATCTCGGAAACCTCCTTCAATGGGGAAGAAAGTAGCGAGCAAGGGCCCCGCCGCGGCCGCCGCCGCCGCCGCTGCTAAGGCCAACCTGAAGAAAGCCAAGGCCACCACCGGCACCTCCGCTTCTAACGCCGCCGCCGCAGCACCTCCCTCCGGGAGCTGGACTGGATCGGCTGTCTCTATTGCTAAGCTGCAGGACTTGGTTGATTCCGGCGATCTGCAAGCCCAAGAAATCATCCACTGGCGTGCCCCCGGCGACGAGGTCGTGTCGGCTCCTCGGGATGGTGAGGTAATAATATTCTCCGATCATCTCAGTCGCGGCTTTAAGCCTCCGGGTTCCCTCTTCTTTCGCACTCTGCTTTCCTATTACGGCCTCAGGCCTCAAGACCTGGCCCCGAACTCCATTCTTTCCATCTCGAACTTCACCGTTCTATGCGAAGACTATCTTCAAATGGAACCCTCTATCGACCTCTTTCTCGAGTTCTTTTATTGCAATCCACAGCGCTCCTCTGCCACTCTTCCTTTAAATGTTTGCGGAGGAGTCGCGATCCAACGGCGCCGAGACTCCCTTTTTCCGGCTCTCAAACTTAACAGCCATCCTCGAGCCTGGCAGTCAACTTTCTTCTACTGCAAGGACACTTCTCCCAAAGGCCAGCCCAAACTACCGGGTTTCAGAGCTGAGCCTCTCGTGCTAGGAGAATCGACCAACTCCTACGCCAAAGACCGTGCTGCCTTGACCCCCATTCTTTCCAGGATCCGGGCTCTCAAGGCCCACGGCCTCAAAGGCACCGATCTGGTCAAATGCTGGGTCGGATGGTGTATAAAGCCACTATCCATCCGGCCCAAGCTTATTTGCGACTACACAAACATTCCTTCTGACTGTCTCCGGTTCACCTTTCAAGAGCCGGAAGATGATGAAGTTATCCGGGCTTCTAAGAAGCTTTTGTCCGAGTCCATCGCCGCCATAACGCTCGACGGGCTCCTCCCCTTTAGCTCCGAGAACCCGGCTCCCAAAGTACTTAACTCGCTCCCCTCTATCTCTTATGCTTTTCTTTTTATCTTAACTGTATTCTTGTACTCCTTTACGAATGCCTTTAACCCTTTATCAGGTCACTGAAGACTGGTGGGACGCCGCCGAAGAAACCCCCGTCTCCTCCGACCAAGAAGATGAGTCGGAACAAAACTCGGAGGAAGGACAGGAAGCAGGCGAAGGTGAGCTTGATTCCATGGACCGGCTTTGGCAAAAACTCATAGAAGCCGATCTTGAAGACACCACTTCTTCTCATACTCCCCGCCTTCCAGGTCAAGGTGATCAAGACTCCGCTAAGGTCCCAGCGCCTCCTTCTTCACCACCGGCTCGAGCGAAGCGGGCCCGTAACGCGGTACAACTGATACCACGCTCTCGTTTCCTCGATCTAGAAGCTTCCGGGTCTCAAACTTGTCCGTCTGCGCAGGACAAGGAGGAGGCTACCCCCAAGCGGCGAAAGACCCGTTCATCCACATCTTCCGAAGAGCTCTCCTCAGGTATCCCAAACAGTCCTTCTCCTCGCGGGAGAAACGCTCATCAAACTTCCCCTGACGCCCATTATCCATTGGCGGGCCGACTCCGGGTTTCTAAATCCCGGTCTATGTCCTGCTCCTCAGGTTCCAGCTCCGAGGCTCTCCCCTCCGACTTCGTCATCAACAAGGGGTAAGTCCTGATTTACTTCGCCATGTCTTTATTTTGGCCCACTTGCTGTTACTTCCATAACTTATCTTCTTTCAGAGCCCAAGCCGTCCTTAGTGATGAGGAGACCCTTGAGACTGTCGCGACTCCTCCAGCTGAACCTGAGGTCGAAGAGACTCAAGCTGAGAAGCCGGTTGAGCCGGTTCGCCCTGTCCCAGACTCTTCTTCGCCTCCGAAGACCGACCTTCCTGTCATTCCGGAAGAACCGGATGTCGTTGTGACTGGCACCCGCTTTCAGGATCCTGCTGCGCCTTCGACTTCCGTGGCGAAGGTCCTGGAGCCGGAACTTAAGGCTGAAGAAGGGCCCGCTGCCCGTGCCGCAGGCAAAGAACAGGTCAAGGAAACAGAAGAGTCGGACTCTGAAGACGAAGCTCCTTACAACACCTTGGAGTTTCCGGAACTTTTTGAGAGGATCCATAAACGACTCTCCAGGGTGCGAAAGGAGGAGTCTCAGCTGCGTAATTATCTGCACTTCCGCTACCAGGTATGTTCCCTCTAGTAGTCCCCAAGTGCTTAGACTTTACTTAGGTAAATGCTTAGTACTTGCATGATAGGGAACCTGTCTCTATAAAAATGCTTCTTTGAAGTAGTCCCCAAGAGTCGGAGCAGTAGCTTGCTGCGCTCCGGGTCTTTCTTACTAGTGAACTTTTGCAATGAGTAGTCCCCAAGAGTCGGAGCAGTAGCTTGCTGCGCTCCGGGTCTTTCTTACTAGTGAACTTTTGCAATGAGTAGTCCCCAAGAGTCGGAGCAGTAGCTTGCTGCGCTCCGGGTCTTCTTTGAGATACTGACACAGCTTTATAGACTGCTTCCTGATCTTTTTGTCTGTCTTGATAAATATATATTCCCTCTGCAGGAGTTTTCGAAAGCCACTGCCGAAAGCAACAGCGAAACACGCCATGAACTTGCGCGTGAAACCGGCCTCCGTGAGAAGGCTGAGGAACAGCTGAAGATTCAAGAAGAAGCACTAAAACGGCTTCAAACTGACAATGAGACCTTACGGAAGAAGGTGCATGAACAGGAGCTCGCCATACAGGTGAAGGCTCTTGAGCTGCAAAAAATGGTCTCCGAGCTAGAGAAAATAAAGAAGCTCGTCCATAACTTGGTCGTTGCTGTCTTTGGTGAGTCTTCTTCTTCCCTTTTCTTTCCTGTATTGCTTTGTCATCTCAAGTTTTCTTACCCTCCGTTTGCTTCCTGTTAGGTCCGGCTCAGGGGGTGACTATAAAGGGAACACTTGAAAAAATTCAGGCCATATATGGCGTCACCCGCCGGCTCTACTTCGGCTGCGCCGAAATGATCAAGGCGTCTACTTCTTCTGGGGAATGTCCACCGGGTCTTCCGGATTTTCTCGCCGCCACCTCTGTGGTGCCTGTGCTGGTGGAGCGATGGAAGGCGTCTGCCTGTCGCAAGGGTGCAATCCGCGCACTTGCATTGGCTAAGGCGTACTACCCCAACCTTGACCCGGCCAAGATCACCAAGGGCTTCCCCGAATTCCAGCCTGACGGCACTGAGACATCGAAGATATATGGGAAGCTCGTGAAGTCTGTTCGGCGTCCGGCTTGTCAGATTTCCCATGGGTTGGCACTGGACGAATTCCAAGCTGCTTATGATGAAAATAACCATGCCATCAAGAAAGTCCCGCCGGAGCCGGTCAACTTGTGGAAGCTGGTAGAGGAGGCGCCGCAACTCTTCACGCCCTTCACGACAAGTGCGAACCCCTCAAGCTCAACTCCTGATGTTCCAGCTCCTTCTCGTCCCTCCGATCTTGACGGCTTTGAAGCCTTGGCTTCGGTCGTTTTGCAGAGGCCACGAGGCGGAACTACAAAGGATACGAGGGACCCTGGGCAAGGATCTGCATCGGCTCCTCCACACCAATAGACCGCCCAGATGTTCCTAACGCCGACTTTTGTACCGGCTTACAAACTTCTGACTTGTCTTAAATTCCTGCAACATTATATTGGTCTTCATGGCCTGTAATAGGTTAGATGTACATACTTGCTATACCTTTTGATGCGCCTTCGTGCGCTGGTGCTGCAATATAGTCTGTCTTTATAAAGGTCTTGCCTTTTCGGTTTCATTCACCCTTTTGGTTTCTCTAGCTCTCTGCAAAGCCGGTTTTCTCGTGACTTCTGTGTCTGAAAACCCGGAACAATCAGGGTCTGCTAAGTCCCCGTGGGCCTCATAGTCAGATTGAAAGCCGGTATTTTAGCATCTGGTCATGTATGAGAAAAACATCAAGCTAGCAGGCAAGGAACCAAGAATAATTGCGGCTTTTCTGCCGGGTCATGGGTTTGTAACTTACAACTTTCTTAGTTGGTAAGCCCCCAAGACCCTGATCATATGAAAAATAAGGAACTGAAAACACGATACTCTTTCTTTTTAGAGGTGCCGTCCTCATTTCATTGATCATATAGTATGTACATAGCTAGCAAGCCGCCTCATTAAAAACCTTCCAGTCCCCTTAGGTACCCTGGTAAGGAAAAGAGCGCGTCTGAAACCTGCTGCCTTTAAACAAGAGAAATACAAAAAGGTGGAGCCCGTCTCATTCGGGGACTCACAAAACCTAAGTGTAGTATGGTCGAAGCTCTGCTATATTCCAAGGCCTGTCGTTCTCTGTCAACGGGTTCCTTGTATGATCTGTATTGTTTCCTGTCCTTGTAGCTTGCTCTCTAGCGTCCACCAAGTAATAAGACCCGTTGTGCAAGTTCCGGCTTACAACAAAGGGGCCTTCCCATGGGGGAGTTAGCTTGTGGAAGCCGGTCTTGTTTTGGGCTAGCCTCAGGACTAAGTCTCCTTCCTGGAAAGTCCTTGATCTAACCCGGCGGCTGTGATAACGCCTCAGGTCTTGCTGGTATATGGCTGATCTTTCCAGGGCTAGCTCTCTTGCCTCCTCAAGCATATCAACTGAATTTTGCCGGACTTGCTCGTTCTCGGTTTCGACATAGTTTGCCACTCTTGGAGAATCATGAATAATGTCGCTGGGTAACACGGCTTCTGCCCCATAAACCATGAAGAAGGGAGTGAAGTCTGTTGATCTATTTGGGGTTGTGTTTATGCTCCAGACGACTGATGGGAGCTCCTCTTCCCAGCACCCGGCAGCTCTGATTAATGGAACCCGGAGCCTTGGCTTGATGCCTCTTAGCAGTTCCTGGTTTGTCCTCTCAACTTGGCCGTTCGACTGAGGATGTGAAACTGAAGCAAGGTCGAGCCGGATGCCGTTTTCTTTGCAAAATAACTGCATCTCTTCGAGTGAAAAATTTGTCCCGTTATCAGTGATGATGCTGTGAGGATACCCGAAACGATATATGATTTTCTTCAGAAACTTGACTGCTGTTGCTGCTGTGCAACTATTGACGGCTTGAACCTCCACCCACTTTGTGAATTTGTCCACTGCGACCAGTAGGTGAGTCTTCTTATTGGGTGAAGTTTGGAAGGGTCCTACCATATCCATGCCCCAAACTGCAAAGGGCCATGTTATTGGGATGGTCTTCAGGTCTTGAGCCGGAATATGAATGTGCCTTGCATATCGCTGGCATCCATCGCAAACCCGGGCTATATTTTCTGCATCAGCCAGAGCCGTCAGCCAAAAGAATCCGTGCCTGTATGCTTTGGCAACCATCGATCTTGTGGACGCGTGATGTCCGCAGTCCCTTGCGTGAATCTCCTGGAGAATTTTCCGGCCTTCCTCTGGTGAGACACATCGCAAGAATATTCCAGCCGTGCTCCTCTTGTGCAACTCGCCATTGATGATGACGTATCCCTTAGCCCGGCGCACAATCTGTCGTGCTAGTACTTCGTCTTGCGGTAACTCTTCTCTCTGCAGGTAAGCCAGATACGGCTCAGTCCAGGACGGTGTTTGATGTACAGCTGCGACTAGCTGTGATTCCGGGTCATCAGGGTTTGCTAACTCTTCTTCTGTTGGCAGCTTGACCGAGGGATGATGTAACTCGGCGAGGAATACGTTTGGAGGCACCGGCTCTCTTCTAGAGCCGAGTCTTGATAGGGCGTCGGCCGCCTCATTCTTTCGTCTGTCAATGTGGTCAACTTGGTAGCCGGAGAAGAAGCCGGCAATACGATCTACTTCTCTCCTGTAAGCCGCCATGTTGGCGTCTTTTCTATCCCAGGTTCCTGAAACTTGCTGAGCCACAAGGTCAGAGTCTCCATAGCACATGATTCTTTTGATGTTCATCTCTCTAGCGACTTTCAAACCGTGTAACAAGGCCTCATACTCTGCAACGTTATTGGTGCATGGTTCGAAATGTATCTGTAGGACGTAACTCAAGTTGTCTCCTTTTGGCGAAGTTAGTACAACGCCGGCTCCCGATCCTTCAAACTGCTTTGACCCGTCGAAGTGCATAATCCAATGTTTGGCGCTTGGAGGCGGAGGTAGGGGGTCAAACTCTGTCCAATCATTGACGAAATCCACCAAGGCCTGTGACTTGATTGCTGTTCTTGGCTCGTAGTTGATATGATAAGGCCCCATCTCGATGGCCCACTTTGCGATCCTGCCAGTAGCTTCTCTGTTTCCGATGATTTCCGCTAAGGGAGCAGAACTCACCACAGTGATGGGGTGTTCCTGAAAATAGTGTGGCATCTTCCGGCTTGCCATAAACACGCCGTAGACCAATTTCTGCCACTGCGGGTACCTCTGCTTGGACTCTGTGAGAGCTTCACTAACATAGTAGACCGGCCTTTGAATTGGGTACTCCTTTCCTTCTTCCTTGCGTTCCACCACGACCACAGCACTGACGGCTCTGGAATTTGCGGAGACGTACAACAACATCGGCTCCTTGCTCGTGGGAGCCGCTAACACTGGAGCTGTGGACAGTGTCTTCTTTAGGTCTTCAAAGGCGTCGTCTGCCTCCTGGCCCCAAACAAACTTATCTGACTTCTTCAACAGCTTGTACAGCGGAAGAGCTTTCTCTCCCATCCTTGCAATGAACCGGCTTAGGGCTGTGACACACCCTGTCAGCTTCTGGACATCATTAACGCACTCCGGCTTCTTAAGGTTCATGATGGCCTTAATTTTAGCCGGGTTAGCTTCTATCCCTCTCTCTGAGACTATGAAACCCAGCAACATGCCAGCCGGAACACCGAACACGCACTTGGTCGGGTTTAACTTCATCTGATACTTGCGCAGGTTGGCGAAGGTCTCCTTTAGGTCATCCAGGAGTGACCCGGCTTTCTGTGACTTGATCACGACATCATCGACATAGGCATGCACGTTGCGACCGATTTGGTTCTGGAAACAATTCTGGATGCACCTTTGGTAGGTGGCACCTGCATTCTTGAGGCCAAAGGTCATGTTTTTGTAACAGAAAGCACCGAAAGGGGTGATGAACGATGTCTTCTCCTGGTCGTCAACATTAAGCTTGATCTGATGATACCCGGAATATGCATCCAGGAAGCATAACAGCTCACTACCGGCTGTGGCATCGATGATCTGATCTATACGAGGCAATGCAAAGGGGTCTTTCGGGCAGACCTTGTTCAAGCTGGTGTAGTCAATGCACATGCGCCACTCTCCGTTTTTCTTCAGAACTAGGACCGGGTTAGCCAGCCACTTGGGATGGTAGACTTCCATGATAAACCCGGCTGCAAGCAAACGAGCTACCTCCTCTCCGACGATCTTTTTCCTCTCTGCGTTGAGTCGACGTAATCCTTGCTTTACCGGTTTTGCCTTTGGATCAACATGTAAGCTGTGCTCAGCAAGTTCACTCGGGACACCCGGCATGTCTGAAGGAGACCATGCAAAAATGTCCCGATTCTCACGGATGAACTTGATGAGCTCGCTTTCCTATTTCGGGTCCAAGTGGGTCCCCACCGAGAACTGCTTGGAGGAGTCCCCTTCTTCAAAATCAACCATTTTTGTATCTTGAGCCGATTTGAAAATTTTCTTCTCTTCCTCGTGAGCCGGTTTTTCCAGCACACGCTTATCTGTCGGGTCTACTTGAGACTTGTAGAACTTGAGCTCCTCCTCTGAGCAAGCCTGCTCTGCCATGATGGCATCCCCGTTGTCACACTCTGCAGCCATGGTTTTGCTTCCTTCTACTGTGATTATTCCCTGAGGTCCTGGCATCTTAAGTTTGAGGTACACATAACAGGGCCGAGCCATGAATTTGGCATAAGCCGGCCTCCCAAATAGAGCATGATACGGACTTTTTAAATCAACAACCTCAAACGTCAGGAACTCCGACCTGAATTGCTCTTTGCTCACTCCGAATGCCACCTCTAAGCTGATCTGGCCAATCAGATGTGCCGACTTCCCTGGGACTATGCCGTGGAAGATCGTAGATGTAGGGGTAAGGCGGTCTTGGGTTAGACCCATCCTTCTGAAAGTATCGAGGTATAAGATATTGATGCTGCTGCCTCTGTCCATCAGAACTTTATTCAAGGAGAACCCGTCCACCTGTGGTGCCACGACGAGAGCCAGGAGACCCGGATGTTCTACTGCTGGCGGGTGATCCTCTCTACTCCAAGTTATAGTTTGCTCCGACCACTTCAAGAATCTTGGAACAGCTGATGCCACTGCATTGACGGCTCTTGCTTTTAATTTTCTGTCTCTCCTGGACGTGCTTGTGGTGAAGACGTGATACTGTCCTTGACTATGAAGCTCTTTCGGGTTTTGCTGATACCCGGTTGTGACTTGATTCTGTTGTTGACTGGACCCGGCATTATTGTTTGGCGGTCCGTTCGATCCAGCACCCTGTCCGGGTCCCATCGAGTTGCCGTTGTTTCCATTGAAACCGCTGCTACCTCCGAAGTTCCCCTGACTCCTCTGGCCTTCCTGCTCATGTCTCATCCAGGCTCTGATGTCCGCGCACTGAGCTAGCGAGTGATTGGATGGTCTCCCGTTCTTGCTGTGTTTTGGACACGGCATGCTATACATCTCGCTGAAGTTCGAGCCTATCGGAGGTCCTCCTCTAAAGTTACCACCGGGTCTTGGTCCCCTGTAACCCGTCGTCTGGGTTGTGCCTACGAACTCTGAATTTCCGCCCTCATAGGGACGCTTGTTATTTCCGTTCTGATTGCTATTACTCTGGCTCGAGTTTGGGTTACGACCTCCGCTGATCCGATTGTTCCTCTGTTGTTCCTCTATTTCACCCGGCTTTTTATCCGTGGCTGCATATTTATTCGCTGTTGTCACCACTTCCCCTATTGAGATGTTGTTGCAGGCCGGGTCTTCCCTCATACGTCCAAGCTTGTGTGTCAGCGGCTCAAAGCCGCAGTTCTTTTCCATGTATGATATAGCTGTGTGCGCCGAGATGTTGAGGGATGACTGCAAGATTTCTGTAACCCGGCCCATCCATTGTCTGGCTGATTCAGTTTTCCTCATGACACATCGATCCAGGTCGGCCTCAGTGTACTGTTTCTTGCAAGTTCCAGCGAAGTTCTTGATAAATGCCGCCTTCAGTTCCTCCCATGAGTTGATACTGCGTGGCGGGAGTCGGTCTAGCCAAATTTTAGGTGCTCCTTCTGCTAACATAAGGTACATGTAGCGTGCACACAGATTCAGTGAAGCGTTCTTCATGTCCATGGCCATGCCGTAACTGCTCAACCATGTCTCTGGATTCATGTTCGGCTCATAATTGCATACTTTGGTCGGCTCATTGAATTTTTCTGGGAACGGTTCCGCTCTGATGGCATCTGACAAACACTTTGGTCCCGTCAAGTTTGAAGTTGAGCCCCCTGTGTGACCCGGCGCAGGAGAAGGTGCTGCGAGAGTCACTATTCCGACTCCTGGTACTCCAGCTGCTCCGGCTCCAGCTGCCGGTGGTGCTGCCGCCGCGGCTCCACGTCTTGCTCTTGAACTATTGACTATTGACTGGGCCGCGGAAACGGCCGGCTGTGGTGACTGGATTACTTGTTGATTTTGCTGCTGGACTTGCTGGTTTACCGGCCCTAGCCGGTTCTGGATTGATCTTGCTGCTGGTGGCTCTCCGTGAATGCTTGCGACCCGCGCGGATTATTGTTCTGTTGGACCACAGCGGTGCGCAGCAAATCCACGGCTCTCTGTGCCTCAATACCGGCTGGCGAATTGTCGAACGGGATCTGCTGTAGCGCGTGTGTAGCTGCAAAAACATTGTCAACCGGATTATTATAATGACCCGGGGGAGTAGTGAACCTGGGGGGTGGAGGAGGTAGTTGTTCTGCGGCTGCTTCCCCGGCTCCGGCTCCTCCCGCTGGACTTCCTGCTCCTCGTAACTCGGCCTGTGGTGCGCCAGCTCCCATCACCGGATTAACCGCTGCTATGGGCACATTGGCTGGCGTCATCTGATACTCCAAGACTTGAGGCACTATGGTGTTGACTCCAGTCGGCAAGGGTAGCCGGCTTCCGCGCCTTCTGCTCTGCACCGCAGTTAACTCGTCCCTTCTCCTCTGGAGGGCGTTTCTTTCGTCTTGTAGCCTCTGCTCCTGCTGGGCCAAAGATCGTTCCTTCTCTGCTACGTGCCGGGCTTCATCCGCACGCTCTTGGTTCGCCCTAGCCATGGCTCGCCTTAAATCTTCCAACTCCCTCTGTATAGCCGAGTTGGTGTTTGTTACTTCTCCCGGGTTCTGAGCCGGGATTCCCGATGCACCGGCTCTCGCCTGATCGTTCACCGCGGTCAGGATCGGGTTCGTGAACGCTGTCCCGGGTGCTGGCGTGTGTGTCTGTACTCCCGCGCCAAAAGTTGGTAAAACGGGTCCGGTATTGGGGTGTGGTGGAGGGTACGCCGCTGGTGGCATGCCAAGGTTGCTCTGATCCCAAATTTCTCGATCCCGTCTGGCGGTTCTTTCTGCGCTCGTTTCACTACTCACGGATGCTTCCACCCCATCGGTTTGCTGAGCCGCCGTTACCACGTGAACCGTCATGTGTCGCGCGGGTCCCGGGGACACCGGGTGATCCTCTTCCTCGAGCCCAAATCCCCACCGATCTTCAAACAGCGGCAGAATTGACTCGGTATCTGTATCCAGATCGGACACGTTTGTTGGTATTCCGACGGAATCCTGTAGTGCTTGAATTACCGCCTCTTCCTCGATAGACATGACTTCGCACTCTGGCGATCCAACAGATTCTTCTCCATCCGACTGAGCCATGGTAGCTGACCCGGATTCTGACTCGTACTCCGGCTCATACTGATCTGAGACGGCTCCTGTGGTCCGGATCACGCCGACGAAGACGTTGATCTGGCCGAAGGCGATCATAGATCCGGTTTCCAGCTGATCTGCTTCTTCTTTCCAGCCAAAGTCGTCCACGATCCGATCCCCTCCTGGAAGCGTGTGGATCTGGCCGATAGCTAGGTTTTCCATACCGCGCCGCGCTTCTCCACAAATCATGATGTTCTTGGCCGCAGGCCCCACGGTGGGCGCCAACTGTCGTGGGATTGTCACGGCAGATGTTTCCGGGCGGAAACTTGAGTATGGGGACATAGCGACTTCTGACATCGGGAGCTTGTCTAGCACGGCGTGGGGAAACAAGGGTTTACCCAGGTTCGGCCCCTCGTCTCGAGGTAAAGACCTACTTCCTGCTACTACTTTATTGATATGGGTTTCGAGGACTCGGCGCCTTAGCTTCCGGGTCTCGAGATTACAAAGGTAGCACTTGCGATCTGGTAAAGCTTGATCTTCTAGGAACCAGGAGACCCCCTTATATAAGCGGCGGGTCTCGCTGGACGTACATACGGTCATCCAGGTCACAGTCATACCCGGACTCTCTTCTAAGTCCTCTAAATCTACACCTTCCTCATTAGGACTCCGTCCCATACTTGGTCTCTAGCCTTCTAGATCCTTCTCGACGTGTGGGCCAAGACACACGTAGCGCGCCGGCTTACGTGATACCCGGCCCATATCTTCATGCTTGACCCGGTCCTGGTTCTTACCAGGCCGGCTGGTGTTCTATGTCGGTGGGCCTACCGGGTTACGATCCCCCCAACAGTGGGTGTGTTGTTGGGAGACCCCAAGAGGAAGGTATGAAGTAGTGCAGCAGCAAGTTTCCCTCAGTTGTGAAACCAAGGTTATCGAACCAGTAGGAAATAATGAATTCCTCCGAGGTGTCAACGGTGCCAGAAAATGCTTCCTGGGACGTAGGTGACGTGGAACCTGCACACAACACAATCAAGATACTTTGCCCCAACTTAACGGTGAGGTTGTCAATCTCACCGGCTTGCTGTAACAAAGGATTAAACATATGTGTGGAAGAAAGATGTTTGTTTGCAGAAAGTAACAGGTTTGCAGTTTGTGGTTTATCAGATTAAAGAGAAGGACCGGGGTCCACAGTTCACTAGTGGTGTCTCTCCATAAATAATAATAACATTCATGCGGGTAATCAAATTACAGCTGGGCAATTGATAGAATAATGATGAGCAACCCAATGCATATACCAATGTTATGATGTCTAGTGTGAGATTCATTCGGGCATTACAACAATATACATAGACCGTTCCAACCGCATCTATGACTAATAATCCACCTTCCGGTTAGCGTCCGCACCCCTTTCAGTATTAAGTTGCATGCAAGAGATTATCGCCTTAAGCACTGTGTGTAAAGTAAGTAAGTAACATCATCCTTAGAAAAAGTACTACTGTTTTATCCCTAGTAGCAACAGTACATCTACAACCTTAGAGCTAGCTGTCACCACCCCAGATTTAATAGAGACATGAACCTACTATCGAGCATAAAAACCCCCTCTTGGAGTCACAAGCATCTACTTGGCCAGAGCATACACAAGTAACAGAGAGCATGCAAGATCATTAAATAGCACACACATGATATATTATGAAGCAATAACTTTAGTACTCAATATTCATCGGATCCCAGCAAACACAACATGAAGTATTACATAACGGTGATCTTGATCATGATAGGCAGCTCACAAGATCTAAACATGATAGCACAAGAGGAAAAGACAACCATCTAGCTACTTCTATGGACCCGTAGTCCAAGGGTAGACTACTCACGCATCAGTCCGGAGGCGGTCATGGTGACGTAGAGGCCTCCGGTGACGATTCCCCCTCCCGGCAGGGTGCCGGGGAGAAGTTCTGATCTCTCCCGAATTGGTGTTGACGACGGCGGCGGCTCGGGACCCGTGGAGGAAAATATGAACACCGTGCTAGGGTTTTTGTTTCGGGGGGTATATGTAGGCGAAAGGGCGAAGGCGGTGGAGCTCCATGGGCCCCACACCACGTGCTCGCGCGGCAGAGGGGGGAGCCACGCCGGGCGGTGGTGTGGGCCCCTCGGGCTCCGTCTTCGACTCCTCTTCGGTGCTCTGGAACGTTCCCACGAAAATAGGCACTTTGGAAAAGAAATCATCCGATTCCGAGAATATTTCCTTAAGTACTTTTCTGAAACCAAAAACAGCAGAAAACAGGGAACTGGCACTGTGGCATCTTGTTAATAGGTTACTCCCAGAAAATGCATAAAACTATATAAAATGCATATAAAACATGTAATAACTTGGAATAATATAGCATGGAACATAAGAAATTATAGATACGTTGGAGACGTATCAGTTATCACCAGATCAAAATGGCTAAAGAGGACGAGGAGAAAACAGCATTCCTCACCCCTTGTGGTGTGTATTGCTACACGTGCATGCCTTTCGGCCTGAAGAACGGCGGCGCCACTTTCTAGAGGCTCATGAGGATAGCCTTGGGGGCGCAGATGGGCAGAAACGCAGAAGCTTATGTCGACGACATTGTGGTCAAGTCTCACGAGGGAGACACTCTCTTGAAGGATCTCGAGGAAACCTTCGCCAGCCTACGCAAGGTGAACATCAAGCTGAACCCCGCCAAGTGCGTCTTCGGGGTGCCTTTAGGCAAACTCCTCGGATTCCTCGTGTCTCACCGCGGCATAGAAGCAAACCCTGACAAGATCAAGGCCATAGAAGGAATGCAGCCTCCTCGCCGGCTCAAGGACATGCAGCGCTTAGCAGGCTGTATGGCCAGCCTGGGCCGTTTCATCTCCAAGTTCGGCGAGAGAGCCCTGCCATTCTTCAAGATCATGAAGAAGTCCGGCACATTCAAGTGGACCCCTGAAGCAGACAAAGCTTTTGAAGACTTAAAGAGGTATTTGGCCAGCCCACCAGTCATGGTAGCCCCCAGGACAGGCGAACATCTGAAGATGTACCTATCAGCCACTCCTCAGACCGCAAGCGCCGTCCTGGTGGCTGAAAGGGAAGAGCCAGTCCTCCCCAAGAAAAGCACTGCCACTCCAAGTCCAATGCCGCCCGACGAAGATCTCGGCGGAGGAGCAATCTCCACAAACCCACCGCCAGGCCCACAGCCTCAAGACGAGTCTGCTCCGAACACCCTTGCCGAGACCCCTCCACAGGCGGATCTCGACAAGGGCCCCGAAGAGCCTCCACAGAGAGCCGACGCTGCACCTCCCTCGACAACCCTTGTCGAGCACCCCGTCTACTTTGTCAGTATAGTACTGCGGGACGCTCGGGAACGGTACCCAGTGCAGCAGAAGCTCCTCGTCGCGCTCCTCATCGCCTCCAGGAAGCTGCGACACTACTTCCAGGGCCACCCCATCACGGTGGTCACTTCCTTCCCATTGGAGCAGATCCTGCGCAATCCCAACGCCACAGATCGTGTTGCGGGATGGAACATCAAGCTGCAGCCATTCAATTTGCGCTTCGACACCACAAGAGTCATCAAGGGTAGAGCGCTGGCGGACTTCATCGCCGAATGGACTGACCCAAGCCCTGAAGAGTCTCGAGGAGAAGAGGCCGAGCTCTCGGGAGACACGATGCCCAGCCACTGGACCATGCACTTCGATGGAGCCTTCGCCTGCCGCAATGGCGGAGCAGGCGTCGTCTTGACCTCGCCCAAAGGCGACAAACTCTACTACGATGTCCAGCTGTGCTTCACAATTGACAAGATCTCCAACAACATCGCTGAATACGAGGGCCTTCTTGCCGGCTTAAGGGCCGCCATCGCTCTAGGCGTCAAGCACTTACTCGTCAAGGGCGACTCCCAGTTGCTTGTCAACTTCTCAAACAAAAGCTACACGCCTAAGGACGACCACATGGCCGCATACCTTGAAGAGGTCCGCAAGCTCGAGAAGCACTTCAGAGGCATGGAGCTCATGCACATCCCGAGGAAAGAGAACCAGGAGGCCGATGACATCGCCAAGCGAGCCTCGCGAAGGCAAGCCCAGCAGGCAGGCGTCTTTAAAGAAAGGCTCACCAAGGCATCCATAAAGCAGCCACAAGAAGCTACAGCTGCAAGCACAGACGAAGCACTCCCACCACCTCCTGAAACTGGGGCACCCGATTGTGGTCCTCACACAGGGGAGCGTCTGTTGCTGACAGCGGCACATCAAGAAACAGGCTGGATTGACGAGCTCAAAGACAACCTGATGAAGGGGATCCTCCCCGAAGAAGATGCGGAAGCAGAGCGAATCGCTCGATAGGAAAAATCCTACTACATCCTCGAGGGAGACCTGTACAGCAAGCGCCCAAATGGGATCGCGCTCAAATGCGTCCCTCCTGAAGAAGGCCGAATGCTGATCAAAGACATCCATAGCGGAGAGTGCGGCCACCACTCGTGCGCGCGCACCCTCGCAGGCAAGGTCTTCAGGAGCGGCTTCTACTGGCTGCAAGCGCTTCAAGATGCGGTCACCATCGTCCAAGCTTGCGATGCCTGCCAGTACCACGCCAAGCAAATCCATCAGCCGGCGTTGGGGCTCCAGACCATCCCGCTCTCCTGGCCATTCGCGGTCTGGGGGCTGGACATTTTGGGCCCCTTCCCGAAATCGCAAGGGGGCTACCGTTTCCTCGTCGTGGTCGTCGACAAGTTCACCAAGTGGCTCGAGGTCGAACCGATGCGCAGTATACCAGCCGGGGCAGCGGTGAAATTCATCAGGAGCCTGGTCTGCCGCTTCGGAGTGCCTAATCGCATCATCACCGACAATGGCTCACAGTTTACCAGCGGCATCTTCCGGTCTTAATGCGAAAAACTCGGCATCAAGCTCTGCTTCGCCTCGGTGGCTCATCCACAGAGCAATGGCCAAGCTGAGCGAGCAAATGCGGAAGTCCTCAAGGGCCTTAACACCAGAAGCTTCAACATCCTCAAGGGCCACGGCAAGGGCTGGATCGACGAGCTCCCATCTGTGCTCTGGTCCATAAGCACAACTCCCTCTAAGCCCACTGGTGAAACGCCGTTCACCCTCGTCTATGGAGCCGAAGCAGTCCTCCCCGCAGAAATCAAGCACGGATCCACACGGGTCCTTGCCTTCAATGAGGACACCCAAGAGGACCTCCACAATGACGACCTGCTGCTTCTCGAGGGGTTGCGCTGCCGTGCCGCCCTCAGAGCAGCAAGGTACCAGCAAGACCTGCGACGCTACCACAGCCGCCATGTGCGCTCGCGCACTCTGGAGGCGGGCGACCTCGTCCTCAGGCGAATCCTATCCAGAGAAGGCCTCCACAAGCTCTCGCCTATGTGGGAAGGCCCCTACAGGGTCTCTCACATCGCCAGGCCTGGCGCTGCGCGCCTCGAGACTAAAGACGGCATCCCCGTCAAGAACCTGTGGAACATCGCGCATCTACGCAAGTTCTACCCGTGATGATAGTCACGCCCGTGATCATTGTCACGTCAGGCATTTTTTGTCTCTAGAGGGAAGCTCACGGCTTCACCTCCAAGCTTCACAAAGCTTCTCCTGAGGGTCAGCCCTCCGAGCTCTCCTTGTAACGAGCCACCGCAGGCCGTAGAGAGTCTCAGCCACTAATGGGTGGTCCCCATGCCTCGACATGGAAGGAACGTTAGCTTGGCAAACCCAAGTGTAATGAACCATTTCGTTCCTAAGTGAACTATGCGCTGAGGCGCCATTTCGTTCCTAAATGAACTATGCGCTGAGGCGCCATTTCGTTCCTAAGTGAACTATGCGCTGAGGCGCCATTTCGTTCCTAAGTGAACTATGCGCTAAGGCGCCGCTATGTAATATTTTGGTGGTGAGTTTACTTTCATGCCTCTCCATGTGCGCTTACATTCTTCCCATGCGCACCTCGCGAGCGGGGGCTAAGTACGGTGCCTGTGCCTCAAGAGCACCCCAGCAGCACTGCAAAACCCAAGGGATCCGAGCTCTGGCTAAAGGGCATGCTCCCAAAGACATGCCACCTCTCCAAAGGACCTTGGTACTTACTCTCCTCGCGAGATACACATGAGGAAACCTATAAGCGCACATGAGTCCTTACTACCATGCACTAGCGTTTGGTTTCGCCTCTCTAACATCCGCAGGGAACAAGGGTCCCTCCAAGCTCGTGGAGGAAAAACTCGGCCCCTGGAGGAGAACGCATCGCCAAGGAAAGCCTACGCAGAGCAAAAGCCTCGCGAAGCTAAGTTCAGCACTCACGCCAAGAGAATCTCTTCATCTCTCTCATGAGCACTCCTCGTCCCTCGAGCGTCTCTTTTCCCTCACACTCCATGAACTGCTTGCACGTCAAAGGGGGGCCCTTGAGCATCGCGCCGCGAGGACTCCTACCTCTCTAAGCCTTAAACTCCCCCCGGCCTTGCCGAGTCATTGCTCGGGCATACCGCAGCGGCGGAGTCATAGCGCAAGGAGAAGGGTCCTAGCGACGCAGAGCGAAAAAGGCATGGAGTTGAAGCAAAAGGCCTTCGAGGGGCACGCACACAAAATTAGTAGCATATACTTAAAAATATATTGTTACAGATTATAGAGCAAAAGTCTCTAAGCCAAAATATCTCAATGGCCCTACAAGCGCATTATGTTGCAGGAAAGGATCAGGCAGAAGCTTCGTCGTCCTCCTCCGCAGACCCTTCCTCTCCAGGCTCGCCCTCGGAGCCTGCCTCCTCGCCGCCGTCCCACTCCGCCTCGGCCCGCTTGAAGCGGCTCTGGTCGCGGACCGAGTTGGAGATCTTCCACCCCTTCTCTCCCCCGAGAGGCTCGGTCACCGTCGAGTATTCGAAGCCGGGCTGGAGGTGCTGGAGGTTGGTGAAGATACGGTCGACCGCCACCGCCAGGAGTTGGCGGCATTCCTCCTCGACGACGTCGTGGAGCTCCGCGGCAGGACCCTCGAGCGCCGTGAAGAGCTGCTCGAAGTAGACGAGATACGCGGCGGCATCGGCGTTGCCCTGAGCGGGGACAGGCGGCGCCTCCGCACCCAGCTTCGCCGCGAACTCGCCACAGACCGGCGCGTGTCTCAGGCCGGCCGGACACTTTGGGCCCACGACGCTTCGTCTGAGCCTGGTGGGCTTCGCCGTGCCCGTCATGGGCCCGGGGGCTACTGTCGGCCCAGTGGAATCCTGGGTGTGCAGGGCCCACTCTCCACAGCCCTCGCACGCAACGGTATCGAAAGATGACTAAGGACCAGCCGAACGCTTGAAGAGACTCTCGAGGGGAGAAGCCCTCGAGAGGGCTTGAAGGGGCAGCGAAGGCCTGAAGAGGCTCCGCCCGCGACTGCCCCTCTACAAGGCTCTCTCCCCTGGAGACGAGTCAACGCAAATCCCTCCACAAGGCCGCCCAGGCCCTGTGGAGATTCTTCGCTACGAAGCAATCGCCGCAGAGCGCTCATGGCCTCTGCCGCGGCCGCAGAGTGACGCGCGCGCCTGCGCGCGGTGACGACGGCGCCGCAGTTGCCATTCTGGAGATTAAAGGAGTCAACAAAGCTGTGCCCCCCCCCGCGCCGGACTACGAAGCTTTCCCCTTTGGTGATAAAGCGGATGGCCGACGCTATGCTCCAACGACGATGTCACCGTGGGCGCCCCCACGATCTCTGCGACACCAGCTGGCCGTCCTGCGCGGACGGTGGTCTTCCTGCCACAAGGGCAGGCTTTGTGACCATGGACCGAGTCCATGGACAGCCCGGCTACGGTGCACCCCGCCCCTCTGTTTCGTCGCCATGTGGGAACCCTTCCGCTACGCAGGCCGCAGGGATGAGGCCCGAGGCGCCTATAAAAGGGGAGGGAGCACCTCCGTAGCAAGGGATCGATGACCCGGAGCATAAGCACTCTACCATAGCATAGCTTAGCCCAACTGAGTCAAGGAGGAAGAAGACCCTAGAGTTCCCTCCTTGAGCTCCGCACTGCCATAAGAGAGCCCTCGGCAAGCTCATTGCATTGTACCCTCTGCAGTGCAATACAGACAAGCAGGAGTAGCGGTGTTACCTCCTCCCGAGGGCCGTGAACCTGGGTACGGGCTGGTGTTCATCTCTGTCGTGATGTCCCTCCTCAGGCTCGACGAGCACCGTCGCCGTGCCGGTTGAGGGTTGTTTGACCTCCGCGTTCAGTCCCCCTTCGAACAACTCTTCAGAGTGTGACCACCCCTGTCTCGTGGGAGTCACTCTCCGACAGATTTCAAGAGAGCTTTGAACAACGAGGCTGAGTACGAGGCACTGTTGCACGGTATGCGCATGGCAAAGGCATGCGGAGCAACTCGACTGATGATCTACGGTGATTCAAATCTCGTGGTACAGCAGACAATGCAGGAGTATGACGCCAACGCAGATAACATGACGGCATATCGCGACATGTACAACATCATGGAGGGCAGTTTTGATGGCTGTGAACTGCGACATGTCGGTCGAGAAAGCAACGAAGAGGCTGACATATTAGCCAACATCAGGTCAAAGAAAGAACCGATCCCGCCTGGTGTTTTCCTCGAGCGTATCAAGGAAAGATCAGTCAAGATAAACCTGCCAGCCGCAGCCCCAGCGGAGGTCGATTCTTCGACTGACCAAGACGTCACAACCCCGGCTGAGCAGCAGCCCGGCAACGCACTAGCCACAACTCCTCCAGTCGAAATTTTCCTCATAGAGCCTTCCTGGACTAAGCCCTTTCTAGCCTATCTCGTTTGCCAGGAGGTACCCTCAGATCCAGTCGAAGCAAAGCGAGTCGCTAGGCGTTCCGAGGCCTTCACGGTGATCAAGAAGGAGCTATCCAAACGAAGCATCTCGGCAGTCTTGCAGCGATGCATCGCACCCGAGGACGGAAGAGCAATACTCCTGGACATCCATGCGGGTACTGATCACCATCATTTATATGCACTATTCACAACCCCAACACCTTAAAACCTCACTTCTAATACATTCAGAACTACAAATAATTGCATTTTTAAATTGCTTTTAACTCATTTTGCAGTGCAGTGCGCAAAGGCACATAATCTTCAGAAGATTCATCATAGAAGTGAGTCAAGATACAACATTCAACCCATGCCAATTCAGTAGACAAGATGTCGGAGATCAACAAGTCAAATTCAAGCAAAAGTCTGAAGATCACTGCTATTGCTTGAAAGTGAACAGTGACTGACAGAAAGTCTGTCAGATAACTCAAGATCTTCTTCTCATTCCGAGCAATGCTCAAGGCAAGAAGATAAGAGGAAATTCAAATGAGTTTGAATCAGAAAGTAGAAAGAGAGATCAACTTGGAGATCAAGGAAACAAAACAAAAAGGCATAAAGGCAAAAAGGTGCAAAAGTGAGGAACATGCCATGTGCATTGTGAGCTGTGTAAAGAGGAAGGAAGCATCCTCCTCTACCAACTCGTAGCTTACCTCCAACACATTTGGAAAAAGGTGTATAAAGCCACCACAGACTCCACCATTCCATCCATTCGCTGCATCCCCCACCATTCCACTTTTCCCACCAACACTCCACTTTTCCACCACCAACACGAGGCCAAGAACAAGAACATCAAGAACTCCAAGAACCAGACCAAGAACAAGATGAACAAGGAGATCAGGAGAAGAAGCACAAGGCCTTGGTGAACTGAAGCACAAGATCTGCAACTCTGCCTCCTACCCTCTGCCTCCTACCCTCTTCTTCCTCTGCTTCAACTAGATTTCAGTGAGCTAAAGCCAAAGATTTCTCTCCACCCCTTTGTGTAAACTTGAGTTAACTTCGTAGATCATCCATCTGAAAGTAGGACTTGTGATATTTGGCTACTGCAGTGAATTGAGTGACACAGTTCCCTGTTTTATCTGAAGATCTGCAAGTTTTGCTTGCTGTGTGTCTTGATCAGTATGTGTAAGGCTAGTCCCTGCATACTTGTGTGTTGCAATTCTATCCCTAGCCTCCCTTTGCTTGTTAATGCACTGTGATCTGGCCTGACGAACAAGAAAGCTTTGATCTTTGTGTTAGTTTTCTTCCTCCACTTTAAAACTACTAAAAACCCTGGCTTGCATGACTATTCTCTGCAAGCTGTCGAAGTAATTCTGGTTCCCTGCCTAAACCTTGCTTAGATCCTTGTCAGCAGCTGGATTGACAACCCAGAGGCAGCAAGTTTAATTTTGAATGATAAGTTCTTAAGCCCTTTCCACTTAAAGACTTCTACTTTCCTGTGGGAAACTTGAAAACCTGAAGATTTGATCTAGCTTCTGCCGAACCATAGCACATCATAAACTTGTTGATCCCTGTGGAGACGATAACACAAACCCACCTAATATTACATTGATCAAAATTGGCGTCGTTGCCGGGGATTGACTTATGATTGTTTCTTTGAAAGAGCAGTAGACTAGACTGTGTGAACTCAGTAAAACTGTTAACAAACTTGTATGATCTTGATGCCTATGGTACCTTAGTACTGTAATCTGAGAACTAGAATTGCTATTAGGGGTTTTAGTACACTAACCCTTGATAAAAGTTCTTGTTTGTGACTGTGTGTAGAAGAAAAATTATCTCCTTTATGCAGTGTTTGGATTCTGTTGATGCAGTCATCTGAAGATTCACCTTTAGCTCCATTTGATCCAGAACCTGAGAGAACTTTTCTTGCTAAAAGAAGAGCAGTATCAGTGTCTTCAGTCGAAGAAACGGAGGAAAGACAAGCAGTAGTCAACATGGGTGACAAGAAACTAAGAGATTTGTGGATCCCTAAGGATCAGATATCTAATGCAGATGTCATTATGCCTGCCATCCAGGCAAATAACTGGGAAATCAAGCCTGCCTTGATCAACATGGTACAGCATAATCCATTCAAAGGAAGTGCTTTGGAGAGCCCTCATGAACATATCAGGAATTTTTTGGAATACTGCAATACCCTCAAGCACAATGGTGTGCCCCCTGAAGCAATAAGGCTGCAGATGTTCCCTTTTTCTCTGTCAGGCACATCAAAGAAATTGTATCATGCTCTACCAGTTCATTGTAGAGATACTTGGGAACATGTGGTGCAGGCCTTCTTTGAGAGATATTTTCCACCCACCAAAGCAGCTGAGTGCAGAGACAAAATCACCAGACTTGTTCAGTACAATGGTGAGAGTTTGTATGATACCTGGCAAAGATATCAGGGACTCATCAGAATGTGTCCTAATCATGGCCAGGAACAGTGGTTGATTTTGCAGACATTCTATAAGGGTCTGACAGAACAGACTAGAGCTTTTGCTGATTCAGCTGCTGGTGGAGGAATTATGAACAAGACACTTGATGAAGCTACAGAATTAATTAAGAGTATGGCTTCTCACAATTTCTCTTGGACCAATGAGAAGATAGTTCACCCCAATGGTCAGAGTGCTCTGGAAGCAAAGCTTGATAGTTTAACCACTCAGATATCTCAGCTAATGCAAGAGAAGAATGGTAAATCAATAGTGCCAGTATATCAAGTTTTTGCCTCTTGCCCCACTTGTGGAAATGAAGGGCATCTATCTCAAGATTGTACTCTTTTTGCAGCCACTGATAACCAACTGGTAGAAGTGAATTATACTCAGAATCAAGGTCCTTTTCTCAGAGCTACAACCCTGCTTGGAGAAATCATCCCAATTTGTCTTACAAGAATGCAGCTCAGTAGAACTACCCTCAAACAAATCAACAGAATTATCATCAGGCAGTTCAGCCACAGTATGCTCAGACATCCCAGCAAAACTTCAGACCTCAAGGAAATATGCAATACCAACAACAACAACAGCCACATCAAAGCCAAGAAAATCAGCAGAATGCTTCCTCTAGTAATAGTAAGTCTGAAATCAATGAGATAATGAGGCTACAGAAGGAAATGTTTAGTGGAATGCAGGAAACAATGAAGATGCAGTCTGAACTGTTTTACAAAACAATGCAACAACTCACTGCTGGTATCTCTAACACCCAGGGAAACCCAACAGAAAACAAATTGCCAGCTCAGGCAGAGAAGAACCCAAAGCAATGTGGTGCCATTTCCACTACTGAAAGTGTAGATGCTGTCACAACTAGGAGTGGAGTAAACACTGAACTAGTGCTCAAAACACCTCCAGCCACCACTTATGTAACACCACGGAGAAGGGTTCCTGCTCAGCAAACAGTTAGGCAAGAAGCTATATCAAAAGAGAAGATAGCAGAGCCAGAAAAGACAGTACAGCCTGTTGTCGAAACTGACAACACTGTGGCAAAACCTGCAACAGAGAAGTCCTATTTTCAGAAAATCCCATTTCCTAAAAGATTAGAGAAAAGAAAGGATGAAAAGCAGTATGCTAAGTTCCTAGAAACTATGAAGGAAGTCCAAATCACAATACCTATTCTAGATGCAGTGTTGCACATCCCTTTGTATGCAAAAAATTTCAAAGACCTGATAACAAAGAAGAGAAGCTTGGAAGATCCAGAAATTGTTGCTTTGACAGTGGACTGCAGTGCTGTCATAATGAACTATATGCCCAAGAAGCTTGGTGATCCAGGAAGTTTTAGCATCCCTTGTGTTGTAAGAAAGAGAACATTCACAGCATTATGTGATCTAGGCTCATCAGTTAGTGTCCTACCTCTTGCTGTTAGTCAAATATTGCAGTTAGGAGTTCTAAAGCCCACATCAATGACTCTGCAGTTAGCTGACAGAACACTGAGGAAACCAGCTGGGATTCTTGAAGATGTGCCAGTACAAGTTGGAAATTTTGCATATCCAGTTGATTTTGTGGTATTAGAGATGGAAGACAATTCTGAATCCATGATTCTAGGTAGACCATTCTTGGCAACAGCTGGAGCAATAATAGATGTAAAAGGGGGAACTCTGAAACTGCAGTTTGGCTCTGAACAGGCTGAGTTTAGCATGAAGCATGCTTCTCATCTACCAAACATACTTGAGTAATGCCAGTCCATGGATGTAATAAACCAAAGTGTGTTGGACACACTACAAAAAATGCAGTCAGAAGAAGCTGAGGCACAAGTGTTTGTGACAGCAGATAGTTCTAATCACCAAGAGCTATGTGCAATATCTCTGTGTGATAAAGATGCAAATGCTATAGGAAGTGAAAATCTTAAACCAGCTCACAATTCTATAGTTGAGTTGAAAGAATTACCATCTCATCTTAAGTACATTTTTTTGGAGAAAGAAAGGATACACCCATTAATAATTAGTTCTGCCCTAGATAATGAGCAAGAAGAGAGTTTGTTGTCAGTACTGAGGTTGTACAAGAATGTGATTGGTTATTCTATTGATGATATCAGAGGAATCAATGAGAATGTTTGCTCTCATAGGATACATTTAGAAGAAGGTAGTAAACCAACTAGAGAAGGACAGAGAAGACTGAATCCTGCAATGCAAGATGTGGTTAAGAAGGAAGTCCTGAAATTGCTTAAGGCAGGAATGATTTACCCCATCTCTGACAGTGAGTGGGTGAGTCCTATACATATTGTGCCTAAGAAAGGAGGCTACACAGTGGTAGAGAATGAAGAAGGAAGATTGATGACCAACAAGCCAGTTACTGGATGGAGAATGGTAAATGACTTCAGAAAATTAAACAAAGCAACTAGGAAGGATCACTTCCCTTTGCCTTTTATGGATCAGATGTTGGAAAGGCTTGCTGGACAGAAATTCTATTGCTACCTTGATGGATACTCTGGATTTTTACAAATACCTATCCATCCAGCTGATCAAGACAAGACCACATTTACATGTCCATATGGAACATTTGCTTACAAAAAATTACCTTTTGGACTATGTAATGCACCTGGCACATATCAGAGGTGTATGATGTCTATATTCTCTGACCACATTGAGAAGATTATGGAAGTGTTCATGGATGATTTTACAGTTTATGGAAAAGACTTCATCACTTGCCTGAAAAATCTGACTGCAGTATTACACAGATGCTCTGAACAAAATTTGATTCTAAACTGGGAGAAGTGCCACTTCTTGGTAAATGAAGGCATTGTGCTTGGCCATTTGGTGTCTGTCAGAGGAATAGAAGTGGATAAAGCGAAGGTAGATGTAATTGCTAAGTTACCACCCCCTGAAAATGTGAAGGGAATACAGAGTTTCTTAGGGCATGCTGGTTTTATAGAAGGTTCATTAAAGGTTTCTCTGACATTGCAAAGCCTCTCACACACTTACTGAATCATGATGTACAATTTGTGTTTGATGAAGCATGTATGCAAGCTTTTAAAAGGCTGAAAGAAGCTCTTGTTACAGCCCCAATAGTGTAGCCTCCTGACTGGACTATGCCTTTTGTGTTGATGTGTGATGCAAGTGATTATGTTGTTGGAGCAGTGCTTGGCCAGAGAAAGGACAAGGCTTTCCATGTGATTTACTATGCAAGCAGAACATTAGATGATGCCCAGGTTAATTACACAACCACTGAGAAAGAATTACTAGCAGTAGTGTTTGCATTTGATAAGTTCAGACCTTACCTTGTGGGACACAAGTGCATTGCATTCACTGACCATGCAGCAATAAGATACTTGGTAAGCAAGAAGGATGCCAAGCCCAGGCTCATTAGATAGATCCTCTTGCTGCAAGAATTTGATATCGAGATCAGAGATAAGAAAGGTTCTGAAAACTCAGTAGCAGATCACCTGTCAAGAATCAGTTATACATAAGGCAAATAGATACAAGATAGAATGTCTGGTGAGCAGCTAATGGCAGTCAATGCTAGTTTTCCTTGGTATGCAGACACTGTGAATTATCTGGTTTGTGAAATCATACCAGCTGACATGTCATACCAGCAGAAGAAGAAGTTCATGCATGATGTAAAAAGCTATTACTGGGATGAGCCATTCCTGTATAAGCACTGTGCAGATGGAATTGTGAGAAGATGTGTGCCAACTGAAGAAATCAGTGATGTTATGTATCAATGCCATGCAGGCATGTATGGAGGCCATGCTGGAGTTATGAAAACCCAGGAAATTTTTTTGCAAGCTGGATTCTATTGGCCCAACCTTTTCAGAGATGTACATGATTACATCCAGAAGTGTGATCCTTGTCAGAGATCTGGAAAAATTTCAAGAAGGAATGAAATGCCTCAGAAGGGAATTCTTGAGGTTGAACTATTTGATGTATGGGGAGTAGATTTTGTAGGTCCTTTACCATCATCAAATGGATACAAGCATATACTTGTTGTAGTGGATTATGTGTCCAAATGGGTAGAAGCAATACCCACTGTTAGTGTTGATTCCAAGGCTGTATGCAAATTGTTCAGAACAGTCATATTCCCAAGATTTGGTGTGCCAAGAGTGGTGATCAGTGATGGTGGAGCTCATTTCAACAATGATCAGTTTGAGAAGCTCCTGAACAAGTATGGTGTGAGAAATCATAGAGTAACTACACCTTATCACCCTCAAGCCAATGGACAATTTGAGCTGTCAAACAGAGAAGTGAAACAAATTCTGGAGAAAGTTGTTTCTAAGTCCAGGGGGATTAGTCAATGAAACTGCCAGATATCTTATGGGCATACAGGACAGGATATAAGACACCTATTGGTATGTCACCATTCAGGCTGGTATATGGAAAAGCATGTCATTTACCTGTTGAGTTAGAGCATAGAGCACAATGGGCAATAAGGAAGCTTAACATGGATTTAGGCAAAGCTGGAACTGCAAGAAAGCTTCAGATGTGTGAGTTAGAGGAACTGAGAAATGATGCTTATGAAAGCTCAAAGATTTATAAGGACAAGACTAAGAAATGGCCTGACAAGCACATTCTTAGAAAAGAACTCAGAGTTGGACAGACAGTGTTGGTTTATGACTCCAAACTGCATTTGTTCTCTGGGAAATTCAAGTCAAGATGGTTTGGCCCTTGTGTTATCAAAAGAGACCTTGGGCATGGTGCTTGTGAAGTACAGAGTGCAACAGATGGTAATTTCAAGGTGAATGGACAGAGACTGAAGTATTATAGAGTTGGAGAGCAGTTGAACACTGGAGAAAATGAAGAAATTGATAATGAAGAAGTTGAGGATGACCTCAATGCATCCTCTTCAGCTGAGAACCTTTGAAGAAGTTACAGTCAAGCTCATGACTATAAACAAGCGCTCGTCAGGAGGCAGCCTGCTACCTTTGTACATTGCTTACATGCTACTTTCATTTACCTGTTATTTTTTGTTTGTGTTGTCTCTTTGTCTTTGCTTTTTAGATTTCGAATTAAAGGAAGTGGAGAGAGCTTGGGCTGGGATATCAAGAAGTATGAGGCAGAAGTAAACATCAGGTGGATACTTTCCAATCTTTTACAACCTATTCACAACATGAATAATATTGTTATTGTCATACTTCTGAAAGAATATTAAATTGGGAAATTTATGGCTATTACAAGGAATTAAATTTGATGATTTTAGCTCTATTCTGATTAATTAGCCTTACATCTTGATTGCAAATCATGTAAGATATCTGCTTATTATTCATGCAAAGGCTATACTCAGAACCATCTATCAAGAACAGAATCCCTTTATTTCTCTCTTCAAGAACATTGGAATATCTAAATAATGCAGTTTTTTTTTAACTGAGTTAAATGATCCCTAGTAGAGCCATTTACCCTTTTTTTTACATTTTCTGCATTTTTTGCATTAGCAATCATTGTCTCTGGACTGTGATTTGTGAAGCACTAACACTCATACTGACACTAATACTAACTATAAACAAAGAACTTTATAACATCAAGCATTTTTTGCATTAGCAACCATTGTCCTGGGATGTTGGTTTGTGAAGCACTAACTTGAAGGCTTAACCAAAAAATGAATCAAGTCTATGCATTAGCAACTATGATCCTGGGATTGTAGCTTGTGAAGCACTAACTCAAGTAACTTGGCAAGAAATAGTTAAATTAACTCAAGACTTGCATCTGCATTAGCTTACTATGTTCCCTGGAACTGTAGTAGGTGAAGCACTGACTCTGCATCCATTTGACATTCATTTATGCATTATGACTTTCCTATGGATCATTTATATTCAGTTCCCTTGCAAATGTCTTATACAGTTAATCCACTGGTACTTGAGCTTAGAAATGATTGAATCCTTCTATTTGAAACTTGTTTCCAAGATATCCCTTGCCCTAATAGTAGACAGAACTGCATTGAATCCAATTTGAATGAACTGCTAAGTCTTCAGAACATTGCACTGTTCATAATCTGCTTGTTGTCATTATCCTCCAATTTCTTTACTTGAGGACAAGCAAAGGTTTAAGTCTGGGGGTTTGATCACCATCATTTATATGCACTATTCACAACCCCAACACCTTAAAACCTCACTTCTAATACATTCAGAACTACAAATATTTGCATTTTTACATTGCTTTTAACTCATTTTGCAGTGTAGTGCAGAGCGCAAAGGCACATAATCTTCAGAAGATTCATCATAGAAGTGAGGCAAGATACAACATTCAACCCATACCAATGCAGCAGACAAGATGTCCAAGATCAACAAATCAAATTCAAGCAGAAGCCTGAAGATCACTGCTATTGCCTAAAAGTGAACAGTGACTAGCAGAAAGTCTGTCAGATAACTCAAGACCTTCTTCTCATTTGGAGCAATGCTCAAGGCAAGAAGATAAGAGGAAATTCAAATGAGTTTGAATCAGAAAGTAGAAAGAGATATCAACTTGGAGATCAAGGAAACCAAAAAAAGGCATAAAGGCAAAAAGGTGCAAAAGTGAGGAACATGCCAAGTGCACTGTGAGCTGTGGAAAGAGGAAGGAAGCTTCCTCCTCTACCAACTCGTACCACACCTCCACCACATTTGGACAAAGGTGTATAAAGCCACCACAGACTCCACCATTCCATCCATTCGCTGCACCCCCCACCATTCCACTTTTCCCACCAACACTCCACTTATCCACCACCAACACAAGACCAAGAACAAGAACATCAAGAACTCCAAGAACCAGACCAAGAACAAGATGAACAAGGAGATCAGGAGAAGAAGCACAAGGCCTTGGTGAACTGAAGCACAAGATCTGCAACTCTGCCTCCTACCCTCTGCTTCCTCTACTTCAACTAGGTTTCAGTGAGCTAAAGCCAAAGATTTCTCTCCACCCCTTTGTGTAAACTTGAGTTAACTGCGTAGATCATCGATCTGAAAGTAGGACTTGTGATATTTGGCTACTGTAGTGAATTGAGTGACACAGTTCCATGTTTTATCTGAAGATCTGCATGTTTTGCTTGCTGTGTGTCTTGATCAGTGTGTGTAAGGCTAGTCCCTGCATACTTGTGTGTTGCAATTCTGTCCCTAGCCTCCCTTTGCTTGCTAATTCACTGTGATCTGGCCTGACGAACCAGAAAGCTTTGATCTTTGTGTTAGTTTTCTTCCTCCACTTTAAAACTGCTAAAAACCCTGGCTTGCATGACTAGTCTCTGCAAGTTGTCGAAGTAATTCTGGTTCCCTGCCTAAACCTTGCTTAGATCCTTGTCAGCAGCTGGATTGACAACCCAGAGGCAGCAAGTTTAATTTTGAATGATAAGTTCTTAAACCCTTTCCACTTAAAGACCTCTACTTTCCTGTGGGAAACTTGAAAACCTGAAGATTTGGTCTAGCTTCTGCCAACCCTTAGCACATCATAAACTTGTTGATCCCTATGGAGACGATAACACAAACCCACCTAATATTACATTGATCAGGTACTTGTGGACACCACGCGAGAAGCAGAGCGCTCGTAGCCAAGGCCCTACGAGCTGGTTTCTATTGGCCCACGGCTAAGCAAGATGGGGAGGACATAGTCAAAAAGTGCCCCGGCTGCCAGAAGTATGCGACTAAGCCGCACGCCCCAGCATCCGAGCTCAAGATAATTCCGTTGCCTGGCCCTTCGCTCAGTGGGGACTCGACATGGTTGGGCCTTTGAAGAAATCATCACGAGGGGGTCACACTTTCCTCTTAGTCGCAATTGACAAGTTCACCAAGTGGATCGAGGCAGTGCCCGTCACAAACGCTACGGCAACATCGGCAGTCAATTTCATCAAGCCTATAATCTTTCGCTTCGGCGTGCCCAACAGCATAATCACAGACAATGGGACCAACTTCACGGCTGAAGAATTCCGCGAATTCTGCAAAGATCAAGGAATCAAACTCAAGTACGCTTCCGTCACGCACCCACAGTCCAACAGGCAAATCGAGAAGGCCAACGGCTTAGTTTGCAGTGGCTTGAAGAAGCGGCTCTTGGTACCACTCAAGCGCGTAGCAGGCGCCTGGGCCGAGGAGTTACCCGCCGTTCTTTGGAGCTTGCGCACGACTCCAAATAGGTCCACCCAATACACACATTTCTTCTTGGTGCACGGAGCGGAAGCAGTCATGCCATTTGACCTAAAATTCGACGCACCGCGGGTGGTCGTTTACAACGAGCAAGACTCCGATGCAGCACTCGAAGACGACATCGACACCTTGGACGAAGCACGAGACATCGCCCTCTCCAGAACAACAGTATACCAGCACAGCCTGCGAAACTACCACAGTCGCCGCCTCCGACCACGATCCTTCGCAAGAGGCGACCTGGTACTTCGACTCAAGCAAAAGAAGGTCCACAAGCTCGCATCGCCTTGGGAAGGACCTTTTATCATCACAGAAGTCATCGGAGGCGGCGTCTATCGGCTGAAGCACGCTGAGTCAGGAGAACCATCTCACAACCGATGGAACGCGGCCCACCTGCGTCGTTTTTATGCTTAGTCAATTTTTATCTCGACCCCTTAGTCGTAACTAAAAGGATACATTCAGTCATACTTGTATCAGGCAGCGGCATATTGATCAGCAATAAACATACAATGTTCCTCTATATTTATCTCATAATGTTCTGCATATACTTATTTTGTTTTCAGCCTCACCAAGTGCTTAGGGGCTGAAGAATACAACTGTACAGTTTCACACACATTTTCCCCAAGCAACCAACACTCGGGGGCTAGGGAACAGCAGATCAAAAAAGTCAGAAACAAAAAGCAAGTGTCCTTAGTCGCGATCAACGCTAGGGACTTGTACTCAACGGCATACTCATAGGGAATCCTCTATACTCCATTCATTCAGGTATGTCCAAGATTGGCGGTATAGACTAAAATTTTCACAGCTCTTCCTCTTTCACTGGGCAAAAGTTGTGACAATCAACTTCCATGTCAGTTTCCCTTTCGACCAAGGCAACGATACAGTTGGCAGGACCATCGGCTGCGTCGTAGTGTGGCTGCATTTCCACCGGCCCAGCCTATGCAGCCTCCCAGGGGAGACCAGCTCTGATTTCAGCCAGATTCAGTCGAGGATGACGGAGGCGAACAAAGGCCAATGCTGCGGTAGCCCTGGCCACCAGCTGATGCCACACAAAGTCGCGGATGCCATCACCATGACGAAATTTCGCCATCAAGGCAGCCAAACTGTGGGGCTGCTCATTCAGAGGAAACATGGCGTCATGTACCTTGGCTAGGGCTTGGGTGCACATTTTCGTGAATTCTCCGACTTGCTCCACGCGATCCCTGAGAGTAAGCAGAACTCGTGCTTTGGCTCGATCTGCCCAGACAACGGTAGTATCTCGGCCAATGTTGTTCGCAATCTGGATGAAATGCGATTGCACTCGAGCGCGTTCAGCATTGGCGTCCTACTGCACACGTGCGGTTGAACAGTCAGCATGATCAGTCATTAAACAACAGGCAAATGTAGTGACTCGGGGGCTCAGCATTGTTGAACTTACATAGGAGCCCTTCGTTCGCCTTCTCAATCTCTGAAATTATGAAGTCTTCACGCTCAAGTGGTTTCGGCTGTTTCGACTTCATGACTGCAAGTACACCCAGGGCTTCCCTCAGCTTCTGCTCCGCGGAAGTACATCGACTCTCCAGCATGCCATATCTATATCTGTCATGGTGGTCGTATGCAGGAATGGCAGACAGGACAGCAGCAGCAGTCTGCACAAAGTCACATTGTTCAGGTACGCGCAAAGTGGAAGCCCCGAAGCAGCAGGCTCGGGGGCTCAGTCTTTAATAAAGCAGATTGTCGTTCATGCATTACAGAAATCAAACGTGCCAACAAAGTATTTTTCAAGCAACCTGTGCACCAGGCACAATCAAGTTGCAGTGTTACAAAAGCTTACAACCCTGACATCTAAACTGGCTAAACAATAGCTACTTCTTGCTTATGGAGGCATTCGTGTCTACTTGGGCACCGCGAGTCGCGGCCCGCTTGTTAAGTGTGTCGACTAGTATGTTGGCGAGTCTCTTGGCTTCCTTAACGTAAGACTTAAGGCGACCCTCGGGGTATTCCGAGAGAGCTCCCTCGAAGTCGCCCTGGATTCCATGGGCAAGCAGCAGCTTCAGAGTTGTTTGGGAGCCACGTACCATCTGCTCCTGCACGAAGTCCTCCAGCCGAGCAGCTTCGGGGTTGAAGGTTGAGATCAGCTCGTCCAGGGTTAGGGGTAGTGGAGATCGCGGGAACACGATGCTGTGCAATGCCGTCAGGGATTCCACCGCCTTCGGCATCAGCATAGCAATACGACTGCCAAGAGTGTCCGCATTCTTCGCCGCTTTCAACAGCTTATCTTCCGTAGCAGATGGACTCGGGGGCTCCTGCAAGTCCAGAGCAACTAACAACAAGTAGCCCCCAGCAAACAGTTGGGTCAGTCAACAACAACAGTCAGTCAAACAGAATTAATAGTTTGCGATTTTCATCGAGCACAATGTGCGAGTACAAACTCACCAAAAAAGGCGCGGTTGAGCGATGATAGCCGTGTGGCGAGAGCCCAGTCGCGCTATGTCTGGCGAGTCTTTTGCTCTTCCTCTCCTTCCTTCCGCGACACGGCAAGCTGGGAGGCAGATGACTCTCGGAGTTCCTTTAGATTCTTCCGCAATTTTTCCAGCTCTTCATCAGCCGCAGACGCGTCCGCTGTCAATAACGAGCGGCTTTGGTTAAAAGTGTGCCCATAATGGCACTTCGGCAGGAAACAAACACATGACAGTGCAACTTACTCTTGGCCTTCAGCAGTTGTTTGCGTAGGTCGGAGTTGTCCGCCTCAACCCTGACATATTGGTCAATGGCTGCAAGTAGGGGCAGAGCGAAAGGCTGCTAGAAAAGGTTTACAAGTAGAAGATCATATCATCAGCAGTAATTTCAGTTAGTCAGTTGGCTATTGGAGACTGTGGTCACCTCCGTGGAGCTCATCACAGCCTCGGGGGCTACTCCCATCGGGAGGGCTGACGCGCACCTGATGGCATTGTAGAATATCAAGAAACAAGGGTGCCAGTTTGCTTACATGGTCCGAGGAGCCCGACGACGATGGGACCGTTGTTCTGTGATGGACCAGCTCGTACTGATCCCCGTCGGTAGTTTCCGGCTTCAGCACCTCTTGGGCCGCGGCAGGCGCCTCCAGGTGCACGCTGGGACCAGTTGGAGCAGCCGCAGCGGCGGATACGTTTGTGTGTACAGGAGCTGGGTTCGGAATTTCCAGGACGTCCTCGTCGTTTATTAGCTATGCATGGTTTAGAACCTCATTATCTTGATGTTCAGCTTCCCACAGAGAAACTAGATATTTATTCCATGAGGAAACACGGCTTTATTGCTTCTTATGGTGATTTGGGTAGCCTCCCCTATGAGATAACCTTTTTCAAGAAATCGGGATGGAAAACATCTAAGTCTGAACGAATTATTAGTTTGCCTGTGCCTCCTTTGTTTAACCTTGATTCCAGGGGAAGTTGGTCACTCTTGGAGGCCGAGCTCGATACGTACGTGGAACAACATGTCCAGCACATAGAGGATGACACGGTGGGGGCTGAGGATGATTTCGGCCATCCCCCTTACACAGTTGGTTCCTCATACCCGCATCCAGGGTACGGCGGACCTTCTACTTCTTCTTATGCTTCAGCTGAGCCAGATTATGATCACGCCAGGTGTGATCCATCGGGTTGGAGTTCATACTCTCCGTGGGGTTGATCACCACTTAGGCCAAAAGCCTAAGCTTGGGGGGAGGTATACCGATAACTCACTCATCTACATATCATTATTTGTCGGTGCTTTGTATATCCATGTTTCTATTTTCTTTCTTTCTTTTTGTTGTTCCTTGTTTTGTTTTACTTTTCAAAACTCAACAAGACCAAAAATATTTCTGTTGTTTCTCTTTGTTTGTTTATTTAAGTTTCTACCATTAGTTTGCTTAGTTATTTAATTCGGTTCAATATGCAAAAACCCAAAAGTATTTTGCTTTGTTGCTTGTTTCTTTTTGCTCTTGTTTTGAAATTTGAAAACCCAAAAATATTTGTTGTTTCTTTTCGGTTTTGTATAGTTTGTTGCAGAGTTCAACAGCCTTCCGTGACCCCAGTGGAGCTTGGTTATCATTTCATATCATTCGAGCACACAAGTGAAAGAGCAATAATGACGATTTACGACAATTTGAGTTGGGGTAAGAGGCTGGTATGAACTCTATTTGTTTTCATTTTTGTACATATACTCGTTCATGTGAGCATGCTTAGTTGGTTCGCGTAAGGTATATGTCGATTAATGGATGCTTAGTAGTTCATGTTCTCTTATGATCATTTCCAACTTGTTAATAGTGGGTAGCATGTTTTATGGATATTTTCTTGCATTGTTTTGTTCATAAAAGAGTATGACACGGTGGTATCCTCCTCTGAATAATTCATTTGAATCAACTCGGCACATGCTCACACATGTATATGACTGGAAAAAAAAAGGTCAATTAAGCCTTGATGATTTACTTTGCCTCAGAGTTCTTGTATCATTTTTATGCCTCCGTTAATTTTATTTTGTCGCAAGCATGATTATGACGGTTATTGCTCTCTTGATTGTTGCTTCCAAGTCTATTGCTAGCCTCCGCTTGTACTGAGCGGGATGATCGCTCGTGCTTCCACATCCCTGCAAACCAAGTTGTTACAAAGAGTCCACTATAAATACCTATGCATGGCATTTCAAACCATTCAAGTAAATTTGCATGTGCTACCTTTAAATCCTTCAAGACACTTCTCATTTTGTGACACTGTTTTAGCTCATCAGGAAGTAGTAGCTGGGCTTGTTATCTTTCATACTAATTAAATAACCTTCGACTTGCATGATTAATCTGCTTGTCATTAATATTGCAAAGAGCTGGTTAGACCACTATAATATTTCAAAAGATTTAAGAAAGTAAAAAATAGACACTCCTCCATGGTATGAGATTGTTGGTGGGCACCCGAGGATTCGGTTAGCCATGGTTTGTGAAAAGCAAAGGTTGGGAGGAGTGTCAAGTTATATATAAAGTGCATATTATAAATGCTTGTTTTTAAAAATAAATCGGAACCGCTCTCAACTTGCTTAGTATGGAAGATAACAGGAACTCTATTGCCATTCGTTGACGAAACAACCACTACCCAAAAACAATTTTACCTCTGTTTTCAAAACAATGAAAAGCTCTAGCACATGTTAAATCGCTGCTTCCCCCCATGAAGGGCCAATCTTTTACTTTACGTTGAGTCACCATCCTTTCTTTCAGCACCTTCTCGAGAGCAAAGTTGTCATTCTTAGTGTAATGTGTTTCTCCCAGAATATTGTTAACTGCGGTATAATTTTGATGCTTTTATCTTTGATATCTTTATTTCTAGTTCTCTCTTGAACTTCAGAGGTGACTGGGCATTTATGTTTTGTTGTACAAATACGGGCAAGCGAGATACCACTTTGTCATACTTTAGTATGAGCTTTGCAATTCTGTGAATTGATATGTTTCATGTTGTTTATTATTAGCATGTTGGTATCTTTTCATAGTTTACATAACTATTAGGTGACATTATTTGCATACATCTTATTATAAATAGCCTGAGCATTTGGTCAGATAACGAGAATATTTACATCATACGAAGCAAATGTGTTCGTTAAAATTTCTTTTATCGTATTCAGTTGTTAACTGAATTGCTTGAGGACAAGCAATAAGCTAAGCTTGGTGGAGTTGATACGTACAAAACGTACTACTTTCCCGAACACTTATGCTATTGTTTTGCCTCTAATTTGTGTGTTTTGGATACAACTAACACAGACTAACAAGGTTTTCGGCAGAATTGTCCTGGTGTCTTGTTTTTGTGCAGAAATTCGACTTTTGGGAAAAACACCAGAAAATCTCGCGAAGCCCCAATTTTTCCAGAAGAACCACGGAGCCAGAAGATGAGACGGAGGCTGGCCACGAGGCGCCCACACAACGTGGTGGCACGGTGGGCCCCTGGCCGCGCCACCGTATGGTGTGGCCGACTCGGCCACGCCCTCGCATCCCCCTCTTGCTTACTTATTGCCTCTGACCTAAAAAACGTCGGGGGGATCGACGTTTTTCCAAAAAGACTTCCAGAGCGCCGCCGCCATCACGAACCCTATTTCGGGGATCAGAAACTCCGTTCTGGAACTCCGCCGGGACGGGGAATTGGAGGAGATCGTCGTCATCGTCATTGCCAACGCCTCTCCATCAACCATCCATGTTTCCCCCATCCATGTGAGTAATTAAGCACTGTAGGCCGAAGGGGATGGTAGGGATTGGATTAGATTATTCATGTAATAGATGTAAGATCGTTAGGGCATGGTGCCTAGTATCCGTTGTTAGTACTTTACGTCATTGTTGCAACTTGTTATGCTTAATGCTTGTCACTAGGGCACGAGTGCCATGATTTCAGATCGGAACATGTTATTGAATTATTAGGATAATCATTGTTTTATATCATATCTACAAGTTGTATGCATATATTATTGCCCAGAACCCGAGGCCCCAAAGTGACAATAATTGGGACAACCGGAGGGGATGGCTGTGATGTGAGGATCACATGTGTTCACGGAGTGTTAATGCTTTGCTCCGGTACTTTATTAAAAGGAGTACCTTAATTAACAGTATTTTCACTTGAGGCCCCACTGCAAACGGGCTGGTAGGACAAAAGATGTTGTGCAAGCTTCTCATTGCGAGCATGCACGACTAAATAGGAACACATGCCTATGATACTTACTTGGATGATTTATCTTATTTATATGCAAATGCCTTATGTCTTGATTACTATATGAATTATCTTATCCATGCAACGCCCGTTTATCCGTCCCTATGACTACATTTTAATTCTGATGTCTACTATAATCACTACTGCTGTCTTTATTTCACTGCTGCTATTATTTCTACTGTCACTGCTGTAAAATTGTTGCTACTGATAATCTGTGTTGAGCAAGTCTATTCACAGGTGCAGCTGAACTGACAATTCATCTATTAAGTCTTATAAATATTCTTTGACTCACCTTGTGTCGAATCAATAAATTCGGGTTTTACTTCACTCGAAAACTTTTGCGATCCACTATACTTGTGGGTCATCACTCGTCTACAACCAGAGGTACGTCATACACAATGATCGGCCGAGATTGGCGCTCTTGTTTATGGCCCATTGCAACGCGACACCCCCTAACCTCTTCAGACTACGACCTAATAAAAATTGTTTTTACTTTTATTTTTATAAACTTTGTTTATGTAAATTCATATAAATGGTAAAAAATATAATAACATACCCTATCAAAGATTTTAGAAGCCTCTTGGACAACATTTTCTCGAATTGGTGAATTTTTTTGAATATCGTGAAAGTATATTATTAACTCGTGAACATTTTAAAATCACATGGACATTTTCTTTGAACTTGGTGAACTACATTTTTGGACTATGAATAACATTTTATGAAAACCGTGAACTTTGTCTCATAACTTTTTTTGGAAAAAACGAAATAGAAAAAAATGAAAGAAATAGAAAATATAAGAAAACATAAAAAAAGTTAAAGGAGTGGACGGGCCAGCCAATTAGCCGAACCCGAACCCATTCAGGCGGCGCTTGGAGTTCGTGGCGCATTGGGCGGCATAGAAGATTTCAGGAGATTAGCCTAATAGGCTGGGATAGGCCCAACAGCATAATGAGCTCCTGACTTGTGACACTGGATGTTGAGAGCGATTTTTACCAGCTTAATGAGCTCCCGGTAAAACAACCACTGCAGTGCTCTCGGCTGCCCACTCACATGTCGACACGCGTCTCTCCATCGTTTTGGAGTGACCCCCTTCGGCCTTCGATATGCTATCGAAGACAAGGTAGGCAAATCAGCAAATAGCCAAATAGGTACACCTCAAAAAGGACGTCAATCAAGTGGAAAAACACCAACAGATATGTTTGCCAGAGTGTGGAACCTTGTTTTATGTTGCTCGGCTAAAAGGTCATTTAAAAATACTGTGCAACCATTCCATACAGGGATACAGGGATTTACGTGGGTGTTTTTTCAATTAAGAAGACGAGATGTAATAGAAATTACAAATAGGTTTACAAACAACCTAGCGACGGTTATGACACTAGAGTGAGCTGAAAGTGTGCCGACATCCTCTCCCCCCATTCATCGGAACCGAGCATAACTTGTCATGGTAAAGTTTGTTGCAATTTATAGATAGATGGAAAATCATCGTGCTAAAACACCAAAAGACCAATGCATCAGAACAGTAACCATAGCTATTCATCAATAATGATAATCGTAGATTGCAAGAGTCGGACCTACAAGCACACTGTAAACATGAAAACCAACTGAATTCAAGAAGATTTGTTTGGACAGATAACTCCATGTCTCAGCTAACGCCTCTTTTTTTTAGATAAAAGGCACCGACGTGGCCAGTTTTAAATTAATAAAGCCTGGTGGAGCACATGTAAACCACAGTTAAGTTTTACAGCTGACGCCTCTAGGTCTGCTGAAAGAGCGGGGAAGACCTTACTCTGGATTAAGTATGCACTGCGCCTCACTCTCCCAAACAGAAACATAAATTATAAAAATAAACACGGAAACGCTCCCACATACAAGGTAGTGGTGTTACCATGTGCAAATAGAGTTTAACCATCACTATGTACTACGACCGGTCAAATTTTAGGGAGGGTATGTAAAAACGGGTTGCGGATTTTATGACAAACTTTATATAGTGCATTCACCTACGTTTTGGTCCGAAGGCAGACGATTTCTCGACCATGCAATCTACTCGTGATCCGTGTTGATCGGGTCGGAGACGACGACGACGTGGGAATTCATTAATCGAGACGGACCTCTCTTGGTAAATCTAAAAAAAGACATATTTATGTTAGTGACGCCCATGTAAGTGGTCACACAGGACAAAGATCTTGATGTGCAATTGGCACTTGACATGGCTTGGATCATGAAGGGTGTACCCATCTTTCTCCGGTTGGACCGCGAGGATGGGCATGATGTTGATGCCCAGGCTAATAATCTAGCTCCCTTCCAAATCTCACTTGGCTGTCCCATTTTGGAGGAGGATCCAGCACCTTCATCCGTTTCACAGGAGAATATGCCTTTTTAGTGAAAAACCGAGTTGAGCTTTCACAAACAAAAGTTTTTTATCTTCTATTACTCAAAAATACTTGCTAATCTAGAAATTCGACGATCATGGTTTTCCGTTTCGTCGACAAAGCAATGAAAAAAGCATACTCACTCCATTCTTAAAAAGTGTACTTATACCTATTATACTAAGTCAAATTTATTAACATTTGACCAACGTTATAGTAAGATGTGCCAACATTTATGACACTTAATTAGTATAGCTAGATTCATCTTAAAATGAAGTTTTAAAATATATCAATTTGATGTCATACATATTGCTATATTTCTCTTTAAGAACTGAGGGAGGAGGGAATAAGTTAGATGTCAATGTTGCTATCATAGTATATTGCCATTTGTAACTTTGTAGTAAGACTGCAAATCTGACATACTTGGTCTCCAATCATCTGGGTTTGGAGTGACGTGGAGGTTCGACTGCCTATGCTCTTTTTCTGGTTCAGGGACGTAACAAAAGCGACCCGTTGGAGGTGCTGCCAAGCCAAGTGCTGATATGGGACGTCCCTGCAGTACGATCGACGCGACTGCCAATCCGGACCTTTGCCACGTAGGCACTGACATGGCATGGTTATCTGAGAGAAGATTCCGCACTGGAGACTGCTTTGAGCATTTTACTGTCCCTTTAGTTACTGTTCCATAGACAGCTCATGTACATTACCCTACATATAATGGGGGGGGATTTTCACGCCCTCACGTCGACCGGGTTACTGTTCCTATGAACAGTTATCTACCGTGCTTTCATCCCGCGCCGTCGCTCCCCAATCCGACGGTTCCTGTGGCCTTTTTTACAAGAAAGTCCCTGCAGTTTTCACAAATTGTGAAACGACCCTCTTATATATAAACTAAGCCTTAACCCTAGAACGTGATTCCTCTTCATTTTCCCCACCCGCCTCCACCCCGAGCTGTCCTACCTACTCCAGCCCGAGACGGCGCGACGGCTCTCCTCCGGCGGCGTAGAGGCGGGTAGTCTAAGGGCGAGCGTCTTCCACGAGGGAGCAGCGGGGGCCCAGCGAGTTCGCCACCCCACCGCGCCTCCTCCTCCTCGCCACGCGCCTCCCCGGCTTCCTCGCAGGCCGACGTCGGACGGAGTGCTCAGCAGCGCAAGCACCATCGGGGCTCCAACCACCTCCGACCGGCAACGCACCTACCTGGTTTCTCCGCCTCTTCATCGTCACTAGAGATGACGGCCAGCAGCGCGGCGGCCGGCCAGTTGTCTCTTTGTCATCGATGACCTGCAGGTTTGTCCCCCTCTTCCTATCAGGTTTAGTTCCATGGTCTCGTTCTTCTTCTCATCTCTTCATCCTTTTTGTTTGGTCTCCGATGTCGTGTGCTCAGCTCGAGATCCCTTTTGTTTGGTCTTCAATGTGGTGTGCTCAGTTCGGGAAGAGGAGGATGTGTGCCTCGCACGGTGGCGGGCAGCTAATCAATCAGCATGCAACCTTTTTTTTAGAACCGGACATCTCTTCTACGCAGTTGTAGATTTAAAATCAATCTCATGGCCGGCCGCATCTGCAATTTTAGTTCATTCCCTTCCGATTTTTGTGTGCTGCTCGATATCAATTGGAGTGTCATGCTCCAATCTCCCGAGTTTGTCTCCCTTTTATTTTTGTTGATGAATTACATGTACTACTCGCGCTATACAAAGAGAGGAGAATTGGGCATACTAATCAATTAACAGTGTCAAATAATTCAGGCGATTTGGAAGTTCGATTTTGAGTCACTGTTTCTGCTGACACTCTAGGTTAGGAAGGTTTTTCTTTTGTAACTCCTCCTTCACCAATCATAGATAATTTATACATGAGTGTTATTTCCTTTTTAACGTGTATCATACGGTGGAGATACTATATTCAACTATGCATTGATTAGATTTTATCCTTCTTGCATTGATATGCAAACTCAATATTTCTAATGTTGTGTGTTCTACAGGTTATTATATCTTCATTCAAAGTTTCAGTTTGCAATGTTGATTTCGGCAACGCATCTACCTGGTTTCTCCGCCTCTTCATCGTCACTAGAGATGACGGCCAGCGGCCGGCCAGTTGTCTCTTTGTCATCGATGACCTGCAGGTTTCTCCCCCTCTTCCTATCAGGTTTAGTTCCATGGTCTCCTTCTTCTTCTCATCTCTTCATCCTTTTTGTTTGGTCTCCGATGTCGTGTGCTCAGCTCGAGATCCCTTTTGTTTGGTCTTCAATGTGGTGTGCTCAGTTCGGGAAGAGGAGGATGTGTGCCTCGCACGGTGGCGGGCAGCTAATCAATCAGCATGCAACCTTTTTTTTTAGAACCGGACATCTCTTCTACGCAGTTGTAGATTTAAAATCAATCTCATGGCCGGCCGCATCTGCAATTTTAGTTCATTCCCTCCCGATTTTTTTGTGCTGCTCTATATCAATTGGAGTGTCATGCTCCAATCTCCCGAGTCTGTATCCCTTTTATTTTTGTTGATGAATTACATGTACTACTCACGCTATACAAAGAGAGGAGAATTGGGCATACTAATCAATTAACAGTGTCAAATAATTCAGGCGATTTGGAAGTTCGATTTTGAGTCACTGTTTCTGCTGACACTCTAGGTTAGGAAGGTTTTTCTTTTGTAACTCCTCCTTCACCAATCATAGATAATTTATACATGAGTGTTATTTCCTTTTTAACGTGCATCATACGGTGGAGATAATCAGATACTATATTCAACTATGCATTGATTAGATTTTATCCTTCTTGCATTGATATGCAAACTCAATATTTTCTAACGTTGTGTGTTCTACAGGTTATTATATCTTCATTCAAAGTTTCAGTTTGCAATGCTGATTTTTGTTGATTGTCCGTATCTAATTGAGTCTGCAGTACAGACTGTTTTTTTGTCGTTGTACCTCATCTCATTTTAGTTGCTATGCAGTTTTCTTTTTTCCCAGATGTTTCCTGGGCTTCAGAGTGAAATACATAACATATATCTATTTAGATTTTATAGCACATAGACTGTAGAGCCTAGCAGGTCATATCTGATGGTTCCAAAAGTTTAAGGCTGTCGTCGTGATATTTTCCCATGCAGGTGGAGTACCCATGGTATAGTTAATGTGATTTTGCTGGTATGTGTGTACTGTCGAATTTTGTATGAACTTGATGACAACTTCTGGCCAGCAGCTAACATATATAATGGAAGTTGTTTTAGCCATTCAGATTGCATACACGAGAGAAAGGAGCAGGCAGGTTCAATACCAACCGAATTGATTCCATGACAACCTTGCAATTGTAAGTACAAAGCATACCCAGATTACTGAAATAGTTAATTATTCATGTTGTCATTTTTGTAATGTAAAATGTCTTACTATTTCTAGGGTTACTTGAAATGGATGTCTGCGGCTATTTGTACCAGATTTACTTTCTTTCCATGACATGATTTTTCTCTTGGTACATAAAAGATAGCAAAAGTATAAATATGAAAGAACCAACGGGGTATTACACCTTGGGGTGGTGGGTGATACACCCCAAAGGTATAAATGATGGTTCCTCTGTTTCTTTCAAATAAAAATTACTCCATCTGGAATAACTGTTGCAAACTATTATGAATTTTGTACCGCGACAGTATAGTCTCCATGACAAGTTTATAGGATCGGAGGTAGTAATAAATAATTGGATGTTTTGGATATTTTGTTTCACAATGACTTTGTGAATGTATCTTCAACTGGTGCTTTTCTTAGTCATGTCTTTCCTTCTATACTACTCACCCTTCTCTTCTTCCTGCCTTGGTCAAGATTTCTTTTCTAGATCACCTCAAAATTTTGTCGCTCCTCCAGTAATGTCAAGATTTGTTTCCCAGATTTTCTAAGGTTTCTTTTCCTTCTGATTTTTTCAGGAACTGCGTCATCGGCCAAGCTCGCATGATGCAAGATTTGGAGGTTTTCATGAATGGAGCAAGGAGAAACTGAGGATAAACAATAAGCCTAGGTCTAGCCTTACAATGTAGGAATTATTCTCTTCAGGTGACACAGTTAAGATAATTATGATGTGCTTAGCTTGATTCAGTAGAGTTCATGGTTTAGCAACGTTTTTATTGTTGTTCTAACTTCAGTTTCTATAAAGAGATGTACTTTTAAAGATAAAAAGGTGTCTGAACTATTAATACAAACTAAAGACCCTTTAGATACATCAATCATAACCGTGCAACTGAAGCGTGCAGATCTTTTAATATAAACATATTATGATACTTCTGAGTAAATAAATGTTTAAGCCTGTTTGGAATATACTACAACCTGATTAGTAGAAATAATATGCTCTGCAAAGAAAGATCGATAGTGCAAGCTGCAGCTATGGCATTCACATTTATGATTGGTTCAACTTCACCCTGTTAATTAAGAACTAATTGGTGCATACGTATATGGCCCCAACAACCTTTTGTTGATTTTGAGTAGTTCATATGTTATTTTCCCTTCTATTTGTTCTTCTGTATCATGGCTCAAATTGGAAGTGGAGAATAATCAAAGAAGAACTAGGTTCGTGGTTACATTAGTTAGCACTATCTCTAGCAATTACATTGAATGTCGACATTAATTTTCAGAATTCTTTGTTGTTTCTTGAGAAAACAATGTGTTGTTCACTTGCAGAACTATGATTAGTAAATATATAATATTCCTGTCCTACAGTTCTTTGTCATGCAAGTTTAAGTAAGTATTAGTGCAGGGATACCAGCCCTCAAATTTGTGTCAACTGCAGAATACCAGTTTGGTGCCGGTGGTCCGTCGACGAAACAATCTAAGAAGCAAAATGTCTATCCATATCTTTATTATACGTTCTGATTAAGACTTTTGCAGGTCAAGCTGAAATTAGCGCCATGTTGCTTGACATGAGATTTCCAAATGATTGGTGCAACATACTATATGGTTCCTGAAAGCAATAGAGGTAATATTTTTTACGACATGCATATATTTGGAGCATAACCTTTTTCTGTACTAATTTCTGATCCAACTAGAAAACCAGTTCTTCATTATGAGAGGAATGACTAATAGCATGATCCGTGCGAGCATTTGATTTGTTTTTCAATTCCCCTAGATATTCTATACATTTTATGTTTTGACTTTGTCTTTATCCGTGTAATTTTTTTCTCATGTTTCGAGTTAGGCATAGCCGTACCTATTTGTGGTTTGCCATCATGCTGGTGTTATTGTTTCTGTTTAGCACATCTATATATTTTTGTTCCTTCCAAGGTAATCCGGTTGTTTGTTATTTTTACCTTTTGATATTGCAAGGCCATAAGAGGATTGATGCCACTGATTTTAATCTTATGACTGAAACCTTTCAGGATAATCACGTGTCCTTTAATTCATGGGCCGACGTTATTTGGATTCAGATCAATTATTTTTGGAGCTGCGAGGAACATCTGTGATTCATGTCACATGAGGAAAGATGAGGATATTAAAGATTGATGTGTATAATATAGACAAGGTAAGCATGATTTAAGTGAATCACTCGAGCTCTTTTTCCTTAAATGCCATGATACAACAATCTTAGATTTTTGCCCCTGCATTGTTTTTCAGTCGCTTCAAATATTGTTTGAATTTGTGTTTCATAACAGAATCAGAAATGCCAAGAGTTTATGAACAGATTTAACATTAATTTCGGCATATTTTCTTTGAGGCCACGATCAGTAAAACATTGGATGCTACCGTCTTATGCCATTGTCTTACTGTCTTCAGTTTTCCAATACATAGCTACATACTTTATTCAGTCCTATCATAATAGATTTCTTCAGACATGATACAGTTTACTGCACCTAAATATTCAGTATCATATAGACTTGCTTTCCTACACAATATTTCTCATAATGCTCTGACTCTTTCTGTGGTTGCTATGAGTATACCAAAATGTTACATTATGGCGCATTCTGCGGATAGTTTTTATGCGTTCTTTATATTTAGCATCATGTGTTGGTGTGCGTATTTATGCTAGGATATGTATATGCAAGAATTTAGCATGACGTATTGTTTGGAAAGTACGGTCCTACCGTTTACTTTCTCTAACCAATATATACAGAGATTCCCTTATAGATGTTATATTATGTAAGTTTCTGATTGCGATAAGAGTCAAGAGTGCTTACCCCAATCGGTTACATTTTTCAGGCACTATATGCAGGGTTGCCCTTATAGATATTGAAGTGTACAACTTCTAACACCTAAACTGCTATCTCTGCTAAGCAGGATACCATCCAATCTTTGATCATATCGATGTCTTGCTGAGACTCTGCCAACCCAGAATGGATGCCCGTCTAAATGTTTGTGCTGCCACTTCGGCCACCGTGTTGATCAGGCCATTATGAAGATTTTGCTTTGAAATTATTATTGTTCTGTATACATACGACCATCATGTTGTCTAATGTAACCCCATATAATCTTATATATGTGTAACCTCATATGCATCATGTTTAGTTTTTCCGCCAAACCATATCGACTATTCAACTAAATCCATTGTATGAGTTAAAAATGCCACTTCTTCTAACAACCTATATTATTCAGTTAAAACTGAGGAAAACACAATCAACAAAATTTATCATTAAGAATTTTCGAAAAAAATTATCATTAGGGGCAACATTAAGGGCGCGGCGTGTCGCCGACGCTGATTTCAACTAGTATGCTAGAATCAAATGCATCGTTGATGCTTTGCTATAGTAGGATCCACCTAGCCTGCGATTTTTTGCATATTGTCTCCTACAATAATGCCCAAAATAATTGCAAAACGGTTTTTTTTTTCTGATCCAATGATGGACACGTCCGTATGCATAGGTGCTGCATAAGGTCCAAATACGCGCATGTACCTTATAAAATGATGGGTGTTTTCAATTTGTGGATCTTGGACACTAGTATAACGATATTTTCTGAACAAAGCAAAGCCCACGTGCACCTAGCACCTACACAATCTGCATGCATCTCTGGCAAATTAGATATTCATATATACTCCAAAAACAAAAATAGGAACCATACTTACATAGATAGGCATGGTAGTTGATGCACGTCCGTGTCCATATATGTGTTGTCAATAAAACAACTGTGTGCATGATGAAGAGATCGGGCTCTGCTCCCAATTCGAAAAAAGTTACGAAATGCTCTTCGCTATATGATACAAAATCCACCTCCACTCCTCTAGTAGGCGCTCATATTTGGATTTATGTGTATAGTGATTCATGTGTTTGTGAGTTATATGTTATTTTCCATAGAAAAATATGGTTCTTGTCTTTAAAATATTTAAGCATATGCACGTAGCAACAAAGCAAGTGGAAGGTATTAGTATATATATTTTCCTATTAAAACCATTTAAATGGCATATATGAAGAGGATAAGACCAGTACGATTTTGGTATATCACGTCGACATCATCACATCAATGCGAATCCTAGTGTTTTGTAGGTGTATCCTGGGTTCCTGACCTCCCTGCTAAATTTCAAGGTGTCAATCAACCGTGAAATACCAAGGCATCAACTTTGTCAAAATGATACAAATCCCCCTAGAGGGGACCCCAGATCATGGCCCCTATATTTTCCATGGATTTAGGCGTGGACGTTTTGTTTTTGCTTGCATGTTGACACCCAGCTAGGAGAAGTCCTTCTCCACATATTGGGACGCGGCGCAATCTATGATTGATGGAACATATACGAAGCTTTTGTAAGTACCCCTATTTGTTACTCTTTCGGGTGTACATCCACTACTTTTACACAACAGTCTTATATAGAGAGTGATTTATGTAGCATATAGATTAAGCTACGATATGCTAGAATTCTCTGTCAAAACATAATAAATACTTTATATTCCTTTTTTTCTTCGAGTAAAGATTGGATTCTAGAGCTTTATCATTAACTAGCTAAATGCATACACGTTGCAAAACTATTTAATCCAAAAAAGTAATATAGAACTTTGTCTATGATTATGGTTGTGAATTGTGACATATACAGACCAAACACCTCCAACTCCACCTTAATGGTATATGTGCAACATTTTATATTCATGGAAACAATCTTAATATTCATAGTTTCACTTCGATGTCTCCACGGAGGTTTTGTCAAGATTATTATATAGGAGGAAGGCGTTTCGGCTCCCGAGCTTATTGCTCCTGGCCCAATCATTTAAACACGAAATTTGGCACATATGTATAAAAGTTATACATATTTGTCACCAATTTCTTTTTCAGAATTTGTTCCAATGTTTTACTATCTTTTAAAAAATTGACCAGGAGCATATGAGCCTCGGAGTCGATGAGAACTTTTTCGATTATGTAGTGTTATATAGTTATTTGGAAGAAAAAAAAATATTTTTTTTCTCCGGGCATATGCATCATGAGTATTCACACATCTAAATTGGCAAGAAACTTCTACTTGCTCTCTTATATAAGCAAAATCTTACTCTCTCCTTCTTGACAACATAAGCAAAATGTTAGTGCTAAACCCTTCGTTTGTAAGAAGAGCCGAAAACGTCGCCTGGCTAAACGAAACGGCCCCACGAAAAATCCAGCAGCAGCCAATCCCAGGCCTCCTTCTTGGATGAATATTGCCCAGCGGCCAATCACGTCGCAGATAAGGCCTGCCGGGTGTGTGCCTGACGGACGCACCAAAAGTGCAAAGTACACCCGGCTCGGGCCCCGCGCAAAAAAGGGTACGTCCCGGGCCCCTACCATGAGCCGCTATAAACCCTACGCCCGCGATATTTTCAGCGCAAACAAATTTTGGTCTCAACAGTGCAAACGCCGTAGAACCTGCAGCTAGCTCAGTGTACGTACGTCGACAGCGGCACGACGACGGTAGCTGCTTTGATGTGCAGCTCGGCGACGGCGATGGACGGCGCCATGGGGAGCAAGGCGGCGCGGGCGTGCGACGGGTGCCTGCGGCGGCGGGCGAGGTGGTACTGCGCCGCCGACGACGCGTTCCTGTGCCAGGGCTGCGACTCATCCGTGCACTCCGCGAACCCGCTGGCGCGGCGGCACGAGCGGGTGCGCCTGCGGCCCACGTCGCCGCTGCTCCCGCAGCAGGTTGCCGCTGCTGCCCCGCGGGAGAGGCGCCGCGGCGAAGAGGTCGTGCCGGCGTGGATCAAGCGCAAGGCGCGGACCCCGCGCTCGCAGGCCAAGAGCAGCGTCGGGAGCTTCCTGTCGCGCCGGCTCGTCGTGCCGGAGGCGTCCGGCTCCGGCGGGGAGTCGCCTGAGGAGCACAAGTGCGACGGGGAGACCGACGAGGAGCTGCTGTACCATTGCGTTCCCGTGTTCGATCACGCCCTCGCCGAGCTCTGCTCGTCCCCGTCTCTCGATGAACAAAAGACACCCGTCGCAACGTCGTGCTGCGGTGAGGAGGAGGACGGCGCCATCATCCAGAACCCGACGACGAAGCCGCTGCCTCCTGCGCCGGTTGAGTCGTTCATGCCCGTCGACAGCCTCGCCAACTTCGGCCCGACGGACGCTGAGCTCATGGAGTTCGCAGCCGACATGGAAGCCCTGCTCGGCCGGCCGGGCATGGACGACGGCAGCGAGGAGGAGCCCTTCTGCATGGAGTACTCACTGGGGCTCATGGACCCGATGATGGACGTCAGCGTCAAGCTGGAGGCCGACGCGATGCGAGCGTGCGGCCTCGAGCAGGAGGAGCCGGACGTCTCCGGCGACACGTTCGACATCGACTTCGACTACGGCTCGCCTCAGGCGGCGACACCGGACGAGAACGCGGGGAGCAGCGACGGCGGCCAGTTGTTTCCGAGGAGCCTCGCGCTGAACCTGAACTACGAGGCGATCATCGCGAAGTGAGAGAGCTCGCCGTTTGCCGACGGCGAGAGGCCGGACGGCGTCAAGCTCGAGGACTGCTGGCCGCACGACTACTACTCGTCGTCGCATGCCGGCGCTTGGGCGATGGGGGGAGCGCTTGGCCACTGCGGCGGGGAGGAGGTCGGGACGCCGAGGCTGAGGATGGGCGACGGCAGGGAGGCGCGTGTGTCCCGGTACCGGGAGAAGCGGCGGACGCGGCTCTTCTCCAAGAAGATCCGCTACGAGGTGCGCAAGCTCAACGCCGAGAAGCGGCCGCGGATGAAGGGCCGCTTCGTCAAGCGGCTCGCCAACGGTTCCGCCGTCGGCGTCGCCACGGCGTGCGTCGCGTAGTTTAATTAGCTGTGCCGGTCGTGCGTGCAATGCTGTCGCATGCATGCATGGCTCTGCATGCTCCAGCTCCGTGTGTGGGCTCGTCATGAGAGATGACAAACACACAAAACAACTCGTCGAAACTGCGTAATTTAGTTACTTTTCTCTTCCAATCCCGGTGAAATTAATTGCCAAAGATATATATAGTTGCTTTCTTGCTGAGAATCCAAGGAATTTTATGTTCCCTCTAACGAGCTAATCAGGCTAGCGTTCCCGAGCGAGGTCGGAACAGTGAATAATGTACTGATTTTTTTTGTTAGATAATGATGAATAGTAGTAAGAGAATCGTAAAAGTTCAGTAGGTTGGACAATGTTACTCCCTCTGTTTTTTTAATACCAGTTGATTTGCACGTGCAACGCACGTCTCCAAGATATGTTGTGTGTTACTATCTCTAGATGATCATAAAGATATTATTTTTATTATTATAACTAGCAAGTTGGCCCTCGCAAATGCGAGTGCGTTATCTAAGCGTATTATATATGTTTAGCAAGGTGGAACTCGCAAATGCGAGGGCGTTATCTAAGCGTATTATATATGTTTATGTATGAAATAAGATTTTGATAGATACTGGAAAGAAGAAAAATTAAATCATAACATTTTATAAGGGTCATAAATAATATGGTATATAAATATCAGATGTGTGGAATCTTTTAAGCATGGAATAGTTAGCAATTCTTTCATTTCCAAAAAGTACCATGTCACATGTTTTAGAAATTCATTTACTTTATTCAGCAAGACTCCGATCAATAAAAAGTGTCATAATTTTTAACTAACCTCAGTTAAAAAATGCGACACACATTTTGGATCGAAATGAGTATATTTGTTTTACTCTCTCCATCTATCACATGTTCATCATTATAGTCTCTCGCTGACGCGTAGTTTTTTGTCATGTGACAATGGGTACATATATATAGTATGTTCTCACATATTTCATCTTTAACTATGTTGTAAGATAGACATTTATAAATGTTGTTCTCTTTTCAAGTTACATACTCTTGTGCTAAGTGATACTCAAGTAAGTTACTAATAATTTATTGTAGAAATCGTGAATTTCCATACAATATGTATAGTATGTTCTCACATATTTCATCTTTAACTATGTTGTAAGATAGACATTTATAATTGTTGTTCTCTTTGCAAGTTACATACTCTTGTGCTAAGTGATACTCAAGTAAGTTACTAATAATTTATTGTAGAAATCGTGAATTTCCATACAATATGATTTGACTTGACTATTTTTTTGTGGTAAATATATTCGCCTCCTGGTAAGCACTCTTCTTTTGCAGGAAACCAATGACATTGTAGTACAAATGAGGTAGAATATGCAAGATCATAGACTTTTAGGCCAATTTACTCTTGCTCTCTTTATCCATCAATCAATCCCTATATTTCATAGTAATGTTAATTAAGAGTATTCGTTTGCAACCTTGTGTTCACTTTCTTCACACTCTTCATTATTAAGCATAAGGTTTTCTTTGTTGGTGCAGTACATCCATATCTTTATATAATTGTATGCCCTATTTTTTAAGGCTATTTGTGCATGTTCTTTCACAACTATGGCAATGTAGCTATTGGTTCATACTTCTTCGAAAACTACTAAATTATTCTCTCTCACTAACATGTTAGGTAGCTTTTTATTTCTTTTCATGCCATGTAATTTGGAAATGATTTTATTATTTTACATGTTCTTTCTTTCGAGATTGGTTTACCGTACCAAAAAAAAAATTGTTTGCTTCCTCGCTTGGTATGCTTAATTGCGCATACTGTTTGTTAGCACTGATCGGGTGATTCTCCTTCATGACATCGGCATGCCCATATTTGTGGTCCTGATGCAAGAATATACTCTTTATATTTTTATATGGACAGTAGTTCACAGATACAGGATATGGTTTTACTAATAACCGTCTGTATCTAAGGGTATACATATGTCACAGTGGGAGTATCATAGGTAGTAACATAAGTGCCACATAGGCAAAAATGGTGATGTGGCAAGTATTTAATGAGGAGAGAAGTGGTGCTGGTATCATAGGTAGATACCGTAACATAGCGGATTTCGAGATAAGATGAGTCTATGGCCTAATCAATGCATGGTTATATGATACTACATCTATGCATGATACCACTATATGATACTCCCCATTAGGACTAGTCTGAGGGATCTTTTTACGAGAGGGAAGGAGGCTGTGTACTATGGTTGATTGCGTGCCATACTGAGTATGAATCGGAGCTTAAAAAACGTAGCTGGATCGTTTTGTCTCCTCTTAATCCCAGTGTATTCATTAACGCCAATTAACACCAATTGGTGCATGTGTTTACGTGGATGCCCACTCTTTTTTCCCAACCTACTCCCATTTATTACGGGTTGCATGGTGTGAAGGTGCATGCTGGTTTTTTTTTTCTATTTTGTACACGTTCCGTCTCAAGCATCAACTCTTTTTTTTTCCCACTAGTGAAAAACACACATATAGTACCGGTCGGAGAGGGGAGCATAGAACATTTCCACCGACACCCCTCGAACGTTGTCCGACAGAGTCACCGTGTCGGTGGAGATGCTCTAACTCTGATACAAAGAAAAAAATTCCGATATATGTAGTAATTCTGATAAAGGACTCCTATAATATACTCCCGGGCGTACATACTCCCACCCTTTAATAGGTCGTTTTAGACTAGATTTAAAACAATAGTAAATTGATTAAGCAATAAAAGGATAAGATTTAACCAACGGCCGTGCATGGCTGCATGCGGCAATCTAACAAACGCTGGCATGGAGCCACTGATCCTACAATCAAGGGGACCGTGCGTACACTCAAGGTTGACTTTTTAAAAAAAGTGGTGACTACACGCCCCCACTTTACATGCACAGCTAATCCCTATAAACTAGGACCGGACTATTGATTCAAATTTTAAACTACCAGTACTACATCAGGCCATGTATTTGTTTCTCCGAAGTGGTATATATCCTACTTTATTTATTTGGAAACGGTATGTGAGCAACGCGTTATGTCTATGTGCACGGTCGATAGAAGTAGAACAATGGCTTTTTGCATAAGCGCATACTTCATTGCATGATACACATGATGTAATCTTTATTAAAAGCAGTATACAATTCATCCGGTTAAGCAGCACATACTTCTTACAGAAAGCAGAATATACCTCAACAAATTTAGTGGTATATACTCCTTGCTACAAAAAAAGTATATACTGCATTTTGAAAAGAGGTATATACTGCATTTTGAAAAAGGTATATACTACTGTATTTTGAAAAGCAGTATATACTGCATTTTGAAAGAGGTATATATACTGCATTCTGAAAAGAGGTATGTACTACATTTTGAAAAGGTATATACCGTCTAATAGTTTATCAAGGGGTATATACTGCTTATTTTTAAACTAGTACGTACTGGTTCAAATTCAAAGAAGTATATACCTTTTTGAAAGAATCTGTGAATTTTTCTCACAGGTGGCATATACCTTTTCTTCCTGATGAAGTATGTTCATCTAAAGTAGAAGTATAGGTCTAATAACAAATGGAGTATATTCATCGTAAAGTATCTACAGAGAATGAAAATAAGGAGTATGTTCGCTTAATAGTTCAACATAAAAAAATGGAGTATGCATTCATCCAATGAAGCCGCATTTTATGGCTATGTACTGATAGTTCAAAGAGGTATATATGAGATTTTTCTGAAGTATGTACTATCTGTGCATATATACTACATACTTAGCATCAATCAAGCGAGCTAGTTATATACTGCTCAGCCATACAGGAGAAGATTATATGCATTATTTATGTAAGGCAATATACTGATTCATCCTCAAAGGGTATATACCACAAATTTTGAATGAGTATATACTGCAAAAAATAGAGTATATACTATATTGTACGTAAATGAATGCATATTGTAACTGTCCTATATAGGCATGAAACTTCTGGACGGGCTGGTAGCAGCCAAGATCTGGATCGATGTATCCTGTACGAACATGCAGCCATGCTTGCCGATGTATGATGGACGATCGGTAAAGAACTGCGATTGTCCTCGTCGTCCGACGTTTCCATCGTCGATCGAGCCGCTCCACCGGCCGCATCCCATCTCCGTCGTCTATCCGCGCCGCCGGTCGTACATCCTTTCCATTGTCGCGTCGTCTAGTCGGGCCGCCTGCATCTCGTCTCCGTCGCCGAGCGCCGGAGCCGCCTTCACTAGTAGAGAAAGGGGCATTGTCACCGGTTTTAAAGGTCGGGACTAAAGGGGTACCCCTTTAGCACCGGAACCCTATGAAACCGGTGCTAAAGGCCTCCACGTGGGCACGGCTGAGCACGCGCAGGCGAAGGACCTTTTGTACCGGTTGGTATATAATAGTTACTGTTTTTTTTTCTTCCGCTTATTTTTCAGGGTTTCTGTTTTTTCTTTTGCGCTTATTTTTAGGGGTTTAAGGTTTCTGTTTTTTTCCTTTTCGCTTATTTTTCAGGGTTTCGGAGGAGATCACGTATGAAGTACCCATTACACATATAAATTGTACTCACTACGTACACATATAATTGTACTCACTACACATATAAATGAAGTACCCATAATTACATATAATTAAAGTACTTTTTTCACGGAGATATCACTGCTATTACATGGAGGGAGTCTATTTTTTCACATAGTGAAATTCACCGGATGGATTGATGACATGCGTAAGGAAAAATCCCGTCAATTCCTCCGCAATTGCTTTAACGCGGTTCGTTGGTAGGAGTTGGTTCCGCTTCCTTGCGATCTTTAAAAGGAGGAGATCAAATTAGTTATGATTGAAACTAAACACAAGTGATAGTAGAAAAATAAAGTTGTGAATGATTTTTGCGTACCTCTATGTTTCTTTGACTATTGACTCTCTCATTGACTCTCATGTGAATGAACTCACAAACGTAGTATCCACAGATTATCTGTTCAAGGAGGAAGATTATAGATACATAGAGTCACAGCCAAGGAGGAAGATTATAGATACATAGAGTCACAGGCCAGGTGCTATGACTGCTGCTCTGCTCCCCAAATGGATTCAAGCCATCTGTACTTAGACCAAACCTTAAGTTCCTTGCGTCAGCTGCAAAATCTCGAAACTCACTGTCAATCTTTCTCCACTGCGACCCATCAGCCGGGTGTCTCAGCATCTCGTCTTCCTTACGGTCTTCTTTGTGCCATCGCAACAACTTGGCATTCTCTTTGTTTCGAAACAAACGTTTCAACCGTGGTATTATAGGAGCATACCACATCACCTTTGCAGGAACCCTCTTCCTGGGCTGGCCTCGCACTCAACATCACCTGGGTCTTCTCGCCTGATCTTATACCGCAATGCACCGCATATCGGGCATGCATTCAAATTCTCGTACTTCTCACCGCGGTAGAGGATGCAGTCGTTGATGCATGCATGTATCTTCTGCACCTCTAATCCTAGTGGGCAGACAATCTTCTTTGCTTCGTACGTACTGGAGGGCAATTCATTTTTCCTTGGAAGCATCTTTTTAAATATTTGTAGCAACTGTTCAAATCCCTTGTCAGATACTCCATTCCTTGCCTTCCATTGAAGCAATTCCAGGGTGCTACCCAGCTTTTTCTGGCCATCTTCACAAGTTGGATACAATAATTTTTTGTGCTCCTCCAACATGCGCTCTAACTTCAACCACTCGTTTTCAGTTCCGCAGATTATCTGTTCATCAAGAATAACCTGACGAAGATCATCATCAGACTGATCATCAACAATGACCTCATGCTCAGCTTCGTCTTCCCCCATTTTAGTATCACCGTGTTCAGAGAACAGAGGATAGTTGTCATCATCATCTTCTTCATTGTCCTCCATTATAACCCCTATTTCTCCGTGCTTGGTCCAACAAAAATAATTGGGCATGAAGCCTTTCCGGAACAGGTGGAAGTTTAGGGTTCTTGCGCTAGGGTAATTCGTCTTATTCCGACACTCATCGCACGGACAAATTCCTGTAGGCCACTAATGAACTCCGGAGAGCGTCGGTCAACGTACATCCATTGTCGATTCATCTGCATTATATAAATATATCTAAAACCATTACACTATATATATAACAAATAATTATCAAGTAAGAAAAATATACAAGTAATAACTATGCATCTAAACCATACAACTAATATTTTTTAAAAATATAAGAAAAAAAAAGAGGCTCACCGAGGTGGTGTCGGTCACGGGGCGCCGCGGGCGATCGGCGGCGGTGAGGAAGTGGGGACGACACTATAAAAAGGCACAAATCTTATTTTAAATTGAGCTCAAAATGCATATAAAACAAATAAAATCCCTAACTTAGGCATTTCATCAAACACCTTGCTTGCACTAGAAAAAACAAATGAGTTAAACTAGCAAAATGAGCTAAAGTTGAAATGCCGGAAGAGAAGATGAAGTTGCTAACCCTTATATAAGTAAGTGCTACCAATCTTAACAAATGTTGTAGAGATCAAAGAGTGCTAGATCTTGGGAGAGCAAAGAGAGAAGAAAATGGAGCTTGAATGAGAGCAATGGAGCTGTGCCTCGGGTGGAAGAAGGCAATATAGGACGAACCTTTAGTACCGGTTTGTATTACAAACCGGTACTAAAGGGTCTGGCCGTGGGGGCCGGGCGCTGCAGGCCGAACCTTTAGTACTGGTTGGTAATACAAACCGGTACTAAATGGTCTGACCGTGGGGGCCGCGTGCTGCAGCCGACTGATGCAACCCTTTAGTACCGGTTTGTATTACCAACCGGTACTAAAGGGTCCAACGCAACCGGTGCAAATAACTGCCGGGCTGTCTCGCCTCTGGAACCGGTACTAAAGGGGTATTAGTACCGGTTCCAGTCAATCCGGTTCCAAATGTGGCCTCAGCAAAGGCTTGTTTTCTACTAGTGCTTCCGGCAGCCTGTCCAATTTCAGGTAGGCTTCTCTACCGTGATCTGTTACAAGTTGAGAGAAGAAAGACATGAATGACGGATTAATGAAGATTAACAAAAAAACACTACATGCATCCAAGTTGAAATCAATACGAGATATAAATGTGGAGAACAAACCTGTCACCCATATGGATCCAGGCGATCCAGGGAGTGAGACCCGAAGTTGAGACGCAGCTGCAGTAGTACGGCCGCGACCGCTCTAGATGAGATGGAACGGCCGGCGGCAAAGCCGCCGTGATGGACGAGCTAGATCTGGTCGAATCTGTTGTGAGAGAGGCAACGAGATGCTATATAAAGGGCTGATTGATTTTTATCGCCTGTTTATATTGGGATGTCACGCGTGCATGCTAAAAAATAGGATTCGGTTCAGCGGAAATTCAAATTGCACGGCATTATCCATCCATATAAAAATAATAATTATAATAATCTACTTGGTACGGTTGACCCAACCTATTAGGCGAAGTAACTGGCTATCTTGATCCATACAGATTGTCTTTGCACGTGTAAATTATACTCCTACAGATCACACCATGAGATTAGATTAGAACTAATGGAAAGGAACACGAGGAACCAAAATAATCCATGAGATCAGAGAGAGTCATGTCTTGTCACCAACTCACCATGGCCGACGACGTGATCGACGAGGCAACAGCCTCTCGTCACATCCTCGTTTGCGTCCGCGCCGTCGCTGCATGCCGCTGCTTCGCCGCCGGCGCCAATACGGCACATAATTTGATGGCACACGCAAGGAAAAGAAGCTGCCGCCATAGGTAGTCACGCCGTCGTTGCCCGTCGATCGATCGGCGGCAGCCGCGCGTGTGCCGGGATACTATATTATGGCGACGCGGTGGTGCTAGATAGGATGTGGTTTCCATGCATGTAACTAACTAGGTTTTGTCACGTCATGCGCTGGGCAGGTATAAATACCTAAAACGTTGGGATGCCAATAAAATAGGATCAGCTCAACAGCTGAACCGGTTTTCAAACCCACGGTAGATTATGGGTAGGGAGTACATACCCTAGGTGTATGGAACCATTTTCCTTCCGATAAATAAGTTTTTGTAATAATTTTGATAAATAAGTTGAAAGTATAAAGTATATCCACTTACTTTCTTTCTTGTTCTCCAACCCAACAAACAACACCCACCTTTTGCTACCCCTCTCTCCGAAGGAAAGTTTTTTTAAAAAAAGTTTCAAGAAAAAAACCCTCTCTCCGAAGAAAAGAAGTACTCCCGGATCCCGTACGCCCCACAAACACACACATGACCCCACAGTCCGCACGAAACCGCTCCAGATACACGCCATCCCCGTGCGCGTCTCCAATGGCAACCCGCCACGTCACCTTGACACATATCGGCCCACACAGCCCCACGGAGCAGCCGAGCCGCCCACCGCCTCGCCACACCGGTGCTCGCCTTCTCATCCACCACCCACTGAGCAGTGGGTCCACCCCTGTCCGACCCAGCGAGTCAGCGACCGCGGCTAGACTCCATCTCCTCTCCGTGATAGTACATGTTCTCCATCACGACTCCCAGATTTTCTTTTCCTTTATTATTTTCTCCGCTACTATAAACTCGCTCCTCCCCGTGCGTCCTCCTCGCCAGTCCCCGAGTCGTCAAGCCGAAAACCCTCGACGCGAAGCCGTCAGATACGGATAGCAGCGCCGCCGCTGGGAGTCGGTCGGCGGGACGGCGGCGGAGGCGCGCGAGATGAAGCTCAACGTGAAGACCCTCAAGGGCACCAGCTTCGAGATCGAGGCGACCCCCGAGGCCTCGGTACGATACGATCCCCCCAACCCTATCCTCCCCAATCGCGCGCGATTTCGGCGCGATTCCGGGCCAATCCGCTCGATCCGGGGCGTGCCGGCCCGATTTCCGTCGATCGGTGCTCGTGCGGCGGCGTTGTGCTTCCGAGAATCTGAATCTAGGGTTTAGTCGGCGGATGCTGAGCTCTGCTGTGCTGGCGCCTGCGTGGGGGTGGGGTGGATCGGCCCCGACCCGGGGGTTCCACCGTGCCAGGGCGCTGAATTATATCGTGGGATTTCGCGTCGGGTTGGCCGCGCTCCGGATCGAGCATCTCGAGTGCTGCTGGGTGGTGGTCGACGTGTGCGGGCTTTTGTGTTTTCTGTGAATTCTTTTGTACACTTGTAGTCAACGTGGTTGTTGCTGCAATGCTGACTGAATTGTAGCCAATAAGACCCCCTATCTTGAATCGATCATGCCGAGTACTGCTTTGCTAGTTTGCTGTAATTGACATCAGCGCCAGTCGTACCCTATTTAGAGGTTGCCTCGGTTCTGCAGGTCGGCGAGGTCAAGAGGATCATCGAGAGTGCTCAGGGGCAGAACGTCTACCCTGCGGACCAGCAGATGCTCATATACCAGGGGAAGATTCTCAAGGATGACACCACCCTGGAGTCCAACAATGTCGCGGAGAACAGCTTCCTTGTCATAATGCTGTCTAAGGTACTCTATGCTCTATTTTGGATATCCTTGGTTTGAATTGTAAGTTGAAGAATTTTTGCCCGATCCTTTGGTAGTTTGAGTGGGAATTTATTACAGGCAGAAACTTGTCTATGTAGCCTAAACACCCTTTTGTGTAACCAAACTATTTCAGTCGTCTGATAAACCAAACAAATAAGGGCCCCTCCTTTACCATTTATGTTTAGACATGAGCCTACTAATCAGAAGTATGCAATAAATATTGAACTTCTTGATTAACCACGTTTAGATGTTCTGCACTTCTAATATTCTTTTGTTAACCACTTTGCAACATCAGTATATGTTGGCGCCAGAAGTGTATTTCGAACATTCTGTTTGCTGTAATTTTTACCTGGATACTAGTAACTTATCTGGTATGCATAATTTTGTAGGCTAAGGCTTCGTCTAGTGGCGCTTCTACTCCTTCAAAGGCACCTGTTAGTCAGGTAATTTTTGGTAGATACGTTTAATCAAATTTACTTATTGTACTTTAAGCAGCCTTTGGTTCTGAGTTCTTATGACTTACTGTCTTAAAAGCTAGCTATGAGATATTTAGCCTCTATGCTTGGGAATTTCTTTTGCTCCGTTACACTTATTGGTACCAAATATATTCTCTGCCTTGCAGTGTATTGCACCTTCTCCTTTCTATTAATAGCTCGTCATTTCTTGTATAGTTTCCACCCTTGTTTCCCAGATTGTCATCTATGCTGCATCTCCATTACAAATTTTAACCTTATATCCTCTGTCAACGTACAAGCAGACAATGTGCTAGCCACATCAACTGTATTCTGCCATGTCATATCCCTCTTTGTAGTTTGGGTTACCTGTAGGCATTTCAAATTGAAGAAAGCTAGATTAGTTAAACTGAATGATGACTGTCTTACTATATATATAGCAAAAAGGTGGGTGATCATAACCTTCTCGATTACTGTGAAGGTGGTTCACTTTAGCTGCTATAAGAACAAAGTAGTAGAATTTTCCATTCTATAGTTGCTGTGTAAGATCAACCCTGCCTAACCCTTCTTTTTATTAACATTTTACTGAAAATGTTCAATTTGTCACATTGTGCTAGTCTCAACCCGCTACTCCCGTTGCTGCTTCTACCCCATCTGTTCCTGTTGCCTCAGCTGCAAGATCAACACCTTCACAAGCACCTGTTGCTTCATCTGAACCGTGAGTTATCTGTTTTTCCAAATTTTCTGTTGGAACCTTCTAGTTATCATAATATTTTCTTTTCATTTGTAGGGCGCCTCCCAGTACACAACCATCAGCTGCTCCAGCTGCTGCTGTAACTGCATCGTGAGCCCATTTCAGAGCCTTTATTTCATTTTGTTAGATGCTATATATTTTTTGCTTAATGTATGTAGTCAGTTTGTTTATCATATTTAGAGTTTTGTCCTGGTGTTTCTAGCTAGGAATTCTTCGCTAGCTTTATGCATATGGTCTCTTGTCATTTGTGGGTTCTTTATGTAAATTCTTATCTATTTTGCACATTGATAACCTGACATATTTGTCGTTAGTGTTTCTCTTATACAAGATACAACTATATCATTTATTGATGAGCCCTTTCTGTATTTTCTTGAAGTCATAGTAGCAGCTGATAAGTCGTGGAGCATATTTCCTGAAATATTTTGGCATACAAGTAATATGTGTACCATCTACCAAGTACTTTGGCTAGTTGTACTGCTTAAGTGATCAAATATATACTGTAGAAATTTTTGTAGATAGAGTAATGAGACATTGAGACCTGGGAAATGCATAAGTTCAGATATTTTCAAAATTTCATGCTCCTGCATTATTGACCTATTTTGATAGATTAGAATTCTATTTGCTCCGATTTTGTCCTATATTCTCTGAATGTTGACTTAAAAAAACTAGCAGTTGTGTTTGCGTGTGTTTGACAACAGTTCATTATGCAATCTGTTCAGATATTCTCTGAATGTCGACTTAAAAAAACTACTTGTTCCGATTTTGTCAGATATTTTCAAAATTTCATTATGCAATCTGTTCATTATGCATAAGTTCAGATATTTTCAAAATTTCATGCTCCTGCATTATTGACCTATTTTGATAGATTAGAATTCTACTTGTTCCGATTTTGTCCTATATTCTCTAAATGTTGACTTAAAAAAACTAGCAGTTGTGTTTGCGTGTGTTTGACAACAGTTCATTATGCAATCTGGTTACTTAATTGTTTCTCTTGAAACTCAAGCCAAAAAGGATCTTCTTCATTCTCTTTTATTGCACATAATTAGTTTCTACTATAAATTAATGTTGCTATATTCTGCTTGTGCTGTAGAGGCGAAGCTGATGTATACAGTCAGGCTGCATCAAACCTTGTCTCTGGTGGTGGTCTAGAACAGACGGTCCAACAAATTCTTGACATGGGTGGTGGCACCTGGGATCGTGATATGGTTGTCCATGCTTTACGTGCTGCATATAACAATCCTGAAAGAGCTATTGACTATCTGTATTCAGTGAGTTCCATGTTTGCTAATTTTCTATCTCCGTGTCTTGCTTTTCATGTGCTCAATTAGTTAGGCGCAAAATCCAGACGGCCCTAAAAGGATCTGTCAATACTTTATACATGTTTTTCATTTTTGAACACACAAGGTTATGCAAATAAATGGAATATATATTTGTAATGAGGATAAAAACATGAGTGATATGCTTATACTACAATGAATTTGCATAGAAAATAACAGTTTATTAATTTTGGTTTGACTGCTAGGGAATACCTGATACTGTAGAGGCCCCACCTGTTGCTCGAGGACCTGTTCCTGGTCAACAGGCACCAAACCTACAGGCTCCATCTCAGGGTCAGGCTGCACCTCTAGCACCAATTCAGCCAACTGGTGGCGCCTCTGCAGGGCCTAATGCAAATCCTCTAAACCTTTTCCCCCAGGTATGTGCTCTATATACCTTTTAACCTTTATATATTTCAAGGATAATTTTGCATCGAAACGGATAGGTCAAGCTTTACAAAGACTGTAGAGTTCTGAAATCTATTAAACTAGTTTAAGCCTTGTTAGACATTCAGTCATGTTCACAAGAAAATGGTTTTACATGCTGAGTTGAAATGCCACAGGGCATCACTTATTTACAAGTTTGCATGATTGCGGCCAACATGACCTGCCCTTAAAGAAAAAGCTAGAAGTTAAGTTGGTCCTGTGTGGAGGAGATTTTGTAAGATCTCATACAATCTGGATTAGATATGCTCATCAAACTGTCTGTTCCATTCCAGAGTCTCCTGGCATGGAGATAACAAATACAAGCATTTTGTGCTTGTGTTTTTTTTGTTGATAAAGCGTTGTGCAACTTTCTTGTGTACTATATATACAACTACCTCTCTGTTGTACAATATTTATTCTGAAAACAAACATATTTTGTGATGATGATGTGTCTATTAGCTATCTTTCTTATAAAATACCTTAATAGGGTGTTCCAAGTGGTGGATCCAATCCTGCTGCTGCTGCTGGTGCCCTTGATGCATTGAGACAGCTGCCACAGGTACTAGCACTGCAGTTATAGGCAGGTTGGTCAATGAAGTTTTTATTGTCCTAACTTTGATGTTCCTTTTCCTCTCAGTTCCAAGCACTGCTTACATTGGTCCAATCCAATCCTCAAATCTTGCAGGTACAAAGTAACCCGTTTATTTAGTAATTTATAATTTATTCTCTTTATACTTTAAAATTCATTCGGTGTTTGATCATGTTTATTCACAGCCAATGCTTCAAGAGCTGGGGAAACAAAACCCACAGATCCTGCGGTTGATTCAGGAAAATCAGGCTGAGTTTCTCCGCCTGGTTAATGAAACACCTGACAGTGGTTCTGGCGCGTAAGAATTAAGAAACATTACACAACCATGCTCAGTTGTTATGGCAGGCATACAAGGAGCACTTACATTATATTTTCTCCATTATGTTCAACCAGGTCCCGAAATATACTAGGTGACCTAGCAGCTCAATTGCCACAGCCACAGCAGGTTGCAGTTACTGCAGAAGAACGAGATGCCATCCAGCGGGTACATTACAATTTGATTATTTGTGTTCTTTGTAAAATCTTTTAATCTCTAAATCTATATATTTGTGTTCATGAGCTAGTTTCGGTAGCCATTATGAATGTTACTATCAATTTCGTTTTTGTATTACTACTTAAAAGAGCCGGGCATTGTGTATTTGAAGAAAATGTGAACTTTTCTTGTTTGTACGATTGTAAGTTTTTGCCAAGGCTTTTGGTATTTGAAGTGCTTATAGTGAAAACCCTTGGATCGTGCAAAACAGCACTACCTTTCTTTATTCTATCGCTACAAAATGCACATCTGTTCACCAAAATTTGTACACATAGTGTTGCCACATATATACTTTATTTGCATCACAATTGATCATAAGACACTTCAGGCATGCTCAGTTCTGTGCTTGTTAAATTAGGAAGGTTGAATGTGTATGGTCTCTCTGGCCCTGTCTGAGAAGTGAGAACACATTACATGTCCGAGAGCATCACATTGCTTTCTCCCTTGTCCTTTACTCCTTTATATATGGCCCTCACATTTCAATCGTTATGAGTTCACAAGCATGTCCAGTTAGCTCTATTAGCTCTAATATATTTATTTACATTTCTATACATTTTACAGCTCGAGGCGATGGGGTTCAACCGTGAGCTTGTGTTGGAGGTTTTCTTTGCGTGCAACAGGGATGAAGAGCTGGCTGCCAACTATCTCTTGGATCATGGCCACGAGTTCGAGGATCAACAATAGAATGTTATTGGTCTTACTGCCGAAAGACAGACAGAAGTGGTACAGTTCAGTGTCGTCGATCTTATTATATCTTTGCTGCTGAGTGCCACCGCCGCTACGTGCCGTTAGTGCAATGCTGCTGACTGTTTCAATTTCTTGTATCCTGGAAATGCTTTTGTAAGTACATATATTAGTATCATATTCAAACCCTCATACTGTGTTGCTGGTCGTGTCTGTGTGCCGTTATTCAATCAGGCAATGTGTTGCTGATTTTATTATCTGCAGTACTGGTACTCCAGAATAAGTTTTGTCCGTCGTGAAATGGTCTTGTTTCTGGAACTCTGAATTTTTTGTTCTGAAAGGAAATGCGCATCCTAAACTCATGGAAAGCGCGAAAGAAGTCGTATTCTTTTTGGGTTGCGAGTGGGTGCTATATTTTCGTACAGAAGTACTCAGCTCGTGCTCATCGATTAGTGGTAGGTCTATGCATGGCGATAGTACCAACCTGGATTTTTTGGCATCCGGACAGGACACCCGGCTGGATACAACGACAATTGCTATCCATGTCCTAATTTGGTACCACTTGAGAGTGAGGTTCAGGACTCGGTGGACTTATTTGGACCACAGGATTCACATGATTAGAAAACAGAGGAATAGATTTGGGTCATAGGATTAGAAAACATAGGAATTGGAAGACATAAGGAGTTTGATAATAGGAATTGGAAGACATAAGGAGTTTGATAATAAGATTGTAGGTGTAAAACAGATAATTACAAAATAAAGAAAAACTACAGGAATGGTCGTTTAGATGATACATAAGAAAAATGTATCGATCCTACGCGAATGAGCGTAAAAAAAAAGATTAGAGTGAATGTTGAAATTCTTATAAAATTAGGGTGTCATTCCTTTAAACCAAAGACAATCCAAAGGATAAAATCCTATTCAAGGTTTTTGAAAAGCTCTAAAAATGTTTTTATTCAAGGTTTTTGAAAGTTTGCTCTTAAACCTAAATGTATATGTGCATACGTTTTTATTTAACTGATTTTTTGTGTCTTCAAAAACACTCAGTGAAATTGATGCCATCGCCCGTTCACTGTCAACATAGATTAGAATTGAATGTGTCAGGACGCTGCCGAGTGCCTTTTGTTTGCGGAGCGTCTTGACCAAAAATTACTCGACCGATAATGAATATGGAGAGTGATCTTTGTTCGGTGTTTTTATTAGGACACTCCGCAAAGTTGTCCATTTGTCGAGTGCCCATTAAAAACCCATTCAGATATCGGCCATGTCCGTTAGTTCATTGTCATTATACAATGTTAAAGTGTGTACATATTCTAGATCAGAAGCCCCACCGCTCAAGATTCGGCGGAGGCACCCCCAGATTTGTCAGCAGAAAACTTCTCAAAACAATGGATTTCGCTGCTCCGGCCCTCCCAAAAACAAATTGTGCTCTGATTTCTTTGATCGGCCACCCACATGTATTTTTTCTGCCTCCGCCCCTGACAGATACCGGCAAGGCACTCACTCGCAAATCGCAATAGTCCAGCTATACGGGTAACTCCAAATACAGTACAGTAGCATATATAGCTGAAGTTGATACTCTTATGTCAAAAAAAAGAGAGAGGCTCAAGTTGATACTCTCAACGGACTAAAACAGACAAACCAGCGAGACCCGGATAGATGAGACTTGTGCAAGAAAAGAAACAAGATCCTTTCGCAGCGTCGATCAACCTCACCCCTATTTCCATGGCAAATTATGGCTATAACTTAGCTTTAGTGGCAGTACGTACATTGTTCACCACTCGTACAACATTATCTTGTCACCATCCGTTTGACAATTCCTTTGGAGCTGAACATGCAAGATGTGAGCGATGGAGCATATCAGCATACGTTCACGTTCTCTCCTCTTCTCGATCGAACAGTAGGACGACGCATGATCTATCGATGAACAGTCACCTGCCGGCTCGGGATCTCTTATTGCACACCTAGGATGGCAACATGCATAAAGCTGCAATAATGCAAACGAAACCTATAGATTGCAGGGCCGCCAAGCAAGCTATAGGTTAGGCTAACTGATTAGCTCATGTCCATTATTTCTCTGACACTGTTACTTAGCATGCATGCTAGTGCTAGTGCTAGTGCTAGGAGGTCTCATCGGTGTCCTCACACACCTAGGATGACACTGTTACCGCTCACTGTCGGCTAAGCACGCAAACGTTCTACAGTTCCTCTACTGCTGATAAGAACGCTAGTGATTGGAAACGGAGAAGAAAAGCATGATTGGATCAAGAGACCACTAGAGATGGTCCGCCTGCACGGGAGGTTGGTCCAAGCACGCATCAACACTAAAGCATGACTGGACCAAGAGAGGTGTACGTTGTCGCATATTTACAATATAAGATGTTTTAGTCATTTTTCACTTTCATATGCACACATGACACATGTATGTAGACATGATAGTCATGCAAGAGCTCATAAGTGGCCCTCCCGTAACCCTCCCTCCTGCGGCGCACCCAGGACGCCGTGTGGGGGGGGGGGGGGGGGGGGGGGCAGATCCCGGCACCCAGCTCCACCCTCCTCGGCTGGCCTCCCCTCCATGCAGCTGGTCTGGTCGGCGCACACGAGCGGAGCGGCGTCGAGGAGGTAGTCGGTCACGACTCCCTCGGTGGGGATCTGAGATGCATTCTGCTCCTGCTCTGCTTGAATAATGTGGCGGTTCTAGGGTTTCTCCCGCATGACGAAGATCTACTAGAGGCGTGACTGTTGGGGGGGATCGTAACCCGGTAGGCCCACCGACAGAGAAGACCCGCCGGCCTTGGTGAGAACCTGGGCCGGGTTAAGCAAGAATGTGTGGGCCGGGACTCATGAGAGTCGGTACGCTGCGTGAGTCTTGGCCCGCACGTCAAGAAGAGTCTAGAGGGCTAGAGACCAAGTACAAGACGGAGTCCTGATAAAGAAGGCGAAGACCTAGAGGATTTAGAGTCCGGGTACGATTGTAACCCGGATCACGCCTGTATGTCCAGCGAGACCCACCGCCTATATAAGGGGGTCTCCTGGTCCTTAGGAGGATAAGCTTTACCAGATCGCAAGTACCACCATTGTAATCTCGAGACCCGGAAGCTAAGGCGCCGAGTCCTCGAAACCCTTATCAATAAAGCAGTAGCAGGAAGTAGGTCTTTACCTCGAGACGAGGGGCCGAACCTGGGTAAATCCTTGTTTCCCCACGCCGTGCTAGACAAGCTCCCGATGTCAGAAGTCGCTATGTCCCCATACTCAAGTTTCCACCCGGAAACATCTGCCGTGACAATCCCACGACAGTTGGCGCCCACCGTGGGGCCAGCGGCCAGGAACATCATGATTTATGGAGAAGCGCGACGCGGTATGGAAAACCTAGCTATCGGCCAGATCCACACGCTGCCAGGAGGGGAGCGGATCGTGGACGACTTTGGTTGGAAGGAAGAAGCAGATCAGCTGGAAACCGGATCTATGATCGCCTTCGGACAGATCAACGTCTTCGTCGGCGTGATCCGGACCACAGGAGCCGACTCAGATCAGTATGAGCCGGAGTACGGGTCAGAGTCCGGGTCAGCCACCATAGCTCAGTCGGATGGGGAAGAATCTGTTGGATCGCCCGAGTGCGAAGTTGTGACTATCGAGGAAGAGGCGGGAATTCAAGCACTACAGGATTCAGGTCGGGATACCAACAAACGTGTCCGATCTGGATACAGATACCGAGTCAATTCTGCCGCTGTTTGAAGATCGGTGGGGATTTGGGCTCGAAGAAGAAGATCACCCGGCATCCCCGGGACCCGCACGACACATGACGGTTCACGTGGTAACGGCGGCTCAGCAAACCGATGGGGTGGAAGCATCCGTGAGTAGTGAAACAAGTGCAGAAAGAACCGCCAGACGGGATCGAGAAATTTGGGATCAGAGCAACCTCGGCATGCCACCAGCGGCGTACCCTCCACCACACCCCAACACCGGACCCGTTTTACCAACTTTTGGCGCGGGAGTACAGACACACACGCCAGCACCCGGGACAGCGTTCACAAACCCGATCCTGACCGCGGTGAACGATCAGGCGAGAGCCGGTGCATCGGGAATCCCGGCCCAGAACCCGGGAGAAGTAACAAACACCAGTTCAGCTATACAGAGGGAGTTGGAAGATTTAAGGCGAGCCATGGCTAGGGCGAACCAAGAGCGCGCGGATGAAGCCCGGCGCGTAGCGGAGAAGGAACGATCTTTGGCCCAGCAGGAGCAGAGGCTACAAGACGAAAGAAACGCCCTCCAGAGGAGAAGGGACGAGTTAACTGCGGTGCAGAGCAGAAGGCGCGGAAGCCGCCTACCCTTGCCGACTGGAGTCAACACCATAGTGCCTCAAGTCTTGGAATATCAGACGACGCCAGCCAATGCGCCCATAGCAGCGGTTAATTTGGTGATGGGAGCCGGCGCACCACAGGCCGAGTTACGAGGAGCAGGAAGTCCAGCGGGAGGAGCCGGAGCCGGGGAAGCAGCCGCAGAACAACTACCTCCGCCACCTCCCAGGTTCACTACTCCCCCGGGTCATTATAATAATCCGGTTGATAACGTTTTTGCAGCTGCACACGCGCTACAGCAGATCCCGTTCGACAATTCGCCAGCCGGTATTGAGGCACGGAGAGCCGTGGATTTGCTGCGTACTGCTGTGGTCCAACAGAACAATAATCCGCGCGGGTCACAAGCATTCAACTCAGAACCACAAAGGAGTCGTACCAGAAGCCGGCACGGAGAACCACAAGCAGCAAGATCTATCCAGAACCGACTCGGACCAGTAAACCAACGAGCCCAACAACAAAATCAGCAAGTAATCCAGCCGCCACAGCCGGCCGTGTCCGCGGCTCAGTCAATAGTCAATAGTTCAAGAGGAAGACGTGCAGCTGCGGCGGCAGCACCACCGGCAGCGGGAGCCGGAGCAGCTGGAGCACCAGGAGTCGGAATAGTGACTCCCGCAGCACCTTCTCCTGCGCCGGGTTACACAGGGGGCTCAACTTCAAACTTGACGGGACCAAAGTGTTTGTCAGATGCCATCAGGGCGGAGCCGTTTCCAGAAAAATTCAAAGAGCCGACCAAAGTGTGCAATTACGAGCCGAACATGAATCCAGAAACATGGCTGAGCAGTTACGGCATGGCCATGGACATGAAGAACGCTTCACCGAATCTGTGTGCACGCTACATGTATCTTATGTTAGCAGAAGGAGCACCTAAAATTTGGCTAGACCGACTCCCGCCACGCAGTATCAACTCATGGGAGGAACTGAAGGCGGCGTTCATCAAGAACTTCGCCGGAACTTGCAAGAAACAGTACACTGAGGCCGACCTGGATCGATGTGTCATGAGGAAAACCGAGTCAGCCAGACAATGGATGGGCCGGGTTACGGAAATCTTGCAGTCATCCCTCAACATCTCGGCACACACAGCTATATCGTACATGGAGAAAAACTGCGGCTTTGAGCCGTTGACCCACAAGCTTGGACGTATGAGGGAAGACCCGGCCTGCAACAACATCTCAATAGGGGAAGTGGTGACAACAGCGAATAAATATGCAGCCACGGATAAGAAGCCGGGTGAAACAGAGGAACAACAGAGGAACAACCGGATCAGCGGAGGCCGTAACCCAAACCCGAACCAGAGTAATAGCAATCAGAACGGAAATAACAAGCGTCCCTATGAGGGCGGAAATTCAGAGTTCGTAGGCACAACCCAGACGACGGGTTACAGGGAACCTAGACCCGGTGGTAACTTTAGGGGAGGACCTCCGAGAAGCTCGAACTTCAGCGAGATGTACAGCATGCCGTGTTCAAAACACAGCAAGAACGGGAGACCATCCAATCACTCGCTAGCTCAGTGCGCGGACATCAGAGCCTGGATGAGACATGAGCAGGAAGGCCAGAGGAGTCAGGGGAACTTCGGAGGTAACAGCGGTTTCAATGGAAACAACGGCAACTCGATGGGACCCGGACAGGGGGCTGGGTCAAACGGACCGCCAAACAATAATGCCGGGTCCAGTCAACAACAGAATCAAGTCACAACCGGGTATCAGCAGAACCCGAAAGAACTTCATAGTCAAGGACAGTATCACGTCTTCACCACCAGTACGTCTAGGAGAGACAGGAAATTAAAAGCAAGAGCCGTCAATGCAGTGGCATCAGCCGTTCCAAGATTCTTGAAGTGGTCGGAGCAAACTATAACTTGGAGTAGAGAGGATCACCCTCCAGCAGTAGAACATCCGGGTCTCCTGGCTCTCGTCGTGGCACCACAAGTGGACGGGTTCTCCCTGAATAAAGTCCTGATGGACGGAGGCAGCAGCATCAATATCTTATACCTCGATACTTTCAGAAGGATGGGTCTGACCCAAGACCGCCTTACCCCTACATCTACAATCTTCCACGACATAGTCCCAGGGAAGTCGGCACATCCGATTGGCCAGATCAGCCTTGAGGTGGCGTTCGGTGTGAGCAAAGAGCAATTCAGGTCGGAGTTCCTGACGTTTGAGGTTGTTGATTTAAAAAGTCCGTATCACGCTCTATTCGGGAGGCCGGCTTACGCCAAATTCATGGCGCGGCCTTGTTATGTGTACCTCAAGCTTAAGATGCCAGGACCCCAGGGAATAATCACAGTAGAGGGAAGCAAAACCATGGCTGCAGAGTGCGACAACGGGGATGCCATCATGGCAGAGCAGGCTTGCTCAGAGGAGGAGCTCAAGTTCTACAAGTCTCAGGTAGACCCGACAGATAAGCGTGTGCTGGAAAAGCCGGCTCATGAGGAAGAGAAGAAAAAATTCAAGTCAGCTCAAGATACAAAGATGGTTGATTTCGAAGAAGGGGACTCCTCCAGGCAGTTCTCGGTGGGGACTCACTTGGACCCGAAATAGGAAAACGAGCTCATCAAGTTCATCCGTGAGAATCGGAACATCTTCGCATGGTCTCCTTCAGACATGCCGGGTGTCCCGAGTGAACTTGCTGAGCACAGTTTACATGTTGATCCAAAGGCAAAGCCGGTAAAACAAGGACTACGTCGTCTCAACGCAGAGAGGAAAAAGATCGTCGGAGAAGAGGTAGCTCGTTTGCTTGCAGCCGGGTTTATCATGGAAGTCTACCATCCCAAGTGGCTGGCTAACCCGGTCCTAGTTCTGAAGAAAAACGGAGAGTGGCGCATGTGCATTGACTACACCAGCTTGAACAAGGTCTGCCCGAAAGACCCCTTTGCATTGCCGCGTATAGATCAGATCATTGATGCCACAGCCGGTAGCGAGTTGTTATGTTTCTTGGATGCATACTCCGGGTATCATCAGATCAAGCTCAATGTTGACGACCAGGAGAAGACGTCGTTCATCACCCCTTTCGGTGCTTTCTGTTACAAAAACATGACCTTTGGCCTCAAGAATGCAGGTGCCACCTACCAAAGGTGCATCCAGAATTGTTTCCAGAACCAAATCGGTCGCAACGTGCATGCCTACGTCGATGATGTCGTGATCAAGTCACAAAAAGCCGGGTCACTCCTGGATGACTTAAAGGAGACCTTCGACAACCTGCGCAAATATCAGATGAAGTTGAACCCGACCAAGTGCGTGTTCGGAGTTCCGGCTGGCATGTTGCTGGGTTTCATAGTCTCAGAGAGAGGGATAGAAGCTAACCCGGCTAAAATTAAGGCCATCATGAACCTTAAGAAGCCGGAGTGTGTTAATGATGTCCAGAAACTGACAGGGTGTGTCACAGCCCTGAGCCGGTTCATTGCAAGGATGGGAGAGAAAGCTCTTCCACTATACAAGCTGTTGAAGAAGTCAGATAAGTTTGTCTGGGGACAGGAGGCAGATGACGCCTTTGAAGACCTAAAGAAGACATTGTCCACAGCTCCAGTGTTAGCGGCCCCCACGAGCAAGGAGCCGATGTTGTTGTACGTTTCCGCAAATTCCAGAGCCGTCAGCGCTGTGGTCGTAGTGGAGCGCAAGGAAGAAGGAAAGGAGTACCCAATTCAAAGGCCGGTCTACTATGTTAGTGAAGCTCTCACAGAGTCCAAGCAGAGGTACCCGCAGTGGCAGAAGTTGGTATACGGCGTGTTTATGGCAAGCCGGAAGATGCCACACTATTTTCAGGAACACCCAATCACTGTGGTGAGTTCCGCTCCCTTAGCGGAAATCATCGGAAACAGAGAAGCTACAGGCAGGATCGCAAAGTGGGCCATCGAGATGGGGCCTTATCATATCAACTACGAGCCAAGAACAGCAATCAAGTCACAGGCCTTGGTGGATTTCGTCAATGATTGGACAGAGTTTGACCCCTTACCTCCGCCTCCAAGCGCCAAGCATTGGATTATGCACTTCGACGGGTCAAAGCAGTTTGAAGGCTCGGGAGCCGGCGTTGTACTAACTTCGCCAAAAGGAGACAAGTTGAGTTACGTCCCGCAGATACATTTCGAACCATGCACCAATAACGTGGCAGAGTATGAGGCCTTGTTACACGGTTTGAAAGTCGCTAGAGAGATGAACATCAAAAGAATCATGTGCTATGGAGACTCTGACCTTGTGGCTCAGCAAGTTTCAGGAACCTGGGATAGAAAAGACGCCAACATGGCGGCTTACAGGCGAGAAGTAGATCGTATTGCCGGCTTCTTCTCCGGCTACCAAGTTGACCATATCGACAGACGAAAGAATGAGGCGGCCGACGCCCTATCAAGACTCGGTTCTAGCAGAGAGCCGATACCTCCAAACGTGTTCCTCGCCGAGTTACATCATCCCTCGGTCAAGCTGCCAACAGAAGAAGAGTTGGCAAACCCTGATAACCCGGAATCACAGCTAGTCGCAGCCGTACATCAAACACCGTCCTGGACTGAGCCGTATATAGCTTACCTGCAGAGGGAAGAATTACCTCAAGACGAAGTACTAGCACGACAGATTGTGCGCCGGGCTAAGGGCTACGTTATCATCAATGGCGAGTTACACAAGAGGAGCACGTCCGGGGTATTCTTACGATGTGTCTCACCAGAGGAAGGCCGGAAAATTCTTCAGGAAATTCACGCAGGGGACTGCGGACATCACGCGTCCACAAGATCGATGGTTGCTAAAGCGTTCAGGCATGGATTCTTTTGGCTGACGGCCCTGGCTGACGCAGAAAATATAGCCCGGGTTTGTGATGGATGCCAGCGATACGCAAGGCAGATTCATATTCCGGCTCAAGACCTGAAGACCATCCCAATAACATGGCCCTTTGCAGTTTGGGGCATGGACATGGTGGGACCTTTCCAGACTTCACCCAATAAAAAGACTCACCTACTGGTCGCAGTGGACAAATTCACAAAGTGGGTAGAGGTGCAAGCCGTCAACAGTTGCACAGCAGCAACAGCCGTCAAGTTCCTGAAGAAAATCATATATCGTTTTGGGTATCCTCACAGCATCATCACTGATAATGGGACAAATTTTTCACTTGGAGAGATGCAGATATTTTGCAAGGAGAACGGCATCCGGCTCGACCTTGCTTCAGTTTCACACCCTCAGTCAAACGGCCAAGTGGAGAGGACAAACCAAGAGCTGCTAAGAGGCATCAAGCCAAGACTCCGGGTCCCGTTAATCAGAGCCGCCGGGTGCTGGGAAGAGGAGCTCCCATCAGTCGTCTGGAGCATAAACACAACCCCAAATAGATCAACAGACTTCACTCCTTTCTTCATGGTTTATGGGGCAGAAGCCGTGTTACCCAGCGACATTATCCATGATTCTCCGAGAGTGGCAAACTATGTTGAAACTGGGAACGAGCAAGCCCGGCAAAATTCAGTTGATATGCTGGAGGAGGCAAGAGAGCTGGCCTTGGAAAGATCAGCCATATATCAACAAGACCTGAGGCGTTATCACAGCCGCCGGGTTAAATCAAGAACTTTTCAGGAAGGCGACCTGGTCCTAAGGCTAGCCCAGAACAAGACCGGCTTCCACAAGCTAACTCCCCCATGGGAAGGCCCTTTCGTGGTAAGCCGGAACTTGCACAACGGGTCTTATTACTTGGTGGATACTAGAGAACAAGCTACAAGGACAGGAAACAATACAGACCATACAAGGAACCCGTTGACAGAGAACGACAGGCCTTGGAATATAGCAGAACTTCGACCATACTACACTTAGGTTTTGTGAGCCCCCGGATGAGACGGGCTCCACCTTTTTGTATCTCTTTCGTTTCAAGGCAGCAGGTTTCAGACGCGCTCTTTTCCTTACCAGGGTACCTAAGGGGACTGGAAGGTTTTTAATGAGGCGGCTTGCTAGCTATGTACATATTATATGATCAATAAAGTGAGGAAGGCACCTCTAAGAAGAAAAGAGTATTGTGTTTTCAGTTCCCTATTCTTTATATGATCAGGGTCTTGGGGGCTTACTAACTAAGAAAGTTGTAAGTTGTAAACTCATAACCCGGCAAAGAAGCCACAATTATTCTTGGTTTCTTGCCTGCTAGTTTGATGGTATTCTCATACATGACCAGATGCTAAAACGCCGGCTTTCAATCTGACTATGAGGCCCATGGGGACTTAGCAGACCCTGATTGCTCCGGGTTTTCAGACACATAAGTCACGAGAAACCCGGCTATGCCGAGAGCTAAAGAAACCAAAAGGGTAAAAGAAACCAAGGAAGTAAGACATTTATAGAGACATGTTATATTACAGCAGCGGCGCACGAAGGCGCATCAAAAGGTATAGGAAGTATTTCGATCTAACCTATTACAGGCCATGAAGCACAATATAAAGTTACAAGAATTTAAGTCAGGTCGAAAGTTTGTAAGCCGGTACATAAGTCGGCGTTCGGAACATCTGGGCAGTCTATTGGTGCGGAGGAGCCGACGCAGATCCTTGCCCAGGGTCCCTCGTATCCTTTGTAATTCCGCCTCGTGGCCTCTGCAAAACGACCGAAGACAAGGCTTCAAAGCCGTCAAGATCGGAGGGACGAGAGGGAGCTGGAATGTCGGGAGTTGAGCTTGAGGGGTTCGCACTTGTTGTGAAGGGCGTGAAGAGTTGCGGCGCCTCTTCTACCGGCTTCCATAAGTTGATCGGCTCCGGCGGGACCTCCTTGATGGCATGGTTGTCTTCGTCGTAAGCAGCTTGGAACTCGTTTAGTGCCAACCCATTGGTAATCTGACAAGCCGGACGCCGAACGGATTTCACGAGCTTCCCATATATCTTTGTGGTCTCAGTGCCATCAGGCTGGAATTCAGGGAAGCCCTTTGTGAGCTTGGCCGGGTCAAGGTTGGGGTAGTATGCCTTCGCCAATGCAAGTGTTCGGATAGCACCCTTGCGACAGGCAGACGCCTTCCATCGCTCCATCAGCATAGGCACCACAGAGGTGGCGGCGAGAAAATCTGGAAGACCCGGAGGACATTCCCCAGAAGAAGTAGACGCCTTGATCATCTCGGCGCAGCCGAAGTAGAGTCGGCGGGTGACGCCATACATGGCCTGAATTTTCTCAAGTGTTCCCTTTATGGTCACCCCCTGAGCCGGACCTAGCAGGGAGCAAACGGAGGATAAGGAAACCTACGATGACAAAGCAATACAAGAAAGAAAAGGTAAGAAGAAGACTCACCGAAGACAGCAATGGCCAAGTTATGAACGAGCTTCTTTATTTTCTCCAGCTCGGAGACTACTCTTTGCAGTTCAAGAGCCTTCACCTGTATGGCGAGCTCTTGTTCGTGCACCTTCTTCCGCAAAGCCTCATTGTCAGTTTGAAGCCGTTTTAGGGCTTCTTCTTGAAGCTTCAGCTGTTCCTCAGCCTTCTCACGAAGGCCGGCTTGGCGCGCAAGTTAATGGCGTGTTTCGCTGTTGCTCTCGGCGGTGGCTTTCGAAAACTCCTGCAGAGGAAACATATATTTATCAAGATAGACAAAAATATCAGGAAGCAGTTTATAAAGCAATGATGGTATCTCAAAAGAAGACCCGGAGCGCAGCAAGCTACTGCTCCGACTCTTGGGGACTACTCATTGCAAAAAGTTCACTAGTAAGGAAGACCCGGAGCGCAGCAAGCTACTGCTCCGACTCTTGGGGACTACGCATTGCAAAAAGTTCACTAGTAAGAAAGACCCGGAGCGCACCAAGCTACTGCTCCGACTCTTGGGGACTACTTATTGCAAAAGTTCATTAGTAAGAAAGACCCGGAGCGCAGCAAGCTACTGCTCCGACTCTTGGGGACTACTTCAAAGAAACATTTCTATTGAGACAGGTTCCCTATCATGCAAGTACTAAGCATTTACCTAAGTAAAGTCTAAGCACTTGGGGACTACTAGAGGGAACATACCTGGTAGCGGAAGTGCAGATAGTTGCGCAGCTGAGATTCCTCCTTTCGCACCCTGGAGAGTCGCTTATGGATTCTCTCAAAAAGTTCTGGAAACTCCAAGGTGTTGTAAGGAGTTTCATCTTCAGAGTCCGAGTCTTCGGTTTCCTTGACCTGTTCCTTGCCTGCGGCACGGGTAGCGGGCCCTTCCTCAGCCTTAAGTTCCGGCTCAAAGACCTTCGCCACGGAAGTTGAAGGCGCGGCGGGGTCTTGAAAGCCGGTGCCCGTTACGGCGACATCCGGTTCTTCCGGAATGACAGGAAGATCGGACTTCGGAGGGGAAGAAGAGTCTGGAACAGGGAGAGTCGGGTCAGACGGCTTCTCAGTTTGAGTCTCTTCAACCTCAGGCTCAGCTGGAGGGGTTGTGATAGCGTCAGGGGTTTCCTCATCACTAAGGACGGCTTGGGCTCTGGGAAAGTATAAAGACATGTGAGGAACAGTAAGTGGGCTAAAGCAAAGACATGGTGTAAAGTAAAAATAGGACTTACCCCTTGTTGATGACAAAGTCGGAGGGGAGAGCCTCTGAACCGGAACCTGAAGAGCAGGACATAGACCGGGATTCAGAAACCCGGAGGCAGCCCGCCAAAGGGTAACGTGCATCGGGGGAAGTCTGATGAGCGTTCCTCCCGCGGGGAGAAGGATTGTTTGGGATACCTGAGGAGAGCTCGTCGGAAGATGCGGACGAGCGAGTCCTTCGACGTTTAGGCGTCACCTCTTCCTTGTCCTGCGCAGACGGACAAGTTTGAGAGCCGGAAGCAGCTTCTAGAGCGATGAAACGAGAGCGTGGTATCAATTGTACCGCGTTACGGGCCCGCTTTGCTCCAGCCGGTGGAGAAGGGGGTGTCGGAGCCTTGGTGGAGTCTTGTTCACCTTGACCTGGAATGTGGGGAGTATGAGAAGAAGTGTCGTCTTCAAGATCGGCTTCTATGAGTTTTTTCCAAAGCCGGTCCATGGAGTCAAGCTCACCTTCGCCTTCTTCCTCTTCTTCTGAATTTTGTTCCGACTCGTCTTCTTGGTCGGAGGAGACGGGCGTTTCATCGGCGGCGTTCCACCAGTCTTCAGTGGCCTGAGGAAGGAACAGAGGAGTTCATGATGGGTTATTGAAATACAGAAGGGATAAAAAGAAAGAAGTATAAGAGTTAGAGGGGAGCAAGTTAAGTACCTTTGGAGCCGGGTTCTCGGAACTGAAGGGGAGGAGCCCGTCCAGAGTTATCGTAGCGATAGACTCGGACAAAAGTTTTTTAGAAGTTCGGATGACTTCTTCATCTTCCGGCTCTTCAAAGGTGAACCGGAGACAATCAGAGGGAATGTTGGTGTAGTCGCAAATAAGCTTGGGTCGGATGGATAGTGGTTTTATACACCACCCGACCCAGCATTTGACCAGGTCGGTGCCTTTGAGGCCGTGGGCCTTGAGAGCTCGGATCCTGGAAAGAGTGGGGGCCAAAGCCGCGCGGCTTTTGGCGTAGGAGTTGGTTGATTCTCCTAGCACGAGAGGCTCAGCGCGGAAACCCGGCAGTCTGGGTTGGCCCTTGGGAGAGGTGTCCTTGCAATAGAAAAAGGTTGATTGCCAGGCTCGAGGGTGGCTGTTAAGTTTGAGAGCCGGAAAAAGGGAGTCTCGGCGACGTTGAATCGCGACTCCTCCGCAAACGTTCAAAGGAAGAGTGGCAGAGGAACGTTGTGGGTTGCAGTAGAAAAATTCAAGAAAGAGGTCGAGAGAGGGTTCCATTTGAAGATAGTCTTCGCATAAAACGGTAAAGTTGGAGATGGAAAGAATCGAATTCGGGGCCAAGTCTTGAGGCCTGAGGCCGTAGTAAGCGAGCAGAGTGCGGAAAAAGAGGGAACCCGGAGGTTTGAAGCCGCGATTGAGGTGATCGGCAAATATTATTACCTCACTATCTCGAGGAGCCGGCACGACCTCGTTACCCGGGGCGCGCCAGTGGATGATGTCTTGGGCTTGAAGATCGCCGGAATCCACTAAGTCCTGCAGCTTGGCGACAGAGACAGTTGATCCAGTCCAGCTCCCGGAAGCAGGCGCTGCGGCGGCGGCGCCAGAAGCGGAGGCACCAGCGGCAGCTTTGGCCTTCTTCAGGTTGGCCTTAGCAGCGGCTGCCGCGGCGGCGGCGGCGGGGCCCTTGCTCGCAACTTTTTTCCCCATTGAAGGAAGTTGCCGAGATCTAGATCTAAAAGTGGAATGCGAGGAGATGGCTGCGGGGATGACTGCGGCACGGTTCTGGATTTGAGCAGAAGAAGCAAGAGAACGGTGGCGCTAGCTAGCTCCGGCGAAGGTTGGAGAGCTCGATCTTGGGAGTGACAGCGGCGGCGCTGGAGGAAGAAGAAGAAGTGGGGGCGCACGGGGAAAATGGTCGCTTTCTTCCCCGTCCCCACTTATTTATATTCCAAGTGAGAGTTGACCTAGGGGCAGAACAGGAAGAATCCAAGGATAATGATGACCTCGAGGGACCATATCCGTGGTGCCAGATTTTGTACCTGACAGAATCTTGGGTTCCCGAGACTGACGCGCGACTCCTCGATTCTCGCGAAGGGATAAGCATTAAAAATGTCGTTGACCCTGGAGGTTGACCGACGTCTTCGAGGAAGCATAAAGAAAGCTGAAAATCATTAAGTCTGGAAGTGGGAGTCGGCAGGCGATGACCGGGTTAGGAACGGGCCGCCAGTAAGAGCCGGCCAAACCGACACCTGTGCGCTCGCTTGCTTAATAAGTTGTTTATTGTTTTTCAGATGATAACCCGGACAAAAGAAGTGACGGCTTCCCCAAGATTATACCCAAGTGTGTGAGGCGAAGCAAGTCAATTCCGATGTCCAAGTTATCCTGGGGGCTACTGTTGGGGGGATCGTAACCCGGTAGGCCCACCGACAGAGAAGACCCGCCGGCCTTGGTGAGAACCTGGGCCGGGTTAAGCAAGAATGTGTGGGCCGGGACTCATGAGAGTCGGTACGCTGCGTGAGTCTTGGCCCGCACGTCAAGAAGAGTCTAGAGGGCTAGAGACCAAGTACAAGACGGAGTCCTGATAAAGAAGGCGAAGACCTAGAGGATTTAGAGTCCGGGTACGATTGTAACCCGGATCACGCCTGTATGTCCAGCGAGACCCACCGCCTATATAAGGGGGTCTCCTGGTCCTTAGGAGGATAAGCTTTACCAGATCGCAAGTACCACCATTGTAATCTCGAGACCCGGAAGCTAAGGCGCCGAGTCCTCGAAACCCTTATCAATAAAGCAGTAGCAGGAAGTAGGTCTTTACCTCGAGACGAGGGGCCGAACCTGGGTAAATCCTTGTTTCCCCACGCCGTGCTAGACAAGCTCCCGATGTCAGAAGTCGCTATGTCCCCATACTCAAGTTTCCACCCGGAAACATCTGCCGTGACAATCCCACGACAGTGACCTCGTTGATTTTGCGGGAGTGTCGAGTTCCGAAAGGCTCCACCGGCAAACTTCATTTGGCGCATATGCCTACAGATTGCTGGATCAAAAGGGATTCGGTCGGGCGCACCCATGTTTTTTCTAACCGTTTGGTTTCAGAGGGAGCGTTGCGAAGCGCTATTGTATGTTACCATCTCGTAATTTGTGTTTGACGATCCATGGTGAAGTCAGATGCGGAGAATGTCATGAAAGTCGAGATACAAGGACTATTGATGGTGGATTGACTCTTTGTGGCGATGAGAAGCTGACTTGATGAGCTGGGAATCACAGTAGCAACTGTTAGTGGAGGCGACATCACAAGCGAGGTTCACAATCTCACTTCGCAGGGTAAAATCAAAGGTCTGGCCTTTACTGGTTGTGTCTGGCAATTTCCTTGGTAAAGACATTGTTTACAAGCGAGGATATTCTCCAGGGTGAAACGTAGGATTTTTTATCCGACGACGACTGTGCTTCTACAATGTTTCCTTCTTGGAGGCGTCACTTTTGGAATGATAGGACTTCTGGTATTGTTTTGGTGGTGTTAGTGTCGCTGCTTCGAGGATCTGATCGCTGTAGCGGGACTTTTTTTTGCAATTCTGATTTGTTCTATCGGCTGTGTGCATCCGTTATGCCATTAGGGCATTGCGTTGTTGTAAAGACTGGGTGTAATCGGTATCTCCGTGATATTAATATATGCTCATTATCTAAAAAACATCTAGACATGTTTTAGCATACGTGTGCACTTATTTTAATGTGAATCTAGACATCATGAGTATTCATGCGGTACACCTACAACATCTTATGTTACGGAACGAAGGGAGCAGATTGCTAGCTTCCTCCAATGATATGATCTGTTAGCAGCAGTGCGTGCATGGTTGGTGAATGGTTATCCATTCTGCTGCAGTCTGTCGTGGTCTCTCACTCTCTCTGAGATGGACGTTTTCACCAGCGCTGGTCATATAAAATGACCCGAAGATCTGCCCAGCAAGAGCTAGAAGGAGATTAGTTGGTGCCTCTCCAGCAGAGTTAGCCGAAGAAGATACGCTTGGACACTATGGGCCAGTTTGGTAGCCTATATGGGCTTTCTCACCTCATACATGCCCAGTCCACCCAAGCTGCCCAGATACAAATATGTATTAATTGATGTGTTTGTTAACCCGTATGAGCTAAGCTGTGCTGAGCTGAGGAATTGTTTGGTAGGCTGTATGGGATGAGCCATGCCACACATTTATACAAACGCAATCAGGTCCCTGGACAGAAAAAAAACGTAATCAAGTCCCTCGCGCCATAGCCCACCTCCGTCCATGCTGTAGGTCGCTGAGCTCGGCGCCGGAGAAGGACCGGCTCGCCTCAGCACCGGCGTCCGGCGCGACGGGACCGTCTCCTCGCTCGGTAGCACCGAAACGCGGCGCAGAGGCGCAAGCAGAGCCGGACGGAGTGCCGGTGAACGCGGCCGGGAAGGTCGGCGCTGGGACGAGCCGAGCGGGGCGGAGGACGGGGCCGAGCGGGGAGGCGGAGGTCGAGGCCGAGCAGGGCGGCGGAGGTCGAGGCCGAGCGGGGAGGCGGGCCGGATTCGGCGCGTCGTGGGGGGGAGAATAACGCGGAGGCATGGAAGGAGACGAGCCTGGGGGCGACTGAATGGAATTTTCGGGAGGGGCTGGGTCGCGAGGCGCTGGTGGGGCCCACGCGCGGGATGATTTTTCGGATGCGTTCGGCCTGGCTGAGCAGAGAAGGTCGAATCGAGCTTCTCAAGTGGACATGACTGAGTACTCTTTTTCGTATGAGGTGGGCATAGCCCAAAAAAGAAAACCGGGCTACCAAACAAGTGAAAGGTGGGTGGGGGAGATTTTCTAAGCCCACCCCGACCTACCAAACACGCCCTATGTGGCTGGAGGCGTCGTATTCCAGACTTCCAGCATGATTCTCGATCGTACATACTGCATGCGACAACACAAAATGCGGCCGGGTCTGCGTCGACATATCTCAGCGCAGCTCGTATATATGCGGGCTGCAAGCATCATCCACAGGCCACGGCGATTGACGGCCGTTTTGACTGGCAAAACAGCTCTAAGATTGGAATGGGCGGCAATTTTCTTCCACGGATAGTCTCGAGCTCACAATCTTTTGGGGCAGAAAAGATAAAATGCAATTCTATAACAAATTCCTGAGCACACACGTATGTTGCTCCCACTCCAAGCAAGCCGACCGGGCGATATGGTCCAGCCATTGCTCGCTTCATCAATCGCCAACGGACCCGAGGGAAGAAGATCTAGCTAGCTACTTCTTTTATGGAAGAAGGAGACACTGAGAAATATATGCATATATATGTGCAATCTATTCTCTACGTGATTGGGCTGAGATGATGATACAAATTATCTCGTTTTCTTATTAACCAAACTAGCATGGTAAATAGATATATGAATCGAAAGCAAGACTTGTGCGTTATGCGATTTGGATTGATACAATTGTAGTTGCCACAACAGTTATTGTTAATAATTATCAAGTGCACATGAAACCTATTTTAATCATGTTTAATTTGTGGGTGAATGATTACTCAAGGATTTAAGAAATCATACCAAAGAACTACGTATTTTTTTTGGGATATTGATTAATTCATTGAACCAAAGTCATATGTCAAGCAAGCATATAGGGTTTATTTGCTATTATGTCATTGGATGGTTCAACTCGGATCATATTTCATTCATGTATACTATGTCTGTTTCTAAATATAAGATTTTTCGTTCCTAAATGAGTGAATGAATACACTTAAACATGTCACATATGTATGAATCAAGACAAAGTCAGAAAGGCTGGAAAGTCTTACATTTTAAAACGGAGGGAGTATTAGATTTATCGTGGTCATGGGTGTATGAACCATACATTGTTGATATAACTCCACTACTTTAGCCCATATATATCTGTAATGATATGCTCCCTCTATATCATAATATAAGATGTTTTTTGTTATTCCAAGACTGACAATATATATAGACATATTTTAGCGTGTAGATTCACTCATTTTTATCGTATTGGAAATAATATCTTATAATATGATACGGAGGGAGTATAAGTGAAAGCGCATAATGCACCATTCTATGCTATGGTCCGAAGATGAACCATGCATGTAAACCCAACAACCCATGCGAGGTATAGAATTTTTTGAAACCAATAGTAAATATTGAGTTCGAATACAAGCTTCGAACCATGACTCATTAGTGTTATTTTTGAAAATTGACCATAAAGACCGAGTAATAAATTTGCAGATAATGTTTATTGGAAATTTAAAGGCTTCCAAGTTTGAACAACAAAGCAGTTATGGGTACAAAGTTATCGCAAATCAAAAGTAAATATGTGGAGCAGAATTTTGCTGCCTTCCGTGGTAAAAATATGACGTAATAATCTTTCTTAATTGTCTTAAACTCATGTCGGTAGTTTTGTTGGTGTACCTAGGGACCCAATGCAGTAAATATACTATCACTGAGTCAAAACATTACATTTTAGTGTATATATGACAATTAAATGCACCATACTCTTTTGCGGGGAATCAAAGTGTAAAATGGCAAACGGTAGTTGTTAATATGGAGAATTGTACTTTTGTTTTTCTCTTCCTCATCGAGTGTGAAATCTGAACAAATGGTTTAATAATGGGAAACCATATCGTGCTAACCATCTCAATATTAAACTCTACGTTATAGGTCACGAATTGTCTTGTTTGGTTATAAGATTTTTCAAGATTATACCATAAAATACCTGCACTGAGTTGCACGGGTCGTAATGTACATCTTTTTTATCAGATTATCAAAAACCATTTCAAAAAAAAAATGGACGCTCTCAGCCATAAATCTCTGGTTAAATTTATGTCAAAGATAACACCTGTTGACATAAATTCTAAGTCGAGCACCACAAATTTGAGAAACTAATATATCGTTCTAAACTTCTAATCGGGGTAGAATACATCATTGTTGCACTTTCATTTTATTCCCTTATTATGAAAACTGAACACATCATATTCTTTTTTGGGATAGGATGTTGTTGATGCTGGAATTTTAGTGTACTTGGGCCAAGGCCCAACTAAAATCCGAAATTCTCATGACCTATTCTGTTTGGCTGGTTGTGCATGTACGTGACTAATGTTTAGTTCCATACTGCTAGTGGAGAGTGAGCTGCACCATTTTATATAGTGGGATGTTCTAGTACTAGTATGAGCTAGTGAGAACAAGAGAAGATGAAGAGTGCCACACGCGCGCTCCTCCTCCTCGCTCGCCTCGCCACGCCACGCCTCGCCTCGACACGTCACGACGCGCCGCGGGTTGCGGGAATCTCGCCGAGCCGAGCTTATATTTTTGCAGTCCGGGAAAATTAATGAGTCATTGATTAGTAATTAACGGACGCGTTAATTCCTCAACCGTTTCCGATCCTTTATGATCGTGGGGCTGTTACCGACTTAAACGTGCGGCTGCGCCCACGTCCTACCCGAGCCGCACTATATATACAGCCCGGGGCAAACCCTAGCCGCTACTACGCGATACATGGTCTCACACCGTTCCAGAGCCTTGCGCCGCCGTCTTCCAAGTCTTCTCCATCCCATCTTCCGGCGTGCACCGGTTGAAGGGACAGTAGGCCTCCGGAACCCCGCCTCTTGTGATCCTGTACGGGAGAGGGGCGATCAGGTTTTTGGGGAGCGCACTCGCGCGACTACTGGCTTCGAGTTCTTCCCCAACGACGACTTCTTCCCCGACATCGCCAACCTCTTCATCGACAACATGGGCGACACGGGGAACTCCAGCGGTACTACTGCCGCTGCACTGTACGTGTTCTTGATATTCATATATGATGCTATGCTAGAGTTTCTACTTGTAGTACATGCTCTAGATTCAATCTGTTTATCTACTGTTTACCTAGATCACATGATTAGTTTAATCTGTATTATTCTAGTCATGAATTGTTTACTGTTTTCGCGAATTAAATCATATGCTAAATTGTCTAATAATTCAACAATCCAAAAACCTGATTATAGGCAATCCCTTTAAAGGGGTATTGTATAAGCGGTGGCGCATGAGAGCAGTGTTATGGTTTCAGAACATGAACTGCTATGCTGCCACCAAAGGCAAGCCTGATGGCGAGCTTGATCCTGCACGGCAGGAGGCTTTTGAGAAGCTCGACACCATGTTTAAGAGTGCCCTCTTGAGTATTCTTGACGATTCCATTGTGGATTCGTATATGTCGTTTTCCAACGGCAAGGACATGTGGGATGCGCTCGAGGCCAAATTTGGGGTCTCGGACGCGGGCAGCGAGTTGTATGTCATGAAGCAATTCTATGACTACAAGATGACTGATGAGCGCTCTGTTGTACAGCAGGCTCATGAGATACAGTCACTCGCTAAGGAACTTGAGCACTTTACGTGTATTTTACCGGACAAGTTTGTGGCCGGTGGCATTATCGCCAAGCTTCCACCTTCGTGGAGCAACTTTGCTACTTCTCTGAAACACAAGAGACAAGAGTTTTCCGTTTCGGATCTCATTGGGTCGCTTGATGTGGAAGAGAAGGCAAGAGCAAAGGATACACGTGCTCGAGTTACCGAGGCTGGCTCTAGTGCCCATGTGGTACAGAATAAGAACTACCAGCCGCCCCACAAGGCCAAGTTTAACAAGAACCACTCTGGAGGCAAGGGCAAGCCTGATGGAAAGTACAAGCCATCACAGCCTACCAACTTTAAGAAGAAGAACAACAAACCGAGAAAGGGTTCATGCCATGTTTGCGGTGATCCAAATCACTGGGCACCTCGTTGTCCCAACCGCCATGAGCTGCGTGAACCTGAGAACAATGGCAAGAATGCCAATGTTGTCATTGGTGATACTGAGATGAAGGATTCAGGGTACGGTATATTTCCTACCATCCTTTCAGTTTGTCATTCTCCTGAATGGTTGATTGACACTGGTGCCAATGTACATGTTTGTGCTGATGCCTCGATGTTTTCTTCTTACCAGGTCACAGGGACTTCTCCCGTGCTGATGGGGAACGGGTCACATGCTTTTGTTCGTGGTGTTGGTACGGTCGATCTGAAGTTTACTTCGGGGAAGACTGTGCGCCTGAAGAACGTTCATCATGTGCCCGCCATCAATAAGAATCTCGTCAGCGGATCATTGCTGTGTCGAGATGGTTTTAAGTTGGTTTTCGAGTCCAATAAAGTTGTAATATCTAAGTATGGACAATTTGTTGGAAAAGGCTATGAGTGCGGAGGCTTGTTCCGCCTATCTTTATCGGATATATGCTCCAAAGTTATTAATCATGTTTGCCACGAAATTGAGTCTAATGTTTGGCATTCACGACTTTGTCATATTAACTTTGGTAGCATGACGCGGAAGAACCGAACTCTAACTGATTTGGTTAACGCCATGTTAGACACTTCGGGTCTCTCCAAGGCATGGTGGGGGGAGGCGCTATTGACAGCTTGTCATGTCCTAAACCGAGTTCCCACAAAGAACAAAACCGTTTCTCCATTTGAGGAATGGGAAAGGAAAAAGTTGAAACTCTCTTACTTACGTACTTGGGGTTGTTTGGCGAAAGTCAATATTCCAATTCCCAAGAAGCGCAAGCTAGGACCAAAAACCGTGGATTGTGTTCTTCTGGGCTATGCTTTCCATAGCATTGGTTATAGATTTTTGATAATCAAATCTGAGGTATCCGACATGTGTGTTGGCACTATTATGGAGTCGAATGATGCGACTTTCCTTGAGGACATCTTTCCGATGAAGGATATGCCTAGCTCATCAAATCAGGAGATACCTAATACATCTAGTCAGGAATTAGTTGAGATTCCTGATCCTACCATTTCGATAGAACACACTGATAATTCTGTGGAGGATGGCAATGAAGTTCCTGTTAGGAGCAAGAGACAGAGGACTGCAAAGTGTTTTGGTGATGATTTCATTGTGTACCTTGTGGATGACACCCCCAGGACCATTTCAGAAGCTTATGCATCTCTTGATGCTGACTACTGGAAGGAAGCTGTCCGTAGTGAGATGGATTCCATCTTAGCTAACGGAACCTGGGAAGTTACTGATCGTCCTTATGGGTGTAAACCTGTAAGATGTAAGTGGGTGTTTAAGAAAAAGCTTAGACCTGATGATACTATTGAGAAGTACAAGGCGCGGTTTGTGGCCAAGGGTTATACCCAGAAAGAAGGAGAAGACTTCTTTGATCCTTACTCACCTGTGGCTAGACTTACCACGATTCGGGTGCTACTTTCGTTGGCTGCCTCGCACCGTCTTCTCGTTCATCAAATGGACGTTAAGACAGCTTTCCTAAATGGAGAATTAGACGAGGAAATTTATATGGATCAGCCCGATGGTTTTGTAGTACCTGGTCAGGAAGCAAAGGTGTGCAAGTTATTGAAGTCTTTATACGGCCTTAAGCAAGCTCCTAAGCAGTGGCATGAGAAGTTTGAAAGAACTTTAACTGCTGCAGGTTTCGTTGTTAACGAATCTGATAAGTGTGTATACTATCGCTATGGTGGGGGCGAGGGAGTTATTCTCTGCCTTTATGTCGATGACATATTGATCTTTGGAACCAATCTTGAATTAATCAAGGAGGTTAACGATTTCTTATCTCGCTGTTTTGAGATGAAGGATCTTGGAGTAGCTGATGTTATCTTAAACATCAAGCTGCTGAGAGATGGTGATGGTGGGATTACACTTCTTCAATCTCACTATGTGGAAAAGATCTTGAGTCGCTTCGGGTATGACGACTGCAAGCCTTCTCCGACGCCATATGATCCTAGCGTGATACTTCGAAAGAATAATCATATTGCTAGAGATCAACTGAGGTACTCTCAGATCATTGGCTCGCTTATGTATTTGGCATGTGCCACGAGACCTGACATCTCTTTTGCTGTAAGCAAGTTGAGCCGGTTTGTTTTCAACCCGGGAGATGATCATTCGAATGCGCTTGAGAGAGTTATGCGCTATTTAAAAGGCACTGCGAGTTCTGGAATTCACTATTCTGGTTATCCTAGAGTACTGGAAGGTTATAGTGATTCCAATTGGATATCTGATGCTGATGAGATTAAGGCCACGAGTGGTTATGTGTTTACACTCGGCGGTGGAGCTGTTTCCTGGAAGTCTTGCAGGCAGACCATCTTAACGAGGTCAACTATGGAAGCAGAACTCACAGCATTAGACACAGCCACTGTTGAAGCAGAGTGGCTTCGAGAGCTTTTGATGGACTTACCTGTGGTTGAAAAACACATACCCGCTATCCTTATGAACTGTGATAATCAAACTGTGATAGTTAAGATTAAAAATTCTAAGGATAATTTAAAATCATCAAGGCATGTGAAAAGGAGATTAAAATCTGTCAGAAAATTAAAAAACTCCGGAGTTATTGCGTTGGATTATATCCAAACATCTAAGAACTTGGCAGATCCTTTCACAAAGGGTTTATCACGTAACGTGATAGATAATGCATCGAGCGAGATGGGTTTGAGACCCACGGTATGCGTTGTCCACAGTGGTAACCTACTCCATGTGATCGGAGATCCCGTGAATTAGAAGTAGGAGACAAGCTGTTGGTCCGCTGAGAGGAGAGTATCCTTACATTTTACTATCCCACTCCGCAAAGATGCAATACTCTCCTGATCTGCATGGCAGGTTGATATTTATCTTAATGTATTCCAAGCGGCTTACTTTTATAAGCGGAGATGTCATCCTGCAGAGCATCTCTTGAGGAATACACCTATATGAGTCTGGCTGTTAAACGTCGCAGCCTATGAGAGTTGGGTGCTCTTTAATAAAATCATGAAAGGCCTTGGAATATGACGTATAAGCTCCACCCGCGAGGAAGCCTTGCGGTAGCCTAGTATCGGTCAAGGGCTTGTGTGAAACTAGGTCGCAGCAAACTTGTAGTTCAAGTCATAGTCCACTATTCAAGTTGCGGTCTAACGTAGCATAAGTTTCTAAGTGGAAGTTCAACTTAACAGTCTCCACTAAGCACCGGTATATAAAACAATGTTTTGGAACAAATGTGATATAATGTGCCAATGAGACTTTGTGGGGGATTGCTGGAATTTTAGTGTACTTGGGCCAATGCCCAACTAAAATCCGAAATTCTCATGGCCCATTCTGATTGGCTGGTTGTGCATGTACGTGACTAATGTTTAGTCCCATACTGCTAGTGGAGAGTGAGCTGCACCATTTTATATAGTGGGATGTTCTAGTACTAGTATGAGATAGTGAGAACAAAAGAAGATGAAGAGTGCCACACGCGCGCTCCACCTCCTCGCTCGCCTCGACACGTCACGACGCGCCGCGGGTTGCGGGAATCTCGCCGAGCCGAGATTATATTTTTGCAGTCCGGGAAAATTAATGAGTCATTGATTAGTAATTAACGGACGCGTTAATTCCTCAGCCGTTTCCGATCCTTTATGATCGTGGGGCTGTTACCGACTTAAACGTGCGGCTGCGCCCACGTCCTACCCGAGCCGCACTATATATACAGCCCGGGGCAAACCCTAGCCGCTACTACGCGATACATGGTCTCACACCGTTCCAGAACCTTGCGCCGCCGTCTTCCAAGTCTTCTCCATCCCGTCTTCCGGCGTGCATCGGTTGAAGGGACAGTAGGCCTCCGGAACCCCGCCTCTTGTGATTCTGTACGGGAGAGGGGCGATCAGGTTTTTGGGGAGCGCACTCGCGCGACTACTGGCTTCGAGTTCTTCCCCAACGACGACTTCTTCCCCGACATCGCCAACCTCTTCATCGACAACATGGGCGACACGGGGAACTCCAGCGGCACTGCTGCCGCTGCACTGTACGTGTTCTTGATCTTCATATATGATGTTATGCTAGAGTTTCTACTTGTAGTACATGCTCTAGATTCAATCTGTTTATCTACTGTTTACGTAGATCACATGATTAGTTTAATCTGTATTATTCTAGTCATGAATTGTTTACTGTTTTCGCGAATTAAATCATATGCTACACTGTCTAATAATTCAACAGTTGATAAAACACAAATAATTTTTCCGCTATATAAAACCTTCGTCCCGTACATGATTTACACGCATGCACACCCTACATATGTATACATACTCATCTGCCTAGGTAGGGTGGTGTTTTTTTTTTTTTACGGAGGTAGCAATGGGAAGATGGGCAAAATCCCGGTGCGCCAAGGAGAGACCAATATAAGGTCGACGCGGCGGCAACCGGTAGTTTGTAGGCCTGGCTGTTGGCCCTGCCTCTTTCCTCTTCCGTAGTCACCGTATGACCACGTCACGGGTTTGTGCGCCGCTGCGCTTATCTTTGGGGTAAGACGGCGACGACACTGTTTAGACCTGATTAGGAGTTTTAGCTAAGAGTAGTACTTTCTCCGATCCGGAAAATTTATCTTAGTAATCTACTTATCATATTGTACAAGTGTCTATATAACCTACGACCCTTAGACGCAACTACGTTGGAGATATACGCGCTACTCCGAGTTCAAAATTAACTGCACGTGTCTTGCTTTGCTCATCCGATCAAACATAATAAGAGTTAAAGACAGATTATTAAACGGTTATCTTTCTTGTGTACGGTAGTTCCGCCTGTCTTGGTGAGATGAAACGCGGCCGAGATCATGGCTAAATGCGTCTGATAGAAAAGGAAAAAAAAATGTGTCAATCAATTTTTTAAGGTACTAGTAAAGATGCCCGGTGTGTTGCAACGGGGATAAAAAAGATTACTTCTGATATATGTCTTTCACAAAATCACAATCATGATCTAGTACTTTGCACAAAATACAATAGTTTGGGACAAATAGTTGCCAAGAACACAAATTTTGCAAAAAGAATTATGCACGTCAGGCTTACATTATGGCTGCAGCCACGATCTTGTCGTGGGTTTGTTTTGTGCTTGAGGCCTGGACGAGTCGTCCCAAACAGAATGTCGTCAGGCATGTCGTTCCATAGCGCTATGAGTTTTCAAGGCGTGCTCTATTTTTTTACTCACTGAATTCTCTATATACTCAACACACGTGAATTGGGAGGAGATTTAGAGAACCAACGCAGACACAGGAGAAAGAAAATTAGTTTTGCGCTTAATGCATTTTCTTCTTCTTTACTTCTGTTCATTGCAACCCTGAAGCAACGGGAAACCAGCTACCTGAGCGCCATTCCACAAGTTTAGATCGTGCCAGGTCTAGCAACGAAATCTAACATAGCTAGAGAATAAACCAGGCCGCCGCAGCTGGGTTCAGACTAATGCAGAACAACACGAACAAATAGCACTTATTTAGCTACTGAAGAAAGCAAGCAACAACTGAAAACTGTCAATTAATCGAGGTTAACATCGAGAAGCGCTTCCTTGGACCAGCTCATATCAGCTGGCTTCCCGCTCAGTGACCGCCATGTCGTGTGCCGTTGCGATCTAAATCTGGACGAAACAAAGGAAAATACAAACAATCTTGACGCACCAACCTCCTCCAAAGAACTGGGGCTATTCGCGTTCTCCTGATCCAGAGACAGTCAATGAGATCAGCTAGATCTGTTGCCATCGCCATCCTAATCTGCTCCATCTCCAGGTCGTGCCAACTGCCAAGGCAGGACGCGACGAACTTGAGCAGGAGCCCTCATGTGCTCCATCTCCATCGGTAGGGCCGGAGCGGCGGAAGGTATGCAGGCAGTGGCGTGGGACTGGAAGCCCAGTCTGGTCGTCCTCATATGCGTCATTGAGGAGTGCGAGCATGGTGCATGAACTCAGATCGGCGCCGGCCGTGAAGGGAAGGGTGGCGGGGGCAGGGACCGCGACGGGAGGGTTGTCGGCGGCGGGTCGCTGTGCCAAGGGTCTATGGATCAGAAGGTGAGGGCGGCGCTCGCTGGTTGAGCAGGAAGAAGGGGGAGGCGAGGACAACACCTGTTGGTAAGGGCATCTCCAGCAGTTCCCGGCACGCTAAATAGCGCCGTTTTGAGTGAATTGCGCCGTTTTTATACCAGTCGGCCCCCCAAAACGGAAATTAGCGCCGGCGCACCCAGGCGAAACCCAGCCCACTAAGTTCGCTCGCGGGGGGGGGGGGGGGAAGGAAAAATACGCGTGGGCCAGCTGTCGGCGAGACAACGTTTTTCCCCACCTCTGCTCGCCTTTTCCCTCTGCCCGTCTCGCCGTCGCCACGCCGTCGCCGCCACCACCCCTACTTGCGCCCCCCGCACACAAGCAGCTACGAAACCCGCCATTCGCAAAAAAAGCTACGAAACCCGCCGTCTCCCGCCACCCCTCCGCCGCCGCGATCTAGCCTCCCGGGGAGATTCTCAGGCGAAAAGTGTCCACCCCGCCCGCAAGGTGTTCGGCGTTTCGCCCGAGCCATGGACTCCGACGCCGAGGAGATGCTCGCCGAGCTCTTCGATGAGGAAGATCAAGCCGCCATCGACGACGCAGAACACCTGCTGATCTTGGCCTCCCTCGCCGGCTTGCTCGCCCACGACGCGGGGCCACGGCGTGTTAGATCATCGTGCAGTCGCCGCAAGAGCAAGCTGAGGCATGGGTACGAGGGGTACTGCATCCTCTACTCCGACTACTTCGCCGATGATCCCACCCACGACGAGAAGGTGTTCCGGCGCCGTTTCAGGATGAACCTCAAGCTCTTCCTCAAGATGCATGCCATCCGGGAGTTCGACATCTACTTCAAATTGAGGAAGGACTGCACCGGCACGGTAGGCTTTACCTCTATTCAGAAGTGCACGATGGCCATGAGGATGCTTGCATACGGTGCTCCCGCAGATGCACAGGATGACTATCTGCGCATGAGCGAGTCCACGGACATTGAGTGCTTGAACAAGTTCTGCCGGGCAGTGGTTGCAGTCTTTGGCCCAACGTACTTGCGTAAACCCAATGCGCAAGACACTACTCGCCTCTTCGTAGAAAATGAAGCAAGAGGCTTTCTTGGGATGCTTGGTAGTATCGACTGCATGCATTGGACATGGAAGAATTGTCCATTTGATTGGCAGGGGATGTACAAGGGAAAGGAAGGAGAGTGCTCGGTGATTCTCGAGGCCGTGGCTTCATATGATCTATGGATTTGGCATTCATTCTTTGGTATGCCAGGAACTCACAACGACATCAATGTCTTGCAGTGCTCGGATGTCTTTGCCGAGCTTGTCGAAGGCCATGCCCCCCCTGTGAACTATGAGATCAATGGATACCAGTACACAAAGGGCTACTATCTTGCAGATGTCATCTACCCGAAGTGGTCAACATTGGTGAAGAGCATCTCCAACCCTGTGCCAGGAAGCGCGAAAGCTTGGTTTTCCAAGTGCCAGGACGCTTGCAGGAAGGATGTTGAGCGAGCATTTGGCGCGCTGCAATCTCGATTCGCTGTTGTCCGGTACCCAGCTATGACTTGGTCGAAGTCCAACATGTGGGAGGTGATGCAGTGTTTTGTGATATTACACAAGATGATCATTGAGAGTGAGCGGGATGACCCGGTGCCTGACAGTGAGGCAAGGGCACCATACTACCGTCAGGGTCCTCTTGCAGATGTTGATCAGCAGGTGCCGGCATCATGGGCAAACTTCCTCGCCACGCGCCAGGAGATTCGAGACACTGCAACACATCTAGCTCTACAGAATGATCTGGTGCAGCACTTGTGGGCGCGCAAAGGCAATGGCAATGTTGATAATGAAGATGATAATGCCTAGTTTGATTTGTTTTATTTGTTTGCATTGTTGAACTATTTATTTGTGTGTAAATTTGTATGTAAAACTATTTCTGTATGTGAATTTGTATGACAAAAAGGGCCGGCCTTTGTTTTTTGTCGAAATTTGGCCGAAACGCCGGCTGGGGGGCGGCCTGGGTTTCACGGCTGGAAAACGCGCCCCCCAGGTTCCTGATTCACGCCGTTTGGCGCCGCGGCGGCCGAAAAAAGCGGCGTTTTCGGCCTGGAGGGGGGGGGGGGGGGGGGACGACTGGAGATGCCCTAAGAAGAAGGATGCCGGAAGGGGATTTCTCCGTGGGAAGTGTTGGTCACATGTTGCTGATGGGCGCAAAGATAATACGCTTAGGTTGAGCTCCAAGTGCAGAGTTTGTAGATGTGGAAGACTTGTTTTCCCCACAAGGGTGACTCGAGGGTTTATATCGAACTCTCGGTGAACTGTGTGTAGAAAATTTACCCTTTTGTCCTTCTCTTGATTACATTTTGTGCACTCAACCTCACCAAGTGGTTGTCAAGCACAAGGTGTAAGTAAAAGATATAGAAATAAATGCAAAACAAAAATAAATATGCAATGGTAATAAATAAAAGTGTAAGGATGGTATAAATGATATTGCATGATGTGTTTGTGACTTGTATGGTGTTTGCAAGATGTAAATGTATTTTTGTATTTTCGGATTTAATAATGGCAAAAAATATAAAGTGCAATAAAAGTGTTGGAAAAGTGTTTCTTATGATTAAAAATGGACTGGGGTTCATGGTTTCACAAATGCGCTCTCTCTTCTATATAGTGGTAGATAATGGAACATAGGAATTGACATATGAGATTGCAACAAGACAAGTTATTAATAATATGGGCATCCCGTCCTAACATAGAGATCTTTTAGTTATTAATCTCTCTTATACTCCACCAAGATGCGAACTAAATCATAACACCTCAGTAATTAAGATAAACAGAGTATAGTTTTAAGTTCAATGACAGGAAGTTTAAATAAGAACATGCTAGATCTAGTCATGGTGATAGTGGCAATGTCACCCACATACCCCCGGTAGCATGGTATTTCCTTTATCCCTAGTGAGGCAACAAAGTAAGGTAAAAACCCAAGTGGATCACGGTATTGCTGTCAATCATCATAACATATATCAACTTAAGAGATCCACCACAAAGGTATTACATATATGACCATAATCATGTTCATCAGCTCATATGGCACTAATTAGTGAAGCTCAAGAGAGAGGAGATATACATAAGTTACTTCCACAAACCCATAGTCCAGGGGTGGACTACTCCCTCTTCATCATGGAGACGGTGGAGAAGTCGTTGGAGAAGGTGGAGACCACACCGGCAGCGCCTGATACGTCTCAAACGTATCTGTAATTTCTTATGTTACATGCTTATATTATACCATTTGCTACATGTTTTATACACTTTGTGTGGTTTTATGCATTTTCTAGGACTAACCTATTAACAAGATGCCACAGTGCCAGTTCCCTGTTATCTGCTGTTTTTGGTTTCAGAAAACCACTTAAGGAAATATTCTCGGAATTGGACGAATTTAATACCAAAGTCCCTATTTTTCACGGGAGGTTCCAGAACACCGAAGACCTGACGGAGAGGGGCCACGAGGCCCCCAGATGAGGTCCCGACGCGGCTCCCCCTGATACATCTCCAACGTATCTATAATTTCTTATGTTCCATGCTTATATTATACCAATTGCCTACATGTTTTATATACATTTTATATAGTTTTATGCATTTTCTGGGACTAACCCATTAACAAGATGCCACAGTGTCAGTTCCCTGTTTTCTGCTGTTTTTGGTTTCAGAAATCCACTTAAGAAAATATTCTCGGAATTGGACAATTTTTATACCGAAGACCTTATTTTTCCCGACACGTTCCAAAATTCCGAGGGAGAAATGAAGACGGGCACCGAGGCGCCGCCATCAGGTGGTGGCGCGGCCCCCTTCCTGGCCGCGCCAGCACCTGAGGGTGGGCCCTCGGGGCTCCACCGCCTTCGCCCTTTCGCCTACTTATACCCCCCGAAAACCTAAGACATACAACCCCGAACACTTTTCTCAGAAACCTTACGGAGCCGCCGCCGTCGTCAACCCTAGTTCGGGAGGGTTCAGAAGCTCTTCCCGGCACCCTGCCGGAGAGGGGAATCATCACCGGAGGGCTCTACATCACCATGCCCGCCTCCGGACTGATGCGTGAGTAGTTCATCCTTGGACTACGGGTCCATAACAGTAGCTAGATGGTTGTCTTCTCCTATTGTGCTATCATGTTTAGATCTTGTGAGCTGCCTATCATGATCAAGATCATTTTTATGTAATGCTAGATGTTGTGTTTGCTGGGATCCGATGGATATTGAATACTAAGTCATTTGCTTCATAATATATCATGTTGTGTGTTGTTTATGATCTTGCATGCTCTCCGTTGCTAGTAGATGCTCTGGCCAAGTAGATACTTGTGACTCCAAGAGGGGGTATTTATGCTCGATAGTGGGTTCTTGTATCTATTTAATCTGGGGTAGTGACAGCAAGCTCTAAGATTGTAGATATACTGTTGCTACTAGGGATAAAACAGTAGTACTTTGTCTAAGGATAATGCTATTACTTACATTACACACTTTGCCTAATGCAATAATCTGTTGCTTGCAACTTAATACTGAAAGGGGTGCGGACGCTAACCGGAAGGTGGATTATTAGTCATAGATTCGGTTGGAACGGTCTATGTATATTGTTGTAATGCCCAAATGAATCTCACACTAGACATCATGACATTAGTATATGCATCATTATGCAGCTCTTTATTATGTCAATTGCCCAGCTGTAATTTGTTTACCCGCATGTATGCTATTATTATTATTTATGGAGAGACACGACTAGTGAACTGTGGACCCCGGTCCTTTTCTTTACACTAATAATACAACCAACTGCAAACTGTTACTTTGATTCTCTGCAAACATCATCTTCCACACATACGTTTAATCCTTTGTTACAATAAGCCAGTGAGATTGACAACCTCACTGTTTCATTGGGTCAAACTAGGTTGATTGTATTGTGCAGGTTCCACCTCCCCTTCGACGCCTGTTTTCTAGCGCCATTGCTAGGGAGAACTTCAGACGTGTTCTTCATCTCCTACTGGTTCGATAACCTTGGTTTCATAACTGAGTGAATACTTGCTGCTGCACTCATCATACCTTCCTCTTGGGGTTTCCCAACAACACCACCGTGTGCATCAAGCTGTTTTCTGGCGCCGTTGCCGGGGAGCTGAAGCACATCTGCAAGGGGAGTCTCTCACTTCCCAATCTCTTTACTTTGTTTTTGTCTTGCTTATTTAAATTTTATTTCCTGTTTTGTTTGCTTCTTATTATAAAAAAAACACAAAAAAATTAGTTACTTGCATTTTATTTTGCTATTATCTTGTTTGCTTCTTATTATCAAAAACACAAAAAATTAGTTACTTGCATTAATATTTATATTTCGGTTTTAGCTTTATTTCTGTTAAAATGTTGCTCCCTAAGTACACCCTGGAAGACCTGCCAGTAGGAAGTGGTTCTATAATGGGAAAAGATAACATTGAAGAATTTTTTGACCATGTTAGTATGCATGATAATTTTGAGGGTAGATCCATAGCAGAACTTGCTCCAAATTATGAAATTGCTGCTACTTCCTTGGTTCACATGCTAGATGCTAGGTTTGTTAACCTCCATCCCATAATTCAACAAACGTTTCTTAATCTTCATAATGTTGAAAATGCTGAAAAGAAAGATTTTATTCTAGAAACCCTGCTTAAAGAATTTTGTGATGTTGCTAAAGAAGCTAGGAATGTTTTTGATCGCTTTAATATGCTAGGATCATGTGTAGAGGTCATCAATACACTAGAAAAATTTGGTCAAACCGAACTTAAAAGGGAGAAGTAATCAAAGTACCAATACCTATTAAACTAGTAGCTATGCATGAAGCTTTGGAAGAAAATTTTGATTGGATTGTCCCTGCGAATCCCTTTGATGAATGTTGTAAACCTAAGAGTAATGAAAAAGGTACCTCTGAAACTCATATAGATAAAATACAATGCATATTTGAGAGGATTTCTTGCATTGATTTGGATGCTTCTTCTCTTGGAAATACTTGAGTTTTGCTTTCTGTGCCTAGCTCAAATGCGTTAAACAAAAGCGCTTATGGGACAACCCACTTTTATTTCTGTTATTTTATTTTCTTGAGTCGAGGAACATACCTACCTCTGTAGAAATTCCTCTGTATCTTTACTTTATTGCATAGTTTTGCCAAGTTAAGTCTCTAGTAAAAAGTTGATGCTAGAATTTGATCTCTGCGCAGGAACAGTTTTTCCGCTGTCCACCGTTTAATTCGTTAGAATTCACAGAAAAATCAAAATGACCTGGATTTTTTTGTGTGTGATCCTCAGATATGTACGCAACTTTCATTAGTTTTGATTTGAGCAAGTTAAGTGCCTCGAAAAAAATTCGTCTTTATGTACTGTTCTGTTTTTGACAGATTCTGCCATTTATTTTGCATTGGTTCTTTTGCTGTTTTTGAATGGGTCTTTTTGTTCCATAAAATTCCAGTAGCTGTAGCTAATGTCCAGTACTATGATAATGATTGTCTCCATGCAGAATATGAGAATTTTTGATTATGCACTAACACTCTAATGAAGTTTACTTTGAGTTTGGTGTGGAGCAAGTTTTCAAGGATCAAGAGAGAGGATGATATAATGTGATCAAGAAGATGAAAAAGCCTAATCTTGGGGATGCCCCCGTGGGTCACCCAAGCATACTTCAAGAAGACTCAAGAGTCAAAGCTTGGGGATGCCCAAGGCATCCTCTTCTTCATCAACAACTTATCAGGTTATCTCTAGTGAAACTATATTTTAATTCCGCCACATCTTATGTGTTTTACTTGGAGCGTCTGTTTGTTTTTATTTTTGCTTTTGTTATTTTCATTCTCTGAATAAAATGGATCCTAACATTCTTGTGTGGGAGAGAGACACGCTCCGCTTTTTCATATGAATACTCCTATTATTCGCTTATATTTGTTGAGTATTCTTCTATAGCTACTGCAATACTTTCAGCTCTTATTTTTCTTGCACCTCTTGTTCAGAGCTGTTAGTTCTCATATGTTATACTCTCTTGCTTCATTGTTAAATACTTGGACAGTTTATGTTTCAAATAAGTTGATTGGTGTTTGGTTATGAACAGAAAATGTTAAATGTGGTAGATGATATAACTAAATGATACATAATCTTGTAGATCATTAAATTGTGTCACTTGAATCATTGATGTTGTTTTGAGATATTAATATGCTTAATGGTAAAACATGATGGTTTAATAAAGTGGAATGATTAATGGTTGGTCTAGAAAACTTGAAACTAGCATAATGATATATGACTTCTAATGTTAAAAACAACCGTAACGACTTTGTGTTATGCGTTACGGTCGGGGTCCCAACAGTGACTTGTTCATTTGCCACAGTCCCTCATGGAGTGATTTTCATTAGGCCTTGTAAGATCATATTTCTAGTTGGAATCTTTTTACTTGTGAGTTCTAAAGCTGCGGTTTTCATGGCACTTCCACCACCATATTTGCTAGCCTCTTCGGTACTTTGCATTGCCCTTTCTCACATTGAGAGTTGGTGCATACTTCGCGGGTACATCCAAAACTCGTGGGAGATCTTTATCATGTTCTCCTACACATAAGACAAATATCTTTCTCAAAACATCCACCATACCTACCTACTACAGCATTTACATAGCTGTTCCGAGATATATTGCCATGCAACTTTCATCTTAGATTACATGACTTGTCGTCATTTATCATTTATATATTGCTTTGGATGATTCTATATAGCTGATGTGTGGTTTTACCAATGTTACGCTAGATCATTGCATATCCTGCTACACTGGCAGAGGCACCGTTTCATACACCATGTTTTATCCCTTATGAGATCCTTGTATCAAAAGTGTGTTGTCATGATAGAATGTTTGCCCCTAAAAGTGCAAAGAGCCATGGAGGCCATAAAAAAGAGAAACATAAAAAAAGAGAAAAAAGAGAAAAAAGAGAAAAAAGAGAAAAAAAGAAAGAATAAAAAGGGGGCAACATTACTACTCTTTATCCACACTTGTGCTCATGTTATAGCACCTGTAATATTCATAGTCATCATTTGTGCTCATGTTTAGCACCTTTACTCCATATGTGAGAGTTTTCATGTTCTACTTATATAACTATGTGGGGAACTTTACACTATAGAACTTGGCTTGTATATTCCAATGATGAGCCTCCTCAAAAGTGCTCCAGGTCTTCATGAGCAAGCAAGTTAGATGTACCCCCACTAGTTCCATTGGAGAGCTTTCATACACTTATAGCTCTATGTGCATCCGTTGTGTGGCAATCACTACTCGTTGCATAGCTTCGATTATAAGACTTCCTCTTGTCTAATGATCACTTTCAGCTGTATGAGACTTTCTTCCGTTGGCTTTCCAAACCTCTATTATTATTCTCTTAGCCACAACATCCTGGTGCCAGGAACCAACGCTGAACACTTGATTTTCTTTGAGTGAACAAATAGAGAGATGATTTTCTACGTGCATATTGTTATTGCTTGACTTGATCCTTTCACAAAGTTGTCAAGAGTGTTTGATCCATTAGATGATTATATTGTTGTTCTTGAAGCTTAAATCATCTTTAATATCTACTTTGCACAGTTGATTGTTCTCTAGTACTAATTCATTGAAAGTTTTGCTTTGTTCTTCCTACTTGTTTATTCATTACTCATTTGATATCAATATAAACTACAGATTTTATTCATTTGATCTCAGTTTACATGCATTACATTATTATATGATCAAGATTGTGTGAAAGCATGTCACTTCAGAAATTATTCTTGTTATCGTTTTACCTACTCGAGGACGAGTAGAACTAAGCTTGGGGATGCTTGATACGTCTCCAACGTATCTATAATTTCTTATGTTACATGCTTATATTATACCAATTGCCTACATGTTTTATATACATTTTATATAGTTTTATGCATTTTCTGGGACTAACCTATTAACAAAATGCCACAGTGCCAGTTCCTTGTTTTCTGCTGTTTTTTGTTTCAGAAATCCACTTAAGGAAATATTCTCGGAATTGGACAATTTTTATACCGAAAACCTTATTTTTCCCGACACGTTCCAAAAGTCCGAGTGAGAAACGAAGACGGGCACCGAGGCGCCGCCATCAGGTGGTGGCGCGGCTCCCTTCCTGGCCGCGCCAGCACCTGAGGGTGGGCCCTCGGGGCTCCACCGCCTTCGCCCTTTCGCCTACTTATACCCCCCAAAAACCTAAGATATACAACGCCGAACACTATTCCCAGAAACCTTACGGAGCCGCCGCCGTCGTCAACCCTAGTTCGGAATGGTTCAGAAGCTCTTCCCGGCACCCTGCCGGAGAGGGGAATCATCACCGGAGGGCTCTACATCACCATGCCCGCCTCCGGACTGATGCGTGAGTAGTTCATCCTTGGACTACGGGTCCATAGCAGTAGCTAGATGGTTGTCTTCTCCTATTGTGCCATCATGTTTAGATCTTGTGAGCTGCCTATCATGATCAAGATCATCTTCATGTAATGCTACATGTTGTGTTTGCTGGGATCCGATGGATATTGAATACTAAGTCATTTGCTTCATAATATATCATGTTGTGTGTTGTTTATGATCTTGCATGCTCTCCGTTGCTAGTAGATGCTCTGGCCAAGTAGATGCTTGTGACTCCAAGAGGGGGTATTTATGCTCGATAGTGGGTTCATGTATCTATTTAATCTAGGGTAGTGACAACAAGCTCTAAGATTGTAGATGTACTGTTGCTACTAGGGATAGAACAGTAGTACTTTGTTTAAGGATAATGCTATTACTTATATTACACACTTTGCCTAATGCAATAATCTGTTGCTTGCAACTTAATACTGAAAGGGGTGCGGACGCTAACCGGAAGGTGGATTATTAGTCATAGATGCGGTTGGAACGGTCTATGTATATTGTGGTAATGCCCAAATGAATCTCACACTAGACATCATGACATTAGTATATGCATCATTATGCAGCTCTTTACTATGTCAATTGCCCAGCTGTAATTTGTTTACCCGCATGTATGCTATTATTATTATTATTATTATTATTATTATTATTTATGGAGAGACACCACTAGTGAACTGTGGACCCCGTTCCTTTTCTTTACACTAATAATACAACCAACTGCAAACTGTTACTTTGATTCTCTGCAAACATTATCTTCCACACATACATTTAATTCTTTGTTACAGAAAGCCAGTGAGATTGACAACCTCACTGTTTCGTTGGGGCAAAGTAGTTTGATTGTGTTGTGCAGGTTCCACCTCCCCTTCGACGCCTGTTTTCTAGCGCCATTGCTAGGGAGACCTTCAGACGTGTTCTTCATCTCCTACTGGTTCGATAACCTTGGTTTCATAACTGAGGGAAGACTTGCTGCTGCACTCATCATACCTTTCTCTTGGGGTTTCCCAACTACACCACCGTGTGCATCACCCCCTCTGCCGCGCGGGCCCATCATGAGGGCGCCTCGGGCCTCCACCGCCTCGCCTTTTTGCGCATATAATGCCCCCGACGCAAAAACCTTAAAACAATAAGCCTTTTCCCGAGAAGAGTTCCGCTGCGCCGCCGCCATCGAAGACAAGATTCGAGAGACAGAAGTCTCTGTTCCGGCACCCTGCCGGGACGGGGAATGGCCCCCGGAGTCATCTCCACCGACTCCACCACCATCTCCATCGCCGTTGCTGACTCCTACGATGAGGAGTGAGTAGTTCTCCCCTGGGGCTGCGGGCTCTACCGGTAGCTATGTGGTTTATATCTCTCTCCCATGTGATCTTTATGTGATCATGAGCTTTGTAATCTAGTTGAATATGTGATGTTACTCTTTATCTATTATGCACTCTAGAGGTTACTTTATTATGAACTCCGGGGTTATTCACGGTTGTAAAGGTGACAGTATGTGCACCGTGTGTGATTCCTTTATGACGTTGTGGTGTTAGTTTACTCTGACTTTGAGGGTGCTCTTGTAGCCCTACACAGTGAATGGTGTTTATCATACAACAAGAGAGTGTTTGAGAGTAGTATTTATTATTCAGCTTTGATGTAATTGTTGAGAATGTCCACTAGTGAAAGTATGATGCCTAGGCCTTGTTTCTAAGCATTAAAACACCGTTTACAATCAGTTCTGCTACATGTTTGCTTGCTGCCATTTTTATTTCAGATTGCAATTATTACTTATAATCATCCATATTACTTGTATTTCACTATCTCTTCGCCGAACTAGTGCACCTATACATCTGACAAGTGTATTGGGTGTGTTGGGGACACAAGAGACTTCTTGTATCTAAATTGCAGGGTTGCTTGAGAGGGATATCTTTGACCTCTGCCTCCCTGAGTTCGATAAACATTGGGTGATTTACTTAAGGAAACTTGCTGCTGTCCTACAAACCTCTGCTCTTGGAGGCCCAACACTGTCTACAAGAATAGAAGTGTGCGTAGACATCAGCCCCCCCCCCCCCCCCCCCGGAGTTTCCCCCCTCCAATCTGCAGCTCCAGGTCTCTGTTTCGTGGTATCTGTGTTTCTGCGGCGCTCTCCTCCGAAAGGGTTCGGGAGACTATTTTTATAGGCGTTTTTAGGTCAAGACGAAACCACAGAGACGAAAATCGACGGCATCGGAGCCACGAGGCTCCAGATGGGGGGCCCCACGCGGCCAAGGAATCTGGCCGCGTGGGCCCACCTATCTTGGGCCTCAGGCCTCCTCTCGTGCGCTTCCTTGGCTCCTACTCCTTCCTTCCAAAAAATGATGTTCCCGAAGTTTCAGGTCATTTGGACGTCGTTTGGTTTCTGACAGCACAGGGTTAATTCCAAATAAATAGGGAAAGTGTGAAATATTCCCCCAAAACATTATAAAACATTGATATAACCCTTATATGATGCAAATACGGATGAAATATGAGTAATACAATGCAAAGTTCATGTATGCATTTTACATGCATCAACATCCCCAAGCTTAACCTATACTCGTCCTCGAGTATGAAGGTGATAAAACTAAACATGGACTTGGCATTTTATTACTTAACAAAGGATATCAAAGATGATTGGTACATAGAGTCAAATGATTCATTCTTTAGTAAAGAGTAGCAACATACAAGACATATTATCAAGAGATATTAAATATTCAAGGTAAAGATGTTCAATGATAATTCACAAAGTGTAACATGAAAGAAAAGTTCTATGAACCAAATGAAAGCATAAATGAAAAGTAAAAGATATCCTAGGTTGGTCATAGAGTATTGTTATATAAATCTGAATATAAAAGATGGACACTTTGGAAATATAGATAAATAAGTAGAGGAATAACATGCAAGAGTATTATCTAGCTTCCAAATGCTTCCACTTAAGCCAATGTTTGCCATGTAGTGATCATTGGTGTGAAGTTCTAATTGCCCCTATCATAGCATGTTTAGTGATTAATAGTTTAAAGTAAAAGCAAATATGAGTTATGTGCTTGACAAAGTATGGGTCAAAAAGCCTCATGCCCGTTGAAAACAAAAACCTCTCCGACTGGCTTCTCAACTTGGGCCACAAAGCAAGTGAAGGTTACAGTCATCGTGAATAAAAGTGGAATCATAGAGAGTTTCACCCCGGGTACCCTTTGCCCCAGGACATGGAAGTGGGCAGATGTCCAAATGACAAAGCAAGCAAACAGTGGACATCTCTACATCTCTTTCTTTACTCATGTTTTTTTCTTGTAAATGTTTTTTCTGTTATGAGATGTGTCATGGATTCCTCCACTGTGGTTATGTTGCAAATTTCTACCATGATCCACATGGTTTATGTTAGCCGCCACAGGTATCTCTCTAGCCAATAATATCACTCACCCGAACTTACTAAGTTTCCATCTTTACTTCACGCAATGTTAGGCATCCATCACCAAAGGAACATGATATCAACTTTCATAAAAAATAAAGTGCAATGTTGAAAGCTTTCCACGTGTCAGCACGTATGAGCTAGCTCCTAACCAAAGACCTTTGTCAAGCCCAAAACATCATAATCTTAATCACAATGGGTCATGCTTATTAAGTGCATGAAAAGTAATGTGTGCATCAAGTTCGTGAGAGTTTTTAAACCAACTTAACCCATGGCAATCCCAATAACATAAGCATCTTAATTTGGAAGCATACTTGGAATAGCATATTAACTAATAGGTAGATATGGTGGACTCACTGGAAAAACTTGGTTGAAGGTGTTGAAAAACAAGCTTTTTACTTGTTGGAGTTTTTGGGCTAGCAAGAGGGAGAAAGTTGACCATCTAAATGCGTGCATAAGTGTCCATAGAGCTAACCATTTCATGTTAAATAAAGTAAAGCATCATTCAGCATATAAAACATGAATAAGAAATAACTCTAGACAAGACACTTGCATATTAATATTCATTAACAAAGCACATGAATCATGCAACTATATGTATCTTTTAAATCAACTTAAAAATCTTCTTCCCAATATTTTTATAGCATCCAACTTAATTCAACCCAAACTTTCAGTATCTCTCTCATAACATAAATAAAAGGTGGTGGTCTCAAACAAAAAACCAAACCGAAATAACAAAAAGAACAAAAACGCTCCAAGTTTATGCGATAAAGTGCAATGAACGAAAAGCAGAAATTAGACGTGTGCAAACCAAGAGTATGTTGGTTCAGTGGGGTTGTCTTCACATCCCCAAGCTTATGGTCTTCACCATCCTTGGATAGATCTTGGTGCATCTCCTCTAATCTCTGTGAAAAAACTTCAAGACACCGTTTCTCCCATTTCTAATCTGTGGGGTGACATTAGTAGGCACAAAACAATAGAATTGCTTGCTATATACATAGTAGTACAGAGGAGATCGGTATACATACCCTTGTAGACCGAAAAGCGGGGATTACGCTCCCGCACAAGCGTTGCTGACGTAGACGCCGTAGCCGACCTCAAGGTCGCGGAGAACTTGGCGCGACGAAGAAGACGATGACGCGGCGATGTCGATGAAATCGACGACGACCTCGAGGCCGTATAGAGGAAGCAGACCTCCAGCACCACTAGCGTGGCACCTCGCAGGGCGTTACACACATTCGGTGAAGACGACTTCCTCCGGGCCCGATCCAGGGACGAGCAGCGGAAGACTGGGACCGGGAGACCAGCAGCACGGCGGCGTGCGTATGGTGGAGAAAACTTATCCTCGGCGCAACTCCAAACAAGGGAGTCACGGGATACAAGTAGAGAGAGAGAGAGAGAGAATTGGGTTGTCCTTCAAAGGCCATGGGTACCCCCATATATATAGGAGGCCAGGGGCTGCCCAACCTGCCAGGCTGGCGGTGTGGGACTAATCCCACACCCCAGCCGGCCATGGCTGGTGCGCCGGCCCTAGGTGGGCCACATGGGGCCCACCTAGGGCCGGCCGAACCTAGTCCCTTCCCTTGGAGGGACTCCTCCCCCCTTCATGGGCCTCTTTGCCTGGGAAGGCCCATTTAGGGAAAAATGCCTTTAAAAAATCAGGAAAAATTAAATAAAAATATATTTAACTATTAATTACATTAATTAACATTAAATACATATTACATAATTTATTCCGGCTCCGAAAAGTATTTCGTCGCTGCCATCGGAACTTTCCCGGGACGTTCCCGGTGCTCTCTTTTCCTATTTTTCTCTTCCGGTAAAATGTCGACTCCCCTTAAGTGTGTTACCCTAGCGGTTCGATTATCTCACCAGACATGATCGAGACTCCTCTCCGATCAATGACTAATTCGTGGACCTTGGATACCCAGAATTAATCCCTGCGAGATAACGAATACTTTACCGTTCGAACCTAGACGTCTGAGTCTTAAACCTTTTGCCACGCGATACTTAATATCTCCATACCTAGCTTGATCTCGTTACCGACACTGCTAACTTCTACTCGTACATGATATTATGTCCTGGTAACCTAGTCACACGCTTGCAAGCTCGTTTGACATAATCTCACCGAGTGGGCCCTAGAGTATCTTTCCTGCTATGCGGACTGGCAAATCCCGCTCTTGACCCCCCGTCTCAACATACTCCTTTCCGACACCCGAGAGGGACACCTTTATTGTCACACTATGTAAGATATGACGTTTCATGCAATCAAAGTGTCTTCCAGGAATAGCAATAAGAGTAGATCTCACGGTCAAAGGCGTAATGACTACGTCCTACAAATATTGGGTATGTCCATCACGTCATTCTCCCAATGACATGACTCCATTGTCAACTGACATAAATGTCACATGATCGGGAAACCTCGATCATCAATTGCCCAATGAACTAGTTAGATAGAGGCTACTAGGGACCTGGTGTTTATCTACCACACGTGTATTAATGTTTCCGCTTAATACAGTTATAGCATGGTATAAAACATATAATGAACAATTGAGATATGACGAATAAACTATCTTTATTAAGTGCCTCTAGGGCATATCTCCTTCAAAAGCAAGTAGCATAGGAAGATAAAACAAGAGTGATTTCAATACTTTCAAATTAGATAATATAGGCACATAAAGAGGATTATTAAATTTATTTTGGAATTCATTAGCATGCCACATAAGTATTATTATGATCAATATGAAGTTTAATATCATGGTTGCAACAAAGATTTGGAAATAAAGATAATGGCAAACCACATAAGTATTTCTCAACATAAGCAAACTTCTCCTCTATGATGTAGTTAGGAGAATTCAAGAACACAGTAGGACTCTCATAAGTAAGAGTATTTTTCACAAACAGCAAGTATATCATTTTTATCCTCACATGAAGTAGTAACAACTAAAAATGGAGAATTATTAATAAGCATTGGACCATCATCTAAAGCATTATCATATAGCATATTTAAGCAACAGTCCTCATTATCATCAATAAGTTCACTAGTAGCATTACTAAAAAGTAAAGGAGCATTATTAGTTTCATCATAATAGCATGGGTTATCATATAGGACCATAGAATTTCCAGGTTCACACTCATCATAACATGGGTTCTCATAAATAACAAAAGATTTTTGAGTTTGAGTGTTACTATCATTTGTTGAAGGTGAAGTTGGGAGATCCAACTCTTCCCCAAGCTTAGGTTGGAACATATCCATTTCCATGTCCTCTTCACATACTACCTCTTCCTGCAAGATATTAGTACTTTCCATGGCAGCAAGAATTCTTTCTTTAACATAAACATTATCATTAAATTCTTTGCAAAGTTGGAGAATAGTAGAAATGTGTCCTTTCATCACACGAGTTTCATGACTAGTTTCAAAATAAATATCAATAAGAAAATTTATCTCATGGGCTGCAACATAAGCAATATATTTCTCAACTTGTTCTATATCATGGCATGCAAATTTACACTCTTCATAAGAAGCAATTATAGGATCACTATTATGCTTACATTGATAGGGAGAGTGTTTATGGTCTTTTCTAGTGCAGCAAGTTGTATTTATATCATGTACTTCACAAAACTCAATGACCATATCATGCATTCTATTTCCTTCTTTGGTAGATCGATATTCATAGTAAGCTCCCATAGTTTTAACATGACCTTCCTCCATAAGTTAGCATGCATATTAGAAACAACACTAGTTTTTATTGGTTTTTAATTTTTAATGCAAAACTGAAAATAAAATGACACTAAATAATGCAAACCGAAATAACAAGTGCAAAACAAAATGCAAAACTGAAAATAAAAATAGCAAACCGAAAAAATTGACAAAACAAAACAAAATAAAATGCTTTAAAGGTAAAGATGGACGAGATGATGCTCACGTAGGTGCAACCTCCCCAAGCTTAGGTGTTTGCACACGTTGTTGATGTTAACTTTGTTGTGAGATAACCTTCCACTAGCTCCTAGAAAACATTGTTGTTACCGGGGCTAGTGGGATAATCCTCCTACTTGCACAATTCCCCGGCAATGGCGCCAGAAAAAAGTCTTGATGGGCGTAAAGATAATACGCTTAGGTTGAGCTCCAAGTGCAGAGTTTGTAGATGTGGAAGACTTGTTTTCCCCACAAGGGTGACTCGAGGGTTTATATCGAACTCTCGGGGAACTGTGTGTAGAAGATTTACCCTCTTGTCCTTCTCTTGATTACCTGCAAAACAAAACAAGATGTTTTGTGCCCTCAACCTCACCAAGTGGTTGTCAAGCACAAGGTGTAAGTAAAAGATATATAAATAAATGTAAAACAGAAATAAATATGCAATGGAAATAAATAAAAGTGCAAGGATGATATAAATGATATTGGATGATGTGTTTGTGGTTTTTATGGTGTTTGCAAGATGTAAATGTATTTTTGTATTTTCGGATTTAATAATGGCAGAAAATGTAAAGTGCAATAAAAGTGTTAAAAAGGTGTTTCTTATGATTAAAAATGGACTAGGGTTCATGGTTTCACAAATGCACTCTCTCTTTTATATAGTGCTAGATAATGGAACATAGGAATTGACATGTGAGATTGCAACAAGACAAGTTATTAATAATATGGGCATCACGTCCTAACATAGAGATCTTTTGGTTATTAATCTCTCTTATACTCCACCAAGATGCGAATTAAATCATAACACCTCAGTAATTAAGATAAACAGAGTATAGCTTTAAGTTCAATGACAGGAAGTTTAAATAAGAACATGCTAGATCTAGTCATGGTGATAGTGGCAATGTCATGCACATACCCCCGGTAGCATGGTATTTCCTTTATTCCTAGTGAGGCAACAAAGTAAGGTAAAAACCCAAGTGGATCACGGTATTGCTGTCAACTTACCACAAAACCACCCCCGTTACTCCAACTAATGCACACGTTCCCCCTCACACGCTCTCATAAACATGTTGGATTAAAACACATAGAAAAGAACGGGGTACATAATATGCATCTACTTTCATAACAAAGACATAATATTGGAAATCATCATAACATATATCAACTTAATAGATCCACCACAAAGGTATTACATATATGACCATAATCATGTTCAGCAGCTCATATGGCACTAATTAGTGAAGCTCAAGAGAGAGCAGAGATACATAAGTTACTTCCACAAACCCATAGTCCAGAGGTGGACTACTCCCTCTTCATCATGGAGACGGTGGAGAAGTCATTGGAGAAGGTGGAGACCACACCGGCAGCGCCCCGCCGGAGTTTTCCCCCTCCAATCTGCAGCTCCAGGTCTCTGTTTCGTGGTTTCTGTGTTTCTGCGGCGCTCCTCCCCGAAAGGGTTCGGGGGGCTATTTCTATAGGCGTTTTTAGGTTAAGACGAAGCCACAGAGACGAAGATCGACAGCATCGGGGCCACGAGGCTCCAGATGGGGGGCCCCACACGGCCAAGGAATCTGGCCGCGTGGGCCCACCTATCTTGGGCCTCAGGCCTACTACTCTCGTGCGCTTCCTTGGCTCCTACTCCTTCTTCCTTCCAAAAAATGATGTTCCCGAAGTTTCAGGTCATTTGGACGTCGTTTGGGTCCCTGAAACATCAAAATATACAAAAAAAAGTTTTCCGGCAGCACAAGGTTAATTCTAAATAAATAGGGAAAGTGTGAAATATTTCTCATAACATCATAAAACATCGATATAACCCTTATATGATGCAAATATGGATGAAATATGAGTAATACAATGCAAAGTTCATGTATGCATTTTACATGCATCAGTTGCGAACCGATATTTCACTTGGCGGTGGCAATTTGTGTAAATATATGGTTTGCGAGGGTAAATTCGTAATTTCGGGATGGACGAAACAAGAAGGCTTAGCTCCTTTACTATTAGGTATATGTATAGAATTGATTAATCTGTTGCATTCATCTAGGTTAGCTAGCTACGAGCTCAATAACTTTTTTCTTTGCAAAACGCACTACGTCAAAGCAACTTTTTTCTTAAACCTGATTCTGTTTTTTCACAACTGCTACGTTTCCGGTAGGGTAGCCTATCCTATTTGTACAGAGTCCAGCACTTCCCCTAAAATATCTCCCCTATATGTCCATGTAGGGGACTTCCCCTAAAAAAGTTTTCCCGTAAAAATTGCTCAACTCCAACAGTTCCCCTAAAACCAGGGCCGGCTCTAAGGGTGGTGAGGAGGTGCAATGGCCTAGGGCCCAGGCCAGAGGGGGGCCCAATATAAATTTTTTCTTCATACTTCTATGACTATAGAGCTTTGTTGGGCTGGGCAGAGCAGGAATTGGAAGTTGGAACGAGACTACGAGAGCTGGAATCTCGATCGAGTCGCTGCCTGTTCGTTTCGCATCCCGTCTAGCCGTCTCGAGCGAGTCGCCGGCTCGCCCCTGCTCGACGCAACTGCTCCCGGCCTCCCGTGCTTCGGCGCGGCGGCGCGCCCAGTTGCGCATGCGTTGGAGTCCTTCCGCTGGTCGCCCTAGCATGTTCCGTTCGGCCGTTCGCCCGTTCACTTCGACCGTTCGACCTTCGACGGTACGTAATCGGATGCCCTGGTTAGCAAATCGCCAAATTGTTGATGTCCTGGTTAGTAGGCCTGCTGGTTAGATTAGTGATTTAAGTTTTAAAGTTCTAATTACATATATTCAACTCTTTCACAATTTAGGTCTTACAATGCCTAGACAATTGTCCGGTGCTGCCAAAAGGAAACATTTTTTCAACGTCATGTGTGTAGATATATAGTAAATATAGGGGCCATTTTTTAACCTTGCACTAGGGCACCAAAATATATAGAGCCGGCCCTGCCTAAAACATCACCCCTATTCAATATTTTAAAAATATTATATAACTACCATTTGAAATCCAACGGTTTGTACATGAGTCGAACGAGGCCTCTATCATGGTAGCTGTTATGTAACGTGATTGTAATATCAGCTGACCATGTATCATGTACTCTCCATAGATATGTGAATATGAGATGAACTAGGCGTGCGATTCAGCAGTCCGATCTGTTTCAATTACACTGAGTACTCTTCAAACGCCAAGTCTGATGGGTGCTAGATCCAAACAAATATGTATTGGCATGGCTCTCCTTGCTCGTCCTGAACGATTTGTACATGAGTCGCACTAAGCTAGGCCACGCACGCCCGCCAGTGGAGACTACAGCCTCGCCCAGGCATGGCCGCCTGCTCCGTTCGCCGCCCGCCTTGCCCATGGCCGTCCAGCCCACAGCCTCGCCCCAGCACATGGCTCCCTCCTCTCTCCTATCTCCTTCCTCTCCCCTCCCGTACCTTCTAATTTCTCTTGAGTTTGCCCATGGCAGGTCCGCCCCAAGCCCTTTCCTCACCTCTGATTTTCTTTCCCCCTCCCCAGAAATTGAGATGTGACTCGATTTGGAGGTCGATTTCATGCCCGATTTGAAATTCCAGATCGATTTCCAAATCGATTTTGGGCACGATTTGGGGTTAAACTGAAGAAACGAGAAGGGGAAGAAGACCAGAGGACCTGTCGAGGGCGGGAGGAAACTTCACCCGCGAGCGGTTGCTCGCGTCGCCGGGATAGGGGAGTCTTCCACCTCCCCGACTCGTAGGGGAGACCAGCGAGCAGAACCGGGGGCGCCGATAAATCGAGGGAGTGTTGAGGGAACTGCTGGGCGCTCGTTTTTCGGCTTTTCCCCCTAAATAATGTATAGGGGAGTGTTTGAGGGAACTGCTGGACTTCTCTAAGGACGTACGGGTCAAACAATAATTGCTTAATTACGGGAATGCACATCTGACACGTGTTATTTGTCTAAAAAAACAGTTATGTACATACGTCACATAAGTTTTCCTTGTACACATTTAATGTTGTATGTAACACCTGTTAACTTAACTCCTCAATTAAATCTTAGCGGTTAATTTTAGATCTAACTGCTGAAATAATTTTGATGATGTGGATTAACGTGGTGCCTCGAAAAACTAACTCATTTTGCTTTTAGTATATAATAGATGTGCCATGTTACCCTGCTAGCTGGAATTTATTGGGCCCTCGAAAAAACAGGTACTTTACCGGGCGTGTCCAAAAGCACTCGGTAAAAAGTAAAAACCATAACTCGGCTCACTTTTTTACAGTGTGTTTTCCAAAGGACTACACCTGGCCATAAAATCTTCAGACCATATTCAGATTTTTTTTCTAAACGAAAACCAATAGGGTTTATGTATAACTTAGAGTTTTCCCAAGCAAACTCTTGACTTTCCTATATTTTTTCGCACATGAGCTTTTAGGTTATAGAATTACATAAATGTGATGTTTTAGCTTACATTTACAACCTATTTTTTTTTACATTTAGTTCAGTATTGAACAAGGATGCCGCGTGTCGCATGGTGGGGCCGCCTCCCTCTCTTCACTTTCTACTCGGGTTCAATGCTCGACAAAGTGTCTGTTAAGTGCCCGTGAAAGAACATTCGGCAAACAGGCCTTTGCGGGAAGGATGTCATCCAATGTCCGTACGCTAATTAGGACAATTCAGTAAAGCCTTTGTGGAGCGCAATCGTGGCTTTGTTAAGTAATCGTGGCACACGGCAAACGACCTAAACCAAGTAGTGACGGTTGGACACCTTGAGTAGGTAATTTCTGGGACGTTTACATTTTGTGTCAAAATTTGTGAAATGGCGTCAAGTTATGGCAAGTTAGGTGTCGCTGGTCGCACCACTCTACTACCACGCCACACCTGCAGATACGCTGTGAGCAGATGTGTCCGCGTTGATGGGATATGAACCAGTAAGACTAACAAATCGACCGAGAACTTGTCTGTGGCAAGATGGTTAGGAGGGTGGTTGTACCCCCAGCCCATCAGAGTTCAAACCCCAGGTTTGACGCCGGTGTTTCTCATTTAGGCGGAATATTCTTCAGTGGGGGGCGACGTTCCCGTCGACAGCGAGGCGCCTGTGGTGACTTCGTCAATTTCAAGACCTGGCCCGCCGGCTCAGTCTCTCGGAGGTGCTCATAGGGGTAGGGTGTGCGTACGTGCGTTCATAGGGGTGAGTGTATGCGCGTGTATATGAGCGCTTGCGTTGTACCGTGTTTCTCAAAAAAAAAACTAACAAATCGACCTTTTGGTTTATCTTTAAAACCATGTTGCTCACTGGATGAGCGTGGTGTATACTCCTAAAGCTCATGAATTTTTGTGTCTATTTTTTTTTTTTTGAGAAACACAGTACAAACGTAGACGCTCACAACACGCACGCACACTCACCCCTATGAACGCACACACGCACACCCTACCCCTATGAGCACCTCCGAAATACTGAGCCGGCGGATCGAGTCTTGAGATTGACGAAGTCACACCACGGGCGCCTCGCTGTCGACGGGAACGTCGCCTCCCACTGAAAGAATATTCCGCCTAAATGCAACACACAGACGTCAAACCTGGGGTTTGAACTCTGGTGGGCTGAGGGTACAACCACCCTGCTAGCCATCCAACCGCAGGTTGGTTTGCAATTTTTGTGTCTATTTTATCTGAACTGGACTAAAACTAACTACAATTCGTGCTAGGTTTATGTGTACATATATGTTCACATTTCTTGTTCTCGGTGTTCCTACTTGCTCTCTCTATCCCGGTTCCTCTTTGCTAAGGGCTGATTCTAACAAAGACACGTGGACTCTCCGTGTTCCTCTTTCGGAAATGTGAAAGGGACCAGACAGAAAGAAGACCTGCAACGGCATTTGGCCAGCAGCAGAAGTAGCCATATACGTTTATTCTTGTGGAGCAAAATATCACATAATGATCCAATCAACCTCGGACGAGTGTGTACCAAAGTTTTTTCTTTTTCCTTGTATGTAGACCCTGGAGTTTGTAGAGTACTACAAGCTGAACCGGAGTCTGGGTGACATGGTGCTGGCAGTGGCGCTTAGCTATAAGTATGTGAAGCCTACTGCTGCTATCACCAACTCGCCATACAGTGAGTAGCAAGCAGTGGCAGCTCGTGCGTCATCAGCACCACGAGCAAGGCACGGAGAATGGTGCCTGAGGCGGCTGCCATGAACGGGACGAAGAGCAAGAAGAAGGGCGGGCTAAGAGCAATGCCCTTCATCTTCGGTACGTAAGCAAATTATGCAGTCTGTTGCGACTTAGCTTGTAGTTTGAATGTAAATTGTGGTTGCTAATAAGCTTAACTCTGTCTGTGATGTGCTCGCGGCAGCCAACGAGGTGGCGGAGAAGCTGGCAGTGGTGGGGTTCTCGACCAACATGCTCATCTACCTCACCCAGCAGATGCACATGCCGCTCACCAAGGCGGCCACCACCCTCACCAACTTCGGCGGCACCTCCGCCATGACCCCGCTCATCGGCGCCTACCTCGCCGACGCCGTCGTCGGCCGCTTTTGGACCATCGCCGGCGCCTCGCTCATCTACCAAGTCGTACGTGCACACATACACTTCGTTTTACGCGTACATAACGAACCGATGCATATGAAAGTGGAGAGCTGAGCTGCGACGCTTATGGCAGGGGATGGCCCTCCTGACGGTGTCGGCGGCGCTCCCGCAGTTCCGCCCCGCGCCGTGCAGCTCCGCCGTCACCAGCACGTGCGAGCAGGCGCTGCCGTGGCAGCTCGCCGTCCTGTACGTCTCCCTGCTCCTGAACGCGGTGGGCGCCGGCGGGTACCGGCCGTGCATCGTGGCGTTCGGCGCCGACCAGTTTGACGAGTCCCAGTCCGCGGAGCGCGCCAAGACGTGGGGCTTCTTCAACTGGTACTACTTCTGCAACGGCGCGTCGATGCTGGTGGCGGTGACGGCGGTCGTGTACGTGCAGGACAACGTGGGCTGGGGCTGGGGCCTAGGCGTGCCGGCGGCGTGCATGGGCGTCTCCCTCGCCGCCTTCGTCGCCGGGTACCCCATGTACCGGCGGCTGCAGCCCGTCGGGTCCCCGTTCACGAGGCTCGCTCAGGTGGTCGTCGCCGCCGTCAGGAAGCGGCGAGTGGACATGGCGGAGACGGGGAGGCTGTATGAGAATGACGAGATGGATAAGCCGCTCTCGATGTATGGCAAGCTCGTGCACACCAAACAGCTCAGGTACGTACTGCCGTGTGTCCTCTATTTTCTTTTCTTTTTTGTTTCTTTTCAACGAGTTATCAGAATCCCAAAAAAATTGAGGGGCCAAGGTCATCTTCTCTATCTAAATAGGAGCACCCCACTACTTAATTTCTCTCAACATGCAAGCATGCCACATCATCAAGTCTCTAATTGGTCCACCTCATTAAGCCATTCACATTTACTTTTAGCCTATGTGTTAATATTTGAACAAAGAAATGGAACAACTCAATTCATATTTCTTACAATAGATTTTTTTTTTAGCATATATCACTATGAAATTCCGCATCAACGCGCGGGATGTTATCTAGTTTATATAAACAAGAGGACGTAGGAGATGAGACGGCGATGTCAGCAAATGCCGCCAGAAATACTGAGCTGATAGCCGCCGTTGGTGGATCCGAGCACGGCAGTTCCAATTTGAGTTCAGTTTCTATACTTGCAGCTCAAACTAAAGAATTCGTGTTCGGTTGTTTTCCTAAGTTTGTGCCCAAAAAAACACCCTACTTTAGAGTCAGCATCGCAGCCTAAACATGCATAAGGTATTACCAATTTTTGCATCCTTGCTTGCAAGATACCAAGAACAGCTGATAAACTTATGACTCGTTCTCCAGTTCTCCACCCTCCACACCAGCTTCCTCGTTGCTGCAATACACTTGTTTCCTTATTCTGAAAAAAGCCACACTTTCCAGGTTAACCATAGCAATACAGCTCCCCTATTTACAGTAATCTTAGCGAACTTCACATCCGGGCTCCCATAACCAGTGCACGTGCTGAGTGCTTCAGTCTTCATGTTCATAGATACACCTGTAGGTGGACTGAGGTACGAAACGATGTGCAACAAGATAATCAGTTAACATCATCAAAGGACGATGGTGAAAAAATTAACCTGATATTTATTGGATATATAATTCAGTCACACAACTCGTGCAAGTCGGCAATCAAAGAAGGCACAAATCTATGCTTTTGCTTTCAGACCATTAGTAGGAGCAGAATATCCCAGTTTACACAGATACTCAAAATCCAACTTGGGATTGAGACACGTTCAGTTTGTTCGGGTTTCAAGTGAAACTTATATTATCAAACGTGCGTGCTGACCCAACACAACCTTTCCATACAACAGTTCGATTTCTCCTCCTAGCAGCCATTGGTCTGTACCGGCGTCTCTCACCTTCGAACCGTCATTATCAGAGAGCAGCAACGGCTGGTAGACAGGAGGCAACCATGGCACAGCATTGCAGCAACTGTTTCTCTTTTGGCTTTTCATCTCGTGAAATGCAGGCTGCTTGGTCACTAAGGAATTTTTGAAACTAATAAATCTGTTCCCTGACTCCATCGGCCAGCTTCTTCGACCGCGCTGCAATCATCACCGATGGCGACCTCCTTACAACGGACGCCTCTTCCGGCACGCAACCACTGTCCTCCGTCCCCAACCTGTGGCGGCTGAGCACGGTGCACCGAGTGGAGGAGCTCAAGTCGGTGGTCCGTATGGGCCCAATCTGGGCAGCAGGCATCCTCGTGATCACAGGGTCGTCGCAGCTGGGCACCTTCTCCCTGCAGCAGGCGAGCACCATGGACCGCCGCGCCGCGCCGCACCTGTCATCCTTCCAGATCCCAGCGGGCTCCATGACCGTCTTCACCTTGCTTCCCATGGTCATCACCCTCTTCGTCTACGACCGCGCATTCGTCCCGCTGGCCCGCCGCTACACGGGGCTGGACCGCGGCATCTCCTTCCTTCACCGAATGGGCATCGGATTTACTATCGCTGTGACGGCTTCCCTCATCTCTGGCTTTGTTGAGCGCCACCGCAGGGAGGCTGCGGCGGCTGGGGGAACCACGGACGCAGGGACAGCCCCGCTGTCTGCGTACTGGCTGGTGCCACAGTATGCCCTGCACGGGATAGCGGAGGCGTTCACGTCCGTGGGGCACCTCGAGTTCATGTACGACCAGGCGCCAGAGAGCATGCGGAGCACGGCGACGGCGCTCTTCTGGCTGTCCATCTCGCTAGGGAGCTACGTGAGCACGTTGCTCATCACGATGGTGCACCGGTGGAGCGCCGGCCCCGACGGGTCCAACTGGCTGCCGGACAACATAAACCATGGCAAGCTGGACTACTTCTACTGGGTCGTGACGCTGCTGCAGGTCATGAACCTGGTGTACTACCTCATATGCGCCAGGCGATACACGTTCAAGCCCGTGCAGCACCACAAGGCAGGGGAGGTGGAGGGCAAGTCCATGGTGGAGCTGCAAGAGAATGTTTGAGTGAGTAACACTATGCAATCTTGTATGCCCTATGATGTATATGCAAGTACAGGTCTAGCTAGCTAGAAGATGGTAGGTAGATCTGTGGAAATTAAGGTGGATGTATTTGTAATTCAGGATTTGTATGCAGATCAGGAACAGAGAGAAATGTAGCTTGTTCAATAGCTAATTGAGATAATATCAGGATTTACAAATCTGTAATTCTGCTCGCTATATTTATAAGCTGATATGGCATGATGATGATGATGATGATGATGGTTAAGTTATACAGAAGTGTCTGATGGCAAATCTACGTGACCAATTTGTCAATGTCAGTAACTAACTGATCTTGGCAGTGTAATTCGTGAATCACAACTAAGCAGTGCACTAATAATTTTGCTTGAAAACAAAAGAAAAATAACATTCTTGTTTCTACTGATCCTCTCGAACAAACTTTTAAGCTTCGTATTTGATATGTGCACTATAGGGGTTTAATTTAGGTGAACGAAACAAATGTTGTAACTCACAGACTTGGGACATGGGACTAATGTGACATCGGATATTCAAAACTGAACTGAAGAATAAGTCAGTTGGCCAGCTAGCCCTGGGATTCCTTTGGGCATTGGGTCCTGAAGAAGGGGAACAAAGGTGGACTAACATCATTATGAACTGTTTGATCGTTGGGCTCAAATAGGGAGTATTTAGTACAACATAAGATCGTACACATTTTTTTCTCCAATTTAGGCTAAACGAGGTGATAATTTCAGGCACAAATGGAAAATCTGTAGAAAATGATTAGGGACAAAAGCTGTACTAACGCCAAATGTCAGTTTGATCTCACAAGGTTTTATTATATAACACAACATAATGCCAGCAAAATTCTGCTACTGGTATATTTGCTTATCAGGCACAAACATCCCATCACATTGAAAACCCCATGAGCAACAAACCACAGGAGCAGAGTGGCTCACAACGGCAAACACATGATTTTGAAGCTATAAATTCCAAAAGTTTGATTCAATATGCTGGCATCTCGCTCAATCGGGGAATATACCATAGAGTTTCAGTTGGCCGCCTGTGGCAGGGAAAATGGCTGGATGAGGGTTGTTCTTTTGGGTGGTTACTATTTAGCATTTACAACTTAAGCTTCTTACACTTTTTCTTTAATTTGTAGGCTCCATGAACCATGAAGCGAAACTGGTATTTCCCAGGGATTAATAGCAAGTGCGTAAAATAATGATTAGGGTAAGATCTCTACAAGCACCTAATTTCTCAAAATCATGCAACCAGTACATTTTGCCTAGACAAATGATCAGTTGATCACACAGGAGCAGTGTAGCTCATTAAACATGTTTTTTTATTTAAGTGAAACAATTAGGGGTTACCACATCACACACAAGAAGAATCAGTCGTCATCAGGCGGTGGGCTTGCGCTGGAACCCCTGGGAGGGGTCGAGCGGGTCGGCGGGGGAGGGGAGCACGGCGGTGACGGCGGCGGCGGGCGGCCCGACGGGGAGGCGGCGGGAGACCATCTCGTCGGCCCTGGCGGGGTCTCCGGAGAGGAGGGCCTCGACGGTGCCGTCGCGGCGGTTGCGGACCCAGCCGGCGAGCCCGAGCGCGCGCGCCGTCTCCACCGTCCAGTCGCGGAAGAAGACGCCCTGCACGCGGCCCTTCACGACCACCCGCACCGCCTTGGGGGCTGGCTGCTGTGGGGACGGCGCGGTTACGGAGGAGGAGGAGGCAGCGGCGGCCATGGCGCGGCGAGATGCGGCAGCGGTGGCGGGGAGGAGGACGCGGGACGCCGTGGCAGAGGTGGAAGGGAACATTCTGGAGTAGAGGTTTTTTTTTTTGAGATGAGTGGAGGTTCTGATTTCAGAGATGTTTGACATTCGAGTTCGAGCAAAAGGGGAATAATTACAAGAGTGACCGGATCAGCAGAGAACGAGGCAAATAAATATTAAAACGAATGTGTAAACAATTAGTCTGATTACTTCATTCCGTAAAACAGGGCGTATATTTTAGTAAAAAAATAAACGTAGAATATTTTTTTGACCAGTCTTATATATAAATATATGAATGGTACAAGATTCAATAAGCATAATACGAAAATATATTTTATGTTCCATCTATTGATATATATTTGTCACTGTAAAGTTCATATTTTTGTTTATATTTCCTATGTTCCCTAATATAAGATGTTTTAGTTGGTTGACATGTTGTCTACATTAGGAACAAAATGAGTGAACATACACACTAAAAAATGTATAAATACATGCATATATACACATGATTGTGAAAAAAGATAAAACATATTATACTATGGAAGTATGGAACGGAGGGAGTATGGTTGATCAATCTTATTATACCGTTGACTTTGACAAAATTGATACGACTTCTTTTGAGGAATGGACTTAAGCAGAATCTACTATTATCCAATTCCACACAAAAATAAATATTTCGTTCCCTAAACTACAAACTGAGTTCGATAAACAAACTAAGGGCTAGTTTGGCAACAAAGTTTTAGAAAAAACGAAGTATCCTAATACCACAGTATTCATGTGCCTGACATAGTAATACTTCAGTTTCATAAAAAGAGGTATAAATTTGTTTTTCCAATACTTCAAAAATAGCACGTTTTGAGGGATACTAAAGTATTTAATCACAGCCAAACGCATCAAAGTATTTGAAACTGTGTTTTTTTAGAAACTGTAGTATTGTGGAAATACATAAAAAATACTTTGCTGCCAAACTAGCCCTAACTATTTCACCTCATCTATAACATGCCGAATATTCGTGAGTTTGTAAGAAAACAATCTAAGTGTGAAAGGACATTTTGTTATCTCTTAGTTTTGTGTGTTAGTTAACAACACTCTGGATGTTTTAATGTGGTGTTAACTGATGCAGATCTGTTTAGGTACAACTCATATGCATCGGCACCAAAAAGGAGAAAAGAGGCAGTACTGAAAAGAGGTGCTCAGCCCCTGGTGGAGGGCGGAGTCTCCGGCCTCATGGGCCGGAGTTTACGCCCCTGGCTGAACTTTCCGGCCACTGAGGGCCGGAGACTTTCCCAGCCTCAATTGACGAAGAAGTGCTCAGCTCCTGGTGGGGGGCGGAGTTTCCGGCCCCAAGGGCCGGAGTTTCCGCCCCTGGCCAAAGTTTCCGGCCACAAGTGAAAGAGCATTTCCCCTCATGTGTGGTTTTGGTAATTGATGACAACCTCTATGGACTAATGTTTGCATTAAGATATCTTTATAGATCGTGTCCATGGGAATAGTGGAGTTCAGGTGTTGGACTCTTGAAGCTCATGTGTTGAGTGGAGCATATTGCAAGTATGTCTTGAAGGATTCAAGACATCATATTAGTGAAGAAATGTTGGAAGATACAAGGTTGATCAAGATGTTGATCAACACACAAAGCTACAAGATGTACCAAGAGGGATCATGTATCTTTTGGGATGGTAAACACGTGTTCGTATAGCTTTGTGAACTAACCCATGATATATGTGCGTGTGGTATCTTTATGTGGGGTTAGGTATCTTCCCATGGGCTTGCATCAAATGAAGATTTCATATAGCTCATGGAGGATGACGTCATGTGGTGATCATCATCAAGTATAAGGTGTGCAAGACCAAGAGAAGCTCTTGAAGAGATCCTATGCTTGGAGCTTGCAATGGAGGCATGAAGACGAAGCTAAGCGAGACTCTCCCATAATGGAGTATGGGGGAGTATTTGGAGATGTCTTCATCAAGCATGTGCTAGCAAGCGCAATCAAGAAAGGTGATCCACTTGAAGAGATCAAGATAGTCATCATCTAACTCAAGTGGAATGCTCAAGGCAAAGGTATGATCTTGATAGGGCTATAGGATAGATAGGCGTACTATCAAGAGGGGCTCTCAAGTGAGTAACTTGATCGCATCGTTGTGGAGAGCTCAAACCTTTGCATACTTGGCATATCATATTTCTTGGTTCTTATTTGGCTTTTATGGTGGTGAGGAACTAGAGCTTGGTTCATCTCCATGTCAAGCTCTTGTTCATCGAAAACAGTTTTACTTTGGAAAACTTGTTGGGTTTTCGGTGGCGGAAATATTGCCGGTTCAACCATGAGGAAAGTCCCACACCTTGCCATGTGTGGTGATTTTACTCTATTTATGGGATGCAATATTTTCACTTTTTGTTGGGTGCCTATCGTCGCTATCTTTCCAACAAAATTGGCCTTACCTCATTCGGAGTTCATTTGCAAAAGTTATAACTGTTTTCGTTTCGGTGTTCTGCTGAACCGGATTATTGGGGCCGGATATTTCGCTCTACCGGAATATCCGGTTGCCCGGCTCGTCCAAGAAAACGGCTAAGGAAAGAAGGAAAAGAGGTGCTGGACTCAACCGGAAATTGTGGTCGGATATTTTGATGACCCGGAATTTCCGAGTTGCCCTCAAAGAGCCTCGCGAAAACGGCTAAGGAAAGAATTGTTTTCAGCACTGACTCCAACCGGAATTTCAGCTCGGAGATTTTCTTTGACCGGATATTCCGGGTGACCGAAATTCCGAGTCTCACTTAAACCGGAATTTCCGAGTGTAGAAACAGCCAACGGCTATTTTTCCTAGAGGGCTATAAATACCCCTCCCCTTCTTCTTCCTCAGCTAATCCAAGGCAGCATGTTTTCCCTCTCTCTCATACTCCATTGTTGACCTTGGAAAGCTCACTTCCCTCTCAATCCCTCCATAGATTCTTGCATATTCTTTAGGGAAAGTTGAGAGGAGATCTAGATCTACAATCCTACCAATCCATCTCTCCTCTAAGTGAGGGGAACCTAGTGGATCTAGATCTTGGAGTTCCTTTGTGGTTCTTCTCTTTGTTCTTCCTCTCTTCTCCCCCCATAAGCATTAGTTGCTTTTGGTGGGATTTGGGAGTGAAGGATTTGACTCCTTTGTGGTTTCTTGTGTTCTTCCTCTCTTATTCCCCCATAAGCATTTGTTGCTTTGTTGGAATTTGAGAGTGAAGGACTTGAGCACTTCGTGTGCTCTTGCCATTGCATTTGCATCGGTTTGAGCCCTCCACGAGGATTCGTGGTGGTGATACTTGTGAGCTTGTTACTCTTGGGTCATTGGACCCTAGACGCCTTTTGTGGCCGGCCTTTTGTGGCCAAGACCTTTTGTGGTCAAGACCTTTTGTGGTCACTTGAGAGCCCCCAATTAAGTTTTGGGTGTGAGACTTGGGAGCCCCCAATTAAGTTGTGGGTGTGTGCCTCAAGATTGTTGTAAGGGATTCGATTTCCGCCCCAAAGGGGATCAATAGTGGAAGGTGAACTCGCAACCTTTTGTGGTTGAGTTCATCAGGAGAAGAAGGTGAGCCTTGGTGGCGTTGCGGCTAACCTGTTGTGGTTGCGCACACCTCTCCAACGAGACGTACACCCTTTGGGTGGAACTCGGGAATACATCCTCGTCTCCGCGTGCCTCGGTTATTTCTATACCCGAGCTCTTTACTTATGCACTTTACATTGTGATAGCCTTCGTGCTTGAAGTCATATATATATCTTGCTATCACCTTGTTACTTGTATTGCTTAGCATAAGTTGTTGGTGCACATAGGTGAACCTAGTATATTTAGGTTGTATGCTTGCTAAAGTAAAACACTAGTTTTATTCCGCCTTTATCAAGCATACCGGAATTTCCGGTCCATCTTGGCTCGGAAATTCCGGCTCCCCGGAAAAAGTTTTTAATCGCCTATTCACCCCCCCCCCCCCCCCCCCCCTCTAGGCGACATCTGTCCGTTCAACAAGCCTCCCAGAGCTGTGCAAGCCCAGTTTAAGAAGATGGTGCTCAGCCCCTGGTGTGGTCCGGAGTTTCCGGCCATCAGGGACCGGAGTTTCCGCCCCTGGCCGGAGTTTCTGGTCACTAGGACCGGAATCTCCGTTGTGAAGCTTCGCTGCAACGACTACATTTCTGGAGGGGTATAAATACCCCTCCTCCTACCTCCAGCCAGCTGCTCGACCAGAATCAAAAGTCCACCATTGTTGCAAGCTCAAGATTCAATAGATCTCCCAATCCTTCCACCCAAACTTGCTGATCTTCGGAGGATTGAAGGAGAAGGGCCTGATCTACATCTTCACCGAGCCGTTTTTCATTTCCCCCTCATTCACTTGAGGGACCATAAGCTAGGGTTTCCACTAGGAAAACCTAGCCCATTATTGTACTTACCTATTGTCTTTGTGACAGATTGTAGCTGTTCGGGAGCCCCCAAGCCCTTTGTGGGTCGTGCCCCGAATCGTTGTTGTAAAGGCTCCGGATTCCGCCTCGAAGGATTCCGATAGTGGAAAGTGAACCAAACCTTTGTGGTGCGGTTCACCGGAGATTTGGGTGAGGACTTTGTGGCCTTTGAACCATTGTGTTGGTTCACACCTCTCCAACGAGACGTACTCCCATTTAAGGGAGGAACTCGGGAATACATCCTTGTCGTCTCGTGCTTTAACTTCGGTTACATCTATCCTTGTTTACCGCCTTTTACTTTGTTTATCGTGCTTAGTTGTTAGCTTTTCATATAGGTAAATTCACCATAGTTGCATATCTAGAGAATTTACCTTTCGTGTCAAGCCTAATTTGAAAAAGGACTAAAATTGAGTTAGCACCTATTCACCCCCCCCACCCCCCCCCCCCCCCCCCTCTAGGTGTCATACCAATCCTTTCAATTGGTATCAGAGCCAAGGCTCTCTTGTTGGGTTTAACCGTCTAAGAGAAGTATGACACAAAGTGAGGATGAGGCCGAGACTCTTGCCAAGGCTAATGAGGCCCTTGAAAAGGCCAAAGCCACCACGGCATCCATGGCCGATATCAAAGCTTTGGAAACAACTTTGACATCGACCATGAAAGCTAAATTTGATGAGTTTCGTGACTTGTTCATGAAATTTACAAATGGCAAGCGCTCGGAAATCATCCCACTAGAGGATGCCTCTAACTCCGAAGAGGGTGATTCCAAGGAGGATAAAGAGAAAAAGAAAAAGGGGGTTGAAACCGATACTTGACCTAAAACATCTCCTACTTTGCATGAGGAGAAGGAAGGGTACCATGCCGTTCCGGGATGGTACTCTCCCGATCCAATTATGACAACCCGCATAAACCCTCTAGGTCCTCCACCTAAGCTTAATGCATCAGCTTTTGCAAGTTGGCAACGCTCAATGAAATCTCATGTCAAGAGTGCCTCCATCGAGCTTTGGAGGATCATTGAAGACGGATACAATGTTGAGGATCCAAGCAATATGACAAAAAGAGAGTTTGCCGAAAAGCAACTCAATGCCTCCGCTCTTCACATGATTGACCTCTCGTTGAGCGACAATGACAAGCATCATGTTCTTCATGCCACCACCGCCAAAAAAAGCTTGGGATTGTCTTGAGGTTGCCTTCCTTGGGAATGAAAGCATGAAGAGGAATAGATATGAATCCTTGAGCAATGATGCCGAAGGCTTCTACATGCTTGACAATGAGAATCATGAAGAGATGTATGGAAGACTCAAGACTCTTGCCAAAGCCTTTTATGATGTGGGAGCAACATATGTGGATGATGCTTGGGTCAAGAGGAAGTATGTGAATGCTCTCTTGCCCTCGGAGCCTATGGAGTTGAAGTCAATTCAAGGAATATACAACTATCATCAAATGTCTTCACATGAGGTTATGCAAGAAGTTCAAGCCTCCAAGGTTGCCACCAAGAATGCCGAAGATAACCGTGCTAGGGCCATGGGAATGAGACAAGGTCCATCACTTGCTTTGAAGGCCAAGGTGATTAGTATGGATGAGAATGATGAGGTTGAAACTTGCCCAAACAACATTGCTCCCAATGATCTTGAACAAGCCCTCAATAGTCACATGGCGCTCGCCACAAGAGTGTTTTGGAATGACCCGGCAAGTGCTAAGGCTCGTGTTGATCGAGAGAACAACTCAAGTGGCAAGAAAGAGTTTGCCTCAAGGACAAAGACTTGCTACAATTGTCATGACAAGAATCACTACATAAGAGAGTGTACTTATGAGAACCGTGAGCAAAATGGTGGGAAGCTTGTCCCAAAGGACCACTCAAAGTTGATTCAAAAGAAGCCCGCAAGACCAAGGAAGCCTTTCTTCAAGAAGGCACCAAGAATTGTGTTGGTGGCACAAGAAGAATATGCTACAAGTGATTCCGAAGATGAAGATGCACCCACCAAAGAGGTAGCCGCATTGGCTATTGTATCTACTTCATCATCGTCTCTCTTTGAATCCCCCAATGAGAACATCTCCACCAACACCGCTCGTTGCCTCATGGCCCATGTCACCGAGGTATCATCTCCTCCTCTTAAGACTACGCATGATCAATCTAGTCTTGAGATTAAGAAGGAACTTGTTGCCTCCGATACTTTTGTGACTAACTTGCAAGGTGAAGCCAAAGAACATGTTGAGTCTCTCATGAGACAACTATGTGCGGCCAAAGAACTTCTTCAAGAAAAGAGTAAGATTGAGAGAGAGGATTCTCTCACCATTGCCTCCTTGAATGCTTCTATAGCATCCTTAAATGACTCTCTTGATGAAGAAAGTGAATATAGAACCACTCTTGAGGAAAGACTTGAGTCTCTTGATGCTAAAAATGTTGAAATCATTAATAAAATAATTAAGGATAGAGATCATGTCTTTGCTAAATATAAAGTGATTAAAAAGGAGAAAGTTGAACTTGGGGATGCAAATGCTAGACTTCTTGAGTATATGGAGAAGCTTGACAAGGCTCACAAGGTCTTGGAAACGACCCACACCCTTCTAGTCAAGTCTCATGAGTAACTTCAAACTCAAATTTCTAAAACTTGTTCAACTAGTATTTCCATTCTTCCTCGTGTTCATGAAAATGTCATTGAAGAAAATGCTAGGTTGAAGGTGGACCTTGCTAAGGCCACTAGTGCTAAGACCTCTATTCCCAAAGGTAAAGATAAGGGTATTGCTTACTTGTTTGAGCAAAAACCACACAAAGGGAAGGTCTTGGTTATGTGGCCGAGGCAAAGAAGAAAGTGAGCAACATCAAGGAGAACAAGACCAAGCCCGCACAAGCCAAGACTCCCATTGCGGGTAGTAATGCCACTAGGGGCAAGACTACTCGTAGTGACTTCGCGGGGCATAACAATCCCAACTATATTCTTTATGTTGACTATTATGGTGATGTTTATGCAAAATATGTTTGTCCTTATGATGGTTACATTGATTACTCTATTTGGGTTCCTAAGACCCTTGTTGCTAACCGAAAAGGACCCATTGAGAAATGAGTACCTAAATGCAAGATATGATCTCTTGTATGACTATGCTTCCGGTGGATCTAAATGGATGATTGATAGTGGATGCACTAGTCATATGACCGGAAGCAAGGAGATCAGGACGGAGTTGAGGCCAAATCTAAATCACTCAACCGTCTCTTATGGTGACAAGTCCAAAGCCGAGGTAAAGAGTCTTGGCAAGGTGGTAGTTGCAAGGGATATCACCCTTGTAAATGTCATGCTTGTTGAGTCTCTAGGTTACAATCTTATGTCCGTTCGTGCTCTTAATAAGATGAACTTTGATATCCATTTTACTCTTGATATGGTGGTACTCTTGAGGAGCAAGACTCTAAAGGTCATGTTCGTTGGGTATGTTGAAAATGAGTTGTTTGTGGTGGACTTTTCGGGGTCAACCAACACTCAAGCAATATGCTTATTCGGAAAGGCCGACGTGGGGTGGTTGTGGCATCGCCGCTTATCCCATGTCAATATGAGAACTTTGCAAAGTCTTCACAAGGGTGGCCACATTCTTGGACTAAATGAGAATGTTTCTTTTTCTAGATATCGTCTTTGTAGGGCTTGTGTTGAAGGAAAGATGCATGATTCTCCCCACCCAAGCAAGACCATCATCTCATCAACGAGGATATTGGAACTTCTTCATGTTAACCTCCTTGGTGCCGTACCTCAACCGAGTCTTGGTGGGAAGAAGTATTGCTTGGTGATTGTTGATGACTATTCAAGATTCACTTGGGTTTTCTTCTTCAAGACGAAGGATGAAACTCAACAAACCGTCATCGACTTCTCCAATGAAGTTCAACGTCAACACAATGTTCCCATATTGGCCATTAGAAGTGACAATGGCTCCGAGTTCAAGAACTACACCCTAAATGAGTTTCTTAGTGATGAGGGAATTCGTCATCAATATTCCGCTGCGTATACCCCTCAACAAAATGGTGTAGCCGAGAGAAAGAACCGGACTCTTATGGATATGGCTAGGTCCATGTTGGCGGAGTTTAAGTCTCCACTCTTCTTATGGGCCGAAGCTATCTCCATGGCATGTCACTCCTCCAACCGGTTATTCTTTCGCAATGGAAAGAAGGAAACTCCTTATGAAATGCTTACCGGCAACAAGCCCAACATCTCCTACTATCGAGTATTTGGTTGTAAGTGTTTCTACAAAATCAAAGGTGTTCATTTATCTAAATTTGAAGTTAAAGCTTTAGAGGGTGTTCTTGTTGGGTACGGTGCGAACTCTCACACTTATAGAGTCTACGACAAATCCTTAGGGAGAGTTGTGGAATCTTGTAGTGTGAGGTTCGATGAGAATGACGGCTCCCAAGTGGCGCAATTTCATGTTTGTGATGTAGATAATGAGGAACCTCAAGATGCCATACGAAGAATGCGAGTTGGCATCCATCGCCCCATTGAAATCCATCATGAGCCTCCTCAAGCAAGTACAAGCTCCACTCAAGTGGAGACTCCATCATCACAAGTTGAAGCGGCACCTACTATGAAAGCAAATGAGTCACCTATCCAAGAACAAGAACAAGTTCCTCCTCAAGTTGACAAAGAGACCACACAAGAATCAAGTTCTCCTATTATCAACTCTAGTCAAGATCAAGATCAAGAGCAACCATCTACTCCCATTATTGAAGATGTGCAACAAGATGGTCAAGCTCATCAAAACGGTCAAGACGGGGACACAAATGATCAAGATGATCAAACCGAAATCCCTCGCAACAATGGGGATATCGAAACCCGTCGTCAAGCAAGAGTCAAGAGAAACTTGGAAATCAAGTGTCACAAGTTTGAAGCCATCATTGGTGATGTTTCTCGCAAGGTCTCCACAAGAGGTCAATTGGCAAGCTTTAGTGAACATCAAGCTCATATCTCCATGGTGGAACCAAAGAAAGTCTTTGAAGCTCTTGAAGATCCGGATTGGTTGGAAGCCATGAATGAAGAACTCAACAACTTCAAGCGCAACAAAGTGTGGAATCTAGTGGAGAAGCCAAAAGATTGCAAAAATGTTATAGGCACCAAGTGGATATTCAAGAATAAGCAAGATGAACATGGAATGGTTGTGAGGAACAAGGCAAGATTGGTATCTCAAGGGTACTCTCAAGTTGAAGGCATTGATTTTGGAGAGACCTATGCTCCCGTGGCTCGCCTTGAGTCCATCCGTATCCTTCTTGCATATGCATCACATCACAATTTTAAGTTACAACAAATGGATGTGAAAAGTGCATTTCTTAATGGTCCTTTAAAGGAGTTGGTATATGTTAAGCAACCACCGGGATTCGAGGATCCACACTTCCCAAACCATGTCTACAAACTTGATAAGGCCCTCTATGGTCTCAAACAAGCACCTCGTGCTTGGTATGAGCACCTAAGAGAGCTACTACTAGACCGTGGCTTTGAAGTGGGGCAAATCGATCCCACTCTCTTTACCAAGAGAGTAAAAGGGGAGCTTTTCATATGCCAACTTTATGTTGATGATATTATTTTTGGATTATCTAACAAAGCTTTTAATGATGAATTTTCAAAGCTTATGACCGATAGGTTCGAGATGTCCATGATGGGAGAGTTGAAGTTTTTCCTTGGTTTTGAAATCAAGCAATTGAGTGGAGGGACCTTCATCTCACAAGCCAAATATATTCAAGACATGCTCAAGAGGTTCAAGATGCAAGATGCTAAAGAGAAGAGGTTTCCTATGGACACCAAATGCCATCTTGAACTTAGTCCAAAGGGTAAAGATGTCGATAAAAAACTTTACCGCTCTATGATTGGTTCTTTGCTTTATCTTTGTGCATCTAGACCCGATATTGTGTTAAGTGTATGAGTGTGTGCAAGGTACCAAGCGGCTCCTAAAGAAAGCCACTTGATAGCGGTGAATCGAATCTTCCGATATTTGGTTTATACCCCAAGGTTTGGTTTGTGGTATCCTAGGGGGTCCAACTTCTCTCTTGCCGGTTACACGGATTCGGATTGGGCCGGTTGCAAGGATGATAGGAAGTCAACTTCCGGTGCATGTCAATTCCTTGGGAAGTCCTTGGTGAGTTGGTCCTCCAAGAAGCAAAATTGCATATCTCTATCCACCACCGAAGCCGAATATGTGGCGGCCGCTAGTGCTTGCACTCAATTACTATGGATGAGGCAAACTTTAAAGGAATACGGTGTCCATTGTGACAAAGTGCCTCTTTTGTGTGACAATGAAAGTGCCATCAAGATTGGTCACAACCCGGTGGAGCACTCAAGAACGAAGCATATTGAGATTCGTTATCATTTCATTCGTGATCACATCAACCGGGGTGACATTGAGCTTGGTTATATTCCCACGAAGATTCAACTTGCCGATATGTTCACGAAACCACTTGGTGAAGCAAGGTTCACATTTTTGAGCCATGAGCTAAATATAGTGGATTCGAGGAGCGTTGGTTGACTACCTTGCATGCACACCGCTATCTTAACTATATTTGATCTAGGTGTAGGCATGGACATAGGGGGAGTGCGGTCCTAATCCATTGGACTATCCCTCCCCCCATTATGCCGATATTAAGAACTCTTTTTGTCTCTATTGTTCATATTATGAATTGTGAGCTTAAATGGCGAGTAGTGGCGGTGAACCCAAGATATATCTTCGCGGTGTCACACCACATACACTCATACATGGTGGCCTCCGCCACCGACATCTTCTTTGTGAAGATTTGATCTTTTCGGAGCTTTATGGTCTTTTTGCATATCCGTTGGTTTTATGGAAAACACACTCAAATGATGCTTCTTATTTGTTTTTTTGTGCCTCTTACCAAGTTTGAGTGTGTAGTACCATCTCCAGTGACTTTATGTCTTCTCCCAGGCCTATCTCATCTAAAAACTTGCTCCTCTTGCACTTTGCATGTCCAACACAACAAATCTGGCTTTTTGGAGTCAGTGGGGCCGGAAATTCCGGTCTTCCAGGCCGGAGACTCCGGTCAGGCTTAAGTTTCCGCTCTAAACACCGGAATCTCTGGCTCATGCCGGAGACTCCGGTCGTTTAGGCCGGAAACTCCGGCTTAGACAGTTTCGCTGGACTCAAAAGGGGATCGGGGTGAGGAGTTGTCTCACAACTCCTCATTCACCCCCGACCCCAACCCTAATCCAGCCGCCGCCGCCTCCAAGAGCTTCTCCGGCTGCTCCCCGCCGCTGGAATCCGCCGTGCCACCGGCCCCTCCACCTCCCAAGTGCTGGGGACTCCTCTCCCTTGCATTTGACCTCCACCATGTCGGGAAAAGGTTCATCTTCTCTCTCTTTCTAGGTTTTCACTCTAGATCTTGTTTTAAGAGAAGATTTGTTTGTGCTCCTTGGTGTAGAACCTTTTTGTTGGCAATATAAACTCTAGGAAATTAGTTGTGCTTAGATTTCCCCCAGTTTTGGCCTAGAACGAAGTTCCCAGCCACAGGGCGGAAACTCCGGTCCTCACAGACCGGAGACTCCGGTGTAGGCCGGAAACTCCGCCCCCGTGACCGGAAACTCTGGTCCAGGCTAAACCTGAGGAAAATCTTGACAACTACTTTTCTCTTTTAGCTTTCCTGGACATGCAAGCTTACCTCCATGCTATCCCTCTGCTCTCTATTTCACAGGTCAGAGGAAAAAGTCAGTCACGAGGAATCCCCACATGGCCCCAAGGAAAGAGCGTGCTCAAACCCGGGACAAACTCTTATTTGACAGCAGCAGTGGCCGTATGAGACAGCAGAGCACTACAGATGAGGAAGCCACAAGGCATGCTGCCCTTGGTGGATTTGATAATGAAGAAGAGGCCGAGCAAGCTCATTTTGACACTTTGTCCACTGTTTTGGGTATGGGGAAGATTGACTTCCGTCGGATGAGGTCGCAGCAGTTCTATGACTTGCCTCCCAACACAACCGACCCCAATTTTCCAAGGAGAGAGCAGCAGCTGATCATGCATGAGATATATGCCCGCATTGAGAAGCACATGGTGTGTGAGCAAAAGGTGTTGGACCTTGAGGCCTTGAACAAAAAGGCATATTTTCAGGAGGCTGTTTGGGTTGCTAGGAAGCTTGGTCTTGAGAAGCTCATCTCTTACACTCAACAAGACTTTGATATTCAACTCGTTCAGCAGTTCTTTGCCACAGTTGTGTTTGATAATGATGAGAATGTCACTATGACATGGATGACAGGACCTCACAAATGCACCTCCAACTTTGTGGAGTTTGGAACATGTTTGGGTTATGACTTCAAGGGGGCCACTACTCCGGTTGGGATGAGGATGCATGTGGAAGGGGCTGCCTACAACAAGCGCCGCTTGCGCCCACTTTACTCCGTTGCATCATCGGTTGGCTCTAATCAAGACCTCCTCCCCACTTTCAACATCTTCCTTCGCATGGTTCGGCTTAATCTTGCTCCTCAAGCCGGGAATGTGGATGCCATTCGAGGAGGGCTTGTCAACCTACTGTATCATGCCTACAAGGTTCTCCAAGCCGGTCCGGATTGTCGAGGCCAAGAAGTTGATGTGATGGATTTCATCAAGTGTGAGATGCATTGGGCCATCTTTGAGCACAAGAACCCACTTTATGCCCCCTATGTGATGAAGCTCATCCTCCTCAAGGTGCCCTCACTTGATCGCTCTCGCTTCACCAAGCATGCCAAGGTTATCCTCCATCAACTCACGAAGCACACAAAGCAACCGTCTTCCTTTCGTGCACCACCTCCTCCATCTAGTGACGAAGACGAAGCACCTATGCCTAAGTGGAGAAGCAAGAATGCCGACCCTCCCTCACATCTTCAAGGGAGGGCCAAAGTGAACTCGGAGGTGAGCAAGCTCTCTTGGTGGAAGAGGAAATTGCTTTGCATGGATGTCGCCATTCACAAGGAAAACCATGGGTCATATGTGAGAGAGAAGCACATCCTTAGCAACCAAAACATGATGATCAAGGAGCTGCGCAAGTTGAACAATGGTAGTATCACCCCTCCTCCGGAAGAAGATGAAGCAGGCATTTTTATTATCTCCTCCTCCTCCTCCGACACGGTCCCGCTTGAACAATGAAACTGTGTTTTTTTAGAAACTGTAGTATTGTGGAAATACTTTAAAAATACTTTGCTGCCAAACTAGCCCTAACTATTTCACCTCATCTATAACATGCCGCTGAATTTTCGTGAGTTTGTAAGAAAACAATCTAAGTGTGAAAGGACATTTTGTTATCTCTTAGTTTTGTGTGTTAGTTAACAACACTCTGAATGTTTTAATGTGGTGTTAAGTGATGCATATCTGTTTAGGTACAACTCATATGCATCGGCACCAAAAAGGAGAAAAGAGGCAGTACTGAAAAGAGGTGCTCAGCCCCTGGTGGAGGGCGGAGTCTCCGGCCTCATGGGCCGGAGTTTCCGCCCCTGGCTGAACTTTCCGGCCACTGAGGGCCGGAGACTTTCCCAGCCTCAATTGACGAAGAAGTGCTCAGCTCCTGGTGGGGGGCGGAGTTTCCGGCCCCAAGGGCCGGAGTTTCCGCCCCTGGCCAAAGTTTCCGGCCACAAGCCTCCCAGAGCTGTGCAAGCCCGGTTTAAGAAGATTGTGCTCAACCCCTGGTGTGGTCCGGAGTTTCCGGCCATCAGGGACTGGAGTTTCCTCACCTGTCCGGAGTTTCCGGTCACTAGGACCGGAATCTCCGGTGTGAAGCTTCGCTGCAACGGCTACCCCTCCTCCTACCTCCAGCCAGCTGCTCGACCAGAATCAAAAGTCCACCATTGTTGCAAGCTCAAGATTCAGTAGATCTCCCAATCCTTCCACCCAAACTCGCTGATCTTCGGAGGATTGAAGGAGAAGGGCCTGATCTGCATCTTCACCGAGCCCTTTTTCATTTCCCCCTCATTCACTTGAGGGACCATAAGCTAGGGTTTCCACTAGGAAAACCTAGCCCATTGTTGTACTTACCTATTATCTTTGTGACAGATTGTAGCTGTTCGGGAGCCCCCAAGCCCTTCGTGGATCGTGCCCCGAATCGTTGTTATAAAGGCTCCGAATGCCGCCTCGAAGGATTCCGATAGTGGAAAGTGAACCAAACCTTTGTGGTGCGGTTCACCGGAGATTTGGGTGAGGCCTTTGTGGCCGTTGAACCATTGTGTTGATTCACACCTCTCCAACGAGACGTACTCCCATTTAAGGGAGGAACTCGGGAATACATCCTTGTCGTCTCGTGCTTTCACTTCGGTTACCTCTATCCTTGTTTACCGCCTTTTACTTTGTTTATCGTGCTTAGTTGTTAGCTTGTCATATAGGTAAATTCACCATAGTTGCATATCTAGAGAATTTACCTTTCGTGTCAAGCCTAATTTGAAAAAGGACTAAAATTGAGTTAGCACCTATTCACCCTCCCCCCCCCCCCCCCCCCCCCCCTCTAGGTGTCATACCGATCCTTTCAAAGTGCTCTAGAGAAACTCCTTGTGATATATGCCTTTATTATTACAATTATGTGTAAGTTTTTATTTCAAAAAGCCATGATATTAATCTTGGCCGATTCACGAACCCCGACCATTTCTCATTGTAAAATCTCATTTCATCCAAGCTACACAAGTGGAAAATGGAATTATTTTTCCCATGAGTGCTAGTTTTACTAGCACGTCTTTATTACTTTTTGAGTAAGAAACAACCCATAAATTTGAGTTCCAACTTATCATGATGAGTTTTAATTTTGACCATTAGATTAATAGATAGTTTGCTTTCTGATGGACTTGAAAAATATGTTATGAGTATATTAAAAAGATTATTATTAGAAGAATTCACTATCAAGGAACCAAAAATATTGTCCTTCGAGACACTTGTCTAAAATATATGCAAAATATGTACAATGTTAGTTCATACATCAGAAAAAACATCGCGTAGGAAAAACTAAAAGAGTGAGTTTTGTGTTCGTCTTCACTCAATAACAAGATTACAAAAATTAATGATATTATTATAAGTAATTTGGTGCAATATTTAAACTAATAATCATTCATCTCAACCCAACTCCTACATACATGCATCTTTGTTTGAAGTAGAAACCTTGTCAATTGATTAACTATTATAATACGATATACATCAACTTCCATGTTAAAATTAACTCACACAAAAGGGTGGATTCACCAATCACTAGCAAATCGATCGTCGACGTCTGGCGACATCGATTTTTTTGTTTTCAATAATTAAAATCAAGTAATTTATTCTACGAGTACATCAATAAATTAATTGGAAAATTATGATGTGTCATTGTTAAAAATGTTTTGACTTAACTAGTTACATTAGTACAATGTTTGATTCCTTAATTTAAGCAAGTGAGAATTGCGATTTAGTTTTCAATGACAATCTAAGATAAGTTATTAGCTTCAATTTTAAATTTTATGTGATGCATAGATAGACTTCAAGGTAAATGTCAATATAATTTTATTATTTACATCAATATGTATTAAGATAATAGAGTGAAATAGCTTTGTCAACTTTTAGAAATATTTGTTTCTCGATCCATATTAATACCGGTCAGGAAAAAATATTTCTCTCTTATACTCGCATTGACCTAGTAGATGTTTAGATCGGATGTTTCTTAGCATTGAATTTCTAAGTCGCTTATCCTCCCGGATATAATATAGTGTTTTTAGTAGTTTTTTAAAGTTAATAAAATGAATCACGTTTTCCACATGAACACATTTACATATCAACAAGGCATACAAAAAAGATGGGTTTTAACTATCGTCACCGCACACAATACCATAGCTTTCCTTGCATACAGATATATAGGTAAGAGACAAGGGCAGTGGGCAGTACTCTAAGCAAGTAGTTTTTCTTCCCATTACATGGATACACCGAAAGAACCATCCAAAACATTCCAGAGAACTCAACAAGATTATTATTCTGTTGTTCCAGCGATCTTTTTCTTCAAGGACTCGATGTCGGTGGCCAGCTCTTTCCTGCTCTCCTGTAAAATCAATGAGAAAGCGTTCATGCAAATTATCAATACCCAGATTTGCCAATTCAAGCTAAAAGTACACAGAAATGCAGATTGATTGCTTGCTAGCATTGTTACCTTGAAGAGTAGGTAGCGGTAGACGAACCAGCCGGTGTAGCCTAGCCCAACGAGCTCCAGGAGCTTGGGGAGCTGCACCACAAAACACACAAAATTCGTCACCCGCCACAGTTTCAAGTCAGGCTGCCGATTATAAAGAGCTAAAGAGTGGTTAGTTTGGTACCAGCGGCACGGAGTTGATGGCGCCGACGACGACTGTGGTGAGCCAGAGCGCGACGACGGCGCCGCCGCTGTAGAGGAGGAAGGTGGGCTTGTCCTCAATCGCCTCCCACTGTCGTCATACGGGAGAAGAGAACAGGTGACGATGCGCACTTTGCACTATACACGCAGACAGGTAGGTAGAGTAGTGCTAACGAACCTTCCCCTTGAGGTCTTCGATGATCTCGTCGCCGCTGGCCGACGTGTCGTCGGAGGCGGCCTTCACGTGGAGCAGCGACGGCCTCGGCGCATCTACAAATGATCCGGTCAGAGGCTACAAACGTCCGACGGGTCGACGGACAAACAAACTCAGATGACAGTGTACCCATGTTCACTCACCTTGGAGGCGGAGCTGGTGGAGGTTGCGCCGGGGGAGAAAGGCGGAGGGGGAGGTGGAGCGGGGAGCGGCGCCGGCGGGGAGACGTGCGCCGCCAAGGAGCGCCACGGAGTACGCCGTGGCAGCCATTGCGTTATCGCTAGCTAGCTAGAGCTCTACCTAATCCCTTCTCGGCCTCTCGCTTCCACTGCTGCGCTACGTGACCGAGCAAAGCAAAAGCTGGAGCGGTTGATGTGTAGGAGCGTCTCTTGTGCTCGTGCGTTTTGGTCCCTCTGAACGGGGTGACGTGGCCGGATGCTGGGCTCTCATTGGCTGCCTCCCTATCTTTCTATCCATGGATGGCCTCCAATACCAGGCATGTCTTTGGTTGGTGCTGGGGAATTTGGATTGGAGAATCATGCTCTGTTTTACTCACCTTCGCAGCACTCCTGGTATATGCTTCTGTAAATGTTTGCTATGGCATCATTCTATGGTTTAATCTAGGGACTAGGAGCTTCCTGGCACACTTCTCTGGTACTTCTCCTAGCAGCTCCTCAAGCAATCAAGTGTCAAATAAAATTAGAGAACAAAAGTTGTTGTATAGAGCGGACGAGTATAATACAGTCAGCATGTACTGGCTGTGTGGTAAAAGTAACATAACAATAGTTTGTCAACATGTATTCTGGTTGACACGAGATGCAAATAAATAAAAAAATACACTGAATGCTAGTAATTCCTAAATGTAGTTTTTCAGTTCTTGTCCTTGATCTCCTTGTTTGTATACTGCCCAATACTTGACATCTGTGACCATCATCTTCACACCTGACTCTGGTTCGTATCAGTAGAATGATTCGACTCCGGCACTCCGCTGCAGGAGATACAACGCCGCCAGTTTCAGCACATTCAAGGATATGACTTCCGCCATCAAATTGCTGCATAGTACTTTCTGCTTCTGGATCAGTACTGGTACGGCCATCGTTGGCACAGCTTCTGATGAACTGCACACCTTGTTCTCAATCATTTTTCTTAAATCTTTCTACCAACTCAATAACTAACTCGCAACCTAACCGTCACTATCTGAGAAATATATGTGTTTTGATGTGCTGACTTTTTGTACAGACCCATCATCTTGCTCAGATTGGTCGTCCTCCTCGGATTCATCTTCTTGCTCAGATTCGTCGTCTTCCTCCGATTCATCTTCTTGCTCAGATGCATCTTGGTTTCGTTCCGTGAAGACGAATTCAGCAACAATCGGCAGATGATCACTACCCATCTCCTGAAAAAAAATCAGCATAACATTTTTGTTAGCAGTTTATCATGACCAGTATATATAAACAGGAAATTCATAACCAAAACTCGAATCATGAAACCACCAGAGTTTAAATCTCGTTTGACATTAAAAAAATTGTCTAACTAGTATGATGCATCAAATGAGGAAGTACCCTGGTTGGAAGACCCCTCGTTCTCTTCAAAGCACCACTAGGTAGCGTATCCAAAACTCTAGAGCATTCAAGCCCACGAGTATACCTTCAACAAAGAAACAGTTATATTGTATATGCATAAAATAGGATTCAGACTCGAATTGAGAAAGACGCATACCACAAATAATCTACCGTGCCAAAAAACTTTTTGTGGTATGAGGTTGCCAGAGGTTCACCATTTTGATCCCTATTGTTTGAATTTCCCTACGATAATCAGCATTTTGCTTCAGCTATCTGTCGAATAATCAAAGAGTGCTTCCATTTTCACTAGAAAATACTACCTTTAACATAGCATAAGAACTAGATAGCTTCAATGGGTGTCTAGCGACCATGCAATTTGAGTGTCCTGTCGCATTTCGCACTTCTTCGGCACTCCATCTGTAACTAAAACAAAACTAGTTACAAGAGATGTGCTAGGTCAAGATCTGACAAGAAAGGCTTCTCACCTACAAAGCTCGTATGAATAAGATCCAGAGCCGTCAAGTGTTGTTCCAGACAGCTGCCTTTTATCATGCAAAGAAATGTTCAACTGGTGACACAAAAAAGAACACATTGTAGCCAATTCCATAATAAACAGAGGTCATTATAACTTTGGGGGTATCTAAGAAATATCTAATGCATTATTTCACCTTCATTGTCGACAAGAACGTGTAGATGTCACTCTGTTCCGAGGGAGAAACAAGAAAAGGTAGAGAATCAGCACTAAATCGCGGGATACAAATTTCTTACGATTATTAAATGTGAACCAACTTTATAGAGCCTGATTGTACGACACTAGATCCGCAGCCAATCTAAAGCACAATCACTAATGAGCAGTAATGTCAAGTGTGTACATCTCAGTTTCAGGAAACAAACACTTGCTGGAAGTAATTATCTTTGTGCGAGAATTTAAGGAAAAATATGCATAGGAGAAATAAGACATACATCAGGTGTGGTGTTGAAATCACCAGCAAGCACAATAGGAATTCCGTCCCACTTTTCAGCAAGAGCATTTGCCTCCTCCAGTAGCATTCGGATCTGGAGGAAGGAGAATTATGAGTGAAATTTTTTTTTGGGCAAAGTTGAAGGAAAAAAATATATATGCCAAGTTTGAAGCAGTCAGCACTCAGCAGTCATGTCAAACTGTGCACTCTATTCATATCAGCTAATGAGGATTATGCAGAACATCTTGTGACACAACTAGAGAATTGTAAAAATATAGTAGACATAAACGAAACAGATGATGTTGACTTAAACTAGAGTGATATACCTGTCCCAGTTTTACATCTCCACGCTTTGGTTTAAACAAAACATGGATATTCCCGATCACAAATTTTTGGGTTCCATTAAGCTGTAAAAGAAAACAAGCAAGATTTTTTATTAATAGAGCCATCTATTATATACTAAAAGCAAAATGAGGAGATTAAATAGAGACACCACATTAAGCCACATCATTCTAGTTAATTCTAATAGTTAGATTTAAATCAGTGGCTAAGATTTAATGAAAGACTTTGGTTACGTAATGGTGGTAGTTCCGTTTGACACGATAAAACATGAAAAGGCAAGATCTATTATCACGATATGTAATGGATCTGCACCCAAAAAAATTACGGGAGCTGGGCCCGGTAAAATTAATTGTCAAGACATAATGGATTTGCGGTCTACACCAAAACTTTATACGGGAGCTGGGCCCATGGAATCCATGTGGAGCACGTACTTGCTCAAATCAAATCCAAAACTGAACGTGTCCATGTGGTGTACGTCACTTTGCAGAATTTCATACCATCATTACGTAAAAAAAGAATTTCACACCATCTTGGTGCAGAAAAAAAAAGAATTCATACTCCATACCATCTGCATGTATATAATAAACGTGCAGGTATTCTCTCTAAAAAAAGGTGCAGGTAAGAAGAAGTGATCGTGAACAAAAAAAACAATTGTTTTTGTGTTTGCGCCCATTGTCGGTCGTGATATTGGAACATGGGTCTAAAACTGAGGACATGAATAGATTGATCATTGATGTAAATCAACCTGAACGGGACAGTATCTCTAACTTCGGGTGGATCATGTTGGCCAAACACCAACTAAAACTAACGGCACAACAATGGCTAAGGAAAGAAGTCAAGAGTATGCTAGGTAGAACTTTCATCCTTGATTTTGATCATCCAAAACGACATAGCAGGCAATCCTGAACTCTAAAGTCGGACCTATCTAAAAAAACGAGGACATAATTTATTTCTATCAGTCAGGTATGCGAAAATAGGCTAGCGGGTTCTTTTTTAGGTCAGCCTAAATAAAATGCTCTTTTTAGATTAGAAAATAAAATGTTCTTCCTTACGATTATAAGAAATGTCCTGCATCATTATTGACTGAATTAACGCAATATTGAACATCTATACGCATATGGCTTGCTTCATGTACTTATATCAAATACGCGCAAAAGAATGACATTCTATTAAAACAAATACGACGTACATATATCTGAAGAGTTGCACAATCAAATACTAAGAATGAACACACGTAAAGAGAGACACATGCATAACATTATCCACCAGAAAGGACTAATTAGATGGACTGGAGGGCGAGACGAGCTACGCCAATTTTTAGAACAATGAACAATATTTGAAATACCATACCGCATGTGATTGTGCCTATTGGTGAATCACATGTGTCATGTGGAAATTGCTAGGAGATTTTGCAAACTCACATATATAGTTGTCGGTTGGGTAAAACAAGGAAACAACATTAGGACGTGATATAACAGCTAAAAGGTCTTGGAAAGCTATTTCGTGAAATATAAGTCTCAATTTGCATGCACTTATTATTATTCTATCCTTTACTTGCATGCACTTCTTATTATTCTAAGACATCATTGCTCAATCAAAAATATTGTATAGAAACTGAACCTCCATTATGTTGACATTTAAATTATTTAAAAGTATCCACGTTGCTAAATGAAAATTTCATATACCTTTGTTTTCCTAGAAAATATTTAAATACTATCTTTCATGACTATATCTATTTTCATATGGAATTAAAACCAATGGACAAAAATGTGTATTGGGAACCGTTCAAACAACATGTATTTATGATCAGATTGAGCACACAGTTGTTAGAAACAACTCATGTGAGTAACAATAACGAAACTCTCTGGCTATGTAAGTGCAAGATTTAAAAAGAAAATGCAATTGTGTGTGATAATATAAAATATCTAAACCCACATGAGCTATCCTCCCGAATTTGAAAAGATCCAGGTAGATTAACACATCACAAGGAATGGGACCATAATATCCTCAAATGCACTTTGGATAGGGACACATTCCTTGAAAAGCAAGATACAAACCGATGCTCTATTGCCAAAGTACAGAGGAAAATAAAGAACAAATAGATGAATATGAGTACCACTGGTCTAATAAGAAAACAATGTGACTATCACGTAAAACTATTTCAATAAGGTATTAAACTTATAGCATTTCTTTTAAATTAAAATATAGTTTTAAGATGATGCCCTCGCATTGAAAAGATCCAGGTAGATTAACACATCACAAGGAATTGGACCATAATATCGTCAAATGCGCTTTGGATAGGGACACATTCCTTGAAAAGCTAGATACAAACCGATGCCCTATCGCCAAAGTACAGAGGAAAATAAAGAACAAATAGATGAATATGAGTACCACTGGTCTTATAAGAAAACAATGTGACAATCACGTAAAACTATTTCAATAAGGTATTAAACTTATAGCATTTCTTTTAAATTAAAATAGAGTTTTAAGATGATGCCCTCGCATATGCGAGGGCCACCCTGCTAGTTCTACCAACAATAAAACATTGCTTACTTTACTGTAAATCAACAGAAACTTGAATAAGAACAGATTATACAAAGGATAGTAATTGGTGACTCTGTTTCAAAATACACAATTTTGTACATCATGTGGTATGGCACCTACTTATACAAAGGATAGTAATTGGTGACTCGAATTATTGATGGCTTGTACCCGGCTTCTTTGTATCATGAAGAAAAGACTGAGGTGAATGTATCTGAACCTTATTGGGCTGGGCTGTTAGGAAGAAGAATGGCAGATCTAGGATGACGTTGTGGCCTGCAACTTTTTATGCTGAAAAATAAGCTGGAACGTGTATCCTAGTTGTTGTGTCGAGCTTTAGCAAACCATTTGAGCTCGAGCTCGTTAGGCTCGCAAGCTTGAAAAAAAGTTTGAGCTCGGTTTGTGTAACTCTCGAGCTGAACTCGAGTCGAGCTGAAAATGAATGGAGTTCAAACAGTTTGTCGAGCCCGAATTTTTTTGACAGCCCTAATTGATATCTGTCAAGTCTACCTGAAAACCACTAGTGATTATCTGTCAAGTCTTAACAGGATGAACATGAAAAAGCACCTGACTTTAGTTTAATGATTGAACCCACTAGTACTTTGATGTAAATCCAATACCTCAAAAACTAATATTTGAGCAACATTATTCCACAGATTGAATTCAGTAAAGTCAATACTATCTTCATCAAGCAGACGTAACCTACATTTCAAAACAAAGAAATAATGAAAATGCTGCTTTGTTAGAATGAATGGACATAACAAAGGGGTAGAAGGGGCGACATTAGACACACCGTTCTGACTTCCAAAAAGTAGCACATCCATCTTTAGCATCCCAAGTGGTGCGCCCCTAAGTATAGCACCAGACTCGGCATAAGGATTCTGGAAAATGTTGCATTTTTACAGAAAAGTGTTGTAGTGTTATACCTTAAAGCTACATTCATACCCTCGGCTCTTCATCTCTGCAGCAATTTCCCGGAATCTATCCACCTCCTATTGGGAAAACCACAAAAGGTTTTATAGAGTACAGTGAAAGGATGGCATCACCAATGTGCAGGTTGAGTTCTTGCCTGAAGACACACTACATCAGAGTCCCAGTGCCTAATTTCGCGGAGAATAAGCCTTCTCCTGGAATCCCACCTCATTGCATCCCAAGGGACGTCCCAGTAGAGTTCAGGATGGTTCTGCGCATGGGTATCCGCCAAGATGTTGTACGACATGATTGTGCATGCATCTACCAAAAGAAAGCATAATGTAAGAGCTAACCGTGCGAGAATACCATCCATCTCAGCAACACAATCTGGTACGGGTTTATAACGAGCAATATAATTTCCAAATCAAACACCCTACACCGATACCACAACTTTTTAACAGAAGGACACAAATATCACATCTTTGCAGATTTTTTTTCAATAGTTTGGTGTAGAAGTTCTTTAATTTCACTAACTTGTATTTCTGCAAACTAGTTCTCCTAATATTTTTCTGCAAGCTACATTATAAACGACCGCAGCTATGCAGGTAGCAGGATACCTCCGCTCGAGGTCGAGGTCGAGGTCGAGGTCGAGGCGTCGTCCGCGTAGACCCACTGCCGGGAGGGCACCGGGGTGTGCGGAGGGCGGTACCCCTGCCAGACCCGGCGAGGGGCGCCCGCGGGGTTCTGCCAGCGGCGGTGGTCGAAGGGAGCGACGTATTCGGAGGACGCGCGCCACACCGCCGCACCGGAGGCCTGGGTAGAGCGCCCGCGCTTCCGGGGGCATTGTGCCGTGGGGGGAGCCGGCGGCGAGAGGCGCGCGCGCGAGGTGTTGTAGGCCATTGCGGCGGTGGGCCGGCGGCGTGGGGTGGGTCAGGTGGGGGAAGAGAGGGGAACTGAATTACTGATTTTTTGGCGTTCCAAACTTGTGATATATCAGGACGGTCTCAGGATCAGGATCGGACGGTCAGACGCGCTTCCAATGTAGGTTATTTTCCTAACCACCGGTCCATCTTTTTTTTGTTTTGAATACCCCATCTCTACATGCGGTTAAGGGCTAAAGAATTGGATTTTTTTTTAACTAGTACTAGCAAAATGCCCGTGCGTTGCAACGGGAGAGACAATATCTAGGAGCACAAAGTAATATGGTTGATTCTATGTAATTCTGTTCCAACTCATGTCCAAAGACAACAAACATCACAAATAACTTTCAACAATAATTTGATAAAGATTGTGAATGCAAATTCACTTTTACAAGTACATCACAAATATCAAACGGCCTATTAAATAGGTTTCCTTATGGGGTAGAGACTTTCAGCGCCTACAATAAAAATCACAAGATCAGTCCATTATTGCTTGCAATTGGAGTCATCCCCAAGCTTTAACTTCTCCGCTGCAATGTACTACCAAACAACAGAACATGAACATTATCATATATTTAGGCAATGCAATCAAGGCCTTCCAAATTAAAATTCCAAAAACAATGTATATATATCCCAGATGATCCTTCCGGTCCCCATCTAAATTTATGACACGATGTCCCACTCTAGAGTCGAATAAAATCAGCACATGTACATTAGCCAAAACCTGTCTATCAATGATTCTAATTTGATTATCTTTGGTAGTACAAACATTGGAAAAAGGTGGAGTCCCTTTGTCTAATCATGTGAGACAGTCAGCATCCATATATGTGATATTTTCTTAACACTTGAATCGTTGCTATCAAAATGAGCCATTTGAGAGATCTAGTTTACTTGTAAAAACTTAAATAGTCAACAACTTATTAACCTGGCTCACCTCCATGGGATATGCAAATAAAGGAAATAAATTCAGCAGCATCACCTGCTCCTGCCACAAAGGATGGGGATGCGGTCAGTTCGGATCAGTGTAAGTCTCATTTACAAAAATAGATGCCCGTGCGTTGCTACGGAAAATCAACCATTTACATATATTAGAAAATTTGAGATTTGTCAAAAATGGTTGAAAAATTGGTTGCATGAAACAAAAACTTCATTGTACCTACTCCAACATGTTACTCCTCCGGAGTTTTCTCCAACTATACCAAATGCTTTCTGCCGATGATTTTGAAGTTTCCACATTAAAAATATAGAGGCAACATTTATCAATATAATCATTATGTGTACTTTCTCAATCATTATAATCTCTAACTCATTAAAAATGTGAGTTAGCTGAGGTCTCAAATAAAAATATCAAAAAGTAAGCTCATGGTCAAATGTAAGGTGCTCCCCGGACAAGGGTCATGATAGCGATGAGCCGCAAATGGCATCTGTGTCTGCTGCACCTTGAGGAATAGAGCTGTTCACGGAAGGGAAACATAAGCCATGGTCTTTAGAAACCACGTATCACATGTACGGTGCATGAATGCATGATAAACCAAAACTACAAAATATAATTATATTTCTTATGGTTTCATAAAAAATGCAAATAGACAGTTCCTTGTGGGCATGGAGTACATACCAGTTAGTGACAGCTAAGCATGAGAAGGTGCTGGCAAATAAGTCTCCTTAGTTGGTAAGTAAGTCCAAATATGTGATTAAAGATGATATGGCACAATCAATTGTAATCAATATGGTTACTTCGCATCTAATGAAATAGTAGCCATTGTACACCATTAACAAATGACCGGTCCAAGATGTAGACGAAAAATTCAGGTGGGGAGCCTTTACGCTGTGATGTTTAGAAAAAGGTCTAAGATTTCATTCAAACCTCGGGTAACTCACATTGCAATTCTAACAAATATGTGCAACCCAAATTCCATACACATAATGATGGCAATGTCTCATGTTCACACCTCAAGTTTTCAAACAACTAAAATAGCTTTAAATTCTATGAATTTTCCAGTTTTATATACATGATGTAGACATATTCGAGGAATCTAGAAGTCAATCTCATTTTTTTTAGCAAAACAGCATAATGTTAACTACAAATAGTTAGGATTTTCTTTACTACGGGATCAAATAGGCCCTTTCTTTTACACCTGAAATCAAGGCTACACCTACCATATTTCTTCTCATCTATTGTTTCTTTACATATTGGTTGCTGGTTCGTACTTATGTCAATCAAATCCAGCTAAAATGTGCAAACTGGTAGAACATGTGCTCTCCTAGAGTTAACAGTGGTATTAAAATGGACTGAACTGAAGAACTCAAACACACAGGATTAAGATAATATATAATTCCAGCATCCTGCAGATACGTACCATGAATATTTATTGCTATCTCAAGAAGCATAACGATGCTATCTGAATATTTATTGTTTTGTCCCTTCTCTCAATGTCCTATCCTCTTAAGAAGTATAAGGATGATATGTCCTGCGGAAGCAAATAACTGAAGCATGAATACAAAAAGTTAGGCTGGAAGATAATAGGATTTAACATTACATACTATTACTTTGCAATGCAAAGGCATAAGCTTAAGAGTTTTTCATCCTCTCATATAAAACAAATAATCATGGAACGGAGGGGATATGGTACAAATAAATGGTTCATTGCCATGCCCAACACTAACTGGTTGGTAGAAGTATGATTCAAATCATAAGAGGTGCCACATCAACTTAATTAAGTATAATGGACGAATGTATCTAAATAGAGGAATAAATATAGTTAGCGTGGTAACTCCATGATCTATCATGTCATGGAACGCACATGGACAATACATCGTCATTATGGTCATCATTCTATTTATGCAGTGAAGCTAGAGTTAGCATCCCAGCCACTTGCCAAATGCAAACAATCTGCATAGTTTGGAATGATGTAAATCAGTGGAACTATGGTGAAAGCACCCAACTTGCTACAGCAACAGAGACCATAGTTTCTAAATACAACTTTCGTTGTGCTCCTGAAATTCGAGGTAGAATTTTTCATTGTCAGTTTTAATTACTATAGTCAAAACCTTAAAGAGGTTAACATGTAAAATGCAGCTAGTTGAAAATCATGTCATCTCCACCTGCCATATCCATAGAACAATAACTAATGATAAGATGTTGGTCTTTGGCTTGACAAAGTGACAATCTGCTCCAGCTAACAGGTGTATATTAGAAATCATGTTCACCAAAATGAAGATAACGAATTTAAGTGATCCATCCAATGAAGCACTAAACATGAGAAAATTATCATCAGAAGACCGAAAAACTGATAAATATGAGAGTATTTACCTGTACCGATGACATACCACACATCCCACGATCAAGGCCCCAGAACTCTGGGGTAGAGTAGAACACTCCTGCACCCACGGCACATGATCCATCTCTTCATGCCTGTAGTGCCTGCAAATTTCGGCCACCGAGTCAGTACACAGTTTCGTACCTATTCGATCCTGCTATGCCTACTATTCCAATCAAATCCTATCATCTACAAGAGTACGACCTTGCTCTATCACATGCTCAACGAAACATAATTAATTAGCACAACGAGTTAGCATAAGAAAAGCTTCAGTTTAAAGAGGACCCAAATCGGCAGACTCTGATACCAATGGAACAACATGAAAAACGTTGGGTGTGACACTGAACTCACTGAGCTATAACTAATCAGATCTGGGAACGACGGAGTGATGCCTGGGACGTGTTGCGGAGAGAGTGGCGCTGGTGGGGCGTTGTCGGCGCTGAAGATGGCCAGCGACGTCGCGCTGTCGTGGAGGCCGCCGGTGCTGGCTGGCGATAGCGCAGCGTTGGGGCGAAGAGAGGGTCATCCTTGCGAGTTGGAGGGGAGAGGCCCAACAAGGTCGTTGATAGCATACGGATAGACCGCGCCGGGAGTGCTGCCAGGACGGAGGACATAGCCAGCGTTGTTTCTCGGTCGTACAATAGGTGAGTGGTGGTGCTGGCGGCTGCGGGGAAGGAAGCGATTCTTAGTTTGACGGACCTTGGCGATGACGCCGACGCCGCACTCCATGGCGAGGAAGAGGTCGTCGGCGAGGAGGCGCTCCCTGAACCCTCGGAATGTCAGCAGCCAGCGGAGCAGCAGCGAGGACTCCATCTCGGTGAAGCGGCGCACGATCTCGCCCGTGACGCGGCCGCCCTCGACGGCGGCGGCGAGGTCGGACGGCAGGATCTCGAGCTTCCTCCCGACCTGCGCCAGCACGAACAGCGCCTCGCCGCGGTTGCCGTCCGAGGCGCGGGGAAGGCCATGGCGGCGACGGACGGAGAGGGAAGGGGAGGCACGGGGTTGGCGGCGGGGAGGGCGAGCGAGGAGGCAGAAATTTTCTGCCACAGGATAGGGACTCGCGTGATTAGGGGATGCGTGGGAGGGGACGGACGAAAGGTTGGACGAAACCTGATGACGTCATGCGGGCAGAAAGAGGAACGAAATGTTCTTTTTAGATAGGAGAGACTCAGTCCGTATTAGAATATAAGATGTTTTAGCACAATACTAGCAATAACCAAGGCGTGCGTATCAATTTCAAAAAAAAAAAAGGCGTGCGTATCATCAATGAAGTTCCACCGGACGGGGCGGCGGGTGAGCACGTCCTCGTAGTAGACGATGAACCCTTCCTTGCCCCAGACGTGGCAGTCGATCCCGCCGGTGCTCTTGCGGCCGAGGTAGACGGCACCGCCGTCCGAGATCCAGCCGGGACGCAGCACATCGACGGGGAACTGCTCGGCAGGTGGCGGAGTCGAAGTAGAAGGTGGTGCCGTTGTCCCACTCCATGTCGTACAGCGGGTCGGCGGAGAGCTGGTGCCGGACCAGGTTCAGGTTGCGCCGCCGCGGCCAGTCATAGTACAGGTCCGTCAGACGCAGCAGCGGGCCCGTTGATGCTAAGGACACGTTGGTCAGGTTAGTGAACAGTACCGCATGGAACTGCTCCGGCCACGGCGCCGGCCCGTTGGGTGTGCCCGTCGCTGCTGAGAACGACGCGGCGGTGGCGGGCACAAGCAGGAGCAGGAGCAGTGGCAGTAACCGTGCCATTTCGCGACCTTATCCTTCCACCTGTCTGCTGGTGGCTCCGAGTGACCACAAGCAAAGGCATTCATGTGTAGCGTCGTTGCAATTTGAACCGCACAAGATTTGAAGCTACAGATATGATTGAGACCTGTCTGCTGGTGCACGGTGATGTTGTCACCAATCTTAACAGTTAACACTACGTTAAGTCCATAAACTGAAAATATTTAGACAAGCACTCTGAATTTCGTTCATCGAAAATAAAAGTTCAGAATTTCATCAGTAAGCAAATTATCGAGCCATTTTTTGTGATATATGAACGACATGGTTACTTAGTTGCACACCAATTTGTGCAGTCAGTCAAACTTCTGCTATTCATAATCATATAAGGATATAGGAAAACTGGAAGCACATTCTGTAACAAAATACGCAGCTATATTATAGTATTGCCCACAAACCAATTCCAGACTCCACACTACCACAGTAGTTTATCAACAACCCAACCATCAAGCGATGAACAAGGAACTAAGAACCCCACCGCCAACTCCAGACTCCACACTACCACTGTAGTTTATCAACAACCCAACCATCAAGCGATGAACAAGGAAGGAACTAAGAACCCCACCGCCAACTCCAGACTCCACACTACAACTGCAGTTTATCAACAACCCAACCATCAAGCGATGAACAAGGAAGGAACTAAGATCACCATCAGATCCTGCGACCCGACGATGACCGTATACCGAACCTCCTATCCTTGACCGCAGAGGGCTTGGTGGCGGTGGCACAGGACGACGCCGCAGAGGGCTTGGTGGCGGTGGCACAGGACGACGCCGCAGAGGGCTTCTTCATCTCCTTGCGGCTTCTCAGAGAGGACCTCATGGCGCTCATGCCGCTGCTGGCCCTGTAGCTCAGCGAGGACTCTGCTGCTGGCATGGACCTCCTCACCACGGACTCAGAGCCAGGCTTCTTGGCGACCCGTCGCTTGGACAGCTCAACAGCGACGCAGGGGTCCTCAGCCATCGCGACCGCCTCCTCCTCGCCGGTGGTGTACCATCCGTGCTTGCGCTTGAGCCGCTCGTTGCGCCGCGCGGAGTACAGATCATAGAACCGGCCCCTCTCGAACATCGGGCTTGTTGGCACCACCGTGGCCCTCCAGTCGTCCACGCTAGTGTCGGTGAGGCTGAAATCCACCTCGTCTTCGTCGAGGAAGAGGAGGTTCTCCTTCCCCGTCGCTCTTGCTGCCGGTGGAGGCGCAACGGCGAAATCCAGCTTCCCAAGCGGGCTCGTCTCAAAATATGAGTAGGAGGACGGCGGGAGAGCGCAGATGGACGAGCGAGTCGGGGTCTGGGCTTTCTTGCGCAATCCTGCATAAAAGGTTAGTGACAGGAAAAGCACATCAGGACACGGACAATACCAAAGTTGCGACAATTCATATGTTCACAATTTTACAGCAATCAAAAGAAGAGCTGAAGAACACGTGGTGTAATCATCATGAACTGAACTGCGGAATCTAAAACAGTACAAAATATGTAATTCTTCTGTGTGTGTTTTCAGCGCAGAAAGGAGGCGGGTAGCAATCGCTGGCTAACGTAATCTACATACGATACGAGGGGACATTGCACATTTGCACCTAAACATTCAAGGTTAAATTAAGCGTCTAAGCCGGAAACAGAACGAGAAGAACGCACTGAATCAGGGCAGAATGTCTGTGACCAAACGATCTTTTAGCCATCAAGAACTGGCTGGGATCTACCCCCAAAAGCAAAGCTGGGAACTCTGAAAAGATTTTCGAATCCGGTTGTTGACGGAGACGGTTAAGATTCATGAGAAAATCGGTTCAGAAAACTGCAAGATTGCACAAACTGTCGATAGGAATTCATCAAACCGGATTTGAACGGGATTAACCAGCAGGGTTCCTCCACCGGATCACAAGAAAGACAAAGAGAGAACCAGAGAAAAGAAAAGAAACTCGACTCATCCATCAAACACGAGAAGAGAAGAGGATTCGTATAGAGCAGAACACCGATATGATACCTGGCGAGGCGATGTGGACGGAGGATGCCAAGGGGGGGCGGCCAGCGGCTGCGCCGCCACCCGGTCGTGGGCGGAGCCTGCGCGGGGAGACGACTAGCGGCAGCCGGCGGTCCATGGATCGATCAGCCAACGAGGACGAAGATGGATCTGTGAGGGGCAGGCAAAGGAGAAGCCGAGTTGTAAAAGAACAGAAAGCGTCGGATCGGGATTCGAGAAAGGGTGGTGGGGGCGGCGGCGGCGGCGGTGGTGTGGTGGGGTGGATTCTCTCTCTCCTCGGGTGGATGACGAGGTTATAAGGGGACGGGAAGGCTCCAACGGTCGGATTGGTCTTTCTTTTTTTTGACTTGCGGTCGGATTGGTCTTTTGAATCGTCCCGGCCCGCACGTTCCTGCAGGGCTGCCGACCGGGCCTGTTAAGGTGGCACTGTTTCATTGAAGAAAAAAATGCTGGTGGGACCCACGCTGCGCTGGGACTTCGGTTTGATTTGGCTTCTTTTGTTGGGATGTAATAATGGGTCGCCTTTTGCCTTCAGGGTTCACCGGGAACAACACGCGTGCTTCAATACGGGAGCAAGAGCCGGCGGCGGACGGCGACGAAAGGGTACAGAGCATGGGGAGAGATCGTACGAGAGCATGAGCTGACCAGTAGCGCGATGAAGGGCTCATCGAGACAAGCGGAGGTTGGGGTTGACCGAATCGAGGTCGACAGGGCGGCAGCCGACCCCGAGGAAGGCGACCACGGCGGCGGTGATTCCGGCACGCCTCGGGCGTTCGAGGACCCCTGAGTTGATGGAGACGGAGAGGAGAAGGTGGTGGATTTCCTTGTGGCCTTCAATTTATCGGGGGAGGAGCGTAGCGGCCGCGGCTCGCGTCGGCAACGGCGGCAGCTTCCTCCTCGTCCCCTCACGCCGGCCGCGTCCTCCTCCCCGTGCGCTGGAGGCGCCGGCGCCGGCGACCGCCTCCTCCTCCCCTCGCGCCGGCGGCTGCCGTCTTCCTCCTCCGTTCGCGCGCCAGCGGCGGCCGACCTCCTCCTCCGCTCGGGCGCCAGCGGCGGCCGTCCTCCTCCTCCCCTTGCGCTGATGGCGGCTGTTCTCCTCCCATCGCGCCGACCGCGTTCTGCGGGTAAATTCCCTATTTGTCGGGGATTTTTCTATAAAACGACGCAGCACAACGTCCCCTGCTCGCCGGACTGCGGGTTGATTTCACTATTTGTCATGGAGTGTTCTGCAAAAGCGAAATGAAAGCAGGGGAACGCTCGGGCGTGAGGGAGGGGGACCCCTAGCGCGGAGACTAGGAGCTCCCCACAAATCTGAACCTGAGCTAAAAATGACGAACAGTTTTTAATTAGGCTAAATACACCGTGTCCCCGCCGTATGGGCCTGCACCTTAGTAGCAACCACGGAAGAGTTGGCCCATCACACTTCTTGGCAGCTTGGGCCACGGGAGCATAGGCAGGAAACAATAGCAGACCGGCGACAACAATATTAGGTAAGGCTTCTCAGTTAGCGCGACCTAGGGTTTTTCTAGGGTTTGGGGCGACTTCGGCGGCGTTTGCATCGTTGAAGGTTTCCGACCAACAAGCTCGTTCCCGCCGGCAACCTCCTCCTCTCGTCCGCTTGGGCTGAACAAGGGACCGGCTAGCCTGGTTACCCGGCCTTGGTGGAGGGGTTTTTGGGGAAGGTCGCGAGTGGGGCGAAGGGCGGCGATCTGGGAGAACCTGATGGCGGCGGAATCTTCGAACGCCGGCACTAGGAAGGAGATGAAGCGAGGACCAGCTGTGGAGGAGATGCTGAGGAGCATGAAGCTCCATGACGTAGAGTTGGATGATGTTTTCCTGGGGCAGGAAGACGTGGGGACTCTGCCCACGGTGAAGTGGTTGGCGGTGGCTAAGCTGCTAACACGAAAAGGGTTTGGCACCGAGCCTCTAAAGAAGACGATGATGTCCGCCTGGAACCCAGCGCAGGAGGTCACTTTTCGGGTGCTCGAGGGCAACTTATTCACAGTTCAAGCTCATTGTTTGGGAGACTGGAAGCGTATAACTGAGGATGGACCATGGTTATTCAGGGGACAAGCACTCATGCTAGAAGCTTTTGATGGATCAACGACGGTACCGTCGGTCTTGCCGAGTAAGGTGCAGGCGTGGATTCAGATCCATGGGATCCCCCCTCTTTACAGGACAAAGGACATTATTACCCGTCTAGCAAGTAGGGTGGGAGAGGTTGTGGCTGTCGAGGTTGCAGTGGTTTCTACTGAAGAAGGAGAGTTCCATCGGGCACGTGTGAAATTGGATTCGGCAAAACCTCTGACACGATGGGCACCTCTGACGCCCGGGGATCGTGAAAGGATGTTTCTACAAGTAAAATATGAGAAGCTACCGCGCTACTGTCAGCATTGTGGACTGATGGGCCATGAACACCTTGAGTGTGGTACGGGGGAGTTTGAACCGGACGAACTGCAGTTCGGGAGCTGGATGAAAGCGGATGAAGTGTTCTGGAAGCGAGGAACACCAGGTGCTCGCACTGTGCGGCAGGGTGGCCGACAGGCTGAAGCAGGTAGGGGACCTGGGGCAAACCAGGGTGGACGCGGGAATGCAGGTGGCCGAGGACAGGAACGGCCGGTGCGACGGTGGCAGCCAAAAGAGGGCAACCGGACCAATAGTAACTCGTCAAAGAAGAGAGACTCTTTTGATGCTGGCCTAAATGAGCATAAAGAGACGGACCTTGATGATACTGCTGCTAGCCCGTTGAAGAAGACGGCTCGGACTGCTTTAAACCAGGAAGATGAGAGCGCACCGTCGGCTCGGGCTAGGCTAAACATGGAGGATATGAGAAGTGAACCGGTGGAATCGGTGCCACCGCCCCCACCACAGTATATCTCACCCAGTGAGGCTCGTAAGATGAATAAAAAGTCGGCTAAAGGAGGAGCTAGTGAACCGGAGACGGAGGAGACAGATGACACAAACACTACAGTAGAGGCGGGCTCCCCTGAGGACGTCCGCCGGAATCAATGAGTGTCTCGGAATGGAATTGTCGCGGAATTGGCATGGACGCGACAATTAAGGAGCTCCGTGATTTTGCACGGTTTCATGCCCCCTCTATTCTCTGCGTAGTTGAAACTCAGTTGCATAAGAGTAGAGTGGAAAGACTAGCGGCAACGCTAGGTTATGATAAAAGTTTTGCCATCAGTAGTTCTGGTCGTAGTGGAGGCATTGGCATGTTCTGGAATGATGAAACAAACATTACGATTTTACCTTACTCTCACTATCACATGGATGTGATCGTTTCTTCTTCTAATGAGGATCCGTGGCGATTAACTTGTGTGTATGGAGAGGCCCGTGCCTGTGATAGGCACAAGACGTGGGATGTCCTAAAATACATTAAATCATCTTCGGACTTACCATGGCTGTGGATTGGAGATTTCAATGAGGTCTTGCACAGATCGGAACATAGGGGAGTAAATGAGAGGAGCAATGCCCAGATTGCTGCTTTTCGAGAAACAATAGACGTCTGTGGTGTTGTTGACCTAGGGTTCACTGGGTTACCATGGACTTTCGAGAAGAAGGTAGTAGGAGGAAGCTACTGCAGGTCTCGCCTGGATAGAGCGCTTGCGTCTCCAAGTTGGAGTGCAAGGCACCCGTTGGCGGAGGTGCGCCACCTGACGGCGGCTACCTCTGATCACTCGCCAATTTTACTCCGTTTCAATGGAGCGGAGGACACTAGACCACAGTCAACTCGTATGTTTCGCTACGAGATGATGTGGGAGGGGCACGAAGCTTTTAACGATACCTTGAAGGAGGCATGGCAGGCCGGCGGAGAGGGTCTATCGACGAAAGCTGTTAAGGACAAGCTATATGCGCTGTCAGGCAAACTTACCGCATGGAATAATGACACATTCGGCAATGTCCGACGCCAACTCAGGTCCCTTCGTACAGAGCTAGAAAGATTGAGGGCTTTGCCGGGGCGGCAGGGACCATCCTATGAAGAAATAAAAGTCCGAGACCGCATTGTGGAGCTCCAACATAGCGAGGAGGTAATGTGGAAGCAACGGTCGCGGATACAATGGTTGGCTGAGGGAGATCGGAACTCACATTTCTTTCACCAACGGGCCAGTAGACGGAAAAAGAAAAACAAGATCACCAGCTTGCGAAAGCCAAATGGTGAGATGACCGACGATTTGGAAGAGATTAGTAACATGTCTCACAATTTTTATGGTAATCTCTTTGAATCTGAGGGTACGCAGGGTATGGAAAATGTTTTGCAGACGGTGCGAACAAAAGTTACAAAGGAGATGAATGCTGATCTGTTGGCGCCTTACACCGAGAAAGAGGTGAAAGATGCCCTCTTTCAAATGTATCCTACCAAAGCCCCAGGACCTGATGGCTATCCGGCACACTTCTTTCAGAGGAATTGGAGTTTGTGTGGCACCGAGGTGACTAGATCGGTACTCAGGATCTTGCGTGGAGAGGATAGTCCAGAGGAGATAAATGCCACGTTTATTGTGCTTATTCCAAAGGTGGCAAGCCCAACGTAGTTGGGGCAATTCAGACCTATTAGCCTGTGCAATGTGATTTATAAAATAGCTTCAAAGGTGTTGGCAAATAGGCTGAAGAAAATCCTGCCAGAGATCATATCACAGGAACAATCTGCGTTTGTCCTGGGCAGATTGATCACGGATAATATCATTACAGCTTACGAGTGTTTGCATTTCATGAAAGGCAATAAAGCAAAAAAGCACCGCCATTGTGCACTAAGCTGGATATGAGGAAAGCGTACGACCGGGTGGAGTGGTCTTATCTGCAGGCCATGATGCTTAAATTGGGTTTTCACGCGAGTTGGGTCAGGTTAGTGATGAAGATGATTTCTTCGGTTTCATTTTCAGTTCTTTTTAATGGGTCGCCCCTGGATTCTTTCAAACCATCTAGAGGCATTAGACAGGGCGACCCTATATCTCCGTACTTATTTCTTCTTGCAGCAGAGGGCCTTTCGTGCCTCTTAAAATCCAGAAGTGTTGATCCATCAACAAATCTCCAAGGTTTAAAAGTGGCGAACTCTGCTCCGGCAGTTAACCACTTACTTTTTGCCGATGATAGCCTGTTGTTTGTGAAGGCAAGTACGGTGGGAGCGGAAGAGGTTTCGGAGGTGCTGGAGTGTTATTGCCAAGCTTCAGGCCAGCGAATAAATTTTGATAAATCCTCAGTGTTTTTCAGCAAAGGTTGCCCAGAGACTATTCGTGTGGAGATGAAGCAAAAGTTAAATGTTCCGAATGAGTCTTTGAACGAGAAGTACCTTGGCATGCCCTCTGATGTGGGGCGTTCGGTTTTTGGGGCTTTTAAGTACCTAAAAGATCGAGTATGGAAGCGTGTACAAGGATGGTTGGAGCTCATTCTCTCGGCAGGGGGAAAGGAAATTTTGATAAAATCAGTGGTGCAGGCAATTCCTATCTTTTCAATGGCCTGTTTTAAACTACCAAAAGGTCTATGTGAGCAGCTGAATGCGTTGATCCGAAATTTCTGGTGGGGAAGCCGGGATGGGCAGCGTAAGACCTGTTGGGTATCATGGGAGGATATGACGAGTCCAAAGTTTGCTGGAGGTTTGGGTTTTCGAGACTTTGAACTTTTTAACCTAGCTTTACTTGCTAAGCAAGCGTGGCGCCTCTTGCAGAACCCGGAGACCTTGAGTGCAAGGATTCTGAAGGCTGTATATTACCCGACCTCAGATATTTTGAATGCTAGCCTGGGTTCTCAGCCATCGAAGGTGTGGAGAGCAATTGTTGAAGGCCGGGATATTTTAAAGCAGGGACTAATCAAAAGGATTGGTACAGGCGAAACAACTCGGGTGTGGGAGGAAAATTGGCTACCTCGGAGAGACATGTTGAGACCTTTCACTCACCTGCAGTCAGAGACAGAAGAAGAACCACCGAAATTTGTTGCAGATTTCATCGATGCTACTTCAGCTACCTGGAACAAGGCAAAACTGAGGCAGTGGTTCCTTCCGATGGATATTGAAATAATTCAGGCAATACCGCTTACTACAAGGAGAATTCAAGACTTCTGGGCTTGGAATTTTGAGAAGACAGGGGTGTTCACGGTCCGATCGGCTTACCACATGATTGTGAACACGAAAAGACGTAGAGAGGCTTGGTTAGACAGCACTGCTTCGAACTCTAATACCGAAGAGGAAGAACGGGGTTGGACAGAGGTGTGGAAGGTGAGGGTCCCATCGAAAATTCGTGTGTTTCTTTGGCGACTGGCCCGACAATCCATCCCAACTGAGGACGTACGCCACCACCGAAACATGGCGGCGGATTCATCATGCGGTTTATGTGATGAACAGGACTCGTGGAGGCACTCTCTACTCGAGTGTGTCGCTTCGCGAGCTGTTTGGGCTTTGGCCCCTGAGGAGCTCACGGAGCATATGGAGAGAACGCAGGAGCCAAATGCGAAGCAATGGCTTTTTGCTATGATCTCCACTATTACTCACAAGGAGCTGATCCGGTGCTGCGTAACAATGTGGTCTATTTGGTTTGCGCGACGGAAGGTAATACACGAAGGGATCTTCCAAAGTCCACTTTCAACTCACTCGTTTGTGGAGAAGTTCCTTCGCGATCTTGATCTGGCTGGGGAGACGAAGGTGCGGACACCTTCACATAAAATGACAGCGACATCGGATGCCGCTGACAGGTGGTGTGCTCCGCCAGCGGGCTACGCCAAGATTCACGTCGATGCGGCGGTTAAAAAAGACCAGTCGGGGGGTGCGGTGGCAGCAGTGTGCAGGTCAGCGGATGGCGTGTACCTGGGAGCTTCGGCTGCGGTTTTTCATGGCATTAACGATCCAGGAATATTAGAGGCACTGGCCTGTCGTGAGGCTATTGCTCTCGGACAAGACCTTTCTTTAGATCGTATTGTGGTTTCTTCTGATTGCCTTGAAGTGATAACTAGCATGAAGAGTGCGAACCTTGGAAGATTCGGCACAATTCTGAAGGAGATCAAGGCTAGCGCGAATGGTTTCTCATCGATGTCCTTCATCCATGAGAAAAGAGAGTTTAATAGAGAAGCCCATAGTTTGGCTCGTAGTTCGTCTTCGCTTACCATAGGGCGTCATACATGGCTGATAGATACGCCAGATCTTATTTGTATCCCTAGTAGGCGTTGTAATCTTTCTGTGAACTCGGGGCTGCAAGTTTCAGACGCGCTCTTTTCCTCACCAGGGTACCGAAGGGGGCTGGGAGGTTTTTAATGAGGCGGCTTGCATGCTGTAATAAAGTGTGTTAATTCTCAAAAAAAAAAGAAAAACAATAATAGGTGAGTTTTTTCTTCTTTGATAAACCAACAACTAGGTTGTGTCATTGCGTATTTGTGTGGATAGTATTTAGTAGCACGACATTGGTCATCTTATTTCATAGACGATCTATAAATATTAGTGTTTGCATGATGTTTATCAAAATATGTCCCTCGTTGCGCGTAAAAAAAAGTGTATCCCTTATATGGATCTTTATAGAGCAAAGTGAAGCATATTACATTGCGGTGTGCCCAGGCTTCAATAAATTTCTAGATGGCCATGGCAGTTAAGCAGTCAGTCCCTCGGCCGCGCCAGCCAGAGCGAGCTCAGCGCCCGGAGCCGCGAGAAGTAGTCGCTAATGACCAGCAGCGCGCGCGCCGCCTGCCTTGTCGTCAGGATCCGGTGCAGCTGCTGCAGCGTCTGCTGCCTCAGGAGGTCGCCCTGCCGGAGGAAGTTCTCCAGCGTGCCGAGCTTCCCCATGGCGACGGCCATCTGGCCCATGTAGTTGGTCACGTGGTCTGCTCCGGGGACCCCCGCGGCGGCGGCGGCGGCTAGGGTCTCGGCCAGCGCCTGCTGCAGCGCCTCCATCCCCTGCGACAGCGCGTCCTCCGCCTGCTGCGACGACTGCTGCAGGCTGCAGATGCCCATCAGCTGCTGGTCAGCCAGCGGCTCAAGCTGGCTCGCAAGAACCTGAACATATACGGCACAAGTGTCGTCGTCAGGACAATGGCTAGTTCTAACTCAACGAGCTTGAAGCTCCATAATTCTGTTGACCGGACGAAAACGTCACCTTGAGTATCTCCGACGACCGGAACCCTCCGAGCCACATGAAGAAGCGCTCCGCGGGGCTCATCCACATGCCAGACAGGACGTGGAACACGTCGGACTTGGTCGCGAAGCTCTTCATCCTGAACAGCTCGTCGTAGTGCAGCATCACGGACTCGACGAGGATGCGCAGCTCGTCGTCGCTCATGTTTGCAACCACGGCCACTCTGAGGTTGTTGATGTGGCGCTGGTGGTCGTCGAGCCATCGCGCGTACTCCAGATCGAACGCCAAGGCGCCTATGATACACAAAGCACATATGCACTTTTTCAGCTGCAACTAAACTACTGGTCCGTGCGACATTGCTTGCCAACAAATTTGAACATCACATTCTAGATACTACATTGAAATCGACAATCTAATGTTGGACTGAAGTTTGGAACAGGCAGTCTCAAACCACAAGTGAAGTGCCTATGCAGAGCCCGTGCGGCATCAACATTTTCGAAGTAGTTGTGGAAATGGGTAGATGTCATGGTGAAATAAAAATCACAGCACCGGAAAAAGTGTTACCTCCACTCGAGTGATCACCGGCTCCTCCACCCGCGATGAACATTCCCTGCAAACATACCGATGCATGATCGTCAGCCATTCGATCCATAATTCTGCTCCACAGAACCGGTGTTTGAAATGCATACTGAATTTTGAAGGGTTTACCTGCTTCCTTGCCCTCTGAAGCTCTTGCTCCAGGTGCGCCAGCTTGGATCGGCTGCTCTCCAGCTGCTGAAGGTAAGCCTGCAAATAGTAAAGGAAAACAAAATGCTTAAAATCTGTCATGGTCCTTTCCTGAATATAAAACCACGAAAAGTGATCGCAGCAAACCGAGCACAATGTTAACCAGCCAATTTTATGAGGTTTATGTTACAAATACACATTGAATGGAATCAAACCAATAAAACAGTATTCTCGCGAGAAAATGGAAATTGTATTAATTAAACAGTACAAATAAGGAAATTGTATTTATTTGTCACAGATATCAAATAGTACAAATCAAACAATCTCATCACAGCTTTCACTAAAATAGGGAAAAAATGTTATGATGGTTCCACCAAATTTAAAAATTATAATGTAGCTAGAGCCCTGGGGGTCCCCACATTGATCATGTTAAAATATAAAACCTAACCCTTTCCATCAATTCGGACTTTTGAGATAATTGGCTAGTGCATGAATTTAATATGGTATCAGAGCTAGGAGGTCTCAAGTTCAAGCGCAACTAATGCACTATTTAATCTACTCCAAATAGTTGCAGCCCCCGATTACACACGTCTAGTGTCTTCCCGTTTGTCCAGCCTAGACGTGAGGGGGAGTGTTAAAATATAAAACCTAGCCCTTTCCATCAGTTCGGACTTATGCGATAATTGGCTAGTGCATCAATTTAATACGGGATAATTGGCTAGTGTCTTCCCGTTTGTCCAGTCTAGACGTGAGGGGGAGTGGTAAAATATAAAACCTATCCCTTTCCATCAGTTCGGACTTATGGGATAATTGGCTAATGCATCAATTTAATATGGGATAATTGGCTAGTGCATCAATTTAATAGATCATACTACTGACTCCGTCTCGGTTTATAAGTCCTCTACATATCTCTAGGTTATAAATTTGAGCAATATAATATGGATATATATTCTAAATAATATATCATTAGAAAATTTAGACTTTATATTTTCTAATGGTATATTTTTTATATTCTAAAATTTATATTATATTAGTTAAATTTACGACCTAGAGATATGTACATGACTTATAAACCGGGACGGAGGGAGTACTCGGCGAATATAATTGCCGAACCACACTGACATACTAAGTGAACAGCGGCCTGACGAAGTAATCACAACTTCACAGATAAACAATGCTTATGAACCATAGGCCAGATGGCTTCAATGGCACAGATGCCCTCATGCCCCGCGGCACTATCCTTGACAAGGCAAAAACTATGCAGATGAACAAGCATGTGCCATCTATTTGGTTGCAATGACGCAGGTCTATTATCAATGCTAAAAGATTGTAGTGGGAACCAAATCCAAGGTTTGCTCCTACCCATTTTGGACCCAAAATGAAACAGAGAAATGCAGAATGATCACCTTCTTCTTGATCCGGCTCTTCCGAGCCGCCTCACGGTTCTGCGCAAGCCTCCGTGCCATCTGCAATCACAGCAAGACGTTAGTCGAACTTGTCAATGATCATAGATACATATGTGCGAAATGCAGCCACATTTGCAAAATTTGCTACAACCTACTGTACAATACAAGATCACATTTCATCCCGTTTGCAGTTCAGTTCATATTAGTGATACCTTTTGGTCCCCTGTTTTCTCAGAGGAATCCACACACCCCGCCCTTTGCTGCCCGTCGCCGCTCATGCCGCCGCCGTCACATCCCTGATAACACAACGACAGCACTACAGATGAGTATATGGCACATTATTAACCAAGACGGTGAAGGCAGGGACTGGCCGAAGAGAGCACCATGGAGGCGTGGCGTCTGTCGCCGCTGTCGTCGAGGTCTGTGGAGGTCTCGGCGGTGAGCGGGCTGGTGACGACGATGCCGGAGACGGAGTCGCCCCAGTTCTCCGGCTGCTGCATCGACCCCCTTGGCAGGCAGAATCGACCGGGCTCCGCCATCCCCGGCGCCGCCGACGTCATGACGAACGTCGCCGCTACGCCACGCTGCTGCTGCGCGCTGGCGAGCCGCTGCGGCGCGAAGGTGGCGACGGTGATGTTGCTGGAGGACTTGGAGCTGGGGTTGGCGCCTTCAGAAGACGAGCCAAACGAAGCAAAACGCATGAGAGTGACGCACGCAAAGATCCAAGGGGGAGCAAAGAGTAAATAGTTCTTGGGATGCTAGAGCCAGCCAGCAAGTGGCGTCACGTACTGCGAGGGTGGTGGAGGAGCTCGGGAGGGAACTGCTGCGCGGCGCCATCTCCGATGTAGTGGAATCCACCGCCACCACGCTCCTCCGCCCTGCTTACGGAGGCGACAATGGTTAGCGAGCTAGACGAGCCGGGACAGAGGAGAAGACAGAGCAGCTCGCAGCACAAGAGAGCAAAGGGACAAGCCGCAAGGCTCTGTTGCCTTGCCACCGGGAATAGTATAACCACGCTAGCAGACACCAGCAATCGCTTTCTCCGCGACTGTAGTGGTGGTGTACTCTACTCAGGTGCGTGTGTGTGTTACCTGAAGACGTGGAAAGGCCCAGGGTGACGATGCATAGTATCGAGGTAGGATGCAGAGCAGCCGCCGACGACGACGATGAGCACCGTATCGATCCCCTCGCTCACCGGCGGTGGTGACGAACGGCGAGGCGAGGCGGAGGCTTGCTTTGAACCAAAACAGCAGCGCGTTGCCGGTTGGTTATAATGGCAGGACGAGGAAGGGCGTGCAAGGATTCAAGGAAGGAAGAAGATAGGACCCGATTCAGGACAAGAGAAGTGAAAAGATGTGATGATTTCCCAGGAGGAGGGCGTGTCACAGGGATTCATCCATCCATCTATCCATCAAAGATCAGGCGTCAATCAATCAGTCATGGCGAGATGACTTGGCAGCCATGGTGTAAGCTTTTTGTATTGGAGCGTGTTTGCGTGTGCGCAGGGTGCCCCCCGATCGAGCAGATGCCTAGATAGATTGACAGGGCAGTGATGAGTGCAGAGAGAGTGTGGCGTGGGCCGGGAAGAGACCGGTAATAAAAGGCTGTGACCATCTTTAACTGAGGGTTCTGTGATGGAGTACTGGGTAGCTAGAAGGAGTAGCCATTGTTAGTTTCGTCCTAGGTCGAGAAATACTGTTCGAGTAACTTCAGTTCTCCGTTGACTACCACTACGTCAGCAACACAATTATATGCTCACCTAGCCAAACTTGATACAGTATAACTTGAAGTGTACATGAAAGTGAGCTCCATTAGAAAACCAAGAGGCAGGAATAAGAAACCCTAGTCGCCCGCGCGTCGCTCCCGCGAGCGACCAGGAGCCTCCCCGCACCGCCATCTTCCCAAGCCTCTCCCCTCCTCCTCCCCCTCCTCGCCACCGCCGGTGCGCGCCGTCGGGGCAAAGCCCAAACGTAGGCGGCGGCGGGGTCCTCTTCTCCCGTTCGTGCGGCCGACTTCCTGGCGCGGGCCAGGAAGTCGCCGGAGGCACCGTCCTTTGAAGGGCGCGGTGGCGCGGGCGTCTTTGACGGCAGCGGGAGGGCCTCGCGGTGGTGCCCGTGTTCGTGGCGGTGTTCGCGACATGGGTGGCGGGGCGGGCGGGGCGGCGACCACGCGGGGTGGTGCACCGCTGTTGTCTTTGGCCGGTGGCAGCGGATGGTGCGCGGCTGCGGCTGGGACCGCGACCCTTCGGGCAACCCTTCAGGCGTCCTCCTCCCGCAGCTTCTTCATTGGTCCAGTTGACGAGCTCCTTTCTGGCGGTTGGTGCGCGGCTGCGGTTGGGACCGCGACCCTTCGGGCGGCCTCCCCCCTCGGTCTGCGGCCAGCGGCATGCTCACGGTGGCGTGGTGGTGGCGTGGTGGAAACTCTGCGGCGGCGGCCTACGAGCTGCAGCATGGCGCTGGGATCTGCAAGGAGCCGATCGGGGCCTGGCGGGCCTGGCCGGGCCAGGTGGGCCTAGGATGATCCAACTACCATGTCCGGTCGGCAACCGCCGGAAGGCGGTGGAGGGAGGTCCCTCCAGTGGGCTGCTGCGCGCTAGGTTTCCCTCTCGGATCCGTCGTTCCTGCAATGTGTTTTGTCCTCGTGCCATAGGATGGAGTGCACGGATGCTGGGGCGGCGGCCCTGGGTGGCGGGTCACATGGGTTGCTCACCGGCGAGCACCATGGTGACGGTGGTGGCTTCATCGTTTGGTTGTGTGGACAACAAGGGGTGCAGCGGTGGGTGGCTCGGGCGCATTTCCGACGGTGCCTAGATCTGGAGGTGTTCTTGTCGCTTGCGTCCTACGACCCTCTTTGTGCCATGGGGGAGTGAACGAGCGAAAGCTCTGTGCATAGACACCAACGACGGCGACGTCCGTGGGTGTCACTCTCCTCTTGAGGACGTCGTCTTGGTGATTTTCCTCGTGTCAGGGTTTCGGGTGAAAACCCAAGTCCTTTGGACTCGGCAGCGGCGACGTTCTGTGCCGTTACCCTCTTGGGGGCGCTGTCGTGGAGCTTAGGGGAGCTAGAGCGTAGCGTGGAGCTGGTGTGCTTGTCCGGCTACGTAGTCGTGGTTCGTTGTGGCTTCTGTAGCTCGGTTTTTTTAGGATCTTCTTTGTAACAGGGCTGCCTCACTACTTTGTATCGTTCGGCCGATGTGGCTTTATTTATAAAGCGGGGCTACGGCCTATTTTCGTGAAGTATACATGATAGTTTTATAAAAATTCGTACTAGTGTAAAACAGATGACTAGTACAATTCATACTGGTGTCAAAATCAGCAACGCACTAGAAAGGTCCGTAGATGGGCCAGACCAATAGAGTCTAAGGGCATCTCCAGTCGTCCCCCCAGCGCCCCACTGGACGCTAAAAAGCGGCACTGTTTTTCTACCGGCCGCCCCCCCAGAAACCCAAATAGCGCCGTTTCGGCGGAAATTAGCGTCGGCACCCCCAAGCGGAACCCAGTGGGCTGGGTTCCGCCTGGGGGGCTGGCGGAAGGAAAAAGCATGTGTGGGCAAGCGCTGTCGGCGAGACAACGCTTTTCCCCACCCCTGCTCGCCTTTTCCTCTGCCCGTCTCGACGTCGCCACGCCGTCGCCGCCACCACCCCTCCTTGCGCCGCCGCACACAAGCAGCTAGGAAACCGACCGTCTAGCCCCGCCACGCCGCCGGCGCCGCCCACTCCCCTCCGCCGCGATCTAGCCTCCGGGGAGATTCTCGGGGCGAAACGCGTCCACCCCGCCTGCAAGGTGTTCGGCGTTCCGCCCGACCCATCCATGGACTCCGACGCCGAGGAGATGCTCGCCGAGCTCTTCAACGAGGAAGATTAGGCCGCCATCGACGATGAAGAACACCTGCTGATCTTGACCTCCCCCGCCGGCTTGCTCGCCCACGACGCGGGGCCGCGGCGTGTTGGATCGATGCGCGGTCGCCGCAAGAGCAAGCCGAGGCAGAGGTACGAGGGGTATTGCATCATCTACTACGACTACTTCGCCGATGATCCCACCCAGGACGAGAAGGTGTTCCGTCGCCGTTTCAGGATGAACCGCAAGCTCTTCATCAAGATCATGCAAGCCATCTGGAAGTTCGACACCTACTTCAAATTGAAGAAAGACTGCGCCGGCACGGTAGGCTTTAACTCTATTCAGAAGTGCACGATGGCCATGAGGATGCTTGCATACGGTGCTCCCGCAGATGCACAGGATGACTATCTGCGCATGAGCGAGTCCACGGCCATTGAGTGCTTGAACAAGTTCTGCCGGGCAGTGGTTGCAGTCTTTGGCCCAACGTACTTGCGATCACGCAATGCGCAAGACACTGCTCGCCTCCTCGCAGAGAATGAAGCAAGAGGCTTTCCTGGGATGCTTGGTAGTATCGACTACATGTATTAGGCATGAAAGAACTGTCCATTTTATTAGCAGGGGATGTATAAGGGAAAGGAAGGAGAGTGCTCAGTGATTCTCGAGGCCGTGGCTTCATATGATCTATGAATTTGGCATTCATTCTTTGGTATGCCAGGAACTCACAACGACATCAATGTCTTGCAGTGCTCGGATGTCTTTGCCGAGCTTGTCAGAGGCCATGCACCCCCTGTGAACTATGAGGTCAATGGGCACCCAAAGGGCTACTATCTTGCAGATGACATCTACCCAAAGTGGGCAACATTTGTGAAGAGCATCTCCAACTCTGTGCCAGGAAACGCAAAAGCTTGGTTTTCCAAGTGCCAGGAGGCTTGCAGGAAGGATGTTGAGCGGGCATTTGGCGCGCTGCAATCTCGATTCGCCGTTGTCCGGTACCCAGCTATGACTTGGTCGAAGTCCCACATGTGGGAGGTGATGCAGTGTTGTGTGATCTTGTACAACATGATCATTGAGAGTGAGCGGGATGACCCGGTGCCTGACAGTGAGGCAAGGGCACCATACTACCGTCAGGGTCCTCTTGCAGAAGTTGATCACCAGGTGCCGACATCATGGGAAGACTTCCTCACCACGCGCCAAGAGATTCGAGACGCTGCAACACATCAAACTCTACAGAATGATCTGGTGCAGCACTTGTGAGCGCGCAAGGGCAATGCCAATGCCGATAATGGCAACGCCAATGCCTAATATGATTTGTTTTATTTGTTTGCATTGTTGAACTATTTATTTGTGTGTGAATTTTTATGTTAAACTATTTCTATGTGTGAATTTGTATTGAAAAAGGGCCGGCCTTTGTTTTTGCCGAAATATGGCCGAATCGCCGGCTGGGGGCGGCCTGGGTTCACGGCTGGAAAACGCGCCCCCCAGGTTCCTCATTCGCGCCATTAAAAAGCGGCCTTTTGGGCCCTGGAGGCGAAACGACTGGAGATGCCCTAAGAAGGGCAAGGTCTGTTAGGTTTAGCCATAACCGCGACCTCTTTCCCCAGATTCCATCCCTGCCGGAATAATCGATTCTAGGGACTCTTCGAACCTTCTTAACTAAATCTGAGTTTTTTTCTTGATTTCATTCTACTCCCTCCCAATGAGTACTAAAAGTGGATCCCCGCTTGGAAATACATTTCGAGCGAGAGGAGCATTTGCTCCGACTATTCAAAATGTCAAAAAAAAGAAAAAGAAACCGGGTGAACGTCCCAACATCTTATACCCACAAACAAAATTTGATGAATGTGTCAAAATGAAAAAAAGAAAGCTCAGGTGATATGTCATTTCGCAACACTAAAAAAATTTCTTTTTACAAAAGCTACAAAAAATTGGTTCGGATGTATGTCCTAATTATTTTGTGAGAATTTGTTACCATTTTAAAGTGTTTTTGCATTATTTTTAGTGATTGGATTATCTCATCCTGTAAGGCTTAATTATGAAATTTAACACGACATATGTATTGTCACTCACTTATTCTATACGAAAAGATCCCACTAGACAGTCCCTTGAGTCGTCACCTCTTGACAACTCGCATGAGCTAACCCTAGAACGTCCTTCCCCACCTCTAGAGGCTGCTACGCATCGAAGCCTCCTATCTCCCGGTGAAGAGGGCAGCTCGCAGTGGAGTATGGGGGCGATGAGGCTTCAACGAGGCTGGTGGTCCAAATCTAGAAGAAAAAAGTCATTTTTTGATGGTACATATGGTTTTTCGAGGTGCTACAGACCCATGTAGGGCCTCTTCGGATTGTAGGAACTTTAAAGGTATTTCATAGGATTCCAATTCTCAGGAATATTTTCCTATGGATTGCCTTCGGTTTTAAAGAATGACATTATCAAAATCCTATGTATTGGATTGCTATGCCTCAATTCCATAGAAATTTTAACATCCACTCCAATCTCTTTTTTAGACTCAAGTGCCTAGGATCGAGGCACTTTTTCTTATGTTTTTTCCTATGTTTTATCCAAACGACAATTCCTGCAGTTTTCCTGTGTTTTGCAATCCTCTGTTTTGCACTTATCAACATGTAAAATTCCTATGTTTTTCACATTCCTGTGTTATTCAACCCTGCGATACAAAGAGTCACGTATGTATTTTTCTATTAACGCACCGATACAGTGTGACGATTCATCTTGGTTTCATCACCATAATTTGATCAATGTTGCAATTGTTTTTCGAGAGGCCGTATGTTTTCAAGGGAAACTACATAGATGAGTTGACTTTGTTTTTTAGTATTTGCTGCACGGGATGTTGATTTGTTATGATTAGTGGAGACTTGCCACATGCACATACTTTCTTTTGGCTACAAACTTGCATAGCTTTTGCTGCATTCTGGTTTTCAGAAAATTGCCATTTTTTCAGATTTAACTCACACCTGAAGAAAATGTTCCAACTATATTATACAATAGCACGATTTGTTTCTACTGGGTACTCCCACAGACGCTTTTAATAGAGATATTGGACGCGTTGGCATAAAACGTGCCCAAAGGTGGCTCTGATAACGTCGGATGGGCCAAATACCGCGTCCGACAACCCCGCTACGGCCCCGGTTTATAAGGAAAAAAACACTTCTCCGCCACACTTGTCACATGGTTCTTGTCTTAGGTGTGGTTATATGGTGGTGGTGTTTGTAGAATGGTTTTCGTCCGGTTTATTCCGTTAATAAGCCATTCACCTTATTCTTAATTAACATTAAGGCAAAGTTTTTATCTTTTATTTTTTCTAAAACAAACATTTAAAAAAAAATAAACCGTCCGTCTTTGGCTCCCACCAGTGGAGCGCCACAGATCGAAGCAGAGTTCCTCCGAGATTAATTAACGAAAGTTCCTGTGTTTATTTTCTATGCACCATCCAAAGTTTCAAACACATTGTTTATAAAATTCATGTGTTTTAGATCCTATAAAAATAGACTATAATGATACATCTGTTTTTTTTTCTATTTCTATGTTTTAAAAATCCTACAATCCAAAAGAGAGGTCATACTTTTCGGCCTCTCCTGTTGTGGGTTCTTGGCCGATAACCAGGTGAAGTACTAGCCTCCACCAGTCGCCGGCCTGGTTGTCCGCTCCGGTGGTACTAGTACTAGGATAAAGAGAGAAAAGATTTGGCAATCCGGGTAGGTCGTGAACGGGCAGAGAGCCTAGACGCCTAGACCAAGTTACGGGAAATGTGTGGTGCAAACTGGCACTCGTGCGATTCTGCAGACCACGCTGCGTGCGATGCGATGATAGCCCAGCCATGGACGGAGGCGGAGCTCGCGCTCGAGCGCAGGCGCAGACTGGCACGGCATTTGCTTCGCGGCCTTTTTCTACGTGAAGCGATGGCGTGTTCAGAGGCGGCAATAAGTGCGGCGGTGACGACCGGGAGAGAGAAAACTAAAAGGGCATGTAGCCATGTACTAGGTGCAGCGGCAATGGTGCTTGGCCGGAGCCTGGAGCGGTGGAGCCCTACACAGAGAGTACGTCCGGGCGCACGCTACTTGCTCCGCCGCGCGCGCCTGGCCGGCCGGACTCTCCGGTGCGACGGCCGCTTGTGCTGCACCTCCTGCACACAGGTCAGGTGTTGCGTGTTAACTGTTTATGGCACTTGCCGCGAGAAATGCAGAAGGGCGCGGCAGGCTGCACTGCCACTGCCATGCCATGCATGCGTGCACTCGATGCCTGCAGGCCGTGGCCCGCCCGTCTGCCTGCGTGCTTCAGTTGCATGCACCAGCGTCAACAGGTCGAACGATGCGCGTCAGCGCGTGATTTACAGGGTGTTATTTCGAGTGTAATGTTTTTGGAACCCGAACTACGTGGAGGAGCTCGTTTAAACAAAAGCCAACATCGGCATTTGTTATTTCCAAAAATCACGAAACAAATCAAAGTCTGGGTAAACCCTTTGATTTAGGCTTAGAAAGCTAGTTTTTGCTCTAATGTTGATGAATATTAGGCATGCCAGCCGGCCGGAAGCCCGGGCAAGCGTCCGGGCTGCCGGGACGCTAGGTCCGCCACCGTCTGGGTGGTATGGTAAACAATACACCGTTTTCAAAATTGATTTTTTACTTGATTAATTCTTTTCTTTTACAACATGAGGCGGGAACAAACAGCACTCGAAAAGTCAAAAATGCTGAAGACGTTGAACACATCCAGAGTGACAGGTATCACCGCTCGGTCCGGTCCACTCTCTATCGACAAAGGGGTCCCTATGCCTATTCGACAAAAGACACTAGTGTCAGTGGGCCACTGGGCCAGAGGTCAACCTAAACTTGAGCCCACACACCTACTGAAAACAGAGATACAAGTTTGCACAAACTACGTACCCCTGTTCCTCTCTCATCATCCCTTTTTTTGAAACTAGCAAGGTGGCCCTTGCAAATGCGAGGGCGTTATCTAAGCGTATTATATATGTTTAGTAATTTGCGAGGGCATTATCTAACGTATTATATATGTTTATTTATGAAATAAGATTTTGATAGATACTGGAAAGAAGAAAAATTAAATCATAACATTTTATAAGGGTCATAAATAATATGGTATATAAATATCAGATGTGTGGAATCTTTTAAGCATTGAATAGTTAGCAATTCTTTCATTTCCAAAAAGTACCATGTCACATGTTTTAGAAATTCATTTACTTTATTTAGCAAGCTTCCGATCAATAAAAAGTGTCATAATTTTTTAACTAACCTCAGTTAAAAATGCGACACATATTTTGGATCGAAATGAGTATATTTGTTTTACTCTCTCCATCTATCACTCGTTCATCATTATAGTCTCTCGCTGACGTGTAGTTTTGTGTCATGTGACAATGGGTACATATATAGAGTATGTTCTCACATATTTCATCTTTAACTATGTTGTTAGATAGACATTTATAAATGTTGTTAGATAGACATTCAAAAAATATTGCTTTCTCTTGTTTGGTTAGAGCATAGCTGGCAGGACCTTCATAGTGTTCTGAAAGCAGGCCGTCTCGTTCTTTCAAACGTTTCTGGTCCTCCCATGCTGCCTCTGTGTTTTTTTTCTTCCCATACACGCCCAAGTGGCCTAGCAGGTTCACGCAAATATTCTTCGTCACGTGCATCACGTCGATTGCAGATCGGACCTCTAGGACTTTCCAATATGGTACCTCCCAAAATATAGATTTCTTATTCCACATGGGTGCGTGCCCGTTAGCGTCATACGGAGCCTGTAGTCCTCCAGGACCCTTTTCAAAGATTAATTTTAAATCCTTGACCATATTAAATATTTGTTCACCAGTACGGACCATAGGCCTCCTACGGTGATCTGCCTCACCTTTAAAATGCTTGCCTTTCTTCCGTACGTTATGTCTGACCTGAAGAAATCGACGATGCACCAGGTACACACACTTCTTACATTTATCCAAGTATATACATTCAGTATCATGCAAACAGTGTGTGCATGCATGGCATCACTTAGTTGTCTGTCCTGAGATGTTACTAAGAGCAGGCCAATCATTGATCCTTACGAAAAGCAACCCTCGAATGTCAAAATCCTCCTGTTTGTGCTCATCCCACACACGTACACCTTCTTCCCGCCACAACTCTAAAAGTTCGTCAACTAATGGCCTGAGCTACACATCAAGCTCGCTGCCAGGTTGCTTCGGTCCTTGGATGAGCACTGGCATCATAATGATCTTTTGCTTCATGCACAACCAAGGCGAAAGGTTGTAAATACATAGAGTCACAGGTCAAGATCTGCGGGTGACGGAAGGGGATCGGGAGGCGCAGGTAGGAGGAGACAAAGAAGAAACACACCTCGTTGAGCACGGTAGTCACTCGCGCAGAACCCCATCGGACAGACGCATGCTCGTGCGGGAGACATTCAACAACAGCCCACAAAGAAAGAAATCCTACGGACCCCGACTGGTGGGCCCACGTGCGTTCCATGTGCCACTGAAATGCGGGTCCAGGGCGTGGATGCAGGAAAAGCGAGAGATCCTAGCTCGCTTAGGGTGTTTGGTTAAGCTTTTTTCTTGCCTTTTGCTTTTGGAAATTATAAGTCATAAAAGCAAGTAAATAGGTGACTTTGACTTTGGCTTTTGACATATGTTACACTATGGTATAAATCGAAAGGCAAAAGTCAAAAGCACCTATTTAGGTGCTTTTATGACTGATAAGCCAAAAGTAAAAGTCAAGAAAAAAGTCTAACCAAACACGAATTATCAGGGGATGACTCGTTAGTAGGGAATTAGTAGGGCAGTGCCATGCTTGTCCAATCATCCGTAGCTGGACCTTTGCCTCACTCTCCATCGATCGTCCGGCGCTACGGTTTACAAGGAGTAGCAGAGGAAGACCATACTAGGCCAGCTAGCTAGTCGTCTCGAGTTTAACGTCTCCTACGCAGCTAGCCCGTTTCAGGCTATCCCCGTTCTCAGGAAGCTTGTGGTGGTGATAAAGCTGTTGCTTCCTCGTTGGAGACATCAGTTGGCACTATGCATATGTAGACACTAATAAAACCAACGGGGGTTTTGTGGCATCTAGATTCAGTGTTGCATCTCAGAAGAAACAACAATAGAACAATCAAGGACTACTAAACTAAAAAAAAATCAACCAGAGGCCAACCCGACAGAATTTGACTCTCAGAGGCGTAAATAAAAACAAATATACCCTTCATATCTATTGAGGCGCTAGCTTGTATGCTTGTGTTGCGAGAAGGGTTCTTACATAACATAAACATAACTGATGGGACCCAATCTCACTTAACATAGTTGTAGAATCATTGTATCAACTTTTTCGTAGTTGCATAACTATACTGACACTCCTTAGTTCGTTAAATATTTTAGAACTATACTACTCCACAGCTGAACGTCCGCCGCTTCCTACACTCGCCACTTGCCCTCGACGCGGCAGAAAAGGTCCGAGACATACGCTCCCTACTCGTTGTTTCACCCCGGTAGATGACAGGTTTGCAAGTTTGTGGAGGTCACCGATGTTGTGAGCGTTTCACAGCCGTGCTGCATGTGTTGGTCACCGGTGCTGTAAGCGTTTGGCGACGGTGTTACATACGTTGGTCGTCGGCGCATCAAAAAATGGCGGTGTTGATGATGGCCGCATGTGCTACGAATGATGGTTGGTACTGCAACCACAAATGTCAACCGCGCCACGAGCGGTGCTTGCCGGTTCCTATATGCAATGGTCGCCGGTGGTAGAAAGGGAAGAAGCGAAGAAGGCGATGGGGCTACAAGATGGTGCTGCGAGCGATGATATCGATTGTTAGATATGTTGTATCAGGTAGTTTCTTATCTAATCCAAACTGGAATGGTTAATAACTTTAGATATATAAATTATCTACTCCCTCCGTATCAAAATGTAAAATGTTGTGGCCACTTTTGATCATTATGTATCTAGACACGTTTAAATACAAGGTTCATTTAAACCTTGCACTAAAACATGTCTAAATGCATAATGATCAAAAGTGTCCATAACATTTTACATTTTGATACGGAGGGAGTAAAAGTCTAATGTATAAACAACCTACGTCACGTTAGTCATTGTGTTGTGCAGTTTCCCCGTTTCCCCAAATCAGCTTATCACTAGATTTTACACGAGTGAACGAGGGTCCTCCCGTGGGGACTACAACTCGGGTGGAGCTACGCCGACACCGAGAGATTCTCCATACGCGCTGTATGAGAAAGAAGAGGTGCAGGGAATTATTTCCCTTCTGATGCAGCGCATGTCATTTCCACATTTAAGGGGCGAATGAAAAGAAGATCCAACAATAGAGAGCATCCCTATCCGACACCTTGCGGGCAGCTGATTTGGAGTTTGTATAGTACGACCGATCAATAACATCTCACCAACTTAAGAGTAAGGATAATACTAGTAGAGTTAGCTGCTGGCTATATGCCAAGACCATGTCTATTTCAATAATAACTAGATTACCTTATCTATTCAACGCCCTTCGATTGTGCTTGGTCCCGGTGGTGCACCGCCCTTCGGCTACGCCGGTGGCACACCGGTGTCGTTGCACGGACTAGGCAATCCGACGCCTTTCATCTGTGCTAGTTATGTCCTTTGGGCTGCTTGCCTTCGGTGCTGAGGTTCTCACCAGAGATCCTCTTTTGGTGGCTAGCTCGAGTTCTCGATGTGTCGGCCTCACAGGGGTTTTGGTTGGCTTCATTGCTAACCTCCCTCTCTCTTAGTGTTTTATCTTGTTTGTAGTTGTTCTTTTGGTAACTTATTGGTATTCTCATCCCTTGTATCCCGTGTAATCTCTCTCATATGTTGCAGGAACATGACTTGCCAGGCTACTTTTCAGTGGAATGAAACAAGTGGTTGCGATCGCCCCCCGTCAATCATATCGAATGGAGGAAGAGCTCACGAAAGGGCTTGTTGGGCCCAGCATAAAATATAAGAGGCCATATATGAAGTCAACGCCATCCAAGCATGAGAGGAACACCTATAGGCGTTTGTGATTCAATTCCCCGTCACCGCACGAAGTAGTGATTTCATGGTTCATGGGATTCTTCACAAAGCGGCCCAATAAAAACTAATGTGTTTCTCTTTTTTGGGTTTTAAAAATCTGTTTTTTAGTGTGAACATTTTTTAAAACCTCAACATTTTAAGTCGAACAATTTTCAAATCTAATAATTTTTAATGTCTAAAGTTTTTAAAATTTAAACAAATTTCAGATTTGAATAATTTTTAAAATAGAACAAGTATTTAATCCAAAAAAAATTAAAATTTTAAACCTTTACACAATCTGAATAATTTTCTAAAAAAAAATGGAAAAGAGAGAAAAAAAACAAAGAAGAAGAAGAAAAGGACAGACAAATAAAATACACAAATGGGCCAGCCCTCTAGGTGGCTCCTTTGGGCGGCCCAACGCCCCTCGCCACTAATGGGCGGTTTATGGGATTTACCGAGCACGAGGCCAGAAGAAACGGACCACTATCAGCCCATGCCCAATCATTTCATTTTCCGCCGCGGCTGGCGGCTGGCCGTGCGGCGGTGGTCGTCTCCGCCGGAACCGACGCTGGATCGTGAACAACCTGATCAAGCGCCGCCGTTCCTCTCCCGCTCCGCGCCCAGCCGCCCCGCTTCAACACGCTCGACCTCCTCGGCTCACCGCCGGAACGCCCCCGAGCTGGAGCTGCTCCGGTGGGTCCCCTCCCTCGCCGTCTCCTCCGTCGAGGCCGCTGCCTCCGCGAGCGACTCTCTCCCGTGGCCGTGGTTCACCTGATCGCTTCCGTCCTCTTCGGTCCAATCGCACGACAAGATGGAGGACTTCAACTGCACGCCTTACATTTCGCCCTACTCGGAGGACCAACTGGGCAGTATCCGGATGCGGATGCCAAGAAGCGGTCAAATTGGTACTACAAGATCTACACGGTGGTGCCCCGAGGGGTCCAAGCTCAGGGTGAAGGATCCGGTGGTGGCGGCGAAGTATAGACTCCGGTAGCTGATGCAGGAGGGGCTGCACGAGTATAACCAGAGGCGACGTGCTGCAAATTTGGAGAATAAGAGGAGGAGAGGTGATGTTGATGTAAAGAAGCAGGAAGAGGAGACGGAGGATGAGGCAGCCCAATTAGATAGTGCAGCGAAGAGGGAGGACAAGAGGAGGTTTTACAAGGTTTTGTTTGGTGATGACAACCAGTGATCGGCTTATGTAAGCATGGGGTTCCTCATATCCATTGTTGCAATGTTTGTTCAGTCTCACCATGAACTGAAGCAGATAATTATGGATACAGTAACAGTGTCATTGCTATGAGTACGAAGGAATGCCGCATCTTTCTGCAGGTGATAATAATTCGGGTGGGTGCTGCTGCTGGTCATAGAGAATCCGATTCCTGACCTGCTAGTGTTTCTTCTGAGGACGTGGGATTGAAGAGCTACAAGAATGCCACCAGCTGGTTGTTTTTATCTTTGGGCGGATTGTACCAATTATATATGGATAATTCTAAGTGAACAATTGATGGGACTCTGCTGTGAGAAGGATTTCTGTGAAGGAAGAAAAACTTATTGTGACGTGAATGAATGAGGTCTGTGATAAAGATGGGAAGATGTATATGATAACGTGACGTGAGAGTGAACCAACAACAACGCAGACTCATAAGCAGAAAATGTTGCTTATGGAGATGTGCAATTGAATGACTGCCAGTGAGCACTGTGATATCGTTTGATCTTCGAGCATAATACTGTACACTTCTTGTGGATTGTGTCTCAGCCCAGCAAATGGAATTTTCATGCACATGGTTTAATATTCGAGGTACAACCCCCCTATTAATCTTTCCTCCTGTATTTGTGTACGTTTCATACGACAATGTTTTTTTTAAGTTTAACTCTCTCATGTATTCATTGGGTACCAGTTATGACTTGTGAGCTTCTATAGATATAAATACTTCTTATAAAGCCGTTCTTGTTTTATGGCCATTTTATATATCATTAAAATTATACATAGATGATTCCTCGTCTTAAGCAAATACTTATTTGCATATGGCAGTTTGCCACTGAGTAGAGGACTAGTAAGGCATTGCAGGACTGAGCGGTAAATTTCTATGGCACATATAAGTACATAACGGGATGCAAATATAATTTACAGCCTTCTCACTGGGTAGCAAATTATAAAACATATGTTGACTGATGTGGGACATATATAAAAGTACCGAAAACCAAACTACACGAATTTATGAAGAGGGTTTAACAACGTCGGACCATATGTGGCTCAGCGATGGTCGGGAAATGAAGATCAATACAAAGCCACTGAAGGGAGCTGCCACCCATCATAGCCATCAAAATCCGGATTTACTCATTGTCCAAAAGCACTTCCATCCCTTGCTTTTCTGGTGCTGCCATATCTACCACCATTTCGTTGCCACCTTTCCATCCTGTAAATGTAATAACGTAGGGAACAATTTGTTCATCAAGTCATGTCTTGTGAACATTCATTTCTTATCTCTGTTTTTTTTCACCAAGAAGGAGGAGAAATACCTTTGGACATCTTGAACCCGCGATTTTCTAGCTCTTTGTACTCTTGGCATAGCGCACAGCTTTCACAAAACATGTGAACACAGCAATCCATGAAGGGCGATCCTGGGAACTTATACTGTGCCCGCATAGAGGAGCGTTTGGTACAAGAGTACAACCAGTTGCAGCCTATGGACGCTAGCAAAACATACAGAGTCCCGTGCATGCAGCATGCTGGAAAGAAAGAAAATCAACCAACAAGATAGTGATTTTTTATGCTTGAATCCAAGAGAAAATTATAACTGTAGCACATACATGATGATCCTTTGTCCGCAATATCAGCAATGCGACCAAATGTAATGCAGGGGCACCAGCACGTCAAGCAACCTGCAGCGTTGGCAAAGAAAATGAAATGTAACGGCTAATTGACATGCATTATTGTAAAAAATATCCACGCGAGAAAAGTAAAAGATAGCTCTGCATACAGGTGCCACAATCTCCAAAGCAGTCACACAGCCCAACTGACCACTTCCCCGACATGCTGGTACTGGTCGTTTGTGGTGTATATTGTGATCTGGTGGAATATGGGAATAAATAGTGTGTAGCTGTGCCTATCTTGAGCTATGTGATCCTGGTTGTATTTATAAAGCAGTAGCAATGTAGTATCAGCTGGATTCTCACAAGTGTCCTCTGAAGGTACATTCCATTGCAGCATTTTTGTTGTTTTTTGGGTGTTCTCTTCCTTCTTGCACTTAGCTTTGTGTCTGCAGGCTTGGCTCTGAGTTATTCTTTCCAAGTACTTCAATTCTATCCAATTGGCTTGTTCTACCAGGGTTTTCCTACGGAAAATCCTATGCTCAATCAGCATTTGGCAGCACTTTGGATCTTACGCTTTGATGGTAATGTTGATGCCTTTTGTTTTCACTTCTTTATTTACTGGATTGGCTGGATAAAAATAAGAGTGCATGTTGACTTGAATGCAACAAAGTGGAACCTACTTGGCGCTAACGTACAAACATGAGCCAAAACTTTGATGTTGATTAGTTAATAAATAAGTATAAGTTATGCAGTTGACGAGCTGGTGACGATTTCGATGTGAATTCGAGTTGGATAGACTCTCCTGCTACGGAAATTTACTTGATGTAGTTCTATCCTTAATAAAAAGCCCCAAATTTCATCATTGTCATCGAATTTCTTAATAATCTCCACTTTGGTGCTTCTTTTCGGCATTTGCCTTTGTTTTTTTGTTGTTGTCCAGGGAGGACATTATCTGGCTCTGCCATCTGTACTCCACAGATGATCTAGCCTACAATATAGGAGTGAAGATTTTTGGCTCCCGAGCTCCAGTGCTCCCTCCCATTTTAAAAATTCAAAATTCATATTTATAAGTTTCAAAAAGTTCAGAAAATAAATCCGGAGGTAGCCAATGATATATCCTACGAACGTGCAAAATATCAACTTCAAATACGTTGTATTCTAACCTACACAAAAATGATAAAGTGTAGATCTGAGAATGCATATTTTAAAATCTCTAAGTTTTATCAGATTTGTTATTTTTTGTAGCCCAAAATATAAAGTATCTCTAATTGAAAATTTGCATGTCGTGGGATATATCATTGGTTACATCCTTGTTTTTTTTCAGAATTTTTTAAAACTCACAAATATGATTTTAAATTGTTTAAATAGGAGGGAGCACTGGTGCCCGAGAGCAAATAATACTTTCCGACAATATAACCAATCTATTAACATTGTTAGTTATTTTGGTGAAGTGGTCCTGTCTACGCACTGAGATGTACGGCTGTTTGCACTCAAGGGTTTGCTCTTTCAAGGTTTGAGCATACTGCTGTTTGCACGCAAGGGTTTGCTCTTGCAAGTTTTGAGCATTTTGGCTTTGCTGAGCTGGCCCAGACTTTCTTGTTTGATTTAAACCTTTTGCCCTGTGTTTTTATGGAGCAATTTTTATTGTGCACACGTTCAGTAAAACCGGATGGCATGTCTGCAAGTCATGAACCTGTTATTATGCCACAAAATTTCAGACTCCAAATATAATAAAAAAAAGACAAATTCTGAAGTGAAGATATGATTTTGATATGGTGATATTTAGAACTATATTTTCTTTTTTTCGTGGTGCACAGATCGTATTTAGATTTGTATTTTTTGTGAAGATTAATACTCTGTTATGTACTCAAAAGAATAAAAAGAACACCTCATGATTTTCTGAATGTGATGTCCATGTCTACATAGCGTGGATTGGACCTGAAGGGCAGCTTCGTGCTAGTTGCTCCAGTTTTTGATGTTCTTGAGGATAGTGTTTTGTTATTTTTGAACTGTCTCTTGCTTGCATTTTTTTACCATTTAAGTTCTGATGTTATATATATAGCAGATTTTTTTATGAAGTCATGGTTGTTTTGTCGAGTCAGTTTAACACCAAATCAATAGTTTGTTGTTGAAATGTTCCTGTGGTGATATCCCTTCCTCAATTTTTGATGTACTCATGAGTCATGTCAGTTTGCCAACGAGTAGTGAACCACTGAGTGGTAGCATTGCTAATTTAGTGGTACCTTTCTGTCACAGCCACTACACTGCAATGCAACTTACAACCTTTATCGAGTTGCAGATCACATAATATATATGTTGCCTACTGACGTCGAAAGGTTGGAGCCAAAATAAGTATACAAATAAATGAAATTCGCAACTAGAGAATCGAACTTCCAAGGATTATAAGCCTGCTTTATTTCTTTTTGGCTGATATGGGAAATATTGCAAATCAAAGCCAGCAGGAATCCATACAGGAGACAGTTCAAACCATCAAAGCCAGTAAATTCTGGAGCCATGCTTTCATGTATGTTCTAGAAGCACATCCCCTGCTTTCCTGGTGCTTTCATGCCTTGCACACACCCCACCATCTTGTTGCTACCTTCCCATCCTGCAAAATGTCATGGTGTAGAGCATGATTTAGTAAATGATGGTTTTCCTGTCTGAGTAGAAATTTCATTCTCTGCTGGGGAAGCGGGGAGACCTTTGGCCATGTCGAAGCCGCGATTTTCCAGCTCCTTGTACTCTTGACATAGAGCACAACTCTCACAACAGAAGTGGACGCAGCAGTCCATGCAGGGTGATGCTTGCAAGTTGTATTGTGACCGCATCGCCGAGCGTTTGGTACAAGAATACAACCAGTTACAGCCTATGGATGCGAGACAAACATACAGGGTCCCATTTATGCAGCATGCTGAAAACAAGGATAGTCAGCCAAGAAGATCGATGGTTTTTGTGGTTTAATCCAAGCACAAATTTTAAGTGAAACACCTACATGTGGAGCCTTTGTCCACAATCTCGGCAATTCGGCCAAAGGTAACACAGGGGCACCAAAAAGTCAAGCAACCTGCAATACCAGAAAATATAATGAAACATGGACGAATGGTTTGCATACACTGTTTTACCAGACCCATGCATACGAGGTGTTAGAAGACAAGCAAATCCATCTTTGCATACATGTGCTGAAATCTCCAAAGCAATCGAAAAGGCCAACTGACCACTCCCCAACCATGTCGCTTGCTAGTTGGTTAGATTGTGAATTTGTGTGATCTATGGAGTATGGGAGTAGAGGGCGTCTATGATGCAGCACAAGGTTGTGAAGGAACAACTCCACCTTGCTGCTACAATATGACCAGCACAAATGTTGAAGGAACCACTTCAACGTGCCGAGCTAGATATCGCTCTAGAGGCGTGAGTTGTCAAGAGTTCAGTCCAAACTCTTGGCACACAAGATCTAATCCAAGATCTCTAGGATAGAACACAAAGTTCCTTTTTATTAGTAGGTAGTGGGTACAAAGTCTGCTTACATAGGTAGAGGTGAGGACCTCTATTTATAGGCTTCATGAGCCTTCACTACTTAGCTCTACTTCTAGCTAGAGTGCTCTAGAGAACACTATCTAAAGTTAGGAAAGTAAATACAAACAACATGGCTACTCTACATGGCTGGAACACTCTAGAAGCCACCACACTACATATGACTATAGTGCCAAAATATGTAGGATATAGTAGAAGTGTGTAGAAGCCACTACACCAGATATGACTCCTAGTTTATGTTATTTTATTTCTCTACTGTCCCTCATCATCCTCCCCTGGTTGTTTAGAACTCGACCTCGAGTTATCCTCATAAAGCGCTTGTTCCGGATGATAAAGAGCCAAGTCTGCCACATTGAATGTATTGGAGATTCCCATCTCAGTTGGAAGATCTATCACATAAGCATTATCATTTATCTTTCTCAGAATTGAGAAGGGTCCATATTTCCGCTGCCTAAGCTTCCCTTTGATGCCTAAAGGCAGTCTTTCCTTGCGCAGGTATACCATTACCTTGTCACCAACTTGGAATGACTTCATCCTTCGTTTGCAATCAGCTAACTGTTTATACTTCAGATTTTGTGCCTCCAACACACGGTGAATTTCTTCAAATAGTTCAGTGTAGTTATCAGCAAAGGACAATGCTGCCTTTGAGTTTCCCCTTGATGGTAGCTTCACTAGATCCACCACATGTGTTGGAACTTTAGTGTAGACAATAGAGAAAGGACTCCTTCCTGTTGATCTATGCTTGGAGTTGTTGTAGGAGAATTCAGCAAGGGATAAAGCCAAATCCCACTGTCCCTTTCTATCTCCACATATGCAACGAATCAGATTACCCAAAAACTTGTTCACAACTTCCGTCTGACCATCTGTTTGTGGGTGAGCAGTACTAGAGAATTTTAATTCAGTGTTAAACTGCTTCCACAAAGTGAGCCAAAATGCAGCAAGAAACTTGCTATCACGGTCTGAGACAATGGACCTTGGAACCCCATGAAGTCTCACCACTTCTCGGAAGAACAGATTTGCCACATGATGAGCATCTGTTGTCTTACGGCATGGAATGAAATGAGCCATTTTAGAAAATCTATCCACCACGACAAACACTACATCATTTCCGCGTCTTGTTCTTGGCAAACCCAAGACAAAGTCCATAGAGAGATCCTCCCATGGAGCTTCAGGGATCGACAAAGGCATGTACAACCCTGTGTTCGTGACTTGACCTTTGCAGGTTTGACATACGGGGCATCGTTGGACAAACTTTCCAGCATCTCTCTTCAGTTGTGGCCAAAAGTATCGAGCCTCAAGATTAGCAATAGTCTTATCGCGTCCAACATGGCCACTAAGATCACTTGAATGGAGTTCTCTAATTAACTTGTCACGTAGAGAACTTCTTGGGATGCACAAGCGATCATTCTTAAAGAGATAGCCATCTTGCACCAAATAGTCGTCACCTAATGGTTGGCCCCTCATGTGCTTTACCCAAACGTGGCCAAAGTCTTCGTCCTCCTCATACAATTCCTTTAGTTGATCCATGCCGGGAAGTTCGGCCTCAAAAGAAGTCAAGAGGCATGCACGACGACTCAAAGCGTCGGCTACTCTGTTGGTGGCCCCAGATTTGTGCACAATGAGATAATTAAACCTCTCCAAATATGCAGCCCATCTTGCTAGCATGCGATCCACATGCTTTTGATTCCTAAAATGCTTCAAGGATTGATGGTCAGTGTAGGCAATAAACTCCTTAGGCAACAAATAGACTTCCCAAGTCTTTAAAGCCCTGAAAATAGCATATAATTCATGTTGATATGTACTCCACTTTTGCCTTGCTTCGCTTAGCTTCTCACTGAAGAAAGCAATGGGTTTTCGTTCTTGAGATAGAACAGCCCCAATGCCTACTCCACTTGCATCGCACTCCAACTCAAAAGTCTTACCAAAATCAGGTAGCACCAAGACAGGTGCTTGTGACAATCTTTCCTTTATTTCCTTGAAACTAGCTTCAGCCAATTCGTTCCAATGAAATTTTCCTTTCTTTAGACATTCAGTGATTGGTGCCATGATCGTACTGAAATTCTTTACAAACCGCCTATAGAACGTTGCAAGACCATGAAAACTTCTCACCTCTGAAATAGTCTTTGGAGTTGGCCATTCTCTGATTGCTTCAACTTTAGAGTCATCAACATGAATGCCCTCACTTGTTATGACAAAACCCAAGAAAATAAGTCGTGTTTGAAGGAAAACACATTTCTTCAGGTTGACATAAAGTTCATTTTCCTTTAGTACACATAGCACCTTATGGATGTGATCCAAGTGTTCATCTTCATCCTTACTATATATCAAGATGTCATCAAAATAAACCACAACAAAGTGGGATAAGAAGGGTCGAAGTACCTGGTTCATCAAGTGCATGAAGGTACTCGGCGCATTTGAGAGTCCAAATGGCATGACCATCCATTCAAACAACCATTCCTTTGTCTTGAATGCTGTTTTCCATTCATCCCCGGGCCTAATGCGAATTTGATGATATCCGCTCTTCAAATCGAGCTTTGTGAACACTTTTGCTCCACTAAGTTGATCTAACATGTCGTCCAAACGGGGGATAGGGAATCTATACCTTACGGTGATCTTGTTGATGGCTCTACTATCCGTACACATACGCCAAGATCCGTCCTTCTTTGGCGTGATCAAAGCTGGTACGGCGCATGGACTGATACTTTCTCGAATGTGCCCCTTCTGTAACAATTCCTCCACCTTTTCCTTCAGTATAGCATGCTCTTTTGGGCTCATTCGGTAGTGTGGGAGATTAGGAAGACTTGCTCCTGGAATTAAGTCAATTCGATGTTGAATTCCTCTCATTGGCGGTAGGCCTTGTGGCTCTCCAAGTATGCTCTGAAATTCAGCTAGTAGGCCATGTACCTTTGTTGGAATTTCAACGATCGGTTGTTCTTCACCTTTCACAATAAGTGCAGCACACACATTTGCCTCCTTTAAGTCTTCCATAAACTCACTAGAGGTGTGTGAAATAGTCAACATGTTCTTCTCCTCCTCCTTAGAGGTTTTATGATCTGATTGGTTTGGTAGTATAATGATCTTTCGCTTATTCCAAGTGAAAGAGTAGGAGTTTTCCTTCCCTTTGTGTGTAGAATCCACATCAAACTGCCAAGGCCTCCCAAGAAGAACATGGCTGGCATCCATATCAACAACATCACACAACACATTAGAGCGATAATACTTACCCAAAGAGAGTGGCAGGTTGCATTGTTTGGTGATCTTCATGTTCACTCCTTTCTTGATCCATCCAATATTGTAGGGGTTTGGATGATCATGAGTCTCAAGCTTTAAATGGTTCACCAAATTCTGGGAGATAAGATTCTCGCAGCTGCAACTGTCAATCACTAATTTGCATACCTTGCCATTCACCGTGCATTTGCTCTCAAATATTTTCTTCCGTTGTGTGTTGTCTGATTGTGGTGTTGAGCACAAAAGACGTTGAATCACACACACCACCTCTTCACCCTCTTCTTCACAAACATCTTGTCCTTCTACATCCTCAGATTCATACTCTTCGTTATCTTCATCATCATGGACGGTTGTGTTGACGAATTTTCTCAATGGGCAATTGCTAGATACATGTCCCTCTTCACCACATTTATAGCATTTTATCACCGGCTTTGTCCTACTCTTGCCAGCTTGCCTTGGGGCAGGTTGTTTTGTCTTGGGTTGAGCGGATTTCTCTTCCACTATATGGGAGTGACTCCTAGATAAACCTTCAGTATGAGGATATGGAGTCTTACTTGCCTTTCTTGTCCTTACCAACCTCTCAGCTTTTAACGCTAGAGCTTGTGCTTGGTCAATGGACCAAATTTGTTGCATCATCAAACGATCCTGAATAGTATCATTGAGACCATTGATGTACCTTGCAACTTGTTGATCTTCAGTTTCAGCAAGGTTGCACCTCACTTGTAGCCTCAGGAATTCTTCCGTATATTCCGAAACGGTCCTCTTCCCTTGAGCACAGTTTTGAAACTGAATAAATAGGATCTGATCATAATCTGCAGGCAAGAATCTCCCTTTTAAAAGACTCTTCATCTGCCGCCAAGATCTCACACGAGGTTCTCCTCTTAGTCTGCGGTCTTCTTGAAGGCGATGCCACCATGCACCAGCTCCTCCTTTCAACTTGTATGCGACCAAAGAAACTCTACGGTCTTCGGGAATATTCATGACCTCAAAGAAAGTCTCCACTTCATATAACCAATCAAGGCACCCTTCGATATCAACATTTCCATTAAAAGTTGGGATCTCAGCTTTCACCTTGTATGCATCCCTTGCATATGCAGGGTTGGGTACTCTTGGATATGTATAGAGATCAGGTTCTTCAAGGGTCTCATCATATTCTTCATCTTCCGAAGTTTCAGCATGAGTTGGCCTTCTTGAGGTACGCTGAACCGCATGTCGATGAGGTGTTTTTGCTTCGAGATGACTTCCCTTCCTCCGCTGCTGAACATCTTCCTGCTCTTTTGATGATTCTCCCTCATTAGCAGTAGGAGGAACACCCTTTCTGATCATCTCCACGAGCTGATCGAATCTCCGGTTAAGATCTTCACGTAGTGCTTGGATTTGCTGCTCTGTAGCATCTATTCTCTTTCCCAATTCTTCCATTACTTGTTGCAGCTTACTTTCAAAGACTACACCAAGAACTGGTACGGATCAGCAAGGCTCTGATACCACCTGATGCAGCACAAGGTTGTGAAGGAACAACTCCACCTTGCTGCTACAATATGACCAGCACAAATGTTGAAGGAACCACTTCAACGTGCCGAGCTAGATATCGCTCTAGAGGCGTGAGTTGTCAAGAGTTCAGTCCAAACTCTTGGCACACAAGATCTAATCCAAGATCTCTAGGATAGAACACAAAGTTCCTTTTTATTAGTAGGTAGTGGGTACAAAGTCTGCTTACATAGGTAGAGGTGAGGACCTCTATTTATAGGCTTCATGAGCCTTCACTACTTAGCTCTACTTCTAGCTAGAGTGCTCTAGAGAACACTATCTAAAGTTAGGAAAGTAAATACAAACAACATGGCTACTCTACATGGCTGGAACACTCTAGAAGCCACCACACTACATATGACTATAGTGCCAAAATATGTAGGATATAGTAGAAGTGTGTAGAAGCCACTACACCAGATATGACTCCTAGTTTATGTTATTTTATTTCTCTACTGTCCCTCATCAGTCTAGCTGTGCATTTTGTGCAAAACTTTGATGCTGTTAAATGCCTATATACCAGTAGTAATAGCGCGTCTTAGGTTTGAACATATGACAGAGCCAGACCTCGACAACCAATTCCAGTGCAGCATTTTTGTTGCTTTATGGGATTTATCTTGGTGCTTGCGCTGAGTGTTGTTTGTGAATGTTGTGTTTACAGGTTCGGCTTTGAATCGGTCTTTGAAGGACACCGCGTTCAATGAGGCATGCTCTGCCTTTTGTCATTCTCTCTGGAAGTCCCATGCTCAATCAGCCTCTGGCAGCATCTTGGAGCTTCCGGTTTTGGTGGTAGCTTTCAGGCCTTGTGTTTTTTTCTTCTTATTTATCAAATTGGCTGGATCGTAACAGTAAATGAATTGGTTGTTTGCCGTGTCCACCATTTTGTTGTAAAACAGGGGAATCATGCCTGGTGAGGAACTTGGTAAATACGGCCATGTCTTGTAAGTAAACCAAAGCATCACTTCATCATCGAGACTCAAGTGTGTGGTGGCTTATCGGTCATCAGTCATCATGATCCATATATACTGGGTGAAGTGGTCCTTGTTCAAACTTTCTGGTCACCGCCAAGCGCCAACAGACCGTTTCTCCATGTTGCCAACTAAAGTAGCACTACTTCAGTTTGCAGGGGTGCTATCTTCTGCTCCTTTGAATAGGCTATTACATGCTCGATGGAGTTGAAAAATCCTGTAACATCTGAAAGAATTTTTTGGAGGAACTGAATGTTGAGACTGGAAAGCACAAGGAGTAATTGCTCTGAACGCCCAAACAAGCAGGCCGGCTTTTGGCCCTAGCTAGCCAGGTGTAATCCAGGCATGCGAGTATACAGCGTCTTGTCTGCTGGCTTGAATTTGTTTCGTATCTTCTTCAGTGGAAACGAACTTACCTATCGCTGCCATATATTTATATATTACAGATGAACTGAGCCTTAGACACTGTGGCTCAAACCATGGACTCGCTTTGGGCTTTGCCGGACGCTCTCGGGTTCATATTTTGACAGGATGGTGGCACTGGTGGAACAACCACAACAAGCTTAGGGAGGGAGAATTACCAATCTCACCTGATGCTATTGTGCGCCGCACGATCAGTCAGACTGATGAATTCATAGAACTGTTTGTCAAGGGCAAGAAAATAAATAATACTGACCAAATGAAGTGGAAATCACTACCTGATGGTGTCCTGAATCTTAATTGTGATGCTGCATATATTCCAGGTGATTCCTATGCAACATGGGGAGTTTTTTTTTGAAACAAGGCAAAAGGCTTGCCATTTCATTAATTAAGAAGAAGTTTTACAAGCCAAAGCCTTGCCTCAAAAAGAGGCAACACCACCGAAAACCAAATACAACTACTCTCGCGGCATCACATTACACAACGCTTTAGCACCGGCGGTGCCCCACATAATCACTTCCTCCTTGATTTTTTGGAGAAGCCTTGTCGCGGTGGAGAACTTGTTTTGAAAGATGCGGGCGTTCCGTTCCAACCAAACTTCCCATGACACAAGCATGGCAAGTGAGGCTAGCGCCTTCCGATGAACTCCTCTCTTGTGAATAGCCACCGCCCACCAATCTTGAACCGTTTGGAAGGTATGCCACTCCGACGTGTCCAGCTCATGAAGACCAAGCCAAGCCTTCAAGGATGACCAAATCCTTTTGGTGAAACGGCATTGAAAAAGAAGGTGCGCGGCCGTCTCTTGAACTTGGTTACAAAGCTTGCAAAGGCCACAATTGTCCCATCCCCTCCGCTCAAGCCTATCCGCCGTCCACACCCGATTTTGAAGAATCAACCAAGCGAAGATCTTGCATTTTGGCGGCGCCCACGGTTTCCAAACCAAGGAAGGCATCGTGGAGGTGGTGTGACCCAAAAATTGCATCTTGTAGGCCGAAGAGGAGGAGTATTTTCCACTCTTTGTGAGCTTCCATGTAATCTTATCCGACCCCTCCTCATTTAGGTGGACATCATGAAGCAACGTCCATAGGTCGACAAATTGTGAGAGGTGCTCTAAAGAGAGACCGTCTTGAGTGTTCAAGTGTGTGACCCAAAACTCATTCTCCAACCCCTTCCGAACCGTGCAAGCTTTCCTCTTGGAGATGTCAAAGATTAGGGGTGCCACATCCTTCGGCCGCCTCCCATCCAGCCAAGAGGAATGCCAAAACAAAGCTTTGTCTCCATTTCCCACCACCACCTTAGTTGCCGCCGCAAAAAGATCTTGATCCTTGAGGGTGCAAGGGTTCCCAAGTCCCACCCAAGGCTTAGTGCTCTCGTCCCACTCAAACCACAACCACCGCAAACGGAGGGCTGCGGCAAACTTCTTGAGATTTAAAATACCGAGGCCTCCCAACTCTTTAGGCTTGCACACAAGCTCCCAATTCACTTTGCATTTTCCGCCGGTAACCTTCTCACAAGCGGCCCAAAGGAAAGCACGCCTAATGCTATCAATCTTCAAAAGGGCCTCGAGAGGCACTTCAAGGACGGTGATGAAGTAGATGACCACACTAGTAAGGACCGATTTGACAAGGACCGCACGACCGGCCATAGTGGCATGCTTTCCAACCCATGGCCGAAGCTTCCCGGCGACCCTATCCTCCAATTGTTGGAAGTGAATCCTCCTAAGACGAGTCACCGACAAAGGGAGACCAAGATACTTCATTGGGAAAGTGGTTCGAGTAGCCGGGAAGGATTGAAGGATTCCATCAAGATCAATTCCTTCACATCTAATGGGGGCCACTTGACTTTTGTTGCAATTGGTGACAAGGCCGGTGACAATGCCGAAATGAGCAAGAGTGTTGGCAAGGAAGTCAATGTCATCTTTCTTTGGAGCCACGAAGATTGCCGCATCATCGGCATAAAGGGAGGTACGGATGGTGGGGGCCCTCCCTCTTATCTCTTGTAAGTGCCCTTGATTGGTAGCTTTGCGAAGGATGTGGTGCAAGGGGTCAATGGCCAAGACAAATAGGAGAGGAGAGAGGGGATCCCCTTGCCGAAGCCCCCTCCCATGCTTTATTGGCTCGCCTACCACACCATTGAGGAGCACCCTAGACGACGCGGTGGATAGAAGCGCGGAGACCCAATCACGAAAATTGGGAGGGAAGCCCAAATGTTGAAGCAAGTCCATCAAGTAGTCCCATCTCACCGAATCAAAAGCCTTCTTGATATCAAGCTTGAAAAGAAGCGTTGGCGTTTTAGATTTGTGGAGTTTGCGAGCAAGGCTCTTGACGTAGAGGAAGTTGTCATGTATGCTTCGCGTCTTGATAAAAGCACTTTGCGAATTGGAGACAAGCTTGTTCATGTGCGGAGCAAGACGCGTGGCCATAATCTTGGAGATGAGCTTAGCAATGGCATGTATGAGACTAATAGGCCTAAAGTCGGAAACCTCCTCGGCGCCATCCATCTTGGGCAAGAGGGCAATGTTGGCGGAGTTCAACCAATGTAGATGGGGAGTTGTTGTCAGGAACCAACATGGTGAACTCGTTGTGGCGAGTGCAGGCAAGACTGGAGGTATCAAGATGTTTTCCATGCTGAGCTGAATGCTATGGAGCGAGCTGTTGATATGGCAACAAACATTGGTGCGATTCGGACAGTCTTTGAAATTGATTCTGGACTTCTTGCCCTAGCACTCAATCAACGAGGTCAAGATGCCTCCCAGCTTGCCGCATCAATAGATGATCTGAAGATTCAGCTTCGTATTGGGTTCTCTTGGAGCGAAGTGGTAGCCTGTAGACGTGAGCAGCTCATGAACTTGCTATTCTAGGCAAGAGTTGTAATGCCCAAGAGTTTATAACTTGGGAAGATGATGTACCAGCCATTGTGGCTGAAGTTGTGTTGGTGATTTGCCCATGTTCTCCACTTCTCCTAATAAAATTGTTTGCTTTCCTTTAGAAAAAGATATCCAAGAGATGAAAATATAGTCACCAAGTTTTTTGGACAGCGCTGAGCGTCCCCCGGGGGATCCGGGGCGAAAATCCTCCCCCTCCCAGTGCTGACACGTGCCCCCTTCCTTCCCACCAAATCCCACCAGATACCGCTTTTGCTTCCGATGTAGCAAAACGGTTCGATCGAAATAAAAAAATTATACTATTGAAGCAAAAAATTATTTTCCACCAAAAATCACGTACCAGATCCCGCTTTTGCTTCCGATGCAGCAAAACGGTTCGATTGAAATAAAAAAATTGTACTATTGAAGCAAAAAATTATTTTCCACCAAAAATCACGTACCAGATCCCACTTTCGCTTCCGATGCAGCAGAACGGTTCGATCGAAATAAAAAATTTGTACTATTGAAACAAAAAATTATTTTCCACCAAAAATCACGTAAAAACGGTTCGATTGAAATAAAAAAATTGTACTATTGAAGCAAAAAATTATTTTCCAGAAAAAATCACGTACCAGATCCCGCTTTTGCTTCCGATGCAGTAAAACGGTTCGATCGAAATAAAAAATTTGTACTATTGAAGCAAAAAATTATTTTCCACCAAAAATCACGTAAATGCTTCTATGAAGCAAAAACAAGTTGTTTCTAATGAGAATTTTGTACTATTGTACCAAAAGTCTAATTTCCTCACAAAATTTTTCTATGCAGCAAAAAAGTTTATTTGCAGCAAATGTTTGTCGTTTATTTGCAGCAAATGTTTTGTGGCGCTCGTAGCAAAATGCTTATATAGAGAAAAAATATTGTAGCAATTTTTAAGTTGTAGCACTTTTTTTGCTATTGTAGCAAATAATTGTACGGAGAAAAAAGTTTATTTGCAGCAAATTTTATTACTGTAGCAAAAGTCGAGACACAAAATGATTCTACGAAGCAAAAAGTTTCACTTGTAGCAAATTTTTTCTATTGAAGCAAAAAAGTCTTGACACAAAATGCTTCTACATAGCAAAAAGTTACATTGTAGCAATTTGTTTAGCTACTGTAGCAAGTTCAATAGCGCCGCCTGTAGCACCACTGTGCTCCCATGAGAGCAAAGTCACCGCTTCTTAGACAGCAACACTTTCAGTCGTCGGTAGAACACTGTGCTCCCATAAGAGCAAAGTCGCCCTTCTCCGACAGCACCAGTTCTAGTCGTCGGCAGCAACGCTGTGCTCCCATAGGAGCAAAGTCACCCTTCTCCGGCAGCACCACTTCTAGTCGTCGGCAGCAACGCCGTGCTCCGTGCTCCGATGAGAGCAAAGTCGCCCTTCTCCGACAGCACTGTCGCCGTACCATTGGAGCATTGTCGTGCTCCTTGGACAACACCACCATTCTCCCTTGGGAGCACCGCCACCCTCCTTTTGAATCAACGCCATCGGGTAGCAGACGTCGGCTACCGCTTTGCAGCATCCTGAATCGCAGCTCACATCGGCAACTTTCTCCTCGGAGCAAAATCGCATAATGGTTGTAGCAAATAAAATCTTAAAAAAATGCAAAATCACGAAGCAGTAGCGGATGCTTGCGAGCGCACACCAGCCCATCGGCCTCCTCCATGTCTGTCACCGCCGCCGACTTCTCCCAATCGAAGCACTGCACAAGCGCCGCCACGACGGCGGGCACAGACTGCAGTGCGAGCCCCATGCCGGGGCACCCGCACCGCCCGCTCCCTAACGGCAGGTACGGGAACTCCTGCCCACGCGGGTCCAGCCCTTGGACGGAGAGCATGAGAGCAGCTTGGATGGAGAGCTCGAGAGAAACAGCTTGGATGGAGAGCTCGGGAGCAGCAGCTTGGACGGAGAGCACGGGAGCAGCTTGCACGGAGAGCACTTGGCTGGAGCTTCGATCGGAGAGCACGGGAGCATCAGCTTGACCGAACGGACTTGGGCGGGACCTAGGCGAGCGGCGGCGACTGAACCAGGAAGCGGATGCCGAGATCTGGCGGCGGCGCGCCGGCGGTGGCGAGCGACGGCGGTAGGCGCGGGCGAGTCGCGGCGGCGCTCCGGTGGTGGCGAGCGACGGCGGTAGGCGCGGGTGAGTCGCGGCGGCGCGCGGGCGAGCTTGGATGCGTTCGTCCGAGGGGATGGGTCGGGGATGCGTCGGCGACAGCGGGAGGAGGAAGAGATAAGCCTGTGGTGGAGGGCTGTGGGCCACGCGATGGAGGCTGATCGGACGGCGCGCGATGGGGAGGAACAGAGCGCGCGATCCCCCGGTGGAACGTTATCATTTCCCAAGTTTTTTGACAGTTTTGTATGTTTTATACACTCAGATCCTCGCTGTCATCATGAGTCACCAAGAGAGATGAAAATACTGGGACAAGATATATTACCGTGGACAAAACATTAAACTTTACTCGATCATGACATGATACATAGCACCCACAGCTGACAGCAGAGAGACGACGTAGTTGTTGATACAGTGATCTAGAGGGCCGTGACGGTGAGCTTCATGCCGTTCTCGCAGTGCCCCGGCTGGCCGCAGATGAAGTAGTTGACGCCGCTGTGCAGCGTCACGGCGTCGTCCCCCGTGCGCATCACCCGGCTGTGCCTCGTCACCTTGCACTGCCGGTACCCCTTGGCGCCCACCACCGACACGTCGTGGAGATCGCTGTCGTAGCTGAACACTGCACCAAACCATGCGCGGTGAGCAACAACAATGGCTACGGCTAGCTAGCTCTACGAAACGGCAGACTTACCGAGCATGTCGCCGGCGTAGAAGGTCTTCCCGCCCAGCCACGTGCCCTCGAGGTCCTTGGTCCACCGGCCGGCAGCGTCGCCGACGATGTACATGTTTATGATGTTATCGTCGGCTTCTGCACCAGCGACGAGCAGGGACACGAGCACGACGCCGGCGACGAGAGCGGTTGCACCGCCTATCCCCTGAGTTGCCATTGCTACTGCTGCCTCAAAACTAGCTTGGTGAGGCTTGAAACGAGGGCGGGTGCGTCCTGCTCGTCAGCTCGTAATCCGGGGTTTTATAGCCCGGCAAGCCTAGTAGCGTACGTGTAAACCGGCCGGGTCGATCGAGTGCGAGAAGATAACGCGTTAGATGCAGGTAGTATTTCCTGGCAGAGAGCATGCGCCCAAACTGAAAACCATCAGCAAAATCCTGTGATAAACCTTACTCCTAATCTTTTGGATCAATGTCTGAATCCTCTTCACAAACCTGCTTCACAAACCTTACTCGCCGAGTTTGAAAGTGATGTCCATCTTCAACAAGAACGATCTGATTACAGTTTGCACAGCGCTGAGCGTCCTCGGGGGATCGGCGCGAGCCGTTCAATCAGAGCACGCGCGTAACCGTGACCGTGTGTGGAGCCCACTAGCTCCTGCGTGCACAGCAATGCTGCCTCACGTCTTCTGTCACGGGCGTGGAGGGCCGCCCACCGGTAGTAGGCACTAGGAGTAAGAGCATCTCTGACAGAACACTCAAACCGTGGAACATTAAAACCATTATAAAGTTCGTGAACGTTGCATTTTTTTTCGCGAAAACGAGCCGCGGCATAGCAGTATCCGTAAAGTAAAACCTTAAAACAGCATATTCTGTAGAATATTCCTTCGTCTTCTTCCTTCGTCCGTGGTACAGAATGCATCATCACGTACGGGCTAGCTTACATAGCACCACGCGGCTGCTGCTCCGGCCTCCTAGCTAAGCTAGCTAGCACCACGCGGTGCAGCTCCGGCCGCTGCTAGCTAAAAGAAGCTCCGGCCGGCGTGAGTGCAGCTCCAGCCACGTGAGTGCAGCGCCGGCACATGCGGCCTCAGATGTTAAGCTAAAAGCTAGCACCACCGGCGGTGCAGCTCCGGCCGGCCGGCCGCCGGACAGATCCTATCGGCCGTAGGATGGAGAAGGCACGGTGGAGATCACATTTTGTGAGCGTTGACCAGATCTCAAACACTCTCAAATCGATCCTCAAATAGCCTCCAAATTTGGGTTTTCACGGTTTGTGGGTAGGAATTCCCCGTGCCCTTAAACGTTTTACGGGTTTGACCACTTTTAAGGGTTCTATTCGGTGCATTTTTTGCCAACAAAAACTGTAAACGTCCGATTTTTACGGGTTTGACCGCTTTTGAGGGCTCTGTTAGAGATGCTCTAACTCCAAAATATTGCTACAGCAGCACTGCCTCCTCCCGTATGTCGCCAATTCATATTCTGACGATTCAAATGCACAAAATTCTTCGTAAAATGCAAATCAAATGACTGGTTGTAGCAAAATTCACCCCGTGATGCAAAACCGAAAAAAGATTGTAGCAAAAATATTTAAATCAAATGATCGGTTGTAGCAAAATGCTCCTATGAAAATCATTGCAGCATCTGAAGAACAACAATGTAGCAAAACTAAAAAATAAATATGTGACAAAATCCTCCTACGAAAAACATTGCAACATTTGAAGAACAATAATTTAGCAAAAAAATGACTATGTAGCAAAATCATATGCCACCGGAGAAGCAAAAATGCCACTGGTAGCATTACACTCAAAATTTGCACATCTTAAACAAAATTTGCATCTTATGAAATAGAAAAGATGCTACAATGGTTATGTAGATTTGCATTTAAGGGGGGAATTTCTACAACAACCCTTTAAAAAATTTGCACCTCATGAATAAAGATTGTATCCTGAAAATTGATGCATGGATTTGCATCAAAGGGAGAAGAAAATCTGCTGCAAACCTTTAAAAAATTTGCATCACAAAAAGAAAAATAGCGTCTAGCGAACAAGGATTTGCACAAAAAGAAGAATTTTGTTGCTGTAGCAAAACTGTAGCAAGTTCAATGAGACTTCAACATCGCAGCAACACCATGGCAGGCGCTTGCAGCAACATAAAAGGTCCATGGTAGCATCTTTCTCGAACCACCGTAGATGCTTTTATGGAGCAAAACGAAACGGTCGTCGTCGGTAACATTGTTGTGTGCCGTCGGTAGAAAAGGATATTTTTTTTTTACTATTGTAGCATCTCACGTAGCAAAATTGTTCTATTTTTTTTTGCTACTAGACAAATTATTCTGCTATGTTTTTTGCTATTGTAGCATCTCACGCAGCAAAAAATTGTGTTGTTGTAGCAATATTAACTTCGAGACTTATGTAGCAAAATCATTATACTATTATAACAACAACACTAGTAGCATCGACGCGACCGCTGGTAACAGCAGCGAAGAGGGGTTGTAGCAGCGGGCGACGAACTCTGTCAGCACCCTTGGTGAGCATATGCAGCGCTCGGGCTTGTTGGATGGGCATATGCAGCGCCACCTTCCCTCTGCCGCACCCGACGGCTACCGTTGTGCAGCGCCGACCTACTGTTGCAACATCCATGTCCTGGCCGTCTAGCATCACAACAACACCTTCTCTCCCTTTCTGTATCATGGATGATTAGGTAGCAAAATCATTGCACTATTATTGCAAAAACAAGATCATGCCGGAAACCTGTGTAGCAAAAACAATTGTGACATTATAGCATTTTTACAATTAAAACGTAGCAAATAATATGCTTCTGATCGCCGTCGCTATTGCTACCACCAGCCAACAGCAGTGCTTCCTGTCACCATCGATGTTGCTTCCGACAGTTAACGCCAGAGATTCCAGCGGCTAGGAGCACGGCTCACCTGATGACGTGTTCGCCTCAAGGGCCGGCGAGGAGGCTGCATGGTGCGACGCGACGCGCGGTGTGCGCAGTGCACGTGGTGGCGGCCGACGGGGGCAAGCTCGGGCGGATCTCGGTGCAGCACAAGGACGAGGCAAGCTCGTCCGCGCGGCCGCGATCCGTTTCCTGCACCACGTGGCCAAGGGGATGGACGGCGGCGTCGTGCCTGTGGCCGACGAGGCGAGGACAGAGGCGCTGGACGCGGTAGGGAGTTCGTCCGTGCGGCCGCGATCCAAATTCTGCACCACGTAATCAAGGAGATGGACGGCGGCTCCATGCCCCGCATCTCGGCCCCGAGGGAGACGATGGGGCGCAGTGGTGGAGCATAGAGAAGGCGCGGGCGTCGCCGTTCCCGTGGATGTTCAAGTCGGTCGCGATGGATACGTGGCAGGGGCTCGGGCACCGTGCCCCTGGCGAGATTAAGGAGAGGGGAAGCGAGAAGGTGGCTGCCGCCGCCGGACTGGAAGACAGAGGGCTCTGCCGTGGATGAGGCGGGGAGGAGCGGCGAAGGAAGCAGGCGATGGGGATGCAAATTGGGAGCAGCGGTTCCCGGTTTGACGAGTGGATAGGGAAGAAGGGAGCGCGTCCGAGCGGGGCGCTGCGGACCGCGCGATGGGCGTCGATCGGACGGCGCGTGAGGGGGAGGATGGAAGCCACCGACCCCCCGGTGGAACGGTATGGTTTCCCTTACAGTTTTGCAAATCATCGCTCTGTTGAGTATACTAGTTGAATTCGGCGCGGCGACACGCCGCGCCCTTGATGATAAATATTGTGTTAATGATTTGTTTCTTTGATTTAGCTGCATAATATATTTTGCAAAAAGAAGTGGCAAGTGGCAGTTTTGATTTGTACAATACATTTATCTGTATAGCTGACATGATTTGAAGTGAAAACTAAATGCAATGCGTAGCAAGGGATTACATAATCATTTTAGCCGAACCAAAAACTGTCTTAGATCAAAAATACCATATCTAGAGAAATAAAGTAAAAAAAATACCAAATTGATAAAAAGTCGGCAGACATGGCTGCACGGGCTCAACATTATTACCCCTCGTTCCTTCTTGTACTTCCATCTTTGATCTGCATTTTGCTTCACGTCTGGTGCTTATGTATATCATTTTGCATCTACCTCCTTACCCAAAATTGAGAATTGATGCAGAGTGGTCACTGAAAATGGTACACAGCACCTGTGAACGTCGCAACCAGTTAGCATAGCAAATCTCGATTTTTGGGAATATGGAAAAATTGTACCCTAAAGTAGTTAATCTGCTCTCTCAGACCCTTAAGTTGTTTGATTTTCCTCAATGGCATTTCAGATGATGCATAATAAATCTTAAATTCTTTACCAATCAAATACACAGAACCAGAATAAATTCGAATCAGCCATAATCTATCCTGGCATGCCATTTGCCATTGCCCGTGACGTGGTACTGATGATTGCAGTGTAAACAAAAGTATGAGATTGTTCTATTATAGAACATGGATTAACACGTGACACATGAATTACATAATGGTCCGAACTGGCTTAAATAAACAGCATAAATAAACAACAGATTAGCTATAATACTAAAGTATATTGTTACCGAGTCACATAGTGGATTTTGTTTTACACATCGATAGCTCATACAAAGGAAAATACATGTTCAGATTGAATAAGACTAAATAAAGTCATCTTAAGATGCTCCAATCCTAGCAATTGACATATGTTAGTGACCTTACACACATAAGTGCAAGCACATCAGATCGCCCACTTTTATAGCTTCATTTGGATACTTGGATATAAGCTCCTTATTCCAGCAGGCTGAGTGTGGCTGACATTTCTATAACAATACAGTAAAGTAGAAAATGATTCATTGCAATACACAAATCAGGGAACGACACTTAAAATGCTTAAATGTTCAAGTATGTAGAGATGTGTTTACTCTTTCTTTATGGTGGTGTGTGGCCAGCGGGTTTATCTATCGTTGTATCCAACTATTAACTCACAGAAAAGTACATGAGTTTGCTCACATGTGCTGACAGGTGAGTGAATACAATTGCACCAATCATAACAAAAAGAAAGATTTATAAAAAAAACTTACAATGATGATAAGATAGCATCGGAGGGCGGGCAGTAGTAACAATGTTGACCAATTCAGACACTATAGCATCTGGATGTATCTTGGATTACCTCATTTGAAATAAAATAAAGGGTTATGACATTCTAGTAAGAACTATCCAATAGAATCAGATTAGAAATAATTCAAGTCAACTACTTGCACAAAGTAAAATGAACGACCTTCATTACACATGTAAGAATAGATCGTGTTATTAGTTCAGCTGGTAAATGTTGATTGGACATATAGCTGTAACAGAAGAATAGAAGTATCAGCTGCAATTGGAAACATTCCTACCTTTTTGAAGTAGTCATGTCTAATTAGGATTCAAAAATGTTAGCTCAGCACATCACAAATTAAATAAATAGTCATCGTGGATTGGTCATGAATTTATTGTAAACTGTAGCATGCTCAGTGTACAAATAGAGGGTCAATAGAATATAGATGCCGTGAAACACCAACAAATTATGTCGAAGGTACATTAACGAAACACCATTTCCACGGTAGAAAACCTGCATGAATTTGAGCAATAAAATCAAATAGAGAAAATAATGTACATTGTGCATACGTCAGCTCATAAATTGATGCCACACAAAGAACTAAATATGTTTGTTTATGTTCTAGTACCTACTTAATATGAATCCACAATCTAGACGGATTTCTTTTAATCCAGAAGCACTTCGGATTTAGATGTAACAATTGAGACAATACATTTATATTTCTTACCTTCTGGAAAGCTGACACAATCATCAACTTTGTCTTTCGGACATATACGAACATAGTGTCATATTTATAAAACAACATTGTTCAGCCATCTTAACTCTCAATGGAAAGAGTAAACATAAAGCTGGCTGCCATCTGTCAGAAGTTTTTAGAGAATAAAATATGAGAGATGATAATCTCCAACTATTGAAGAAATAGAGAAGTAAAATATAGCTGTACTGCAACTTTCATTAGAAACGCAATTAGCACAATAAGGAGACATAGTAAATAGGTAGAGAGTACTCGTAAATATGGATGAATAATCACCTGTGAGAGCTGACAACCTCAGCTATGCAACACAAAAATTATCGAACACTCATGAGGCATTTGTGAAGGCTCGTTATCACAAATCCAAATAAGTGTCGTTCAAGTTTAAACAGAGGAGTTTTTTAATACATCAATAGTTGGATACAAATCCAAACTAAGTGCCATTTAAATTCAAACAGAGAAGTTTTTGAATAATCAATAGTTGAATGCAACTGCATGAGAATTAAACGTTGCCAAATTATTTTGTAGTACTAAATCTAATTTGCTAACACCGATTTAAATTTGTTGTGGTGCTATAATATTGCAGTCCAAAACTAAAGCACATACATTTGGAACATACCTCTGCTTCCATGCCAATTATTTGGTTGCGCGACTCTATTATACATGAGACCAATACTTAGTCATTGCACACTACTCCCTCCGTACTTGAAAGAATGTACATCTAACTTTTGTACTAAGTCAATGTTTTAATATTTTGACTAAATTTATAGAGAAATATAACAATATGTATGACATCAAATTGATATATTTTGAAACTTCATTTCAAGACGAATCTAGTGATACGAATTTAGTGTCATAAATGTTGGCACATTTTAATTTCCTATAAGTTTGGTCAAATGTTAATAAATTTGACTTACTATAAAAGGTATAAAAGGTATATCTACACTCTTTCAAGGACGGAGCAGAGTACTTGCTATTTGAGCCTTACCAAACAGTACAAAGAACAGGAAAAAAAGGCAGAGCTAAACATGGGAGCAATACTTAGTCATTACACAGTACTTGCTATTTGCTCCAAAGCCATTGAGTACAAAGGTAGGAGAGGAGAAGACTAATACCAGGCTATGGTCAGAAAAATAATAAGCTGCAGTTGCACAGATATCACCTGCTTTGCTGCTTGGGATACGACTTGCTTGTGGAAGACCTAAAGCAGGAAAAATAGGAGCAGCTAGCATCGTTCAGATTGGCTAGCTTCTTCGACAGCAGCACGTACGGGAGAACAGCGACTGGCGGGCGCGGCTCCGGCGCCGGCCGGCCAGCCCACGGCAGGGACAGAGTGCCAGCGGTGGTCCGCGGCCGTAGGGGGTGAAGCCGATAGCGGTGACGCTTTCCGCGCTTCGTCGCACGTACGCAGAGTCGTGCATAAGCACGGGAGCAGCCGCGAGTGGTACTGTCGAGCTCGTCGCTGTGAGTTGTTGGGTCCCTGAGCCGTCCTCCGTCGCGATGACCGCGCCTCCTTCCCGGCGGCCTCCTGTACCTGCACGACGACCTCTTTCTTCAAGTGGTCGTTGGGTAGCTCGAGCCAGGCTTTGTTGGCGCTGCTCTTGTCTATCGCCGACGCCGAGCCCCAGCTCCTCCCACTGCCAACGCCATCCTCGTTGAGGCAGAAGGGCTTCCTCCGGCGCACAGCCGGTTTGCTCCACATCGGGCACCGGAACGAAGATGCGCCGATGACCGAGCCGAAGATGTGGCCGCGCAGTGGCGGCGGCTCGAGTCACCTCGAGGTCGCGCGACCTTGCCGCGGGAACCGGCGCGGGCACGGGAAGTGAGCTTGCCGGCGTCGAGGATGGAGGGAGAAGATGAGAGAGGGCCGTGGAAGGTGGCGGTGTCCACGAAGGGGAGGAGTCAGGGAGGAGACGGTGGGAAAAATGAGGAGTCCTGATTCATAGGAACAGTAACCGAGCGTTGGGAGGCCGTGAAAATCTCCCCCCTTAATATATAGAGGTAATATATAGATAAACCCATGTCCGATCCTCATCCGCTTTTGCACTACCTTGGCTAGGAAACAAAAACAAAACCCCATTATCATCAACCGAGTAAATAATTGACACTCCTGTTTAGGAATGGGTCTTTGTTCCTCTTATGCAATGTTAATAACTGAACAAGTCAGTTTGTCCATTTCAAAACAGTTATTGAAATGCACTTCTTCTCCTAATATCTTTTTCACCATTTTGTCCACCTTAGCCATTCCATCAATTAGATCCACCCCTCAGAGCCCAGTACGTTCATCCTTAATGCAGTACACCGTACAAGCTGTCATGTATTCCATAACCTCCGGTCTTAATCATAGCTAGCAAATTCAAATATATGATGTCACTTTAGTTTATAACTCTTTCTTATTTTCCACGATCTTCAAAATGGAATATCACATCTCAAACATCATAAGCTACGTAAAGCAACCATTTTTTTACAATCTCCTCTATTTCAAAATCCTAGCCACCAAATTTGATTTTGAATATTCCCTAATGGACTACGAAGCATGGGTGGCAACACTTTAACAATAGTCTACTCAGCCGAGCCGAGCCCTGACGTGAAGTGGTGGCTCTTCGACGGGGAAGCCTTCAAGGTCCTGGCTGAACTTGTTGCTACCGCCAGGAACAATGACTGCTTCTTTGCGATCGGATTGGAGCTGCCGCAACTCGCCGTCGTTCGATGTGAGAAAATAGGAAGGAGAATATTTGGTAGCGCACAGCTCAAATCTGGCCGGCGTCTTGGCTTTCTATATATAGAGAGTTTTACAGCTATATCTACAGGTAACAATCAGCTGTCAATCTAAACTGTCTAACAACCTAAGAAAGAACTACGTACGTTTATACACACGTACAGTTACATTTAACAGCCTCCCTCAATCTAAACTGTTGGAACAATGTTTAGATTGCTCCTAAAGGAATTAAAGAGTTGGACTGCGAGAGGCTTAGTAAGCTGAGAAATAAGGTACGGTTCAGTTAAGTCGTACGCCGTTCGATGTCGCTAGCTGAAGATTCGTACGCGCTGGAGTATTTTCACGTTTCGGCCCGTTTTGTCTCCATATTTGTTCATGGGCCGCGAGATGTGACCGAATTTTTTTTTTGGGCTTCTTTATTTCGCGCTGCTCTTGTCGTTGTTGTTTTGGGCCTCGTTTTGGCTACGGCTCAGGAAGACAAATGCGCCCGTGCAGTGCACCTAGTCACGATTTTTTTTTTTGCATTCTCTCCCGTGTGGTCATTGGTTTCTCCCGGGCTTTTTTGAGTTTTTTTTTCTGTCTGTGTGTTCGTGCAGTTCTGGACTGTTTGGTTTTGTTTGAGGGTTTGTTTTGAATTTTTGTACCCTTTTAATTTCTTTTTGTAATGGATGTGGTTTGATAATTCGCGTCGTAAATGCCTTATTTTTTGTGCCGACGTGCAAATCATGGTCAGTATTATGGGCGAGCCACCAACTTTTTTTTGGTTATGTGCATGGTTTGTTGCCTTTAGGTCTTGTCCCCAATCCGCAGTCGGTGCTGCCGACGTATGCCTAGTCGTTGATGTGATTGCAAGTCGATATCCAATATCAACTTTTTTTAATGGTGGTGCATGAGACGCCTTTTCTGGCACCATTGCGCAACTGATCGTCATGTTCCATTGGCCGTTTGTTCTCTTTTTGTCTTGAGTTGCAAAGAATTTATCTGTTATTTTTGTGTTTTTTCGGCAGGTGTTATTTTTGTGTTTCTCATAATGTTATGTCCCATTTTTATGTTGTTTTATCTTTTTTATGGATTATTTTCTTATATTTTTTTGGCCGCAAATCAACACGCAACTCATGTCCCTCCTCCTTTTTTAGATGTATGCCTCGCAACTTGATACGCCCTCAAATCACCTCTCTTATTTTTTCTTATATTTTTTCAAATCGCCACGTAAATCACCTCCCATCCTTGGAGTTAGTTTTAAACTCAAGACGCAACTGACATCCTCCCTCGGAGTCAGTTAGTTGCAATTAGGGTTGCAACTGGGGGGTCATGTTTTTTTTGTCCTTTTATTTGTATAGTTACATATCCACACACAAATGATTTTCTTTATACTTTTTTTGGAATTAGTTTTTGCAAATCGAGTATCCGTCTTCTCATTTTTTTGGAAGCAGTCAGTCACAACTCATATCCGCTCTCTGTAGTTACTTGCATCTCGACTCGCAACTGACACCCCTGCTATTGTAGTTGTAGTCAGTCTCAACTTTGACATGCAATTCTCATCCCCATACCCCTTCCCCCCCAATCGGAGTCAGCTGCAACTTGACTTGCAACTAACATCCCCCGTCCCTATTTTATTTGTAGTTGTAGCCAGTCGCAACTTTTGAAGTTGCCCCCATATACTTTTCCCTCCCTCAGAGTCAGTTGCAACTCGATTCGCAACTAACAACCCCCGTTCTAGCCAGTTTGCAACTGGAGTCAGTTGCACGCGACTTGTAACTGTCATCATCCCCTCGGAGTCAGTCGCAACTTGACGCGCAACTCACATCCCCTCTATGTAGTCACTTGCAACATGACTTGCAATTGACATCCCCGCTAAGTCAGTTTGCACCTTGACTTGCAACTGACATCTCTGTTCCCATTTTTTTATAGTTGTAGCCAGTCGCAACTTGAAGTTGCCCCATAACCTCCCCCCCCCCCCCCCCCCCCCCCCCGGAAATTAGTTGCAACTTGAATTGCAATTGTCATCATCCCGTTCCCATTTTTTTTTGTAGCTATAGCCAGTCGCAACTTGACACGCAACTCACATCCCTCTATGTAGTCAGTTGCAACTCGACTTGCAACTGACTCACTCCCATTCTTTTTTGTAGTTGTGGTGGGGGTGGTAATCGCAACTTGACATGCAACTCACATCCCCGCGCCCCTAGGATTCAGTTGCAACTCGACTTGCAACTGACTCACTCCCGTCTCCCATTTTTTTTAGTTGTACGAGGGGGGGGGGGGGGGGGGGCAGCTCACACACCCCCCTCGGATTCAGTTGCAACTCGACTTGCAACTGACTCACTCCCGTCTCCCATTTTTTGTAGTTGTGTGGGGGGGGGGGGGGGGGGGGGGGGGACTACCCCTACCCCCCTCGGATTCAGTTGCAACTCAACTTGCAACTGACTCACTCCCAGTTGTTTTTTGTAGTTTTAGTGGGGGTGGTAATCGCAACTTGACATGCAACTCACATCCCCGCCCCCTCGGATTCAGTTGCAACTGACTCACTCCCATTCTTTTTAGTTGTAGGGGGGGTTGGGCGGTAGTCGCAACTTGACTGACATCTGATAAGAGATTTTTTCAAAGGTCTTATGAAATTTTTGTATTTGGTTGTCTTTGATCTGCCATCACTGTAACTGACGAGCACAAATAAAGAGAATTCATTTGATTTGATTCCGACTGAATTTGCTTTTGCATGTTGTCTATTTTGTGGATTGAAATTTCTTTATATTATTAATTAATAATTAAATCAATCGAGCGAAGAATTAATTACCCTTGAAGTTGCAGGGCTAGGTCAAGCAACGCACAAGTGCAAGTCGGCGTGAAAGTCTAGCTGTAGCTAATCAAATCTTGTTGAAGCAGATATTTTGAAACTTGTGGTTTGTTAGTGTTACGATCAAGCAATATCGTAGCTATTCCTATTAGTGCACGTCTAGGAGACAGCGATACGGGGCCGGATTTGCATATGCGTAGTGTTACGACTGGCGTGAAAGTCGCTACGCATGATCGATCGAACGCTAGGTTTGTGTAAGCCTTGTATGATTGGGCCGGCCGGATCGCTAGCTTTTCATACGATTGGGCCTGCTGGATTATGGGATCGATCAAACGGGAGGCGCGACGTACGCACGGTGATGTCTCCATCCCCTGTGCTAGCGAAGGACACTGAGCAAGACAAGGAAATCGGCCCATAAAAAAGACAACAAAAGGAAAATGAAAACGGCCCAACAACATGCGACTGGGAAAAGGCTTATTTCCCAATCGACTGATCATTAGAGACCCCCGTAAAAATATCAGCAACCTGATCTTTCGAAGAGATGAACTTAATTTGCAAAAGCTTCTGTGACACTCGTTTACGAACAAAATGATAATCCACTTCAATATGCTTCGTGCGAGCGTGAAAGATTGGATTAGCTGATAAGTATGTATCACCCAGATTATCGCACCAAAGAATTGGTGGACTATCAGGTGAAGCACCAATCTCATGAAGAAGAGACTGAATCCAAATCAACTCAGACAGACTTGTATTTAGACCCAGTGCTGGAGCGAGAGACAGTGGATTGCTTCCTAGATGACCAGGCGATCAAATTCCCACCATGAAATATAGCATAGCCCCCGGTGGATCGACGGTCATCAATTAATATTCCCAGCCCAATCCGTATCAGAAAATGCAGAAATCCGGGAGGAGGAAGAAGCACTAAGCTGAAGGCCAAAACGAGCAGTTTTTACTGACATACCGAAGAATGCGTTTAACTGCTGCCCAGTGAGATGTAGTAGGTGCATGAAGGAACTGGCAAACTCGACTAACAGAGAATGAAATATCTGGACGAGTGATGGTGAGATACTGTAAGGCACCTACAATACTCCGATACTGAGAGGCATCCTCAGAAGGAAGGGGATCACCATCAAGAGAGGACAACTTGTCCGTTGCCGCCATAGGAGTAGTAGCAATCTTGCACTTAGTCATACCAGCCCGAGTCAACAGTTCAGACACATACTTTTGTTGAGTGACCATAAGACAACCAGACCGACGACGAACCTCAATGCCTAGAAAGAAATGAAGATCTCCAAGATCCTTAACAGCAAAATCCGAGCGCAACGCAACAATGAGATCATCATCACCTTGACTGAAGAACTGACAACAATAATATCATCAACGTACACCAAAAGAAAAACAGTGAGATCACCATGGCGACGAATAAACAAGGAAGTGTCAGTCTTCGAAGGCACAAAACCAAGCTGGCAGAGAGAGCTGCTCAAACGAAAATGGCAAGCCCGAGGAGACTGCTTGAGGCCATAGATAGCTTTGTCAAGGTGACAAATATGAGTGGGGTGCTGAGGATCAATAAAACCGGGGGGTTGACGCATGAACACATCCTCATCAAGATGACCATACAGGAATGCATTCTGAATATCCAGTTGTTGGAGATGCCATCCTGCAGAAGCCTAGGACACCGCCACCGCCGCCCATGCTTGGTTCTCCCCAGTGGAAGTGATGCTACACCTCCTCGGCCGCCGCCAGAATAGCTGTCTCAATGGTAGGCTCCGACATGGCGTTGAAAAGAGTGCGTGATCTTTTTGAAGCGTTCCCCGACCAGCCGTTAACGACAGTGGACCCCACTGGTCAGAAAGACGTCACGGTGGCTAAAACTATCAGTGCTTTCTTATGCTGGTGTCACTCTAGACCGGTGTTTTTTGCGACAAAATTGAAAGGAAGTGGTATTTTGGGACTATGCTCTTTGAATTGTGTTTTTTGTTGCAATTTTCTCACGGTGAATAGGTCGTATGTTTGTTGTGTAGATTTCATGTCGTGTGTTTTATCAAATTTTATTTGGATTCAAAGTAAAAATAGATTGGCTGTTCGCCGTGTTCATTTCGATGTAAAACGGAGAAACCAAGCCTGGTGATCAACTTGGAAAAAGCGCGGTAGTTGTTGTTTCTTATAGAAAATCGTAGAATCCAAACCTTTGATCTGATATTTAGCAGTTCATGCAAAAAAAATATTAACGTAATGCTGCTTTTCTTAACACTGAGTAGCATTTTTTAGGCGTATCAAAATTACTTTGACAAGCATCACTTCATATGTGGAGATTGAAGCGTGTGTGGCGTCTAGCTCATCCCATGCATCCACCCCTCATGCAACCGAGACATGCATCCGAACATGCCGGCCTGCATGATGGCGGGAAGAAGTTTGGCCGTTTTGTCGTCTGCTGTTTTGTATGTTTCTTCAGCGGGAATCCCCTAACAAATCTAAGCTGGATAGGATCGCAGCCCTGTGGTTGATTCGGCGTTAGCTGGCTAGGATCGCAGCCCTGTGGTTGATTTGGGGTTTAGGCCCGCAAATCAGTCACCAATTTTTTTGTCCTTTTGCTATCTGCTTCCCCATTTTCGTTCCGCGCCGTCCCTTCTCAATCCGACGGTCCCGTGGCTATTTTGCAAAAGAGTCCCTGCCCTTGCCGGAAATTACGTGTCGGCCCACGTATATAAAGAACAAACCTAACTCTGCATCACAATCTTTCTCATTCACTTCTCCTCCCGACGACGCCGCCGCCTTGACCCGGCTCGGCCCCTCCGCCCCCGTGGGCCCGCCTCCTGCCGCCTCGGCGGCCTCCGCGCCAGCCGTCGGCGGCTCCGCCTTCCTCCGCCTCACGGCTCCCCGTCCAGCCACCACGGCCCCTCCGTCCGCGGGGACGCCTCTTGCCGCCTCGGCCGCCTCCGCGTCAGCCGCCGATGGCTCCGCCTCACCAAACTCGACATCAACGGCGGACACGACGCGTCCTCCTTGCAGCCTCCCGTCAGGTTCGTCGAAACCCCGATCTGCTTTTGCCCAACTAATTTGTTGCTACGTTGATTGAGGTTCTACCAAATTGATTGACAGACGATGTTTTGGAGCAGCTTCGTCTAAGCAAGCAATCTCTGGTATTAAATCTGCCTTGAGAATGATTTCCTGAACTCATTTGTCAGTTTGATTTTGATTCTATATTCATGTCTCAAGGTCGGGCTGGGTTCACGAGCAGGTGATCTCAAGCAGATGCTCATCGATCTCCTAGAAGACCCTCATGAAATTCGTCGAATATGCATTATGGGGAGAAACTGTACACTAGATAAATTGAGCGATGATGTGGGATGTTATGTTCCTTCAGAGAACCATATCGCTGAAGGTACAGCTGAACTTTATCATTGCAACCTTGCACCTTCTAGTTCTTCAATATGTCCTTCTACCTTCTAATTGATGGAGTACCTTTTTAGCATACACAGGTAGTTTTAGGTGACAAATTACAATAGTACAAATGCTTCTGTGATACTTCTTATGAAGAAATGAAACAAACGAAAATGAAGAAACGACAGAAAATGAGAGCAAATCAATTGAAAATATTTTGTTTTTGTTTATACTGACTGCTTGGGAGTTCCGTGAAAGAAATAAAATGAAATATTTCGTTGTTATGTGACGGGGGTATGTTGTTTCTTATTAGCTGGAGTACATGATTGGTTGTTAACTTGATTTTATTAGTTATAATTTAATTCACAAATAAATCTAGGAGACTTCTGAACCATTGTAACCCGATCAACATATTGTAGGGACCTGAGTAGGGAACATGTTTGCAAACAGACAATGCCTCTTACGAAATGGAACCGAAGAAGCATGATTGGAAGCTGAAATGGGTGCAGATTGAGCTATGCAGCTTGAGTCTGGCCAAAGCCCCTGGACTGACTAAGCAGTAGGGATGATGGTCTTATGGTGTATTATTGATCTGTGTTAATCTTTTTTCTTAGATGATCTGTGTTTATCTTGTGTAGTGGGTATGTGACTCGATGCCAGAAAGGTAGATTTTTCAGCATATATATATGTAGTGTTAATTGGTTATGTACGTTGTTGGTGAGTTGTTGACGACTAGCTGTAGTACTATTGCTTTTCTGATGGAAATTATCAACATGTTGTTCTGTCATTTACTATTATTCTATGATGAGTGCTAGCATGGACATTGAATTAAGCTACCATGTTCAGATTCTTAAGTTCTTGTAGTTATCTTTTTTAAGTTGGGAAATTTAACAATTGTTGATGTGTTATTTCTATAAGAGGTTGGACTTGGAGGCCATGACCTGCTCATCACCTATCAGTTTAACATTTAAACACAAATTAAACTGCTGATGGTTCTCTGTTTGATGCTCTGCCAAATGCCATTGCCGTCCACTGTCATATGAAATGTTGTATGATTCAATCAATTGTACTAATTTTATTATTAACCACAATATCACCTCTTGAATATCTTTTGTCAATGATACGAGGAATTGAATGTGGACCACTTGATGGGAAGTTATCCAGATGAGATACATCAGTAAGTATCCTCACCCAGTTTACCTTCTCAGTTGAGAACTTGAGATGCATATGATTTGGTTGACGAAGGTCGCCTAGACAAATACTTCTCCAGTGATCCCCTTATATTATCGCTCATGGCCACAATTTGGAGTCTCACTTTATTATCGATGACAATTCTTTTAGTTCTCTAACGAAGATTTCCCTTGGATACATGCTTAGGCAACATGTTGCTGCACGGATACTACCTTCTACTTCCTGGTGAGTTATTAATGGTAAATTCAGTCCATGGGCAGTTTTAAGAATGTTGTTGGTATTACTTCCTGGTAAGTGTTTGTTTCGGTAACAGTGTGCTTCTTTGAAAAGTCTTTACTATGGAGTATCATTAACCAGAAAAACTATAAAGGCAAAAACTATACAGTGTGTGGCCTCCTTGAAAAGTCTTTATGTGTATGTCAGGTGACAATTTATTCAAAAGATGGTGTATGTAGAGACGCGGCGACCAGTAGACTATTTGGAGGGGTGCGGAATCCGGCTCGCCAACGTCGGAGAAGAAATGTCTGCGAGAGTTTAGATCGATGATTGGGGGCAGCTACAGTCAGAATGAGGTGAGATTTGAGCAGGGTGGGGTTTAGCAATGTTGGTGAAATATAATTATATAAACAAGAACAACCAAACCGGGCACAACGAAGCGCGCCGTCTCCTTCTAGTAAAATGTATCTGTCGACCGTCGCCCGCCATTTTTATATACTGCATTAGGGCAGATGAACAAGTAGAAGGCGCTTTTTCTAAACAGATGAACTGACCTTGAGAGATACAGGAGATGGAACACTGGCACACTGCCACTATCATTATTTTTTTGACAGTGCTACGTGAACCCTGTCTTATATATAAGACAGGTTGGTACCCCGAGGGTGGTATGTCGGCGTAGCCTTTACCCAACGGCTTTTGGAAGCCGTCGGCGTACCGGTAGATTCATGTTCATGTATGTCGATCATCCATGTGACGGCCTTTGCATGCATGATATGAATCGTGAGATATATTAAAAAAAAGTGTACCCACCAAAAAGTAAACTGCCGAACTTATCAGTTATAAATAAGAGCATCTATAACAGATCTCTAACAGAGCACTTAAAATGGGAAGCCCAAAATAAGTTTACCGTTTGACGTTTTTTGCCAAATCTCGTCGCAGCTGCTCGCGCACGATAAAACCTCAAACGGATATGTAGAAGGGCGAATTTGGGCGTGAACGAGCTGGTTTTCATCGCCATTTCTTCTCCATGGATGAGTTCATCACCAATTCACACGTAATGTACATATACTCCAAAAATAATCTACTCCTATCTCGTCGCCGCCCTACCCTACTGCCAAAACTTGGCTCACCGGAGCCTCAGGTGCGGCGGCGACGAGGTCGACGCCGAGCTTCAGTCCTCGTCGCTGACGAGCCTCTGCTCTGCCATCTTCTTCTTCGACCGTAGCAGGATGAGGGAGATGACGCAGCCCACCATCTCGACGGGGATCGACTCGAGAAGGCCGAGGGTGTCCGGTTGAAAAAAATCAAGCGTTCGGTCGAGAAGGTCGAGACGCGAGGCGGCGGCGCTCGAGCTCTACGCAAGGCGGCGGCGCTTCTTCTCTCGCGGTCGAACTCCTCCACCTCGCGCCTGTAGCACGCCACCGGGACCGGGCTCCCTTTCTTGGTGAATTTCTTGATGAATTTCTTGATTAGCCGCTTCCGACCGGCATCGGGCGCGGACGAGTTTTTTCCGAATTCAGATTGCATCGTTCTGTATTGTCTCCATGGTCAGTGGACAAGTCGTGTTCTCTTTTGTCCCAAATTGAATCCGGTTTGTTATTTAGCATGTGTAATCTTGCCCCTTCTTTTGAAAATTCAGATTGCATCGTTTCTGTATTGTCTCCATGGTCAGTGGACAAGTCGCAAGATTACTCATACTCCGACCAGGCAATGGCAAGATCTGGGCCATGGCCGACCACCTACGCCGGGGGGACACCCTCGGCGGCGACAGCAGCAGTTGGCCTTGGCGCCTGTACTTCTTGAGCTCCCAGAAGTTGCTTCAGAATCCCGGCGGCAACATCAACGACTTGCAGATGAACCCGCGAGGAAGACAGGACAGAGAGAGAAAATACATTAGTTTTATCCTTATGCCTCGGCCACACCGGTAAGACCGGAGGAAAGTGCTGAGCGTCCTCCTCGGGATTTTTCTTCTCCCTGAATCCCGCTTTTGCTACCGTGGTGCAAAAAACGATTCGTTTGTTATAAGAAATAGTAAACATGCCCGTGCGTTGCACCGGGAAATTTTTCTTAACCTAGGCCCCGCTTGATTTGTCCCAAAACATACGTATTTGTCGGATTCGTAAAATTTTACGGTCAGGAGGAAAAACACATTCGGTTTCTTTGTGTGTGTGCGGTTGTAGGAATAAATTTTTATATAACAGAAATCGCAGCATTCGAAACCATCTTTGTTTGTTGACCGAATTTCTTATGTCAATTCAGTTTGCGGTTTCTGGTGCATAAAACACGGCTTAGGTGGGAAAAACATCAAGCACCTAGAGAAAAATCGGATTAAATCTTGAGAACAGACCTATTGCCTAGCTAAGGTGCCATGTGTAGGTCACGATTGAGGGATTACACGTAGAATAATATGGTCTAACACTTTTTTCACGTTGTTTGGATGAATACTCGCAACCATCTGGCATATTAAACTAATCGATGGTTGTGTCCCTACATATATTCAGAAAATGGTTGACTCAATGCTTAGCAATAAAGAATATTTTCAGGATACATACCTCAAAATTCATTGATCAAGCATCCTAAAACATACTATTTACTAACGAAGAACAACTGCAGAGATAAACTGTCATGTGGGGCCAGACCTATAGGCGCAAGGGCCCTGTGCCACCTTAGTTCTTTCCTAGTTTGTTTAATTATAGAGTCCTTTTAGATTTAGGCTAAAGAGTCTGGGTAAGGTTACCCTGCCAACACCCAACTAGAGTTGGAGTCTGTTACGTCTTTGTAATCTGCTACTTATAGCCACCCTTGTACGATCAATGAGGCAAGCAGAAAATAATCTATCTCCTCACCTCCTGCACCTGCGCCTCGGCGCCCTCCTCCTCACCTCTTCCCCAACCATAGGTCGACGAGAGTTTCGCCCTCGTCCTCCAGCCTCCCACGAATACAACCTCCGGTCCAATCCACCCCCAGCCCGTGACAACTTGGTATCAGATTCATCTTCGATCCCGGCGGCTGCCATGGCCACTCCGCCGCCCCTTCCGCAAACCCTAGAAGAACTCGCCACCAAACAGCAGAAGGACCATGACGCCGTGATCGCGACTCTCACCAGCCTCTCCGATGAAAATCAAACTGCGAGGGCTGAACGCGCTGAGGACAGCGCCACCCTCAAGTCCATCGCCGCGGCGCTCCAAAAGCTCCAGGGCCAACTCGACGATACGTCGCAGCAACAGCGCGCGCAGAATCTGGCCCTCCTCCGGCTTGAAGGGAAGGGCCCGCCTCAACTTGGCGGCCTCGGGCTCCTGCAGCCACCTGCGGCTACATCCAGAGCCGGGGACAGGGCCGCCCTGTCGGATCCGTCAGATCGTGCTCCGCGACTCTACAAAATCGACTTCCCTCTCTTTGACGGGGCGAGCGATCCACGGCCGTGGTTGACACGCTGCAACCTCTTCTTCCTCGGCCAGCGGACGCAGGATTCAGATAAGACGTGGCTCGCCTCCTACCACCTCACCGACGTTGCAGCCTTATGGTACGGCCATCTCGAGGCAAAGTTGGGCCAGCGGCCGTCCTGGGGAGAGTTTCAAACACTCATCTCTAACCACTTCGGACCGCCGTCACGCGCCAACCCCTTTGGCGAGCTGATCTCGACACGCCGCTCTGGCACCGTGGCGGAGTACTCCAAGCGCTTCCTCGAGAACCTCTCTCGTGTGCACCCAATTGCTGATGCCGAGGAGCGTGATATCTTCACCAACAATTTAGGCGAACCCATGAAAACTCAGGTTGAGATGCTGAAACCTGCGACTCTAGATGCGGCTATGGACTTGGCAATTTCGTTCGAGCACCTCAACACCGTCACCGGAGCCACGGCTGCTGCTGCTCGACCGAGCCGCCAAATTCGTCCCATGGCCAGCCCTGGTGTGGCATTGCCGGAGTCCTCCAGCTCAACGCCAGCGCTCGTATTCAAAAGGCTTACCCCGGCCGAGATGGACGACCGACGCGCAAAAGGGCTTTGTTTCAACTGTGACGAGAAGTTCGTTCGAGGCCATCGCTGCAAACGTCTTTTCTACATTCAGTCAGCCGATGACGAAGAAGAAGAGCCATTAGCGGATTTCCAGGAGGCCACCATCTCGCTTATGGCTGCCACAGGGATTCCCACCAGCGACACCATGCAGGTCGCTCTTCGCGTAGGGGATCGTGACCTCGTCGCCTTGCTTGATTCCGGTAGTACTCATAACTTCATCCACGAGGAGCTGGCCACCGTCGTGGGCATGCCCTTCTCCTCCGACCGCCGCCTCGGGGTCACGGTCGCTAATGGTGATAAGGTTACTTGTCGTGGACTCCTCAAGCATGCTGCCATTACGATTGACAAGGAGCGCTTCATTGTCGATCTGCACGCCATACCGTTGGGCGGATTTGACATCGTCCTCGGCACGTGCTTCCTCAAAACCTTAGGGCCGATTCTGTGGGATTTCAATTCCCAGTGGATGTCGTTTTGGCACACGGATCACCGCGTGGAGTGGTCAGGACTCGGCTCACCAGCACGGCCTTCCCAATTACATGTGTGCGACGGCAAGGACTTACTCGACAGCCTCCTGGCTGCATTCACAGACGTCTTCGCCGAGCCCCAGGGACTGCCGCCGCCACGCGCCCATGACCATCATATTCACCTTATTCCAGGGACGCAGCCTGTTGCCGTACGGCCTTACCGCTACCCGGCTATTCAAAAGGATGAACTGGAGAGACAATGTGCTGAGATGCTGGCTCGTGGCCTTATCCGCCGTAGTTCGTCGGCGTTTTCGTCACCCGTCCTACTCGTAAAAAAGCATGATGGTACTTGGCGTTTCTGTATCGACTACCGTGGACTCAACCTTGTCACCATCAAGGACAAGTTTCCTATTCCAGTCGTCGATGAGCTGCTGGATGAGCTGAAAGGCGCCCGTTTTTTCACAAAACTGGACCTCCGATCCGGCTACCACCAAGTTCGGATGGCCCCTGAAGATATCCACAAGACGGCGTTCCGCACCCATGAGGGTCTCTTCGAATTTGTGGTGATGGCATTTGGTCTAACCAATGCTCCAGCGACATTCCAAGCGCTAATGAACGAAGTACTCAGTCCCTTCCTTCGTCGCTTTGTGCTGGTTTTCTTTGACGATATTTTGATATACAGCTCTTCCTGGTCGGATCACCTTCGTCATGTCAAACTCGTCTTGGAGGCTATGCGCACACATCAGCTTTTCCTCAAGCGCTCCAAGTGCTCATTTGGGGAGGAATCCATGGCTTACCTCGGACATGTCATCTCTGCAGCAGGAGTAGCCATGGACAGCGATAAGGTCCTCGCCGTGGTTGATTGGCCAGTTCCGCGCACTGTCCGTGATGTGCGTGGTTTCTTGGGTCTTGCAGGCTACTACCGGAAGTTCATACGTGGTTTTGGCACCATTGCAGCACCCCTCACAGCGCTGCTCAAGAAAGGTGGGTTCCTCTGGACCTCTGAGGCGGCCAACGCGTTCGACGCTCTCAAGACTGCACTCACCACCGCACCGGTGCTCCAATTACCTGACTTTGCAGCTCCGTTTATTGTGGAATGTGATGCATCTGGGTCTGGTTTCGGTGCAGTACTGCATCAAGGTGGAGGGCCAGTTGCCTATTTCAGCAAAACCATAGCTCCTCGACATGCCTCTCTAGCCGCTTATGAGCGGGAGCTCATTGGTCTTGTTCAAGCCGTGCGCCACTGGCGGCCATACCTCTGGGGGCGCGCCTTCGTCGTCAAAACTGACCACTACAGCCTCAAATTTCTGCTGGACCAACGCCTTGCCACAATACCGCAACATCATTGGGTGGGCAAGCTCTTGGGCTTTGACTTCACCGTGGAATACAAGCCAGGCCGCCAAAACATCGTCGCCGACGCGCTCTCTCGCCGTGATGTTCCTACAGGCACCGCATGCACCATCACCGGGACTTCTTTTGATTTATTTGACGCCCTCCGTCAAGCCGCACACACAGACCCTGCGCTTGTCACATTCAGGGAACAGCTGGAATCTGGCAAGTTGGGGCAGCCTTGGGCTCTCGTAGATGGCATTGTTACCTTTCAGCATCGGGCTTATGTGCCGCCCTCGTCACCACTGGTAGCGGAGGTCCTGGCTGTGGCCCACGATGACGGCCATGAAGGCATACAGAAGTCATTGCATCGTCTACGCAGGGATTTCCATCTGCCTCAAGCACGGTCGGCGCTTCAGCAGTATATTCGTGCTTGTATGGTTTGTCAACGCAACAAGACGGAGCAGCTGCATCCAGCTGGCCTGTTACAGCCTTTGACAGTACCATCTCGTGTCTGGGAAGACATCTCTATGGATTTCATTGAGGCATTACCAAAGGTGGGCGGTAAAAGTGTTATCCTTACAGTGGTGGATCGTTTCTCCAAGTATGCACATTTTATTCCTCTAGCGCATCCATACACTGCTGAGTCCGTTGCTAAGGCCTTCTTCTCCAACATCGTTCGTCTTCATGGTTTTCCAACATCCATCGTTTCAGACAGAGATGTGGTGTTCACTTCGGGATTTTGGAAGGCTTTGTTTGCAGCCGCGGGCACACGATTGCATATGAGTTCTGCCTTCCATCCGCAGTCTGATGGTCAATCGGAGGCAGTGAATCGCGTCATCACTATGTACCTTCGTTGCATCACTGGGGATCGCCCACGCCAGTGGCTCCAATGGTTGCCGTGGGCAGAGTTCTGCTACAACACTTCATATCATTCAGCGTTGAAGGACACTCCTTTCAGGGTGGTCTATGGGCGGGATCCCCCGTCTCTCCGGGACTATACGCCAGGCGAAATTCGCAATCAGGCAGTAGAACGGCAGATCATCGACCGCGACCAGTTCTTAATAGACGTACGCGAGCGTCTCCTTCAAGCAGCGCAGCAGTACAAGCATTACTATGATGACAAGCATCGGGCTCTTTCCTTTGATGTTGGGGAGTGGGCTTGGCTCCGTCTGCAGCACCGCCCAGCGGCATTCCTCGGAGCAGGCGCAAAAGGCAAATTGGCACCCAAATACTATGGGCCTTTCAAGGTCCTCGCTAAAATTGATACGGTCGCTTACCGTCTGGAGTTACCCCCTCGCGCCCGCATTCATAATGTCTTCCATGTCGGGGTACTGAAGAAATACCATGGTCCTCCTCCTGAAGGTCCGCCGATGCTTCCTCCGCTGTTTCAGGGTCGAGTACATCCAACTCCCGTCCAGGCATTGCGTGCTCGTATTGCTCGCGGTATACAGCAGGTGCTCATTCAATGGGAGGGACAGCCTGCGTCTGCTGCTTCTTGGGAAGATGTCACAGCCTTCCGCGACCGTTATCCAAGTTTCCAGCTCGAGGACGAGCTGTTTCAGAATGGAGGGGGAGATGTCATGTGGGGCCAGACCTATAGGCGCAAGGGCCCTGTGCCACCTTAGTTCTTTCCTAGTTTGTTTAATTATAGAGTCCTTTTAGATTTAGGCTAAAGAGTCTGGGTAAGGTTACCCTGCCAACACCCAACTAGAGTTGGAGTCTGTTACGTCTTTGTAATCTGCTACTTATAGCCACCCTTGTACGATCAATGAGGCAAGCAGAAAATAATCTATCTCCTCACCTCCTGCACCTGCGCCTCGGCGCCCTCCTCCTCACCTCTTCCCCAACCATAGGTCGACGAGAGTTTCGCCCTCGTCCTCCAGCCTCCCACGAATACAACCTCCGGTCCAATCCACCCCCAGCCCGTGACATAAACTGAGTGACGTGAGGACGAACGGGAGTCCGGTCTTGTGCTGCTCGCAGGTGTGCAGCCCAGCCAGAGGCGACTGGTCCGCTACGGTTTCCTGGAGGAACAACCACAATACGGCACACAATTAACCGCCTGATCTGCTCTATCCCGCCGCCGGCCTCACTCTGCTCTGGTGCTGATGCGATTCAATGACCGTTTCCGGCATCGCCGCTGGAAACCAGGCAGAAGCAGAAGGCCGTGGACGCTAGGAGTAGTGGCATGCGCAGCTATGGGCTCCACCGTTCCAGGACTCGCATGAGGCGGGGAAAATTGTCGTTGTCTCACATCGGACGGGCAAAGCCTCCGGGCCTCCGTGGCACACACGCCGGCGACGGGAAAGAGAGGTCAGAAACAGAGGAGACTGGAGAAATCAACCGCGGGGAGGATCTGGGCCATCGGGAGCTGTGGCGCCGGTCCACTGTGCTGGCCTGCCGCCGCTGTGACTCGCTGACAGATACAGGTAAAGCGGAGGAGCTCTCAGGCGACCCGGATGTGCTGGGGCATGGTGAAACACGTCGGAGATCAGGACCCACGACCAAGGTACGGAGCGCCGGTGAACGGGCTAGGGCAGGGCGTAGCATGCCGGCGTGCAGAGCCCGTGGCCGCGGTTGGGCGCGCCGGTGAACCGTGCGTCAGCGCGCGATGAGCGGGGTCGTGGCAGGGGCGAACACGACGTGCATGATTTGGGTGTCGAAGAAACAAATAGAGCGAAGCGGTACAATGTTATTGCAGTATTATGTGACTTGGTGGGAGGGTAAATCAGAAATAAAAATTATGACAGCAAGAAAGGTTCCTTCCTTTATTATTAGGTATAGATTTGTGTTATTGTAGCAAACTTTAATTTTCGTCTAAATCCCTCAATTGCTTCCGGGGAGAAAAACGGTTCGCTTAAAATAAAAATTTGTGCTATGGTAGCAATTTTCACCGGATCCTGCAATTGCTCCGATGAAACAAAAATGTTTCATTCATGATAAAAGTTTGTGATCTTCTAGCAAAATACCTTGTAGCAAAAAAAACTTAATACTATAGGAGCAAAATCACAAAACAATTATAGCAAAAATCACAGAACATTGGTAGCAACAAAAATTAGAGAACAATTATAGCAAAATCACAGAACAATTGCAGCATTGGTAGCAAAAAAAAACCTTCAATTGACGCAAAATCACAGAGCATTGGTAGCAACAAAAATCAGAGAACAATTATAGCAAAAATCACATAACAATTACAGCATTGGTAGCAAAATAAAATCTTCAATTGATGCAAAATCACGGAACATTGGTAGCAACAAAAACCAGAGAACAATTATAGCAAAATCACAGAACATTGGTAGCAACAAAAACACTAATACGATGCACTGCCCTTCCCCTTGTTCTAGTCTTCTTCCAGCTCGAGATTTGCATCCATGGCGGCCTGCAGCACGCACTCCGTCACCGATGGCAGCACCACCGGTACACCATGCCCCCACGATAGTAGCAGCGCGTGGGTGGAGGGCAGCGGCGTTCGCGGCAAGCAGCCACCACAGACGGCCTCGCAGGCGTCCTCCGCTTCCTCGCCAGGTGGAGGGCAGCGGCGCTGGCGGCGAGCGGCCACCGGCCTCGCCGGCGCCCTCCGCTCCTTCGCCAGGTGAGGAGATGGGACGAGGAGGGAAAGAGGCGGCTTCACGGGCGAGCTACGGCTGTCCACTAGCAACAACGATGGTCACCCATGAGCCATGGCAGCACCCCCGTCATTGGAGCTGACCTCGAGCTTGAGCCACGGGTCGGGCGGCAGACAAGGTGGGCTGTTGCGGCGCGACGCGGCTTGCAATGGCAGCGGGCGGAGGAGATGGCGACGTGGAGGTTGCCGTGGGACGGGTCGCATCTCGGCCGTGAGAGGAGAAAGGGGAACGAACGAGAGGAAGAAGAAAGACCTCTGGACTCTGAAAAACATCGTCCCGAAGAGATAAGGTTGTTGGTGGCCCCACGTCAGCGCGTGGACGCGTGGCGTGCGCTCCGTCCGGAGGACGCGAGCGTCATATCCTCCGGAGGAAAAGCAGCGTTTTCCTAAGAAATATTCCACTATGACCGACGCCCAGAATGTTTAAGTTTGCTTATGGTCGACCTTAAAGTCCTTATGACCCTTCTTATTTCAATATTGGAGACGCCCAAAAATGCTAGAGCTAATTAAGGCAACGTCGAAGCATGTGACATCAACATCAACATCATGCGTGAGAGAGATAAACCATCGGATCCACGATGTTTCCAGTAAATTAATATACCGCCCGCTTGATTAGCTTGATGATATATAGTAGAAACATTACATGGTAGCACCTCAGAAAAAACATCAAAGTTTACTCGATCAACAGCTTTCAAGCCTTGTGTTGACCATAATTTTTTTGTGTAGATTGAAAGTAAATTGATCAGGCATTGGCCGAGTTCATCTCGATGTAAAATAGGGTAACCATGGCCGTGATGAACTTGGTTACAACACTGCAGTTGTTGTTTCTTACAGAAAATGCTGGAACACAATTATTCGATATTTAGGAGGTAATGCAAGAAAATTATCGTGCCTAATGGTGTATTTAAATACTGGCCGCGTAGTTGCCTATCATTTTGTAGGCATCTCAAAATCAGGGCCGGTCCTAGGGGGGAGGGGGGCTGTCGTCGTGTGGACAAACAAATGCCTACGGGTAGGCTAATCTTTGGGGCCGATGGACGCTAGGGGATTCGGAGAGGGATAGCGTGCTAAGAAGCACACACGGATGAACACACGGACACAAGGATTTACCCTGCTTCGGGGCTCTCGTGAGGAGATAAAACCCCTACTGCAGCATCTATCCTATTTGTTATATTTCTTCCTCTGTATATGCGCGATACAAATGCTCCACGAGCAGAGCTAGACTTGCCTCAAAGAGGTCTTGGGGAGGAAATGGCAAAGGGGGAGAAGTGAGCAGCCCATGCGTGGCTTGGCCGGCCATGGCCGTGTGTTTTGGCATTCCCCCTGGTGCTCCTTATATAGGAGGAGCCCAGGAGACAAGAGGTGGCCCACATGTCATGATACACACACTGCACACGATTTGACCACTGGGGTCACATCCGCACTGTTCACTGCACTATGCAGTGTACTATAGTCACATCGATAGCACTGTAGCCATGACTGGTCACACTCAGGGCAGGCAGAACCCGTGCGGCCCGTGTCCTTGTCTTGTCTGCTTGCGCCTGTCTTCAGAATAATCCGTACCGGTCGGGGAAGTCGGGGGGTGACGCCATGTTGAGGAAACCGGGAGTGACGCCATGTCGGGGAAGCCGGGAGTGCCGCCATGTCGGGGAAGCCGGGAGTGGCGCCATGTCGGGGAAGCCGGGAGTGGCGCCATGTCGGTGAAGCCGGGAGTGGCGCCATGTCGGGGAAGCAGAGTCGTGCCGGGGCGAGGCCGAGGTCGACGATGGCGCGGGCGAGCTGGAGGCGGGGGAGAGGTCAAAGACGGCTTGGTGGAGTCGGCAAGGTGGAAGTCGAGGTTGGAGATAACTCGGACGGCCCGAAGTCCAAAGGCATCGTGCCCCTCCGCTGGCTACCTCGGTCCACCTGAGTTACCCATAAAGTCGGCCCATCCCCAGCTTAGGCTGGCCGGGAGAGCGCTTATGTCGGCCCGAGTTGCATCTCTTTGCCTATCATTTTATGTTTCACCCACTTACTCATTTAACTTCTCTTTTTCCTCTAGTATAAGCATAATAACACCATAACCTTAGGGTACCGGGGATTACATCCCCGACAGGGGCCCTCCGTGATCTGTGTATTGTGTATTTGTGTGTATCGGTAAGAGAAAAATTGAACACAGATAAACAAACAAGGCCATGCTATAATGCCGTAGCAATTGCCCCATTCTGTTTCCCTGATTCAGCCCCTACGCATCTATTGCTAACCATTAAAAAATTGGGGCATGACATTGGACGAGATTGATATTGATTCTAACATCACTAACTTTGCATCACAAAAATATACGAAAACAAATTTGGTGTAAGTTGAAATTCTAAAGCCCCACCATCTCGCTCCCGCTAACCTCGACTCGCTCCCGCTCCCGCTAAGCCTTCCCCTCCTCCTTCCTCTTCCTCCCCCCCCCCCCCCCCCCCCATGATACGTCCAAAACGTATCTACTTTCCTGAACACTTTTGCTGTTGTATCACCTCTAATTTGTGTGTTTTTAATGCAACTAACATGAACTAACGCTGTTTTCAGCAGAATTGCCCTGGTGTCTTGTTTTTGTGCAGAAATTCGACTTTTAGGAAAAATACCAGAAAAAAGGCCAAAGCTCCTATTTTGCCCGAAGACCCACGGAGCCAGAAGATGAGACGGAGGGGGGCAGCGAGCCGCCCACACCACGTGGAGGTGCGGCAGGCTCCTGGCCGCGCCACCATATGGTGTGGCCGACTCGGCCACGCCCTCTCGGATATAAGGTCCCTCTGACCTAAAATCGAGAACTCCCTGAGCATTTTTCCCAGAAACGCATCCGAGCGCCGCCACCCCGCCTCGAAACTCAATTCGGGGATCAGAAGTTCCTGTTCCGGCACTCCGCCGGGACGGGGAATCGAAGGGGATCATCGCCATCGTCATCACCAACGCCTCTCCATCAACCATCATCGTTTCCCCCATCCATGTGTGAGTAATTCCCCGCTGTAGGCTTGTGGGGATGGTAGGGATTGGATGAGATCGTTCATGTAATAGCTGTAATATCATTAGGGCATGGTGCCTAGTATCCGTTATCGGTGTTTTATGTCATTGTTGCAACTTGTTATGCTTAATGCTTGACACTAGGACCCGAGTGCCATGATTTCAGATCTGAACATGTTATTGTATCATGAAGATAATTATTGTTTTAGATCATATCTATGAGTTGTATACACATATTATTGTCCGAAACCCGAGGCCCCAAAGTGACAGTAATTGGGACAACCGGAGGGGATGGCTGTGATGTGAGGATCACATGTGTTCACGGAATTTTAATGCTTTGCTCTGGTACTTTATTAAAAGGAGTACCTTAATTACCAGTAGTTTCCCTTGAGGCCCCGCTGCAACGGGCTGATAGGACAAAAGATGATGTGCAAGTTTCTCATTGCGAGCACGCACAACTAAATTGGAACACATGCCTATGGTTAATTAATACTTGGATGCTTACTATTATTTATCTGCAAATGCCCATGACTTGGTTATTATATGAAATATCTCATCCATGCAACGCCCGTTCATCCGTCCCTATGCCTACAGTATTTTAATCCTGCTGTCTACTATAATCATCACTGCTGTTTTTACTCTACTGCTGCTGTTATTTCACTACTGTCTCTGCTATAAAACTGTTGCCACTGATAATCTGTCTCGAGCAAGTCTATTCACAGGTGCAGCTGAATTGACAACTCTGTTGTTAAGGCTTATAAATATTCTTTGGCTCCCCTTGTGTCGAATCAATAAATTTGGGTTTTACTTCCCTCGAAGACTGTTGCGATCCCCTATACTTGTGGGTCATCAAGACTATTTTCTGGCGCCGTTGCCGGGGAGCATAGCTTTATTTATAAGTTCACATGAGTGTGAAATTGCTCTCTGGAATTCATTCATCATGGGAAGACCTGGTGATAAGAAATTTCCCATCGTACCATCCACTACAAGAAAAGGTACAATTCTAAGTTCCGCTGCTGCTCTTGATTCACCGTCTGTTTTAACTAACCTTGTTACACCACCCCAAGCTTCTTGCACTGTTACTCCTGCTGAATCTGAAATTACTTATGATGATGCTTCTAATGTTCTTGATGATACTGGTTCATTAGGTCCCTTTTTAGATGCTACAATTGCTAGATCTAAACAATTTGAAAATGCTGAAATTCCTAATGAAGATGCTGAAACACCTGTTAATTCACCTGAATTTACAAATAATGCTGATGATGATCTTGATGAATTATATGTTGAACTTAATGATGATTTTATTGAAGAATGTCAAGCTACTACTGGTGCATGTAATACGAAAAGTTTTCTTGAAAAACATGCTGTTAGATATAAGTTATCTCCTGATGCTAAATTTGCTACATCTCCTATATAAACATTAAAGACAAAGATTATGATTTCTCTCTTGATTTAGCACACATAGCTATTGTTGAGAGAGAACCTTTCTGTGGAACCGAAAATGAAAGTGCTGTAGAACACATGAATGAACTCTCTACTTTGAGTGGTATATTTTCTCAGGACATAAAGATGCGCACTTACTTTGTCACTAAAATATTTCCTTTCTCATTAAAAGGAGAAGCTAAAACATGGTATAATAATTTGTCTCCTGGTTCCATTACTAGTCCTATTGGTTTGCTTGATACTTTCTTTCGGAAATATTTTCCTGCTTGTGCTCAACGTGATGCTTTGCTAAGAATTTATAACTTTAATCAAGAAGAAGAAGAGAAATTGCCTGATGCTTGGACACGGTTTTGCTCTCTAATTAGAGGCCAGCCGAATCATGATTTAGAGAAAAATGATCTTCTTGATATATTTTACAGTGGACTAACCGTTGAATCTAGGATATATTTGGATAGTTGTGCTAGTTGTGTTTTCAGGAAACGAACTCTAGAAGAAGCTGAGGAATTAATGGCTAAGATAAGCCAGAATTATGATGATTGGAATATTCCTGAACCTACTCCAACACCTACACCAACACCAGGGAAGAGAGATATGATTGAATTAGATGAAGAAGTGATGAAGGAAGCCAAGAAATCTATTAAAGAGAGGGGTATTAAATCTGAAGATGTGAAGAATTTACCTCCTATTGAAGAATTATTTAAGCCAATTCCTCATACGCCATTAATTGAGGTACACTCTCTCCAAAAGTTTGATGATAGAGATATTCCTTACTCTAAACCTCCTGCTCAATGCTTAGATGAATTTGATACTTTTATTACTAAGCAATGTAATTTTAATATGAGAATAGAGAATCATTTAATGGAAAATTCTCGTGCTATTAGTAACTTGCATGATATTGTTGATAGAACCTCCAATGATGTTAAAATACTTATTAAACATTTTCATATGGTTCAAACTCAAATTGATCAACTTGCTAAAGTGCAAAAAGATTTGTTAGAAAATGCTTCTATAAATAAAGAAAAACATGTTTGTGAAGTGACAACTAGAGGAGGTAGATCAACTCAAGATCTTTATATCCTGAGGGACATCCTAAAAGAAGTGAACAAGATTCTCAACGAATTAATGAACCTAGTGTTCCTTCTAAGAAAAAGAAGAAGAAACATAAAATTGTTGTAGAATCCTCTGAACTTGTTAATGATCCTAATGGTATATCTATTTCTGATGCTGAAACTGAAAGTGGTAATGAACATAACAATGATAGTAATAATACTAATGATCATGATAAGAATAGCAATTCGGATAAGGAAGAAATAGAGGAAGAACCTAAAAAGCATAATAAAAATGAAAAGTACACTAAGGAAGATTTTATTGCTAAGAAACATGGTAGTGAAAGAGAGCCTTGGGTCCAAAAACAAATGCCTTTTCCTGTTAAGAAACTTAAAACAAAAGAACAAGAACATTATAATAAATTTTGTGAATGGATGAAACCTTTGTTATTGCAAATTACTTTGACTGATGCTATTAAATTGCCTCCTTATTCAAAATATATGAACGATATTGTGTCTAACAAAAGGAAAATTCCTAATGAGGAAATATCTACTATGCTTGCTAATTACTCTTTCAATGGCAATGTTCCAAAGAAGTTGGGTGATCCATGTATTCCAACCATTCCTTGCTCTATCAAAAATAATTATGTTAGAACTGCTCTATGTGACTTGGGAGCAGGAGTTAGTGTTATGCCTTTCTCTCTTTACAAGAGACTTTATTTGGATAAATTGATACCTATTGATATATCTTTGCAAACGGCTGATAAATCTACTGCTGTTCCTGTTGGTATTTGTGAGGATGTTCCTGTTCAAGTGGCTAATAATTGTTTAATCATGACTGACTTTGTTGTGCTTGAAATGTTTGAAGATGATAATATGTCTATTATTCTTGGAAGACCTTTTTTGAACACTGCAGGGGCTGTTATTGATTGCAATAAAGGAAAAGTAACTTTTCATGTGGATGACAAGGAACATACTGTTTATTTCCCCAAGAGAGTGGATAAAATTTATGGAGTTAATACAATTACTAATTTGAGGTCTATCAAAGTGGGAAGTATTGACTGCCCTTAAAAAGAAGATTACAAAACTCTTATAATTGGATCCATACCAATACAATACAAGGTAACATGAGTGTCTCACAATGTTTGAATCCTTTTATGTCATCTAAAATTTATTTGGTGGCAAGACTTGATCAACCTTGTTAACAAATATGTTTTAAATGCATAGAGGTGCTAAACAACATTTTTCTTCTCATCTTTATTTTACCTACTGTAATACTATTTGGTTTGCATAGTTTTAGTTGAATATGACTTGAAAAATATTTTTCATGCATTGAATTTAATATCTCAAAATCCAGAAAATGCCCAGAAATAAAAATTCTCAGAATTTAAAAATTGTTATGTCAAAAATCCTATTTTTCGAGTAGGGTCATGTGAGTACCAGAGAGTAACCAGGGGGGCCCACAGGGCCACCACACCACATTGTGGCGCGGCAGCCCTTGGGCCGCGCCAGCACATGGTGTGGGACCCCTAGGCCCCTCCACTTACTCTCCTTCCTCCCCAACCTTTCTCTCTCCCGACCAAACACCCAGCCATTGAAAAATTTCGTGTTCTTGCTGCTCTTGCCCTCAGATTTTTGATCTCCTTGCTCAGCCCATCTTTGTTGCTGAGATTTGGGGCATTTGCTCTCCGGTATGTGACTCCTTCGTTCATCCAAATAGAATTTTGTTTAGTGGATTATATCTTGAGTATTTTGCTGCTGTAGATGTCATGTTTAGTGAGTTTAAATGCTTGTTCTAATTTGGAATAACTAGTTTTGATGCATGCTTAAACCTCTAGCAAGTCACTATAGTAGTTTCCCCTGATTTAGTTGGCTAAAAATCAATTTTTATGACATTTGTTAAAAATTTCAGAAAAGGAAGATGCATAACCACACCTTTGGAGAAATCTTTGAGAGTAATGCACCAAGGGTATCAAGGCACTCAAGATCAACCACTCGCATTAGGCAATCTTACAATGAGAATATCTTGGCACCAAGCATTGGAGATGAGAGGGACGATGGATTTCCAAACTCATCTTCTTTCCCATGCACTGACTTTTTGCGTGGTGTAGGATTACTTGATGATTTCTTGCTTCTTGTGCAGAGGGTAGGCTTGACTACATATATGATGGACGAGAGTTCACAATATGTCAGGCTTACCAAGATTTTTGTTGAGAGCTTTGCTTTGAACAATAAAATGTTCAAACCAACTGTTTCATTTAAGATTTATGATATGCCTATCACTATGCCTTTGCGTGAGTTTTGTGATGTGATAGGTACTGCATATACGGGAAAAACCAAAAAGATTCAAGGGGACCCGAGAGAGTTGACGCAGCTCTACCGCGAGGTGACAAATGATGATACCCGCCAAGCGCAACACGGCAAGATAAGGAACATTCAATTCCCAGCTATTAAATATTTTATTTACTACATTTGTACTAGCGTGCTTGGTAGGGAGAACACTAGTAACATCTCACATCATCATCTTGCTTTTCTTGATGCTGCACTTAATAATAACACTACATATAATCTTGGTGCTCTCATTGCTCGTCGCTTGTCCACTAAGGGACCTATTTATGGAGGGATTATTGCCTCTCGTATTGTTGCACATATAGGGCTTCGTATTGATCCAAATGATGAATTACTTGCTCCTTGTAGACTTGACCTTGCTGCAATGAAAGGTCACCCGTTTGTTACTACTAGCTCTACTGCAGGCCATCTTGTCTATAGAATGTTATTTGCTGACGGGGATGAGAGGTAAGTCCCTTTGCCGCAGCCCGGTTTGTTCAGTCTTGACAGGAGGCCGTGGTCGCTCACGAAGGTGGAGTTGGACGAGAAGCTGAGCGTGCAGGGTTTATATGGGCAGCACGGCGTTGAGGAGGCACCTGAGGAGGACTACACCGCGGATTACACCGCACACTACGCCGGAGCGTCTTCGAGTTCGTACCAGGGCGAAGGTTCTTCGTCATACTACGGAGACACCTCATCATGGGCACCATGGAATTGATCTCCACTTAGGCCAAAAGCCTAATCTTGGGGGGAGGTATACCGATAGCACACTCATCTATATATCATTATCATTCGGTACTTTGTATATCCATGTTTCGCTTTCGTTTTCTTTCTTTCTTTTTATTTGTTCATGTTTTGCTTTACTTTCCAAAACTCAAAAAGACCAAAAATATTTCTGTTATTTCTCTTGCTAGTTTGCTTTAGTCTCTAGTATTAGTGTGCTTAGTATTTAATTCGGTTCAATATGCAAAAACACAAAAATATTTTGCTTTGTTGTTTGCTGTTTCGCGCAGGGACAGATTTCTGCTATCCACCGTTTAATTCATAACTTTTCACAGAAAAATCTAAATGGCCTGACATTTCATGAGCATAATCCTAAAATATGTATGCAACTTTCATTAGTTTTGAGTTTTCTGATCTGAGCATGTTAGAGGCCTCGAAAAAATTCGTCTTTACTGGCTGTTCTGTTTTAGTTCCTAAATTCGAAAACCCAAAAATATTTCTTGTTTCTCTTTGGTTTTGTATAGTTTGTTTCAGAGTTCATCACCTTCAGTTAGTCCATGGAGCTTGGTTATTATTTCATATCTTTCAAGCACAAAAGTGAAAAGGCAATAATGATGATCTATGGCAATTCGAGTTGGGTAAGAGGCTGGTAATGAACTCTATTTGTTTTTCATTTTTGTACATATACTCATTCATGTGAGCATACTTAGATGGTTCGCATAAGGTATATGTCTATTGGTGGATGCTTAATAGTTCATGTTCTCTTATGATCGGTCCCAATTTATTAATGGTAGATAACATGTTTCATGAATATTTGCTTGCATTGTTCTGTTCATAGTAGAATATGACATTGTGGTATCCTCCTCTGAATAATTCATTTGAATCGACTTGGCACATGCTTACACATGTTATGACTGAAAACAAAAAGTCAATTAAGACTTGATGATTTATTTTGCCTCAGAGTTATAGTATCATTTTTACGCCTCCGTTAATTTTATTTTGTCGCAAGCATGATTATGACGGTTATTGCTCTCTTGAATTGTCGCTTCCCCGTCTATTGCTAGCCTCCACTTGTACTAAGCTGCAAATGCTTGTGCTTCCAAATCCCTGAAAACCAAGTTATCCCAAAGAGTCCACCAAAAACACCTATATATGGTATTTCAAACCATTCAAGTAAATTTGCATGTGCTATTTTTAAAACCTTCAAACAACTTCTCAATTTGTGACACTGTTTTAGCTCATGTGGAAGTAGTAGTTGGGCTTGTTATTTTCCATGCTAATTAAGTAACCGACTTGCATGCTCCATCTGCTCGTCATTAATTTTGCAAAGGGCTGGTTAGACCACTATAATATCCCAAAAAGATTTAAGAAAAGAAAAATAGATACTCCTCCATGGTATGAGAACGCTGGTGGGCACCCGAAGATTCGGTTAGCCATGGTTTGAGAAAGCAAAGGTTGGGAGGAGTGTCAAATTATATAAATAAGGTGCATATTATAAATGCTTGTTTTTAAATAAATCGGAACCGCTCTAAACTTGCTTAGTATGGAAGATAACATGAACTCTATTGCCATTCGTTGACAAATCAATCACCACCCAAAAACAATTTTGCCTCTGTTTTCAAAACAATGAAAAGCTCTAGCACATGTTAAATCTCTGCTTCCCTCAATGAAGGGTCTATCTTTTACTTTATTGTTGAGTCACCATCCTTCTTTGAGCACCTTCTTGAGAGCATAGTTGTCATTCTTAGTGTAATGTGATTGTCCCAGAATACTGTTAACTGCGGTATAATCTTGATGCTTTTATCTTTGATATCTTTATTTCTAGTCTTCTCTTGAAACTCAGAGGTGTCTGGGCATTTATATTTTGCTGTACACATTCGGGCAAGCGAGATACCACCTTATCATACTTTATTATGAGCTTTGCAATCCTGTGAATTGATATGATTCATGTTATTTATTATTGGTATGATTGGCATCTCTTTATGGTTTACATAACTATTAGGTGACACCGTTTGCATATATCTTATCATGAATAGTGATACGTCTCCAACGTATCTATAATTTCTTATGTTCCATGCTTATATTATACCAATTGCTACATGTTTTATATACACTTTATATGGTTTTTATGCATTTTATGGAACTATCCTATTAACAAGATGCCACGGTGCCAGTTCCCTACTTTCTGCTGTTTTTGGTTTCAAAAAAGTTGTTAAGGAAATATTCTCGGAATTGGACGAAATAAATTGCGAAGTTCCTATTTTTCCCGACACATCACGGAGTCCGAAGGGGAGACGAAGGAGGCCGAAGAGTTCCGCTGCGCCGCCGCCATCGAAGACAAGTTTCAGGGGACAGAAGTCTCTGTTCCGGCACCCTGCCGGGACGGGGAATTGCCCCCGGAGTCATCTCCATCAACTTCACCGCCATCTTCATCACCGCTGTTGACTCTCATGATGAGGAGGGAGTAGTTCTCCCCCGGGGCTGCGGGCTCTACCGGTAGCTATGTGGTTTATCTCTCTCTCCCATGGTGTGATCTTTATGTGATCATGAGCTTTGTAATCTAGTTGAATATGTGATGTTACTCTCTATCTATTATGCACTCTAGAGGTTATTTTAATATGAATTCTAGAGTTACTCTCCACGGTGTAAAGGTGACAGTGTGTGCACCGTGTGTGACTCCTTTAACTTATGACGTTGTGGTGCTTGTTTACTCAGACTTTGAGGGTGCTCTTGTAGCCCTACGCAATTAATGAATGGTGTTTGTTATCCAACAAGAGAGTGTTTGAGAGTAGTGTTTATTTATTTAATTATGATGTCATTGTTGAGAGTGTCCACTAGTGAAAGTATGATCCCTAGGCCTTGTTTCTAAGCATTGAAACACCGTTTCCAACAAGTTCTGCTACATGTTTGCTTGCTGCCATTTTTATTTCAGATTGCAATTACTACTTATAATCATCCATATTACTTGTATTTCACTATCTCTTCGCCGAACTAGTGCACCTATACATCTGACAAGTGTATTGGGTGTGTTGGGGACACAAGAGACTTCTTGTATCTTAATTGCAGGGTTGCTTGAGAGGGATATCTTTGACCCCTACCTCTATGAGTTCGATAAACCTTGGGTGATTCACTTAAGTGAAACTTGATGCTGTTCTACAAACCTCTGCTCTTGGAGGCCCAACACTGTCTACGAGAATAGAAGCGTGCGTAGACATCAAATAGCCTAAGCATTTGTCCTAATAGTGAGAATATTTACATCATATGAAGCAAATGTGTTCGTGAAAGTTCTTTTATCGCACTCAGTTGTTAACTGAATTGCTTGAGGACAAGCAATAAGCTAAGCTTGGGGGGAGTTGATACGTCCAAAACGTATCTACTTTCCCGAACACTTTTGCTGTTGTTTCACCTCTAATTTGTGTGTTTTGAATGCAACTAACATGGACTAACACTGTTTTCAGCAGAATTGCCCTGTTGTCTTGTTTTTGTGCAGAAATTCGACTTTTAGGAAAAATACCAGAAAAAAGGCCAAAGCTCCTATTTTGCCCGAAGACCCACGGAGCCAGAAGATGAGACGGAGGGGGGCAGCGAGCCGCCCACACCACGTGGAGGCGCGGCAGGCTCCTGGCCGCGCCACCATATGGTGTGGCCGACTCGGCCACGCCCTCGCGTCCCCCTCTCGGATATAAGGTCCCTCTGACCTAAAACCGAGAACTCCCCGAGCACTTTTCCCAGAAACGCATACGAGCGCCGTCGCCACCTCGAAACTCAATTCGGGGACCAGAAGTTCCTGTTCCGGCACTCCGCCGGGACGGGGAATCGCAGGGGATCATCGCCATCGTCATCACCAACACCTCTCCATCAACCATCATCGTTTCCCCCATCCATGTGTGAGTAATTCCCCGCTGTAGGCTTGAGGGGATGGTAGGGATTGGATGAGATCGTTCATGTAATAGATGTAATATCATTAGGGCATGGTGCCTAGTATCCGTTATCGGTGTTTTATGTCATTGTTGCAACTTGTTATGCTTAATGCTTGACACTAGGGCTCGAGTGCCATGATTTCAGATCTGAACATGTTATTGTATCATGAAGATAATTATTGTTTTAGATCATATCTATGAGTTGTATACACATATTATTGTCTGAAACCCGAGGCCCCAAAGTGACAGCAATTGGGACAACCGGAGGGGATGGCTGTGATGTGAGGATCACATGTGTTCACGGAATGTTAATGCTTTGCTCCGGTACTTTATTAAAAGAAGTACCTTAATTACCAGTAGTTTCCCTTGAGACCCCGCTGCAACGGGCTGGTAGGACAAAAGATGATGTGCAAGTTTCTCATTTCGAGCACGCACAACTAAATTGGAACACATTCCTATGGTTAATTAATACTTCAATGCTTAGTATTATTTATCTGCAAATGCCCATGACTTGGTTATTATATGAAATATCTCATCTATGCAACGCCCGTTCATCCGTCGCTATGCCTACATTATTTTAATCAAGTTGTCTACTATAATCATCGCTGCTGTTTTTACTCTACTGCTGTTGTTATTTCACTACTGTCTCTGCTTTAAAACTGTTGCTACTGATAATCTGTCTCGAGCAAGTCTATTCACAGGTGCATCTGAATTGACAACTCTGCTGTTAAGGCTTATAAATATTCTTTGGCTCCCTTTGTGTCGAATCAATAAATTTGGGTTTTACTTCCCTCGAAGACTGTTGTGATCCCCTATGGGTCATCACCCCCCCCCCCCCCCCCCCCGAGGCAGACGGCCAGGGCCACACACTCCTCCCGCCGCCGCCGCGCCCTCTTCCTTCGCCTCTCCCCGTCGTCGCCACCGGTAGGGGTCGTCGGGCTGTGCCCCGGCGACGCCGCTGGCGGCGACTTTCCTTTCCTCGCGTCTTGGAGCGTCGGTCGGGGCCGCACCCTCCCTGGAGGCGGTGCTCCTCGGAAGCTCCTGGTCCGGCGCGGTCGGGTGGGGCTGGTGGCGGGGCCGTTCTACGGCGTCGCGCCTCGGCTGCGGATCGACGGTGGCCGCCGTGCCCTGGCTTGAGCAGCTCGGGCCCCAGATGGGCTTGGGCGGGTGATACGTCTCCAACGTATCCATAATTTATTTTGTTCCATGCTTATATTATACCAATTTCAACATGTTTTATACACACTTTATACCATTTTTATGCATTTTCTGGGACTAACCTATTAACAAGATGCCACAGTGCCAGTTCCTCTTTTCTGCTATTTTTGGTTTCAGAAAAGTTGTTCTGAAAATATTCTCGGAATTGGACGAATAAAAAACCAAAACTCCTATTTTTCCCGTAAGGATCCAGAACACCGAAGAGGAGTCGAAGACCCGCCACGAGGCAGCCACACCTGTTGGTGGCGCGGCCCTTGTAACATCCCAAAATTTTGTAAATTTTGCAATGTTAAATTAATTAAATAAGCTTGTGAAATTCTGAAATATTTGAAACTTTTGGTCTTGTAATTTTTTTTTCTCAAACCTTGATTCAAAACATTTAAGAGTGGATTAACATGACTATCCAAAATAGAAATCTTGGTTGGAAAGTTTTAAACATATTCGGCTTGAGAATTTGATTTAATATGTATTATGATTGTAATTGCAATTTGTCCAAACATGTTTAATTAATTTAGAGAGGGAATAATATGACTTTCCCAAATAATACTTTGGAAATAATTTAAATATACCATTATGCATATTTGGATCTTCCCAAACTTATAGGATTTAATAGACCCTATAAATAACTTTTAGTGATTTATCAAATTTCTATATGCATATTTCCTAAACGAAATTATTTTCTAAAACTAAACTTGGGTTTAAAGAATGATTACTAAGCCCATTGTATGTATTTTATTTTATTGGATTTTTCCTGGAATTTTCGAAAAAGAGGTTTGACAATTATATTTGCCACATTCCTTTTTTTTCCCTGTAATTAGCTAAATAAAAAGGAAGTTTGGAAATTCAGAAAACCGTTGGGCCGAATCTGACCCATCTCCCTTTCCTTTCTCACACCGAATGGGCCAGCCCACCATTCCTCTTTTTTTTTCTTTTTGTCATCTCTACTTGTATTTCTTGTTGGGCCGCACCTGCCTATGGCCCATCTGGCCAGCACGAACAGACCAACAGTCGTCTTCCTCCTGGAGCACGTACGGGTACAGAAGCAGAACGGCCATGGCTGCTACCTCTTCCTCTCCTCTTCCCACTTAATTCAGTGACTATTTTCCCTTCGACTTCAACACGAAAGTTGTTCCAAATTCAGTGGAGATTCCATTCAGGCAATTAACTTTCCACTTTCTTGACTTAATTGCCCAAATCGATTCGGCGCACCGAATGCCACTCGTTGGCATTCATCTCCCGATCTCCCTCCTCACCCTATATTAGAAGAATCCGAGCGCGTTACCTCGTGCCGTCCGTCATCCTCCTCCACTTTGGTACAGAAAGTTTTTCCTGAGAAGCTATGTACACCCCACACTAGCCATGCCCATTCCAGCCCAAAATCCGAGTTCGTCGCTAGATCCCATCTCCCTGGGTCATCATCTCGACGGTTCCTCGGACCAGAACACTCAACTCGACGGTGCCTACCTCCAGGACATGAAGGTTCGTCATATTGTTGTTGTCGGCCACGCCATCATCGAAGCAATGCCATCCACGCCACCGAAGACCGCCGTCGGAGCATTCGAGCCTTGGATGTCTTCAACAACCACGTCACGACATCCGCCTCATCCTCACGAACGACTATATCAACTACATCGACTACTTCAAATATGCCGTGAACATCTACGTCATCGTCTTCAACTACGTCGAGCCCCGCCACTACCATCTTCTCCAACATCCGCGCGTTCTTCGTTTCGTCGGTGAGCAAATCTTCAAATCCTTGAACGGTTGTACTCATCTCATGTCATGTCATGTCATGTCATGTCATGTATGATTCCTCGAACCATTACTTTCAAATCTTTACCGTTGAACCCAATCAAATAAACAAAAATTTGCCACATCATTTCTTTAGTTGTCAACTCTCGAATTCCATACATTTTGATCTATAAATCTCTTTGAGGTGATTCTTTATGCACCATAAAGATAGTTGTTTATCTTTAATTATCTTCGCTTCTAGCCATTCAATATATATCAAACTTCAAGTCAATGTGGTTTCTATCATATCTTTCAAATCATAATTGTCTTCCAATATATTCCTTGCACCAAATTCCTTAGGATCATATCTTCTATCATAATAGTTAGTTATATTTGTGTTATGGTATTTGATTTCATATTTGTATTTTCCTTTGGTGTTTATTGTATTGCAATTGTTTGTCGCGTATAGATTACGGGATTCTATTCGGAGAGTGATAATTGCGTTATTAATATATTTGATCTTCGTCAAGCGTCATCGACGATATATTTTATTCTTCATCAAGAAGGAAGGCAAGTTGCACTTGATCATACTTCATCCTACTATTTTTGATATGCATGTTTTCAACTATATTTTCGTAGTATGCATGTGTAGGGAAATATATGTTTTCTATATCCTATAGAGCCTTAGGATCTTGCCATGTTCCTTGCAGCCATTTTATTAAAATGCGCTTGTGTGAGTGCTTAGCCAATTGCTTGGTAGACGGGGGACATGGGTTTGAAAAATAAAGTAAATCTTTACAAAATTTGACATGTGCCCATTCTGGGGTAGTGTTATGAAAACTATTTTGAAAGTAAAATTATCAAAAATGTTTTCATCTGGGCGGAGTGGTATGACGGGAGCGTCTACAAGGGTCGCATCCAGTGAATGGCTCTGCAGTATGACTCGGGTTTTTGGTGGGGACCGCCGCCCAGGTTCAAAGAGATCTTCGAAGTTTTGGTTGAAGGATTGCTTCCAGTACAACCACATGCTAATATGGGCTCTGGCTTAGTCAGGTACATAGAGGGAAACCCTTACATTGGTACCGCCATTGGAGAGGGGTCTTCGGATCATGGTTGCGGGCGGGCTGGATTATGTATAGGGGGCTTCTATGGAAAGACTTCGTTACGATCCATGCCCGGTTAAGCCAGGCGAAGGCCACGACAAAAAGGATGGATTGTGACATGTGGGGAATGTGTACGACCTCTGCAGAGTGTACAAACTAATCGATTAGCCGTGCTCCCGGTTACGAGCAATTTGAGCATCTGAAGATTGAAATCAAGAAGGATCTCCTCTGTTTTCAAAACCTTTTAAAAAAAATTGTTTTGGCATACTACATTCATCCAGTGAATGGCTCTGGATGTGGGACTGTCTAAAAATATTGGGCGTGCTAATTTCATCCAGTGATTGGCTCTGGAGTTAGTATTGCTAGTTTTGGGGACATGGTGGAATCCATGTGTTGGTTGGCGTAAAACCTTGGTGGAATCCTTGTGTTTATCCAACCGTATGTTATTTTGATTTGAAATATAAAAGTAAAAGAAAAGGTGTTTTCCAAAACAAAAAAAATGTTTTGTGCAACAAAATTGGCTTTATGCAAAAGAAACCTCAGCCTTCCGTTGACACACCCTAAGCATGTATTTCCATTATATATCCACCCCACTCTTGTGCAACTTGCGAGTACATTCAATGTACTCACCTGCTACATATCATGTGCAGATGACGAGTAAGGACGACTAGGATCACGGGCCTATACTCAACAAGCCCTATGGCGTTGATGGAGCCCAAGATTTCCGTTTATGTTTCCGCTGTAAAGTGAGCCAACCACTATGTTGTGCAACTTGTATTATGTAACTCTGGATTCATCGAGTAATAAAAATGACATATGTTTTATCTTGATATTCATTTGTTACTGTGTGTGCTAGCTATGATCCAGGGATAGCACTGTAAGCACAGAGATTCGAATCCTACCGGGTTCGGGTCGTTACAGCCCTACCCTTGGCCGCTGATACGTCTCCAACGTATCTATAATTTCTTATGTTTCATGATTATATTATACCAATTGCTACATGTTTTATATACACTTTATATGGTTTTTATGCATTTTCTGGGACTAACCTATTAACAAGATGCCACAGTGCCAGTTCCCTGTTTTCTGCTGTTTTTGGTTTCAGAAAATCTGTTAAGGAAATATTTTCGGAATTGCACGAAACAAAATCCAATACCCCTATTTTTCCAGGAAGCATCCAGAACACCGAAGAGGTCATGGAGTGGGGCCACAGGGCGCCCACACCTGGTGGTGGCGCGTGTCACCCCCTGGCCGCGCCATGGTGTGGTGTGGGGCCCACGGCCCTCCACCGACCTTGCCCTTTCGCCCATAAATACCACCCGGCAGGAAAACCCTTGGTACCCGAACACTTTTCTGGAAAACATTACGGAGCCGCCGCCGTCGTCAACCCTAGTTCGGGAGGGTTCAGAAGCTCTTCCCGGCACCCTGCCGGAGAGGGGAATCATCACCGGAGGGCTCTACATCACCATGCCCGCCTCCGGACTGATGCGTGAGTAGTTCATCCTTGGACTACGGGTCCATAGCAGTAGCTAGATGGCTGTCTTCTCCTATTGTGCCATCATGTTTAGATCTTGTGAGCTGCCTATCATGATCAAGATCATCTTTATGTAATGCTACATGTTGTGTTTGCTGGGATCCGATGAATATTTGAGTACTATGTCATTTGCTTCATAATATATCTTGTGAGTGCGTTATTTATGATCTTGCATGCTCTCCGTTACTAATAGATGCTCTGGCCAAGTAGATGCTTGTGACTCCAAGAGGGGGTATTTATGCTCGATAGTGGGTTCATGTCTCTATTTAATCTGGGGGAGTGACAGCAACCTCTAAGATTGTAGATGTGCTGTTGCTACTAGGGATAAAACAGTAGTTCTTTATCTAAGGGTATTTGTGCTACTTACAATACACACTTTACTTAATGCAATAATCTGTTGCTTGCAACTTAATACTGAATGGTGTTGCGGATGCTATCCTGAAGGTGGATTATTAGTCATAGATGCAGTTGGATGACGGTCTATGTATCATGTTGTAATGCCCAAATGAATCTCACACTAGACATCATGACTTGTATATGCATTGTTATCCAGTTCTTTATTCTGTCAATTGCCCAGCTGTAATTTGTTTACCCGCATGTATGCTATTATTATTTATGGAGAGACACCACTAGGGAACTGTGTGAAAGTGCATGGTTGCCCCCATGCGTGGTTTTGCTAATTAATGACAATCCTTATGGACTAATGTTTACATTGAGATATTCTTATAGATCTTGTCCATGGGAAATATAGGAGTTCATGTGTTGGACTCTTCAAGATGACATAATGAACAATGCTCTATTCAAGGGTTTATATGAAGAATGGTCATGTATAGAGCTGAGCTCATTGCAAGTATGGCTTGGAATAGAAGATTGAGTGAACAATCATGTTTACCCCCAAGCTATCATACATATCAAGAGAAGAAGATGAAGTGCAAGTTCAATATGATGCATCTCGGATGATATCTTTTGATTGAAGCTTGCAAAGGAGACATGAAGACGAAGCTTAGCGAGGCCCTCCCATAATGGAGTATGGGGGAGCATTTGGAGAAGTCCTCATCAAGAATGTGCTAGCAAGCACAATCAAGAAAGGTGTTTCAACTTGAGAGAGTCAAGATCGTCATCATCGAGCTCAAGTGGAATGCGCAAGGCAAAGGTATGATCTTGATAGGTTTTCTATTTTACCGGTCTCATGGTGTTAGTGAGAGACCGGGTTTTAGGATAGACAGCGTACTATCAAGAGGGGCTCTCAAGTGAGTAACTTGATCGCATCTTTGTGGAGAGCTCAAACCTTTGCATACTTGGCATTTCATATTTCTTGGTTCTTATTTGGCTTTTCTCCTTGATTGGGTTTTGGTGGTTGTCGTGATCCTCATGACAAGCCCAAGTGCTTCGAAAACGGTTTAATTTGGAAAACTTGTTGATTTTAACCATGTGAGGATTTAGAGCTTAGTTCATCTCCATACTAAGCTCTAGTTCATGAAAAACGGATTTCATATGAATATCTTGTTGTGTTTTCTATATTGGAGGTCTTACCGGTTTCCATGTTATAGGAAAGTTCAACCTTTCCTCATTTGGTTTTATCCTCACATGATGGATTATGATGTTTCTCTGTATGATATTATAGTGCTCTTCGTTGTGAATCCAACGAGCCAAAAATCATCGAAAACGGAGTCCGGATGAAATAGTTATTGCAGTTTTCGTGTTGCTTTTCTGACAGGTTTTTTCCATCCGGTTTAGAATCCGGTTTTTACCGGATCTGGTACCGGATTTATCCGGAATGAATTCCGGGACTTTTCTGGGTGATTCCAGTACCTACCCGGTACAAGTTCCAGAATGATTTCCGGGTTGATCCAGTACCAGACCCAGTATATTCCGGGATCTATACCGGGTGGGCCGGAACTTCCGGTCACTAGGGCCGGAAACTCCGGTGTGAAGTTTTCCTGCAACGGCTCTTTTTCGTGGGACCTATAAAAGGCCCCCTTCTTCCCCAAAGAGACAAGCTCTCCCAAGCACGATTTTCTCCCTCTCTCACCTCCATTGTTGACCTTGGAAAGCTTGCCCCTCTCCCAATTCCTCCCATGATTCTTGCATATCTTTGAGGGATTTGAGAGAGGAGATCTAGATCTATATTTACACCAATCAATCTCTCCTCTAAGTGAGGGGAACCTAGTGGATCTAGATCTTGGAGTTGTTGTGTAGTTCTCCTCTTTGTTCTTCCTCTCTTATTCCCCCATAAGCATTTGTTGCTTTGTTGGAATTTGAGAGTGAAGAATTTGAGCACTTGTGCTCTTGCCTTTTGCATTTGGTGCATCGGTGTGCTCTCCACGAGGATTCGTGGAAGTTGAAAGTTTGTGAGCTTGTTACTCTTGGGTCCTTGGACCCTAGACGCCTTTGTGGTGGTTGGACCTTTGTGGTCACTTGTGAAGCCATTCGGGAGCCCCCAATCCCATTGTGGGTTGTGCCCCGGATTGTTGGTGAAAGCCGTTCGGGAGCCCCCAATCCCATTGTGGATTGTGCCCCGGATTGTTGTTGAAAGGCTCCGGATTCCGCCTCGAAGGATTCTGATAGTGGAAGGTGAACCAAGCCTTTGTGGTGTGGTTCATCGGAGAAGAAGGTGAAACCTTTGTGGTTGTTGAACTGTTCTGTCGGTTCACACCTCTCCAACGAGACGTACTCCCTTAACAAGGAGGAACTCGGGAATACATCCTCGTCTCCGCGTGCCTCGGTTATTTCTATACCCGAGCCTTTTACTTATGCACTTTACATTGTGATAGCCTTCGTGCTTGAAGTATTCTATATTGCTATCACCTTATTGTTTGTCTTGCGTAGCATAAGTTGTTGGTGCACATAGGTGAGCCTAGTTTATTTAGGTTGTCGGCTTGTTAATTTAAACACCTAGTTTTATTCAGCAATTATCAAGCCTAAACCGGAAATGTTTTAAACCGCCTATTCACCCCCCACCCCTCTAGGCGACATCATTGTCCTTTCAATTGGTATCAGAGCCTGGGTTCTCTTTTTGGGCTTTACCGCCTAGAGAGTAAAATATGTCGTTTAGAGAATTAGTGCACGATCACACTTTCATATTCGATGGCACAAATTATGATGTTTGGAAAATTCGCATACTTAATCTTTTTAGGGCCATGGGTCCAAATTATGTTAAGAGGATTGTAGATGTGAGTTTATCTCCAAAGGATTCTCAAGAATTATCTTTAGAGGATGAGATAAACTCTCATCTCGAGACTCGAGTTACTAATGGTCTTATATGTGCTTTGACCGATGTAGTTCTTGCTTCAATCATGCATTTTCGAAATGCACATGAGCTTTGGACCAAGCTTCAAGATATATATGAAGTGTCCAAAATTATTGAGGATGATTGTTCTCCCTCCACCTCCGGCCGTGATGAGTTCACAACTTCTTCCACTCCACCAACATGTGATTTGTCACAAGGTAATGATATGGTGAGTGGTGATAGAAATTGCATTGGTGATGGTGAACTTACTTTTGATTATACCTCTTCTCTATCACATTGTAATGTTCTATCTTTGGACTTAAACTCTTCTAGCACTCCAAATGTCATACATGATAGAGTTGATGGTCCTTGCATATCAAGTAATAGTTGCTGAACTAAATATAATGATGATATGCTCTCTATGTCCTGTTGTCATGAAAATAATGCTTCCATATCCTCTAGTATTTGCATGATTAACAATGTAGAGGAATCCCAACATTTGTTGAAACAAGACATGGACCCCAATGGTGCTTCAAGTCATTCTTCATCCTCCTCACCCATTAATCATGTTTGCCTCATGGCTAAGGATTCCAAGGTAACTTCTACCTCGAATCCCGAGATAGATGATGTGGTTGAGGATACTCATGGAGAATATTTTGACATTGAAACCTTAACCAAGAAGGGTGAGATTGTTCTTGGTGCTCTTCCCAAAGGTAGTGAAGCTATCTCTTCTCTATGTGAAATTGTTGCTCATGGTATTAAATGTATAGAAATCATTGAGGATTTGGATACTCAATTTGAGCATAAATGTAAAATTGAGAGAGAAGATGCTATTGAAAAAGCATCCTTAGAGAATGCCCTTGACGAAGAGCAAGAGCTTCGAGTGTCTCTTGAGGAGAGACTTGAATCTCTTGATGAATCAAATGATCTTATCACTACTAAAATCATTAAGGAAAGAGATCATGCTATTGCAATATATAAAGTGCTTAAAAAGGAAAAAAGTTGAATTTGGGGTTGGCAATGCTAGACTAAGTGAGGACATAGAGAAACTTGACAAAGCTCTCAAGGCTTTACAAAGTGAACACTCTCTCCTCATCAAGTCTCATGATCAACTCCAAACTCAACTATCTAATAACGATAAGCTTGCAAAATTGTCTTCTTCCATTTCTAATGATAATGATGCTTGTGCTACTAACTCCACTTCTTGTGAAGCATCTATTTTGAAGGAGAATGTTGAGCTAAGGGCTCAACTTGAGTTGCTAACTAGCAAGTATGAGAAATTGGAAGAAAGTCATGAAAAGCTCTCTGGTTCTAATGAGGATCTTCTAGCATCCCATGCTAGGCTAAAGTTAGCTCATGAGGCTATTATGTCAAAGGTAACACCTTGTGAGCCTCATGTGGACAATGGCACAATTTCTACTCTTAATGCTATATTGCCATGTGCTAGTCCTAGTGATTCATCCACTCATAATGTTGCTACATCCTGTGATGAATTACTTTCCATGCCTTGTTGCTCTAACAATGAAGCCTCTACTTCCTCTAGTGTTTGTGTTGATACTAACCATGTAGAGGAATTAAATGAGCTCAAGGCCCAAGTCACTTCTTTGAAGAAAGACTTGGAAAAGCGTCATGTTGGGGATTCTACACTTGACAATATGTTGAGTGTTCAAAGACGCCTCAATGACAAGAGTGGACTTGGAACAACTCCAATATCAAGAACAAGTCCAAGTTTAACAAGAAGAACAAGGGCCAAGAACAAGTCAAGGATTCGGCCAAGATTGTTTGCTTCATGTGCAAAGTTGAAGGGCACCATGTTAGATCTTGCCCTTTGAAGAAGAAGGCTCCTAATGAGAAGCAACAGGGGAAGAAGCCTCAAGTTCAAACTCAAGCTCCTCAAGTTGAAGAACGGTCTCTTCCCAAGAAGAATCAAGCTACCCCTCCTCAAGTCAAGACTCCAACTAAGAAGAGAGGAGGAAGTAGATGTTGCTACCTATGCCGTGAGAAGGGTCACTTTGCTTCTTCATGCACTAATGGTACCTTATCCAACCCCATTATAGTTGATGATGTTTATTCTCTTCGGAAGGATAAGGTTGGCAATGTGTTTGCCAAATTTGTTGGTACTCAAAGTGGTGTCAAGAAAAGAACCATTTGGGTTGCCAAACCTATTGTGACTAACCTCTTAGGACCCAACTTGGTTGGGGACCAACAAGCCAAAACTTGATCAATAGGTGTTGTTGGAGGGCATTGGAGACTTGGCTACACTATGAAGAATTAAGGGATCTTAATCAATTATATTCTCTCAAGTCAAGTCATATGGATTATATTGTTCTATCTCATATCCAATGTTCCTCCTTGCGGTAACTTTTATTTAAATCATATATACATTGAAAGTTGCTTGCACCCTTGCATGTGTTAGGTTTTGTACCTTACTAGTATTTGTATGTGTTGTGCTCTCTACTTACTTATCTTGAGAAATCAAGTATGTGTATTTGTGTTTGCACACCATCTACTTGTTTTGAGCCCTATTGCTTTTATTTGCTATCTTATCTTGTTGACTCTCTCTTTGAGAGATTAATGGACTAAGAGTGATATGCTTCGTGCACTTCACAATTCGAAAAATGTGTGTACATGGGAAATACCACTTAGTGTCGATATATCAATATTATCTATTCTCTATGTGGTATGTCTTGCTCATGAGAAATTCAAATTCTATAATTTCCATTAATTTCTCTAGTTGGTTTTGTTTGCCTCTTGTTTTAAAATAAATGGATTATCACATTATGGGGGAGTAATAAGCTATGTGCATATTACAAGCCTAGAAAATGTGAACATGTGAGGTTTTGCCACCTAGAATTGATATTGTTAATTATCTTGTTCCTATGTGGCATGTTTCTCAAACAAGTTCCCATTTACTTAAATGCTCTTTGTCTCTCACTCTTTTGGATCTTGTTTGTGGAGGATGTTCTTGGTATGGCTTTCCCTAAATATGTTCTCATATATCTTTTTGGGAAGCCAATTGATTCAAACTACTCCTTGGAGTTGCTTTGCATTATCACATGATTTGTGAAGCTATCAAGAATATCTATCTATCTAAGCATGGCTTTTAATTCCTATCCTTTGCCTCATACTTATGTTTTGTGAATATGATCTTGAATATATCCTTGCAATCCACCACCGAGAAATATATCCATACATTACTTGTCTTTACAAGTGATAATCATATTTGGGGTAAATATGTTGATCATATTCACTTTGGCTCTTGCTTTGTATTGCCTTATTTGATTGCCAAGGATTTGTTTTTGATCTAACTTTTATTTGTCTTCCTTGTATCTTTTGGATCCTTTATTGCTCTACTTGGAATTTGTTTTGTGCTTTCTTGAGTTGGGAAAAGCAATGATCCAATTCTTGTGCATTGACATTCAAAAGTCATACTTTTTGATAATGCACTATTCTTTGGGAAGCTATCCTACTTTGAGTGGAACATCGTTCTTTAAATTGGTATTGCAATTTCTTGCCTTTCTTGAATATGACTATATATATATATATATGGAGAGTGATGATCTCATTTGTGTGCATTTTGTATTCAAATGCAAGATCATAAATAATGCACACATCTTGGGGGAGCAATCCTATATGCTTTCGAACATTAGTTGTCTTCATTTGGTATTTGATCCCGATGACGTGTCTCTTTGGAAGACAAACATTTTTCGTCTTGGCACTTTGTGCCATCATGAAAAGTGTAGAGGGTTTGGTTTATTATTTGATGGTATTTTCTTCAATTGGTTTCTTGCTTTCATTTGGTATCTTTTCAAAGTGGTTTCTTCAATCATGTGTTGATTTGGGTCTTTGATATAATTTGGACAATTCTTTTTCTTGTCACACTTGTGTGTGCCTTCTTGGTTTAATTGGTGTTTTGTCAAAATTGTATCTTATTTGGTTCTTGAAAGTCTTGTGCATGCATACTTACTATATATATATCTTATGGCATGCGTACTTTCGTTGATCCAATATATAGGATAAACTCCATCAAATCCTAAATGGCTAAGATGTGCATGAAATTCAATTTCATATCAATATGCACATATTTATGTGGAGTTTGTCCTATGTATTGTAGTTGCTCTAACTACATTGGACCCAATGAGTTTGGGTACCATTTTGTACTTGAATTTGTTTTAGGTACATGCGGAGATGCATTGGAAGCTTGTCTCATTTACAAAGAAGGTGTTATCACCATGTGCTTATTAGAGCCAAGTTTGCATGATCGTTAACTCTTATCTTCTACATCACCAATGCTATCTCGGTAACAAGTATCTACCTCATCCATACATCTCTAGCTTTCAACCTTGTGTAGGTTGTATCTTGGCATCAATCTTTTTTGTTACAATTAATTTGTGTCTTGCAAAACGTCTTTATTGCAAATGTGAGTAAGCCGGGATGATTACATATAAGGAGACTATATATTCATTTCTATGATTCATCAATCCCAATTATGTCAATCTAGCACTTTCTACTTAAAGTCTCTCATGTGCAACATTGAAGAATTTTCAAAATCATTTGCCTTTTGGGATACGTGTTATCTTACTCAGAGCATCCATTTGTTAACCTTTATCCCTTGTGGATAGTTTTTGATGCTATGATGAGTATGTGTTGGAAGTTCGTTTATATTGCGTTAAGATATAATTCGGCTTTGTGCTATGTTATTAAACAAAGATCTTATTGGTGTATTTATGACTTCCTCTTGGATATCATGATCTTTACCCTTGTATCTATCTTGTGTGTACATGTTTATTTGTAGACCCATATCTTAGTGATTCGTGCCTACTTAGAAACTTATGCACATGAGAATAGTACATCTTTAATTGATATTCCAATTCTTTAATGACCACCTATTATTGCTTTTGACTCTTTGGTGGTTTCTAAAAGGCACAAGCTTTATTTTTCATGTGTTATTCTTTTTGCATTTTACTAACTTGTGGAGCTATTTCCTATATCTCTTTTGGTGTGTGGGTATGGGAAAGACATAATATGCACTATTTGCAACACTTCTTGAAAGACTATGTTGATGCTCTCATCCTTGTATTAGTCTCCTATAATGTCTTTTTATCTCACACCGATTATTTTATTTGCCGCTCCTTGCTCTTGTTGCAAAACATTTTTGTTGCAAGTTGTTTTGCCTCACTTCTCATTTATATTCTCTTGCTTGTGCTTGTGTTAGAACTTATCTAGGAGGGAGTGAGGATTCCATGTTGTGCACACTATATAGAAATACAAATCCTATTTGTGCACGTACCTTGGTGAGTTCCCTCATGATATTTAGAACACTTTTCAGATCCTTTTGATTGCTTGCTTCTTTCGTTGAAGTATCTTTCTATTTGATATTCTCTTGCAATCTTGGGATCCTCAATATAGTTTGATCTCCCTCCATCAATTTTTCATGGGATATGTGCATTTGATTTCATTCACATTATGAGAAATGCACACTTTATGGGGGAGCTCATATTATATTGGCCTTCTTACTTTTCACCCATTTCGGCAATCAATGCCAATGGGGGAGAAATTTAGAGGGTTTAAGGGAATATGGGTTTGTTCTCTTGCGGTTCTCTTGCATCCTTGCATAAATTCATTATATATAAACACTCGTAAAAGGGATTGTCATCAATTACCAAAATGGGGGAGATTGAAAGTGCATGGTTGCCCCCATGCGTGGTTTTGGTAATTAATGACAATCCTTATGGACTAATGTTTAAATTGAGATATTCTTATAGATCTTGTCCATGGGAAATATAGGAGTTCATGTGTTGGACTCTTCAAGATGACATAATGACCAATGCTCTATTCAAGGGTTTATATGAAGAATGGTCATGTATAGAGTTGAGCTCATTGCAAGTATGGCTTGGAATAGAAAATTGAGTGAACAATCATGTTTACCCCCAAGCCATCATACATATCAAGAGAAGAAGATGAAGTGCAAGTTCAATATGATGCATCTCAGAAGATATCTTTTGATTGAAGCTTGCAAAGGAGACATGAAGACGAAACTTAGCGAGGCCCTCCCATAATGGAGTATGGGGGAGCATTTGGAGAAGTCCTCATCAAGCATGTGCTAGCAAGCACAATCAAGAAAGGTGTTTAAACTTGAGAGAGTCAAGATCGTCATCATCGAGCTCAAGTGGAATGCGCAAGGCAAAGGTATGATCTTGATAGGTTTTCTATTTTACCGGTCTCATGGTGTTAGTGAGAGACCGGGTTTTAGGATAGACGGCGTACTATCAAGAGGGGCTCTCAAGTGAGTAACTTGATCGCATCTTTGTGGAGAGCTCAAACCTTTGCATACTTGGCATTTCATATTTCTTGGTTCTTATTTGGCTTTTCTCCTTGATTGGGTTTTGGTGGTTGTCGTGATCCTCATGACAAGCCCAAGTGCTTCGAAAACGGTTTAATTTGGAAAACTTGTTGATTTTAACCATGTGAGGATTTAGAGCTTAGTTCATCTCCATACTAAGCTCTAGTTCATCAAAAACGGATTTCATATGAATATCTTGTTGTGTTTTCTATATTGGAGGTCTTACCGGTTTCCATGTTATAGGAAAGTTCAACCTTTCCTCATTTGGTTTTATCCTCACATGATGGATTATGATGTTTCTCTGTATGATATTATAGTGCTCTTCGTTGTGAATCCAACGAGCCAAAAATCATCGAAAACGGAGTCCGGATGAAATAGTTATTGCAGTTTTCGTGTTGCTTTTCTGACAGGTTTTTTCCATCCGGTTTAGAATCCGGTTTTTACCGGATCTGGTACCGGATTTATCCGGAATGAATTCCGGGACTTTTCCGGGTGATTCCAGTACCTACCCGGTACAAGTTCCAGAATGATTTCCGGGTTGATCCAGTACCAGACCCAGTATATTCCGGGATCTATACCGGGTGGGCCGGAACTTCCGGTCACTAGGGCCGGAAACTCCGGTGTGAAGTTTTCCTGCAACGGCTCTTTTTCGTGGGACCTATAAAAGGCCCCCTTCTTCCCCAAAGAGACAAGCTCTCCCAAGCACGATTTTCTCCCTCTCTCACCTCCATTGTTGACCTTGGAAAGCTTGCCCCTCTCCCAATTCCTCCCATGATTCTTGCATATCTTTGAGGGATTTGAGAGAGGAGATCTAGATCTATATTTACACCAATCAATCTCTCCTCTAAGTGAGGGGAACCTAGTGGATCTAGATCTTGGAGTTGTTGTGTAGTTCTCCTCTTTGTTCTTCCTCTCTTATTCCCCCATAAGCATTTGTTGCTTTGTTGGAATTTGAGAGTGAAGAATTTGAGCACTTGTGCTCTTGCCTTTTGCATTTGGTGCATCGGTGTGCTCTCCACGAGGATTCGTGGAAGTTGAAAGTTTGTGAGCTTGTTACTCTTGGGTCCTTGGACCCTAGACGCCTTTGTGGTCACTTGTGAAGCCATTCGGGAGCCCCCAATCCCATTGTGGGTTGTGCCCCGGATTGTTGTTGAAAGCCGTTCGGGAGCCCCCAATCCCATTGTGGGTTGTGCCCCGGATTGTTGTTGAAACGCTCCGGATTCCGCCTCGAAGGATTCTGATAGTGGAAGGTGAACCAAGCCTTTGTGGTGTGGTTCATCGGAGAAGAAGGTGAAACCTTTGTGGTTGTTGAACTGTTGTGTCGGTTCACACCTCTCCAACGAGACGTACTCCCTTAACAAGGAGGAACTCGGGAATACATCCTCGTCTCCGCGTGCCTCGGTTATTTCTATACCCGAGCCTTTTACTTATGCACTTTACATTGTGATAGCCTTCGTGCTTGAAGTATTCTATATTGCTATCACCTTGTTGTTTGTCTTGCTTAGCATAAGTTGTTGGTGCACATAGGTGAGCCTAGTTTATTTAGGTTGTCGGCTTGTTAATTTAAACACCTAGTTTTATTCAACAATTATCAAGCCTAAACCGGAAAAGTTTTAAACCGCCTAATCACCCCCCCCTTCTAGGCGACATCATTGTCCTTTCACTATGGACCCCGGTCCTTTTCTTTACATTGATAATACAATCTACTGCAATCCTGTTACTTTCATTCTCTGCAAACAAACATCATTTTCCACACATACGTTTAATCCTTTGTTACAGCAAGCCAGTGAGATTGACAACCTCACTGTTAAGTTGAGGCAAAGTATCTTGATTGTGTTGTGTGCAGGTTCCACGTCAACTAAGCACTAGCTCTTTTCTGACGCCGTTGACACCTTCAGAAGAATTCTAGTTTCCTACTGGTTTGATAAACCTTGGTTTCACAACTGAGGGAAATTTGCTGTTGCACTACTTCATACCTTCCTCTTGGGGTTTACCAACAACACCACACCGTTGCATCAGCCGCGCCGCCACATGGTGTGGGCCCCTCGGGCACCCACCGACGTTGCACTTTCGCCTATAAATTGCCCCCGACGGAAAAACCCTAAACCCCCAAACATTTTTCCACGAAACATCCTGTAGCCGCCGCCGTCGTCAACCCTAGTTCGGGAGGGTCCAGAAGCTCTTCCCGGCATCCTGCCGAAGAGGGGAATCATTACCGGAGGGCTCTACATCACCATGCCCGCCTCTGGACTGATGCGTGAGTAGTTCATCCTTGGACTATGGGTCCATAGCAGTAGCTAGATGGTTGTCTTCTCCACTTGTGCTATCATGTTTAGATCTTGTGAGCTGCCTATCATGATCAAGATCATCTTATTGTAATGCTACATGTTGTGTTTGCTGGGATCCGATGAATATTGAATACTATGTCAAGTTGCTTAATTAGATATCATGTGTATGTTATTTATGATCTTCAATGCTCTCTGTTGCTAGTAGATGCTCTAGCCAAGTAGATGCTTGTGACTCCAAGAGGGGGTATTTATGCTAGATAGTGGGTTCAGTCTACATTTAATCTGTGCGAGTGACAACAACCTCTAAGGTTGTGGATGTACTGTTGCTACTAGGGGTAAAACAGCGATGCTTTGTCTAAGGATAATTGTGTTGCTTACATTACGCACTTTACTTAATTTAATAATCTATTGCTTGCAACTTAATACTGAATTGGGTGCGGACGCTAACCGGAAGGTGGATTATTAGTCATAGATGCGGTTGGAACGGTTCATGAATCATGTCGTAATGCCCAAGTAAATCTCATAGTAGACACAGTGACTAGTATATGCATTGTTATGAAGTTCTTTATTTTGTCAATTGCCCAACTGTAATTTGTTTACCCGCATGTATGTTATTATTTATTATGGAGAGACATCACTAGTGAACTGTGGACCCTGGTCCATTCTTTTACATCGGTAATACAATCTACTGCAAAAACTGTTCCCATTCATTCTCTGCAAACAAACATCATTTTCCATACTATACGTCTAATCCTTTGTTTTCAGCAAGCCGGTGAGATTGACAACCTCACTGTTAAGTTGGGTCAAAGTATTTTGGTTGTGTTGTGTGCAGGTTCCAATTCAACCGTCAGGACATCCCTGCAACAGCTCTTTTCTGGCGCCGTTGACACCTTCAGAAGCGTCTTCATCTCCTACTGGTTCGATAACCTTGGTTTCATAACTGAGGGAAACTTGCTGCTACACTCATCATACCTTCCTCTTGGGGTTTCCCAACAACATCATCGTGTGCATCAGCGGGCTCAGATGGGCTTGGGCGGGCCGAGTGGGTGTCTGCGGCTTGAGTGTGGCCTGAAGGTGGGGGCGACGACATTGTCGGTTCAGGGAGGACGCGTTGCGGCCTGCCTGTTGCAGTAGGGTGGCAGGAGCTTTACCGGGCTAGGCGGGCCTGGTTTTTGCTCCGGCGGCTCTGTCCGATTGGCTACCGGCTCACGGTGGTGGAGATTGTTCTCTCTCGTGGGCCTGCGGCGCTGTTGTCCCTCGCTCCGGTGAAGTTGTCTGCTCAAGCTTGCAGACCGTTATCCAGAGCTCATGAAGCGACGATGACGATGACGACAATATCGTGGTGGCGCATGCTGGTGGGCGGAGAAGCAGATGGTTGTGTTCCGATTGTGTCCCGGTGTTTTTGTGACTTGGGCTCGGGAGAAATCCGTGTTGACTCGGTTTGACATCGACGCAGTGCCGCCTTCGGGGCGGCGCCACTCCTCGTTGGAGGGCGTCGCGGGTAGGAGAAATCTGTGTTGACTCAGTTTGACACCGACGCGGTGCCGCCTTCGGGTAGCGTCATTCCTTGTTGGAGGGCGTCGTGGGTAGCCCGAATTCACCGTACATCGTGTGCCGGGGGAAACCCTAGGACCAGCTGGTCTGAGTAGCAGCGCCGTGTCGACGGTGCCTCCTCTATGGGAGATGCTACTTGGTACTGGTGATGCCCACAAGTGTAGGGGATCGCTGAAATCTTCGTTGGGAAGTATTACCCAAATTTATAGTTCGACTCAAGGGGAACACAAGAATACCAATAAGAATATCAATGAACTTGCAGCAACAATAGTGATAGCAGTGATATGGTTCAAGTAAGCAAAATATAACAGCAGTAGTAATAAAAGGGTTTCCCAGTTTTCACCTGAAAAAGTGAAGGTGTAACTTAGAGATTTAAAACGTAGGCATGAGGTGACAGCGGGGTGTTGCATGAATAAGATTGATCATATAATAAGATATAAATGGCAATGGGACTTATCTCTAACTTTGATATATGTAGGTATGTGTTCGATAAATAGTTGTGCGTACTAGCCAAGAGAATTTGCACAACATCTATTGTCCTACCTGCCCATTTTACCGGGGCCAACTTGGAACTACAGGTAATTAAGGTCTACCCTTTCGAGTAGACCGGAACAATGCATTCACACTTCATGAACACATAGAATCCTTAAACTAAAACATATCCCCCTTGTTTTCCCTATATGTCACTTTTACTGTTCGCAGGTTCAACATAATAGCAAGCAATACACTTTGCAGATAAATACCAAACTCAATTATATGATGGGGCAAAATAAGTTCAGTACTGAAATCATGCCACTCGGGACCTAGTAGCAAGCATTAAACATAGCATAAGTGCATCAACACAATACAAAAGTATCCTCAAGGTAAACCGCTAAGATCTCGAACAACGGGTATCATTAGATGATCAATCTCATCCAATCCCCATCCACCTCATATGCCTACAGCGGTCTACTCACACATGGTGATGGTGGAGGATCTCATGGTCGATGGAGATGAAGGCGGTGAAGACGACCTCTGAATCCCTCCTCCAGGGGAGAAATTCTGGATCAATCTGTCTCCGAAAACGAAGATCGTGGTGGTGGCGGCGCTCTGTTTCGTGAATAGACCTCTCCTTCTAGGTCAAGCAGTTTTTCGTATATATGGAGGGGTACGCCAAAGATGAGGCCGAGGGGGCGCTCGAGGCACCAGATAGGTGGGCCCACGCGGCCAACGAATCTGGCCGCGTGGGGCCCCACCTTTTGGGCCTCGGGCACTCCCTCGTGTCGATCTTCTTCTCGATGTCCTTCTTTTTCCATAGAACTTCACGTGGTATTTTTCCCCGATTTAATTTCCTGCAAAAATAGACAGAAACAATACTTTGCTAAAAACAACATCAGATTCAGCAGTTTTAATCAAGTATGGGGAGATTCCGGGACAAATAATGAAGCAAAGTGATTGAAAAAGTAGATGCATTTTAGGTGCATCAACTCCCCCAAGCTTAGCTTATTGCTTGTCCTCAAGCAATTCAGTTAACAACTGAGCGATAAGAGAAACTTTTACGAACACATGTGCTTCATATGATATATATATTCTCACTATGTGGACAATTCTTAGGCTATTCATAACAAGATGTATGCAAATGGTGTCACTTAATGATCATGTAAACTATGAAGAAATACCAATCATAATAATAAATAACATGAAACATATCAATTCACAAGATTGCAAAGCTCATAATAAAGTATGATAGAGTGGTATCTCGCTTGCCCGAATTTGTACAGCAAAACATAAATGCCCAAGCACCTCTGAAGTTCAAGAGAAGACTAGAAATAGAGATATCAAAGATAAAAGCATCAAAGTTATACCTCAGCTAACAGTATTCTGGGACAAGCACATTACACTAAGAATGACACTTATGCTCTCAAGAAGGTGCTCAAAGAAAGGATGGTGACTCAATAGTAAAGTAAAAGATAGACCCTTCATGAAGGGAAGTAGGGATTTAACATGTGCTAGAGCTTTTCATTGTTTTGAAAACAGAGGTAAAATTGTTTTTGAGTGGTGATTACTTTGTCAACGAATGGTAATAGAGTTCCTGTTATCTTCCATACTAAGCAAGTTGAGAGTGGTTCCGAATATTATTAAAAACAGACATTTATAATATGCATCTTCACATTTATAATTTGACACTCCTCCCAACCTTTGCTTTCACAAACCATGGATAACCGAATCCTCGGGTGCCCACCAACAATCACATATCATGGAGGAGTGTCTCTTTTTATTTTCTCAAAACTTTTGATATTATGGTGGTCTAACCAGCCCTTTGCAATATTAGTGACGAGCAGATGCAGCCTTCAAGTCTAAGGTTACTCAATTAGTATGGAAGATAACAAGCCCAACCATTATTTCCTCATGAGCTAAAATAGTGTCACAAAATGAGAAGTGTTTTGCAAGTTTTAAATGTAGCACATGCAAATTTACTTGAATGGTTTGAAATGCCATACATAGGTATTTATGGTGGACTCTTTGGAATAACTTGGTTTTCAAGGATTTGGAAGCACAAGCATTAACTGCTTAGTACAAGTGGAGGCTAGCAATAGGGTAGGGAGCGACAATTCAAGAGAACCATAACCGTCATAATCATGCTTGCGACAAAATAAAATTAACGAAGGCATAAACAATGATACTAGAACTCTGAGGCAAAATAAATCATCAAGGCTTAGTTGACTCTTTGTTTTCAGTCATATACATGTGTGAGCATGTGCCAAGTCAATTCAAATGAATTTATTCAGAGGAGGATACCACAATGCCATAATTCTCTTATGAGAAGAACAATACAAGCAAATATCCATAAAACATGTCATCTACCATTAATACATTGGGACTGATCATAAGAGAACATGGCCCACTAAGCATCCATCATTCAACATATACCTTATGCAAACCAACTAAGCATTCTCACATGAATGAGTATATGTACAAAAATTAAAAACAAAGAAGTTCATACCAGCCTCTTACCCAACTCGAATTGCCATAATCATCATCATTGCATTTTCTCCTCTTCCCACTTGAACTGCACAAGTTAAAACATCAAATCTGCCAGAAAACGTCACTACATACAGTACTGTTTTTACCCTACCTAAAGACCTCAGAATGATCTCATATTTTACGGGTGCGTAGGTTACGAAAAGTTGCAATAGCAGTTTAAATTTCAGCTCAATCGGAGTTGCATAAAAAAAATGAAAAATGAAACAGTGAACATATTTCAGCAATTTCAGCACAACTGTTTTGGCATCTGATTCAAGAAAACGAAAATATTTTTGTTCTTTTTGATTTTTAGATGCATAATGAAAGTGACCAGAACTAAACAAGCTAAAGAAACAAATAAAATCTTTTTATGTTTTCAAGATTTATAGAACAATAAACTAAAACATAACAAGATAAAGGTGATATAAAACAACGAATGAAAAAGGGAGAGAGGTACTCCCCCAAGCTTGAGCTCAAGCTAGTATTCCGGTGGGTAGTATCCACCACTTCCACCTCCGCCATAGTAAGGCGGTGCACCACTTGATGACCCTCCTCCATAGTAAGAGGGGTCACCACCTTGGTACCCTCCATACTCCGATCCTTGGAGACCCCATGCATAGTTTTGCATCTCCGGGTTTTGGGGCTCTTCTTGTGGTGGTGCTTCTTCCACGATCCATCTTCCAGTAGTCCTGTCAAAAAGGTCAGCACGAGGGAGCCTAATGGACACATTTTGTGCATTGCGACTCTTATAGATATAGTGGCAACAATCCTTGTGCCACTCACTCATTTCCATGCGACAGGTTACAGCAAAATCAAGTAAATAGGCCTCCGTGATAAGCCTACCCATGTTGTTGCCAAACCCTCTTTATTCCTTAATGTGCTCATATACTAATGTAGCAATGGCACCACCATAAATAGGAGTTTCATCAGTAAGCTTTCTCCTCACAGCTATATGTAAAGTTCTAGCAAAAACTACTCCCAAATTAAATTGACAAGGTGTTCCCTCTTTTGCACATTTTAGTAAATAAACTATGGGTCCCGTGCAAGCAGAAGTGTTATCCCTAGCTAGAAAACCTCTAGCAAGAAACAAAGCAAAGTATCTAAGGGCTGGATGTTGTATGCTAGTAAATTTGCCCCTGTTAAGCCTATCAGGAACTCTAACAGCAATGCTCTTCCAAAAAGAGACAAGGTCCTGATTTGAATCAACACCTATCTCAAGCCAACTACCCCTGTTCTCCACACGAATAGCCCTACAAAACTCCTCCAATGACATAACAAGACGATGCCCCCTCATAGTGAATTTTATGGTAAAGGTAGGAGTGGGTGCATTACTTCTCTTACTATATCGGTGAGTGTCGGGACCCTCAAAGCGGAAGGTGGAGATGAACTCTCTTGCAAGCTCCTCGTATGTTCCCCGTGGATGACTAAAAAACTCCAGCAAGCCCGTGGCGGTGACGAAGGCATTGAAGTCTTCTTCTATGCCCCATTGCTCAAGAACATCAGGGTCTTGCCATCTTGTTGCATGAATCTTGAGCCTCTCCCCTATGAACACCACCTCATCATCAACAAACAGGGAGGGACTCATCCTTTAGTGCTCGGCGTGCCCCATCCAGAATAAGAAATGGCGAATGCGAGAACGGATCCGTCGAACCAACTACAGTATCCATGGACCCAGGCTCGCCGTTCGGTGTCAATTCGGTGTCAACTTAATCTACGTATTTTATACGCTTCTAATAGGCTTTACTCCCAAAAGGTCGGGGTGCGCGTCAATGCGGCGGCACTAGACAAGATCCAACACCTGGTCGCCGGGAAGACCAACGAGCACGGCGCCAGCGCCATCCAGGCCGCGAAGCACGGCCGCTTTCCGGCGGGGTTTTTCCCCATCTTCCTCCACACTCTCTTCGCTGGATTGGTGCCTCCGTACTCGCCTTTCCTCGAGGCAGTCCTGGAGTTCTACCAGATCCACCTTCTTCATCTTCACCCCAACGCCATCCTCATCCTCCCCATCTTCGCCTACTTGTGCGAGTCTTATCTGGGGGTGAAGCCTTCGGTGGCCCTCTTCAGGAGCTTCTACGCGCTCCAGAACACCGCGAAGACTAAGCGGACGGGGTGTGTTGGGGGGATCGTAACCCGGTAGGCGCACCGACAGAGAAGACCCGCCGGCCTGGTGAGAACCTGGGCCGGGTTAAGCAAGAATGTGTGGGCCGGGATTCATGAGAGTCGGTACGCTGCGTGAGTCTTGGCCCGCACGTCAAGAAGAGTCTAGGGGGCTAGAGACCAAGTACAAGACGGAGTCCTGATAAAGGAGGCGAAGACCTAGAGGACTTAGAGTCCGGGTACGATTGTAACCCGGATCACGCCTGTATGTCCAGCGAGACCCACCGCCTATATAAGGGGGTCTCCTGGTCCTTAGAAAGATAAGCTTTACCAGATCGCAGGAACCACCATTGTAATCTCGAGACCCGGAAGCTAAGGCGCCGAGTCCTCGAAACCCATATCAATAAAGCAGTAGCAGGAAGTAGGTCTTTACCTCGAGACGAGGGGCTGAACCTGGGTAAATCCTTGTTTCCCCACGCCGTGCTAGACAAGCTCCCGATGTCAGAAGTCGCTATGTCCCCATACTCAAGTTTCCACCCGGAAACATCTGCCGTGACAATCCCACGACAGTTGGCGCCCACCGTGGGGCCTGCGGCCAAGAACATCATGATTTGTGGAGAAGCGCGGCGCGGTATGGAAAACCTAGCTATCGGCCAGATCCACACGCTACCAGGAGGGGAGCGGATCGTGGACGACTTTGGTTGGAAGGAAGAAGCAGATAGGCTGGAAACCGGGTCGATGATCGCCTTCGGTCAGATCAATGTTTTCGTCGGCGTGATCCAAACCACAGGAGCCGGCTCTGATCAGTATGAGCCGGAGTACGAGTCAGAGTCCGGGTCAGCTACCGTGGCTCAGTCGGATGGAGAAGAATCTGTTGGATCGCCAGAGTGCGAAGTCATGACTATCGAGGAAGAGGCGGCAATTCAAGCACTACAGGATTCCGTCAGAGTACCAACAAACGTGTCCGATCTGGATACAGATACCGAGTCAATTCTGCCGCTGTTTGAAGATCGGTGGGGATTTGGGCTCGAAGAAGAAGATCACCCGGCATCCCCGGGACCCGCACGACACATGACGGTTCACGTGGTAACGGCGGCTCAGCAAACCGAAGGGGTGGAAGCATCCGTGAGTAGTGAAACAAGTGCAGAAAGAACCGCCAGACGGGATCGAGAAATTTGGGATCAGAGCAACCTCGGCATGCCACCAGCGGCGTACCCTCCACCACACCCCAACACCGGACCCGTTTTACCAACTTTTGGCGCGGGAGTACAGACACACACGCCAGCACCCGGGACAGCGTTCACAAACCCGATCCTGACCGCGGTGAACGATCAGGCGAGAGCCGGTGCATCGGGAATCCCGGCTCAGAACCCGGGAGAAGTAACAAACACCAGTTCAGCTATACAGAGGGAGTTGGAGGACTTAAGGCGAGCCATGGCTAGGGCGAACCAGGAGCGCGCGGATGAAGCCCGGCGCGTAGCGGAGAAGGAACGATCTTTGGCCCAGCAGGAGCAGAGGCTACAAGACGAAAGAAACGCCCTCCAGAGGAGAAGGGACGAGTTAACTGCGGTGCAGAGCAGAAGGCGCGGAAGCCGGCTACCCTTGCCGACTGGAGTCAACACCATAGTGCCTCAAGTCTTGGAATATCAGACGACGCCAGCCAATGCGCCCATAGCAGCGGTTAATCCGTTGATGGGAGCCGGCGCACCACAGGCCGAGTTACGAGGAGCAGGAAGTCCAGCGGGAGGAGCCGGAGCCGGGGAAGCAGCCGCAGAACAACTACCTCCGCCACCTCCCAGGTTCACTACTCCCCCGGGTCATTATAATAATCCGGTTGATAACGTTTTTGCAGCTGCACACGCGCTACAGCAGATCCCGTTCGACAATTCGCCAGCCGGTATTGAGGCACGGAGAGCCGTGGATTTGCTGCGTACTGCTGTGGTCCAACAGAACAATAATCCGCGCGGGTCACAAGCATTCAACTCAGAACCACAAAGGAGTCGTACCAGAAGCCGGCACGGAGAACCACAAGCAGCAAGATCTATCCAGAACCGGCTCGGACCAGTAAGCCAACGAGGCCAACAACAAAATCAGCAAGTAATCCAGCCGCCACAGCCGGCCGTGTCCGCGGCTCAGTCAATAGTCAATAGTTCAAGAGCAAGACGTGCAGCTGCGGCGGCAGTACCACCGGCAGCGGGAGCCGGAGCAGCTGGAGCACCAGGAGTCGGAATAGTGACTCCCGCAGCACCTTCTCCTGCGCCGGGTTACACAGGGGGCTCAACTTCAAACTTGACGGGACCAAAGTGTTTGTCAGATGCTATCAGGGCGGAGCCGTTTCCAGAAAAATTCAAAGAGCCGACCAAAGTGTGCAATTACGAGCCGAACATGAATCCAGAAACATGGCTGAGCAGTTACGGCATGGCCATGGACATGAAGAACGCTTCACCGAACCTGTGTGCACGCTACATGTATCTTATGTTAGCAGAAGGAGCACCTAAAATTTGGCTAGACCGACTCCCGCCACGCAGTATCAACTCATGGGAGGAACTGAAGGCGTCGTTCATCAAGAACTTCGCCGGAACTTGCAAGAAACAGTACACTGAGGCCGACCTGGATCGATGTGTCATGAGGAAAACCGAGTCAGCCAGACAATGGATGGGCCGGGTTACGGAAATCTTGCAGTCATCCCTCAACATCTCGGCACACACAGCTATATCGTACATGGAGAAAAACTGCGGCTTTGAGCCGTTGACCCACAAGCTTGGACGTATGAGGGAAGACCCGGCCTGCAACAACATCTCAATAGGGGAAGTGGTGACAACAGCGAATAAATATGCAGCCACGGATAAGAAGCCGGGTGAAACAGAGGAACAACAGAGGAACAACCGGATCAGCGGAGGCCGTAACCCAAACACAAACCCGAATCAGAACGGAAATAACAAGCGTCCCTATGAGGGGGGAAATTCAGAATTTGTAGGCACAACCCAGACAACGGGTTACAGGGGACCTAGACCCGGAGGTAACTGTAACATCCCAAATATTAATATAAATTATTAATGCAGAAATGTGGGCCAACAAAAACTTTTTCTTATAAATTGGTATATGTTTGTTTCATGATTTCTGTTTGTTATGCTTTGTTTGCAAGATTGTTGGATTCTAACTATAATTGCAAAATTGAAGAATAGAAAATAAACAAAACAACAATTTCAAAACTAGAAAATCATGTGACACCTGTCACAATATTTTTCCAAAAATAAGAAACTTACTTTATTTCTCAAACCAAGGTTAGTGAGGAATAATTCCAAGACCACACCATCGGATTTCCACAAACTATTCCCTTTCAAATTTCAAATTCAAAAAAAAAACCTCAAATTCAAATTAGAAATTCATTATTGAAATATTTCCAAATATTTCAAAAAGACTTTGTATCACTTACCAATAATGTATTTAGCCTAGATCCTAAGTTTGGACCCAAAAGAATTAAGCAAAGTATGAAAATTAAATAGCCAAAATGCCTACTGTTTTGGTTCAGGAAAATCGTCGAACACCTTCTGTGCCCTCGTGTTCTTCCCAAAACCGAGCCAAATCATGGATCAATCCGAGCAATGAGTTGTGCATTCGTCGAATTGAGGCCTCCACTGCATTCCCCTCTTCGCCACGATCACGCCGCACGCCGGAGGGAGCCAAATGGTCGCCGGAGTCGCCGTGGAGGGGCTGGCGACCGCGTCGGCCATGCGCACGTCGCCGTGTCGGCACAGTGGCCGCGGCGACGCCGCGCCGTGCCGGCCGCGCTGCTGCCTTTCTCTCCCTCCCTCACCTCCTGGTTCCCTCACCGCGTAGCAAGACAGCCCGCAGCCCCCTGCACGCCGCGACAGCACGCCGCGACGCGCACGCCGTGCGCCGCCCGAGCACGCTCACGGCAGGGCCAAGAGCCCGAGCGTTCCCGAGCGCGCCACGCCACCCCGCTATGCCCGTTTGGTTCCCCCGACACCCCGCAGCTAGCCGCAACCCTCCACCGGCCTACGGCGGGCTCGCACGACCGTGGGTGCCCTCTGCACCGCGTCCACCGTGCGCCGCCCGGCCGCTATAAAACGGCCTCCCCGTGCCCTGCATTCTCCACACCGCCCCACTGCCTCTCCTCTCCACTCCCCTCTCCCTCGTACGCCGCTAGGAGACCAGGACCGAGGCCGCGAAGCCTCGGGTCGCCGTGACCTTCCTCGAGCTCGCCGAGCCCGAGGTAGGCGACGACCGTGGCCAGGCCACGGCGCCCTCTCCTGCGCTCCCCTCTGCCCCCACTCGCCTTCCCTTGCTGCCCGCTCTCACCCACGCCCTTTTTCCCTCTGTCCCGTGCCCAGGATCGCCGGGGATTGCTCGCCGGAGTTGGAGCGGAGCCGCGAAGAAGAAGGAGCTCGCCGCCGTCGCTCGGAGCCTCGCCAGCAAGCGCCAGCCGCCCAAGCACTTCCCCGCATCGCCGCCGTCCCGCCGCACCATCCCGTCACCGTCCCAGACCCCCGAGGTGAGCCCTCCGTCCACCTCGCCGTCGCCGGAGCCACGGCGCCGCCCAGTTTTGGTCGCCACCGACGCGCTCGCTCCGGGCCGTTGGATTTAGATCCGGCGGTAACTTACCGCTTCGGTTAATTAGGCACTGACGTGCGGGCCCCACGCGTCAGGTTTAAATGAAACCCGCACGCGCGCCCGCAGTCGCTGACCAGTGGGTCCCCTCTGTCAGGTTTTTAAACATTATCCATGCTGGATATTTATTCGAATTTAAAATCAATTCAAAAACCAGTACTGACTCCAAACTTAGAAAATCCATAAGTTGAGTTTTACAACTCCAAATTGAACAAATCCAATTGTTCTGAATAGGTTATGAAATTCTCTGTCCAACTAAACTAATTTCACTCCATTTGGGTATAGAATAAAAATACAATATTCAAAATACAGTAGCATGTTTAAATTCTAAACTTGGTTGTTTCTGATACTCCGTTAATCTAAATTAGTTGAAACTAATTTTATTGGGTCACCCTTAACAATGTTTAGTCACCCCTAAAAGGGTTTATCTTTTGGAGAAATATAATTTAAATAATAGCCAAAACTTATTTAAGTAGTTTCTGGATTCAAATCCTTGTGTAGGGAGTTTGGTAACTCCAAATGACCCAAATCCAATTAGGTCATCTTATACATATCATTAGCTTTCTGTAGAATTTTAGTTTGTATTTTTGTGATTAATAGAACTTAAACTATGCAATTAAACTTATGTGACTAGTTTCTGCCCAATTTAGGATATGATTAAATACTAGTTAATTTAACTAAATTGGATTCAAATCACATTGTTTGATGCATGGAGTGGTTAGATAAAGTAAGTAAGCTTGTGTTGCTGTGGTGATTGATTGATTAGGCTAGTGATTGTTTGTATTTGATTGACTGTGAAATAGACGAGAACGTTGTCGAGTATCCCGAGGAGGAAGGGTTTGTGGAACCTGAAGACCAAGACCAAGACCAAGACCACTTTGTTGAGCAAGGCAAGCTACTCTCTGAGCTTGCACCCTAATACATGCATCTATTTTTAGAACATGATTCACTCTTAAGGCAAATACTTTTCCAAAACCTTTTTAAAAAAAAAGTATATGAAAATTATTTTGCCACTCTATGTAGAAATATAAGAGAAATTATAGGATGGGAAAAATAAAGATTGTTTTATTCAAAACCCCTTTGAAAACTCTGTGTGGTTATGAAGCACCAAGATGTTGGTGTCGAAATGGATAAAAGGAGAATGGAGGTTTTGATAAAACGCACATTGTGTCTTTGTACTTACGTCAACCAGCCGATATTCTGTGCGACCACATTTACCCCACATATGGGAACGGGGCTTAGTCATGTAGTTTGCTCTTATTAGTATGGGATACCTCATCGACGGAGATGACTCCGTTATGCATGAAGGGATGGTTTGAGGACCTACCTTGACCCGGGTCCTCGCTCAAACTCTATGGAAAGATAAGGAGGAGGATAGAAGGTTTAATAGACCGCCGGACAAAACTATGAGTCCTCACACTTAGGGTTTCCGACGGGAAACTGGACTGAGTGTAGATGGAAGGTATCATTTGGGGAGGATCCTTTACTAGCATGAGCAAATGAGAGGCTATGGTCGGTGACTCAACTTCGCATACACCTTGTATGGCGGGACGTGGCTGACACGATGAGTTGCCGGATGGGTGTGGGAAAAGCGTGCTACCTCTGCAGAGGGATTAAAAACTATTCGAATAGCCGAGTCCTCGGATATGGACAGTTGGGAGGCCCTACTTTGACCATGTGCAAGTTTTGGAAAAGATTTGTGTTTTCAAAAGAAAGGAAGTTGGTGGAATGATCCATACACTTATACCAACGGATTCGGTATGAGGTTGTTGGAGACTTGGTACCATGATGGACCATGGTTGGGAAAAGGAGGGGTTTTGAAGAAACTGATACACATGAGGTACTAAGAATAGTTATAATCTTCTTATCTTCTTCAGCAAGGATATAGAAATGTCTTAGGTAAGTAATTAAGAGTATGAAATAAAAAAATTGAGACTAGTGCACTCATGTTGGAGTAGTTTGCGAGTACATTCCAATGTACTCATACTCGCTTGCCTCTGGCTATTGTCGTAGCCAGACTTGGAGGAGTACTACGCCCAGGAGGAGTATGGCGACATCTACGCCAACTAAGGATCTTCTCAAGTCGACTGCCTGTCGGGTTATCGTTAGCTTTTGGGTGTCTACTACGTTTAAGTTCCGCTACTTATGTTGTTTGGCCCTAGAAGGCACCTATGTAAGACTTGGTCTAGATGACCATTTATGTAAGACTTATTCCGGTATTGTAATGGATGTAAACTTTGGTATACAGTTCGGATTATGTGCAACGACAGACTGATCACGGGATCGTTGTGTTAAGCATAATCGGGTATTTCGGACAGCTAGTCCGGGGTCCCCACAGACCTGGTATCAGAGCCATCTCGACTTTAGAAACCTTAGTTTAGCATGGTCGCTAGGTAGGAGTTACAAAAGTTAAATTCTAAAAGGATGAAGGAATGAAGTATTTTCGAAAAGTGCTTATCTCTAAATCCTCTCACTTCTGCAAAATTCTACCCTTACTAAATATTAAGTTTTCCCTTATTAAACTTAAAATTTTTGCACGCTCGTCACTCTATTAAACTTAAAATTTTGCTCACTTGCTGCCTCACTACATTTAAAATTTTTGATACACTTGTCATCTCACTAACTTAAAAACTTGACTTAAAATTGTAGATGGCACTCCACTTCACCGAGTTTGTTCAGCTCGAGAAGGACGGCACGTTGATGTTCGAGAAGGACCTGTTCGAGTTGACCAAGCTGTTAGGTCGTCCCACTCCTGAGTTTAAGGGAGCCCAGGTGTACACTCCCGGCAACGGGAACCTGTCTTGGTTGGTCGAGGCATCTGTTCGCGGGAACATCAAATCCCCCGGATCCAGGACACTCATCTTTACCACCATGGACGTCCACTGGGACGACGGACTGTGTCGTTCCATGGAGCGGATGCTATCCCGGCTTTGTGAGGAGCACAAGGCGGAGTTGGTGAATTCTCGTTTCCAGTTCTACGGGAGGCGCACCGTCGACGGACACCCTATTCAGTCCCCTCTACACCCGACGTTCGGAGAGTATATCTTGGACATGGAGATTATGCTCTTTCGCACCCAGGAGGACTTGAGGTGCGCTAGACTTCGGTCTCACTTTGAGCGCCTCTCGCTCAAGGAGAGTCGCGAGAGTGAGGCACAGCTGAAGGAGGAGAAGGTCGCTCTTCTCAAGAAGAGGGTCCAGTTGAAGAAGACCATAGCGAAGCTCCGCAAGAAGGTGGCAGAGCAGGACGAGCTGATCGATGATTTGGAGCTCCGTACCGATGAGATGGAGGAGGAGGGCGAGGATCTCCGCAAGGAGAACAACGCTTTCCTCAGTGACGATGATGACTACCTGGAGGAGATGGACTATGAGCAGGAGGAGGACGAGCAGGAGCTTGATGACGAGGAGGAGGACCCAGAGGAGCCACCCTACCTGTCTGACGCTGACGTCGCAGAGCCTGGGGTTCCACCTCAGTAGGCGAGTGACTTGAGTACTACCGCAGGATTAGGATCACCCCCTATCGCTAAACTAGTAGGAGTAGTAGTTCTTTTGGAGAACTTGTACCATGTGCCTTAGCTAAAAGGCAAGGATGTAAGCTTGATGTGATGAACCCTTTGATGTGATGCTTGTGCTATACCAATGTGCTAGTCTTGTTAATTTATGAAAAATATCTTTCACATAATCCTTAAGGAATCCACCACTATGCGAAACCAACCTTTATCCCCTTAATCAGACCCTTTTGCCTTGCCCTTATACCCGGTGTTCTTCAGGATGGTGGACACTCGTCGCTCCAACCCGGATGGAGGACCACCACCCCCACCGGAACCAACCACCGCCCAACTTCTTGCGCTTATCATGGAGGAGCGCCAAGCTGCTCGGGCAGAGCGTCAAGCTCATATCGCTGCCCTGCAACAGATCGCTGCCGCACACAACAACAACAACAACAACAACCACCACAATGGCAATGGCAATGGTGAAGGAAATCAGCGATCCACTTTGAGTGACTTTCAGAAGACCAACCCACCCACCTATTCCAAGGGACTTCACCCACTAGAGGCCGATGATTGGCTTCGCACCATTAACAACAACCTGGAGGTTGCAGCCGTGGGAGAACCTGAGAAAGTGTTGTATGCGACCCACTATCTTGCAGGACCTGCACGGTCTTGGTGGGAAGCTACCAAGTCTCTCCAGCAAGCTGGTTATGTTATCAACTGGGTTGAGTTCCAAGAGAAGTTCCGCAAGAAACACATCCCCGGTGGGCTCATTGAGAGGAAGAAGGATGAATTCCGCAGGTTGCGGCAAGGAAGTAGAGATGTGGTCGGTTACCTGGATGAGTTCACTGACTTGTCTCGGTATGCTCCTGATGACACCGACACCGAGAGGAAGAAGATGGAGCGTTTCATGAACGGACTTCATGATGAGCTGCAGTGTGCTTTGGTTATCCATGACTTTGTTGATTTGGAGTCACTTGTGGACAAGGCCATCCAGTTGGAGACCAAGCGCAAGTCCATGTTTGAAGGTCGTAAGAGGAGGATGATTGCCCAGGAAGGTTCGAGCAGTCAGAAGCCTCGCACCTTTCCACCAACCCCGAAACCAGCATATCGACCACCACATCCTATACGCCCCAATTTCCCTACTCGCCCCCATAATCCAAACCCAAACACCACCAGCAACCCAAACAGCTTCAACCGCCCCAACAACCCTACTCGCCCCGGAGGGAACCCCAACAACTTCAACCGCAACACTAATGTTGTCTGCTATAATTGCGGCATCAAGGGTCACTACTCCAAAGAATGCCCCAATCCTAAGAAGAATGGTCCACGCCCCGATGCACAAGCGCCAAGCAATGGCCAAGGCCGTAATGGGAACGACAAGAATCCCGCACTTCGCGGGAATACTGCTGTTGCCAAGGGACGTCTGCACCACATCAATGCAGAGGAGGCCATGGATGCGCCAGATGTTGTGCTGGGTACGTTCCTTGTCAACTCAGTACCTGCAACTGTTCTGTTTGATTCTGGTGCTACCCATTCTTTTGTTACCCAAGAATTTGTTGCTAAGGGAGGTTTAGTCGGAAACCTCCTACCCAAACCTATGGTCATCCAAATCCCAGAATCCACCATAGATACCAAGTCGTATTGCCCGGACGTTTCCCTTGAGATCAAAGGGGAAAAGTTCCTAGTCGACTTAATCATTCTAGGAACCCAAGGAATAGATGTCATACTGGGTATGAATTGGCTAGCCAAGTACCGTGGTCGAATTGACTGCGCCAGAAGAGCGGTATCCCTCACCACCGACAAAGGAGTAGAAGTGGAGTATGTGTCAGAAACCAGTCGACCCCGACCAGGATGTCATGAGAGCATAGCTCGACCCACCCTAGATGAGATCCGTGTTGTTCACCTGTTCCGAGATGTCTTCCCTGAAGAATTGCCTGGTATGCCGCCAGACCGGGATATTGAGTTCATCATTGAACTTATCCCCGGAACAGCCCCTATATCCCAGAGGCCGTATCGGATGAATCCGGAAGAACTGGTTGAGTTGAAGAGGCAGTTAGCAGATATGCTCAGCAAAGGACTTATTCGCCCAAGCGCCTCACCTTGGGGATCACCCGTTATTTTTGTGGATAAGAGAGACGGTACCACACGACTGTGTGTGGATTATCGCAAGTTAAATGATGTGACCATTAAGAACAAGTATCCCCTTCCAAAGATCGAGGATCTGTTCGATCAAATGAACGGAGCCCGAGTCTTTTCCAAGATCGATCTTCGGTCAGGATATCATCAGTTAAAAATCCGAGAGACAGACATTCCCAAGACTGCCTTCACCACCCGCTACGGTTTATTTGAGTACACCGTAATGTCCTTTGGTCTGACCAATGCCCCAGCCTATTTTATGAATCTCATGAACAAGATCTTCATGGATTATCTTGACAAGTTCGTGGTAGTTTTCCTCGATGACATCCTTATTTACTCCAAAACCGAAGAAGAGCATGCTGAACACCTGCGTCTAGTTTTAGCAACCCTCCGAGAACACCAGTTGTATGCCAAGTTTAGCAAGTGTGAGTTTTGGCTCAGTGAAGTAGCGTTTCTCGGACATGTTGTGTCTGCGGGAGGAATTTCTGTTGACCCAGAGAAGATCCAAGCCATTGTAAACTGGGAAGCCCCAACTAGTGTGACTGAAATCCGAAGCTTTCTCGGACTAGCGGGTTACTACCGCAAGTTCGTTGAAGGATTCTCCAGTATAGCCAAACCCCTGACCCAACTGCTGAAAAAGGACAAGAAGTTTGAATGGACTCAGAAGTGTGAAGAGAGTTTCCAGGAATTAAAGAAGAGATTGACCTCAACCCCTGTCCTGATTATGCCAGACGTCACCAAGAGTTTCGACGTGTACTGCGATGCATCACGCCTCGGACTTGGTTGCGTTCTGATGCAAGAAGGCAAGGTGGTGTCGTATCTGTCTCGGCAGTTGCGACCGCATGAAGAGAACTACCCAACCCATGACCTGGAGTTAGCCGCCGTTGTTCTTGCTCTGAAAACGTGGCGCTCCTATCTTGCGGGACATCGTTGCGAGATCTATACGGATCACAAGAGTTTGAAGTATATCTTCACCCAGAGGGAGTTGAATCTGCGACAGAGAAGGTGGATGGAATTAATCAAGGATTATGATATCGGTATCCATTACCACCCAGGGAAGGCTAATGTAGTTGCCGATGCCCTTAGTCGCAAACCCTGCAACCTGAATGCCCTGATCCAAGCAGAACAACCGGCCCTGTTTAGAGAGTTCAAAGATTTTGGACTAGAGCTTGTTAGCCATGGATATCTTGCCAACTTAGAGTTAACCCCAACCTTGATGGACCAAATCAAGGAAGCCCAGAAAGGTCATGAGAGTATAGAAGGAATCAAGAAGAAGATTTCCCTCGGTAAAGCACCTGGTTTTGCCGAAGATGCTGAAGGAGTGTTGAGATACAAGGAGCGAATCTGTGTCCCCAGTATCACGGAGCTTAAAGAGTTAATCCTAAAGGAAGCCCATGAGACCCCCTATTCAATCCACCCTGGCGGGACCAAAATGTATCAAGACCTCCGTGAGAGATTTTGGTGGCACGGAATGAAGCGAGAGATTGGTGTTTTTGTAGCCAAGTGCGATATCTGTCAGCGAGTCAAGGCTGAACATCAGCGACCCGCTGGATTGCTGCAACCCCTGCAAATTCCCGAGTGGAAGTGGGATGAGATTGGAATGGATTTTATCACCGGACTTCCAAGATCCAACCGAGGCCATGACTCAATTTGGGTCATAGTTGATAGACTGACCAAGGTTGCCCATTTTGTTCCCGTCAATACCACCTATCGGGGAAATCAGTTAGCAGACCTGTATATTTCCAGAATAGTAAGCCTGCATGGTGTGCCTAAGAGGATTGTATCGGATAGAGGCACACAATTCACCTCAAGGTTCTGGAAAGCCCTACACGAAGCCCTCGGAACCAAGTTAGCATTTAGCACATCTTATCATCCCCAGACCGGAGGCCAAACTGAGAGAGTAAACCAGATATTGGAGGACATGCTTCGCGCGTGTGTTTTATCCTATGGATCCAAGTGGGAAGATTGTCTTCCATTTGCAGAGTTCTCCTACAACAATAGTTACCAGTCTAGTCTGCAAATGGCCCCCTTTGAAGCCCTTTACGGCAAGAAGTGTCGTACACCTCTAAATTGGTCCGACACCGGAGAAGGCAAACTGTTTGGACCAGATACCCTCCGTGAGGCTGAAGAGCAAGTCCGACTGATCCGCGAGCGTCTTAAAACTGCACAATCTCGTCAGAAAAGCTACGCTGATCCCAAGCGCCGTGATGTCACCTTCAGTGTCGGAGATTATGTCTATCTCCGAGTGACACCTCTGGAAAGCCCTACACGAAGCCCTCGGAACCAAGTTAGCATTTAGCACATCTTATCATCCCCAGACCGGAGGCCAAACTGAGAGAGTAAACCAGATATTGGAGGACATGCTTCGCGCGTGTGTTTTATCCTATGGATCCAAGTGGGAAGATTGTCTTCCATTTGCAGAGTTCTCCTACAACAATAGTTACCAGTCTAGTCTGCAAATGGCCCCCTTTGAAGCCCTTTACGGCAAGAAGTGTCGTACACCTCTAAATTGGTCCGACACCGGAGAAGGCAAACTGTTTGGACCAGATACCCTCCGTGAGGCTGAAGAGCAAGTCCGACTGATCCGCGAGCGTCTTAAAACTGCACAATCTCGTCAGAAAAGCTACGCTGATCCCAAGCGCCGTGATGTCACCTTCAGTGTCGGAGATTATGTCTATCTCCGAGTGACACCTCTTAAAGGAATGCAGCGATTCCATATCAAAGGAAAGTTAGCACCAAGGTATATTGGACCTTTTAAGATCCTTGCCCGTCGAGGAGAAGTGTCTTATCAACTTGAGCTGCCCCCGGAGTTAGTGGATTATCACGATGTCTTCCACATTTCCTTGCTCCGGAAATGCCTTGAAGTTCCTGACCAACCTGATGTTTTCAAAAACATCAACCACCAGTCCGTCGACCTGAATCAAGATCTGACTTATCGGGAACAACCCATCAAGATTCTCGACGAAGATGTTCGTCTCACCCGCAGGCGAGCAATCAAGTTCTACAAGGTCCAGTGGACTAACCACTCTGAAGATGAAGCCACGTGGGAACGTGAGGACTACCTTAGAAGTGAATTCCCGAACCTCTTTAGTACCCAGGCCTAGCAAATCTCGGGACGAGATTTATTTTAAGGGGGGGAGGATTGGTAACATCCCAAATATTAATATAAATTATTAATGCAGAAATGTGGGCCAACAAAAACTTTTTCTTATAAATTGGTATATGTTTGTTTCATGATTTCTGTTTGTTATGCTTTGTTTGCAAGATTGTTGGATTCTAACTATAATTGCAAAATTGAAGAATAGAAAATAAACAAAACAACAATTTCAAAACTAGAAAATCATGTGACACCTGTCACAATATTTTTCCAAAAATAAGAAACTTACTTTATTTCTCAAACCAAGGTTAGTGAGGAATAATTCCAAGACCACACCATCGGATTTCCACAAACTATTCCCTTTCAAATTTCAAATTCAAAAAAAAACCTCAAATTCAAATTAGAAATTCATTATTGAAATATTTCCAAATATTTCAAAAAGACTTTGTATCACTTACCAATAATGTATTTAGCCTAGATCCTAAGTTTGGACCCAAAAGAATTAAGCAAAGTATGAAAATTAAATAGCCAAAATGCCTACTGTTTTGGTTCAGGAAAATCGTCGAACACCTTCTGTGCCCTCGTGTTCTTCCCAAAACCGAGCCAAATCATGGATCAATCCGAGCAATGAGTTGTGCATTCGTCGAATTGAGGCCTCCACTGCATTCCCCTCTTCGCCACGATCACGCCGCACGCCGGAGGGAGCCAAATGGTCGCCGGAGTCGCCGTGGAGGGGCTGGCGACCGCGTCGGCCATGCGCACGTCGCCGTGTCGGCACAGTGGCCGCGGCGACGCCGCGCCGTGCCGGCCGCGCTGCTGCCTTTCTCTCCCTCCCTCACCTCCTGGTTCCCTCACCGCGTAGCAAGACAGCCCGCAGCCCCCTGCACGCCGCGACAGCACGCCGCGACGCGCACGCCGTGCGCCGCCCGAGCACGCTCACGGCAGGGCCAAGAGCCCGAGCGTTCCCGAGCGCGCCACGCCACCCCGCTATGCCCGTTTGGTTCCCCCGACACCCCGCAGCTAGCCGCAACCCTCCACCGGCCTACGGCGGGCTCGCACGACCGCGGGTGCCCTCTGCACCGCGTCCACCGTGCGCCGCCCGGCCGCTATAAAACGGCCTCCCCGTGCCCTGCATTCTCCACACCGCCCCACTGCCTCTCCTCTCCACTCCCCTCTCCCTCGTACGCCGCTAGGAGACCAGGACCGAGGCCGCGAAGCCTCGGGTCGCCGTGACCTTCCTCGAGCTCGCCGAGCCCGAGGTAGGCGACGACCGTGGCCAGGCCACGGCACCCTCTCCTGCGCTCCCCTCTGCCCCCACTCGCCTTCCCTTGCTGCCCGCTCTCACCCACGCCCTTTTTCCCTCTGTCCCGTGCCCAGGATCGCCGGGGATTGCTCGCCGGAGTTGGAGCGGAGCCGCGAAGAAGAAGGAGCTCGCCGCCGTCGCTCGGAGCCTCGCCAGCAAGCGCCAGCCGCCCAAGCACTTCCCCGCATCGCCGCCGTCCCGCCGCACCATCCCGTCACCGTCCCAGACCCCCGAGGTGAGCCCTCCGTCCACCTCGCCGTCGCCGGAGCCACGGCGCCGCCCAGTTTTGGTCGCCACCGACGCGCTCGCTCCGGGCCGTTGGATTTAGATCCGGCGGTAACTTACCGCTTCGGTTAATTAGGCACTGACGTGCAGGCCCCACGCGTCAGGTTTAAATGAAACCCGCACGCGCGCCCGCAGTCGCTGACCAGTGGGTCCCCTCTGTCAGGTTTTTAAACATTATCCATGCTGGATATTTATTCGAATTTAAAATCAATTCAAAAACCAGTACTGACTCCAAACTTAGAAAATCCATAAGTTGAGTTTTACAACTCCAAATTGAACAAATCCAATTGTTCTGAATAGGTTATGAAATTCTCTGTCCAACTAAACTAATTTCACTCCATTTGGGTATAGAATAAAAATACAATATTCAAAATACAGTAGCATGTTTAAATTCTAAACTTGGTTGTTTCTGATACTCCGTTAATCTAAATTAGTTGAAACTAATTTTATTGGGTCACCCTTAACAATGTTTAGTCACCCCTAAAAGGGTTTATCTTTTGGAGAAATATAATTTAAATAATAGCCAAAACTTATTTAAGTAGTTTCTGGATTCAAATCCTTGTGTAGGGAGTTTGGTAACTCCAAATGACCCAAATCCAATTAGGTCATCTTATACATATCATTAGCTTTCTGTAGAATTTTAGTTTGTATTTTTGTGATTAATAGAACTTAAACTACGCAATTAAACTTATGTGACTAGTTTCTGCCCAATTTAGGATATGATTAAATACTAGTTAATTTAACTAAATTGGATTCAAATCACATTGTTTGATGCATGGAGTGGTTAGATAAAGTAAGTAAGCTTGTGTTGCTGTGGTGATTGATTGATTAGGCTAGTGATTGTTTGTATTTGATTGACTGTGAAATAGACGAGAACGTTGTCGAGTATCCCGAGGAGGAAGGGTTTGTGGAACCTGAAGACCAAGACCAAGACCAAGACCACTTTGTTGAGCAAGGCAAGCTACTCTCTGAGCTTGCACCCTAATACATGCATCTATTTTTAGAACATGATTCACTCTTAAGGCAAATACTTTTCCAAAACCTTTTTAAAAAAAAAGTATATGAAAATTATTTTGCCACTCTATGTAGAAATATAAGAGAAATTATAGGATGGGAAAAATAAAGATTGTTTTATTCAAAACCCCTTTGAAAACTCTGTGTGGTTATGAAGCACCAAGATGTTGGTGTCGAAATGGATAAAAGGAGAATGGAGGTTTTGATAAAACGCACATTGTGTCTTTGTACTTACGTCAACCAGCCGATATTCTGTGCGACCACATTTACCCCACATATGGGAACGGGGCTTAGTCATGTAGTTTGCTCTTATTAGTATGGGATACCTCATCGACGGAGATGACTCCGTTATGCATGAAGGGATGGTTTGAGGACCTACCTTGACCCGGGTCCTCGCTCAAACTCTATGGAAAGATAAGGAGGAGGATAGAAGGTTTAATAGACCGCCGGACAAAACTATGAGTCCTCACACTTAGGGTTTCCGACGGGAAACTGGACTGAGTGTAGATGGAAGGTATCATTTGGGGAGGATCCTTTACTAGCATGAGCAAATGAGAGGCTATGGTCGGTGACTCAACTTCGCATACACCTTGTATGGCGGGACGTGGCTGACACGATGAGTTGCCGGATGGGTGTGGGAAAAGCGTGCTACCTCTGCAGAGGGATTAAAAACTATTCGAATAGCCGAGTCCTCGGATATGGACAGTTGGGAGGCCCTACTTTGACCATGTGCAAGTTTTGGAAAAGATTTGTGTTTTCAAAAGAAAGGAAGTTGGTGGAATGATCCATACACTTATACCAACGGATTCGGTATGAGGTTGTTGGAGACTTGGTACCATGATGGACCATGGTTGGGAAAAGGAGGGGTTTTGAAGAAACTGATACACATGAGGTACTAAGAATAGTTATAATCTTCTTATCTTCTTCAGCAAGGATATAGAAATGTCTTAGGTAAGTAATTAAGAGTATGAAATAAAAAAATTGAGACTAGTGCACTCATGTTGGAGTAGTTTGCGAGTACATTCCAATGTACTCATACTCGCTTGCCTCTGGCTATTGTCGTAGCCAGACTTGGAGGAGTACTACGCCCAGGAGGAGTATGGCGACATCTACGCCAACTAAGGATCTTCTCAAGTCGACTGCCTGTCGGGTTATCGTTAGCTTTTGGGTGTCTACTACGTTTAAGTTCCGCTACTTATGTTGTTTGGCCCTAGAAGGCACCTATGTAAGACTTGGTCTAGATGACCATTTATGTAAGACTTATTCCGGTATTGTAATGGATGTAAACTTTGGTATACAGTTCGGATTATGTGCAACGACAGACTGATCACGGGATCGTTGTGTTAAGCATAATCGGGTATTTCGGACAGCTAGTCCGGGGTCCCCACAGTAACTTTAGGGGAGGACCTCCGAGAAGCTCGAACTTCAGCGAGATGTACAGCATGCCGTGTCCAAAACACAGCAAGAACGGGAGACCATCCAATCACTCGCTAGCTCAGTGCGCGGACATCAGAGCCTGGATGAGACATGAGCAGGAAGGCCAGAGGAGTCAGGGGAACTTCGGAGGTAACAGCGGTTTCAATGGAAACAACGGCAACTCGATGGGACCCGGACAGGGGGCTGGGTCAAACGGACCGCCAAACAATAATGCCGGGTCCAGTCAACAACAGAATCAAGTCACAACCGGGTATCAGCAGAACCCGAAAGAACTTCATAGTCAAGGACAGTATCACGTCTTCACCACCAGTACGTCTAGGAGAGACAGGAAATTAAAAGCAAGAGCCGTCAATGCAGTGGCATCAGCCGTTCCAAGATTCTTGAAGTGGTCGGAGCAAACTATAACTTGGAGTAGAGAGGATCATCCTCCAGCAGTAGAACATCCGGGCCTCCTGGTTCTCGTCGTGGCACCGCAAGTGCACGGGTTCTCCCTGAATAAAGTCCTGATGGACGGAGGCAGCAGCATCAATATCTTATACCTCGATACTTTCAGAAGGATGGGTTTGACCCAAGACCGCCTTACCCCTACATCTACAATCTTCCACGGCATAGTCCCAGGGAAGTCGGCACATCCAATTGGCCAGATCAGCCTTGAGGTGGCGTTCGGTGTGAGCAAAGAGCAATTCAGGTCGGAGTTCCTGACGTTTGAGGTTGTTGATTTAAAAAGTCCGTATCATGCTCTATTCGGGAGGCCGGCTTACGCCAAATTCATGGCGCGGCCTTGTTATGTGTACCTCAAACTTAAGATGCCAGGACCCCAGGGAATAATCACAGTAGAGGGAAGCAAAACCATGGCTGCAGAGTGTGACAACGGGGATGCCATCATGGCAGAGCAGGCTTGCTCACAGGAGGAGCTCAAGTTCTACAAGTCTCAAGTAGACCCGACAGATAAGCGTGTGCTGGAAAAGCCGGCTCATGAGGAAGAGAAGAAAAAATTCAAGTCAGCTCAAGATACAAAGATGGTTGATTTCGAAGAAGGGGACTCCTCCAAGCAGTTCTCAGTGGGGACCCACTTGGACCCGAAATAGGAAAGCGAGCTCATCAAGTTCATCCGTGAGAATCGGGACATCTTCGCATGGTCTCCTTCAGACATGCCGGGTGTCCCGAGTGAACTTGCTGAGCACAGCTTACATGTTGATCCAAAGGCAAAGCCGGTAAAACAAGGACTACGTCGTCTCAACGCAGAGAGGAAAAGGATCGTCGGAGAAGAGGTAGCTCGTTTGCTTGCAGCCGGGTTTATCATGGAAGTCTACCATCCCAAGTGGCTGGCTAACCCGGTCCTAGTTCTGAAGAAAAACGGAGAGTGGCGCATGAGCATTGACTACACCAGCTTGAACAAGGTCTGCCCGAAAGACCCCTTTGCATTGCCGCGTATAGATCAGATCATCGATGCCACAGCCGGTAGCGAGTTGTTATGTTTCTTGGATGCATACTCCGGGTATCATCAGATCAAGCTCAATGTTGACGACCAGGAGAAGACGTCGTTCATCACCCCATTTGGTGCTTTCTGCTACAAAAACATGACCTTCGGCCTCAAGAATGCAGGTGCCACCTACCAAAGGTGAATCCAGAATTGTTTCCAGAACCAAATCGGTCGCAACGTGCATGCTTATGTCGATGATGTCGTGATCAAGTCACAGAAAGCCGGGTCACTCCTGGATGACCTAAAGGAGACCTTCGACAACCTGCGCAAATATCAGATGAAGTTAAACCCGACCAAGTGCGTATTTGGAGTTCCGGCTGGCATGTTACTGGGTTTCATAGTCTCAGAGAGAGGGATAGAAGCTAACCCGGCTAAAATTAAGGCCATCATGAACCTTAAGAAGCCGGAGTGTGTTAATGATGTCCAGAAGCTGACAGGGTGTGTCACAGCCCTGAGCCGGTTCATTGCAAGGATGGGAGAGAAAGCTCTGCCACTATACAAGCTATTGAAGAAGTCAGATAAGTTTGTCTGGGGCCAGGAGGCAGATGACGCCTTTGAAGACCTAAAGAAGACATTGTCCACAGCTCCAGTGTTAGCGGCCCCCACGAGCAAGGAGCCGATGTTGTTGTACGTTTCCGCAAATTCCAGAGCCGTCAGCGCTGTGGTCGTAGTGGAGCGCAAAGAAGAAGGAAAGGAGTACCCAATTCAAAGGCCGGTCTACTATGTTAGTGAAGCTCTCACAGAGTCCAAGCAGAGGTACCCGCAGTGGCAGAAGTTGGTATACGGCGTGTTTATGGCAAGCCGGAAGATGCCACACTATTTTCAGGAACACCCAATCACTGTGGTGAGTTCCGCTCCCTTAGCGGAAATCATCGGAAACAGAGAAGCTACAGGCAGGATCGCAAAGTGGGCCATCGAGATGGGGCCTTATCATATCAACTACGAGCCAAGAACAGCAATCAAGTCACAGGCCTTGGTGGATTTCGTCAATGATTGGACAGAGTTTGACCCCTTACCTCCGCCTCCAAGCGCCAAGCATTGGATTATGCACTTCGACGGGTCAAAGCAGTTTGAAGGCTCGGGAGCCGGCGTTGTACTAACTTCGCCAAAAGGAGACAAGTTGAGTTACGTCCTGCAGATACATTTCGAACCATGCACCAATAACGTGGCAGAGTATGAGGCCTTGTTACACGGTTTGAAAGTCGCTAGAGAGATGAACATCAAAAGAATCATGTGCTATGGAGACTCTGACCTTGTGGCTCAGCAAGTTTCAGGAACCTGGGATAGAAAAGACGCCAACATGGCGGCTTACAGGCGAGAAGTAGATCGTATTGCCGGCTTCTTCTCCGGCTACCAAGTTGACCATATCGACAGACGAAAGAATGAGGCGGCCGACGCCCTATCAAGACTCGGTTCTAGCAGAGAGCCGGTACCTCCAAACGTGTTCCTCGCCGAGTTACATCATCCCTCGGTCAAGCTGCCAACAGAAGAAGAGTTGGCAAACCCTGATGACCCGGAATCACAGCTAGTCGCAGCCGTACATCAAACACCGTCCTGGACTGAGCCGTATATAGCTTACCTGCAGAGGGAAGAATTACCTCAAGACGAAGTACTAGCACGACAGATTGTGCGCCGGGCTAAGGGCTACGTTATCATCAATGGCGAGTTACACAAGAGGAGCACGTCCGGGGTATTCTTACGATGTGTCTCACCAGAGGAAGGCCGGAAAATCCTTCAGGAAATCCACGCAGGGGACTGCGGACATCACGCGTCCACAAGATCGATGGTTGCTAAAGCGTTCAGGCATGGATTCTTTTGGCTGACGGCCCTGGCTGACGCAGAAAATATAGCCCGGGTTTGCGATGGATGCCAGCGATACGCAAGGCAGATTCATATTCCGGCTCAAGACCTGAAGACCATCCCAATAACATGGCCCTTTGCAGTTTGGGGCATGGACATGGTGGGACCTTTCCAGACTTCACCCAATAAAAAGACTCACCTACTGGTCGCAGTGCACAAATTCACAAAGTGGGTAGAGGTGCAAGCCGTCAACAGTTGCACAGCAGCAACAGCCGTCAAGTTCCTGAAGAAAATCATATATCGTTTTGGGTATCCTCACAGCATCATCACTGATAATGGGACAAATTTTTCACTTGGAGAGATGCAGATATTTTGCAAGGAGAACGGCATCCGGCTCGACCTTGCTTCAGTTTCACACCCTCAGTCAAATGGCCAAGTGGAGAGGACAAACCAAGAGCTGCTAAGAGGCATCAAGCCAAGACTCCGGGTCCCGTTAATCAGAGCCGCCGGGTGCTGGGAAGAGGAGCTCCCATCAGTCGTCTGGAGCATAAACACAACCCCAAATAGATCAACAGACTTCACTCCTTTCTTCATGGTTTATGGGGCAGAAGCCGTGTTACCCAGTGACATTATCCATGATTCCCCGAGAGTGGCAAACTATGTTGAAATTGAGAACGAGCAAGCCCGGCAAAATTCAGTTGATATGCTGGAGGAGGCAAGAGAGCTGGCCTTGGAAAGATCAGCCATATACCAGCAAGACCTGAGGCGTTATCACAGCCGCCGGGTTAAATCAAGAACTTTTCAGGAAGGCGACCTGGTCCTAAGGCTAGCCCAGAACAAGACCGGCTTCCACAAGCTAACTCCCCCATGGGAAGGCCCTTTCGTGGTAAGCCGGAACTTGCACAACGGGTCTTATTACTTGGTGGATGCTAGAGAACAAGCTACAAGGACAGGAAACAATACAGACCATACAAGGAACCCGTTGACAGAGAACGACAGGCCTTGGAATATAGCAGAACTTCGACCATACTACACTTAGGTTTTGTGAGCCCCCGGATGAGACGGGCTCCATCTTTTTGTATCTCTTTCGTTTAAAGGCAGCAGGTTTCAGACGCGCTCTTTTCCTTACCAGGGTACCTAAGGGGACTGGAAGGTTTTTAATGAGGCGGCTTGCTAGCTATGTACATATTATATGATCAATAAAGTGAGGAAGGCACCTCTAAGAAGAAAAGAGTATTGTGTTTTCAGTTCCTTATTCTTTATATGATCAGGGTCTTGGGGGCTTACTAACTAAGAAAGTTGTAAGTTGTAAACTCATAACCCGGCAAAGAAGCCACAATTATTCTTGGTTTCTTGCCTGCTAGTTTGATGGTATTCTCATACATGACCAGATGCTAAAACGCCGGCTTTCAATCTGACTATGAGGCCCATGGGGACTTAGCAGACCCTGATTGCTCCGGGTTTTCAGACACAGAAGTCACGAGAAACCCGGCTATGCAGAGAGCTAAAGAAACCAAAAGGGTAAAAGAAACCAAGGAAGTAAGACATTTATAGAGACATGTTACATTACAGCAGCGGCGCACGAAGGCGCATCAAAAGGTATAGCAAGTATTTCGATCTAACCTATTACAGGCCATGAAGCACAATATAAAGTTACAAGAATTTAAGTCAGGTCGAAAGTTTGTAAGCCGGTACATAAGTCGGCGTTCGGAACATCTGGGCGGTCTATTGGTGCGGAGGAGCCGACGCAGATCCTTGCCCAGGGTCCCTCGTATCCTTTGTAATTCCACCTCGTGGCCTCTGCAAAACGACCGAAGACAAGGCTTCAAAGCCGTCAAGATCGGAGGGACGAGAGGGAGCTGGAATGTCGGGAGTTGAGCTTGAGGGGTTCGCACTTGTTGTGAAGGGCGTGAAGAGTTGCGGCGCCTCTTCTACCGGCTTCCATAAGTTGATCGGCTCCGGCGGGACGTCCTTGATGGCATGGTTGTCTTCGTCATAAGCAGCTTGGAACTCGTTTAGGGCCAACCCATTGGTAATCTGACAAGCCGGACGCCGAACGGATTTCACGAGCTTCCCATATATCTTTGAGGTTTCAGTGCCATCAGGCTGGAATTCAGGGAAGCCCTTTGTGAGCTTGGCCGGGTCAAGGTTGGGGTAGTATGCCTTCGCCAATGCAAGTGTACGGATAGCACCCTTGCGACAGGCAGACGCCTTCCATCGCTCCATCAGCATAGGCACCACAGAGGTGGCGGCGAGAAAATCCGGAAGACCCGGAGGATATTCCCCAGAAGAAGTAGACGCCTTGATCATCTCGGCGCAGCCGAAGTAGAGTCGGCGGGTGACGCCATACATGGCCTGAATTTTCTCAAGTGTTCCCTTTATGGTCACCCCCTGAGCCGGACCTAGCAGGGAGCAAACGGAGGATAAGGAAACCTACGATGACAAAGCAATACAAGAAAGAAAAGGTAAGAAGAAGACTCACCGAAGACAGCAACGGCCAAGTTATGAACGAGCTTCTTTATTTTCTCCAACTCGGAGATTACTCTTTGCAGTTCAAGAGCCTTCACCTGTATGGCGAGCTCTTGTTCGTGCACCTTCTTCCGCAAAGCCTCATTGTCAGTTTGAAGCCGTTTTAGGGCTTCTTCTTGAAGCTTCAGCTGTTCCTCAGCCTTCTCACGAAGGCCGGCTTGGTGCGCAAGTTCATGGCGTGTTTCGCTGTTGCTCTCGGCGGTGGCTTTCGAAAACTCCTGCAGAGGAAACATATATTTATCAAGACAGACAAAAATATCAGGAAGCAGTTTATGAAGCAATGATGGTATCTCAAAAGAAGACCCGGAGCGCAGCAAGCTACTGCTCCGACTCTTGGGGACTACTCATTGCAAAAGTTCACTAGTAAGAAAAGACCCGGAGCGCAGCAAGCTACTGCTCCGACTCTTGGGGACTACTCATTGCAAAAGTTCACTAGTAAGAAAAGACCCGGAGCGCAGCAAGCTACTGCTCCGACTCTTGGGGACTAATTGCAAAAGTTCATTAGTAAGAAAGACCCGGAGCGCAGCAAGCTACTGCTCCGACTCTTGGGGACCACTTCAAAGAAACATTTCTATTGAGACAGGTTCCCTATCATGCAAGTACTAAGCATTTACCTAAGTAAAGTCTAAGCACTTGGGGACTACTAGAGGGAACATACCTGGTAGCGGAAGTGCAGATAGTTGCGTAGCTGAGATTCCTCCTTTCGCACCCTGGAGAGTCGCTTATGGATTCTCTCAAAAAGTTCTGGAAACTCCAAGGTGTTGTAAGGAGTTTCATCTTCAGAGTCCGAGTCTTCGGTTTCCTTGACCTGTTCCTTGCCTGCGGCACGGGTAGCGGGCCCTTCTTCAGCCTTAAGTTCCGGCTCAAAGACCTTCGCCACGGAAGTTGAAGGCGCGGCGGGGTCTTGAAAGCCGGTGCCCGTTACAGCGACATCCGGTTCTTCCGGAATGACAGGAAGATCGGACTTCGGAGGGGGAGAAGAGTCTGGAACAGGGAGAGTCGGGTCAGACGGCTTCTCAGGTTGAGTCTCTTCAACCTCAGGCTCAGCTGGAGGGGTTGTGATAGCGTCAGGGGTTTCCTCATCACTAAGGACGGCTTGGGCACTGGGAAAGTATAAAGACATGTGAGGAACAGTAAGTGGGCTAAAGCAAAGACACGGTGTAAAGTAAAAATAGGACTTACCCCTTGTTGATGACAAAGTCGGAGGGGAGAGCCTCTGAACCGGAACCTGAAGAGCAGGACATAGACCGGGATTCAGAAACCCGGAGGCAGCCCGCCAAAGGGTAACGTGCATCGGGGGAAGTCTGATGAGCGTTCCTCCCGCGGGGAGAAGGATTGTTTGGGATACCTGAGGAGAGCTCGTCGGAAGATGCGGACGAGCGAGTCCTTCGACGTTTAGGCGTCACCTCTTCCTTGTCCTGCGCAGACGGACAAGTTTGAGAGCCGGAAGCAGCTTCTAGAGCGATGAAACGAGAGCGTGGTATCAATTGTACCGCGTTACGGGCCCGCTTTGCTCCAGCCGGTGGAGAAGGGGGGTGTCGGAGCCTTGGTGGAGTCTTGTTCACCTTGACCTGGAATGTGGGGAGTATGAGAAGAAGTGTCGTCTTCAAGATCGGCTTCTATGAGTTTTTTCCAAAGCCGGTCCATGGAGTCAAGCTCACCTTCGCCTTCTTCCTCTTCTTCTGAATTTTGTTCCGACTCGTCTTCTTGGTCGGAGGAGACGGGCGTTTCATCGGCGGCGTTCCACCAGTCTTCAGTGGCCTGAGGAAGGAGCAGAGGAGTTCATGATGGGTTATTGAAATACAGAAGGGATAAAAATAAAGAAGTATAAGAGTTAGAGGGGAGCAAGTTAAGTACCTTTGGAGCCGGGTTCTCGGAACTGAAGGGGAGGAGCCCGTCCAGAGTTATCGTAGCGATAGACTCGGACAAAAGTTTCTTAGAAGTTCGGATGACTTCTTCATCGTCCGGCTCTTCAAAGGTGAACCGGAGACAATCAGAGGGAATGTTGGTGTAGTCGCAAATAAGCTTGGGTCGGATGGATAGTGGTTTTATACACCACCCGACCCAGCATTTGACCAGGTCGGTGCCTTTGAGGCCGTGGGCCTTGAGAGCTCGGATCCTGGAAAGAATGGGGGCCAAAGCCGCGCGGCTTTTGGCGTAGGAGTTGGTTGATTCCCCTAGCACGAGAGGCTCAGCACGGAAACCCGGCAGTCTGGGTTGGCCCTTGCGAGAGGTGTCCTTGCAATAGAAAAAGGTTGATTGCCAGGCTCGAGGGTGGCTGTTAAGTTTGAGAGCCGGAAAAAGGGAGTCTCGGCGACGTTGAATCGCGACTCCTCCGCAAACGTTCAAAGGAAGAGTGGCAGAGGAACGTTGTGGTTTGCAGTAGAAAAATTCAAGAAAGAGGTCGAGAGAGGGTTCAATTTGAAGATAGTCTTCGCATAAAACGGTAAAGTTGGAGATGGAAAGAATCGAATTCGGGGCCAAGTCTTGAGGCCTGAGGCCGTAGTAAGCGAGCAGAGTGCGGAAAAAGAGGGAACCCGGAGGTTTGAAGCCGCGATTGAGGTGATCGGCAAATATTATTACCTCACTATCTCGAGGAGCCGGCACGACCTCGTTACCCGGGGCGCGCCAGTGGATGATGTCTTGGGCTTGAAGATCGCCGGAATCCACTAAGTCCTGCAGCTTGGCGACAGAGACGGTTGATCCAGTCCAGCTCCCGGAAGCTGGCGCTGCGGCGGCGGCGCCAGAAGCGGAGGCACCAGCGGCAGCTTTGGCCTTCTTCAGGTTGGCCTTAGCAGCGGCGGCCGCGGCGGCGGCGGCGGGGCCCTTGCTCGCAACTTTTTTCCGCATTGAAGGAAGTTGCCGAGATCTAGATCTAAAAGTGGAATGCGAGGAGATGGCTGCGGGGATGACTGCGGCACGGTTCTGGATTTGAGCAGAAGAAGCAAGAGAACGGTGGCGCTAGCTAGCTCCGGCGAAGGTTGGAGAGCTCGAGCTTGGGAGTGACAGCGGCGGCGCTGGAGGAAGAAGAAGGAGTGGGGACGCACGGGGGAAATGGTCGCTTTGTTCCCCGTCCCCACTTATTTATATCCCCAGTGGGAGTTGACCTAGGGGCAAAACAGGAAGAATCCAAGGATAATGATGACCTCGAGGAACCATATCCGTGGTGCCAGATTTTGTACCTGACAGAATCTTGGGTTCCCGAGACGGACGCGCGACTCCTCGATTCTCGCGAAGGGATAAGCATTAAAAATGTCGTTGACCCTGGAGGTTGACCGACGTCTTCGAGGAAGCATAAAGAAAGCTGAAAATCGCTAAGTCTGGAAGTGGGAGTCGGCAGGCGATGACCGGGTTAGGAACGGGCCGCCAGTAAGAGCCGGCCAAACCGACACCGGTGTGCTCGCTTGCTTAATAAGTTGTTTATTGTTTTTCAGATGATAACCCGGACAAAAGAAGTGACGGCTTCCCCGAGATTATACCCCAGAGTGTGAGGCGAAGCAAGTCAATTCCGATGTCCAAGTTATCCTGGGGGCTACTGTTGGGGGGATCGTAACCCGGTAGGCGCACCGACAGAGAAGACCCGCCGGCCTGGTGAGAACCTGGGCCGGGTTAAGCAAGAATGTGTGGGCCGGGATTCATGAGAGTCGGTACGCTGCGTGAGTCTTGGCCCGCACGTCAAGAAGAGTCTAGGGGGCTAGAGACCAAGTACAAGACGGAGTACTGATAAAGGAGGCGAAGACCTAGAGGACTTAGAGTCCGGGTACGATTGTAACCCGGATCACGCCTGTATGTCCAGCGAGACCCACCGCCTATATAAGGGGGTCTCCTGGTCCTTAGAAAGATAAGCTTTACCAGATCGCAGGAACCACCATTGTAATCTCGAGACCCGGAAGCTAAGGCGCCGAGTCCTCGAAACCCATATCAATAAAGCAGTAGCAGGAAGTAGGTCTTTACCTCGAGACGAGGGGCCGAACCTGGGTAAATCCTTGTTTCCCCACGCCGTGCTAGACAAGCTCCCGATGTCAGAAGTCGCTATGTCCCCATACTCAAGTTTCCACCCGGAAACATCTGCCGTGACAATCCCACGACAGGGTGCGTGTCCTTCCGCATCGCGGACGGCATGGGGGACGTCTACATCCCCATGTCGTGGAGCGACGAGAAGCCAATCACGGCTGTGTCGAAGAAGGTGGACGACTTCAGGCAGAAGTGGTTCCTCATTGGCGTCCAGTCGCAGAGCTCCTTCCTCGAGGTCCCGGAGGCGCCGCCTGTGAAGAACACCCATTGGGGCAAGCAGGTCCTCGAGGGCCCGCAGATAGCCGCCCTCGTGGAGCGCCTGAGGGTGCTCCGTGAGAATGGCCTCACCGGCCAAATGGTTGCAGAGGAATTCGTGAAGCGCCGCATCGCCCCCCTTCCGGCGCACAAGAAGCCGATGTGGATGTACTCGGGGCTCATGGACTCGATGCGGCTTGACCCCTGCGACCATCGCCCCGCCGTCATCGCCACCATCATGGGCGGCCTCTTCGCCAACCCCGACGTGCCCGCGGCGGTTCCCACGGCGATAAGGCCTCTCTACCAGATTCCAGACCAGCGCCAGGCCATCTTGGAGCAGATGCCAGCCTTCACCGCGCTGGGCCTGGCGAGGGAGGAGGAGGAAGAGGGGCCCATGCCTGTGGCGAAGGGGCCAGATGATGCCGAGTCCCCGTACGCGTCAGACGCTGAGCAAGGCGACGCGGAGGCGGGGGCGATTCCCTCCGCAGGCGGGGGGAGCTCGTCCAGAGTCGCGCCCCCCGCTGCGGAGGTCTACGAGCTCTCGTCCAGCGACGGCGAGGAGGCCGAGGCTGGGCGTCAAGAGCCTCGGACCAAGGCGGCCCACGACAGGCCTGCCGGGGAGCCCCCGAGCGCTCCCCTCAAGAGGAAAGCAGAGACGGCTCCCGAGGGATCGGGGGCCCGGGCCGCGCCTTCTTGGCGTTCGTCCGGCATGGCGTGGGTTGACACCCGCACCAAGAAGACTGGGTAAGTGCTCTTGATTTTACCTTTATTCTTCAATCTTTTGCTTGTCTCCTCCCTCTAACCGATTTTCTTATCTTCGGCCAGCGACCCAGCGCCTGCGAAGCGCCGAAGGCTCCGCAAGGCTGCGGATGTGAAGAGGGCCGTTCCGGAGGCCGCGCCAGAGGCCGCAGCGGACGAGGCCGCGGCAGATGAGGCCTCAAGGCCTGGGGAGGGAGTTCCTGCAGGCCCTTAGGAGGACATGCCTCAGGCGGGGGCACACGTGCCGCCTCCGGAGGGGGAGCGTGCGGAGGAGCAGACGGAGAGAGCACCCACTCCGCCTTGCGCTGCAACCCCTCTAGCGCAGCCAGAGGCTGCCGCTGGCGCTAAGCCGGTCCCGAGCCCGCCCAAGGCCAGCAGAGAGGACCTTCCGCCATCCCCGCCAAACACTACGGCGGAGGCGGAGGAAGCGGCGATGGGGCAGATCTTCTCTGCCCCGGAAACAAATGAGGAAGTGCCGCCTGAGTGGGGTGACACTGGAGCGCAGAGCGCAGGCGCCGAGGCGGAGGACTTGCCGCCAAGCCCCCAGGCCCACGCGGAGGCTCCCTCCTCCAAGCTTGACACAGGTGCAGGGCCTTCCGCGCCACGCAGGACTTCCCAGGCTCTATCCCTCAGCGGCTGGGACTAGAGTAGGGGGCGACGCGACGTCGCCTTTCGCCTGGTGAGGGAGTCGCTGGAGGGCCTGGAGGCCCATCTCGCCCTCGAGGACAAGGAGCTCGCCCAGCAGCGAGACGAGCTTGCGGGGGCCTGGGCCACTCTCCACGCGGCTGTGGAGGCTCGCCGGCAGCGCGACCAGGCTCTGCAGGCGGATCACGAGGAGGCGCTGCGGTTCGCCAAGGAGGTGCGCGAGGGCGCCATGCGCGACGCGGAGGAGCTCCTGGAGCCTCTCCAGGCCGAGCGCCAGGCAGCGGCGGAGGATCTGGCCGCGGCAAGGGCGGAGCGCGAAGCGGTGGAGCACTCGCTGGCAGACAAACACCGCGAGCTCGCCCAGCTCGAGGCCAAGATCATTGCCGACTCCGAGACTGTGCGGACCAGCCTGGAGGGGGTCCGCGCGAGCTTGGAGGCCAGGGGACAGAGCCTGGGCGAGCGCGAGGAGGACGTGCGCCGCCGTGACGAGCAGCTAGCTTTGAGGGAGCAGGAGCTGTCGGGGCAGCGCGCTGCCCTCGAGGCCCGCGAGGATAACCTGGCCGCGGCGCTCAGCAAGCTCGAGGGCGAAGTAGCCGCCCACAAGGTGAACGTGGAGCGCGCCAACGCGAGGCTTGCCGAGCGCAAGGAGGAGGCTGCGAAGAAACTCCAGGAGCGGGAGAAGGAGTTCCGCGCCGCCGTCTCTCAAGATTATAAAGACAGGTTCGCCAAGCAGGAGAACCGCTTCAAGAAGAGGCGCGACGAGGACTCCGCCCGCATCCGCAAGCTGGAGAAGGAGAATGCCACCCTGGCCACCCGAATCGGACGCAAAGTGGACCGCCGCCACGCTGCTAAAGAGGCGCGCGAGCACGCAGCGCAGGACCTCACCTCCCTCATGGCAGAGATGGAGGAGATGAACCAGCAGGTGGGTCCTGCCGTGGAAAAGGCGGTGGAGGCGGTCGAGAGCGCCAAGGCAGCGCAGGTGCTGTCGCAGCAGCGGGAGCGCATGTTCCAGTCCTTGGTGGGCCGGGGCCGCAAGCTTGCCGCTAAGCTGGGGGCAGACGCGCCGTCCGTCCCCGCTCAAGGCCACTCCGACGCCGCCACCTACCTCATGTACTTCGAGCAGCTCTTCGCGGCGCTCGAGGGCCCCGCCGCGGAGCTCCGCGACGTCGTCGAGGAGGAGTGCCGCCAGCTCCTGGCGGTAGCGGTCAACCGCATCTTCACCAACCTCGAGAACCTCCAGCCTGGTTTCGACTTCACCTCGGTGACCGAGCCTCTCGAGGGGGAGAAGGGGTGGAAGATCTCCAACTCCCTCCGCGACCAGGTCGACGACTTCTGCAGCCGCTTCAAGCGAGCCGCGGCGCAGGATGAGGAGGACAATGATGAGGAGGGCGAGCCCGGGGAAGAAGAGTCCGGGGAGGACGACGGCGAGGCCTCTGCCTGACTTCCTCCTGAGACTCCCTCCTGCAATGTAGTGCGCTTGTAGCGCTTTAGGGGTATTTGCTTTAAAGACTTTTGCTTTGCAGTCTGTAATATACTTCATATTTTTAAGCATGTGCTGCTAAGTCCGTGTGTGTGCCCCTCGAGGGTTCTTTGCTTCAACCCCATGTCTTTTTCGCTCTGCGTCGCTAGGACCCTTCTCCTCGCGCTATGACTCCGCCGCTGCGGTATGCTCGAGCAATGACTCGGCAAGGCCGGGGGGAGTTTAAGGCTTAGAGAGGTATGAGCCCTCGAGTCGCGATGCTCAGGGCCCCCCTTTGACGCGCAAGCAGCCCATGGAGAATGAGGGAAGGAAACGCTCGAGGGACGCAGAGTGCTCGTGAGAGAGATGCAAAGATTCTCTTGGTGTGAGCAGGGAACTTAGCTTCGCGAGGCTTTTCGCCCTGCGTAGGACTCCTCTGGCGATGTCTTTCCCTTCAGGGGCCGAGTTTTTCCTCCACAGGCCTGGAGAGATTCTCGTTCCCTGTGGATGTTAGAGAGGCGAACCAAAATGCTAGAGCACAGTAGTAAGGACTCATGCGCGCTTATAGGTTTCCTCATGGGTATCTCGCGAGCAGAGAGAGTACCAAGGTCCTTTGGAGAGGTGGCGTGTATCCGGGAGCATGCCCTTTAGCCAGAGCTCAGGGTCCCTTGGATTTTGGAGTGCTGCTGGGGTGCTCTTGAGGCACAGGCACCGTACTCAGCCCCCGCTCGCGAGGTGCGCATGGGAAGAATATAAGCGCACATGTAAAAGTAAACGACGAAAGTAAAACTTGCCATCAAAATATTACACAGCGGCGCCTCAGCGCAAAGTTCACTTGGAACGAAACGGCGCCTTAGCGCAAAGTTCACCTGGAACGAAACGGCGCCTTAGCGCAAAGTTCACTTGGAACGAAATCGGTTCATTACACTTGGGTTTGCCAAGCTAACGTTCCTTCCATGTCGAGGCATGGGGACCACCCATTAGTGGCAGAGGTTCACTGCGGCCTGCGGGGGCTCATAAGAAGGAGAGCTCGGAGGGCTGACCCTCAGGAGAAGCTTGGAGGTGAAGCCGTGAGCTTCCCTCTAGAGTCAAAAAATGCCTGGTGTGGCTATGATCACGGGTAGAACTTGCGCAGATGCGCGATGTTCCTCGGGTTCTTGACGGGGATGTCGTCTTCGGTCTCGAGGCGTACTGCGCCAGGCCTGGCGATGTGGGAGACCCTGTAGGGGCCTTCCCACATCGGCGAGAGCTTGTGGAGGCCTTCCCTGGAGAGGATTCGCCTGAGGACGAGGTCACCCGCCTCAAGAGTGCGTGAGCGCACATGGCGGCTGTGGTAGCGTCGCAGATCTTGCTGGTACTTTGCCGCTCTGAGGGCGGCATGGTGGCGCAGTCCGTCGAGGAACAGCAGATCGTCGTTGTGGAGGCCCTCTTGGGTGTCCTCGTTGAAGGCAAGGACCCGTGGGGATCCATGCTTGATTTCTGTGGGGAGGACTGCTTCAGCTCCGTAGACAAGGGCGAACGGCGTTTCGCCTGTATGCCTTGAAGCGGTTGTGCGCATGGACCAGAGCACCGATGGGAGCTCGTCGATCCAGCCCTTGCCGTGGCCCTTGAGGATGTTGAAGCTTCTGGTCTTGAGACCCTTGAGGACTTCTGCGTTCGCTCGCTCGGCTTGACCATTGCTGCGTGGATGAGCCACCGAGGCGAAGCAGAACTTGACGCCGAGCTTGACGCAGTAGGCTCGGAAGATGCCGCTGGTGAATTGCGAGCCATTGTCGGTGATGATGCGGTTAGGCACTCCGAAGCGGCAGACCAGGCTCCTGATGAATTTCACCGCGGCTCCGGCTGGTATGGTGCGCACCGGTTCGACCTCGGCCCACTTGGTGAACTTGTCGACGGCCACGAAGAGGAAACGATAGCCCCCCTGCGACTTCGGGAAGGGGCCCAAAATGTCCAGCCCCCAGACCGCGAACGGCCAAGAGAGCGGGATGGTCTGGAGCCCCAGCACCGGCTGATGAATTTGCTTGGCGTGGTACTGGCAGGCGTCGCAGGCTTGAACGATGGCGACCGCATCTTGAAGCACTTGTGGCCAGTAGAAGCCGCTCCTGAAGACCTTGCCTGCGAGGGTGCGCGCACACGAGTGGTGGCCGCACTCCTCGCTATGGATGTCCTTGATCAGCATTCGGCCTTCCTCGGGAGGGACGCATTTGAGCGCGATGGCATTTGGGCGCTTCCGGTAGAGATTTCCCTCAAGGATGCAGTAGGATTTCGCCTGTCGAGCGATTCGCTCTGCTTCCGCATCTTCTTCAGGGAGGATCCCCTTCACCAAGTAGTCCTTGAGCTCGTCAATCCAGCCTGTGTCTTGGTGGGCTGCCGTCAGCAACAGACGCTCCCCTGTGGTGGGACCGCAATCGGGTGCCCTAGACTCAGGAGGTGGTGGGAGTGCTTCATCCGTGCTTGCGGCTGTGGCCTCTCGAGGCTGCTTGATGGATGCCATGGCGAGCCTTTCTTCAAAGACGTCGGCCTGCTGGGGTTGCCTTCGCGAGGCTCGCTTGGCGATGTCGTCGGCCTCCTGGTTTTCTTTCCTCGGGATATGCATAAGCTCCATGCCTCTGAAGTGCTTCTCGAGCTTGCGGACCTCTTCAAGGTATGCGGCCATGTGGTCGTCTTTAGGCGTGTAGCTCTTGTTGGAGAAGTTGACGAGCAACTGGGAGTCGCCCTTGACGAGTAGGTGCTTGACGCCTAGAGCGATGGCGGCCCTTAAGCCGGCGAGGAGGCCCTCGTATTCAGCGATGTTGTTGGAGATCTTGTCAATCGTGAAGCACAACTGGACAGCGTAGTAGAGCTTGTCGCCTTTGGGCGAGGTCAGGACGACGCCTGCCCCGCCATTGCGGCAGGCAAAGGCTAAGTCGAAGTGCATGGTCCAGTGGCTGGGCATTGTGTCTCCAGAGGGCTCGGCCTCTTCCCCCCGAGGCTCTTCAGGGCTTGGGTCAGTCCATTCGGCGACGAAGTCAGCCAGCGCTCTCCCCTTGATGACTCTTGTGGTGTCGAAGCGCAAGTTGAATGGCTGCAGCTCTATGTTCCATCCCGCGACACGATCTGTGGCGTTGGGGTTCCGCAGGATCTGCTCCAGGGGGAAGGAAGTGACCACCGTGATGGGGTGGCCCTGGAAGTAGTGTCGTAGCTTCCTGGAGGCGATGAGGAGCGCGACGAGGAGCTTCTGCTGCATTGGGTACCGTTCCCGTGCATCCCGCAGCACCGTGCTGACGAAGTAGACGGGGTGCTCGACAAGGTTTGTCAGTGGGGTTGTAGCATCAGCCCTCTGTGGAGCCTCTTCAAGGCCCTTGTCGAGATCCGCCTGTAGAGGGGTCTCGGCAAGGGTGCTGGGAGCAGACTCGGCTTGAGGCTGTGGGCCCGGCAGTGGGTCTGTGGAGGCTGCTCCTTCGGCGAGATCCTTGTCGGGTGGCTTTGGACTTGGAGTGGCAGTGCTCTTCTTGGGGAGGACTGGCTCTTCCCTTTCGGCCACCAGGACGGCGCTTGCGGTCTGAGGAGTGGCTGAAAGATACAGCTTCATATGTTCGCCTGTCCTGGGGGCCACCATGACTGGTGGGCTGGCCAAGTACTTCTTTAAGTCCTCAAATGCCTTGTCCGCCTCAGGGGTCCACTTGAATGTGCCGGATCTCTTCATGATCTTGAAAAATGGCAGGGCTCTCTCGCCGAACTTGGAGATAAAGCGGCCGAGGCTGGCCATGCAGCCCGCCAAGCGCTGCATGTCCTTGAGCCGGCGAGGAGGCTGCATCCCTTCTATGGCCTTGATCTTGTCAGGGTTTGCTTCTATGCCGCGGTGGGACACCAGGAATCCGGGGAGCTTGCCTGAAGGCACCCCGAAGACGCACTTGGCGGGGTTCAGCTTGATGTTCACCTTGCGCAGGCTGGCGAAGGTTTCCTCGAGGTCCTTCAAGAGGGTGTCTCCCTCGCGGGACTTGACCACGATGTCGTCGACATAGCCCTCTGCGTTTCTGCCCATCTGTGCCCCCAAGGCTATCGTCATGAGGCTCTGGAAAGTGGCGGCGGCATTCTTCAGGCCGAAAGGCATGCAAGTGTAGCAATACACACCACAAGGGGTGAGGAATGATGTCTTCTCCTCGTCTTCTTTAGCCATTTTGATCTGGTGGTAACCAGAGAAGGCGTCCAGAAAACAGAGGAGGTCGCAGCCAGCGGTGGAGTCCACGATCTGGTCTATCCTCGGCATGGGGTATGGGTCCTTGGGGCAGGCCTTGTTGACATCGGTGTAGTCGATGCAGAGTCGGCCTCCTCCAGCGGGTGTAGGGACAACCACGCCGTTGGAGAGCCAAGTGGGGTGCGCGACTTCGCGGACGACATTTGCCGCCTTTAGCTTCTCTACTTCCTTGACGATGAATGCTTGCTTCTCGGGGGCTTGCTTGCGTGCTTTTTGCTTGACGGGGCGTGCGTCTGGACACACGGCTAAGTGGTGCTCGATCACCTCCCTTGGTACACCGGACATATCTGACGGAGTCCATGCGAACATGTCATAGTTTGCCCGAAGGAAGGCGACGAGCGCGCTTTCCTATTTGGGAGGCAGGGCAGCGCCTATGGTGACGCTAGCCCCTGAGCCTTCAGCCCCCGAGCCGCTGGTGCTCAGCGACACCTTCTTCGTGGCAGCTTGCTCCTGGGAGAACACTTGCTTCTTCTTCTTTGGCCTCTCGAGAGGCTCCATGTCCTCGTCAGCCGGAAATGCCATGGCGGCAGCCTTGTAGGCGCTCTCCATAGCGCGCGTGGCGTACAGGATATGACCATGGATGGCGATAGTGCCAGCGCTGCCGGGGATCTTGACCATGTTGTAGGCGTGGTGCGTGACGGCCATGAACTTCGCGAGGGCGGGGTAGCCGAGGATGGCATTGTACGGCAGGCCGATGTGGGCGACATCGAAGTCGATCAGCTCTGTGCGGTAGTTCTTCTGCGTGCCGAAGGTGACGGCCAGCCGGACTTGCCCCAGAGGTTCGATTGAACCACTGGTGACCCCTGTGAATGGCCTGGAGGGCATAAGCCACTCATAGGGTACTTGAAGCGTCTCGAAGGTCTCGACAGAGATGACGTTCACGCCAGCTCCCCCATCAATGAGCGTCTTGGAGATGGTGATGTTGTTGATGGTGGGGGAGCAGACCAGGGGGAGGGTCCCAACAGTCTTGGTTGACTTGGGGTGGTCCTTGGCGTCGAAGGCGATGGTGTACTGGGACCACTTGAGGGGCCTGGAGGTCTCGGTGCTCGGGAGCGCGGCATTGAGCTCGCGGGCGAACTGCTTGAACTGGTTGTTCGACTTGGGCGCCTGAGCCCCGCCGAGGATGCAGGCCATAGCCCCCCTTGGGGCCTGATAGCCCCCGTCTTCCTCGTCAGGGAGGTTGTTGTTCTTCTCGGCGGCGTTGGCCTGAGTGCCTTGCGGCCTCTGATAGCCGCCATTGCGTCCGCCCCTGCCGTCTTTGCGGTAGCCGCGGCCTCTGCCGCGGTTGCCGCTGCCTTCTTCACGCTCGTGCTCCCTGCTCATCCTCTTGAGGTCGTAGCAGTTGTCGGTGGCGTGGCCGCGCCTGTTGTGGTAGACACAGAACGGGCGGTTGTCCACCTCTCTGTCGCCAGGCTCAGGGGAGCTTCTGCGGGCGCTCTTGGCGGCTGGCTCCGCCGCCAGGACGGCGGTGGTCTTGCGCTTGGTCTCCTCGCACTTCTTGTGGCTCTTGGAGCCTTCAGCCTGGTCATCTCCCCGCTGGCTCATCTTGACGAAGAGGAGTCCCTCTTCAGCCTTGGCGCACTTGTCCGCGAGGTCGAACAGCTTCACCACAGAGGTGAGCTTGTCGTGGATGCCCAGCTTCTCGAGCATCCTGCGGTTCGTGACGCCCTCTCTGAAGGCGGCGATGACCTGCGTGTCGTGGATGTTCGGGATCTTGTTGCGCACTTGGCTGAAGCGCTGGATGTACTTGGGGAGGGTCTCATCCTTCCTCTGCACCACCGCGCGCAGGTCGTTGTGGGTGAGCGCGCGCTCGTACGTGCCCTTGAAGTTGGCGACGAATTGCCTGCAGAGTTCCTCCCAGGAGTCGATGGAGTCCTCAGGCAGGTTGAGGAGCCACGACAGCGTGGAGTCCCTGAGCGCGTGGGAGAACCAGTTGGCCATGACCTTGTCGTCTCCCCCTGCAGCCTGGATCGAGGTGGTGTAGAGCTGCAGGAACTCGAGCGGGTTGGTCGACCTGTCGAAGCCCTTGGGGAGGGCTGGCCTGAACTTCTGTGGCCAGACCACGCGACGCAGAGCGCGGGTGAAGTCCATGCAGCCAGAGGCGTACGTGGCGGTTCCTCCTTGGAGAGCCCTGCGGTTCTGCTGTCCCGCTTGGCCGAGCTCCTCGACGAGGCGATTCTGGAGGTCTCTGCGGCGCTCCATGCCCACACGCGCGTCAGGCGCGGTGCGCTGCACGATTTGGCAGTCCCGCGGCGAGGATGCGTGAGAGGGAGCTCTCTGCGCTGCTACTGGAGGTGGCCTCGGCGGCGGCGGAGGCGCACCCGGTGCCGCCATTCCCGCGTGGCCGGAGTGGTGGACCATGGAGCGCGACGGAGCGGGGCGCGTGGTCACGAGGTCGACGAGGTGGTGGAGGCGGTCCAGCCACTGGTCGTGGGCCTCTGCGCTAGGCCGGTAGCGTAGGAGCTCCTGGGCCATGAGCAGCACGGTGTGCGGTGTGAGCTCCGGGCGTCCCTGAGAAGACGCGCTCTCTCGAGTCCCTGAGAAGACGCGCTCTGCGTCACTGTCGTGGGTGAGCGCGCGCTCGTACGTGCCCTTGAAGTTGATGACGAGTTGCCTGCAGAGTTCCTCCCAGTAGTCGATGGAGTCCTCAGGCAGGTTGAGGAGCCACGACAGCGCGGAGTCCCTGAGCGCGTGGGAGAACCAGTTGGCCATGACCTTGTCGTCTCCCCTGTAGCCTGGATCGAGGTGGTGTAGAGCTGCAGGAACTCGAGCGGGTTGGTCGACCCGTCGAAGCCCTTGGGGAGGGCTGGCCTGAAATTCTGTGGCCAGACCACGCGACGCAGAGCGCGGGTGAAGTCCACGCAGCCAGAGGCGTACGTGGCGGTTCCTCCTTGGAGAGCCCTGCGGTTCTGCTGTCCCGCTTGGCCGAGCTCCTCGACGAGGCGATTCTGGAGGTATCTGCGGCGCTCCATGCCCACACGCGCGTCAGGCGCGGTGCGCTGCACGATTTGGCAGTCGCGCGGCGAGGATGCGTGAGAGGGAGCTCTCTGCGCTGCTGCTGGAGGTGGCCCCGGAGGCGGCGGAGGCGCACCCGGTGCCGCCATTCCCGCGTGGCCGGAGTGGTGGACCATGGAGCGCGACGGAGCGGGGCGCGTGGTCGCGACGTCGACAAGGTGGTGGAGGCGGTCCAGCCACTGATCGTGGGCCTCTGTGCTAGGCCGGTAGCGTAGGAGCTCCTGGGCCATGAGCAGCGCGGTGTGCGGTGTGGGCTCCGGGCGTCCCTGAGAAGACGCGCTCTGGCGCCGAGATGGACGTGAGGACTCAGCGTCCTCGTGGTGCTCGGAGAAGTCCCCGTCGCCGCGGCGGTCGCCGCCGTGGTGCTCCTCGCTTTCGGGCTCCTCCACGCGCGGGCCGGTGTTGGCGCGCTCCGCAGCGCGAGGGCGGCCGCGGCGGCCACGGGTGGGAGCAGTGCCGGGCTCGGTGTGAGCCCTCTCAATAGCGCGCCTGTTGGCGCGCGTCGTGCGGGTGTCCGTCATGGCGCGGAGACCGGCTGGAGGTTGAAGACGCGCCTCAGTCCCCTACCTGGCGCGCCAAATGTCGATGTAACATCCCAAAACTTTGGAATATTTAAAAATCACTAAAATTTAAAACTTTTGTTTTGATTAAATTGAAAACTTTTAAAACATAAGAAAACCAAATATAAATAACATTATAGAATCTTCAAAAGGTTTACATTCTTTAAATTCTCAAGTAATAACTAATCTCAAAAATTGAATTAAGTTCAAAAATATATTGTCTAGAATATTTCTTAAAACCTCAATATGTAATTTGACAAATCATTTAGAAGCTTTCAAAACATTTGTAAAAAAAAGTTTCTTTATAAGTATTTGTTTTGAACCACTTAGCCACAGCTATTCATAAACTCTAAAACCATATTTGCAAAGTGATTATGTTATTTAAAGCATCCAATTCAAAAATAATTTCTATTCTTTTCCCTAAGTTCAAAACATGGTTTTGGAAATCACAATCTGGAGTTATTATCTTTAAAACTTTCTAAACTTTAAGATTATAATTACTCTAATAAGCATGTTATGAATCTAAATTAATTCATCAACTTTTAAAACATTAAATAATTCAGGAATATCATCAACAAAAGAAAATAAACAAAGATATAGTATTTCACAAATGTACTATATAAAGTTTTCAAATTTTATCATTTTATAAAACTTAATGGTGCACAAAATATTTTGAATTGAAAATGAATACATTATATTTCCCTTTCATTTCAAAAGTTAGGTTATGTTATTTAATATTGTACTAAATACAAAAAACGAATTAATTTTCGGAAAATGAGTTTAAACAACTTAATGTCAAACTTATATAAGTATTGTAAATTGTATAAATTTAATTTAACCACAAATAAAGTTATTGAAGCCCTAACTTCAAATTTGACATAAAGTGTCAAATTTGTATTTTATGAATATTTCAAAATATTATTTTTCAAAAGTGTCCAAAACATGCACATAAATGGTTTAAAACACAGACATGATTTTTAGGAATTTTGAGAAATTTATTTGACTCAATTTGGACACTTAAATCAAAAGTTATAAGAGAAATAAAGAAAAACAGAAAAAGAAAAAGGATTTACCTAGATGACGTCAGCGATGACGTCATCGCCTTCTTCAACCTCCGGCCGGAAATTGCTCCTGATTTCCCTCTCCAAATCCGTTTCCAAATCCAGCGCGTTTCGTGCGGGACTTACTCCCTCCTCTGCGTCCTTTTAACCCCCCGACACCACCGCCCCGTTTGCCCCGAAAGCCCTAACCAGAGCGCCGCCAGGCTGCGGAAATTCCTCGACGGAGTCGCACGGCCGCCGCCGCGCGTTTCTCCAATCACCGGCGAGGTGAGTCCGTTCCCTTGGCCGAGACCATGCCTCGCAGTCTCGCCGCGTCCGTGCGCACGTGCTAACCCCTTCCCCGCGTCTCTCCCGCAGCTGTTCGTCGAGGACGAACACGAACGGAAGCTCGCCGGCGACCGAGCTCCTCCGGCCGCAACCCCAAGCCACTCCGGCATGCGCTGCTCGCCAATGACACCAGCATTGCCTTCTCCGAGCCGAGACGCGCGTCGCCGTCGTACTCCCGAGTCCGGGAAACATCCAGAGCGCCGACACCGTCCGAGTCCGAGGCCGCCACCGCCGTCTTCCACGTTGCCGGCGAACTAGCGCCGCCGCCGGCTAGTCAACGCGGCCGAGGCCGTTCGATCATCCATCAACGGCCCAGATTAGATCCAGGCCGAAGAGGTACGAACAGATCTAGACCGCCCGATCCTCTTTAGATCCTACGGCCCCTGTTAACCCTAGACCCGAGCCAATCACAGAGCGCCACGTCGGCCCAGCCTTTTCTGGTTTTATTTCCGAATAGGATTTATTTTCCTGTTTTGCAGAAAAGTCCCTGTCACTTAGATTTATCATAACTTTTCAACCCCTCATCCAAATTGGATAAATTTTATATCAAATTAAAGCTCTTGACCAGTAGAATCTTTTGGTCCTGCTAGAATTTAAATTTGACTAGTTTAAATAGATTCAACTTTCAAATTAAGAGTTTGAGTATATTTGACATAGATTCAAATTCATCTGTCCAAAAATTGCAAATAAAATATTTTTGAAAAGCTTAAGATATGTAGAATAATGATCCACTGTTAGAAATAATGTTTGAACAATTTTTAAAAGAAGTTTATATTCAGAGACTTATTTGATTTAATAAACTTTTATTAATGTATTTAAATTATTTTTCTCTGCACAAAAGTCATAAATAATTATCCTTGTCCAGATAAACTCAAATTCCTGTTTAGTAATCTATTTCATAACATTAATATGTAAGTGTTGTTTAAAACCTTTTAAATGATATCAGTACATTTGTAAGTGTTTTTAAATGTTAATGGTTAATTAAGTGTTAATAAGAATGTGGTTTAAAACTTTATGCCATTGCAAATAACTAGGCTATATTTAATACTATGAACTTTTAAGTTGGGAATTAAAAATGTTTAGATATGATAAATTAAGAAATTTTTGAATATAAATTGTGTTAAATCCTTTTTCCAAATTTATGTGTAATCTTGTGGCCAAGGTCAAAACCAAATTTGATTAAATTATTTTGAAACATAGACTTGGGTAAATGTATATAAATATGCTAGCTAGTTTTAAAATTGCAAACCTTGCCTTTAAATTGTTTTCAAAACATCTTGACCCTTCATTTGTGTAAACTGTTTCAATCAAGACCATCCCCTGACCAAATTGGCAAACCCTTAACTCAATCACATTAATTCGTTTTGCATATTGAATTATGTGACACTCTTTACCAAATCCTTTGCTAAGCCCTTTCTACGCTTGTTTGATTTCTGATTGTTATGTGTGTTTTTTTAAATTGCTTGTTTATTGGATGCATTTTACTTTATAGATTGAACGGAGTGCAACGTTCGTGGTTGACAAAGAGTGTGTGAGAAACGACAACATTCATCAGGCAAGTGATACCATAAATGACCCATTATTTTATACTATTGCATTTATAGTATTTTCAGTAGTATGCATGACAGGTTTATTACTGTTATATATTATGCTATGCAAACCTTTTTAGGATATCCATATGACCACCTTAGTAGTGACCTATTATAATTTAGTGGAAGTACTTGCTGCAAAAATGATTGTTTTATGGTAGATGATATAAGTGAAAATTCCACTAAATTAATTAACCGCCTGGGTGGATTGGTTCGATTGAGGAGGTTTCAAGTTGAGTGGCTACTCAGGGGCCAGTTCTGCGGCGCCCTGAGTTTGCTCACTTGTGGAAGGCCACCCAGGGCTATGAGATTTAAGCTTACACTGAGTATAGTTGCTTATCGTGCAACCATTAGTCAATATGGGCTCTGTCTTGACGGAGTAAGTTGATGTGGACCTGGGTCAAGAGATTGATGGTGGTAGAGGGTGATAGGACGGTGGTAATCTCTTAGTATGATCATGGGAAAGCAACTTCTGAAAAGTCTCGTCTCGATCTTCTCCTTTTCCTCCTCACTAAATGAGTGTAGAGGATAGTTTGGGTTGATTGGGTCTAATGGTGAAAGTGCACACACTCTCGAGAGTTAAAATCTAAGATCTTAGCCGTGTCCCCGGCATCGGACAAATTGAGTGACTACACAAGGCTGTCTACTGAAAATCTCTTCATTCCAATTTCAAAAATAAAACATGATGGGTGAACTCGGATAGGAGACACGGATGCGTCCGTTATGTGTCTCATAATGTTCAGATGATGATTTCAAAAATGGTTTATCAAAAGTAGGACAAAACTTGCTTTACGCAATAGCCTTTGAGCTCCACCAGCCAAATATGCATGTAGTAATAGTCTTGCCATTTATATCCACCATAGTATCACTTGCCACCACAATTCAATTGTGCTGACCCTTTATAGCTGGGCTGCAACTAAACCTTGCAGATTCGACGGACGATGAGTGAGGTTTCCGATAGGATTTCGAGTCTACAACCAACATGCCTTGCCTGTGGCACATGAAGATGATGAGGCTCATTGTAACTATTGTTTTCCGCTGCTGTATTTTGTATTTTGCTAGCCTCCTGAGGTTATGCAAATTGTAATAAATTTTATAACACTGGATCATGCGATTTAATAAAAGTATTTGACACTTTTGTGTGATATACATCTTTGACTGTTGTGCTGGCATTTGATCCAGGGACTAGCACATTAACACAGTGATCTCCACCCTATAATAAAAGGTGAGGTCGCTATAGTCGAGGTGTGATTCCCACGGAACAGGGATAACCACTCTCGGGGGAGAAGTTCGTGAAGGGGACTGAACACGTTGGTCAACAACCCTCAACCGGCACGGCGACGGTGCTCGTCGTGCCTGTAGAGGGACATCACGACAGAGATGGACTCAGGCCCTTACCCAGGTTCACGGCCCTCAGGGTGAGATAAAACCGCTACTCCTGCTTGTCTGTATTGCTCTGTAGGGGGTACAGTACAATGAGCTTGCCGAGGGCTCTCGCGTGGCAGTGCGGTGCTCGGAGAGGGAAGGCTAAGATCTTCCTCCTCCTCGAGTTCGCTTGGCTTGGCTAAGCTATGGTAGGGTGCCAAAGGTTGATCGGTCGATCCCTCGCTACGGAGGTGCTCCCTCCCCTTATATAGGCGCCTCGGGCCTCATCCCTGCGGCCTGCGCAGTGGAAGGGTTCCCACATGGCGACGAAGCAGAGGAGCGGGGTGCACCGCAGCTGGGTCGTCCATGGACCCGGTTCATGGTCGTAAAGCCTGCCTTCATGGCAGGGCAGCCGCCGTCTTTGCAGAGCGGCCAGCTGGTACCGCAGAGATCGTGGGGGCGCCCACGGTGACGTCGTCGTTGGAGCGTAGCGCCGGCCATCTGCTTTATCACCAAAGAGGAAAGCTTCGTAGGCGGCGCAGGGGACACAGCTTTGTTGACCCCTTTTATCACCAGAACGGCAACTGCGGCGCCGTCGTCATCGCGCACAGACGCGCGTGTCACTCTACGGCTGCTGCAGAGGCCATGTGCGCTCTGCAGCGGATGCTTCTTAGCGAAGTATCTCCACAGGGGCCTTGGAGGCCTCGCGGAGGGAGTTGCGTTGACCCCTCTCCAGGGGAGAGGGCCTTGTAGAGGGGCAGCCTCGGGAGGAGCCCCTTCAGGCCTTCGCTGCCCCCTCAAGTCCCCTCGAGAGGGCTTTCCCCTCGGGGGTCTCTCCAAGCGCTCTGCTTGGTCCTTAGTCGTTTCGTAGACACTATCGCGTGCGAGGGCTGTGGAGAGTTGGCTCTGCACACCCTGGATCCCACTGGGCCGACAGGAATCACGTTTTCAAGGAGAAGAAGAGAGAGATTGGTGTGTTTTAATGGCCATGGGAGCACCTCTATATATAGGTGGAGGGAGGCTACCAGCCTTGCTGGCTGGGCGGTGTGGGACTAAACCCCACACCAGCCCGCCCCCCTTCATGGTGCGCCAGCCCCCACCTAGGGCAGCCCCCTTCTCAATTCGCACCAAGGGGAAAGTCCCCCCCCCCCCCCCCCCCATGGGCCTTTCTTCCAAAAGTTAGGCCCATTTAGAATTGGCCTGCCAATAAATCCGAAAATCATTAAATAAAATGTATTTAACTATTAATTACACTAATTAATATTAAACACACATTATCTAATTTATTCCGGCTCCGAAAACTATTTCGTCGCCCTCCGATCTCCATCCGATCTTTCCCGGGACGCTCCCGGTGCTCTCTGTTAATTTCTCTTCTTCTTCCGGTCTACTCCCTCTGTTCATAAATATAGGACGTTTTAGACATTGCACATGGTGTCTAGATGCATACATGAATGAGTGTACATACACACTAAAACATGTCTAGATACATGTAGATATATGTGAATCTAGACAAAGCCTAAAACATCTTATATTAAAAAACGGAGGAAGTATTAAACTTGTCGACTTCCCTTAAGTGTGTTACCCTAGCGGTTCGAGATCTTGCCAGACATGATCGAGACACGCTCTCCGATCAATGACTAATTCGTGGACCTTGGATACCCAGAATTAATCCCTGTGAGATAACGAATAACTTTGTCGTTCGAACCTAGACGTCGAGTCTTAAACCTTTTGCCATGGCGATACTTAGTGTGTCCGAGACTTGTCCATAGATATCATGATACCTAGCTTGGTCTCGTTACCGACAACACTATCTTCTACTCGTCCATGATATTATGTCCATGTAACCTAGTCACATGCTTGCAAGCTCATTTGACATAATCTCACCGAGTGGGCCCTAGAGTATCTATCCTGCTATGCGGACTGGCAAATCCCGCTCTTGATCCCTCATCTCAACATACTCCCTTCCGATACCCGAGAGGGACACCTTTATTGTCACACTGTTAAGATATGACGTTTGATGCAATCAAAGTATCTTTCAGGAATAGCAATAAGAGTTGATCTCACGGTCAAAGGCGTAATGACTACGTCCTACAAACATTGGGTATGTCCATCACGTCATTCTCCCAATGACATGACTCCATTGTCAACTGACATCAATGTCACATGATCGGGAAACCTCGATCATCAATTGCCCAATGAACTAGTTAGATAGAGGCTACTAGGGACCTGGTTGTTTATCTACCACACGCGTATTAATGTTTCCGCTTAATATAGTTATAGCATGGTATAAAACATATAATGAACAATTGAGATATGATGAATAAACTATCTTTATTAAGTGCCTCTAGGGCATATCTCCTTCACTCCATAATACTCATTCTAATAGCATGCTCTTCAGGATTATGACGATAAGCAAAATCATTAACATATGACACATCAATGGGTGGTGTTACCTTCTCATTACCTTCCATGGAGTTAATGACATTGACTTGTATCGGAAAGCATGGTTGATCAATAGGAAGTTTAATACCCTTTTCAGATAATTCCTTAAGATGAGAAGTTTTAATTCCCTTCTCTTCAATATCCTTATTAGCTTCCTTCATTGTCTCTTCAGATAATTTTAAAATGCCCCCTTTCTTTTCAGGAAACATTTCATTAAACCCTTCAATATTCCAATCTTGATGGTTTCTAGTAACATCTTCCAATAGTTTCGTGGCTTCATCAACAGTTCTTTCCCTGAAAACATTACCTGCCATACTATCAAGGTAGCTTCTAGTGGTTTCGGTTAGTCCATTATAAAATATATCAAGTACTTCATTCTTCTTAAGGCCATGAGGAGGACATTTCCTAACCATCTTAGTGAACCTCCCCCAAGCTTGGGGTAGATCCTCTTGCTCTTTCTGTGAAAAGATACTAATTTCCATAGTTAAAACATGAATCTTTTCAGTAGGGAAATATTTAGAAAATAACAGTTGCAAACATGCTTCTTTACTAGTAATACATCTAGGTGCTAAGCTATTATACCATTTTTTTGCATTTCCTCCTAAAGTGAATGGAAACAACTTTAGGAAATAGTAACGTTGGTGTATTTCATCTTTACCAAATAACACAGATAAATCATGCAAGTAAGTAACATGCTCATGAGGGAACTCATCTTCTCTACCATAAAACTTAAGTTGCTCAGCCTCTTTAATAATTTCAGGATCAACACTAAAATTATAATCTTCATCTTTTATTCCAACAGCAGAAGCATTCATTTCTTTAGCAATAGAAAAATATTCATAAAGAGTGGAATCCTTATAGCTATCAAGTTTATCAAAATTCGGATCCATAAAAGCCATACAAAATGCATCTTCTTCCTCAGAAGAAGTGTAATTATCCTCACAATGTTCATTATCTTCTATCTCAGATTCATCATTAGCATTAATAATAGGAGACTCAGGTAGTTCAGGTACTTCAGGTGTTTCAATTATCTCAGATGTTTCAGGTGTCACTTCTTTGTCCATGCTACTACATATCTCATTATCCTCAGCATTAGTAGACATTTTAGACAATGGTGAACTAGATACCTTTTTACCTTTCTTTTTAACAGGAACATCAGTAATAGAAGTAGCAGTAGGTGAAAAGTTTGGCCTACTTGGCAAGTCCGTACCTCTACGAGTAGTTGAAGGCCTTATTTCCTTCGGAGTCTTTTCCTTTCCCATAGTTAGAAACAAGCAGATGCAGCAAATAAATGATAACAAGTGGTCTTACCAATAAAGCTAGATTCCCCGGCAACGGCGCCAGAAAATGTCTTGATGCCCACAAGTGTAGGGGATCGCTGAAATCTTCGTTGGGAAGTATTACCCAAATTTATAGTTCGACTCAAGGGGAACACAAGAATACCAATAAGACTTTAGCAATTGAGACGTCACTCTCAACCACACTTGTATATCAATGAACTTGCAGCAACAATAGTGATAGCAGTGATATGGTTCAAGTAAGCAAAATATAACAACAGTAGTAATAAAAGGGTTTCCCAGTTTTCACCGGAAAAAGTGAAGGTGTAACTCAGAGATTTAAAACGTAGGCATGAGGTGACAGCGGGGTGTTGCATGAATAAGATTGATCATATAATAAGATATAAATGGCAATGAGACTTATCTCTAACTTTGATATATGTAGGTATGTGTTCCATAAATAGTTGTGCGTACTAGCCAAGAGAATTTGCACAACATCTATTGTCCTACCTGCCCATTTCACCGGGGCCAACTTGGAACTACATGTAATTAAGGTCTACCCTTTCGAGTAGACCGGAACAATGCATTAACACTTCATGAACACATAGAATCCTCAAACTAAAACATATCCCCCTTGTTTTCCCTATATGTCACTTTTAGGGTTCGCAGGTGAACGGGAATCCGGCACCTAGAGGGGGGGTGAATAGGTGCTATTACAAATTTTAACCCTTTTCAATTTGGGCTTAACTCAAAGGTAAATTCTCTAGATATGCAACTAAGGTGAATTTACCTAAATGACAAGCTAAGCAATTAAACAAGATACAATATAAATATAAGTGCGAAACAAGCAAGTAAGGGAGTAAGGATTAGGGGAACCAAGTGAAGCGCGCGGAGATGAAGATGTAATTCCGAGTTCCACCACAAGGGTGTACATCTCGTTGGAGAGGTGTGGGTCACCACAAAAGGTTGACCACAACGCCACAAAGGCTCACCTTCTTCTCCGATGAACTCAACCACAAAGGTTGCGAGTTCACCTTCCACTATTGATCCCCTTTGGGGCGGAGATCGAATCCCTTACAACAAGCTTGAGGCACACACCCACAACTTAATTGGGGGCTCTCAAGATGACCATAACAGGTCAAGGACCACAAAAGGTCAAGGCAACACCAAGAAGGCAACAATGGTGAACTAGGTTTTCCCAATGGAAACCCTAGCCACGAAATCCCCAAGTGAATGGGGAGGAAATGCAAATCGCTTCGGTGGAGTAGTAGATCGGGGCCTTCTCCTTCAATCCTCCAAAGATCAACGGATTTGAGTGGGGGGATTGGGAGATCTTGATGTTTTGAGCTTTCTTGAGAATGGGGAGAGAGAATATCAGAGAGCTAGCTGTTCTTGAGGGAGTGAGGGGGTATTTATAGCTCTCCCCAAAATCTGGCCGTTGGCTGCTTCGACCACCTGGAAATTCCGGTATAAGTCATACCCGGAAATTCCGGTCACCCGGAATATCCGGAAGATTGAAATATCCGACCAGAATTTCCTGTTGGAGACAGAACGTCTTCGTCTTCTTTCCTTAGCCGTTTCTTGAGAGACCTTCTGGGTGCACTCGGAAATTCCGATAGATGGGAATTTCCGGACACAATTTCCGGTTGAAGGCAGAACGTCTTCGTCTTCTTTCCTTAGCCGTTTCTTGAGAGACCTTCTGGGTGCACTCGGAAATTCCGGTAGATGGGAATTTCCGGACACAATTTCCGGTTGAAGGCAGAACGCTTTCTCAACTTTGACTTAGTCGTTTCTGGAGGGCTCTTCTGGGTGCACTCGGAAATTCCGGTATATGGAAATTTCCGGGCACAATTTCCGGTTGAAGCCAGAACCACTTTTCAACTTTTCCTTAGCCAATTTTCTGCGAAGTTCTGGGGACCCGGAAATTCCGGCCCTGGGAATTTCCGGCTCCAATAATCCGATTCCTGGAACTTTTTCAGAGCCACTCCTTCTTTGCATTTTTGGCTTTGATGCATATGATATTTAATCATACACTAACTGAAATACTTTGCATTATAATTAGTACATCATTGGTATTGTTAACTAACACACAAAACACTAGGGGTTAAGAAATGTTCTTTCAATCTCCCCCTTTTTGGTGTTAGATGACAATACAAAGATTTGCAATAAAAAACAATGCTATATCATGCTCATGATAAAAATGGCTGCCCTAAACATGTGCATACTTGAACACAGCTAGACAACGGATAGCACAATAGATAAGAGCATTTTTGCAATCGAGAGCACATGATATCATAAGGAGTAATGAGACAATATACATAGCCATGGTATAACTAGAGACTTGATAGAATTTCATACCTTTTGCATATAACATATGAAGTGAATACCAACACAATAGTCTTGTAGTCTCAACCATAGATAATATAGATAGCATGGGAATTGTCTCAATACACACAAAGGTTCACACAAATAGTTCAACAAACACAAATAAGAAAAATGGACACAAGTGCAAATAAATGATAAAAGGATATGCTTGTGCCCGAACCCATGCAAATCCCCGTTCCTAATAGATCAACTTCTCCCCCTTTGGCATCGAAACGCCAAAAAGGAAGAAGAGCGATGCTACGTCCCGTGAAGAACATCACTCGGAAGGGGTATCCTCATCATCATCCTCATCCTCGTCATCATCCTCATCTGAAGTAACATCCTCATATGCCTGTCCCGTGGAGTATGAGCTGCCACCAAGATCGCTCTCAAACTGAGACCACGGAGCCATAGAACCCTGGTTCCACTGAGCATAGGAGAGAGGCGGTGTGAGCTCAGCAGGAGCAGGAGATCCAGAAATGTGATGGAGGATCATCTCTTGATTGTGGGCAGATTGACGGCAGTCCTTGTAAGCTGAGTATTGCTCCTTGCGAATGTCGATGTTCATGCAAAGGATGTTGCGTTGGAACCAATTCAGCTTCTTCACGTGCCCGGAGGTGGAGGGGGCATAAGAGGGAGTAGCAGCCCTCCGAGCATCACCCATGAACGAACCACCCCGATTGGACCGAGAAGATGGCACACTTGGGGGCTTGGGCACAGTCCTCTTCTCATATAGTTGCTTGAAGTCATGGACCTCCAAGTCATCATCACTAAGATCATGGTCGGGGAACTTGGACTTGATGAGCATCATGATGTAAGGAGCATAGGGAATGGTGCCCGTAGTGGTCATAGCCTCATACATCTCATGGTGAAGGTAGTCCATCACATCAACACTCCAATACGCATCATCATCGGTGCTCATAGCAATGTTGTGGGCATGAAGGAGCAAGTTGCAAAGGGGAGAGACCACATTATCATTGTTTCCACCACTTGGAGCAATATTCTCCCAGAGAATGCGCACAAGGATATCATATAGAGGGAGCAAGTCCTTGGAGAAACCGGGAACTCCAACCTCGCCATAGAGATGAGCGGTATCCTTCTTGTTGAGGCGGTAGTTGTGGTGCATGCGGTAACCCTGAGGATTGCCACCAACAAACGACTAACCCAACACCTTTGCAAACTCATACCAGTCAGACTCACAGTATGTCTCGCCAGACATCCACTTGATGGTCTTCTTTGAGTCACCCTTCATCACAAGAGCGGCAAAGAACTGTTGCACAAGCTGAGAGTTGTAGTCGCAGCGGGTGATCACAAGTCTCTCCAACCCCATAGCCTTGATAAGATGGATGGATTCAGCAAATGAGGCCTTCTTCCGTAAAGCCTGAAGGTTGTAGGGCTGCATCTTGCAGATGGGTTTCTTCAATGTGTAATAGACGTCCTTGAGGATATATTCTTGCTCTTTGCACCAAAAACTGCGATCATCGAGGTTTTCATCCCTCGGCCTAAGGTACCAATCCCTTTGACGAAGCAGAGCATAGTCAACTGCACTCATCTTTGTGTACGGCAGACGGCGAGTAGGAGGAACATTCTTTCTCTTCTTGGACTTGGGCTTGCTAGAGGAGGCAACTGCTTTGCCCTTTCCTTCAGTGGCACGGACCTTGCGAGTGACATTCCTTGAGAGCCTTCCACTCATGGGAGGAGAAGGACTCCCACTCGAACCACTTGTGAAGGTAGCATAGATGGATAGCACAAGATAAGTACACACAAGTCAGTGGGAAGAAGCTAGGTACATTAAAGAAGATTTGCATTGATCAAAACTACCTAAACCTGGACAATCAGAAAACTGATAAGTTCTGAAAAATTCAGACCGGAAATTCCGGTCCATGTTCAGACCGGAAATTCCGGTCTGACGAACAGAGCAGTTTTTCAGATTCGACCTAGGTCTAAAAGTAGATCGATCCAATACAAATCAAATCTAATGTATCTAAACCATTAAGCATACCACTAGAGACCACTACCACCAAGCATTCTCAAAATAAACTACTCCACATCTAGATCCAAAGTGCAAGCACTAAAGAGAGATGAAAGGGAGAGTTACCCTCGTCCATGGGGAAAACTGCTTGGAGGAGATGGTCCACGGGGCGGAGGATGAGCAGATCCGGCCAAGGGAGAGGTTCCTCGGTAGTCGGAGAGCTCCGGGAAGGCCTTGGGACGGCAGGGGCGGCGGCTGGGGAGAGAGGAGGTCGGGGGTGGAAGAAAGGCTCGAATGAGCCCTTCACCCCGAGCCTGCCCTTATATTTTTAGACAAACCGCCCAACCGGAAATTCCGGGTGTGACTTAAACCGGAAATTCCGAGTCACCGGATATTCCGGTCTGAAGACAGACCGGATATTCCGACCTGCTGAACCAATATCCCAGTTTTCAAACGGATGACTTGTGTGCAATAGATAGAAATGTTTTCAAGATAAGATAGGCTTGGGATAGATTTCCAAACTGTCATTGGTACACCATACCCAACTTACAACAACCAAAACGAATATAAAGCGCCAAGTTGAGTAGGTTTCCCACATGCATGAACAAGTATGCAAAAAGCATCAATAAGCTCCAAATAACACCAACTCTTCTAGAGGAAGAGGGCGGTGGCCGAAGCCACCATGTAGGAGCGTATGGCATGTCACCGCGAAGATATATCTTGGGTACATAACCAATACTCGTCATTTTAGCACACTAGTCATAAGAATGAATATAGAGATAAAAGAACACTTACTATCGGCATAATGGGGGGAGGGATGGTCCAATGTATTAGGACCGCATTCCCCCTATGTCCATGTCTACATCTAGACAAAATAAGATACTATTGCGTCCTAGGTGTGTGTACAAGTCATCAAGCTAAGGACCTCGAATCAACGATATTGAGCTCATTCCTCAAAAAGCAAAACCTTCCTTCCTCAAGGGGCTTCGTGAAGATATCCGCCAATTGATCCCTTGTGCCCACATAAGATAAGTCAATGTCTCCTCGGGCCACATGATCCCTTATGAAATGATGGCGGATCTCAATTTGCTTGGTTCTTGAATGTTGCACCGGGTTGTATGCAATCTTGATGGCACTTTCATTGTCACATAGAAGAGGCACTTTGTCGCAATCGACACCGTACTCCTTTAAAGTCTGCCTCATCCATAGCAATTGGGTGCAACAATTTGCGGCGGCAACATACTCGGCTTCGGCGGTGGAGAGAGATATGCAGTTTTGCTTCTTAGAAGACCAACTTACCAATGACCTCCCAATAAATTGACAAGCACCGGAGGTGGACTTCCTATCATCTTGATCTCCCGCCCAATCGGAATCCGTGTACCCGCATAGAGTGAAATGAGCATCCTTGGGGTACCACAATCCATAGGTTGGGGTATGAGCCAAATACCGAAAGATTCTCTTGACCGCCACATCATGGCTTTCTTTAGGAGCCGCTTGATATCTTGCACACACTCCTACGGCTAGTACTATATCCGGTCTAGATGCACAAAGGTAAAGAAGAGATCCAATCATTGAGCGATATACCTTTTGATCCACATCCTTACCCTTGGGGTTGAGCTCAAGGTGGCAGTTGGTTTGCATTGGAGTAGAGGCACCCTTGAGCTCAAGCAACCCGAACCTCTTAAGCATGTCTTGAATGTACTTTGCTTGGTTGATGAAAGTCCCTTCCTTCAATTGCTTGATCTCGAATCCGAGGAAGAACTTCATCTCACCCATCATGGACATCTCAAACCTATCTGTCATAAGCTTAGAGAATTCTTCGTTAAATGATTTGTTAGTAGTCCCAAATATAATATCATCCACATATAATTGACATATGAAAAGCTCTCCATTTACTTTCTTAGTGAAAAGGGCGGGGTCGATTTCCCCAACTTGGAACCCACGGTCTACAAGTAGTTCTCTAAGGTGCTCATACCACGCACGTGGGGCTTGTTTAAGGCCATAGAGCGCCTTATCCAACTTGTAGACATGGTTCGGATATTTGAGGTCCTCAAACCCCGGAGGTTGCTTAACATAAACAAGTTCGCTTAGTGGACCATTTAGAAAAGCACTTTTAACATCCATTTGTTGCAATTTAAAGTTATGATGAGAAGCATAGGCAAGAAGTATACGAATGGACTCGAGTCGAGCCACGGGCGCGTAGGTATCTCCAAAGTCAATGCCTTCAATTTGGGAGAAGCCTTGAGCCACCAATCTTGCTTTGTTCCTCACCACTATGCCATGCTCATCTTGCTTGTTCTTGAATATCCACTTAGTGCCGATAACGTTGCGGCAATCCTTGGGTCTTTCCACTAACTTCCAAACCTTGTTGCGCTTGAAGTTGTTGAGTTCATCGTGCATGGCCTCAAGCCAATCCGGATCTTCAAGAGCTTCAAAGACTTTCTTTGGTTCCACCATTGAGATGTGGGCTTGATGCTCACTAAAGCTTGCAAGTTGTTTTCGGGTGGAAACCTTGCTTCTCACATCTCCAAGAACCTTGTCAAGAGAGAGGGCTCTTAATTCTTGAGAGGTGCCCACTCTATTCAAACGGCGGATCTCGATCTCCCGTTTTGTGGCGGGAGGAATCACTTGATCATCTTGATCATTCTTGTCTCCGCCTTGACCGGCTTGATGGCCTTGATCAACCCTTGGAGTGACTTCATGAGATGAGGGAGTAGGTTGATCTTGGCCTTGTTGCGAACTGCCACCGGGAATTTCAGCAGAACCGGATATTCCGGGTTCACCCTGAACCGGAAATTCCGAGCCACCGGAATTTCCGACATCAGGCTGAACCGGATTTTCCGGCTCTCCGGGAATTCCTGGAGCAGTTGAAGGTTCTTGTCCATCTTCTTGGTTGGACATGTTGGGCACGGTGTTGTTGTCTTGGGTTTCCTGTGAGGAAGTAGCTACCACTTGCGTAGAGCTTGGTTCTTGTTGATCAACTTCATAATAGACTTCGACGGGGCGGTGAAAACCCACTCCCATCCTTAGGATAGCATCTTGAGGTTGAACATCACCTACATCGGAAACACCAACTTGCTCCACAAGGGAGCCATCATTCTCATCGAACACCACACTACGAGATTATATGACAATGCGTGAAGCCTTGTCATAGACTCTATAAGTGTGGGATTCGGCACCGTAACCAACAAATGTCCCTTCAAGAGACCTAGTATGAAACTTTCCTAAACGAGCACCTTTGATGAGATAAAAACACTTACAACCAAAGACTCGGAAGTAGGAGATATTGGGCTTGTTCCCGGTAAGCACTTCATAGGGTGTCTTCATGAGTCCTTTGCGAAAGAAAAGCCGGTTGGATGAATGGCAAGCGGTGTTGACGGCTTCGGCCCAAAAGTTGTTTGGGGACTTGAACTCGGCCATCATCGATCTTGCCATTTCAATGAGAGTGCAGTTCTTCCTTTCGGCTACACCATTTTGTTGGGGAGTATAGGCAGCGGAATATTGATGACGAATCCCTTCTTCACTAAGGAATTCATTCAAGGTGTAGTTCTTGAACTCGGAACCGTTGTCACTTCTAATCACCAAGATTGGGACATTGTGTTGACGTTGAGCTTCATTGGAGAAGTCGATGATTGTTTGTTGAGTCTCCATCTTCATCTTGAAGAAGTAGACCCAAGTGTATCTTGAATAATCATCAACTATAACCAAGCAATATTTCTTCCCACCAAGATTAGCTTCCGGAATGGGACCAAAGAGGTCAACATGGAGAAGTTCCAATACCCTTTTTGACGAAATGATGGTCTTGCTTGGATGGTGGGAATCATGCATTTTGCTTCAACACAAGCCCTACACATTCGATCCTTCGAGAAAGAAACATGGTCTTTTAGTCCTAGGATATGGCCACCCTTTTGGAGACTTTGCAAAGTTCTCATGTTGACATGGGCTAGGCGGCGATGCCACAACCAACCCAAGTCCGCTTTAGCGAATAGGCACATTTCATGAGAAGTGGTGACTCCGGAGAAGTCAACCACATAGAGCTCATGTTCAACGTACCCAACGAAAGCAACTTTGAGAGACTTGCTCCGCATAAGGATAACCATATCCTTTTCAAAGAGAACGGAATAGCCCAACATAGTTAAAGAACGAACGGAGAGTAAGTTATAACCTAGGGATTCGACAAGCAAGACATTCACAAGAGTGATGTCCGGTGCCACTACCACCTTGCCGAGTCCCATTACCTTAGACTTTGATTTATCACCAAATATAACGGTTACTTGATCATCATTAGGCCTCAACTCCGTTACAAGCTCCTTGCTTCCGGTCATGTGACTAGTGCACCCACTATCAATTATCCATTTCGATCCGCCGGAAACAAGGCCCTACACACAATCAATTCTTTGACTTAGGTACCCATTTTGCAATGGGTGCCTTTTGGTTAGCAACAAGGGTCTTTGGAACCCAAATAGCATAATCAATGTAACCATCAAATGGACCAATGTATCTAGCATAAACATCCCCATAGTAGTCAACATATAAAGCATAATTGGGGTTAGATACGCCCGCAAAGTCATTACGAGTGGGTGTGCCCCTTGTGACACTTCCACTCGCAACGTCATCCTTCTTGGCTAGTGTGGGCTTGGTCTTCTTCTTGACCTTCTTCTTCTCCTTGGCAACATAGCCTAGACCCACTTTTCCCTTGTGAGGCACTTGCTCATAGAGTGGAGTAGCAAGTGTCTTCTTACCTTTATCAAGAGAGGTCTTGGCCGTAGTTGCCATGGAAGAAACAAACTTCACCCTAGCAACATCCTCAATAGCAATAGCATGATCATTTAAAGGAGTGGAGGTGCTAGGTTTCTCAAGGTTTGATAACCGAGTTTGAAGTTGATCATGAGTGTCGTGGTGGTATCACGGCAGATGCCATAGGATGGCTAAAAGTGTGGGGCCGATGGACGCTGGTGGATCCGGGGAGGGCTAGCGAGCTAAGGAGCTCACACAAGAGATGGCGAAGCACCACCAAAACCGACTCGGGCAAGGATGAAACTGCAAGAACAAACGAAGAACACACACAAAACCTCAAGCAACGACAAACACCCACGATGTACCCAGGTTCGGGGCCCTCATGAGGAGGCAACACCCCTACTCCTGCCTTGCTCCACTCTATATGTGTCACACGAGATCTACAAAGGTGCTCCTTGAGCTGTTTTGCCTCTCTCTCTAGGATGAACTCAAGAACAAGGATGAACTACTAAGGAAGGAGGAGTAAATGCTCTAGCTGTGAACGAGACTATAGTTTTGGCTCTCTGGTTTTGTGTCCCTCTCACAGGAGGAGTTAAGGCGCTATTTATAGAGGTCCCGCCGAGTTGTCCGGGAACCCTAATTCCTCCGGGCCCCCCGGACAACAGCCCCCGTCCAACGGTAATGTCGACACCTCTAACACGACCTAGCCGCCGGGCTATCCGACATAGGTCGAGGTAGGCCATGATGCCTCTTGCCGTAGCCGCCGCCGGCCTAGGTGATGATGCTTCCCCTGTCAGAGACAGGACGTGCCTTCTCCATGCCTTGTCTCCTGTCAGTCAGTCGCCAGTACAGTGGTATAGTCACGTCGCCCTTGTCTTGTGCCCTTTGTCCCGAGCCCGTGTCAGACGGGAGGTGACCTTACCTCCGTGTCACACGGGTCAGTGTCCTGCACTCGTACTTGCCCTTGACTTGTTGCCCGACATAGGGTATGTCGGACACATCCTCCTATCCCGGCACAAGTATACCGGGCTTCTCTCCGTACGCCGGCAAGGCTATGCCGGGCCTGGACCTCCGACATACCTCACCCGGCCCGAACATGTATGTCGGATTCTCCTTCCTGCACATCACATATAAGTAAAGATTTCGGACACGGTGATGTCGGTTAGAATAGGCTCGCTACTCCTCGCCTTTACCCTACCCGGGGGTAGCCCCCCCCCCCCGACACTAGTCCCCGAAGCTGGTGTAGCCCTGCAGCCTCGGATGAAGGGCTGCATCAGTTTTAACCAAAACAACTTCCTGGTATCAGCCGCCGACGTTGCTATGTCGGGCTGACCAATCACACCGAGCTGCTTACGCCGGTTGCCATACAGCCGGTCCGACATCACCATGCCGGCCCGACAAGAAAATCCCGGCATGCCTACTCCGACATACTGTAAAATCATCCAACATGGCCATCTTGGTTTGACACTGGGCCTTCAGTCAACTTTGGTTCTTGTTCCGGTTCCTCCGACCTCAACAAATCTTTTTCTCAGATCTTCTCCCGATACGTGCCATTGATCTGCTGCACCATCCCGCGCATTATGCCACGCGGCCTGACAAATCGTCACAAACGTGCCGCACGGGTCCCACCATCTGTCCCTTCCAACAGGCACTCGAGCGGTTTGACCCCGAGGCACCTCCTCGATTCCCGTGCCCAACCGCACCAGATCCGCGCCCGACGGTTCCCCTTCTGTGGCAAACGATGTGGCCGATCGTGCGGCCACAACTGCTCCATCCGCGCCAACCGCCGCACGCATGATCCCACGATCTGCTCGAAACCAACGGGCGGGAAAAAACGGGCAACCGTGCTTCCCCTTCCCTCATAAATACGGAGGGGAGGGGTTTTCATTTTCCCTCCCGCATCATCTTCTTCCTCTCCTCTGCTCCCTGCGCGCCCGCGAACGAACTGCCGCCGCAAGCTCGCTGCGCACGCCGGAGACCTCGACGCCGACGAACGGAGATCATCCCGTCACCATTGGAACGAGAACCTCCCGCGCCGCGCCTCCACCTTCTCCGGTGAGTTCCTCCTCGACTCTGGCTAGATCATCCGCAGCTCGGCCGCTGTAGTTCTTCCTCTGTTCTTCCCCAGAATGCACTATGGGGCACTGCATCTCCCCGTAGATCTTCGTAGTTGCTCTTGTCAAGGCCCCTTTTGACTCTTCTCTTCCCATGTCTAACGGTAGATTCCAGTTCACACTCCGGTACCATTGCTAGGGTTCTTCCGAATAGATTTCCTTTATCGTCCTTTTATTCAGCACTGGTAGATCTTCCTTCTTGCATCTCGGTCGTAGATTATGTTTATTGCCGGGACGCCCCGTCTTATTGCATACCTCTTCTTGGTGCCCCGACTTAACATCCTTTCTATGCTGCAGGCCAGCTCCGACATGTCTTCTGAAAACACCGACATGGGTACCGAGGGAGTCCGGGGAGGATGGGAAGGCTCCGACGCGTGCCAGGACGATATCGACTGGCTACGCCGAACTCATCGCATCCCGGAGGCGGTCATCTGCCGACTTCCCGAGGGCGAGAACAAACCCCGAATCCAACCCGGGGAGCGGGTAGTCTTCGTCACGCATTTCGAGCGTGGCTTTGCCCTCCCAGCAAGCCCCTTCTTCCGCTCCTTCCTTGACTACTACGGTCTGCAACCCCACCATCTTCCGGCTAACGCCATCACTCTTCTCTCCGCCTTCGTGTCTTTCTCGGAGGGATACCTCGGCCTCTGGCCGGTGGTCAAGCTATGGGCCAAGTACTTCCAACTACGGAAGCAGAGCATCCCCAACAAAGGCGTCAAGGAGAAAGAGATGACTGCTTGCGGGGCCGCCATCGTGGTTCCTCGGAGGGAGTCCGACTTCCCCCGGATCTCGGGCCTAGAGTCCTGCCGTAAATGGCAACGGAGTTTCTTCTATGTGAGGAACCCCGACTCGGTTGAAGGTGACAAGGAGGAGGGGGCCGACTTCATCAACCTCCCCGAGTTCAATATCGCCCCCCGACTGCCCAGCTTCACTGGAGTTCTGACCCGAAGACGCTGGACTCGGAGGTCAACGAGATTCACGAGTACCTCCTTTCGATCAAAGATAAGCTCACAGCCGAGGATCTCCTATGCACCTTTGTCAGCCGCCGGGTTTGCCCTCTCCAGGCCCGGGTTCACAAGATTTGCCACATGAGTGGCAGATATGACCCGACACGGGTTAGTATCTTCACGCTCACCCAGGAGCAAGTATACCGGCGGGTCCAGGCTATTGCCCAGGCCGAGATGGACCCAGCCACCTGGGCCTGGGGGATGAAGCCCCACACGCGCTCTCGTCCTCCTCCACAAGTAAGCTGGTTCACTTGACCGACTTATGCAATTCTCCGACAAACTCATGTTACAACCATCTCTGTACTCACATGTATCTTTTGTTCTCTCGCAGAGGTTCGCCCGGCAGCTCCTTGAAGACCAGATCCATGCCGCGGGGGAGTGGCATCCGGACTTTCCCATCCCGGAGATTTTACCAAGCGAGGACCCGGATGACGAAGATCATTTATCCATTCCCATGGCTCGCGCCCCTGCCCCGGGTAAGCCTCGTGCACCCGTTCCAATCAACGAGTGGTCGGATGACGACGAGGATGAGTGTCGAATCATAGACGTTATTGACGCTACTCCTCTCAACTTCGCGCCCCCAGCGCCTTCGACAACCGCTACTTCCAGCAAGCGAGCTGGCACCGGTATGTCGGATACCGGTGGCGATGAGGCTGGCGCCAAGAGAGCCAAAACCGGTAAGAAGCCGGCAACCAAGCCGCCCAAGAAGAAGAAAGGTCCTCCGACCTCCACCGGGTAAGCCGATTTCTCGCGACCACTTGCCCTGCTATTTCGACCTCTCTGATAGTACCGTCCGAGTTAACATACCATTGCCTTGAAACAGTGCCCCACTGAAGTTGAATCCGACCGGGCCCCAAGGTCGGAAAGATACCGAGGAGGCCGGGTCGACTCGCGCGGAAGGCTCTCCGACCCGCAGGAGCCGGGCTGCCACACCGCCGCTGAGTGGCAGCGCCGCGGCCGGGAGAGACAGAGGGACCTCCGACAGGGACGTCGGATCCGGTGGGGACGCTACCTCCGACACAGCGAGGCGACCCCAGACCGCGTCACCCCCACCCCACTCGGGAGGGGTCCGTCAGCCGCCGACACATCGCCCTCTGCAGCAGCAACAAACGCAGCAACGGCCGCAGCAACAGCCGCAGTCACACCAGCAAAAACAACCGCAAGGACAGCGTCAGCAACCTCCACCTGTCCGGACTCAGCAGCAGAGGCGTCCGCCGACCTCGGACACTACCACCTCCAAGGCGATCACCACACCATCCGGGTCGGCCGCCTCGGGCAAGCGTGACGGAACCACGAGTCAGAAAAGAGGTGAGGTTCCTCCGGGCAAAATCCTAGTGGTGCCCCCTCCTCGCGTGGCCGTCAAGACAGCTGCGCTTTCAGATGCTAGAGGCCACTGCTGCCCAAGCTCCGCCTGCTGCCGAGTTGCTCATCCTGGGTGATGACTGTTCAGGTTCGCTGGAGCAGTTCAACATGGACTGGAATGCTGCCGACACCAGCGAGGTATCCTCCTCCGACCCGAACGCCCGACACCCTGCCGGACCCGGGAAAATTGCCCAATCTCTGCACACTCTTCAGTGCGCAGTTCTCCGGATGACCCGGGACGCTGAGGTAAGTCTCTTAATTATTCACCCCCACTAGTCCCCGAGATTCGTGTGGAGTAATCGAACATCGACCGAGTGAAGATTACTCGGCGGGAATCTTCTTAGAACTGAGTTAACGCGTAACCCCATTTCAGGCTTGCAACAAGGAGCGGAGCAGGTTGTTTCAAAAACTGCTCGTCAAGCACAGCGGCCTCCAGAAGAAGTACAAGACCCTTGAGGCGGCACAAGGTACTCTTTCCCTTCTACCGTCATACTTTCCCTCTTCTTATTTCTTCTCCTGACATCCGCGACATGCCGACCTCGTCAGCTGAAAAGGAGGCCCAGGTTGCGGCTACGCACCGGACTGCGCTCGAGAAAGAGCAGGCCGAGGTAGCCCGGCTTCGCCAAGAACTCGCGAAGTCGCAGCAAGAGCAGGCCGAGATGACCAAGGTGATGAACGAGGTGACGGAGGCGCAGGAGACTCTCGTGACGGATCTCCAATCTCGCGCCAGCCTGGCCGAGAACAAACTGTCCGTCCTCACGGCCAAATGCGACACCTGGCTGGCCGAGTTGCAGCGGATCAACGGCCAAATGGACAGTGAGTCTTCCCCCTTCTTGCTTATTGGGTTTTCAACATTACTCCGTTATTGCCGGCTTGCCTTCTAACTCGACAATAGCGCTTTTTGCTTCAGAATTCTTCTCGCACTCGCAACATGCCGCTGTCCAGGCTGTTAGCAAAGCCCGGGGTAAGAGAGCGCACCTCGGTCCCATCTCGACCGAGTGGGACGTTGAGGACCATCTGATTGCCCTCAATGCGCGTCTTGTCCCTCTGAAGAGCATCGGCGTGGGCCTGCTCGACGCCGGTATTTCGGTCTTCCGGCAGCTGTGGCCCGGCATCGAGCCTCCCAAGAACGTTCCCGAGCTGGCCGAGGAGCTGAGGAAAGCCGAGCTAAGACTCCGGGAATGGAGGTCCTCTGCTGCCCGCGCCGGGGCGGATCAGGCCCTGTCCTTCATACTATCTTGGTATGAAGAGATTGACCTGGACCACGTCAAGACGCAGCGCGAAAACTCGGTGTGGACCACAGATCCGGCCAAAGTCCAGCGCCGCCAAGAATCTGCCGACTACATGGCCCAATACTCGCGTCCGCACGAGTTTGTCCCTGGCCCTGTTTATCCGGATGATGACGAGTCTGATTCCGATGCCGGCGATGCCGAAGAGGAGCCGGAGGAGGAGGAGGCCAACCCGGACGAGCACACCGGAGCGGACGCTGAGGCGGGGGTCCCCGAGTCCGCCGAGCCTACCCCTAAGTCTGGGACTGCGGCCACCAGCCTCGAAGAGCCTACCGCCACCGTGGCTACATCACCTGCCGCCGACACTGGTCCGGAAGCAACCGCTGTCCTCCAGTCGGCCACCCCCGACACCACGACTGCTGCTGCTGCCTCTACACCGACTTCTACTCTTGCTGCCGAAAACGCTTAGGCAAATTCATTAGATCCCCGGAATGCCGGGTGCATATGTAATATATACAATTTTAAGTAAAATACTCTGCTATCTGGCTTATTGAATTGAACAAGCATCTAGTCATGTCGGATCACTTTACACTGAGTCCCCGAGTTTACTTTCTCGTTTACTATACTTGGTGACTTTTGCTCTTGTCTACCATACAGGCGTTCGACAGTCGAGTCACAAAATCACGACTATAGCATACGGTACTAGAAAATGCCCGGATTTAGGTTCAAAGGTATCCGACATAACGGAAGAATAACTAAAATACAGGGTTAGTACACAACACGTGCCGAATTGCTTTTACACCGAGTCCCCGAGTTCGTTTTCGTGTTTACTATCTTCCACTATCTTTGCTCTTGACTACCACTTTGGGCATCCGTCAGTCGAGTCACAAGATCATTTCACATAGCATACATTACTTAACTTTGAAACAAGGTTGAAAATTCATTCGGCACGTGGATAACAGGTACGAAACAAACACGGCAGTCCCCGAGTTTCATCTCGAGACGCCGGCATGCAGGTAACGAAGGAATAACCGAAATACAAACAGATAAAGATCTGGCAGTCCCCGAGTTTACCCCGGAGTGCCGACATGCGAAAAACATAAGAAAAGAACCATCATGCGTACAAGGCAGTCCCCGAGATTCACTCTGGGGTGCCGACATTTCATTCAAAAGGGACCGAGATACATACACTGTGCCCTTTACGCAAAAAAGGGACGAAGTAGAGCTACATTCCACGGTCGTTTGGTTTCCTCGCCGGCTCTATCCATCACACCTTTTCTAGCTTCCTGTGCGTCTACAAGATAATATGAGTCGTTGTGCAGGGCTTTACTCACGACAAAAGGTCCTTCCCATGGAGGGGACAACTTGTGCATGCCGGCAGTGCGCTGTATCAGTCTCAGCACTAGATCTCCTTCTCTGAACACCCGGGGGTGTACCTTCCGGCTATGATAGCGTCGGAGGTTCTGCTGGTATATTGCTGACCGAGATAGGGCCAACTCTCTTGCTTCCTCAAGCAAGTCGACATCATTCTCTCGGGCTTCTCTTGCCTCGGTTTCTGTAAACATCGCCACCCTGGGCGAGTCATACTGTATGTCGGTTGGCAACACTGCCTCAGCACCATACACCATAAAGAATGGGGTGTACCCGGTGGATCTGTTGGGTGTGGTCCGGAGACCCCATAGCACCGCCGGTATTTCCTCTATCCAGCATCCCGGAGTCCGCAGGAGTGGCTCTATCAACCGGGCCTTTATGCCGGCCAATACCAATGCGTTGGCCCTCTCAACCTGCCCATTTGCTTCTGGGTGCGCCACCGAGGCCACATCAAGCCGGACCCTCTTCTCCGCACAGAACCGAGCAAACTCCCCCACTGCAAAGTTGGTGCCATTGTCCGTGATAATGCTGTGCGGGTAACCATATCTCAGTATGATATCCTTCAAAAATGAGACGGCTGTAGCTCCATCACACTTCCGAATCGGCTTCACCTCGATCCACTTGGTGAACTTATCCACCACGACTAGTATATGAGTCATGTTACCTCGCGCCGGTTTGAACGGACCCACCATATCCAAGCACCATACAGCAAACGGCCAAGTGATGGGGATCGTTTTTAGCGCTGCCGCCGGCATGTGTATTCTGTGTGCAAACCTCTGGCAACCTCCACACTTCCGGACAATATCCTCTGCCTGCTGCAGAGCCGAAGGCCAATAAAACCCGTGCCGGAAGACCTTTGCTACCAGTGCCCTTGAGGAAGCATGGTGACCGCATTCACCTTGATGTATCTCAAGAAGCATCTCTTGCCCTTCCTCCGGGTCAACGCAACGCTGCAGCACCTCAGTGACACTTCTCTTATACAGCTCTTGATTGATCACCGTGTAAGCCTTGGCCCTTCTTATCACCTGCCGAGCTTCCACTTCATTCTCCGGCAGGGTCCCATACGCAACATATGCCATGATGGGCTGCGCCCATTCCGGTACCGGCCTCACAGGGAAGACTGGGGCATCTATTTCCATAGGCTCGGCTGGCATCACCTCTGCCGATATACCTTGCACCGTCCCCGGGTTTAGCCAAATGCTCCCGACATCAACCTCCATGGGCACGACTTCCGCCTCCGAGCTCTTCGGGATAAATATGGACTCCGACTCGGGTGATGGCTTGATCGACGGCTTCTTTAAGTGTTCCAAAGCTATGCCGGGTGGGATCGCGTCCCGTGAAGACCCCAGCTTGGACAATATATTCGCAGCCTCATTCTCTCCCCGGGGTATGTGCTTGAACTCGCATCCTTCAAAAAACCCGGAGATTTTCTGCACATGGAACCGATATGACACCATGTTAGCGTCCAAGGCGTCCCAATTTCCCGACACCTGCTGCACCACCAAATCTGAGTCACCGTAACATTCTATTCGCCGGATGCCAACCTCCTTGGCGACATTGAGGCCGTGCACAAGTGCCTCATATTCAGCCACGTTATTGGATGCCGAGAAATGAATCTGGAGCACATATTTCAGTACATCCTGCTTCGGGGAGGTGAGGACCACTCCGGCACCCAACCCAATTTTTGCCTTGGACCCATCAAAGTGCATCTTCCAGAAATTGAAGTCGGGCGGGGGAGGCTCATATTGCATCTCGGCCCAATCCACCAAGAAGTCCGGCAGCGCCTGCGACTTAATGGCGTCCCTCCTTTCGTAAGTCGGGACGTACGGAGATAATTGGATGGCCCACTTGGCAACTCGGCCACTGGCATCTTTGCATCCGATTATCTCGGACAAGGGAGCCTCGCTCACCACTGTAACCGGATGCTCTTGAAAGTAGTGCTTTAACTTGGTAACCGCCAGGTATACGCCATAAGCCATATTTTGGTAGTGTGGGTAATTCTGCTTGGAGAGCGAGAGCACCTCACTCAGATAGTATACGGGCCTCTGCACCACCTTCTCACCTTCTTCTCTTTCAACCACTATCACCACACTTACAACTCGGTTGGTAGCCGCAACATAGAGCAACATCGGCTCCTTGGGTAAGGGAGATGCCAACACCGGTGCATTTGAGAGCGTCTTTTTTAGGTCGTTAAAAGCTGCGTCTGCTTGCGGTGTCCACACAAAGGTTTTACTCTTTTTCATGAGTTGATACAAGGGCAAGGCTTTCTCTCCTAACCGACTCACAAACCTACTCAGGGATGCCAGACATCCGGTGAATTTTTGTACATCCTTAAGGCGAGTTGGCAATTTCATGCTCTCGATAGCTCGGATCTTGCCCGGGTTAACCTCTATACCCCGGCTAGACACCAGGAAACCGAGTAATTTTCCGGCCGGCACACCGAAGGTGCATTTATCCGGGTTAAGTTTCATTCGGAACTTTCTTAAGTTAACGAATGTTTCTCTCAGATCATCGATCAGAGTCAGTTTTTCTTTAGTTTTTATGACTATGTCGTCGACATACACCTCTGCTTTTCGACCTATTTGCTCATGCAAGCATTTCTGCATGCACCTTTGATAAGTGGCACCGGCATTCCTCAACCCGAAGGTCATGACACGATAGCAATAAGCCCCGTACGGGGTAATAAAAGCAGTCTTTAATTGATCAGCTGGGTTCAAAGGTATCTGGTGAAAACCAGAATACGCATCTACAAAAGACAAAAGCTCACACCCGGCAGTGGAGTCGATCACTTGATCTATCCGGGGGAGCGGGAAAGGATCTTTCGGGCATGCCTTGTTGAGGTTGGTGAAGTCGATACACATGCGCCACACCTTGGCCAGGAGAGGCTCATCCTTCTTCTTCTCTACCAGGACCGGGTTAGACAACCAGTCCGGGTGCAGTACTTCCATCACAAATCCAGCCGCAAGCAGTACGGCTAGATGCTCCATGATTGCAGCTCTTCTCTCGTCCGAGAGACGTCTTGTCGGTTGCTTCACCGGCTTTGCATCCGGCCTCACAAATAACGAGTGCTCAGCCAACTCCCTCGGAACTCCTTGAAGGTCGTCATTCGACCAAGCAAAGACATCCCGATTCTCACGGAGGAAGTCGGTGAGCTCACCTTCCTATTTGCTGCCCAGGCTGGTGCCGATGATCACCCGGTGCTCTGGGTTAGCCGGGTCCACCACGACCTTCTTGGTCTCCTTGGGCGGCTGGAAGGAAGCATGCTGCTCCGGGTTCGCCATCCCGGACACACCGAGCTGGGAGGCTTGGGCCAGCGTCACCACTTGCTGGATCCTCTTTTTCTCCTCGGCTATGACCAATGACTCGGCCAAGCAAGAGCCGGCAGTAGCACACTCGATAGAGCGCTTGTAGTCCCCAGCGATAGTGATTATGCCGTTCGGACCTGGCATCTTCATTTTCAGATAGCCCATGTGAGTGGATATCATGAACTTGGCCAGAGCAGGTCGACCAATCAGGGCATGGTATGGGCTCTCCAGGTCCACCACCTCAAACTCAAGACTTTCGGTCCGGCAGTTCTCCCGGGTTCCGAACAGCACATCTACCCAGATCTTGCCCATAGGTGAACACGAAACGCCCGGCACAATGCCGTGGAAGGTTGTGTTGGTCGGCAGCAGCGTGTTCAGGGACACTCCCAACTTAAGCATTGTGTCCTTGTACATGATGTTAATGGCACTGCCATTGTCAACCAGGACTCTGCTGAATCGGACGTTGATACTCGGCCCGATGAAGGTCGGGTCCACCACCAAGGCGTACCCTCCCGGCTTAGGCATAACCCGGGGGTGATCCTTCCGACTCCAGCTGATCTCTATCTCGGACCAGTGCATAAACTTGGGTACCGCCGGCATGACGGCGTTCACCTCCAGAGCGCGCTGGCGCTGGCTTTTCTTGTCAGTGGGCTCGGTCACAAAGACCACATAGCTCTGATGAGCTTCCTGATAGTCACCCTGCGGGTAACCGCCCTGGTTGCTAGGACCGGCATTGTTGTTACCTCGGATGTTCACCACATTTACCGGCCTTGCCGGTGGTCGCCTCTGTACTGGTGGGTTTATCCGGACAGCATTGGCCCCACTTACTGGTGCCGGAGGTCTTGGAGCTGCCGGCTTTTCAGGGGCAGTTACTAGAGATCCCCCTGGAGCACCCTCTCGCCGCATGCGCTGGTACCAGCTACACTGCCGAGTTGTGTGGTTGGCCGGTCGGTTGGGCTCAAAAGTGTGATAGCAGCAGGGCTTGTCCAGCATGTCCTCATACGTCAAGGACTTCCTCTGCTCGGCCCAAGTTTTCTTCACCCCTGCCCAACCCTGACCATCCGTCTTCTGTCGCTGATTGCTAGCGGTATTGCCTTGTTCCCCGGTTACCGCCGCCACCTGCTGCGAGGCGTAATAAAAGTCGGGCTCCCTTCTCTTCTGCCCGAAATCCTGACGGTCATTGTTCCTGCCCGGCCCGGACCTGTTGTTCCCCGGGTTCCTCCTGCTCGGTTCTCCCGAGTCCAGTTGAGGTTGCATCGGGTCACCGAGAGCATAGCTGTCGGCGATTTTCATTGTTTCGGCCAAGGTGGCCGGCATTTCCCTCTGCAGTTTCTGCCAAAGCATGGAGCCATGTCGGCATCCCTGCGCAAACCATGAAATGGCTTGGGCCTCCACAACCCCTTCACAGGAATTGCGAATCGTGCTCCACCGAGTCAAATACTCTCGGTCAGTCTCACTGTTCCTCTGTCTGCACATTGCAAGCTGCTGAGGTCGGTTTGGTCTCTTGTAGGTGCTGGAGAAGTTACTGACAAAGGCTTCCTCGAAGTCCAGCCAGCAGTTGACACTTCCCTCTCTCAAGTTGTTCAACCAGATTCGGGCTGGTCCCTCTAGCATCTGTGGGATGTATCGTATTGCCCACCGACGATTTCCCCCGGCAATGTGCACTGCCGTCACATAGTCGGTCAACCAGTCCTCTGGCTTGGTGCTGCCGTCGTAAGTCTTGGCTCCCCTGTTCAACTGAAAGTGGGGGACAGGCTGCTCCGACATGATTCTGGGCCCAAAACAAGAAGGACCGGGCGGGCCTTGCTCCTCCATTTGCTCGGATCTATACAACCGATCCAGCTTGTACCGGGCATCATTTGGATCTAACTGGCGGGTTCCCAGTCGAGACCCCAGAGCACTCTCATAAACATGGTACCCGGCCTTGGCCATTGCCGAGTTGCCGTCGTCATACCGGTTCAGGTCTTGCCCGCCCATTTGCCGGGGCTGCATTGCTCCAACAACTTGATGCCTCCGGGCCTGATTAGGCGCCAGATATCGGGGTGGGTACCCCCGACCAACCGAGTTGGCATTTCCGTCATGCCGATTACTCGGAGCCTGTCGGCTTCTGCTCTGGGCTTGCCCAACGTTGCCCTGGCCTGCCATCTGCTTTCCGGCATACGCCGGGTCATATGTCAGCATCTGGAGCTGCTGATTTCCCCCGGGGTTCCTACTCCGGTTCTGGTTTCCACCGACATGTGGAGAGGAAGCCTGTCCTCTGGACACGCCGCTGGGAGCCCTGGTCGAGTGGACAATTTGAGATCCACCCCCGGCCCCATTGGCCCTCTTGACAGCCTCGTTCTGCCGGGTTGCTACTTCCACCAGCTCATTGACTCGGTCTTGTTGCCTACGGCGAGCCTCTCCGGTTAGACCGGATAACTCGGCCCTTGCTGCCTCGGCAGCCCTGAGGGTCTTGGCCGGAGAGCTGTAATTCGGCCTAGCCGCCGACATTACGCTAGGAGTCACGTTGGATGTAGCTCTGCCATCCCTATCTATCTCGGTATTGAGGCCCTTGCCTCTTCTGCGTACCTCGGCCTCACGGTTCGGCCGACCTCCTATCGGCGAGAAACCATGAGCCGCGTCATACTCACGCTGAACTCGGTCGAAGTCCCTCCGGACCTCCGCTAACTTCTCTGCCTCCTCCAGCAAGCTCAGTCGCTCTGCCTCTAACTCAGCTGCCCCCGGCACGGTCAACCTCTCTACTGTCTCTCTAAGAGGTTCAGTCCTTACCGGGACACGAGATGTCTCGGCGCCGCCATGGCCCTGCCTCTCCAGTGCCTGCTTGGCCCTCCGGGTCGACCTTGCCTCGGGCTCGAAGACAGGGTCTTCTGCCGGAGGAGCCGTCACCCCGGCCATCATGACCGCGCAGCTCTCGGGGCGAGTGGTGCGCCGGCTGCGAGCCGCACAGACAGCTGGAGGATCCTCGGCCACGAGCACCTGCGCCGGGTACTCGCAGACGAGCTCGGTGGCGACATAGGTGGTGAAGGTGCCGAACTCGATGACGCAGCCGTTGGCCGGAAACGGCCTGCCGCGACAGCAGCCGGCGTTGTCGCTGACGAAATCCATGTCGCCGAACCTGACGACGAGGCCGGAGAGGACTCGCACGGGGCCCGTCCGGATGAGTACACCAGCCAGCGCCTCTATCCGCCCCACGGTGGGCGCCAACTGTCGTGGTGGTATCACGGCAGATGCCATAGGATGGCTAAAAGTGTGGGGCCGATGGACGCTGGTGGATCCGGGGAGGGCTAGCGAGCTAAGGAGCTCACACAAGAGATGGCGAAGCACCACCAAAACCGACTCGGGCAAGGATGAAACTGCAAGAACAAACGAAGAACACACACAAAACCTCAAGCAACCACAAACACCCACGATGTACCCAGGTTCGGGGCCCTCGTGAGGAGGCAACACCCCTACTCCTGCCTTGCTCCACTCTATATGTGTCACACGAGATCTACAAAGGTGCTCCTTGAGCTGTTTTGCCTCTCTCTCTAGGATGAACTCAAGAACAAGGATGAACTACTAAGGAAGGAGGAGTAAATGCTCTAGCTGTGAACGAGACTATAGTTTTGGCTCTCTGGTTTTGTGTCCCTCTCACAGGAGGAGTTAAGGCGCTATTTATAGAGGTCCCGCCGAGTTGTCCGGGAACCCTAATTCCTCCGGGCCCCCCGGACAACAGCCCCCGTCCAACGGTAATGTCGACACCTCTACCACGACCTAGCCGCCGGGCTATCCGACATAGGTCGAGGTAGGCCATGATGCCTCTTGCCGTAGCCGCCGCCGGCCTAGGTGATGATGCTTCCCCTGTCAGAGACAGGACGTGCCTTCTCCATGCCTTGTCTCCTGTCAGTCAGTCGCCAGTACAGTGGTATAGTCACGTCGCCCTTGTCTTGTGCCCTTTGTCCCGCGCCCGTGTCAGACGGGAGGTGACCTTACCTCCGTGTCAGACGGGTCAGTGTCCTGCACTCGTACTTGCCCTTGACTTGTTGCCCGACATAGGGTATGTCGGACACATCCTCCTATCCCGGCACAAGTATACCGGGCTTCTCTCCGTACGCCGGCAAGGCTATGCCGGGCCTGGACCTCCGACATACCTCACCCGGCCCGAACATGTATGTCGGATTCTCCTTCCTGCACATCACATATAAGTAAAGATTTCGGACACGGTGATGTCGGTTAGAATAGGCTCGCTACTCCTCGCCTTTACCCTACCCGGGGGTAGCCCCCCCCCCCCGACAATGAGACTTGGTAAGAAGATCATGTTCACTTGTCAATGCCTTGTGAGCATTGTCAAGTGACTCAAAGTCTTCCACTAGTCTAGCATGAGCAGCCACAAACTCGGCCTTTTCATTTTGCACAAGTTTATATCAAGCAAAGTAAAGATCACGATCCTTAGTTAGCTTGGCAATATCGGAGTTATGAGACTCCACAAGAGTTTTAAGTTGCTCTTGAAGAAGAGCATGAGCTTCTTGTTCATCTTCTAGAGAAGATTGGAGAGATGCCTTAACATGGGCATCTTCTCTCTCAATCTCAACTTTGAGTTCAAGCTCATCCTCAAGCTCACCTATACGACTCATAAGAGAGCCAAAGTGTTTCTTGCCAACCCCTTGCAAGTTAGTCATGAATTCATCAAAAGAAATAATTTCTTGATTGATTTCAAGACTAACTTCATCATCAAGATCATGGGATATAGAAGTAGGAGGCAATTTTACCTCGGATGCCTTAGCCATAAGGCATCTTGCATTCTTGATGATGGGGCTCTCATTTGGGGATGAGAAGAGTGATGAAGTGGTAGAGGTAGTGGCTATAGCGGCCACTTCACTTCGAGTGTCTTCCTTGTCACTATCTTCATCATCGGAGGGATATTGCTCTTGGGTCACCAAAAAAATCTTTTGGTTCTTCTTGAAGAAGGGCTTCTTCTTCATGGGTAGTGGCGCCTTGCTCTTGGGCTTGGCCACGAGCCTCCCACCATGCTCTTCTCTTCTCTCCCATGGACAATCTATAACAAAGTGGCCTTTGTCATCACAATTATAGCAAGTCCTCACCTTGTTACCTTGGTTTTTTCCATTGTTTGGAAACTTCCTAACCATCCTTGCTTTGGCCTTCGAGGGATTCTTCCAAAAAATTCGAGCCGTAAGAGCAAGATGTTGGTTGAGAGAACCTTGGTAATGATCATGTGATAGCTCGATAGAGTCATTACAATCATCATCTTCTTCTTCTTCAACGGTGGCCTTCAAGGCAACCGATGCGTGCTTGTGCATCCCAATAGCTCTTGCTCTTGCGTCTTGAGCAATCTTGGCGGCAACTTTGTAGGCGGTCATCTCTTGCATGACTTCATTGGATGTCAACTTGGCGTAATCGTGCCTTCCTTGTAAGGTCTTCAAGTCCGCTTCCTCAAAGGGCAAGAGTGTGCTCACGAACTTCCTCTTGATCCATTGGTCATCAATGTAGACCGCACCGAGGCTTCTAAAGGTAGTAGCAATGGCCACCAACCTCCGATACATGTCCTCATAGCTTTCACCATCCAATTTGAAGAACCCTTCCACCTCGTTGCACAAGGCATCATACCGGTTCTTCTTCATGCTCTCATTACCGACAAAAATGTCGGAAAGAGCATCCCAAACTTCTTTGGCGGTGGAGAGATGTTGGATGAGAGGCATGTCCTTTTCTCCAACGGCCACTTGAAACTGGTTGAGAGCGGTGGCGTTGAGTTGACCATCAACCACCTCTCTCCTTGTCAAGTTGGTTGGGTCATTGGCCTTGAATCCAACTTGAATGATGCGCCATAACTCCATGGAAGCACTGCAAATATGAGACTTTATTTGAAATTGCCATTGAGAAAAATGTTGAGGTTTAAGCTTTGGGGGATCGGTTCTAATGTTAACATGAGGGTGTGGAATGGGAGGATCCGGAGAATAGGTGTGAAAGACTTCATTATATTTCTCTCCGGATGGTGGGGGTTTAGTGGAGCTAAGTGGTTCATCCTTTCCATCCTTTTCCAAAGAAATACCCGGAGGCGTTTCCTTGGACTCACCCAAAGATGATTCCTTGAAGGGATCACCTTTCTCCTTAGGAGATAGTGGGGTTGAGGGAGAAGCATTCGAGGTTTCCTTAGACTTCAAAATTGCATGAAGCAATTCATTCATCTTTAGGAATTGGGCCTCCATGGATGATTTCAACAAGTTGAGATCGCCCATGGTTGCCCCCTTGGCATGCGCCTCCGCCAACTCCAACTCGCGGGCGGCCCTCTCGGTTTCGGATTCCGACATCGTATCACTTAGGCGGTAAAGCCCTTAAAAGTGAACCTGGCTCTGATACCAATTGAACGGGAATCCGGCACCTAGAGGGGGGGGTGAATAGGTGCTATTACAAATTTTAACTCTTTTCAATTTGGGCTTAACTCAAAGGTAAATTCTCTAGATATGCAACTAAGGTGAATTTACCTAAATGACAAGCTAAGCAATTAAACAAGATACAAGATAAATATAAGTGCGAAACAAGCAAGTAAGGGAGTAAGGATTAGGGGAACCAAGTGAAGCAGGCGGAGACGAAGATGTAATTTCGAGTTCCACCACAAGGGTGTACGTCTCATTGGAGAGGTGTGGGTCACCACAACAGGTTGACCACAACGCCACAAAGGCTCACCTTCTTCTCCGATGAACTCAACCACAAAGGTTGCGAGTTCACCTTCCACTATTGATCCCCTTTGGGGCGGAGATCGAATCCCTTACAACAAGCTTGAGGCACACACCCACAACTTAATTGGGGGCTCTCAAGATGACCACAACAGGTCAAGGACCACAAAAGGTCAAGGCAACACCAAGAAGGCAACAATGGTGAACTAGGTTTTCCCAATGGAAACCCTAGCCACGAAATCCCCAAGTGAATGGGGAAGAAATGCAAATCGCTTCGGTGGAGTAGTAGATCGGGGCCTTCTCCTTCAATCCTCCAAAGATCAACGGATTTGAGTGGGGGGATTGGGAGATCTTGATGTTTTGAGCTTTCTTGAGAATGGGGAGAGAGAAAATCAGAGAGCTAGCTGTTCTTGAGGGAGTGAGGGGGTATTTATAGCTCTCCCCAAAATCTGGCCGTTGGCTGCTTCGACCACCCGGAAATTCCGGTATAAGTCATACCCGGACATTCCGGTCACCCGGAATATCCGGAAGATTGAAATATCCGACCAGAATTTCCGGTTGGAGACAGAACGTTTTCGTCTTCTTTCCTTAGCCGTTTCTTGAGAGACCTTCTGGGTGCACTCGGAAATTTCGGTAGATGGGAATTTCCGGACACAATTTTCGGTTGAAGGCAGAACGTCTTCGTCTTCTTTCCTTAGCCGTTTCTTGAGAGACCTTCTGGGTGCACTCGGAAATTCCGGTAGATGGGAATTTCCGGACACAATTTCCGGTTGAAGGCAGAACGCTTTCTCAACTTTGACTTAGTCGTTTCTGGAGGGCTCTTCTGGGTGCACTCGGAAATTTCGGTATATGGAAATTTGCGGGCACAATTTCCGGTTGAAGCCAGAACCACTTTTCAACTTTTCCTTAGCCAATTTTCTGCGAAGTTCTGGGGACCCGGAAATTCCGGCCCTGGGAATTTCCGGCTCCAATAATCCGATTCCTGGAACTTTTTCAGAGCCACTCCTTCTTTGCATTTTTGGCTTTGATGCATATGATATTTAATCATACACTAACTGAAATACTTTGCATTATAATTAGTACATCATTGGTATTGTTAACTAACACACAAAACACTAGGGGTTAAGAAATGTTCTTTCAGCAGGTTCAACATAATAGCAGGCAATACACTTTGCAGATAAATACCAAACTCAATTATATGATGGGGCAAAATAAGTTCAGTACTGAAATCATGCAACTCGGGCCCTAGTAGCAAGCATTAAACATAGCATAAGTGCATCAACACAATACAAAAGTATCCTCAAGGTAAACCCCTAAGATCTCAAACAACGGGTATCATTACATGATCAATCTCATCCAATCCCCATCCACCTCATATGCCTACAGCGGTCTACTCACACATGGTGATGGTGGAGGAGCTCATGGTCGATGGAGATGAAGGCGGTGAAGACGACCTCAGAATCCCTCCTCCGGGGGAGAAATTCTGGATCAATCCGTCTCCGAAAACGAAGATCGTGGTGGTCGCGGCGCTCTGTTTCGCGAATAGACCTCTCCTTCTAGGTCAAGGAGTTTTTCGTATATATGGAGGGGTACGCCAAAGATGAGGCCGAGGGGGCGCTCGAGGCACCAGATAGGTGGGCCCACGCGGCCAAGGAATCTGGCCCCGTGCCCCTCCCCCCCCCCCCCCCCCCCCTCCCTTTTGGGCCTCGGGCACTCCCTGGTGTCCATCTTCTTCTCGATGTCCTTCTTTTTTCATAAAACTTCGCGTGGTATTTTTTCCCCGATTTAATTTCCTGCAAAAATAGACAGAAACAAGACTTTGCTAAAAACAGTGTCAGATTCAGCAGTTTTAATCAAGTATGGGGAGATTCCGGGACAAATAATGAAGCAAAGTGATTGGAAAAGTAGATGCATTTTAGGTGCATCAACTGGACACATCGGAGCAATTGGAGCGTGGTGGAGACTTTAGAGAGCGTAGTGGTGGCGGGTCATCTTCGCTTCATCGATTCGCCATGTTCTTCGTTTCTTACTGTTTTGGGTGTTGTCTTTGCTGTTGTCCCAGCCTGTGTGGTGTTGTTGTGTACGATTGTATGCTGGTTCATTGCTTTATTTATAAAGCGGGGCGAAAGCCTGTTTCGAAGAAATTCTAATGCTGCTCCATCATAGTGAAATTACGCTTTCGTGTGTCCGTGTTTTCCCCCAAAGATTGTCCATATATCCATCTATGGTTTCTCTCGTTTGATCTTTTTTAGTTAAATTAAGTTTACTTATTTATACTATAAGGGGCCCTATATTCTAGTTTCGTACCGGGCCTCTAAAATCTCAGGACCGGCCCTGCTCAAAATTAGTCTGATATCAGACACACACGTCGGTCCGGAGACCATGAACCGTGCCGCCGGTTTTTCATAATTAATCGGACAACTCTCTTCTTCTCTGTGAATGGAAAGGTAAATCTTTTGCCCCGCGTTAATTTCTACTTTGACAAGCATAAGCATCACTTAATATGGAAATTCAAGTGTGTGGCGGTTCATGGGTGATCGTCACAGTCGAATAATCAGAGCTACTCCCTTTGTTTTTCTATATAAGACGTTTTGAGCTTTTTATATGGTGTCCACATGCACACTAAAGTAAATGAACATGCATATTAAATGATGTCTAGATGCATGTAGATGCATGTGCATATAACAAAAAGTTAAAACGTCTTATAAATAAAAAACGGAGGGAGTAGTTTATAACATCCACCTCTAAAGCAACAGAGACATGCATCCAAACAAGCCGGCCTGCATGATGACGGGAAGAATTACGCCGTTTTGTCTGCTGTCTTCGTTTTGTATGTTTCTTCAGCGGAGGAAGAAATATATTTGTCGGCTGCTATTATTATATACTCTTGCAGATGAACTGACATTGAGAGATCCAAGAGATGAAACACTAGCCGTTATTATTTTTTGACTGTGCTGCCTGTATTAATACGCTGAACCACGTGTTATGTCGATCGTCCATGTGGCGGCCTTTGCATGCATGAGTGAGATATTATTAAAAAAAAACTGCTACCCGTCAAAAAATAAACTGCCGAACTTATCAGGTAACATGTATGCTAGCTAGAGCTAATTAAGTCAACGTCCAAGCATGTGAAATCATGCGTGAGAGACACCATTATATCCACACCATGCCTCCGGTAAATAAACCGACCGCTTAATTAGCTTGATATAGATACATTACACGTACAGTAGAACCTCAGAGAAAACATCAAAGTTTACCCGATCTATCGGTTCTGGCATGGTATGAAGTACTGTATGAACCAACGCAGAAATAAGTTACTAATAGAGCCGCACGCAAGCGACCCGAACTTGAGAGGAAGGAAGACGACACGGTAGCTTGAGGTGAGCGACCGAGCTCATGCTCATCTAGATGGCCTTGATGGCGAGCTTCATGCCGTTCTTGCAGTGCATGGGCTGGCCGCAGATGAAGTAGTTGTTGCCCCTGCGCAGCGTGACGGCGTCGTTGCCCGTGCGCAGCACCCGGCTGAGGCTGCTGTGCCTGGGCACCTGGCATCGGCGGTACCCCTTGCCGCCCAGCATGGTCACGTCGTGGTGCTCCTTGTCGTACTTGAACACTGCAGTGCCGTGCGTGCGGTGTGAGCAACAACGGCGGTATATATATGGTCAAGGAAGACGGCATGCGGCAAGGATATGTGCGATGGATGTGGGCTTACCGAGGACATCGCCGGCGTAGAAGGTCTTGCCGCCGAGCCAGGAGGCCTCGAGGTTCTTGGTCCAGCCGGCGGCGTCGCCGACGACGTACGTCTTCTTGGCGGCCGCGCCGGTGGCCGGAAGGAGCACGCAGAGGAGCAGGACGAGAGCTGCAGTGCCTCTTCCCCGAGCTGCCATTGCTACTAGCTAGTAGCTAACTAGGACCTGCTGAACCGGAAAGTATTCCCGCCGCACAACACACGATCCGGTGCGGTGCTTGGGCCTTGGAGGGAAGGTGAGTAGTGCGTCCCTGCTCGTCAGCTCATGTGGTCTTTATAGTAAGTAGCTCAAGCCTAGCTAAGCGCAGCGTACGTGTAACCATGAGCGTGGCGACGTCTGCGGTGCTCAACGTGGCACTGGCATGGCATGTGAGCATGCGGCATATATGCTCCGGCGAGAGACTGAGAGTGATCGATACCGCACGCACACGCCGGCAGTTGCGTGCGCCGGATCTGACGACACTTGCGAGGCACGTACGGTGCATCATGCGTGCGGGGACGTCGACCGGCAGTCCGGCCAGGGCCTTGTTTTCCGCATGTTCGGGACTTCGTCGGTGCCTGCTGCATGCCTAGCTAGCCGGTTGAGTTTTCAGCTCGCCATGGATTCCTCCAGCTTTGCTGCGTGCCGTCGAGCGCGATTGGTCGAGATAGTCAAACCGGCAGCGGGCTTCATCTGCGTGTGGGGGGTTTGTCAGTGCCACACTGACCCGATCGATCCGTCATCTGCGCCAACCGATCGCGACGGACACGGTGTGCGAACCAGCTTATTCCACGCTCCTGTACGTACGTAAGTCAATGTCCAGGTTAGTTTAACTCAAGTTTTCTGTGGCGAGTTTCAGGAATCAAAGTCAAACCATCTCTTCTTCACATGTTCTTTAGTCAAATTCATGTGAAGCTTTGTTTGGGTCGTCGAAGGTGGAGTCGGAGTCCCTGGCTCAACGAGGAGTGCTGACGATGTTGCTCGGTGGCAATCTCAACGATGCTCTTTCTTCTCAGTGGTGTGTGCGTTTCGTGTGGGCGGTCAGGTCGGCTGATAGTGGTGGTGCCCAATGTGTTTGTAACGGTTTTCGGTCGGTGCCCCCGTGATAAACCGGTCATTTCTTTCCTGCTTTTTTAAATAAAATAAGGTAATATTGCCCGTTTCGTTCGAAAAAATTCATGTGAAGCGCAGTGTTTGGGAACTGTTGTATTGCACATAAACCTCTCATAATTTGAGGAAGTGTATCGCCTCGTACGTAGTTACAAATGCCAACCCAGTAGAATTCATTGGATTTGCTGATCGACGCTATGTTGGTCCTTGAGTGTGTCTTCCTCGACACCTCGCGAGGTCTTTATCATAAGGGCATCTCCAGCGGTCCGACGCATTTGGATCGCAGACTTCCGATTCGGTCCGATTTTGACCGGAGCTCGGAAAAGTCCAGCCCACGGCCCGATGCAAAAAATCGTGTTGTCCGCGACAACGCAAACGCGGCCCAAATTTGGGCGAGGTTTGCGTCGCCACGGATTGACCGCGTTATCCGCGTGCGTCCTCCTTAAGCGGTCTCATCCCCACATGGCATTCACTAAATTAGATAATTTTATTAATAGCTAATATTGTTAGCCCACTTAGTACACCCAAAATTGCGCCGACAGCACTATACCCGCCGTCGCGGCGCCCTACCACTACGGGGGAAACTCGCAGTCGCACGCCCTACTGGCCGCCGGAGCCATAATAAAGACTGATCAACTTACGAGAAGGAGTTGATGGCCATTATCTTTGCAGTAGAGCATTGGCGTCAGTACTTACAAGCGGGGGAATTTGTTATCAAGACTGATCATCGCAGCTTGGTACATCTAGAGGAGCAGCGCTTGCACACCGCCATGGCAACAAAGAGCATTTACCAAGCTGTTGGGACTGAGGTACAAGCTCTGCTATCGCAAGGGCACGGACAATGGTGCCGCAGATGCACTGTCCAGGCGCGGCCGTGTGACGGTTCAGACTTTATCAATGCTATGTCGTTCTGTCAACCTGACTGGATTTCAGAGATCAAGCAAGGATATGTGTCTGACCCTCACACTCGCAAGATCATTGAAGATATTCAATCCAACCCGAGTCTTACGGTCATTTCACGTTTTCTGACGGTCTGCTCAGACACAAGAAGCGTATTTGGCTTGGCCACAATACACAATTGCAGCAAGCAATCCTCCGTGCTGGCCACGACTCAGCAGTGGGTGGTCATTCAGGAGCCCCAACAACGTACCAGAGGCTACACTCTGTGTTCTCTTGGCCCAAGATGAAAGCAGCAGTCACAACTTATGTTCAGGCGTGTCCTACCTGTCAAATGGCTAAACCAGATCGCAACCGATACCCTGGGCTTCTGGAGCCGTTGCCAGTTCCTACTCAAGCATGGCAGATTGTGTCTATGGACTTTGTCGAAGGACTACCGCAGTCTGGACGTTTCAACTGTATCCTGGTGGTTGTCGACAAGTTCTCTAAATATATCCACTTTCTTCCTCTGGCTCACCCATTCTCGGCTGTTCAAGTGGCAACTGCGTACGTGGATCAAATCTACAGGTTGCACGGCATGCCGGAGTCAATTATCTCGGACAGGGACCCAGTGTTTACAAGCAAGTTTTGGCGTGAGCTGTTCCGTCAGACTGATACTCAGCTTCGTATGAGCACTGCTTACCATCCGGAAACAGATGGGCAAACCGAACGAGTCAATCAATGCATGGAGACATTCCTCCGTTGCTTTGTGCATTCCTGTCCGAAGAAGTGGAGCTCTTGGTTGGCCCTCGCCGAGTACTGGTACAACACGGCCTGGCACAGTTCATTGGGAAGCTCTCTGTTCAAGGTTCTGTATGGTCACGATCCAAGACACTGGGGTATCGAGGCTGCCTCAGCAATACCAGTAACAGATTTGAACGTGTGGCTGGCAGAGCGCCAGGAGATGACAGCATTGATCCGTCTTCATCTTCTGCGCGCGCAAGAGCGCATGAAACAACAAGCAGATAAGAGTAGATCTGAGCGAACGTTTCAGGTGGGCGATTCAGTCTTCATCAAACTGCAGCCCTATGTTCAGAGCTCGGTAGCCAAACGGGCGTGTCACAAGCTGTCCTTCAGATACTATGGTCCGTTCCCAATCATCCAACGCATTGGTCAGGTGGCATACAAGGTCAAATTACCCGAAACATCGTCGATTCATCCGGTGTTCCATGTGTCACTCTTGAGGAAGGCTTTGAAAGTAGACCAGCAGGTATCTTCTGTTCTTCCCCTGGGTACTAACCAGTTTGCTGTACCTGTGCAAGTTCTGGAGCATCGTTCCAAGACCAAGGCAAACCGCATCGTCGAGCAAGGATTAATTCGTTGGTCAAGTGATGCTCTACCAAATTCTTGGGAGGACCTGGAAGATCTCCAAGTGCGTTTTCCTTATGCTGCGGCTTGGGGTCAAGCCGATACTGAAGGAGGGGGGGTGTCAGCACCCTGGCTGACGATGACGCACAAGCCCAGCAGAAGCCCAACCCAACAGTGACTGTTGGCCCAAGGAGAGGTTACCCGTGCTCGCAAGCCCAATCAGAGAGTGGCTGGAAGCAGTTGGACTCGCTAGACCATATAAGCTGTGGAGTGCGTCTCAAGAAGATCATCGACGATCGATCACAAGGCGAACCTGGCGGCGGCTTCCTCTCCCATCTGGCTCTCCTCCCCGATCCCCCTTTCATGCTTTTCTCTTTAGCATAGTTGTGCTTGTATCCGAAGAACCAGTACCTTGCATCCGAATTCCAATATATATGAGAGTGTGAATCCCTGAACCGATCTAGCACCTAACACCTGGTATCAGAGCCAGCATTGCCATGCCTACCTGGGGGGCTTCCCAGGGGGATGGGATGTTAGGGCTGCTGTTGACTGGTGAGGCTACATGAAGTTTAGTCCCACCTCGCCTAGGGGAAGAGGCCACACCCAGCTTATAAGGGAGAGATTCCTCCTCCAATCAGTCCGGGCTTTTAAAATGGAATGGGCTCTCCTCTTGTAGTTGCGCCGTGTGCGCATAAACGTCTGAAACTAGGCCGAGTGCTGGGCTAAATCTAAATGGACGCTAACAATAAGTTCTCATAAAAATGAAAATGTTTACCTGACTATTCTGCTTTGTCTACAATGGTGTCAAAGTTTGTGATGATCGCTTTGAGAGCCTAGAATAAACTCCGTATTAACTGCGGAAAGAGGAGATCCACACAACTTATTTTTGCTGGATTCTGATAAATGTTGCAGATCTATTTTACGGTTTTCAATGAAATACTGTTTCCAAGTTTTGCTAAGTTCTATTAATAATTAATGAATTGTGGTGCAAACATATGTAGTATTTTTTACCACTGAACTTTAGTTGAAGCCCTTAACGATTTATATTTTGTTGAGTAAAGGGAGGATGTCTATAAGCATGTAAGGGGAAATATATATCCAGATGTGTACTACGTACTGAAGAATATGTATTATGATTTTGTAGCCAATTGTGAAAAAAAGGGTAGGGGAATAGTTATACTGATGATTGTCATGTTTTCTTTGTCATGGTTTTGCTTTGAGATTCTAACATCTTTTATCTACTCATGCAGAGGGAGGGCAACCAGGGAAAAGTAAATAGTGTTTCACTACTTGTTCTTTGTAGTGGTGGTTCTATGTCCACAAAAGAAGCTATAAAGACGCTAGAGGAGTCGATAGCTTCGTGTCGGAGAGAGTTGCTAAGGTTGGTTCTTAAGAAAGATAGTGTTGTTCCTAGGCCATGCAAGGAGCTGTTTTGGAAGATGTGCAAGAGCCAACCAGGAAAATCACTTGTTCTACTCTCAAACTGATGGGTACAGCTCGCCAACAGAAATGATCGGCGCGGTGAATGCAGTTATCTATGAGCCTCTCAAACTCCAAATTAGCGATTCATCTTTAGATGTTAAATCAAAACAATAGAGATTTCCAAACGGTCGTGCTTCTCTCAAAGGAAAAAAAAAAAAAGATGGCTATCTGGTGCAGATGTGGTGGTGCAAAACGGTGACAATGGGAAGCCTTGTGGTGATGGAGGATCAGTCTCTATATAGTCTCAGTTTCATGTGTAAAGGTTCCGCTGGTCTGCAGCTGCTTATCGTGTGGAGTACTACTGGTATAGTACTCAAATGATTAATAGTTTCTTGTTCAGAAAAGAGAATTGATGTAATCATTTGTTATTCAGCTGATCTGCAGCTGCTTATCGTGTGGAGTACTACTTGTACTTGTCTAGGGGTATATTAATTATTTACGGACATAGTTGCTTTACACAATACTTTTGGTGAATTGCTGGTATATCATCCCACTGGGTGTTAATTTTTATAGCTGGGCTCTATGGAAAGCTTGAAAGTTTGATAGGAAAACTGATATCCTCACCTGTGGAGTCGATCTATTATATGTGCATACTTTTAGGCGGGCCTTCAAGCTGATGGAAATAGGAAAAATCCGTAGAGCTGCAACGACATGCGCTTGGAGCCCATGAAGTAGCATGGAATTCCACGCTCGATCCCGTTCCCGGGGTACTCCCTCGTTCCCGTGGCTCTCTCTCGAGAGTCCGACGTACCCCACTCCCCCGCCGCCTCCGCTCTCCCGTCCCGGCAGTTCGACGAGACATCGACGCCGCCGCCGCGCCTCCACAGCTCCGCGGTCTGCGCCACCAAGCTCGCCACCACGACTCCTCTCCTCCAAGATGGCCATGCACCGCTGCTTCCCCGAATCGATCCCCGGCCGCCTCCGCCTGTCCTGTCCCGGCAATCCAGCAGTAGGGTGCCCACCCCGCCGCCGCCTCCACGACTCTGCGCCGCCAAGCTCGCCTCCATGGCTTCGCGCCTCCAAGCTCGCCACGCGCCGCTGCTTCCCCCCCCCCATCGATCCTCAGCTGCCTCTGCTCATACCGGCCCGGCAATCCAGGAGTAGTGCACCGACCCCGCTGCCGCGCCGACAAGCCAAGAGCAGAAATCATCAAATATATATTAAGATTTTTTTATGCACGCAGGAAAAACAGGATGCAAGCCAAATTTAGGCCAAACGTGGCACATGCCGGCCCATTAAGAAGTGTGTCGTGCCGGCACGGCCCACCTACTAGACAGATCGTGCCGTGCCGGCCCGTAGACCAGGTTTGCCATCTGATATATATGGTTTAACCAAACAAATATATTGCAGAACAAAAATAAAGAGTGTTATCACGAACATGGGCACCTGACAGGAATTGCATCCTTCCATGCCTCCTTTCTCCACAATCTTGGCTGCATAGGCTGACTGACAGATTGTGATTCCATCTCCGCCTCTCCGGACTGGTTCACCTCAATGCCGAGGTAAAAATGCAGCAAGCCCAAGTCACTCATCTTGAACAGGTTCTTCATCTCTTCCTTGAATCTTGTGATCTCGCCTTGGTCACTGCCGGTGATGATCAAATCGTCCACATAGACACCCACGAGCAACCGTGATGTGTCTGTTCCTCTCCCATAGACGGCGTGCTCTGAGGGACTGCGTGTAAACCCGAGCTCGACTAGGCAGCGATCAAGCTTCGTGTTCCACGCTCTCGGGGCCTGTTTCAACCCATACAGCGCCTTGTCCAGGCGCAGCACCATGTCTTCCTTGCCACTGACAGCAAAACCGGGCGGCTGCGAGACATACACCTCCTCCTCGAGTTTGCCATTGAGGAATGCTGATTTGACATCCATATGGTGCACTCCCCAACCTGCACGAGCAGCTAGTGCCAGCAGCAGACGCACTGACTCAAGCCTTGCGACAGGTGCGAATACCTCATCGTAATCCACTCCCTGCTGCTTGAACATACCCCTTTGCCACCAAACGAGCTTTGTGCTTGATCACCTCATCATTCTCGTCCTTCTTTAGCTTGTAAACCCATTTAAGACCAATGGGACGATGGCCACGGGGTAGCTTGGTCAGACGCCAAGTCTTGTTCTCTTCTATGGCGCTCATCTCCTCGAGCATCGCCTTGTGCCAGTTCACGTCCCGTTCGGCTTCCGCGAACGTGCGGCTCGCCGGCTCCTCGACCGCACCAAGATGCAGTTCCTCTTCTTCTGCATTCATCACGTAGTCCTTTGCATACAACTGATTAGGCTGCACCACACCAGTCCGACGGCGTGTGACCATCGGATGCTGCACCTCCGGCGCTGGTGTCGAGCTTGATGACGCTGCAGCTGGGCCCTCCGCCTGAGGACTGTCAGCGGAACCCTCCCGATCTTGTGCTGCTGCCGTTGGCGTCGCTGGTGCTGGCTCCTCCAGCTCAGTGGAACCTGCTCGAGGTCCGCACCCCAGCACTGGCTGCCCAACACCTCCAGGGTACTCGATCGTGAAGGTTGGCGACGCGGCGTCGCTGTTCTCCAACTGCCACGGCCAGCTTGCTCCTTCATCGAACACTGCATCGCGTGTAACTGCGACACGCTTAGCGGAGGGGTTGTAGACGCGGTATGCCTTGCCACCCGGGTCGTACCCCAGGAACACCATTGGAGAGCTCCGGTCATCTAGCTTCTTCAGCCCCGGCCTCGTGTTCTTTTTGACTAAAAGGCAGCCTAGCCTGCATTTTATTGCTTTAGAAGAGAGTACAAGATGTACGGAACCAAAATAAAAAAGACTAAACTAATGGGCTGGAGTTCTATCTCCAGCACCGCATAAAAAGAACAAGTTTCTAGTCAGGTTCCCTTGGTCGCAACAGCAGGTCAGCTGCACTGGAGCGCCCCGCCTCCCTCCACAACTTGGCTTCCTGCACCACTTTGTCATGAACACACCTGAGTGAAGAGGCTTCATTTCGGAAAATCCTAGCGTTCCTCTCTTTCCAAATCATCCACCACGTGAGGTGGATTAGCGCGGTCCACTGCTTCTTCCGCTGAGTTCCATTGATGAGCTCCCGCGATGCCAACACCCAGCTGTCGAGGGACTGAATCGCAGAGGTGGGCAACAACACAACACTCGATGTAGTTGTGCAGTAGTGATGATCATGGCCCAGAACCTGATTGTTACAGGACAATTGGCAAGAAGATGCAGCCTTGTTTCAGGCTCGCCGAGGCACATCACACACGCAGCGTTGGGGCCATCCCTTCTTGCCCAAACAATCAGCCGTATGACATTTTCCCAAGGTTGCCAGCCAGGCGAACATGCGGCATTTTAGAGGGGCGTCACTCTTCCAAATAATGTCGCGGAAGCCGAACCGAATTCCGCATTCAAACTGCACAGCATAGGCAGATGCACAAGAATACTTGCCGTCGGCCGTGAGCATCCAGGCCACCGTGTCCTGTTCCAGGTGTCAGCGCCACCTGCTCAACAAGTTCCCAGATACAGAGATATTCAGTTAGGGCCTGCAGTGTCATGTTTGCTTTGAAGTGTCTAGTCCATCTGCGGTCTTGTGAAGCCTGGTTGACCGTCAAATTTCTTTTAGTGCATAGCTTGAAGAGGTTTGGTGCAGTGTTAGCAAGGCTCTGTCCCTGCACCCAAGGGTCGTGCCAGAAACTGATGATGTTGCCATCTCCAAGCTCGAACCTGACCGCAACATTGAACAACGCTCGAGCTTTGTTGTCCTTCATCAGAGCCAGGTGGCTCCATGGCTTGTTCGAGTCTTTCCAGCTCTGCCAAATCCATCTTACACGCAAGGCAGTGGCCTTGGCCTGAATGTCGGTTATCCCAAGCCCACCATAATCAAGAGGCCTGCAAATCGATCCCCACTTAACAAGGCAGTGTCCACCTTTGACGATCTCATCATCACTCCACAGGAAACCACGGCGAAGTTTGTCCACCGCCTTGACTAACCAAATTGGTGGGTCGATGACCATTAGCTGGAAGGTTGACATCGCCGAGAGGACGTGTTTGACGAGTAGCAGTCTCGCATCTAGGGAGAACGTCCCTTTGTTCCAGCCTTTGACCTTTCCTGCAAGCTTGTCTATAGCCGGTTGTAAGTCCCCTTTGCGTAGCCTGCTGTCAGAAAGCGGCATTCCCAAGTATCTGCAAGGGAAGTTTTGTATTGGACACTGCAAATCCGCTTCCATGGCTGTCAGATCAAGAAGTTGGCACTGGATGGGTATCAAAGCACTTTTACTGAAGTTGGTAAAAAGGCCAGAGGCTTGGCCAAAGCTTTCAAGCAGAAGCTTGATGGATTGCAAGTCGCTGATATCTGGGTTGGCAAATATCACCACGTCATCTGCATACATTGAAATTCTCCTTTGTGGGTTTAGGGACCGCATTTGCTTTAGGGCTCCCATGTTGTCAGCAAGAGTAAATAGGGCAACCAACACATCAGTGGCAATGGTGAACAAGAGTGGTGACAGCGGGTCGCCTTGTCACAGGCCTCTTCTATGCAAGATTGGATCAGTGAGCTCTCCATTCACCAGGATCTGCGTGGAGGCGGATAAGAGCAGGCAAGCTACCCAATCCCGCCACTTTTGGCCAAAACCCTTGGCCTGCAATACCTCTAGCAAGAACTCCCAAGAAATTGAGTCAAAAGCCTTCTGGAGATCAAGCTTAAGCAACAAGGCAGGTGTTTTGGTATGCTTGAAGAGCCTGGCCTGTGCACGGACAAAAACAAAGTTGTCGTGTATCGCTAGTTTCTTGGTGAAGGCACTCTGACACGTGTTGACAAGCTCATTCATCCTCGGCCTCAGCCTTGTCGCCAGGATCTTGGTGAACAATTTGACAAAGAAATGGATCAGGCTAATGGGCCTAAACTGCTTAGGGTGCGCGGCGTTTTCGGCAAAAGGATCATGGTTGCTGTGTCCAGAATCGATCCACCTCGTCCCCGGCAAGCGCTGAGTCTCGCTGGACGGCGCCGGAAGCTGGAGTAAGGCACGAGAGAAGGGAAGGGAGCAGAGGGGACTCACATGGTTCAGAATCGTTGCAGACTAAGCTCCTCCGCCGGCTCCTGCAGGCGACGGGGACGGGGACGGGGATGGTGACGGGACCAAGAATGGGAGCGCGGCTGGAGATGAACTGGAGGCGGCGGCGACTAGGCTCTGGTGCACGGCCTGCGGCGGCTAGGCTATGGTCTGCGGCCGGCGGCGGCTAGGCTGTGATGCGCGGGCGGCGGCGGCGGCTACTAGGGCAAGGGCATCGTGGCGACCGGCTGATGACAGAGTCGAAGGCTGGGTCGACCCGTCCGATCCGTCGGGTCGCATGAAGCCGGCTCTGTTGACCCAATTATTTACCAAGGCCGGCCCACCTGGCCCATGGCCTTGACATTTTGGGTCGGGCCAGTTACCCAGCGGGGCGACCCGGACCGTTCCCGTCTTGACCTAGAGGTCGTGTTTTCCAGTGCTTTGATCGCTCTCATGAGGTCAGGTTTGATTGTTGTCCAGCATTTCTTGAAGAACAAGGCGGTATACCCATCCGAGCCTGGAGCCTTGTCAAGAACCCATCCGGGTTCTTGACGTGAACGACACAGCCAAACGTGCGGAGGAAGTGCACGTTCGGCTTGCGGCCATACCACGCCTCAAATGGTGTCCTCCGATCCATGCTCCTTGTGTAGGACCTGTTCAGCACAAACACAGCAGTGGTGACAGCCTCACCCCAAAATTCTGCAGGCACGCCCTTCCCTTTAAGCATGCTCCTGGCCATGCCGACGACGGTCTGGTTCCGGCGTTCCACAACCCCATTCTGTTGTGGCGAGTAAGGGGCTGTGAGATGCCGCTGCACTCCCTGATCCGCACAGTAGTCCGTGAACTCGTGACTGGTGAACTCGCCTCCTCTGTCCGTGAGGAACACACGAAGCTGATGGCGAGATTCCTTTTCCACGCCGACCTGGAAACGGCGGATTGCGTCTGCCGCCTCGTCCTTGGTGCGCAGAAGGACCAGCCACATGAAGCGGCTGTGATCGTCGACGAAGAGGAGGAAATAGCGCTTCCCTCCTGGTGTCGGTGGCATGATGGGGCCGCAGGTGTCGCCGTGGACGAGCTCGAGTGGGTCTGTCGCCCTGTACTTTGCCAGCTGCGGAAACGGGCTCCGCCTCTGCTTACCAGCGAGACAGGCCTCGCATATCTTCTCCGCGTGCTCGATGCAAGGCAGCCCGATCACCATGCCCTGGCTGGCTAGCCTCTCGAGGCCCTGGAAGTGTTGGTGGCCAAATCTTTCATGCCACAGCCACCCCACATCCTGCTCGGTGCGCGCGCTCAGGCACACCGGCGTCACGATCTGCAGATGGACGATGTACAGGCGTTTTGGGGAGCGTTGAACCTTGGCGAGGAGGTTCTGCTGCCGGTCTCGGACAGACATGATGCCGTGCTCCACGTGCGTCGCGCACCGATCTCGTCGAGCTACCCAATCCTCACAATGTTGCTCTTCAACGCCGGGATCCAGTAGACGGAGGTCAGTGCGCGATGGTGGCCACCTTTCACCTGGAAGAGGACTGTACCCCGTCCACGGATGTCCACCAGTGATCCATCTCCGAATCGGACCGTGCCGGACACGGTCTCGTCCAGATCGGTGAACGCCGACACGTCGCCGGTCATGTGGTTCGAGGCAACAGTGTCCAGGTACCACGCGGCGTCCACGTCTCCTGGCGCGCGGCGCAGCTCCACACGTGCGCGCTCTTCATTGAGGAAGACGCACTCGTTAGCTGCTGGTGCTGCCATTGCAGGCACTCCCGAGGGCGCGCTCGCCGCTGTGGGTGGTGCGGACGATCCCGCACCCGTCACGGCCGCGGTGGAGATGGTGCACGCCTGGACCATCAGCAGCGCTGGATCATCGTCCTCTTGCTCGGCCAGGTGAGCCTCTCCCGCTTCTTTTTCCGGCACTCCCGTGCCCAGTGCCCGGTTTTCTTGCAGTACCGGCACTGATCCCGTGCGATCTCGCGCGTGCCACCAGTCTGCGACTGGTTATCGCGGCCGCGCCCATCCTTGCTGCGAGGCCGGCTATCACCGCGACGGCGACCACCTCCTTGGCCGCTGCCCGACAAACCATCATGGTCGCGTCTCTTCTGGCGGGCGGCCCACTCCTCCTCGGTGAGCAAAAATTGCCCACCCGAGCTGCTGCCGCCGTTGTGCTCATGCCGCTCCTCGGCGGCCTTCAGATGACCTGTCAGTTCTTCAATGGACATAGCAGAGGTATCTAGCAGTGTTTCTATCGAACACGCCATCTGTGAGTACTGCTTCGGGACCACGCGGAGAAATTTCTCCACGGCCCTCTCCTCTACGAGCTCATCGCCAAGAACTGAAAGGGCGTTCATCATATATACCAGTGAGCCTCATGGCAAATTCGTCGATGGTCTCTCCGTCCTTGAAACGGAGGTCGTCGAATTGCTTGCGCAGCGTCTGCGCCTTCGCCTTGCGCAAGCGATCTACGCCAAGACGGATCGTCTTGATGGTGTCCCACGCCTCTTTCGCCGTGTCCTTCACGCCGAGAGTAGGCACCATCTCCGGAGGGACCGCGCGCAAGATGGCCTCCATGGCCATGCGATCGTCGTGGTAGTCGTCGTCGTCGTACATGTCGGCGCCGATCTCGATCACCGTCCACCATCCTCGCGCCTGCAGAATGACTCTCATCAGGAGAGCCCACTACGCGTAGTTCGTCCTCGTCAGCGTCGGGTACTGAGTGGATCCGCCCGCATCTCTCTGCTGCCTCGGCATCGCGAGCGCACGGCTATCAGAACGTGGGGAGCACGCGGTCTTGCTGCCGCCGTTTCCACCCAGCGCTTCTTGTCTGCCTTTCTTGCCCGGCGATGGAGACCTGGAGTGCGACGCCTGCTTCCCTTCTTCTCGTCTCCTTTCGTCATCGAGACAGAATTGGGGAGCACAAGGCTCTGATACCAATTGTTATCACGAACAGTGGATCGCTCTGAAGAATTTAGGTGGAAGAAAGGAAACACACACACACGAGAGGTTTTGTGCTGCTCAAACTGCCGCAGCTTTTCTGTTGTCTATTTCTCCTTATTTGTACCGAATACAAAGCTAACAGAAAACCGGAAAAACAGCTAACCGAACCCCCTAAGGAATCGTGCCATCCCACGACTCAAGGATCACGATCTCCATCTCTCACGGTGACACATGACTCGGACAACCCACGAACAGACTCGTGCATGTCCTTCTACTGACGAAACTGAATGAAACTGATGAAGTTCGGAAAACGGTAAACTAAACCCCTAGCAACACACAAGGTTTATTCAACAAAGAGGCCACCAACGTTCACCAGGGTCAAAAATCAAAGTACAGGAGAGTTATGGTCGCTAAGAACGCAGCAACCTGACATGGCCATGCGGTTTCATCTCACAGCAGCAATACACAAAACCCTGGTAATAATAAGAACACTAATATCTACACTTGCAAATCAAGAGAAGTTATGATCAGCGGTTTAGCGAGCCGATAAACATACCAGCAATCGAAATAGTTATTTACATCTGCACAGCTCAGAAAGCAACCAAACTATATATACAAACTTGCCCCTGATCCCCTCCCCCGACCTTAGGTCAAATGCCTAGGCTGAGAGTTTACAAAACTTCCACACGAGGTGGAGAAGGTGTGATGACTACAACCCATGGTGTGTATTAACTTAAATACTATAGAAGGGCTTCTATGCTGCATATAACCTACGCTACAAGCTGTACACCTGCACAGATGTATTAGCCGCTCGTGTTAGGAACAATGCAGATGGTCTCTAGCAGTACGGAGAAACAGAGAACTCTCACTTACAATGCACAAGTTCGCACGTCGCCATTCGATGTAATCAAAACCAGTGCTCTTCAACCGGTCTTCTTCCATGGAGACAATAGGCGTGTGACCATAGCTTAACCATCCCTCCTCGGGAATGAAGTCTACGATTGAGAAGGCCCTGAATATTTGTACGCGGATTCTTTCTTGTGCTCAGGATCAAGGCTGTGAAAAAATAAGTGTAATACAAAAGTTAAGGACAGCAAAAGTTCAGCAACAATTAGTTTGGTCAGTGCAAAACCAGGTGATGATGCCAAATGTATGCAGTGTTTAAAATCTTATTAAGCGCCACGGCCAAGTGCAAGCTGTTCAGCACTGATAATACAAGTGACTAAAGAGCAAATTGCATAATTAACCACTTGACCCACTACATAGAATAAATTGATAGGAATCGACAGCCAGTTGTGGACAGACATGAACAAATTTAAGAATTCAGGAAGACAGGGAAGCAAACTAGACTGTTTTCCAGAGATATTTGTGAATGAGCAAAAAACTCACCTGTTCCTTAGCCCAAGAAGTGCATAATGTACAGCACGGGCAGAAGCTGATACTGGAGCTACTGCAGCAGCTGGAGCTCCACAGATTGCAGTGGCCAGTACTGATCCAGCGCCACCCCCACGATTATAAACCTTGATAGGATTCCCAATCAAAGCAGAAGCTGTCCTTCCAAGTCCATCAGTTAAACTTTCATAGGCCTGGACAGATTTCAGGTTAATCTTAATAACACTAGGCAAGACAGTAAAAAATGAAGGTGTATGTTAGGCATGAGCGCTAGACACAATTAAGGGAAATCAACAGGAAGCAATTTCAAGGTCTATTCTAAACAAAACAAAATAGAAACAAGATAATTAGCAATACAGGTGATTCCTGAAGATTCAGTTATCTTCTTATTGGCAGAACAGGAGATACTTTTATCATGCAACTCGGATGCTTTCAATACCTGCTTCAGCCCTTGATGTGCACCCTCAGGCTGGTTAGCTCTTATATTATCTTTGGGTTTTTTTGCTTCGCGCGAGTTTGAAGGGGGTGGGACAGCTGTAAGGGCACGCTCTGTCTTCAAAAGCATATCATGAGCTCCCGCTGCCAAATGGACACCAAGCCCTACAGCTTCGATGGATACGCTTCTGACAAAAGCAACAGCACCTGTCAAACAGCGTGTAAGTATCATCATCATTTGTGGAAATGCCTATCATCATCCATCAATTATTAACACTTCAACAAGAGAAGTTGGTTAATTTAGACATCAGTGTCGTAGTATAATATATATCTAACTTACCTCTTTGCATTCCTTTGAGCAACTTCCGGTCTTTCTTGTAGCTTTTGATTGGTAAGGAAACCAATTTCTTAGTGCCTGAACCAACAGCAACTAATGATTTTATAGGAGGAAGCCCTTTCAACAACTTATGGACCTACACAAGCAGCATATTGTCAATTCAGGTGAGAACAGCAATTATTTTGTGTTAGAAATAATTTTGCAACAGAAAGCAGATTTGCAATTTTCACGTCATTTTGCAGAAGTATGTATGATTTCACATGAAGCACCGCTTATTTAACCTGGGTTCCTTTATGATATTGCTTATATTAAGTATGTGTATGTACATGTACACAACAACAAGCATGTTTAAATGTACAGCTGTGCATCGGGAAATCAGGACCTGATTTTTGGAGATGTCCTCCAGCCACTCCGCAGCTACTGTTTCACATATACTATTCCAACCATAAACACCCATTGCAGAAACATTCTTAAGCTTCAAATCGATTCCCTGCACACAAAAAACATTGTCAGGCTTGCCTGTTGATATACAGATAAAGTGACTGCCCCAAAGTATTTCATTTTAACAGCAAATTACCTTCCATGGAAGGATGTTGAGAAGTTCTGCATAATTTCCTTTGCCTAGTGCAATAGGATCAAACTGGCGAGGAATATAATTAATGTGCAGAACCAGAGGCTTCACATCAAATTTCTGGCACCACAGAAAAAATATATCAGATTGCAATACTGAAGACAAAAAGAGCCCACCTAGCTACTACGACGTATTAAGAGAGAAATAAAAATCGGTAAGTTCAAAATACCTGAAAGAAAGGAAGCAATGCCTCATCCATAATTGTAGTACTTCTGTAGGTTGTGTTGTCCATACAAACAATCTCACTTTCACTTGGCAAATGAGGGTTGCTGTTACTCGAGTCATTTTGGAAGAAACTGATGAGGAAGTTCAGTTGCCCTTGATCAAGATGCAATTGAAGAGGCAAAATCTCAAGGCATAACCTGAAGAAAGATGCAAGAGAAAAGGGTCACTAGACACACTGAGAGAGCATAAATAAAAAAGGAGACGTTGGAAAATAGCAAGCATAATTCTTGGGACTACAATTTAGCATTCAAGTATGGCAGAGGCACAAATTAGTGATGAGGTCAAATGTCTAACGAGCAACAGTGCTGCCATAAGCAACCAACCATATATGCATGAAAAATATGGATCTTCCATAGAAAACTGTACTCAGAATTTCCATATCATCAACAATACGGATAATTAACCCTAACACTGGAATTGGCCAAAACAACTATTACAGCAGATTAGATCCAATTACTAAGAAATAAATAATGTCTGATATTAACTGTGAACTTGACATGTTCCATATACCCTCAAAACTGAGGAAAAAAGACATATTAGCCAAGTACATCAGGACTCAGTCTCACAAATGTTCAGCAACCAAAACATAAGTTATTTTACTACAGTCTACAAGGTTATAGGATGATATTATATGGATTATGCATGAAGGATTACCCTTACACTAATCTTTAGCTTTAATCATTTGAATACATATAGAATCTAGCAAACACGGTACAGTAACAGAAACAAGCAGATCTCTTTTCCAACAGATTAATCCATTGTGTACCAACTTAGTGCTGCATATACCTGTAGTCTTCCAAAGGAGCTTCTGGTTCAGGCCTTACAGATTCCAGTTCTAACTTGAATGCAGTGGAGCAAGATTCTCTTGGGTAATCCTTTGAGTTGTAGCATCCAAGAACCTAAATGGGTAACAAGAGTTTAAAAGCATTTCTTGATAAAAAAACAATTTCTCCATGAAATTTAGCCAAAAAATGTGTACCATTTTCCATGGAGCATGCGTATTCTGGTCACAAAGATTTAGATCCTGGGCAGAGATAGATAACTTAGAAACAGAAACATCCCCATCTGGATACATATCAAAGTGCACACTGAGCCCTGACACGATAAATTCTAAAGAAGAGCTCCTCTCTCTTCCATTTGATAATGGGCGGCTAGTTGAATCATTCTGAGCTAACGACCAGTCCTCTCCAGCATACATTCGCCACTTAACATCTATATTATGAATAAGAATCTTGCCTTTCAGATTGCAAGATTCGTCAGACTCCAAGCTGTGAATAGCAGGATTTCCTTCTTGTTGGAACACAGGCTCACCAAGTGCGATGTTCCTTTTTGAGACATGGTTTTCAACAATTGTCAAGGGAGTATTGTTGTACCATCCACCATCATCACAGTCCATGGCTTTACGAGCAACGTCACCAGATGTACATTGATGGTTTATATTGCAAGGAATGGATGATGATGAACTTAGAAGATCGGGCATATAATAGGAGTCAATGATTTGCTGAGGACAGGAGTTCTGCTTTAGTGGTATTTGAGCAGTATTGTCTTCTGGAGTGACTAATGATGATCCATGTGAAATGTGTGAAACACAGGCATCAGTTGCCGCAGGGTTAGCCATATTCATCTCATACTCCACATTCACTTCACTGCTACTCATTGAGTTATGACAATTTCTGTCCCAAAAATTGTAGGTTGTGTAGGCCTGCTCACTGTAAAAAGCATTCTCAACTATGTCATCAAGCAGCCCATCAGACTTGCACTCTCCAGAATCTGTCAAGATGTCAGTGCTGCTCTCTGACATATCTGATGCATCACTGGCCGGATTTTGTGTGTTTGCCTGTTGGACAATATTCCATCTAGATTGCAGATGGACTAAAGCATCCCGCATATCCGGAGCATATATCTTCTGTAGTTGGGAAACCAAACAAAGAAGACCATTTGTTGTATCGCGACACGTGCCAATATCAAATTGTGACTCGGATATTTCAAGCTTCCAAAAGGAAGTATCAATTCGTAGAGCAGCTTCAATGAATGTGTTATGGCCAAGCTTAGCATATCCCATTTGACGGAGGTAATCCACATCATAACCACAATCAACATTTTTGGAACCAGATGATCCACTAATGAGAAGCCCGAGATCTCGTAGTTGGATATCAAAATCAGTAGCTGCAGAGTTTGATGCAGATCTGTTATGAAGTTTAAATGATGATGCAGCTAAAAGGCATGAAAAAAACTTGCAGTCTGGAGCTTCAGCATTGAGTATAGAATTTTTCCGGTGAGGTTCATAGCTCAGAGCAACATCAGCCAACTCAAGAAAAAAAGATGACCAAAAAGGTTCGCCAGCCTGTGACTTATTTGTGCTACTACTATTATTGGATTGTTCAGTTCCACTTGAACCTGAACTGAACAGCAAAGATATTGCACTGATCCAATCCATTCGCCCACCAGGTGCCACAAGTGTCCCAGAACGAACATTGACAGAAGTATAATTCTCTTGTAGCTTTGGGTTCCTGATGTGGGTCACAGAACAGCCAGCAGTTCCAAAAGACAATACATTGTTGCCTTCACCATCACCTCGCCGACTAGCAGAGTCCTTGCAGCTAACTAGAAGAAAACCTTTGCTTTCTTCACAGGTTTGATCATCTGTACCACTAAGGGAACCCCAAAGCTCGCCTTCACCATGATTCACCCAAAGAAAACTCGAATTATTGACCCCACCAACATTAGAAAATGAGCACAGAGACAGCTTTGAAACAGACAACTTGAGGCGATTCCAAGAACCTTCTAGTTCTGTCTGCAACGAAGGACCAACTTCCACAGTTTCATCCAACTCAGTGCAAATATCCAACATGCTGCATTCAAAAATGACAGAAGTTTGAATGGCAATTTCGCTGTTTTTGTCCTTGCCATTTTCAGAATTTCCTGTTGCTACATCTGTGAGCCCAACAAGTATCAGATCTAGCAGCTGATTTAGTTGTCCACAATCCTTCTTATTGAGATGAACTGAAACACAAGGAAGTTGAATGTGCAACAAGAATTCAGTGCTCTGAATGAGCTCCTGGCGTATAGTAAAATTTGACTCTTCAAGATCTTGTGAAGTTGTAGAAGAGGCAACGCCGACCCATTTGTTATTTTCTTTCTGAGTAATCTTCTGATCGTGTAGGTTTGGCAAACTCCATGCTTTGTTAAGCATCTCAGGGCAAGTTACAGGGTGGCTTTTCCAGATCACTCTAATGCTGGAGTCATGATAATCAGACCTAGTCACAGAAAGAATCTTCTGAGCAGAGAAAGTTTGCCTGCTCAAACAGCCGATTCTACCATCAAATACACCGACGGGCTTAACAAAGTAGATGTCAAAGTTCCCAGTAGCCAAATGGAGTGAAGTAGATGGTGTGCTCGGATGACCATCATTAGACCTTTCATTTCGAAGCGGGGAGGAGGCTTTCTGAGATGATGTGTGGTCGAAGACAAGGAACTTATCCAAGATGGACGGGCGACTTAAATCGACTGAGGGCTCATAAGGAAAGCAAAGGATGATTCTTGCATGCGATGGGCTTATCTGAACCTTCAGACTCTCACTCGAGGAAGTATTAGTCAATTTGCTGTTTTTTTCATCACCATCCCTGTAAAGTTTATGTTCTCCATGAAGCACATCAGACTCGACTTTACTGATAAAATTCAGTATCATGTATACTGTATGGAAGTGCACCCACAAAATCAAAGGAGCCAAATAAATTGACAGTGAAGTTGAGTTTCCTGAGTTGCCATCTTGATCCGTGTTACTGACATCATAATGGAATGTGCACTCACCAAATGTTTTTAGCAGCTCGACCTTAATGAATTTATCTGAATTATGGGAAAAGTGTCCAGCTGTTTCCACCCAGTAATCTTGAGCAGTGAATGGGAATTGAGGGAGAGCAGCTTGAACTTCTCTACAAAAATTATTATTTAAGAAAGCAGTGCCATGGTGTGAGTGATTTGAATTATGCTTTTCAGTACTGTAGTATTCATCAAGCTTCATGTGGGCAATCGATGCCTTGAAACCTAAGTTTCTAGGATATGTCTGTGGACATCAAAAAAAGTATAATCAGTATCAAGCTTCATAACACTTGAACGATGCATGAACTGGTGAGAGCAAGTGCTGGAGGAGGAAAATTTTACCTCAAGTTCAAGATGGATGTTCTGACACTTGGCTTCAAGATGATGCATATTTAAGCTGGAAGCAGTAGCAGGAGACATCATTGATTGTTCTAACTGCCCAGAGGAGAGGCAGCTCGAAAACATTTCAGAATTTCTCATATCACTGAAGAGACTGGCAGAAACACTGGAATCGCCCGCATCCATTTCATCATTTAACAAAAGAATAACAGATATCTCAGCGATGGAAGCCCGCAAGGTTTTTTCAATCGGTGGCTCTGTTAAGAAGGAAAAGAAACGTAAGTCCTGATACATAGAAGTTCAGATGACTTAATAAAAATAAAAGTAAAACACTCAGATACCAGAATACATGCAATGGTTTTTACGTTCGGGTAAGAGAATACATAGAAGCTTCTGTAAGTCACATAGGTTGTGGAGCTCACAGGTGTGGATACCAGCTGGGCATGCTCTTGCAGCGTCACATATGTCTATTGTTATTCATAAGTCAACATAAAGTACCCATGTTTTTACCAGGATGTTTCATTTGCAAAATTGACAGTAGGTCGGGATTTAGTGGATGTCCATCATTCAGTTCATTCTATTTTGGTATTAATCCAATTTTGGCTTTCAGTTTACCACACTAGTTGAGAAACTGACAAACTAAACAATGGTCTTAAATTAGTTCAAAATGTTATTGCAAACCAATACCATTAAATTACAGTGGCTCGTCAAGCTACTGAGGTGCTAACAGTTGGTGTAACATTTTTCCTTAGAAGTGTGAAACTCTATCAACTTAATATGCATGGATTCACGAGCAAACATACAAGTTATCCTAGAAAACTAAATCTACATGAAAGTGTATCACAAGAAGAATTCAATTATGGGTGCATTTATTGCTACTGTACTGTTCATATGAGAACCAAATTGAATATGAAGCATAATTCCATAACAAAATAAACAATATATACCTTTAGGGACTTGATCTGATCCAGAGGCTAAAGTGGATGCAAAAGTAATAGCGTTGAACACTGAACACGTCCAGTCCCATATGCCACTATTTCCTAAATTTGTCTGGGAGTTCCTCAGTTCTTCAAAACATTCAAAGAACTGATCGATGCTGTCAAAGATAACAACACATCAGTAATCCAATTAAGCTAGTCCAAATCAATTTTTCTTTTATTTTTTCTTAAATGGCATGCTTCTCTAAATAATGGTAAAAGCAAACACACATAGCAAGAGATAGACACTTACAGGATAAGAACATAATTAAAGACAGTGGAAAAAGTGAAAGAAAACTATGCTAATGTCAAAAAAGAGATCTAGTATGTTTTAAATTTTAGCAACTAGCAAGAGGTCAATGAAACCCAAAGCTGCAGAAAACTATTCTAGCAACTGATGTCAGCGGGCAGTGATCTCAGTAAGTTACAACTTTAATGATGATGGGAGTATGGGACTTCTAAGATAGAGCTGAATGCAGTACAAGACATGAAAACAAGTGCATGCTGCAATGACCACTATGAAAAGGAACGAAAGAGGGAACTAGTGTAATCCAGTATAGTGTAAAACTGAGGAGCGAAAATTCTGTAAATCAAACATCTGGTCAAACATTCGTAAACCACAGATTTGGACGCAATGTGGCATAACAAACTACAATAATCTGATAAAAGGTATTTCAAAAGTATACTTGTTTAAGGGGTTAATCATGAGAGCTGAAGTAAACTGGAAGGTGATAAAGACACATGGGTACAACAAATGTCATTAGGAATTTAATAAAGAAACAAACCTTTCGTCGCAATCTGAATCAGGGTCACCTTGATCCTCGTGGACAACTAGCTCTGGAATCCAGTCCTGAATTACATGTGCCTTGGTTAGGAAAGAATCCTGATACTTGTCTTGCCTGTTTTGTGAAATTGCAGTCCGGTCCAAATTTTCCCTGCTGGCCATCACTGATTTAGAGGCACTAAAGGCAGATCTGGAGGTGCTCAAGGACATATCTCCCACGTTATGGGCACAATTATGTTCACCTCGATTCCTAAGTAGAGAATCCAGCAAATGCATGAACCACTGGATACTGCTAATTTGTAACAGCAATTCTAATGAATCAACAGATACATCTGCGTCAATTTTCTTGAGGTTCAAGCATCCATTACTCCATGGTATGCTTAAGTTCAATGTCCCTGAGAATCCACCAATAGGGCCTGTCAAGACTGAGGTGGTACTATGACCTGATGAGATGTCAGTTGTTGCTCTATCCAAATCACACTGGAGCAGTACATCGACATCATCCATCTTCAAGAACTCAATCACCGCCTCATGGAATGTTACAAAATTATTCAGCTTCACAAGACCATCTGTTGAAAGATTGGTGCCAAATTCTATCTCTTTAACCCGGAAAACTAGTGATCGATTAAATTCTGGGACCTTGTTATCCAAAATGGTTTGAGGATCAAATACAATATATGTATTTTTAAACTTGATTTTGAAGTTTGTCAGAAACCACTTGACAGCATTGGCTATTTTCTTAACACCCTCATCCACATCTAGAGATGCAGACGTAGAACAGTGTTTATCAGATTCATTTCTTTTGTTGTTGACCGATGTCTGTGTGCTGCTACTATTACCTGAAACAGAGCCCTCAGCATCTACAGGTGAAACTTCAGTAGCAACAGATGGAGCAAGGACAAGCTCCAAATCTTCGACTATAATCTCACAACTCTTTAACTGTAAAGGAAATTTGACCAGCAGGGATTTTATCGATCCTTCTTTCACCATAAACGGAAATCTTGATAGCTGAAACAGAAAAAGGAAATTAACAAAAAAAAAAAGATTGTACGGCATGAGGCATTTTAACAGTTCGAAATCTAACAAACACAAGTTAAAATACATCTGCTTCTACTCAACACCTGTGAGGGAGCAAACCTAGCATATCGACAGTTTTACGATCTTCGTGATCAGAAGAAGTTAAAATGCGAGTTGATCAGGGGGCGGCACTCAAGTTTGCTAAGGCAGTAAGTATCAGAACAAATAAGGTGTCAGATTGATAGAAAAGTATAGAGCACTGAACTGTAGTAGCTAGAAGAACATTATCAATCTTCATGCCCTAACTAACAGTTACATTTATATCCACGATTAGTGCATGGCGTGTGACCATAAATGCTCCCTCGTAATGATATTTCAAGTTAGCCCGGTTCAAATGAAGGAACTGCAGATAGGCACCACAGCCCTACGGCTTCTGCAGCCTGATTGTACAGTTTAAGCTAGTAGTATAAAACTTGGCAGCCTGACTAGTGCAAACAACGGGTTCCCCGCCGATCCCTTGCCGCTAATTGATATTTGCGAGACCTCGTGCGAAATTCTACCAAAATTGAGCCCATACCGATGATCCCAAGTGTCCAATCGTAACCAAAACAGGATGAAACTGAATTTAGGCCTCCTCCTCCTCCTCACACCCCAACCACCCTACGGTCAACCTGACTAACTTTTTTTTTGAAATTCAACCTGCCTAACTTTTTTCACACCACAATCCGATTCTCATCCGCAGCACGCGGGGACTAATCGCGGTGTGCCGCACCCGAAACCCCAACCCGCCGCGTCTAATCGAGCACGGAAATTATCGCCCTAAACCCACGCGGGAGAGAGAGGGGAAATCGGTGAAGGCAGGCAGGCACGCACCTGGGCGTTGATGAATTCTGCGTTGAGCGCGAGGTCGGTGAGCTCGAGCGTGCCGCGGGTGAGCTGGAGGTCGAGCTGGTCGAGATCGAGCTCGCCGAGGAAGAGGTCGCCGAGCCCCTTCTTGAGCACCGCCTTGCACATCCGCTTCATCACCGCCCCCACCGAGAACCCCCGTAGCAGCCCCATCTCCGCCCGGCGGACACGAATCCGGGCCGGCGGCAGGGGGGAATCGCCGGAGACGGCGGGCAGAGGAGGAGGGGTTGCTTCGGTGGTGCGGCAAGTTTTTGTGAATTAAACCTTGCGAGGTGTTGCGTCCGGAACCCCGGGAAGGTTGAGTAATTACGGTTTTATACGCCGCCTGGTTCGTTCTCGTTCGTGTCTCACTCGGTTTTGTTTATTCGACTTGTTCTCTAACTACTAGGTAACTCGTGGAAATAATTAGTGAGCAGAAAAGAGATACTCCCTCCGTTTAGGTGTGTAAGGCTTCTCAATTAAGGCCCGCTACAATTAATACCCCCACTAATTATGTGCGGCAGCTCTCTCTCTCCCTCCTCTAATTACTCCTATCCTGGTGGGATACCGTTTCTGTTTTGGACGTCTGAATCCAATCTACATGTTCGCATGCAAACTCTTTAGTTCCCCTCGCATAGCTCTAGCAGATCGATCGTCCCGTCGTTGCTTCGCCTCTTAGCCCGTATAAAAGACAGGCGCCATGGAGAAGGACACCGTGTGTGATGGAAGAGGGATGGCACTGGCCTGGTGATCGAAGTTGGATGGTGAAGCTTGACCCCGCCATGGAGCACTGGGTGCAGGCTATGGAGGAGAAGGAACCAGCCGTGGAGGAGGACCGCACCACCGTGCTGGACAACCATGGCGTGGTTGCCGTGGAGGAGGACCGCACCACCGTGCTGGACAACCATGGCGTGGAGGACGACCATTCCGTGGTCGTGGTTGCCGCTGTTGCCGTGGAGGAGGACTGCACCACCGTGGAGGTTCCTGTTGTGACCGTGGTTGCCGTGGAGGAGGACTGCACCGAGGAGGGACATGGCGTTGCAGTGGAGGATGGACCAGTCCATGCGGAAGAACTCGAACAAGAATTTCTTAAGCTTCATTCATCCATCATAGGCCTGTTCGAAAAAGTGGATAAGCTGTTTGCAGGTCAAGACAAGGTTCAGGCAAGGTTTAACTATATCCGTACGACTAACTTGTCGATCTTTGACCCCGCTGCTAGGTCACCATCGTCATGCAAGGGATGCATACTCCCTGCTCTTTGCCGCAGGTGTGGGGTGCGTGGTGAAGCGTCCGGATTTCTATGTCTTGCTTGTAGACTTCCGGTGCCCAAGGACTTGGTCCCTTGCGAGTTGTGCGGCAATCCACTAGTTTGTGCCAATTTTTGGTGCAAGGATTGCGCAACGACGGTGGGAATTGATAAACATGGTATTTGTGCTCGATGTGGTCGCGACACCTCTCGCATTGAGGAAGATGAAGAGGAGATTGTGCCGGAGACAGAGATGAACTAGATTGTGGCTCATGTTTTGAAGTTTTCGAGGCCTCGGTCCTACTCGCCGCGCGGTGTCGCTGCCGGGTTCCCGCCTCCGCTTCCGGTTCACAGTGCCGCTCCCGCTCCCTCTTCCGATCGGCAACAATGCATCGTTCCGGCTCGATGATGACCCTCCAGCGCCAATTCCAGTCGAACTACCAGCGCCGGAAGAGAAGACGTTGCCGCCGCCGCGGACGAGTGACGAACCTTGCGGCCGCGCTAGGCCTACGCGGCGCATAGGGATTGCCGGAGGGACGACGGACCGCACCACCTCCCTCTGCCCAAGGGGAGGCGCATATGGAGGAGCCCGTAGACCGACTAAACCTAGAGGTGGCGGAGGCCTCGCACTGCTTTCTTCCCCTGGCGCCATGGATGGATATGCGAGAGCTTGCAAATTGGATTCGATTTAGACTGGACGGGCGAAGGACTATTTAACGAAAGTTTTGGGCGCTGAATTTGGAAATTGAAAGGAATTGGTTTGGCGCTCTGATTCTGCTCGGAATTGGCGAAAGATTAGGACGGAACAGGCGAAAATTTCGCGCTTGAACGGAGGCTCTGGAGGGAGAAAGAAACAGCTCCGCGCGCGATCTCCATATGCATGCAAAATTTCCGCCCCGCGATGTCCATGCAGAAACCGGTTACTTTGCAGTGGGCCTGGACGTCCGTTCAGTTTCCTCTAATTAAGTCGCTACTAATTGCTCCCCTCCGTTTAGTTAGCTAATTGGCTGGTTACGGAGCATCTGAGGAAATCGTGGCAGCCAACAGCATCACGCCTTGGTCGCGCTGCATCCTGGGAGAAGCCTAACACACCTAAACGGAGGGAGTAGATGTTGTAATATACATTGAGTTGATTACGGTACAAAGATATACATTACATGGAGATGAGAAAAGCGAGCGTCACACTGCTTCGGCGTAGTAATATTACATAGAGATTAGGGATGAGAACAAGGCAGCGGATGAGGGCGCTAAAAGTGGTGGAGCTAGGCGATATGAAAATTAATCTTATTCAACCGGAGTTTCCGCCCCTTGTTCAACTTTCCGGCCAAGATGCTCACTGAGGCTTGCCCAAGCCTCAGTGTCGAAGAAGTGTTCAGTCCCTGGAGGGGGCCGGAGTTTCCGCAGGTGGCCGGAGTTTCCGGTCACTTATGCCGGAAACTCCGGTGTGAAGATTGGCTACAACGGCTAGATTTCTGGAGGGGTATAAATACCCCTCCCCTTACCTCCAGCTAGGCTGCTCGTCCAAAAAGGAAAAGACCTCCATTGTTGCAAGCTCAAGAATCATTAGATCTCGCAATCCTTCCACCCAAACTCGCTGATCTTTGGAGGATTGAAGGAGAAGGCCCCGATCTACATCTTCACCGAGCCGTTTTTCATTTCCCCCTCATTTACTTGAGGGACCATTTGCTAGGGTTTCCACTAGGAAAACCTAGCCCATTGTTGTACTTACCTATTGTCTTTGTGACAGATTGTAGCTGTTCGGGAGCCCCCAAGCCCTTTGTGGGTCGTGCCCCAAATCGTTGTTGTAAAGGCTCCGGATTCCGCCTTGAAGGATTCCGATAGTGGAAAGTGAACCAAACCTTTGTGGTGCGGTTCACCGGAGATTTGGGTGAGGCCTTTGTGGCCGTTGAACCATTGTGTTGGTTCACACCTCTCCAACGAGACGTACTTCCATTTAAGGGAGGAACTCGGGAATACATCCTTGTCGTCTCGTACCTTCACTTCGGTTACCTCTATCCTTGTTTACCGCCTTTACTTTGTATCTTGTTTAGTTGTTAGCTTGTCATATAGGTAAATTCACCGTAGTTGCATATCTAGAGAATTTACCTTTCGTGTCAAGACTAAATTGAAAAAGAACTAAAATTTGAATTAGCACCTATTCACCCCCCCCCCTCTAGGTGTCATACCGATCCTTTTGAGCCTAGGCTCTCTTGTTGGGCTTAACCGCCTAAGAGAAGTATGACACAAAGTGAGGATGAGGCCGAGACTCTTGCCAAGGCTAATGAGGCCCTTGAAAAGGCCAAAGCCACCACGGCATCCATGGCCGATATCAAACCTTTGGAAACAACTTTGACATCGACCATGAATGCCAAATTTGATGAGTTTCGTGACATGTTCATGAAATTTGCAAATGGCAAGCGCTCGGAAATCATCCCACTAGTGGAAGCCTCTAACTCCGAAGAGGGTGATTCCAAGGAGGATAAAGAGAAAAAGAAAAAGGGGGTTGAAACCGATACTAGACCTAAAACATCTCCTACTTTGCATGAGGAGAAGGAAGGGTACCATGCCGTTCCGGGATGGTACTCTCCTGATCCAATTATTACAACCCGCATAAACCCTCTAGGTCCTCCACCTAAGCTTAATGCATTAGCTTTTGCAAGTTGGCAACGCTCAATGAAATCTCATATTAACAGTGCCTCCATCGAGCTTTGGAGGATCATTGAAGATGGATATCATGTTGAGGATCCAAGCAACATGACGAAAAGAGAGTTCGCCGAAAAGCAACTCAATGCTTCCGCCCTCCACATGATCGAGCTCGCCTTGGGCGACAATGACAAACATCATGTTCTTCATGTCACCACCGCCAAAGAAGCTTGGGATTGTCTTGAAGTTGCTTTCCTTGGAAATGATAGCATGAAGAGGAATAGATGAATCTTTGAGCAATGCCGCCGAAGGTTTCTACATGCTTGACAATGAGAATCATGAAGAGATGTATGGAAGACTCAAGACTCTTGCCAAAGCTTTCTATGATGTGGGGGCAACATATGTGGATGATGCTTGGGTCAAAAGAAAGTATGTGAATGCTCTCTTGCCCTCGGAGCCTATGGAGTTGAAGTCAATTCAAGGGAGATACAACTATCAACAAATGTCTTCACATGAAGTTATGCAAGAGGTTCAAGCCTCCAAGATTGCCTCCAAGAATGCGGAAGATAAACGTGCTAGGGCCATGGGAATGAGACAAGGCCCCTCACTTGCCTTGAAGGCCAAGGTGACTAGTATGGATGAGAACGATGAGGTTGAAGCTTGCCCAAGCAACATTGCTCCACATGATCTTGAGCAAGCCCTCAATAGTCACATTGCTCTTGCCACAAGGGTGTTTTGGAATGACCCGACAAGTGCTAAAGCTCGTGTTGATCGAGAGAACAACTCAAGTGGCAAGAAAGAGCTTGCCTCAAGGACAAAGACTTGCTACAATTGTCATGACAAGAATCACTACATAAGAGAGTGCCCCTATGAGAACCGTGAGCAAAATGGTGGGAAGCTTATCCCAAATGATCACTCCAAGTTGATTCAAAAGAAGCCCGCAAGACCAAGGAAGCCTTTCTTCAAGAAGGCACCGAGAATTGTGTTGGTGGCACAAGAAGAATATGCCACAAGTGATTCCGAAGATGAAGATGCACCTAACAAAGAGGTAGCCGCATTGGCTATTGTCTCCACTTCATCATCATCTCTCTTTGAATCCCCCAATGAGAACTTCTCCACCAACAACGCTCATTGCCTCATGGCCCATGTCACCGAGGTATCATCCCCTTCTCCTAAGACTACGCATGATCAATCTAGTCTTGAGATTAAGAAGGAACTAGTTGCCTCCGATACTTTTGTGACTAACTTGCAAGGTGAGACCAAAGAACATGTTGAGTCTCTCATGAGACAACTATGTGCGGGCGAAGAACTCGTTCAAGAAAAGAGTAAGATTGAGAGAGAGGATTCTCTCACCATTGCTTCTTTGAATGCTTCCATAGCATCCTTAAATAGCTCTCTTGATGAAGAAAGTGAATATAGAACCTCTCTTGAGGAAAGACTTGAGTCTCTTGATGCTAAAAATGATGAAATCATTGATAAAATCATTAAGGATAGAGATCATGTCTTTGCTAAATATAAAGTGATTAAAAAGGAGAAAGTTGAACTTGGAGTTGCGAATGCTAGACTCCTTGAGGATATGGAGAAGCTTGAAAAAGCTCACAAGGTCATGGAATCGACCCACTCCCTTCTAGTCAAGTCTCATGAGCAACTTCAAACTCAACTCTCTAAAACTTGTTCAACTAGTATATCCATTCTTCCTCGTGCTCATGAAAATGTTATTGAAGAAAATGCTAGGTTGAAGGTGAATCTTGCTAAGGCCACTAGTGCTAAGACCTCTATTCCCAAAGGTAAAGGTAAGGGTATTGCTTATTTGTTTGAGCAAAAACCACACAAAGGGAAGGAGGGTCTTGGTTATGTGGCCGAGGCAAAGAAGAAAGTGAACAACATCAAGGAGAACAAGGCCAAGCCCGCACAAGCCAAGACTCCCGTTGCGGGTAGTAATGCCACTAGGGGCAAGACTACTCGTAGTGACTTTGCGGGGCATAACAATCCCAACTATATTCTTTATGTTGACTATTATGGTGATGTTTATGCAAAATATGTTGGTTTATGATGGTTACATTGATTACTCTATTTGGGTTCCTAAGACCCTTGTTGCTAACCGAAAAGGACCCATTGAGAAATGGGTACCTAAATCCAAGATATGATCTCTTGTAGGACTATGCTTCCGGTGGATCTAAATGGGTGATTGATAGTGGATGCACTAGTCATATGACCGGAAGCAAGGAGATCATGACGGAGTTGACACCAAATCTAAATCACTCAACCGTCTCTTATGGTGACAAGTCTAAAGCCGAGGTAAAGAGTCTTGGCAAGGTGGTAGTTGCAAGGGATATCACTCTTGTAAATGTCATGCTTGTTGAGTCTCTAGGTTACAATTTTATGTCCGTTCGTGCTCTGAATAAGATGAACTTTGATGTCCATTTCACTCTTGATATGGTGGTACTCTTGAGGAGCAAGACTCTAAAGGTCATGTTCGTTGGGTATGTTGAAAATGAGTTGTTTTTGGTGGACTTTTCGGGGTCAACAAACACTCAAGCAATATGCTTATTCGGAAAGGCCGACGTGGGGTGGTTGTGGCATCGCCGCTTATCCCATGTCAATATGAGAACTTTGCAAAGTCTTCACAAGGGTGGCCACATTCTTGGACTAAATGAGAATGTTTCTTTTTCTAGAGATCGTCTTTGTAGGGCTTGTGTTGAAGGAAAGATGCATGATTCCCCCCACCCAAGCAAGACCATCATCTCATCAACGAGGATATTGGAACTCCTTCATGTTGACCTCTTTGGTGCCGTACCTCAACCGAGTCTTGGTGGGAAGAAGTATTGCTTGGTGATTGTTGATGACTATTCAAGATTCACTTGGGTTTTCTTCTTCAAGACGAAGGATGAAACTCAACAAACCGTCATCGATTTCTCCAATGAAGTTCAACGTCAACATAATGTTCCCATATTGGCCATTAGAAGTGACAATGGCTCCGAGTTCAAGAACTACACCTTAAATGAGTTTCTTAGTGATGAGGGAATTCGTCATCAATATTCCGCTGCATATACCCCTCAACAAAATGGTGTAGCCGAGAGAAAGAACCGCACTCTTATGGATATGGCTAGGTCCATGTTGGCAGAGTTTAAGTCTCCACTTTTCTTGTGGGCCGAAGCTATCTCCACGGCGTGTCACTCCTCCAACCGGTTATTCTTTCGCAAAGGGAAGAAGGAAACTCCTTAGGAAATGCTTACCGGCAACAAGCCCAACATCTCCTACTATCGAGTATTTGGTTGTAAGTGTTTCTACAAAATCAAATGTGTTCATTTATCTAAATTTGAAGTTAAAACTTTAGAAGGTGTTCTTGTTGGGTACGGTGCGAACTCTCACACTTATAGAGTCTATGACAAATCCTTAGGGAGAGTTGTGGAATCTTGTAGTGTGAGGTTCGATGAGAATGACGGCTCCCAAGTGGCGCAATTTCATGTTTGTGATGTAGATAATGAGGAACCTCAAGATGCCATACGAAGAATGGGAGTTGGTTTCCATCGCCCCATTGAAATCCATCATGAGCCTCCTCAAGCAAGTACAAGCTCCACTCAAGTGGAGACTCCATCATCACAAGTTGAAGTGGCACCTATTATGGAAGCAAATGAGACACCCCTCCAAGAACAAGAACAAGCTCCTCCTCAAGTTGACAATGAGGCCACACAAGAATCAAGTTCTCCTATTGTCAACTCTAGTCAAGATCAAGATCAAGAGCAACCATCTACTCCCATTATTGAAGATGTACAACAAGATGGTCAAGCTCATCATTCCGGTCAAGACGGGGACTCAAATGATCAAGATGATCAATCCGAAATCCCTCGCAACAATGGGGATATCGAAACCCGTCGTCAAGCAAGAGTCAAGAGAAACATGGAAATCAAGTGTCACAAGCTTGAAGCCATCATTGGTGATGTTTCTCGCAAGGTGTCCACAAGAGGTCGATTGGCAAGTTTTAGTGAACATCAAGCTCATATCTCCATGGTGGAACCAAAGAAAGTCTTTGAAGCTCTTGAAGATCCGGATTGGTTGGAAGCCATGCATGAAGAACTCAACAACTTCAAGCGCAACAAAGTGTGGAATCTAGTGGAGAAGCCAAAAGATTGCAAAAATGTTATTGGCACCAAGTGGATATTCAAGAATAAGCAAGATGAGCATGGAATGGTGATAAGGAACAAGGCAAGATTGGTAGCTCAAGGTTACTCTCAAGTTGAAGGCATTGATTTTGGAGAGACCTATGCTCCCGTGGCTCGCCTTGAGTCCATCCGTATCCTTCTTGCATTTGCATCACATCACAATTTTAAGTTACAACAAATGGATGTGAAAAGTGCATTTCTTAATGGTCCTTTAAAGGAGTTGGTATATGTTAAGCAACCACCGGGATTCGAGGATCCACACTTCCCAAACCATGTCTGCAAACTTGATAAGGCCCTCTATGGTCTCAAACAAGCACCTCGTGCTTGGTATGAGCACCTAAGAGAGCTACTACTAGACCGTGGCTTTGAAGTGGGGCAAATCGATCCCATTCTCTTTACCAAGAGAGTAAAAGGGGAGCTTTTCATATGCCAACTTTATGTTGATGATATTATTTTTGGCTCATCTAACAAAGCTTTTAATGATGAATTTTCAAAGCTTATGACCGATAGGTTCGAGATGTCCATGATGGGAGAGTTGAAGTTCTTCCTTGGTTTTGAAATCAAGCAATTGAGTGGAGGGACCTTCATCTCACAAGCCAAATATATTCAAGACATGCTCAAGAGGTTCAAGATGCAAGATGCTAAAGAGAAGAGGTTTCCTATGGACACCAAATGCCATCTTGAACCTAGTCCAAAGGGTAAAGATGTCGATCAAAAACTCTATCGCTCTATGATTGGTTCTTTGCTTTATCTTTGTGCATCTAGACCCGATATTGTGTTAAGTGTAGGAGTGTGTGCAAGGTACCAAGCGGCTCCTAAAGAAAGTCACTTGATAGCGGTGAATCGAATCTTCCGATATTTGGTTTATACCCCAAGGTTTGGTTTGTGGTATCCTAGGGGGTCCAACTTCTCTCTTGCCGGTTACACGGATTCGGATTGGGCCGGTTGCAAGGATGATAGGAAGTCAACTTCCGGTGCATGTCAATTCCTTGGGAAGTCATTGGTGAGTTGGTCCTCCAAGAAGCAAAATTGCATATCACTATCCACCACCGAAGCCGAGTATGTGGCGGCCGCTAGTGCTTGCACTCAATTGTTATGGATGAGGCAAACTTTAAAGAAATACGGTGTCCATTGTGACAAAGTGCCTCTTTTATGTGACAATGAAAGTGCCATCAAGATTGGTCACAACCCGGTGGAGCATTCAAGAACGAAGCATATTGAGATTCGCTATCATTTTATTCGTGATCACATCAACCGGGGTAACATTGAACTTGGCTATATTCCCACGAGGATTCAACTTGCCGATATGTTCACGAAGCCACTTGATGAAGCAAGGTTCACATTTTTGAGGCATGAGCTAAATATCGTGGATTCGAGGAGCGTCGGTTGATCACCTTGCATGCACACCTCTATCTTAACTATCTATTTGATCTAGGTGTAGGCATGGACATAGGGGGAGTGCGGTCCTAATCCATTGGACTATCCCTCCCCCCATTATACTCTTTTGTTCATTTTATGAAATGTGAGCTTAATTGGCGAGTAGTGGCGGTGCACCCAAGATATATCTTCGCGGTGTCATACCATATACACTCATACATGGTGGCCTCGGCCACCGACATCTTCTTTGTGAAGATTTGATCTTTTCGGAGCTTTATGGCCTTGTTGCCTATCCGTTGGTCTTTATGGAAAACACACTCAAATGATGCTTCTTATTTGCCTTTTTATGCCTCTTAACAAGTTTGAGTGTGAAGTACCATCTTAAGTGACTTTTTGTCTAAATCCCAGGCCTATCTCATCTAAAAATTGCTCCTCTTGCATCTTGCATGTCCAAACACCAAAATCTGGCATTTCTGAGTCGGTGGGGCTGGAAACTCCGGTCGACTGAAGTTTCCGCCCTAAACCCCGGAATCTCTGGCACAGGCCGGAAACTCCGGTGCGTTTAGGCCGGAAACTCCGGTCTAGGCAGTTCCGCTGGAATCCAAAGGGGATCGGGGTGAGGGGTTGAATCACAACTCCCCTCACACCCCCGACCCCAACTCCTCTCTCCAGCCGCCACCGCCGCCTCGAAGTGCTGCTCCGGCTGCTCCCCGCCGCCGGATCTCGCCGTGCCACCGGCCCCCTCACTTCCCAAGCGTTGGGGAACGTTCGCCCCCGCGTTTGACCTTCACCATGTCAGGAAAAGGTCAGAGGAAAAAGACCGTCTCGAGGAATCCCCACATGACCCCAAGGAAAGAACGAGCTCAAACCCGGGACAAGCTCTTATTTGATCGCAACACTGGCCGTATGAGACAGCAGAGCGCTATTGATGAGGATGCCTCAAGGAATGCTGCCCTTGGTGGATTTGATGATGTGGAGGAGGCCAAGCAAGCTCATTTTGACACCTTGTCCACTGTTTTGGGTATGGGGAAGCTTGACTTCCGTCGGATGAGGTCGCAGCAATTCTATGATTTGCCTCCCAACACAACCGACAGCAATTTTCCAAGAAGAGAGCAGCAGCTAATTATGAATGAGATCTATGCTCGCATTGAGAAGCACATGGTTTGTGAGCAAAAGGTGTTGGATCTTGAGGCATTGAACAAGAAACCATATTTTCAGGAGGCTGTTTGGATTGCTAGGAAGCTCGGTCTTGAGAAGCTCGTCTCCTTCACTCAACAAGACTATGATATTCAGCTCGTTCAGCAGTTCTTTGCCACAGTTGTGTTTGGTGATGATGAGAATGTCACTATGACATGGATGACATGGCCTCACAAATGCACCTCCAACTTTTTGGAATTTGGAGTTTGTTTGGGTTATGACTTCAAAGGGGCCACTACTCCGGTTGGTTTGAGGATGCATGTGGAAGGGACTGCCTACAACAAGCGCCGCTTGCGCCCTCTTTACACCGTTGCATCATCGGTTGGCTCTAATCAAGACCTCCTTCCCACTTTCAACATCTTCCTCCGCATGGTTCGGCTCAATCTTGCTCCTCAAGCCGGGAATGTGGATGCCATTCGTGGAGGACTTGTCAACCTACTGTTTCATGCCTACAAGGTTCTCCAAGCTGGTCCGGAATGTCAAGGCCAAGAGGTTGATGTCATGGACTTCATCAAGTGTGAGATGCATTGGGCCATTTTTTAGCACAAGAACCCACTCTATGCCCCCTATGTGATGAATCTCATCCTCTCCAAGGTGCCCTCACTCGACCGCTCTCGTTTCACTAAGCATGCCAAGGGTACTCTTCATCAACTCACCAAGCACTCCAAGCTACCATCCTCCTCTCGTGCACCACCTCCTCAATCTAGTGACGAGGAAGCAACAACCGACACCCCGCTGCCTAAAAGGAGAAGCAAGAATGCCGACCCTCACTCTCATCTTCAAGGGAAAGCCAAGGTGAACGCGGAAGTAAGAAAGCTCTCTTGGTGGAAGCGAACACTGCTTTGCATGGATATTGCTATTCACAAGGAAAACCATGGATCTTATGTGAGAGAGAAGCACATCTTGAGCAACCAAAACTTGATGATCAAGGAGATGCGCAAAATGAACAATGGAAATGTTACTCCTCCTCCGGAAGAAGATGAAGCGGGCAATCCTATTATCTCCTCATCCTCGTCCGACACCGTCCCTATTTAACAATGGAATCAAGATATCTTTCCTTGGGCTGATTATTCGGATGTCACCTCATTTCCTACCTCGTCTCGCAACACCGGCAAGGCTCCCATGAACCTTTCCGATGAGGACTACAACCAAGAAGGAGATGATGACATGGACGAAGACTCCGAGTGATCATCTTGGGCTCGTTAGCTATGCTCTTTTCCCTTTTTGGCGTCTTGATGCCAAAGGGGGAGAAGTAGTTCTATTAGGTTATCTCTGGGACTTGCATGGGTTGAACACAAGCATATGCCTCTATCATTTTATTGCGCTTGTGTCCTTTTTATGATTTGGAACTTATTTGCCTTCTCTATGTTGTGAACTATGTGAGTGTAAGACATATGGATTTCTATTGTGTGGTTGAGTCTACTCTATTGTGCTATGGTTATATGGATGTTATGCACAAGGTATGGTTTCATCGCTAAAAACTCAAGCCATTTCTTGCTATGTCTTGCTTGGTTATGAAATGTGTTGTTTATATATATATATATATATATATCTTGTTTGCTATATTTTGATTGGAACTTATCTCTAAATGTGTGCATTTGCATTCCAAAGCAAATGATCTATATGCACACATCTAGGGGGAGCTTTTTATGTTATCAAACATGTTTATATAGTGAATTTTATTGCAAATCCGTGTGTTGTCATCTAACACCAAAAAGGGGGAGATTGAAAGGACATTTTGTATCTCTTAGTTTTGTGTGTTAGTTAACAAAACTCTGGATACTTTGATGTGGTGTTAAGTGATGCAGATCTGCTTAGGCTCAACTCATATGCATAAACACCAAAAAGAGAAAAAGGAGCAAAGCTTGTGGAAGTGTTCATCTCCTGGAAGGGGGCGGAGTTTCCGGCTTCAGGTGCCAGAGTTTCCGCCCCTAACTAAAGTTTCCGGCCCCTGGCCACCGGAAACTTTCCATGCCTCAGTTGCGCAAGTGTTGTTCAACCCCTGGTGGGGGGCGGAGTCTCCGGTCTGGAGGCCGGAGTTTCCGCCCCGTGCACAAGTTTCCGGCCACGGGCCCGGAGACTTCCCCAAGACACTGGCGACGAAGCAATTGCTCAGCCCCTGGTGAGGGGCGGAGTTTCCGGTCCCTAGCACCGGAGTTTCCGCCCCTTGTTCGACTTTCCGGCCAAGATGCTCACTGAGGCTTGCCCAAGCCTCAGTGTCGAAGAAGTGTTCAGTCCCTGGAGGGGGCCGGAGTTTCCGCAGGTGGCCGGAGTTTCCGGTCACTTATGCCGGAAACTCCGGTGTGAAGATTGGCTGCAACGGCTAGATTTCTGGAGGGGTATAAATACCCCTCCCCTTACCTCCAGCCAGGCTGCTCGTCCAAAAAGGAGAAGACCTCCATTGTTGCAAGCTCAAGAATCATTAGATCTCCCAATCCTTCCACCCAAACTCGCTGATCTTTGGAGGATTGAAGGAGAAGGCCCCGATCTACATCTTCACCGAGCCGTTTTTCATTTCCCCCTCATTTACTTGAGGGACCATTTGCTAGGGTTTCCACTAGGAAAACCTAGCCCATTGTTGTACTTACCTATTGTCTTTGTGACAGATTGTAGCTGTTCGGGAGCCCCCAAGCCCTTTGTGGGTCGTGCCCCGAATCGTTGTTGTAAAGGCTCCGGATTCCGCCTTGAAGGATTCCGATAGTGGAAAGTGAACCAAACCTTTGTGGTGCGGTTCACCGGAGATTTGGGTGAGGCCTTTGTGGCCGTTGAACCATTGTGTTGGTTCACACCTCTCCAACGAGACGTACTTCCATTTAAGGGAGGAACTCGGGAATACATCCTTGTCGTCTCGTACCTTCACTTCGGTTACCTCTATCCTTGTTTACCGCCTTTACTTTGTATCTTGTTTAGTTGTTAGCTTGTCATATAGGTAAATTCACCGTAGTTGCATATCTAGAGAATTTACCTTTCGTGTCAAGACTAAATTGAAAAGGAACTAAAATTTGAATTAGCACCTATTCACCCCCCCCCCCCCCCCTCTAGGTGTCATACCGATCCTTTTCAGGGAGTATTTGTTTGTTTATTCTAAACACACTACTCTCTCCAATCATAATCATGTTGAATACTCAATACTCCCGCTATTCATAAAAGATGTCTCAACTTTATCCAAATTTACATGCATCTACACATATTTTAGTGTACAAATATATGTAAATTTGGACAAAGTTGAAACATCTTTTTTATGAACGGAGGGAGTATAAAATTAATATGTTGTAAAGAGATACATCTGATTCAACAACAATTAATATGGATCAAAGAGTGTTTTTAATAGGTTGTAAAGAGATGGAAACCCTATTAATTATTAATGAATCGGAAACATGGCAACTGATATTCACCAAAGTCTTGAATCTGGATCTACTCATTTTCATTACCAATTCACTTGAGTGAGGCTGAGGAGTGTGGAATATCGTGTGTAGGGGTATTGGGGTGTTTACTATTTTCATGATACCTGAAAAACAAATATTTACTTTACCTTAATATTTACCCTCATGCCGCCTAGCACCCATGGTAAATTGGTAATGTACAAAACACTTGAGAACCTTGGTTTATTTTCCGCGATAAGGCCAGCAAGAAGTATTTTTGGGAACGAAAATGTCTTAAGAAGAACCACATATGAACATGTCCTACGATTCGCTCATGTCCTGCTTACTCCCACCGAATTCTTATACTCAACATTTATAAGAATTTGGTGCGAAAGCGTGATGATTATAGCTGACAAAATGGTGAAAATGTCCGACTTTCGTAAATATGTGTTAGATTCCTTCGTATATGTGGCATGCTTGACAAGTGTCACAATGGAGAGTTACTCCCACTATGACTAGTCTTATCCAGCAATCAGTTTACCTAGTTTGTCTCCCAGTCCCTCTTAAATCTTGTTCTTGCTCAAACCCGACAGGAGGCTGTACTTGACATGGCTGTCAATTTCTTCCAAATCTTAATCAATGAAACGAATACAAAGGGGTCAGAAAAACTGTGGTTGGTTTCCATCCCTATCCTATGATTATCACAAGGTCGGTCTTACACGAAATTCTCACTCTTAACTTCAGCATTAAGGTAGCTTGGGCTTAATCCAGCACATGCAAATGATTTTTGGTACCATTATTGTTAACTTTATCAACGCCAGCATCCCTAGTCAAATTCAGCATGTACCATAACTCAAGGAAAGCTCCTTTGTACAGTAATCTATTAGGAATCGCTAACCATTTACTAATCTTCCCAGCAAATATGAGGCAGTTAATCGTCACAATTACATACAAATGCCGTCACCGCACAGCATGAAAATCTGTTTGCCTTGTTTATATTTTACACACTGTATGCATGCGAGCAAGTTTATCAGCGCATTAACAAAGCCACGGTTTATGTTACAACTCGGATTCACCGAGTCAAAATAACTGAGCCCCTCCACATGGCAAAAAACTACAGTTGATGATGCTTGCCGCGCATCGCTCTGCTGTTTCCTTGCAAACAAGGCTTCAGATGTTTCTTCAAGCACTGAGTGCTGGCGGTGCATTGGAGCTAAGTCAATCAATCGCCTTGCCAATAGCCCATCCCGTAAGGCTGTCCTGCGAGAATTCCTGGAAGCAACGCGCAGGTTAGCAAACAGAGTGTGCGAAGGGAAAGCTGAACATATCAAATGACGGGTGGGGGTTTAAAAAGTATTGAAGTCGTACGAGCTGGCTCAATCGAAATTCAGCGGTGTTGTCTAGCTCGAGACTAGCAGCATTATCTGAGGGACCCAAATCCTTGTATTCTTCCAGATCCTTCTTCAAGTCCTCTACTGGCAACTGGGCGTAGACGGCCAGCCGAGGCTTGATCGTAGCTGGCTCATCTCCATCGCCACATGAGGTCTGACTCTGAAGGAACTCGTCACAAATCGCCAAGTTCTCTGCTAGTTGCTGAGAATCTAACAGAATCTGGGAATCACCCTCAAACCACTTTGGATCCTGTGATGAGGGATTGTCTCCATCCTCGGGTTTTTCAGAGGACGGATAGGCGGCGTTTTCTTCCGCAGCTTCTTCTTCCATGTTTGTTTCACGACTCCCATTTTCCTGCGTATCAGTTCAAGGTCAAATAATTACTTTATTGGTTTCATTAGTAAGTAAACATAAACAACTTCATTTATATTCTTTGCTAACTCAAATTATCTAGGAGCATATGATGCGCTTCTTAAAATGTGAGAAGATATATAAAACAGAAGTAAAGCAAACACAAAAGCGCAGCTACCTGATAAGTATTATCTTCGTTGCTACGAAGAGCTTCCTGGTCTGCGTTATTTTCATTATTATGAAAAACCTCTTGGTTACTAATACTACTAATATGTTCGTCATCGTCTTCCTCCATGGTTGGTTCGGGGAGGCCAGGAAGATCTGCTTCAGCAACTACAGTTTCCAAAGCATCTGTGTTGGTTAACTCTTGAGCATTTGTTTCCTCAAGTTTAAACTGTTGCTGAAAAAATAATTTGGACACAACATATTCCCCATTCTTCTCATCCTCCCCAGTGCCTAGATGATACTGATGCATCACCCAATTGGTCTTCTTGGGTTTCCCACCCTTCACAGTACTCACATAGAGCACCATTATTTTCTTACAGCCAAGGTGCTTTCCATCAACTATTACTGGCTTTGTCTTGCCCGTCTTGTGCCAGCGAACATCGGTAAGATTGTCAGTGTTTATCTTTCGACGCTTCCTAGTTCCAGTGTTATAGGCTTTAAATGTTCTGTGGAAGAAATGTGATACACTTCCATCTTGCTTAACACCTGAAATAATGAGGTAGATTCAACAATATTGCAAAAGTCCGCTTAGAAAATGCAGTGACAGACCAATGCTTCCTTTGACATATGCTTTACAAAACCCCACTTACAAAAAACAAAGCGAAGTCGCTGTTTCAAAGAAGGGAGTGGAATGTCATATTTGAACCAGTTCAGAGATGCAAGCCGTCGTAGTAGAGTTGAAAAATGTTCCTGAGTGGCATAGTATTAAAGGAATAGATAGAAGTAAAAGAAGAATGTGCATGGGCAACACTGGCGATACTGCTAGACTTAGTAGAAATTTTCAAACATCGGTTTGACTAAGAAATTCCATACCGAAAAGATAAACACAGGAAAGTGTTTGATACAAGCTACAAAATGTAGATACACATGATGACTTAAAAAGGGAAGCGTTTATTCTTTTACTGTATGCAATATGCAAGATATCTATTTTTCCCCGGAGATACATACATACTTTGAAGTATTAAATTGAAGACAAACCTGGTAGTTTTTGTGGATGTGTGTAGCAGATACCATCATCTTCCTCGACTGTTGGAATAAATTCATCGATGAAAGGGTGAGGTTGAGCATCTAATTCATTAAGTTTTGCAAGCAAATGCCAAAGCAATTCCTGGTCAGTTGGATCAAACTTTACACCTTTTGGCAAACCAGGCCATACAACCTGCGGTGAAACCTTAATTTATCAGAAGACTGCAGCAACATTACACATTCGAATATTACTAGACATTACTCATTAATATTGAGAAACATTCTGAAGTGTCTGCAAATAACTTTAGAAACAATACATTCACACAAGAATCATAGAAAGTCACAAAAAATAGTAAACTGTATCAATACAATCTATTCCAGCTTTAGGAAGAAGTGAATGCCCTTACTAAGATGGACAAATATATTCTCTAAAAAAAAAGACGGACAAATATATGAACAAAAAGCTGGATGACAACGGGAAGTTTTAACTATGTCTTTATCTATTAATACAAGTAGAAACCAGCCATACTAACAGAAAAAATCAAACGACACATACACTGCAGCTAGTTCAACTTTGCATAACAGAAATGCAAATGCACAACTCTTACATCACTGTTATCAATGATGTGGCTGCAGCTTGGGCACTCCTTACTTGGGTTGCTCACCCATTTTTGTTTACTGAGATCCAGTGAACCAGAAACGTTTTTTATTTTTGAAGCAATTCTTTGGCTATCAATTATCCAGGATCTCCTGCAGGGATTATTTGCAGACATTAAGAGAGGTGAAAACAGAAAAGTTGTTCTACCACTCTAACAACACCATCTGAACTTCAATCCATATTTATGCAGCTAACAATTGGGTTAAGCAAAACAAGAACCAAAGGTGAGTAGAAGAAGAGGATAACTTCATACAGAGATCATATCAATCTTGTAAAGGAAAAAGCTCAACTTAAGTGCAATCTGGTAAGCACGCATAGTTACAGTCAATACATGTATAAAACAATAATGCAAAGCTCCAAAAAAATTCTACCATGCTAATATTCACCAAGCAACCCGTTTGTGGGCTTGTGGCTAGTGCCTACGGAGTAAATTCAAATCAAAACTTTGTTATCCCGAAGACAGTTAGAAATCGTCGTTTTTTAACTCAGAAACAATGAAACCGGTGAACAAGCGACCGAAACAGTTGCTGAAGTCAAGTTTACACACAACAATAACGTATTAATAGCAAAAAAAATATGCCGTGATCTACTGATAGCTCATTCATCAAGGTCTCCCTGAACTTAAAAATGCAGGGTACAGGGTGACACAATGAATCATTACACTGAAGTTACACTCCCACTCTTCCTACCAGAAGCATACGTGCTCTAGATGCAATAGAAAAAAGCGCACACATAGCGCCACCAGCCGAAACAGAACAAACGTCTCAACTAAAAGTCGATGCAGCAACGTCATCTTTCTCCCAGACGGCCGCAAACTTCACTGCAAAACAACAAAATTATACTGGCGCTGTCCAACCACCGACGCTTGCCGCATCCAAACCGACTACGCCTTCCACGCAAATCCGAAGCAAGAACACCCTACTCTCACAAAATCGAGCCGCGAGGCTAACGCCGAGCTTCTTAATCAAGAAAAGAGAGCGACTTTCGATCCAACCCTTAACTAAAAATGATTGTGCAATGCAAATATCTCTGTTTTGTTACTGTACGAAGTCCCCAACTCGAAAGCCCACATCGTGCGTCAATCCATCGAATCGCAGATACTAGCGGCGATAAGGTGGTATTGATCACACAACAAGATCCGAACACCATAGGCCTGCCTCCCGTGAACCCCGCCCGAGCTCAGCCCCGGAAAAGGGGAGAAGAAAAAACCCTCCTTTTCCGACCTCGGCAGATCGCATTCCCCGCGGCGAGTTCGGACCATCAGGGGAGCGTGGCGCGGGCGAGTGGCTGCACGGTCGAATCGAGGAGGGGGGACGAACCCGGTCATGGCGGCGGCCGGCGACGTCCTCCTAGGGTTACGGCGGGGGGCAGGGGCGGGGGCGGCGGAAGTTGAGGCGGAGAGTGGTGGGATTAAAGTTTTTTTGAATCGGAGTTGACCGAGGGCTGCACGCGGTATACCTGCACCACCCTGGGATGACGCGGCGCGTGGACACGTGGGTCGGTCACGCATGTCCGTTCGATGGATACGTGGACGGTCGGGATGGTTGGTGGCGCGTGGTCTAGGCCCACGGATATGGGGATTCCGTCAGCGTGGGTCCTCCTGACTGCTGAGCGGCTGTTGCTGTCGGGGGTTGACCTGGTCTTTGGTACACGTGGCTGGGCCGTGGACGCGGGCCTTCACGAGGAGAAGACAATGTCAACGGGCTTTGCTTCTACTCGCGCTATCTGGGCTAACTCTTAACATTAGCAAGTTTGAGCTTTTTTTTTTTGAGGGGTAACCTGCCATCTTTATTAACTTAAAACAGCTGAATGACCATCAGTCTGGATACAATGTTTAAGAAACTGAGGACTAACTCCCAACCAACACATAGAGGTGGAGTGCACACAACCATAAAGGCGCACACTCATGAGGTAATGAGTTGGCGGATCTACGAACAAACTTAATAGAAAAACTAGTAAAACAACTATGAAGTTCATCAATCTCCTGCAGAATTGGGGCAATAACAGCCCTCTGATTATGTCGTTCCTTCCATAAACGAACAACTTCTGAACAATCAGTTTCCAAGATAACCTTTTCAAACTGATTTTCTTTAGCAAAGACAATTGCGTCTCTTAGTGCCGATGCTTCAATTACTAGAGGTTCAGTTATACCTCTATATAGCTTGCACCAAGCACCGATGAAACCATGCAAATCACGTGCCACACCACCTGAGGATGCCACTCCATCTTCCTCCCTAATTGCACCGTCAGAGTTGAGTTTGATAAACCCCTCCTCTGGACCCTTCCAAGTACAAATAACCGAAGCTTTCTGCACTTTCTTCTTCTTTTAAGGTATCCAACATGGCCAATGTTTCTGCCACATTCTCCACTGTCTTTGTTGGATTATAACCCTGATCATCATGACTCCATCTATTGCGTGAGTCCCGGATCGCCGACATTATAGATATGATTTTAGCTATGTCCATCTTCTCGAACATATCCGAACACAAGATATCATTTGCCCACGTATTAGGATGTAAACGTGGCAGTTTGATGTTGAGATAATCCTTTGCAGCTTTCCAGAACTGTTGCGCGTGTGAACACTCAACAAGAGCATGCATCAAAGTTTCAGAAGTTGACTTGCACACCGGACAGGTACTTAAAACTCTGACATGTCGCCTAGTGAGAGTTGCATAATCAGGTATAATACCTTTGAGAACTCGCCACCAAAAAACTCGTGCCCTCGGTAGAACATCAAGCTTCCAGAAACTCCTCCACTTCTCCTCATCCAGCACTGTAGAATGTGTTGCCACATTTCTAGAGGCATTATCTTGTCTTTTCCTGTGAGAAAACCAGCGCCTTGTATGCAGATTTTACTGAATATACATCTGATTTCTCATGTTCCCAAGCTAACCAATCTTCACTTGCTGATTGCCGAAGAGGAATTTGTAAAATTCGGCCAGCATCCGGCGCTAGAAAGGTAGCTCTCACCATAGGTTCATTCCACTGTTGTGGGTTCTGCAATATAAGTTCATTCACACATTGTGGATTTACATCATTTAACCGACCCATTGGTCTCATCGAAAAACAGCCTGGGATCCATCTATCCTCCGGTCCTCCCATATGGAAACTGTATAACCCCCTCCAATTCTCTTGATCAAACCCGTTTCCAAAGCTTTTCTTCCAGCTAAAATAGCTCACCATGTTTTAGAAGCTGTTTTTGGCGCAACAGCATTCATAAAATCCCCATTTGGGAAGTACCTCCCCCTCAAAACCTGAGCACAAAGTGAGTTCGGGTTTGTAAGCAGCCTCCATCCTTGCTTGCCCAACATAGCTAAGTTAAAGAGTTCAAGATCTCTAAAACCCATGCCTCCCCAACCTTTCGGTCTTGCTAATTCTTTCCAGGCCAACCAATGAAGTGACCTCTTGTCAATCGAGCCAGCCCACCAGAATTTTGCAACCAAGGAAGTGAGTTTCTGACATGTCCCTTTTGACAACAGAAAGCAGCTCATACTGAAGATAGACATTGCCTGAATAACAGATTTTATCAACGCCTCCTTAGCTGCATATGATAACTGTTTCTCCGACCATCCATTCAATTTACTTCTCTCCCTTTCTTCAATATAATCAAATGAATCACTGGTTAATTTCCCAACGGCTGTTGGTAAACCCAAATATTTCTCACTAAAAGCTTCAACATCAATATTCAGCTCCTGTTTTACAACTAGTCGTTGATTCTTAGGGGTTCCAGGACTGAAAAAGACTGAACTTTTGGATCTATTAACTAACTACCCAGAAGCTTCATTGTACATATGTAAGATAACATTGAGTCGAGCCGCTCCTCGTGCAGTAGCTTCGATGAAAATAAGGCTATCATCTGCAAATAGCAGATGAGTAATCCAGGGTGCTCGACAACACACCCTAATACCTCTATCAATAAAACCCATTGTAAAGTGATTTAACATTGCTGAAAAACCTTCACCACACATCAAGAACAGATATGGCGAAATTGGGTCTCCTTGTCGTAGTCCTCTAGATGGAGTAAATTGTGGAAGAAGTTCTCCATTCACCTTGACTGAGAACCTCACTGAGGAAACACATTTCATAACCAGCGCAACAAAAGCATCAGAAAAACCGAGCTTTAGCATGATTGCTCTCAAAAACGGCCATTCGACACGGTCATAAGCTTTCATCATATCAAGTTTCACCGCACACGTTCCTTTTTTTTTGCCTTCTTCCTCCTCTTCATACTATGAATGGACTCAAAAGCAACTAACACATTGTCAGTTATTAAACGTCCAGGAACAAAAGCGCTTTGCTCCGGACTAATCACTTCCTCTAGCATCGGTCGAATTCTGATCGAGATCATCTTTGTGCAGATCTTATATACGACTGAGCATAAAGAAATAGGTCGGAATTGTGTAATTGACTGTGGATTCCGTACCTTTGGAATGAGAACGATGGCTGTTTCATTAAGCTCTGGCGGAAGCACGCCACCATTTAGAAAATTAAGAATAGCTGTTACCAACGCCTCCTTCACCAAACTCCAATGTCGCTGGAAAAACCCAGCAGTATAGCCATCTATACCCGGTGCCTTCGAGGGCTGCATTTGGAATAACGCATAATGCACCTCCTCCTCCGTATACGGTGCATCCATCGTTTCCCGCATCGGTTCTGAGACTCGCTCCTGTACAAAATGCAGAAGCGCTCCCATATTTGGTTCACCTTGAGACTCATACAGATTTTGATAAAACCCCTGTATCTCTTCCTTGACCTCGTGTTCCTCCACACACCATGAACCATCAGGTCTTTGCAGCGTTGAGATACGGTTTATTCTCTTCCTTTGCTTAACCTGAGCATGGAAATATGCAGAGTTGCGATCACCCGCCTTAAGCCATTGTATTCTCGACCTCTGTTTAATCCAGATTTCCTCCTGGTGCATTGTCACATTAATCTGGGTCATTAACGACTTCTCCTCGTCCGATGGGCCTCGGCGCAGCGACGCTCGCCGAACCTTGTCCAGCCTTTTCCTTAGCGCTGACAATTTCTGCTTAAAATTTCCCAATTTTGCAGACCCCCAACACTCCAACGCTGACTGCATATTTTTCAGAGTATTAGCCAGACCTGATAAACCACCTCCTATATTCTTCTCCTTCCATATGTTAGCAATGACCTCATCATAGTCCTCCAAGGTCTGCCACACATTTTCATATCTGAAATTTCTGGTCACTTTTGGCCGCAACACATGATCCTTTCGCCTCAAGCGCACATACACTCCACAATGATCAGTTTGAACCATGTTCACATGACTAGCTTTCGGTACATCAAATAGCTCAAATAGTTGATCGTTACCAAAGCCTCTATCTATTCTTGCTTTGACATTCGCCGGATCTGCTTGCCTATTATCCCATGTGTATGGCACACCAGCATAACCGATGTCTGTCAAGCCACAATCCTCCACACACTCTCTAAACAATCTCATCTGCGATTCTGGTCGATCTGTTGCACTAAAATGTTCTGAACCGTAGAGAGTTTCATTGAAGTCACCCATGCATATCCACGGGTATGATATCGCCTGCGACAACCTTCGCAACAAAGTCCAGCTATGGTGTCTCTGTTCCCTTCTGGATTCTCCATAGAAGCCCGTAAAACGATATGGAATACCACCATCCGACATGCTCACTACCACATCAATGTGATTGGAGCCAAAGTTTTTTAAATCAACCACAACATCCTTCTTCCAAAAAAGACAAATGCCTCCACTTAAACCAATGCTATCAACACCAAAACTACCATGGAAGCCCAATGCATTGCTAAGTTTTTCAGCTCTTTTTCCACTTATCTTTGTCTCCATCACAAAGAGAAGCATGGGACCTTCTTCCTTCACAATACTGCGAAGTTCTCGAACTGTCTCCTGGTTTCCAAGCCCGCGACAGTTCACGGATAAGCAACTCATTGATCCAGGCGGGGCTGGTGCCCAGCCTCCGCCAACATATCATCTTCCTCCTCAGAACCAGCTCTCTGTTTCTTTGGATCACGTGGGCTCGCTCCCACCTTACTAGGCGAGTTCAGCACTGCGTTGCGTTTAGTACCTTGGTGGTCATCACTCAACTCACCATCTTTTTCACCATCAAATAACATACCCCCACCAACTTCAGTTTGTGTCTCTCTCGGCTTCTCCACATATTGCACAAAAGGTTTAGCACTGAACTGAAAAACCTGTTGGTGAGAGCTAGCATTACCACGTGGAGGAGGATTGGCCCTCTGCCACATCTCCTTTCTTCCACCCAAATTAACTTTCGGTATATTTGGTGGCCTAGCAGAGCCCTTACTAGTATCCTGATTAGCCATGCCAACCTTCTGCTTATTAGGCCCCGCAGGTAAATAATTCTTTGTCTCAGGAAACCTGACACTAGCATCATATTCCCAGCTACCATCAGCCTTGCGTGGCAACGGATCCGGACAGTAGATATCTAGGTGTCCAATTTTACCACACGCAAAACAGAAGTAGGGTAACCGCTCGTATTGCACCTCATACTCATCAACTGAGTTTCTCAGCATTGAATTGAGTAAGATCACTCGGCGTAGTGTTTCCTTTACATTTATCCAAACCTTTGCGCGTAAACTTTGTCCCCAGCCACGCCTATTTCCTGACAGATCCAGTTTTATAAACTCTCCAATCTGGCTAGCAACAAATTCACACCGCTGTTTGTTCAACCAGTTGAAAGGGAAATTATGAGATCGAATCCATATAGGCAATTTCTCAAAATTAACCTCATCAGGACGAATGCTCCAATCAAAATTCCCAAGGATTACTGCATGCTTGTTAATCATCCATGGCGATCCATCCCATATGCGATCTCTATCCTTCTCAGACTCCATGATCGCCACAAAGACATTATCTCCCATAGCTTGAAACTTCAAACCTCTAGGGTTTCCCCATTGCGGGCGAAGGGCACTTGTAATTGTTTGGATATGGAATTCGTTAACAGACAGTACCTTCCCCGCGATCGCGATCTGTGATGCTTCAGCCACCAGCTCACGATCATCCATCATGACCACCCGTTTCTCCGCGTCTGTGAGGTTTAGTTTCCTCATCAACGCGGACATGGTTTCTTCCCCCTCCTTCTGAGTGCTCCCTGACGCAGCACCCCTTCCCGCTCCCTCCGTACCACCATCTTCCATGGTTAATGGGGCACAGATTCAGCTTAGCCGACGAGCAGCTTCCGATCGCAGCGGAGATTGGAAAATCGCCCGCGCGCCGCATCTCCCAGCTAAACCCTAGAAAAACGGTTCGGGGAACTTGAGAGGCATTAGTTCCCCCTTAAAATTCCCTCAAAAAACTAAAAAAATAGTTCCCCCTTAAAATACAAACTTGAGAGGCATTCGTGTCATCGTCCGTCCAAAAATATCAAAAAGTCATTCCACTAGCCCTATGTCTTGCTGTGATTCCATTCCCGGCTACTAGCCAAGTTAGCTACAAAGCACGGAAAGAATTAACCTGCGCCAATTCTATTATGAGACTGATCTCGTTCTGGCCAAACACGAGGTCAAAGTGGTGCCACTGCATGCTTCCACTTGTGCATTTAGTTGCGAATTTCGAAAATTTAAAATGTTTTCTAGCTCAAACCATTTATTGAAATTAGATTCCGTTTTCACCGTTGGACTAGTCTCGACGAGATATTCGAAACTAGATCCCATGTCGATATGTTTCGACGACTTTTTTTTTAGGATGTAACTTTTTGCTGGATGTAACTTTCTTTGCTAGCTGGGATGTAACTTTTTACTTGATGGTGTATCTTTTTCTGCTAAGTCGTGTAACTTCTTGCTGGATGTAACTTTCTTATAACTTGAATATAATTTTTTTGTGAAAATTACATCCAATCAAAATTTACATCCTCCAAAAAAGTCGTCGAAACATATCGACATGGGATCTAGTTTCGAAGATCTCGTCGAGACTAGTCCAACGGTGAAAACGGATCTTGAATCGGATAAACGGTTTGAACTACAAAGTATTTTGAATTTCGGATTTCGTAATTAAATGAGTGGGATGGAGTGGGTGCGGTACAGCTGAGTAGTGTATTCCCGTTTTGGAATAAAGCTGAAACTCATTTGCTTTTTTATTCTATAAATAGAAATTTTTGTGGGTTGTCTGAACTAACCTCGTTTTTTCTTAAAACGAGGCCGACCTCGAATTAGCAGGACCTGATGACATTACCAACACCACTCGATGCACACACATATACGACATTGGCAATATAAGTTAGGAATACACGTCTCGCTATTGTCAGTTGCTGGTGTGACCGTGTGAGGCACTTTGTCGAATAAGTTACTGTCGTCCCCTTCAATGTCGGCACCACCATCACCGAACAACTGTCGAGTGCTCTCGGTGGGGTGAACATGAGGAGGTCTCTTTGAGGTGGAGGCCTTGACTACCATGTTGGGCATGAATGGCACCATCTCGGAGAAGACGACACAGTGGTCGGTGGGCTTGGTCATGCCGATCTCGGAGAGCATAAAGGTGTCTGCTTAGGACAATGAAGTTGCCACGAAGGACGGTAAGGAGATCCCTCGTTGGTGGTTCTCCCTTGGTTAAAATCGACCATCGATTTGGCACTGCAACCGGTGGACCCCCACCAGGTGGAGGCCAAGGGCCTTCTTCCTTCACCCTCTCATTTGGGTGGTCCTTGTCGGTTGGTTGTCTCTTACGCCTTTCGAGTTGTCTCCCTCGCCCTCCCACTTATGTTGCTCTCTATTTTGGCCAACGGTAGCGACTTAGAACAAGACGAGTGGATGCAGGGGCGAGAGCATGAGATCTATGAATTTCAATGGGAGTAGGAGGGAGAATTTAGTATTGTGTTTTGTGTGCGGTAATGTGGAATGGGAGTGGAACTTGGCGGTAAACAACACATATCTAACCGTCGGTTCAATCACAGGAGACGTCCACACGTCGAAGTACTATGTGATAGACATGTCCGGGCTCATTCGATACACCCCTAACCAGCCTCAAAATTGGTGGCGAACAAGGGGTTGTCAAAACACAGTTTCAGTTTATTGGTGCCTTGACACATGAAGGCACCAATGAATAGTACCTTACCCCTCATTTCCATCAGTTGGATAAGAAATTGGTGGTCAGATGAATATGAACATAACAATGCTACATGATCCATCTACAGTAGTAACACTTGCTACATCGTTTCAACTGTAGGATTCTGCTACAGTTCATTCACATTACATGTGCTACCGTTTTAAATCGAGCCTCTCCATTTTAAATCCAACGGTCAATGGGTCAAGGCACAGAACTATTCACATGTGCGGATGTGCCTCGCCTCTGTCAAGTAAAAAAACCATGAGTTGGGTGGGCCATACAGCCCAGCCATGAGTAGAAAATAGTCAGGAGCTAGCGATTGATAGGGAAAAAACACTTCAGCCATTGGGCGTAACTGCTCGGCTCGATCTGATCGAAAACCCAATGCTCGGTCGACTCTCGAGCAGTAGCGGCCATGCCCAGTTAAGAGCACGATTAGATTTGACTATCATGACTCTGGACAGTGGACAAGGAAGCCCTTCACGCGGATCGCCGGAACTTGCACGGCGGCTGGCGGCGTGGTCGGATCTCCGAACGGGCGGCAAGGTGGGTCCACCAACAGCATAACCATGTTTTCTGCACTCATGCACCAATCTCCGATCTATTGATCGTCCAGTTTTTAGATCGGTTCCCCTTCCTTCTTCGTGTATAATACATAGCATACTACCGTCTTAGGTATCAGTGGTACTGATAAATGTAACATGCTAATATATTGCCTCATTTCACGACAGCCGCTTTCGAATCCGTCATGCATCTCCGGACATCGCATCCGCCACCGTTAACACCGAGAGAGATGATGTCTCAGCCGCCTTCCCCACCCTCATCGCCTGCGACCCCGCCGCCGTCACCACCGTTGCCGCAACCACCCTCTCGGAGGTTCAAGGCCATCTTCTTCTCGCGCGACGGCAGCCGCTCGAAGTGCGCAGGCTCGGTTGTTGTCACGCCAGCCAGCGGTTACGTCCTGCTCAACTCGCGTGCGGAGCAGATCGGACGAGGAGCTGATCCATGGCGACAGATTGTCATCGGCACTGTTCTTCGATTCGAGCGATACGTGGCTACGGTTGGTCCATTAATTACCGCCTCTGGTAGTCATAGGTGCTCGTCACGGCGCACCCCGTCCTTTGTACGGGTTTGCGATACAGTGTGCACCGGACCTTGGCGCAGTCACGATGGAGCAACAATGGCGGATTCGAGGTCCCACTTGACAGCCTCTGTGGTGTCTACTGATGGGGTTTCCACCCCCACGCGTCCACAGCCCCGCACTTTCCCCACTTCCAGTTTTCGCGCAAACCCTAGATCGGGATTTGGTCGCGTCGTCTTCATCTCCCCCACTCCAGATCCGATCCCCAAGCCCTCCCCTCCGCGGTGGAACGGGGTTCGATCCAGAGATTCTAGGTCATACTTGGAGGTTGCAAGATCCCCTCCCCCGCTGATGAATCGTCGTTTCGATGGTAGGGGCCGGTCTCCTCCGCGCGGCTACAACCGTCCTCCGCCATACGGATATCGACCCCGACAAGATCCTGAGGCGGAGTGAAGCGATGATGCTCGACGCTGGGAAGAGATGCGTCGTGATGTCTACGCACGCTTCTATTCTCGTAGACAGTGTTGGGCTTCCAAGGGCAGAGGTTTGTAGGACAGCAGCAAGTTTCCCTTAAGTGAATCACCCAAGGTATATCGAACTCAGGGAGGTAGAGGTCAAAGATAACCCTCTCAAGCAACCCTGCAATTAAGATACGAGAAGTCTCTTGTATCCCCAACACACCCAATACACTTGTCAGATGTATAGGTGCACTAGCTATGCGAAGAGATAGTGAAATACAAGTAATATGGATGATTATAAGTAGTGATTGCAATCTGTAATAAAAATGGCAGCAAGCAAACATGTAGCAGAACTTGTTGGAAACGCTGTTTCAATGCTTAGAAACAAGGCCTAGGGATCCTACTTTCACCAGTGGACATTCTCAACAATGACATCAAAGTTGAATAATAAATAATACTCTTAAACACTCTCATGTTGGATAACAAACACCATTCATTGTGTAGGTTGTGTAGGGCTACAAGAGCACCCTCAAAGTCAGAGTAAACTAACACCAACAACGTCATATAGGAATCACACACGGTGCACACACTGTCACCGTTACACCCGTGAATAACTCCGGAGTTCATATTAAAGTAACCTCTAGAGTGCATAATAGATAAAGAGTAGCATCACATATTCAACTAAATTACAAAGCTCATGATCACATAAAGATCACATGGGAGAGAGAGATAGACCACATAGCTACCGTAGATCCCGCAGCCCCGGGGGAGAACTACTCACTTCTCATCATAGGAGTCAGCAACGGCGATGGAGATGGCGGTGGAGTCGATGGAGATGGCTCCGGGGGCAATTCCCCATCCCGGCAGGGTGCCGGAACAGAGACTTCTGTCCCCCGAATCTTGTCTTTGATGGCGGCGGCGCTCTGGACCCGTGGAGAAAATATCGAACACCGTGCTAGGGTTTTTGTTCCGGGGGGTATATGCAGGCGAAAGGGCGAAGGCGGTGGAGGGCCGAGGGGCCCTCACCAGGCGCTCGCGCGGCCAGAAGGCCTGCCGCGCCTGGACCAGGTGAGGCCGCCTCGGTCTCCGTCTTCGTCTCTCCTTTGGACTTCTGGAACGTTCCCGAGAAAATAGGGGCTTTGGAAAAGAAATCGTCAAATTCCGAGAATATTTCCTTAAGTACTTTTCTGAAACAAAAAACAGCAGAAAACAGGGAACTGACACTGTGGCATCTTGTTAATAGGTTAGTCCCAGAAAATGCATAAAACTATGTAAAATGCATGTAAAACATGTAATAACTTGGTATAATATAGCATGGAACATAAGAACTTATAGATACGTTGGAGACGTATCAACATCCCCAAGCTTAGTTCTACTCGTCCCGAGTAGGCAAGAACGATAAAAAGAATAATTTCTGGAGTGACATGCTTTCACACAATCTTGATCATAGTATAATGTAAGTATAATGTAAGGCTCATGTTATGAATGAAGTGACTCAAGACAATGATCTATAGTTTGCTAACAAATAGACAAGGAGTAAACAAGTAAAAACTTTTCATGAATAGTACTTTCAAACAAGCATCAAAAAGATTTGCATAAGAGTTAACTCATAAAGCAATATTATCTAAATAAAAGAGCATTGAAGCAACACAAAGGAAGATATAAGTTTCAGCATTGGCTTTCAACTTTGAACATGTATATCATATAGATAGTTGTCAACACAAAGGAATATAACAAGTGCAATAAGTAAGCATATAAGAATTGTTGTACACAGTTGACACAAGTGTTTGCTTCGGGGATAGAAAGAAGTAGGTAAACTGACTCAACATAAAGTAAAAGATAGGCCCTTCGCAGAGGGAAGCAGGGATACAAGCATGTGCTAGAGCTTCTTAGTTTTATAGGTTTTTGAAATCATATAGAGAGCATAAAAGTAAGTTTTGAGCGGTGTTTGTCGTTATCAACGAATGGTAATGGGCACTCTACCCCCCTTGTCAACCAGATTTTCAAGAGCGGCTCCCATGAAGGACGTTATTTCTACCAGCAAGGTAGATCATCCCTCTTATTTTACACATATAGTTAAAAACTTTTGTCATTACTGGACTGATTGGATCAGGGCAAAAATGTGAAGAGATTGCAGCGGTTAAAGTTGTAATTAATTGGGACTGGGCACCCCGTTTGCCAGCTCTTTTTGCAAAGTTAATGGATAAGCGGTGTATATGCCACTAGTCCGGTTGGTGAAAGTCTGTCTAAAAGCAAATGACAAGGTTGATATCCGTAACACCACATACTTCCTCATGAGCTAATAAACATTGACACAAATAAGGGATAATAAATTTTGAATAAAAGGTAGCACATGAAGTATTTACTTGGAATGGCAGGAAATACCATGTAGTAGGTAGGTATGGTGGACACAAATGGCATAGGTTTTGGCTTAAGGATTATGGATGCACGAGAAGCATTCCCTCTCAGTACAAGACTTTGGCTAGCAAGGTTATTTGAAGCAAATACAAGTATAAACTATGACAACAAGACGTATATAAAAACATATTGCAAGCATTATAAAACTCTACATTGTCTTCCTTGTTGTTCAAACACTTTAACTAGAAAATATCTAGACCTTAGAGATACCAAACATGCAAACCAAATTTCAGCAAGTTTTACGGTAGTTCCTCACTAATAGGTTTTAACTACATGATGTAAAAGCTTAAACATGATCTACTTGAGAGCTCAAAACAATTGCCAAGCACCACAACATGCAAGATAACAATCCATAAGAGCATGTATATCTTTTCTTTATACCATCTACCACATTTAGCATTTTCTGTTCTCAACCAAACACCAATCAACTTATTTAAAAGATAAACTCTCCAAGTAATTAAACAATGAGATATTAGAGTATGATATAATAAAGCTAACAGCTCTAGCAAGAGATGCATGAAAAACAAGAGCTACAAAGCATTGAAGTAACATAGAAGAATACTCAACAAATATAAGTGAAGAATACGAGTATTCATAAGAAAAAGCGGAGCGTGTCTCTCTCCCACACAAGAATGCTAGGATCCATTTTATTCAGAGAATGAAAATAACAAAAACAAAAACAAACTGACGCTTCAAGAAAAGCACATAAGAAGTGGCGGAATTAAAATATAGTTTCACTAGAAAGGACCTGATAGTTTGTTGATAAAGAAGGGGATGCCTTGGGCATCCCCAAGCTTTGACGCTTGAGTCTTCTTGAAATATGTTGGGGATGAACCACCGGGGCATCCCCAAGCTTTGGCTTTACTATCCTCCTGATCACATCATATCATCCTTCTCTCTTGATCCTTGAAAACTTCCTCCACACCAAACTTAGAGTAAACTTCATTAGAGGGTTAGTGCACGAAAAATTATAATATTCTGTAGGAACACAATTGCTACCAATGCTACTGGACATTAGCTACAGCCACTGATACTTCATAGGATAAAAAGATCCAATCAAAATAGCAAAAGAGGCATTGCAAAATAAATGGCAGAATCTGTCAAAAACAGAACAGTCCGTAAAGACGAATTTTTTCGAGGCACTTAACTTGCTCAAATAAGAAAAATCAAAACTAATGAAAGTTGCATATATATCTGAGGATCACGCACAGAAAATATCAGATTTTTTCAATTTTCCTGTAAGGAGTTATGAATTTAACGGTGAACAGCAGAAAATCTGTTCCTGCGCAGAGATCCAAATTTTAACATCAACTTTCTACTAGATACTTAACTTGGCACAACTTTGCAATAAAATAAAGATACAAAGGAGTTGTTACAGAGGTAAGCATGCTCCTTGACTCAAATAAAAGAAAAATAACAGAAATAAAATAGTGGGTTGTCTCCCATAAGCGCTTTTCTTTAAAACCTTTTAGCTAGGCAAGGAGATTTTTATGATACTCTCATAACAATGAGAGTTGGAAAACAAAAGGAGAGCATCAAGAGGTAAACATCAAACACATTTAAGTCTAACCCACTTCCTATGCAAAGGAATCTTGTAATAGGGTAAATTATTAAAACATAAAGCAACTATCACAGAAAGATGAAACAAATAAAACTTCAAAGCTTCCGACATAAAGAGAGATGTTTTAGTAACTTGAAAACTTTTACAACCATATTTTCCTCTCTCATAATAACTTTCAGCAGCATCATTGATAAAATCCACAATATAACCATCACATGAAACATTCTTATCATGATCCATATGCATAAAAGTATCATTATTTCCCTCATAAGAAAAGTTCTTCTCATTAATAGCAACGGGAGCAGGATCATCATAAAGAACTTGAACATGATAGACAAGTTGTGTATTGAAAGTATTGGTTTGAGTAATTCCTCTATAACTATGACAAGTTTCAAAAGGATAATTGTAATAGTAACCTATGTCATAGTATTCTTTATAATTATCAAAGACTGGAGGCATAGTATCATCATAAGCAATAGAATAGTTATCCTCCAAAGTGTGTTTATTTGTAAACATATCATCATTTTTATTAGAAGGAGATGTATCAAATATATAATCATTAGTAGCAAAAGGATTTTCAAACACCTCATCCCCGAGCTCAGAGCTCTCTATATCATCATGGGAAGGAACATAGATAGTATTAATAGTGCAACAATTATTAACATCATCATTTTCAGAATTATTATTATCCAAAAGATCTTCAATATCAAAAGAAGTGTGCTTTTCCCAATCATGATCACTAATATAAATAACAGGCATAGGTACATCATCAAGTTCAGAATCATCGAATTCAGAATTATAAGTATTAATTGTAACAGGAGCAACAAGTTTGGGAGAAGATATCGTTTCCTATCTCCTTTTACTCCTCTTCTTCTTCCTCCTCTTTCCCTTTTTCTTCACCTTTTCCTCTTTAGGAGGGAGAGGCTTGAAAGGAAGCTTCTCCACATAACCTGGTTTAGTATTAGAGACAATGGAAGAAACTTGGGAGAATTCCTCTCTTTCATTAATAAGATGAAAACACAGATTAGTCCTGTCATAATTTGGTGAAGTCTCATCCTTTATAATATTTTGTATGTAGGTGTTAGCATGGCAATTATTAACACAATAGAGATAACATCCATGCAACAAATCATTCATATCAATATCACTCATATTTAACAAAGAAGTTTTTCTTGATATCTCTTCACACCCCAAAAATAATGTAAGTTCATCAGGTTGATTAGGGGTGATCATGTTATCACAAAAATCTCTTGCAATATCTTTATGAGAACCTGAGCGTTGAAATTTGAAATAACCCTTTTCATAGCAAAGTTCACAAATAAAATGATAGGTGGCGCGAAGTGAGCCTAGCTCAACTGGTTTGGTTCCTTGTGGTGGAACCAGCCCACCCAGGTTCAAATCCCAGACTTGGTATGGGTGCTCGCATTTTCCTGGATTTTCCAGGATTTAACCGGCACTATTCTTTCAGTGGTAGGTGACGTGCCCGTCAACAGCGAGGCGCCCGTGGTGACTTCGTCAACCTCAAGATTTGTCGGACCAGTCTCTCGGAGGTGCTCATAGGGGTATGGTGTGCGTGTGTGCGGTCATAGGGGTGTCTGTACGTGCGTGTTTGTGAGCGTCTGCATCTGTACTGTGTTTCTAAAAAAAAAAAAGGATAGGTGGCACAAATCGTTTCACCAAGATCACTTAAAACTTTATACCAACCTCTAGTATTTTCATTCCTATGATGGATACAATATTCATCTTTAATTTGATTAATTCCACAAGGTCTATGCATTCCACAAAAATTAACATGCTTATAAGAAATAGTATTATCAGAAGTTTGAGCATTTTTATTGCAATCATTAACAACAATTTCATTTTCCATGCAAGTGTCTTTGAAAGGTTCATGATACACGTCCCAATTTTCTTTAGGAACATTAATATGAGAAGCAAAGGTTCTAAAATAATCAACAATAATATGAGAATCAAGACCATATTTAGCACTAAGCTCTTGAAAACCAGCAGTTTCAACACAAGACTTAATGCAATCATATTCATAGTTCATACCTGATTCTCTACCTTTGTCATTCTCCCAATCTTCAGCATTGTTTCGAATTGTTTCAAGGAGATCCCATCTAGCTTCAACCTTCTTACTTGTGAAAGAGCCCTCTGAACAGGAATCTAGATAATCCTTGCAATGTCCTGAAAGTCTTTATTAACAATTATTTTATCAGGAAGCTCATGGTTAGGACATTTGAGTATTAATGTTTTCAGCCTTCCCCAGGCTTGAGCAATGCTTTCTCCTTCAAGAGGCCAGAAATTATATATAGAATTACGATCTTGGTGAATCTCACTTGGAGGATAAAATTTAGAATAAAAGAGAGATACAACCTCCTCCCATCCGAGAGAGTACCTATCCTTCAACAATTTATACCAATGTGTAGCTCTTCCACCAAGTGATAAAGAAAATAATTTCTTCTTAACTTTGTCCATTGAAATACCTGCACACTTGAACAACTCGCATAATTCATGCAAAAATAGCAAATGATCACCAGGATGGACAGTTCCATCCCCTACATAGCGGTTATCCATAACACGATCAATAATTTTCATAGGTATTTTAAATGGCACTATTTCTTCAGGTGGTTTTAGAATATCACAAGCATCATTAAAATTATCACATATTGGAGGTAAAGCATTATCAAGGCTAAATAATTCCTCCAAAGCCGAGGAGCAAAAATGATTATTTTTGTTTAAACTAGCTCCCCCAAGCTTAGGCTTTTCCACGGCCTTAGCAATAATAGTGTCCAAAGAATTTATACTAATAACATTACTACCACTATTATGCAAACAAACTTCCATAGGTTTTTTATTTTCTCTTCAAAAGTATCATGTCCTAATGCAATATAAATTTCATAAAGATCTCTAATTTTTTTGTTGTTTTCTAAAATAAAAACAAGAAACAAAAAGTAATAACTGCAGAATCTAAAGGAGATACCTTCAAGCGCTCACCTCCCCGGCAACGGCGCCAGAAGATAGCTTGATGTCTACGCACGCTTCTATTCTCGTAGACAGTGTTGGGCCTCCAAGAGCAGAGGTTTGTAAAACAGCAGCAAGTTTCCCTTAAGTGAATCACCCAAGGTATATCGAACTCAGGGAGGTAGAGGTCAAAGATAACCCTCTCAAGCAACCCTGCAATTAAGATACGAGAAGTCTCTTGTGTCCCCAACACACCCAATACACTTGTCAGATGTATAGGTGCACTAGTTATGCGAAGAGATAGTGAAATACAAGTAATATGGATGATTATAAGTAGTGACTGCAATCTGTAATAAAAATGGCAGCAAGCAAACATGTAGCAGAACTTGTTGGAAACGGTGTTTCAATGCTTAGAAACAAGGCCTAGGTATCCTACTTTCACCAGTGGACATTCTCAACAATGACATCAAAGTTGAATAATAAATAATACTCTTAAACACTCTCATGTTGGATAACAAACACCATTCATTGTTTAGGGCTACAAGAGCACCCTCAAAGTCAGAGTAAACTAACACCAACAACGTCATATAGGAATCACACACGGTGCACACACTGTCACCGTTACACCCGTGAATAACGCCGGAGTTCATATTAAAGTAACCTCTAGAGTGCATAATAGATAAAGAGTAGCATCACATATTCAACTAGATTACAAAGCTCATGATCACATAAAGATCACATGGGAGAGAGAGATAGACCACATAGCTACCGTAGATCCCGCAGCCCCGGGGGAGAACTACTCACTCCTCATCATAGGAGTCAGCAACGGCGATGGAGATGGCGGTGGAGTCGATGGAGATGGCTCCGGGGGCAATTCCCCGTCCCGGCAGGGTACCGGAACAGAGACTTCTGTCCCCCGAATCTTGTCTTTGATGGCGGCGGCGCTCTGGACCCGTGGAGAAAATATCAAACACCGTGCTAGGGTTTTTGTTCCGGGGGGTATATGTAGGCGAAAGGGCGAAGGCGGTGGAGGGCCGAGGGGCCCTCACCAGGTGCTCGCGCGGCCAGAAGGCCTGCCGCGCCTGGACCAGGTGAGGCCGCCTCGGTCTCCGTCTTCGTCTCTCCTTTGGACTTCTGGAACGTTCCCGAGAAAATAGGGGCTTTGGAAAAGAAATCGTCCAATTCCGAGAATATTTCCTTAAGTACTTTTCTGAAACCAAAAACAGCAGAAAACAGTGAACTGGCACTGTGGCATCTTGTTAATAGGTTAGTCCCAGAAAATGCATAAAACTATGTAAAATGCATATAAAACATGTAATAACTTGGTATAATATAGCATGGAACATAAGAAATTATAGATACGTTGGAGACGTATCACGTCGCCGCGAAGATGAGTGGCAACGCGAGGATGAGCGTCGCCGTGAAGAAGATGACAGGCGCATATGTGAGGACCGCCGCAGAGCGGAAGATCGAAGGCGCCAAGAAGATGAGAAGCGCAGGGCAGATGCCTCGCGTAACGCTGAACGCCTGGGTAGAGAGCGAGCGCTACTGGAGCAGAATAAACGAGTTGAAGAAGAATTGCAGAGGAACAAGGACAAATGGTCTCACCGCCCTGAGCTAAGAGATGGAAACTCGGCAGATACTGCTACTGATCCTGGTGAGAGTGCTTCGATGGATTAGAGAACCTTGGTAAGTTCTTCAGTCCCTGCATCGTCTCAGTTGCCTGCCTCAGATCCGCCGAATGTTAGGGCTGCGATTGCTAGTTCTTCCATGTTTGGGGCTTTGGTAGGGTCCTCTGTACCTCACCTTGCACAGCTTGCGCCACCAGTTGCCGCCACCAGGGACAATCTGGTTGATCTGACTATGGATACTATTCTGTGTTCGTTCTGTGGTAAGGATCATCATATCAGTGTGTGTCAGGAGAAAGATCCTTGGGATTTTGTTGCTTCCTTCTTCCGGTGCTCAGACTTTGATACGGGTTTCTACTCAATCCCTGCTCTCGAAGCTATAGCACAACCAATGGATCAATTAAACTATGCTCAGATTACTATAGTACAAGGCAGGGCATCAGGCAGAGACATTGAACATGAATTTCAGGTGTGGGCTGAAACAGTAAAGGTCAATTGGAGATTCTATGCCAAACCTATCTCAGAGAATGAATTCATGACAAGATTTCCTAACAACAAATGCATTGAAGATCTGGCGCACTTTGGTAAGTTCTTTATGAAAACAGTGCCCAATACTGTCATCAGTATCCAGAAGTGGTCTGGAGATGTTGAACCGTTTGCAAAACTTCAAGGTCACTGGTTCAGAATCAAAGGCATCCCGATGAAGTATAGAAATAGATCAATGATATCAATGTGCTTGAGGCCGTAGCGTCCGAGGATTTGTCGATATGGCATTGCTTTTTCGGTTTGCCTGGCACCAACAATGATATCAATGTGTTGCAACGGTCACACCTATTGGGCAGGCTTGCTAGTGGTGATGCTCCTGCTTGCAACTTCACTGTGAATGGTCAAGCCTACACTCAAGGGTACTACCTTGCCGACGGCATTTATCCTCCTTGGACTACTTTCGTCAAAACTATATCCAATCCAACCGGTAGGAAACAATCTGAATTTGCTAAGCAACAAGAGGCATGCAGAAAGGATATTGAGAGAGACTTTGTGTTTTGCAATCTAGATTTGCTATTTTCTGTGGGCCAGCTCGTTTCTGGGATAAGAAAACCCTCGGCAACATCATGACATGTTGTGTGATTCTTCACAACATGATCATAAAAGATGAGAGGGATTTAAACTTGGAGTTCTTTTATGATAATGTTGGTAACCGTGTGAAGCCAGCCAGAAACCCTGACCGTATTCAAGCTTTCCTGGAGTCCTACCGGCACATAGAAGACGCAATTGGGCACACCAATCTACAGCATGATCTCGTTGAGCACATATGGCAGTTGCATGGGCAGTAGAGATTTCTCTGTTCAACTATTTCATTTGATTGATGTGTAATTCGAACCATTCTTTGCATTCCGGACAATTGTTGTAATTTTATTCTTTCATTTAAACAATTCTTGTAAGTTTATTCTTTCATTTGAACAATTCTTGTAATTGGAATCATTCTTGTAACGTAGAATTTTAGTTTATATTTTTATAATAATTGTACACTTTGTTGTGATTTTACTACCAACACATTGCGGTTTGCGGGTCGATTTTTGGCTGCGGCAGAACAGTTTTTACGGGTTCGCGAAATGCGGTATCAGTTAGAGATGCTCTAACACAGTTCGTCTCACCATCTTGGGGCTCTACAACGTGAAATGTGAAGACCGCACAACAGCTGCACCGCGTATATTGTGCACATGATGAAACTTTTATGACATTTTCCATGGTGCCCACGCTTTCAAGGATCGGATCGATGCATGCACCCGTACGTTGCTCCATGACTCCATGTGCAGCGAGATCTAGATACGCACTATGATATGACCATTTCACCGGATGAACTAAACGAACTAAACTTGCTACGATCGATGCTTCCAACGTCTAACTAAAGTTGGCGTGATCCAGGAAGTTCACTCATATTCATGCGGTTTTTCGACCGAATTGCGGAAAACCACTAGCCACTACTGCGCAAATTACTCACTTTACATTATTTTTCATATAATATAGACCGCCAACCATTACTCTAATACGTTGCACATAGGTCAAAATCATAGATTTGTTTTTAAAATAAAGGCAAAAGGTTTTGCCTTTTATATTAACATTAACGTAGAAGGAGCAAACATCGGAGGTCTGGGCCAATTTTTTTTTAAAAGGTACAAAACAGGTTGGAGAAAAACTCAGCAGGTCACTTCTTCAAACTTCTTAGCTCCATCCAAGTAGAGACGTTGCACAAGACAGATGAACTAGAAGTTGGTCTCCTGCTCTGCTGAATCTCCACACCCCTGGTCCAGCCACATATTCAATCAACGAGGACACGCAAGTCGATGATTTGCTTAAAAAGTTAAATATTTTTGTATCTCGAACACCCGACAGTATCCACTCTTTGATATTTTGATACATTCTTAATCAAATTTTTTAAATTTTGGCGATAAGGACAGTTGCTCACTGAATTTGTTTCGGTTTATTTCTATGTGCGGCTATTACATGAATAGTTGGTGGTTTACACAGAAGAATATAAAGTAAGCAGTTTGCGCAACGGTGGCATCCATTGTGTGGTTTGTGCAATTTCTTCGTTTTTCTGTTTCAGATGCAGGAGTGTATGCTTCAACGGTTCAGAATAGTGTCTTCCTTTCGAGTCTCCCAGGATCATGTCCTCTCCGTAGTTTAAAATTTTTAAAAGGATGTTTCAGAAAATGTGTACTCCCTTCGTCCATAAAAGATGTCTCAGCTTTGTCCAAATTTGCATTTATCTAGACATTAACAATGTATACATGCAAATTTGAACAAAGTTGAGACATCCGTTTGCAAACGGAGGGAGTACTAAAGTTTTAAAAAATTATAAAGAAAAATTACATGGATACATACACATGTCATCTACATATATGTAAAGTTTTGATAAATATTGCGTTCTACTCTAGGCTACACAAAATTGTGGCTCTAAAAAAGTGAAATAACATTCCGGCCCTGCCTCGAAACAGGATTTCGTCCCGTTTTATAAATTAAACAAACTATTTTTTTCCAACTACATTATTGTGCAGGTCACATGCAAAAGAAAAATCGATAAATGTTTGGTCATACATATATATTTGTGTGTTTTTCCTTCCTAAAAATGTTTTTTTATAAAAACACGATAACTTAAGCTCATGAGCTACAAATGATTTCCGCTTCATCTGCCGACTGCCGTTCTTTCGTCCGGCAGAACGACATATACGGTTGCGACGAGCTCATGTTCAGTCTTCACGCAAAATTCCGCTGGGTTGCCAACGACACCCAACACAGATGTGAGATGCGTATACAAGTGTGCAACCAGAGCCCCGTTCACTTGAACAAAGTCGGCGGCAACGCATGGCTCATCGTCAGTCGCCACCTTTGTCTGAGCACCCACCGGCGCACCACATGCCGAGGACAGACTCCACAGTAACGCCTCCATTAAGCCCACCGCCCACCGCCCACCGCCCACCGCCCACCACCAAACTCACTGGGCTCACCAATCATTGCCGGCCATCTTGCCCTGGTGTTCGTAGCCTGCCCTGCCCTACATATAATGCAGCCGATTCAACCAAAAGATCTCAGCCACGGAGAGATCCAAGAGGAGCACCGTAGCAGCACCCATGGCCAAGATCTCCTTCCTCCTCGTGGTGCTCCTCGTCCTCGTCATCGCCTTCCCCGTGGTAAGCTCACTTCTTCCCCCCTCCCCACCTTCGAGTAGTCTCCAACCATGCACATGCTCACTGACGGGCACACTCTCTTGCAGGAGGTGATGGGAGGAGGTGGTGACAGCGGCGGCAACCTGAAGCCATGGGGTAAACTAAACTCCCCCACAATCTTGCTACTACATCTGAGAGCCATCTTCGGTCTTTTTTAACTGATGTCGTTCTTGGTTGTCATGTGCTGCACATATGCTGCAGAGTGCTCGTCCAAGTGCTCGTCGCGGTGCTCGGGGACGCAGTACAAGAAGGCGTGCCTCACCTACTGCAACAAGTGCTGCGCCAAGTGCCTCTGCGTGCCGCCCGGGCTCTACGGCAACAAGGGAGCCTGCCCCTGCTACAACAACTGGAAGACCAAGGAGGGAGGACCCAAGTGCCCCTAGATCCATTCTCCATTACTGCTCTTCTCATTTCTCTGCTCGACACAAGACGAGTTACAAGTTGGGTTAATTGAGGTTGATATGTTACTAGCTAGATCTAGTGATGCTATTGCTAGCTTCGTGCGTGCGTATCTGTGTCCGGGTATTGGAATCACTGTTCAGATCGTTGAGAGGAGAGCGAGGATTCATTGTGACACACGCATACCCTATCATCCTATCATCATGAGCACCTCCGAGAGACTCATTAATACATACATTACTCGCGATAGTCACGTTTTTTTGCTCGTAAACGCGCCGCGTCGTAGCAGTACCCGTAAAACAGAATCGATTCTGTTTTACGGTTCTGCATTACGGGTACTGCTATGGCGCGGCTATCATCAAACTGTGAAGATTAAACACATTTGGTACCAAAATATGTCGAAATGTTCATAATTTCATCAGCAGTTTTGCAAATAACATAGTTTTGATCATAGTACAGGGCAAATAAACATAGTTCACAAACTTGTGCACACATATGACCAAAAACTTGCATCCAAAATAGGCACCCATATGTAAAACTACACCTAACCATCACCTCCTCCACCATCACCTCCACGAGTGCTCGAGTTGATCAAGGCTTGCTTCCTTCAGAACAAGATGTCCTGCCGAGCGATGTCATTCCACTCCCGCGTGAGATCATCCATCTCGGCTCGGTTCATCATCATGATCTTGTTTTCCTCGGCAAGGAGCTTGGCGACGGACTTGTTCTCCTCGGCAACCACTCTTCGACGCTCAATGTCGTCCTTGCGCATCCCATCCTCCCGAAGTAGAAGCCACCTCTCTCTCTTCTCTTGAAATTTCTTCTCGGCCATGTTTTGTCTTGCCTCCAATGTCTTGGTCACCATACTCTCATTGGACTGCACCATTTGCTCAAGCTTCTCCCTCAAGCTTGCAGCCTCGGCTTCCTTCATCATCCGCAGCTTGGCTTTCTTGTTGCCTTCGGGCTTGTTGATGTTTCTCCCTCCATTTTCATCGTCATCATCTTCGATGACAATGTCATTCTTTTTAGTTGGTTCAAGGAACGACAATTTTCACTTCTCGCTGTTTTGGAGTATTTTCCAACAATGGTCAAGGAGGAAGGGCTTGTTCTTCGACGCCGGCATGTCCTTGTACCGCTCCCTTGCAATTCGGTCCTAGGAACAACAAACAGTTGCCATGGTTCACAGTAGCATCTAGGCATATACATTTGTCGGAGAGAAGCAATTCAACTTACCCAATCAGCCTCCACGGTACCACTTGGAGGAGCATTGTGCACTTGCTGCAGGCACCCACTCCACCTACTGCAAGTTGTCTTGATCACGTCCCAACGACCTTGGAGCGATCGGAACGTTCGAGGCACCCTTTTGACATTGCGAGGCAGAAGTTGGAAGTACTTGTCCTCAACTCGTTGCCAAAACCGAACTTCGCTTGATCGGTGCCATGAATTGCGTCGAGGGACATAGCCTCCCAAGCACGGATCAATGTCTCGTCCTCCTTGATCGTGTAGTTGACGCCGCGTGGTTTCACCGCCGAGGCATCCACCTCCTCCACCTCATCGTCTCCTCCAACTCCACCCTCAACGCCGGCATCGGTCTCGTCGTAGGAATAAGCACCGAGAGGGGGTTCGGCAATGTCCACAGACGTGTCGTTCATCATCTCGACAAACGAATTGGGACCGTCGACCGGAGGGATGCTACAAATTGGAGCACGAAATTGGAGCACGAATTTGGAGCAACAAGAATGGGGGACGGCGGCGATTTTTGGCACATACCTCGGGCTAGCAGAGGCCGAGTCCATGGCGGTGGTGTCCACATGAACGGGGCCGGCGGCAGCGGCCGCAGCGACGGCCTTCACCTTCCGAACTGCTGCCCTCTTGCCCGGCCGCGCGGATGGGGATCCAGCCGTCCCACCGGCTGCGACGTCGCATGCGGCCATAGCTTGGGCCGCACCAGCAGTTCCGAGCCGCTTGCGCTTCCAGCCGGCAGCATCGGCCTCTTGCGAGGCACCGGAGGGGCGGGGGCGGCGGAGGAGCGCCTCGGTGGCACCGGCGGAGGCCGCGGCTGGCCAAGCCCAGAGCCCACTGGATCTGCCGCTTGGACCTCCGCAACAGGGACGGTGAATAGCCCGGCATCGACGTCCTCCATGGCGGCGCGAGGGGAGCGTGCTTCGCCGGAACAGGGGAAGAAGAAAGAAACGGCGGCGGCGGCGGCGGAAGATGGTTTCGCGCGGGGCTGAAATGTCCCTCCCGCCAACGCAATGAGAAGATAGGGTTCGCGATTCGGTTCGGAGGCGAAAACCCAATTTTCCCAGGTTTGCGGGCCGATTTCCTGGGCGCCCTCAAATTTTTTTACGGGCCCGCGACGTTTGAGGGCGCTGCTATTTCTCTTTTTAAGGTTCGCGAACCGTGTTTGGCAGTTATTTTACGGTTCAGCGCGGTTGAGGGCTCTGTTAGAGATGCTCTAAGACCAACACAAACTGTAGCTACCAGATGCTGTACTACCCGTCCATCTCCGTGTTGTCGCTTCCATATCCAACGGCCCGCGTGATATTTTCAGAAAAGCCCTCGGGTTATCCAAAATTTATGAGTCGGTCCTCCTATATAATATACCAACACAGAACCCTACATTCCTAATTCCTCTCATTTTCCCCACCTATCCCCATCCGCGCTAGGTTTAGAGCATCCACAATATATGTCAAATTTAGGTGCCAAATAATAAATTTGGCTATTTTGATCGGTTCCCTACATTGTGAGCGTTGTTCCAAATTCAAAAGTTAGGGCTTCGACGCATGTAGAAGAGTCGATGCCAAATTCCTTCACCTATAAACAATTGATTTTTCATGTCAGCATGCAGCCATTCTTTCTCAGCGTGGCCAAGGATTTAGCAATGAAATGAGTAAAGAAGTGATGTTACCAGCTTTTTGACAAACATGGCAGGAGAGATGACATGAGTTGAATAAACAACTATTAGCATATTTGGCCACGGTATGGCTTTTGACAGAGATTTAGCTATATGTCAGATGTAGCATTTGGCCACACTGTGGATGTCCTTCCGCCGCCGACATCTCCTTCACAAGCTTCTCTCCTAATCCCATCACCGAGCCTCCATTCGCGTCGCTGCTCCCGCCAACACCACCATATCTCTGTCCAGATGCTGCCACCACCGCATCTCCTTGTTGTGGTTGCCGCCCACGGGAGAAAGCGGACGTCGCCGGTCGCACAGTGACCTCGTGCAACGTAGAACCACCTCGCGATTGTCACCGTTGTCGGGAGGATGTACAACTTTGCTGCCGAAGGACATGTGCATAGGCCCGCTTCACCTTATCTTCGTCTACTCGCATCTCCCGTATTTCTTCTCATGCTTCCCTCGCCGTCTCGAGAGTCATCACCATGAAATCCGGAACAGACTGTGAGAGAGTAGCCATGGCGCCTTCGTCAACCTCTTCATCCACCGCGCTGTCGCCTTTTATAGCCTTCCATACATAGAGATTTATGAGGATAAACTTCACCTTCGTGGCCCAAAGCACATAATTTTTGTCGGTCAAAATTTGGATACTGAATCGAGAAAATTGAAAATAACCATCACAATTGTGCATAGGGTTCAAAAAACCACCATGTCTTCATTTTTTTAATAGCAAAAAACCCTCTTTTCGGGTCTGACGGTCGCAAGGAGCACTAATATTTTTTTGAGCCCGTTGTAATGAAAAATCTGACTGGTGGACCCCATTGTCAGGCTGACGTGGCAGGAATCAAGACGGCGCCGTTAACGGCGATAGATTTACGAGTACGCGCGGTTGTCTCGACCGGACCAGGTCGCGTAACTCCTCTCTCACTCCACTCCCCTGCACTGGCTCTTGCGCAGGCGCCATGGATCCCGGTGGCGGCGGCGATCTGACCGGCGGCGAAGATCTGGGCGGCGGCGGCTTAGATCCGGGCGGCGGGGGCGGTTCTGCGAAAGCCAGAGCAATGGAGAATGTGGAGTAGGTGTGCGGTAGCTCGAACTTCTTCCCCGCGACGAGGTATGACGTCATGCCTGATGACTGAGTCGAAGATCTTCTTCTCAGCAGTTGGGGAACCCCAAGAGAAAGGTGTGAAGCAGTGTAGCAGCAAATTTCTCTCAGTTACGAAACCAAGGTTATCAATCCAGTAGGAGATGAATATTCTTCTGAAAGTTGCTGCGGTTGACCTTGGCAGGGCGCACTACCGGTGTCAACCAGGAACGTGGAGCCTGCACACAACACAATCAAACTATTTTGCCCCAACTTGACAGTGAGGTTGTCAATCTCACTGGCTTGCTGTAACAAAGGATTAAACGTATGGTGTGGAAAATGATATTTGTTTGCAGAGAGTGAAAGAACAGGATTGCAGTAGGTTGTATTATCAATTAATGAAAATGGATCGGGGTCCACAATTCACTAGTGATGTCTCTCCATAAATAAATAATAGCATACATGCGGGTAAACAAATTACAGCTGGTCAATTGACAAAATAAAGAACTGCATAATGATGCATATACTATAGTCATGGTGTCTAGTATGAGATTCATTTGGGCATTACAACATGATACATAGACCATTATCCAACTGCGTCTATGACTAATAATCCACCTTCCGGATAGCATCCGCACACCTTTCAGTATTAAGTTGCAAGCAACAGATTATTGCATTAAGCAAAGTGTGTAATGTAAGTAGCACAATTATCCTTAAACAAAGCACTACTATTTTATCCCTAGTAGCAACAGTACATTCACAATCTTAGAGGTTGCTGTCACTCCCCCAGATTAAATGAAGACATGAACCCACTATCGAGCATAAATACCCCCTCTTGGAGTCACAAGCATCTACTTGGCCAGAGCATCTACTAGCAACGAAGAGCATGCAAGATCATAAATAACACACACATAATATATTATGAAGCAAATGACATAGTACTCAATATTCATCGGATCCCAGCAAACACAACATGTAGCATTACATAAAAGTGATCTTGATCATGATAGGCAGCTCACAAGATCTAAACATGATGGCACAATAGGAGAAGACAACCATCTAGCTATTGCTATGGACTCGTAGTCCAAGGATGAACTACTCACGCATCAGTCCGGAGGCGGGCATGGTGGTGTAGAGCCCTCCGGTGATGATTCCCCTCTTCGGCAGGGTGCCAGAAAGAGTTTCTGAACCCTCCCGAACTAGGGTTGACGACAGCGGCGGCTCCGTAATGTTTCGTGGAAAAGTGTTCGGGTGTTTAGGGTTTTCCCGTCGGGGGGTACAAATAGGCGAAAGGGCGATGTCGGTGGAGCCCCGAGGGGCCCACACCACGTGGTGGCGCGGCCAAGGGGGGAGCCGCGCCACCAACAGGTGTGGCCGCCTCGTGGCCCCCCTCCTACTCCTCTTCGGTGTTCTGGATGCTTCCGGGGAAAATAGGGGTATTGGCTTTTGTTTCGTGCAATTCCAAGAATATTTCCTTAAAAGCTTTTCTGAAACCAAAAACAGCAGAAAACAGGGAACTGGCACTGTGGCATCTTGTTAATAGGTTAGTCCCAGAAAATGCATAAAAACCATATAAAGTGTATATAAAACATGTAGCAATGGGTATATTATGAGCATGGAACATAAGAAATTATAGATACGTTTGAGACGTATCAATGCCCAGAGCGGCGAGGGCATTGGCCGAGGTCTGGAGCTTGAATTCCGAGTCTAGCCATGTCTACACCTTTGGTCTCGGTGGAGTCTAGTAAGTTTTCCCCTCCCGAGTCTAGGCATTGTTCGATTTGCTTATCTAGGGTTCTTATTCGACCATGTTAGCTAAATTATTCGTTTTTTACTTGTCTGTAGCTTGAATGATGAGGTCTGGGATGTTAGGTTACATTTTTATGGCCGCGATAATATGGAAAGAAAAATATGCCTACATGATATCACTTATCTGAATTTAGTCGCACTGATAGAGACAGTGGGGTATGTGTTCAGAGAAAAAATGTATTATGTGAAAGAGGAGGGCATTGGATTGGTTGGCATGGCATTGGTTGATTCAATGTCAGTGGTGGAGGAAATGCTACTGAAATATGAGGCTAAGCATTGTATATTCATCACTGTTGTGCGTGCAAATGCTGAATTACCTGCTGGTGTTAATTCCATATCTGTCGAAGAACAAGTTCCCATTTCAGAGATTGGGGTTCCTGTGGTATATTCAGTGGATGATGGTGGAGTTATATTTCAGACTCAGCAAAGTCAAGTAGATTCTGAATATTTGTATAAATGCACTCAACAGAGCAACACCAACAGTTTGGCAAAAGGCAAAGAGATAGCATCAGCTGACAGTTGCTATGTCACTGAAAACAGGGTAGCAGATATGTGGGATGATGACACCTGCTATGACTCTGCTGATTATGAGGTTGCCTCTGCTGGTACTGAAGATGAAGAGGATGGTTCTGAGGCAGAGTTGTGCTTTTACAATGGAGAGTACAGACCTGAAGAAAATGAGAAGAAAAGGAGGGTAGATGAGGCTGAACTGAATGAGAAGCTCATTAATTTGAAGAGGAAAAAGGTGTTGGACACTCACTGTGATTCAGAAAATGAAGAACTGTTTAATATATCTGATACTTCTTCAGATGATTGTATGCCAATTCAGACATTGAAGAAGCTGCCAGTTAAAAGAGGCCCCACAACTAGGTCACATTGTAGTCAAGCAAGCATACTAGCTCCTGATTATTGCCCTGATGAAGGTTTTGTAGCAGGGGAGGAGGAGGAGGATTCAGATGACTGTTTCCCTGAGCTACCTTCTATACTGCCATGTGGGAGAAAATCAAGGGCTAAGAAGATGCAAGCTAGGATGTGGTATGATGAGGGCAGGCCTTCAGCTGAAGAACAAATTTGTTTGAAATTGTGTTTCACAGATGTGTATCAGTTTAGAAGGGCTTTGAAGCAGATGCACATAGCCCAGCTGAGGAAATACAAGCTCCACAGGAATTGTAAAGACAGGGTTATTGCTAAGTGCATACATTGCCCAGAGAGCCCAGCTGAGGAATTAGAAGAGCCAGCACAGAAGTGGTGCCCTTTTCTCATGGTGGGGAGCAAGATTGCAGGTGAGCAAACTTTCTGTATTAGAAAGTTGCACAATGAGCACACATGTGCACCAGCTGGTGAAAGCACTAGAGTGGACTACAAATGGGTTGCCAAAGCATCTGAACAAGCATTCAGAATAGATCCCACCACAAGAATTGAAACTTTGATAGATAATGCAAAAGAAAAGTATGGAGTGAGAGTGTGCAAGGTGATGGCCTATAGGGCAAGGAAAGAGGCTTTGAGAACTGTTATTGGTGATGATTTAAATCAATATAAGAGGCTGAGAGACTATCTACAAACAATCATTGATACAAATCCTAGCAGTCGATGCATAGTCACAACAAACGAACTTGTTGAGCATCCCAGCCCCAATCCTAGATTCCATGGGCTTTTTATTGCTTTGGGTGGATCAAGTACTCACATCGACATTCACCGGGGTGGAGGATTCAACAAAGATGTTGTCCTCGCTGCTGGTCTCGCCGTCGTTCCACGACGGCATGGCTACGCGGCGGCGCGGCGACGGAAGCAGACGCGGGAGAGAGAAGATGCGGGGGAGAAATGAGGTCAACGGAGGCGAGAAAAACGCGACTCTCGTCTTCACAGAGGCGAGAAAACGGCGCCGTTAACGGCGCTGTCTTGATTCCTGCCACGTCATGCCTGGCAATGGGGTCCACCAGTCAGATTCGTTATTAAAACTGGCTCACAGAAATATTAGTGTTCCTTGCGACCGTCAGACCGGAAAAGAGTTCTTTTTGCTAAAAAAAAATGAAGACATGGTGGTTTTTTGAAACCCTAGACACAATTGTGCTGGTTTTCTGCAATTAACTCATACTGAGCATTGGGGCTTGCCGCTAGCTTCGGCCGCCACCAATGTATTCGTTTTCTCGTCGTTGCTTGACATGTTCTCTTGTTTGACTAGTGCCTTAGGGCATCTCCAGTCGTTTGCCCCCCCCCCCCCAGGGCCGAAAACTCCGCTTTTTTCGGCCGCCGCGGCGCCAAACGACGCGAATCAGGAACCTTGGGGGGGGGGGGGGCGTTTTCCAGCCTTGGAACCCAGGCCGCCCCCCCAGACAGCGATTCGGCGATTCGGCCATATTTCGACAAAAAACAAAGGCCGGCCCTTTTTGTCATACAAATTCACATATAGAAATAGTTTTACATACAAATTTACACACAAATAAATAGTTCAACAATGCAAACAACTAAAACAAATCAAACTAGGCATTATCATCGTCATTATCAACATTGCCATTGCCTTTGCGCGCCCACAAGTGCTGCACCAGATCATTCTGTAGAGCTAGATGTGTTGCAGCGTCTCGAATCTCCTGGCGCGTGGCGAGGAAGTTTGCCCATGATGCCGGCACCTGGTGATCAACATCTGCAAGAGGACCCTGACGGTAGTATGGTGCCCTTGCCTCACTCTCAGGCACCGGGTCATCCCGCTCACTCTCAATGATCATGTTGTGCAAGATCACACAACACTGCATCACCTCCCACATGTTGGACTTCGACCAAGTCATAGCTGGGTACCGGACAACAGCGAATCGAGATTGCAGTGCGCCAAATGCTCGCTCAACATCCTTCCTGCAAGCCTCCTGGCACTTGGAAAACCAAGGTTTCGCGCTTCCTGGCACAGGGTTGGAGATGCTCTTCACAAATGTCGACCACTTCGGGTAGATGCCATTTGCAAGATAGTAGCCCTTTGTGTACTGGTGTCCATTGATCTCATAGTTCACAGGGGGAGCATGGCCTCCGACAAGCTCGGCAAAGACATCTGAGCACTGCAAGACATTGATGTCGTTGTGAGTTCTGATATGTCTCCAACGTATCTATAATCTCTTATGTTCCATGCTTATATTATACCAATTGCTACATGTTTTATATACACTTTATATGGTTTTTATGCATTTTCTGAGACTAACCTATTAACAAGATGCCACGGTGCCAGTTCCCTGTTTTCTGCTATTTTTGGTTTCAGAAAAGCTGTTAAGGAAATATTCTCGGAATTGCAAGAAACAAAGACCCAAGTTCCTATTTTTCCTGACACGTTCCAGAAGCCGAAGAGGAGACGAAGGAGGGCACCGAGGCGCCCACATCATGTGGTGGCGCGGCTCCCTTCCTGGCCGCGCCAGCACATGGTGTGGGGCCCTCGGGCCTCCACCGCATTCGCCCTTTTGCCCATATATTGCCCCCGACAAAATAACCCTAGGCACCGAAGCCTTTTCCCGAGAAGAGTTCCGCTGCGCCGCCGCCATCGAAGACAAGTTTCGGGGGACAGAAGTCTCTGTTCCGGCACCCTGCCGGGACGGGGAATTGCCCCCGGAGCCATCTCCATCAATTCCACCACCATCTCCATCGCCGTTGCTGACTCCTACGGTGAGGAGTGAGTAGTTCTCCCCCGAGGCTGCGGGCTCTACCGGTAGCTATGTGGTTTATCTCTCCCTCCCATGGTGTGATCTTTATGTGATCATGAGCTTTGTAATCTATTTGAATATGTGATGTTACTCTTTGTCTATTATGCACTCTAGATGTTACTTTAATATGAACTCCGGGGTTATTCACGGTTGTGAAGGTGACAGTGAGCGCACCGTGTGTGACTCCTTTATGACGTTGTGGTGTGTGTTTACTCATACTTTGAGGGTGCTGTTATAGCCCTACGCAATGAATGGTGTTTATCATCCAACAAGAGAGTGTTTGAGAGTAGTATTTATTATTCAGCTTTGATGTCATTGTTGAGAATGTCCACTAGTGAAAGTACGATCCCTAGGCCTTGTATCTAAGCATTGAAACACCGTTTACAACAAGTTTTGCTACATGTTTGCTTGCTGCAATTTTTATTTCAGATTGCAATTACTACTTATAATCATCCATATTACTTGTATTTCACTATCTCTTCACCGAACTAGTGCACCTATACATCTGACAAGTGTATTGAGCGTGTTGGGGACACAAGAGACTTCTTGTATCTTAATTGCAGGGTTGCTTGAGAGGGATATCTTTGACCTCTACCTCCCTGAGTTCGATAAACATTGGGTGATTCACTTAAGGGAAACTTGCTGCTGTTCTACAAACCTCTGCTCTTGGAGGCCCAACACTGTCTACGAGAATAGAAGCGTGCGTAGACATCAAGCTATTTTCTGGCGCCGTTGCCGGGGAGGTAAGGTAAAAGGTACTCACATCCTCTGGCTACTAAGCTATTTTCTGGCACTGTTGTTGTTGTGTGAGTGCTCGAAGTTATTTCCTTTAGATTCTGCAATTATTTCTTTTTGTTTCTTGTTTTTATTTTCACTAGTTAGCCTTAATGGAAAACAACAAAAACCCTTTATAGTATTTATCTTGAGTTAGGACATGAGGTGTTTGAAGAGAAAATTAAAAAAACCTATGGAACTTTATTTCCATGCAAGTAGCAATGTTATTAGTATGAATTCTTTGAACACCATTATTGTTAATGCTATGGAAAATTCTCAGCTTGGGGAAGCTGGTTTTGATGACCATGATATTTTTAGTCCCCCAAGTACGGAGGAGAAAATTTACTTTGATGATACTATACCTCCAATATATGATGATTACAATGATGAATATGATATTTTCAGTCCACCTACTATCGAGGAGAAAATTAATTACGATTACAATATGCCTCCTATATTTGATGATTATGGTGATGAGAATAATAATGATAGCTATTTTGTTGAATTTGCTCCCACTACAATTAATAAGAATGACTATGCTTATGTGGGGAGTATTAATTCTTTTATGCATGTGGCTCATGATAAGAATGTTTTATGTTATAGTTATGTTGTAAATTTTATTCATGATGCTACAAGTGAACTTATTGATGATAATGATGAGTATTGCTTAAATATGCTATATGATAATGCTTTAGATGATGGTCCTATGCTTATCGATAATCCTCTATGCGCAAGAAGTTATTACTTATTTATGTGAGGATAAAAATGATATAATTGCTTCTTGTGATGGTACTCTTACTCATGAGAGTCCTGCTTTGTTTTTAAATTCTCCTAATTACACCATGGAGGAGAAATTTGCTTATGTTGAGAAATACTTATATAGTTTGCAATTGTCTCTAGTTCCAAATCTTTGTTGCAACCATGATCTTAAACTTTATATTGATCTTAATAACTATTTTGAAAGAGGAAAACATGCTAATGAATTCCAAAATAAATTTAATGGTCCTCTTTATATGCCTACTAGTTGAATGTCTGTGCGTTGCTACGGGTCAAATATTTTATGTGTTCAAAATCAGCTTTAGTTAAATTTCAGAATATTGTTGTCGGTGCTAGTCCAGTTACATTTCATATGCATATGAAAACTTTAATTATCGACAACGTACAAAAAAATAGTACCCTCCTTTTCATGCATCAACACGCTCATTGGTGTTGGATGGGGGAGGTACACAACTTGTATATAAGACGATCAACACCATATACTATGATGAATTGGGTAATAAGCAGTTAATTGCATTTTATCCCGTCTTTTCCACATTTCAACATAAATATTGTTGTATTTCTTTCCTTCCTTTTCATGTATAATATCTCTATCTCATGGGTGCATTGACTAATTTTTTTATCTTGAAGAAAACAAATTGTGACAAATAAATTTTTTACCCAAAAAGGACGCATAATTTGTGGAGGAATAGCCGACAAATAAATGCAAAAACATCCATCCCCAGATGATCCTTTCTGCTGCAAAATTAAAAAAATCATATTCAGTGGAGATCCGCAACCAAAGTGAAGAATAACAATTCCTTATCAATCAGTCCAAGTTACAGGAAACAAAGTAAATAAAGAGAGCAGATCCTGATCAATTTTCACAAAACATATTTAATCGTCATGTTCAATGCAGCGAACTACAAAATTTGATATGTGGATGCACTCATAACAATGTCATGGAAATACATACATAGAAGCCCCTTTACTTTTAGCTCAAGATCACCCAGCTCAACGACGAGTCACTCCCAGCATCATCTATAATTAAAAATATATTTATCCTATAACCTACAGGAGCAAATTGCAGCAGTTACGACAATATCCACATTTGACCGACCCCTTCAATCAATCCTCCTTCTGCCTGCCAGTCAACTCTATCTTATAGTTCCATTGTTAATTTGTGTGCAAAATTCAAATTACAAGGGAAAAACCTCATGATGCCATCGATGGAAGTTGGTGTAGTGTACAAAAACCCCTACAAAGATCCATCTAAGATGGGTTGTCAGCATAAGCAAAAGAACATCAATTTCTTGTCTCGTCTATAAACCTGGACCCTTGAATATTGCATCAGATGAATCAAGCTCCAGTGTTGACACACATTCACAGATTAAAGTAAAGATTTTCACATTTGAAGTAAAGATTCTCCTTAGGAGTAGTTGTTATTATAGCATTATAATTCTGACAATCCAAAGCCCGATAACAAAATTAGCACCTTGATTCTTGTTTCCCACCATCAAGAAGTTCCAACCTTTCCTGGACATAGCTATGAAATATGGTGCATAACAATTAAATAATTACTTGCCAATTACTTAGAACAAATTAGGGGATGCACTGGGAATAATTCGGCATATTGTGTATGAACGCAAAACATCAAGTGCACACCAAAGTAGGAGATTCGCCATGCATCAAGTGAGTACTTTAAAACCACGTCAAAGGACAAACATGGGATAAAAGAGCAATACCTTGTCTTTGCCTATTTTGTTAGACCACCCCTCGCCTTCCTTGAGGTAAGCACCCTTTTCCTCCGGTACTATGAGTTTGAGCTCATGGGAGCACATTCTTCTACAACTATTGCAGTCTTTCCTAGTTCGACCATTTGCATTGCACAAAATATTCATTCCAATCCCCAGCCACTCACGCTGAATGCAAGATCTAAGAAAGTCCCGAATTCCAAACTCAGTCACAATTGTATTGATAAGAACAAAAATAATAAGTTTTATGTGCCCGCCGAGGAAAAGCTCGGAATTCAAATCCATTCATCGCGTCTTTAAGAACATAAAACATTTTTTTTTCTCCATCACACATGTGAACATAAAAGACATTCTAACACAAAACTTTTGAACTGAATGCCCGTGCGTATATCATGTTCCTTATGTTGTTTTTTTTCTCCGGTAACACATGAAAACATACACACATTCTAATATTCTCTAATATTCTAAAGGAATGAGCACCGTTAAAAATCATTTTGCATCAAGATTGATGCTTTATTCACCTTTATGAAGCTAATTTTTCAAAATCTTAAAGTACAACCTTTTGAAGATATAAGATATATTGGAACTACTATGCAAAACCATTTCGAGAGCATAGTTTCAAACTAACAATATGTAAAGATGCATAAATAATATAAGGTGAAGTTTAAGAGGCTAACAGAGTAACATGTACGATCTAGCACAGTTACCGCTAACAACCCAAACTTATAGCCAAAAAGTGACTCGTTGGGGCAATAGACGGATATACTTTAAGAAACCGATGGCACCTAGATAGTTCAATTATATATGTACTTATATTATAAAAAAATCTGCATTTTCTTAGAAGTTATTACCATGATAATTGTTGCAATGTCAATTAAGATAGGCATACCGGAGTATACTGCTCTTAATGATCTTGCAAACAGTTTAAACAGATCACATTTGACATGCGTATACGATTATAAACTACAGAAATGGAAGAAAAATAATAGCTTTACACTATAGAAAATAAGATGCCAAAGTTCAGGTTCTTTCTCCTCAAATTCATATTTGCACATCAATCTCTGAACTAACCTTTGTCCCAACAATATTAGTCATGCATACTTTCTCTATAATGTCATTTCCAAATAAAAGCGTGAAGTCCCAGGAAATGCTATAAAATCTGAACACTTCCCAATAGGTGTCGGTGAATTAAAAAGAGAGACTAAGAGAGAGACATGCATGCCAAAGAGATGCAAAGAGAGAAGATTAATTGCAGAGGACATTTCCTGCCAACCTCACCAGCGATGCTGACGATGCAAACCTTCACCATGTATCTCGAAGAGCTCTTCACATGTCCTGCAAATGAATCAGGATGACCACTTCGAAGCCACTGAATACAGACATAAGGTTGTGAAGAAACAAGAAATTAGCAAGGGTCAGGGCGATGAATATATGGAGAGCAAACGTGCGACCTCACAGAAAATGTAGTAGCCCACATGTCCTGGCGGCAGCTACTGCTTCCTCTCTCTTGCTTGATTGTACAAGGTAGCGCTCCATCATATTAAACGCTGACCCGACAAGCTGTAAGATCAAACCATGAACAAATCAACACTGATTAAGACTATTTCTGCCTCTGGCGGAGCTCCTGGCAAATGCCGAACCAGTGGGCCGGTGGTTTTGATCGAAGCTCCTGGCGGAGCAATTAAACTTCCTGCATGGCCGCCGCTGGCTACAAACGCGAGTGCGTGCAGGTCTACGCCTCCGTCCGCAAGCCGACCGTAGACCTAGAGCTCTCTGTCGCCTTGGGTGGGATGTCCGTCAGCAAAGAATCCGCATCTCCCCTTCGCCAATTGCCCTACCACAACTGCTACTCTGCGCGCGCGAACGGGGATCGATGGGGATCGACCTCAACAGCATGGAGGAGGACGGGCATAGGGCGGCGGCGGCCGTGAGCGCGGAGCTATGGCACGCATGTGCCTTGGCGGGGCTGGAGATGCCGCTGCGCGGGAGCAAGGTCGTGTATCTCCTGCAGGTCCAGGAGTGTGAGGCTGGGCGACGGACGAGTTGGAGAAAGGACGACGAGGGCCGCCGCCGGGGGGCGGCCGGCGGCATCAAAGGAAGTCGTGGGAGGTGAACCGTAGCTGGCGGCGCTCTATCGGCTATCGCGGGAGAGGACTGGGTGCTCGGGGGCGTGCGGCCGAGCGGCCACGGAGCGAAGAACCCACTACGGCGATAGATCGTGCGGCCACGGAGCGAGGAATCGTCTGCCAGACGACGGACGAACGTACCAAGCGTACCATCACCACCGCAGACTCCCATTTAATAGTAAAGATATTATCTAAGTTGAATGATTCTTGTGGTTATATGGTTGAATTTATTTCTACTACTTGCAACTACAATGAGAGAGGAGAATATGGTTGTAGAAGTTTTAATGGTACTAAAACACCTCTCTCTATGTTGATTTTTTTTAAGTTGCACTTGTTTTGCTTTCCTATGCTTATTGCTTTGTGCTTTCATAACTTGTTTCTTTACAAGATTCCTTTGCATAGGAAGAGGTTTAGACTTAAAAAGTGTTTGATATTTGCCTCTTGATGCTCTCTTCGGTTTTTCAACTCTCATTTTTATGAGAGCATCATAAAAATCACTATGCCTATCTTAATGGCTATAAAGAAAGAGTTTTTGGGAGAAAACCCAATATTTTATTTCAGTTATTTTCTTTTATTTGAGTCAAGGAACATGTCTACCTCTGTAGCAATTCCTTTGTATCTTTATGTTATTGCATTGCTGTGTCAAGTTAAGCCTCTAGTAGAAAGTTGATGCTAGATTTGGATTTCTACGCAAGAACAGTTTTCTGCTGTCCATCGTTTAATTCATAACTCCTTACAGAAAAATCAAAAAAATCTGATATTTTCTGTGCGTGATCCTAAGATATATGTACGCAACTTTAATTAGTTTTGAGTTTTCTGATTTGAGCAAGTTAAGTGCCTCGAAAAAATTCGTCTTTACGGACTGTTCTGTTTTTGACAGATTCTGCCATTTATTTCGCAATGCCTCTTTTGCTGTTTTTGAATGGATCTTTTTGTTTCATAAAGTATCAGTGGCTGTAGCTAATGCCCAGTAGCATTGGTAATGATTGTGGGCATGCAGAATATGAGAATTTTTGATTATGCACTAACCCTCTAATGAAGTTTACTTTGAGTTTGGTGTGGAGTAAGTTTTCAAGGATCAAGAGAGAGGACGATATGATGTGATCAAGAAGATGAAAAAGCCTAAGCTTGGGGATGCCCCCCGTGGGTCACCCAAGTATATTTCAAGAAGACTCAAACGTCTAAGCTTGGGGATGCCCAAGGCATCCCCTTCTTTATCAACAAACTATCAGGTCCTCTCTAGTGAAACTATATTTTAATTCCGACACATCTTATGTGCTTTACTTGAAGCATCTATTTGTTTTTGTTTTTGTTTTTGTTTTTGTTATTTTCATTCTCTGAATAAAATGGATCCTATCATTCCTTTGTGGGAGAGAGACACGCTCCGCTTTTTCTTAAGAATACTCGTATTCTTCACCTATATTTGTTGAGTATTCTTCTATGTTAATTCAATACTATTAGCTCTTGTTTTTTATGCATCTCTTGTTAGAGCTGTTAGTTTTCTTATATTATACTCTCATATCTTATTGTTAAATACTTGGAGAGTTTATTTTAGATAAGTTGATTGGTGTTTGGTTAAGAACAAAAAATGTTTAATGTGGTAGATGGTATGATGAAATGATACATAATCTTGTAGATCATTAAATTGTGTCACTTGAATCATTAATGTTGTTTTGAGATATTAATATGCTTAATGGTAAAACATGATGGTTTAGTAAAGTGGAATGATTAATGGTTGGTCTAGAAAACTTGAAGCTGTGCCATACTTAAATATCCAGTTGATAGCATAATGATATATGACTTCTAATGTTAAAAGCAACCGCAATGACTTTGTGTTATGCACTACGGTCGGGGTCCCAACAGTGACTTGTTCATTTTCCACAGTCCCTCATGGAGTGATTTTCATTATGCCTTGTAAGATCATATTTCTAGTTGGAATCTTTTTGCTTGTGAGTTCTAAGCTGCGGTTTTCATGACACTTCCACCACCATATTTGCTAGCCTCTTCGGTACTTTGCATTGCCCTTTCTCACATCGAGAGTTGGTGCATACTTCGCGGGTACATCCAAAATTCGTGGGAGACCTTCATCATGTTCTACTACACATAAGCCAAATATCTTCCTCAAAACATTCACCATACCTACCTATCACAGCATTTTCATAGTTGTTCCGAGATATATTGCCATGCAACTTTCATCTTACATTACATGACTTGTTGTCATTTATCATTTATATATTGCCTTGCATGATTCTTTACAGCTGATGTGCGGTTTTACCCATGTTACGCTAGATCATTGCATATCCTGCTACACTGGCAGAGGCACCGTTTCATACATTATGTTTCATTCATTATGAGTTATTTGTACCAAAAGTGTGTTGTCATATTAGAATGTTTGCCCCTAAAAGTGAAAAGAGTCATGGAGGCCATCGAAAAAGTGAAATAGAAAAACACAAAAAAATAGAAAAAAGAGAAAAGAGAAAAAAAAAGGAAGAGAAAAAAAAGGGGGCAACATTACTATTCTTTATCCACACTTGTGCTCATGTTTAGCACCTTTACTCCATATGAGAGAGTTTTCATGTTTTACTTGCATAACTATGTGGGGAACTTTACATTATAGAACTTGGCTTGTATATTCCAATGATGAGTCTCCTCAAAAATGCTCTAGGTCTTTATGAGCAAGCAAATTGGATGCACCCCCACTAGTTCCATTGGAGAGCTTTCATACACTTATAGCTCTATGTGCACCCGTTGTTTGGCAATCACTACTCCTTGCATAGTTTCGATTATAAGACTTCCTCTTATCTAATGATCACTTTCAGCTTTGTGAGACTTTCTTCCGTTGGCTTTCCAAACCCCCTCTAATATTCTTTTAGCCACAACATCCTGGTGCCAGGAACCAACGCTGAACGTTTGCTTGTTTTTAAGTGAACAAATAGAGAGATGATTTTCTATGTGCATATTGTTATTGCTTGACTTGATCCTTTCACAAAGTTGTCATGAGTGTTGGATGCATTAGATGATTATATTGTTGTTCTTGAAGCTTAAATCATTTTTAATATCTACTTTCCACGGTTGATTGTTCTCTAGTATTGATTCATTAAAAGTTTTACTTTGTTCTTCGTACTTGTTTACTCATTACTCATTTCATATCAATATAAACTACAGCTTTTATTCATTTGATCTCAATTTACATGCATTACATTATTATATGATCAAAATTGTGTGAAAGCATGTCACTTCAGAAATTATTCTTGTTATCGTTTTACCTACTCGGTACGAGTAGAACAAAGCTTGGGGATGTTTGATACGTCTCCAACGTATATATAATTTCTTATGTTCCATGCTTATATTATACCAATTGCTACATGTTTTATATACACTTTATATAGATTTTATGCATTTTCTGGGACTAACCTATTAACAAGATGTCACAGTGCCAGTTTCCTGTTTTCTGCTGTTTTTGGTTTCAGAAAAGCTATTATGGAAATATTCTCGGAATTGCAAGAAACAAAAACCCAAGATCCTATTTTTCCCGACACGTTCCAGAAGTCCGAAGAGGAGACGAAGGAGGGCACCGAGGCGCCCACATCATTTGGTGGCGCGGCTCCCTTCCGGGCCGCGCCAGCACATGGTGTGGGGCCCTCTGGCCTCCACCGCCTTCGCCCTTTCGCCCATATATTGCCCCCGATAAAATAACCCTAGGCACCGAAGCCTTTTCCCGAAAAGAGTTCCGCTGCGCTGCCGCCATCGAAGACAAGTTTCGGGGGACAGAAGTCTCTGTTCCGGCACCCTGCCGGGACGGGGAATTGCCCCCGGAGCCATCTCCATCAATTCCACCGCCATCTCCATCGCCGTTTCTGACTCCTACGATGAGGAGTGAGTAGTTCTCCCCCGAGGCTGCGGGCTCTGCCGGTAGCTATGCGGTTTATCTCTCCCTCCCATGGTGTGATCTTTATGTGATCATGAGCTTTGTAATCTAGTTGAATATGTGATGTTACTCTTTATCTATTATGCACTCTAGAGGTTACTTTAATATGAACTCCGGGGTTATTCACGGTTGTGAAGGTGACAGTGAGCGCACCGTGTGTGACTCCTTTATGACGCTGTGGTGTGTGTTTACTCATACTTTGAGGGTGCTGTTATAGCCCTACGCAATGAATGGAATTTATCATCCAACAAGAGGGTGTTTGAGAGTAGTATTTATTATTCAGCTTTGATGTCATTGTTGAGAATGTCCACTAGTGAAAGTACGATCCCTAGGCCTTGTTTCTAAGTATTGAAACACCGTTTACAACACGTTTTGTTACATGTTTGCTTGCTGCCATTTTTATTTCAAATTGCAATTACTACTTATAATCATCCATATTACTTGTATTTCACTATCTCTTCGCTGAACTAGTGCACTTATACATCTAACAAGTGTATTGGGTGTATTGGGGACACAAGAGACTTCTTGTATCTTAATTGCAGGGTTGCTTGAGAGGGATATCTTTGACCTCTAACTCTCTGAGTTCGATAAATCTTGGGTGATTCACTTAAGGGAAACTTGCTGCTGTTTAACAAACCTCTGCTTTTGGAAGCCCAACACTGTCTACGAGAATAGAAGCGTGCGTAGACATCAAGTTCCTGGCATACCAAAGAATGAATGTCAAATCCATAGATCATATGAAGCCACGGCCTCGAGAATCACCGAGCACTCTCCTTCCTTTCCGTAGTACATCCCCTGCCAATCAAATGGACAGTTATTCCATGCACAATGCATGCAGTCGATACTACCAAGCATCCCAGAAAAGGCTCTTGCTTCATTCTCTGCGAGGAGGCGAGCAGTGTCTTGCGCATTGGGTTTACGCAAGTACGTTGGGTCAAAGACTGCAACCACTGTCCGGCAGAACTTGTTCAAGCACTCAATGGCCGTGGACTCGCTCATGCGCAGATAGTCATCTTGTGCATCTGCGGGAGCACCGTATGCAAGCATCCTCATGGCCATCGTGCACTTCTGAATAGAGGTGCAGCCTACCGTGCCGGTGCAGTCCTTTTTCAATTTGAAGTAGGTGTCGAACTCGCGGATGGCATGCATGATCTTGAGGAAGAGCTTGCGGTTCATCCTGAAACGGCACCGGAACACCTTCTCGTCGTGGGTGGGATCATCAGCGAAGTAGTCGGAGTAGAGGATACAGTACCCCTCGTACCGCTGCCTCGGCTTGCTCTTGCGGCGACCGTGCGATGATCCAACACGCCGCGGCCCCGCGTCGTGGGCGAGCAAGCCGGCGAGGGAGGCCAAGATCAGCAGGTGTTCCGCGTCGTTGATGGCGGCCTGATCTTCCTCGTTGAAAAGCTCGGCGAGCATCTCCTCGGCGTCGGAGTCCATGGCTCAGGCGAAACGCCGAACACCTTGCGGGCGGGGTGGACAGTTTTCGCCCGAGAATCTCCCCGGGAGGCTAGATCGCGGTGGAGGGGAGTGGGCGGCGCCGCCGGCGTGGCTGGAGACGGCGGGTTTCGTAGCTGGTTGTGTGCGACGGCGCAAGTAGGGGTGGTGGCGGCGACGGCGTGGCGACGGCGAGACGGGCAGAGGAAAAAGGCGAGCAGGGGTGGGGAAAAAGCGTTATCTCGCCGACAGCGCTGGTCCACGCGTGCTTTTCCTTCCGCCGCCCCCCAGGCCGAACCTAGTGACCTGTGTTTCGCCTGGATGCGCCGTCACTAATTTTCGCCGAAACGACGTTATTTAGCGTCCTGGGGGGCGCTGGGGGACGACTGGAGATGCCCTTAAGCTCGACCAGGATGTGATACCACTTGTTGGTTCTTATCCTGAATCATTACGAGCTAAGCCAGATCAGAAAACAAAAACTCAAGCAAAACTTGAGGGGAAAAACAAAAAAATTTAGGAGAAAAGCAAATTTGGTATTACTAGAGACTCGTATCGTGCCTCGTTGCTTCTCCTCTATTTCTTTTTAAAATTTCTGTTGTGCTTACATAGCATGGTACTTTTATACACGTTCACCCAAAGATTTGAAAACATTGTAGGACTAGAAATTCTAATCCTATTAGGATTTATATTAGTACATATTCCTAATCCGTATATAACCTGGTTCACTCCTACAAGGGTATCGGGCTCACGACACGGGAGCTCGACCAGCTCCTCGCCTTTCAGGAGTGCACGAGCTGAGGCTACCCGCGAGTGAATGGGGTTTTCGTTTAAAAAGACAAAAAATGTTACTAACGGCCGTTTGAGCGTCCCGGGTGTAAAGATGCTCTAAGAGTCTAGTTACATGGTCTAATAAATGGACAATCGCTTCTGTGTCCTAATTTTTTATATTTTATCCGTTTATGCCATACCCGCGTAGTTTCTCTCGTCCGTGATCTGGCTGGCTTGCAAATCGGCCAAACGCTCCGTTGCCCTCTGATCAACCGTCACTTGGCCTGACTGGTGAGGTCGTTCTGGCGCGGCTCGGTTGTGATTTACTGGGGTCGGCTAGTGGCCTCGGCCCTTTGACCTTAGATGTGGCCCTAGCAAAATGCATGCACCCCGTCCCACTTGCATGCATGCGGCCGTACGTGTGGGTCCATGCCGTTCCAGCTGTGTTCGCCGCGCCTTCAATGGCGTGGCCACCTGGCCGGTAAAAAGCTGCCTCGCTGCCTACACTTCCGGACCGGACGCGCATCTGCTCCGCGGTCCTCGCGTCTCTCTTGACTACTCTATCCTGCTGCAAGATAAGCAGTCTGGAACCGAATCAATGCCCGGTCGTCATTACTGCCGTCTAAACCGCGACGTCATCCAGACCGCTCCTAACATTAAAAGGAGCCATCTCCTTACCCATTGCGCTCATATATCCCCTCTTTCTCTCCTAGACACCTTCGCCCAGTCCCGTATCTCTCCATGCCTCGTGGTGATGGCAGCTCCACTCCCAGCTCGAACCGCCGCCGCCGCCACGTCCCCTATCCTTGGTTTCTTGAGTCGAGCGAGGGAAGCGGCATGGGGAGTGGGCGTGGGCGTGGGCGTGCGCGTACTCCTCCAAGTTCGAGCAGGAGGCGAGCGAGGGAAGCGACATGGGACGGGGAGTCTCCAAGGGGCAGGGGCAGGGCCAGGGCCATTGCTCCCGATCCCATTCCCTTCATCGATCTGCCGACGAGGACGACCAGGGTATGGACTGGACCATGGCCTGGAAGAAGGAGGTCACGGAGGTCCTGAACCCGAGTTTGGCCTTGGCCATGGCCGACCAGAAAGCCATGGACCTGGCCAAGCATTCCGCCGCCGCAGCAGCAACGGCTCAATATCTACTCGGAGAGCAAGGGGTGGAAGGAGGACATGTGGTCGGCATCGAACAGCAACGCCCCAGAAGAGGTCGATGCCAAGGGCAAGGGCAGGGGCAAGGGCAAGGCCTAATCGGTGGAGGTTTCCGATGACGAGGACGAGTGGTAGTCCATTTTAGTTATTAGTTACTTTATTAAGTGCAAGTGCCAATTTAGTTATTAGTTGTTGATCTATTTTATAATTTAGCAAGGGCAAGTCCATTTTGTACTACCATGAAATTTGGCAATGGCCTTGTGCTTGACGTTTCCAATTGTGTGTGTAAATCCACGTCAGTTTGCAAATTTTGCTTAGAAATGGGGCCGTCTACCCTACCTTTAGATCTCATTTGAAACACATTTTTCAGCGAGTCCGCCATTTTTGCTTAGAAATGGGGCCTTTTACCCTACCTTTGGAGCTCATTTGAAACACATTTTTCAGCGAGTCCACCATTTTTGCTTAGAAATGGGGCCTTTTACCTTACCTTTGGAGCTCATTTGAAACACATTTTTCAGCGAGTCCACCATTTTTCTTAGAAATGGGGCCGTTTACCCTCTCTTTGGAGCTCATTTGAAACACATTTTTCAGCGAGTCCAAACTCATTTGACAATTTTTATGGATTCAAGCTAGATTTGAGCAAGCTCATGGCTATCCCCATTTGGTTTGCCAAAATCTCCATTTAAGTTACGATGACGGGTAACAGTCAAAATCCGCATTTGGTGTGCCAAAACACCCATTTTGTGTCACCGAGACAAATGGGGGCGGGCGAGCCAAAATCCCCGTTGGGTCCGCCGTGGTCCACTCGTCAGCGGGTGTACAGCACTTGTCCTACGCGCGCGTCCAATCAGATCGCAGAATGAGCTTCTCGCGGATCGTCCCGATTCTGCGTGCAGATTCCTTATAGAGCGAATCGGACGGCTGCAGTTTGACCGACATTTGAAATGAGCTTCAAATATTCAAAAAAATAAAAAAAGGAAAATCCTGCGCACATAGTCGTCTTATGTCATATACTAACGATTCAAGTTGAAAAACATGGTCTACATACATTCAAAAGGAGAAGGGCATGGATCTCATGTGATATTGCATAACTCAAACTATGAGGTTTAAGGTTGGGGAGAAATGGTTTTGGAATTGCTACATGAAATTTTTAAAAACCTCACAAAAGATTTATTTTGAAGTGACTAAGAAGGATCCATGCTTAGTTTTTCATGTTCATGTTTTAAACTTGTTTAAATGTTGATCAAACTTAGTTTCGACCGAATTTGAAATAACCATAATAAATTAAAAAATTATCGAAAAATTGAAAAACCGACGCACATAGTCTTTATATGTCATGTACTAACGACTCAAGTTGAAAAACATGGTCTACATGCATTCCAAATTAGAAGGGCATGTATCTCATGTGATATCGGAAAACTCAAACGATGAGGTCTAAGGTGGTTGAAGAGAAATGGTTTTGGAATTGCAACATGGTAATTTCAAAATACTCACGAAAGTATCATTTTGGAGTGACTAAGAATGGTCTAGGCTTAGTTCGCGTCCAAATGTGCGCAAGTGCGCTCCCAGAGCACGCCGTGGCGCGTCCGGAGCACGCCATGACGCGTCCAGAGTGCGCACTTAAGGTGTTCGACAGAAGTATAATAACAAATATTACAAACAATTCAAATTGATAAACAAGTTCTACACACGTTCAGATCGAATAACTACACAGAGCGCGCATTGTGGGCGCCAGTTCACGTCCAGTTCGTGTACATATTGCGCTTGGTGTGTTGACACGGATGCACCGATACGTGTAGTTCACGTCCAATTCGTGTCCGGAATTTGCACGTAAAAAGAAAATTAATCGCGTCAGTTCTCGCAAAAAATACTTCTAATACGTGTAGATGTCTCATAGCGTCTCCAACTGCATTAAATTTGACCAGAACGACGACGCGCATCAACTGTTCGACACTTGTACTCGACACGTCTAGGTGCACCAGATGACGTGGTAAACATTTACAGGCATGTCAGTTCAACTAGACGTGAAGCGCGGTCACACGATGTCATCATTGCGAATATAATCTGTAAATTTTGTTGTCATGTTACACTGCGTTGGCAAGAAAATGAAGCGATGCGCCTGTTCGGTGCCCCAAGCGGTTATCGATTTACGCGCCGGCGGCAGTGAATTCATCACTATCCATTCACAAATAAAAACCCCAATCTCATTGCATTGGGGTTCACTCGCTCTTCTCTCCATTGCATTTGCAGTTCTATCTTCTCTCCGAAAAACCCCAACCACCCATTCTTTCCAACTCCAATGGATCCGTGGTGGCAGAATGAAGCCATCCCGAGCGACTCGGACGGCGAGGGGAACCCGTTCCCGTGGTGGGAGGTGGGCAACGGGCACGCCGGCGGCTCCGACACCGACGACGACAACGAGGGCGACGACGAGGAGCAGAGCCAGGACGACGACTCCGACCCCGACGACTCCGACCCCGACTCCGACGACGACCACGACGGGTCCGAGGAGGAGGACTCGGACCCGGAGTTGACGAAGGGCGGCGAGGAGGAGGGGGACGACTCCGACGACGAGGAGGAGGTGGAGGCGGAGGAGGAGGAGGATGACTCCAACGACTCCGACTCCGACGAACCGCCAGCCAAGAAGCGGCGGATATAGGAGCCGAGGCCGAGGCCGTCGATCGTCGTAGTAGCAGTAGCGGTGCATTAGTTGCACTGCTACTGATTAGTAGTAGTATTAGGATTTACCTAAAAAAAAAGTAGTAGTATTAGGCCGCCGCCGGCATAGTAGCGTGCTGCATGCATTGTAATCTTTTGTAATTGTTAATATAATCCTATTCGAGTTATAAATCGAGTTTCAATTAGTAGTAGCAGTTTCAATTCGAGTTATAAATCGAGTTTCAGTTTTCAAATCGAGTTATGAATCCTATTATAAATCAATTCGAGTTATAAATAGAGTTTCAGTTTTCAAATCGAGTTATGAATCCTATTATAAATCAATTCGAGTTATAAATCGAGTTTCAATTAGTAGTAGCAGTTTCAATTAGTAGTAGCAGTTTTACTAAACAATGACGTAGTAATCAACGAATTGTCAGTTCAGTTACTTCAGTTAATTCAATGTTAATTCAGTTAATTCGGTGTTAACCACGTGTTTTTTTAGTGCATGTTAACCACGTGTTAATTGGGGTCGAGATACCCAACCTGAATGTTAGACTCGTACCTTCATGTCCCCACTTGAGCGGTCCCACTTGGAGGAGGAGGAGGATGAGGACGAGGAGGACCCAGGCCGACCCCACCAGGCCGACCCCACCAGTCAGAAGGTTGAACAGAGGGAAACGGAACGTTTGGACAATTTGCGATCCAGCCAAGACACGGATGAGAGAAACTACACGGGTACGACACGAATAGATAACTTGAGAGAGCCATGTCACAGAAGAACGCGAGGAGGTAAGTTGGAACAAAATTGGTGCATTTGTATATTGTAACTCGATCACAAAATGCCCAATCCCTTGTTCCTGCCGACATCTGTAACATTTGAATTAAGCTAGAGCGTGACGTGCCGCCTTGACAGCCACGGTTTTCCCTCCCTAATCGCCACAATCAAGACTAAACAAACCGCGCCGTTGCCGACCCCACCACTTTCTTCCGCTCCCCTTCCGCCGTTGCTCCGATTTCCTCTATCTCCCTCGCCGGAAAGCCAAATCCAAGAGAGAATTGCCGGTATACCACTAGTCAGAACCTAAAGTGCCAAAATACCACCGAAGAAAACAACCTTGCCAAAATAACACTACACTCTAGTTTTTCATGCCAAAATACCACTAGACACAAACTGAGACTAACACCAACATGAAAAGACACTTGTGCCCTTACCTGCTCACACAACTCACGTCCTTCCATTTCAGCAGCAAATTAACGACACTTCATCAACATCTAATCATGATTACAGCAACACTTTGACAGCAGTTTAGTAATACTTTTAACAGCAGTTCAGCGACACATAAATATTTCAGGACAGAGTTTCAGAACAACAATTCATCAGCATTTCAGCATCATCTTTTACATGATTTCAGCATCATTTTTACAGCATTTCAGCAAAATAACCAAAAGGAACCCACAACTTTGACATAACTTCAGTAAGGTAACCAAAAGGACCGCACTATATACAAGATTGTCACGACAAACAAAACTAAACTTGTTTGAGCGGACTATTTGTAGTACTTTTGCTCCTCGTAGAAGCACTAGGAGGTGAAGAAGCCTTTGCAATAGTGGCTGCCATCGACCTTGTCATCGGGCTTGAAGTTGCAATACAAGGTTGAGTATTTTGCTTAGTTGGCGTGCATGGAAGAGTAGAGGTGGTGGTTGCTGCAGCTTTGTTTGTCTTTTGCCTACACATGAGAACTTGAAATAGTAAGCAAAAGATGTGTTAATTAACAAGCTGAAATACATGCACAAGAAATTACCGTTTTGGAGAAGGAGTTGCATCTCGATCCGCATCGTTGTCCTTTTCCGGCTCTTTGCATGTCTTCATAAGATGACCTTTTGCTCCACATCTTTTACATACATGTTTCCTACCGGTTCCACCCTCGCTACTATTCTTGTACCTTCTAGTTCTTGGTCGCCCTGCACTCCTTGACAACTTGGGGGGAATCATCTCAAAGTCAGGTTGTACCTTAGGCCATTGGGATTGGCCCCTAATTGGCATGAGAATTGGCTCATATGCAGCCTTGAACCTTGCGACCGAGAAGTAATCATCAACATATTGTTCTACCTTCTCTCCTTTCGAGAAGATGAAATGGAGAGCATGTGTGCAAGGCTTACCACAAATCTGCCAACGCCTACAAGAGCATTCCTTTTTACCTAAGTCGACTGTGTGTCTCCATCCATTTCCTGATATTTCGGCTATGGTTGGTGTTGCCCTTACTTCACCGTAGCGCAGCCCCTTGCTTTTCTGATTCAATTCCTTGACCACACTAGGTAATATTGTTCCTTGTAGCTTATCTGCAACCTCTCTCCTTTTTCCTCTCATTTGCATCACCATTTCCCTATATGTGTCTGCAAGCTCCACAATTACAAGTTGCTTCTTCTCCCTGATCCAATTATTGAACACTTCGGCCAAGTTATTACTAACATACTCAACCTTGGTTATTGATGAAAACTTGCTTCTTGTCCACACACGATTGTGTTCCTTTCTTAAGTAGGCTATTGCTTCTGGGCTGGCAGCTTCTATCTCCGCCATTAGGGACTCATGCTTGTCAACTTCATATGTCCAGGCTGCAGGCCACATTTTATCAAGTATATCACCTTTGAACTTCTTCTTGAAGTTGAGCATGAGATGCATCATGCATTCTCTATGCTCACAGTCTGGGTACACCGTATGAATGGCATTCTCCAGTCCTTTGCATGCATCTGTATGGATTGTAAGCCCTATTGGATCACCAATACACAACTTAAGTTGTTGCATGAACCAGACCCAGTTTTCAGTGTTCTCTTTCTCAAAGATCCCAAATGCCACAGGAAACATCCAACTATGTCCATCAACACCAATAGCTGCGGCCAACTGTCCCGTGTATTTTCCTGTAAGAAAGGTTGAATCGACCCCCAAATATGGTCTACAACCTGCTAGAAAACCATCAATGCAAGGTTTGAAGGCAATAAACAACCGATTGAAGTAGTGCACGACGCCACCTTTCTTACTAACTGTCTTGATGTCAATTTCACATACACTTCCCGGGTTGGCTGCCAACAATTCAGCCTTAAAGTTCCACAATAGCTGAAAATTCTCGTGATATGTACCATTGAGGGCAGCCAGTGCACGGTCTCTCCCTTTCCAAACATTACTATACTCCAACTTCATGTTATACTCCCTTTGCAACCGGTCCTTGAGACCTTTTGCACTAAGTGTGACCTCCTCTTGCATGATGGCTTTCCCCCTATCAGCAATCCAATTCTTGTTTGCCATTCTTGCTTTTCCTTTTTGCTTGTCACTTTTATTGACACTTCCACAAGTATGAGCAAACGGTAGTTTCTTTACCTACAAATTTTCACAAACATAAGTATGTTTATGAATTGCAATAACAAGTGTAGAAATAAAAGCAATACAAGAAGCTATTATATCATACCATGAATGTATCACAACCCTTTAACTTGGAAGCATGTATTTTCCATGGACAATCTACATCACAACAAGAAGCACGAAGTCTCGTCTTGTCACTATATTCTGTGTTAAAAGACCATTCTTCTCTAATTGCTAGTTGTCTCAAGGCAACCTTAAAAGTATGTCCATCAACAAAGGTGCTCTTCTCTTGAATTTTCGGACAATTGCTATCATGGATATGAGTGGGAACCACATTGTTAGCAATAATACCCTCATCATCCCCGGGTACATTTTGTTCATCATATGAATTATCAACATCTAGTCTTCCCAATGGAATCCTTGTAGGAGCTACCTCTGCCTCATTTTCATGAGTCTTCACATGTACTGCCTTCTCCTCCACCTCCTCATATTGCACAGGCTCATCATCCTCATACTCCCCTACATAGGCTTGGTTCGGCCAAGCAAAGAATGGAGCATGAACCGGCTGATCATTCTCATCCCCGTCGTTGACATGAGCAGATTCACTACTTTTGCTCTCAATAGTCACACCAAATCTTACAATTCTCGAGTCATTGCAATTATCAAATAATTGTGCTATCTCTGACTCTGAAATTAAAGGAAGGGTGTCATCTCCAGATCCATACCAAATGGTCATTCTCTGATCAGTAGACCACTTGAACCGCTCCTCCACAACTCCCCTAATCTGCGCCACGGACAAGTCTCGACCCACCACAAAATCCCATGTTTTGCCCCTTTGATACACTCTCCGGCCATCGACGATCGTCAAGTATGATTGAACATCTATCTCAACTTTAAAACTATCCATCAACGCTGAAACACAAACACAAAAAAAACTAAATTTGTCTCTATTGCCAAGAACAATGATACACACACAATGGAAATTAGGGAATAAGAAGAACAAACTGACTTTGCGGTGTTGTACAACGTCTTGGATGCCGACCAGGGACCAGACTTGCAGGTCAGCTACTGCTGCAGGAGGCCGGTCGCGTCCGGCCAGAGCCGCTGGCAGCAGCCCGACGCAATGGAGAGAGAGGAGCGGCGCAGTCCGAGCAGGATCGTCCGCCTCCGTCCTGGGTCGGCTGCTGCTGCACGAGGCCGGTCGCGTCGGGCCAGAGCCGCGGGCAGCAGCCCGGCGCAATGGAGAGAGAGATGCGGCGCAGCCCGAGCAGGGATTGATGACGGCGACCAAGCGGCCGTGTGATGGAGAGGGAGGAGCGGCAAGGGAGGGGCCTGTGCCGGCGGCGGGCGGCCGGCGGCTAGGGTTCACGGCGAGTGACCATGGTTAGGTCGGGAGAGGAAGATGCAGTTCGTGTTCAGGTTGGCTCTTGGTTCTGGACGAGTAGAAGTTTAGAAGGTGGGCAATTTGGGCATATCCAAATACCTGACAACAATTTCACATGTTGACTAACGGGAGTACATTGAACATTGACGGCAGTGCTATATTAGAACTAAAAACCTAAACGGTAGTGTCATTTTGGCAAGGTTGATTTTTTCAGTGCTATTTTGGAACTCTAGGTTTTTAGTAGTGGTATACCGGCAATTCTCTCCAAATCCAACCACCTCCACTCCACGGAGCTACCTGTAGCTCCCTCTCCGGCCGCCTCCCGCGGCCGGGAGTGCTAGGTCACGGGGGCGCTCCCGCAGGCCGCCGACGCCGATGCCTTGAGGTGAGTGGAACCGTGCAAGTCTGTGGAACCTGCCTGAGTGGAATTTCCGGTATCTCATCTACCAGATCTCGCCCGTTTTGTCTTCTCAATCGTGCACGCGAGGTCGACGCGTAGGTGTAGGCAGATTTGAATGTAGTAGTTGGATGAGCGTGTAGGATCTACGCTTCTAGATGTAGACATCCTTTCGTTCAACATGGAATCCGTGTTTTTCCGTGGTACCGGCCTGGGGATACGCCGTATGAATAGCTAGGTTAAAAACATTTGTATATACATACACCGTATACAATGCCCTGGTAGTGGTACCCTTATCTATGTGCAATTCCGTCCATTACCAGAAAATTCACATGGTAATAACAAAAAAGTGGGATGGCATGACTCTCAAGTCTCAAGCTTGGGTGTTTGTTGTGTGTACTCGGCGTCGTCATTACAGATTAGCATTCGAAATCTACCACAATTTGATAGGAACAATGTGTGAAGGTGTGTCTAATATGTGCGAGAAGCTGGCTTGGGATGCACATTGCGTACTCACGTAACAGCAAATACTAGACAGCCCTGGCCACCAGTATTGCGAAGAGACAGAGGTTAGAGGGTGGGCCATCGACGGATGTGGTGCTTATGTTTTATTTGCGAGTCCTCTTTAGAAAATACACAACACCAAAACACGGGGTGTTACGTGATTGAGATGCCTTATTTTGTACTCCCTTCTTGCTTTGTGTATTTTGATCACCATGATGTTTTTACGCAGTTATTGCATGTGGTGGCACCAAGCGTGAGGCTGCAACTGCATTACTTGCGAGGAAGTCATGACTCACAAGTAAGAACTACTTACTGTTACATTGGACATGAGAATGTTGTTTATGCTAGTGCATGTTTATGGGGTTCCCGAGATTTTCTGGACAATTAAATTAAACTGTTGTATTAAAAAATGTTAACTAATGACGAGCCAATTTTTCATTGTCATCATATTTTCTTTGTCAAATTTTGCGAGATAACTCAAGCTTGAACTGTACCCAGAAAAATTACTAGCTGTCGACTGTCGTAGAGGCTGGCAATGTCAAATTCACAAGAAGGTAAAGGATTTGGGTCCCCCGACCGTATATTCCTCGGTATAACAACTAAAGAGTTCACTAGATTGACACTGTCTCACAACCCTCTGCAATTTCTAAGGACCCCTGGTCCCTTGCCGTATACAAGAATCCAAGGCCAAAGATTACCCTAGTCTATAACTCCCTCGAATGCCCTAATTGCTCCAGCCTTGCTTCAAATGATATCTTGCCTCCTTGAGTTTTCCTTTGGTGAGATGACAACAACTAAAACGCTGTATGGTGCCTCTTGACTTGTCCTAATAGGATAAAATACGTGTCACCTTCCTTGACATGGTGAAATAATCAATTTAGGGCATCGTTTAGCTGTGAGGCCTTGTTTCGCATTGTTACATGCGAGTTTTGCCCCATTTGGTAATCCTCCATGTTGTTGCCCTGCACGACCTTAAAGCAGTCCAGGGCCAGGCTGAGCAGGGGATGGCCGATTCGGCCGTTTCTCCAAGGCCATGCTCTTTCGAGGGAAAAATCCCACCTCGGCGCACGTGGGGGCTCTGCTGGGTAGGTGACTTTGCTCTGCTACATCCCTTAAACTGCTCCATTTAGTGTCTCTAATCTACACAAATATAGTTTGAATCAAAATTAAGTGTATGCGAAAAATATGCGCGTCGGCGAGTAGGTTTCATTCCCGTGCTCGGTTTCGAGTTTCGTCGACTGTAACTTCTCAATTTTAAACCAAAGTTTGGAAATATTTTAGAAGAATTTTGTCAAATTCGTCGCACTCGGTAGAGCGTTTGGAACAGCTTTTTATAAGCAGGTTCATCTTGATATCTCGCACAACTTTCGTGTTGTAATTTTTCCATTTCAGCGGTCATATAAGAGTAGACCTTGTACTGAGCTATGTACTTGTTTTGACTACGGCTAGTGTACGGTATGTTCTTCAACCTCTTTCGCCGCCGCTCGCCGCAGGGAATTCCGCTCCAGCAGCAGCTACCGTGCGCGCTTGGTGTACGTGCGGTTTTAACCTTGCCATCGTCGTCTTATTATTATATTGTGGGGTTGTGGATGCAATTATCTCTATGGAGAACCACGGTGAATAGTCGTGTGCCTCAGGTTGAGTGTATTTTTTTCAAGGATATGTGTTCCTTTAGAAGACCATGATTATGCAGTCGCAGTGCTAGACTTACGACCTTTGATGTCAGTTTATCTAAACTCTTGATGATTGTATAGAATTTGTGATGAATATACAAAAGTAAGACTGCTGGCCTACTTTGTGATGTCAGATGACATCACAAAATGGGTGTAGTGCCGCCACTGGATTTTTGTATCCCTGTTGCACGCATGCTGTATGTATTAGAAGTTTCTTCCATTTTAAAATGTAACATCCTGGCTGTCTTTGGGGTGTTTGCACACATTTTTCTAGAGGAGGTATCTGCACTTTGCATGGTCTGTATGCCTTGCTGGGCGTATCTTGAAATTTTAGGGCCTGTTTGGTTGAAGTCCAAGAGTACCTAATCATCCTTACATTTCTGGCTAACTCGTGGCAAGAAAAAATGGCAGCACAGCTTAGCTTGTCCTAGGTCATGTTTTGTTGGATATGAAACATACCATACGTAAGTCGGTCAAGTATAGCTCTACTACACTAGGGCATGCCTGAGGTTTGTCTATGAACCAAACATTTGTCTAAGAGAAATATGGCAAACTGATGCTCCAGTCAAGCTGGCACTTGAACTCCATCCCTCATCTATGAATAGGCGGACCTACTGACATCCGTTCAAGAAAGGAGGATAAAAACAGATCTAAAATGCTGGATGTGTAAGAGCAATTTTGTGTACAAACCATGCACTCAGTTTTTGTTGAAGAACTAATGCGGCAATATGTTGTCCTTTTTCTCAAGATTAGCCAATGAAAAGCTAGTGTTGAAATGCGAACTATATATCCTAAGCTATCAGGTTGAACAGTGTAAAGTTGTTTATGCAATAGTGTAGCATTGACTGAGTCTGCATATTTTTGTATCTGCATAAGAGTAATATGATTCAACGTCCTTTTAGGATATATATGCGGTTCCTTACCTGGGCTCGAAATTTGAGAGATCTCTTACACCTAGGATAAAACATTTCCTTCTATTAGTTTGTCTAGCATATATCAGAGTTATTCTTTGAGATTAGTTGTCAAAACACTGAAAGCTAACTAAAGGAAAATATCGCACCATCCTATCCTTTATGTGCGGTTGGAGACCTCTGACTGATTATGGCTTTGCTTTTGGTTTCTGAATATGTTGGATTCAAAATGAAAACGTTTTTCCCTAATTTGTTTTGCAGTTTTTGTTTGAGATAGTTTTTATGTGATTTTCTTGTCATATCTAAACAAATTTGAACAACTTCCGAAGCTATAGCTTCGCATTAATAATAATATGCCATTTAACTCTTTGCAGAATCTATGGATCATCGACTTCCTTGCAAGTTGTGCAGTTGTTGTCTCAAGCTTGCTGCCTCCGTTTGCCAGGACTGTGATGTAAACTAGGAATTTAGTCAGGTTCTTTCTCTTGACCAATAAATCAATTTTTAAAAGTTAATGAAGTAATAACTAGTAACTGCATACACAATGCATATAATACCACCTTCGGTCTGGATTAATTGTCGTGGATACAGTACCGCTACATTACAAAGTTAGTATACACCTTATGACAGTTTTTCTGGATCAGACGTGTAATTGTTATCAGATGCCCCTTTTCAACTTATTTTATCACACTGTTTGGCTAATCCTTCGCAATGACCGTTTAAATATGTTTGAGGAGGCATTCAATACTAAAACTACTCACTTTTTTGTACAACATCATGTTCAACATCATCACTACTTCTGGGAGTAGTGTTGCTAACTTCGATACTATTACTGCCACAGTATGTTTGGTACTCTTAATCTATACCGTCCTATATACCTGTCTTCTTTACTCCTAGTGGATACATGAAGCACATGCCCTTTGCTTGTGATACATAAAAATCTATACCATATTTTGACAATGCCGGTTAGGGCTCGTTTGGTTTGATGTGAAGAATTAGATACCATGCCAAAAATGTAACATTTTTGTTGTAAACAAATCCAAAATTTGCTAAAGTAACTTTGGGTAGTACCTTATCTTGTTAGCCCAAAAATGGTAGCTAAATTTTGGCTGCAGTTATTGTTTCCTGTTTGGCCGACTGAATATGAAGCCTGTAACCTTAGCAAGGCTGAGGTGAGATTTGTCTCTGATGTGGAACTTTAAAATAATCCGTTGATATAATTGCATTAGATTGGTTTCTGCCATATAGTAAGCCTGTCAAAGCAGGCACGTGTGTCAAACCGGAGAGAGAGAGAGAAGATACATATATAACATAAGTGGATGTCTACTTATGACTACAATGAATGCTTACCTTTTTGTATAGTATGTTGGCATCATTATTCGTACTTTCCACTTGTTAGATCTTTTACATGGTTTACCTTGTTCGTGTTTTTTATATCAGCTGTGTGTAGGTGATATTGGATACATTAATAGTGATATACTTTTGGTTGCGAATTACGATTATTTTGCTCTTACCTTGCAAAACATGACTACATGATTGCGAAGTGGTGAACCGAATGCTTGTTATGATAATTTTACTTTCTGTCTGCCTTATGTTGATCTTATTAACATTATAACATATGTGATGTCATCATTGTTATGTAGTATGACTAGCTACATATCATGGTTAACGAAGCTTAGGAGCCATTGCCATGAACTTGGTTTATACTGAAAGGAACAACTAAAACAGGTATTGCTGCTAACTTGCCTTATCTTGGACATGATCCGTGAGCAGTAGTTCTAGGAATATCTGTCCACTCCGTCTTCTCCTTCAAACAACTCTGACAGCAACACATTCAGGCTCTCGGCGGTGTACCTTGCAGACTTCTGAAGCTTGAGGTGCTTGAGCAGATATGCGTCATAAACAGCGACGACCTTATCTGACACGGCTTTCCGCAGCGCCTCCCGGAGCACGGGATCCGGGACCTTGCAGCTTGCATGGCTGCTGTAGACTTTCTCGAGTGTTGAGTTGAACTTAGCCAGGATCTTCACAGTGGGCTTGCCGGCAGCTAGGGTCTCGAGGCAAGCCACGACTGGCGCCCAGGAAGCCTCGACATAGCCTGCCATGTGCTGCACGACTTGGCCCTGGCACCATGTGGCCCATTCGTCTCCCCTGAGCAAGCTGCCGACGTGTTTCATCATGAAGCTGGTATTGTTGGCCAGGAAGAGGTGCCACATGGCTCCTTCTGCACCGTCGAAGGCGGACTTGAGGTTTGGTTCCAAGGACGTGATCAGCTTGGAGACCAGATCGTCGAACGAGCTTAACCCTTCAGTTCCACTACCTGTGCTTGCAAGGACCTGATCTAGCACGCCGCGGTGTGGTGCCAGCGAGTTGATGCAGGCCATAGTGTACCGTGTCAGCGGATGGACACCAATGCAGATGCTGACAGTCGTGCTTTGTGATGAACGGATCTTGGCGACGACACCGCTGATCATGTTTCTCAGCGCCTGAGCCAGCTTGCTGAGAACCACCTCGACCTGCCGGGAGACAAGCTCCTTGTGTTGCCCGGTAAACACCAGCATGAGACCCGGGACAGCGTTGCCCAGAACCTCATACATTTCCAGGACATATATGAGCTTCTCTGGTGAGTTAGTGCCTGTGAACCCATCCGTGAATCTGAGCAGGATTGAAGTACTCGCTTCGCATTGGCCATCAGGTATTCGCCCTTGAACCTGTCAAATGCGCCGTTGCTCTGCGCGTGGAGCTGCGTTTGCATGGTGACAAGGGCCTTTTCGACCAGCTTAGTCGCCAAGATCCACCGCCTGATCATGTCCTCCGCTGTCTCGTAGCTGATGGCCTCGTCGGTTTCCATAGAGCAACCCACTTGAAGAACTGATATGAACCTGTTCAACAATCACAAATTTCAGTTGAGAACGAAGCAAGCAAAATCAAGGCAAGTTCAGATCCAATATGCACGTATTAGACTCCATCTCAGGTGAACATGCTATATTATACTTCTATTTGTAGAATTGATTAAAGAGGATTTTGTTTGTATAAGAAGCTTACGAGCACCTGTCTAAAACGTCGCAGGGAGCGTTGGTGAACGTGTCGAGCAGCTCTTTCGTGTAGCCGGCACGGATGACCCACAGTGAGATCTCATGGAGGACGGACAAGCTTCCTGGGCAGAGCAGATCGAGCTTGTCCGGAAACTTCCCGTCCAAGAAGACATCAGCCCCAGCCGGCTGGCTCCCACCGGACGCGTACAGCTCGTCGATGGAGCTGAAGCTCACCTCCCCGGTGCTGGTTATCACTGTGCTGGCCGTGCTGGTATCCGTCAGGAAGACGAGCGCTGGCGACGATATGCCACGAGCCGTCGTCATGGAGATAGAGAGCTTCTCGATGGCGAAGCGAAGGCCGCTTCTGCCTTCCAGCTGAGACCCGTCCCAGACCCTGAGGCGGAGGAGCTCCTCCATGAGTAGTGACATGGCGGCGGCGGAGGGCGCCATCCATGCGGTGGCTAGCAGCAGAGGCCATGGGGAACGCTTGCGTCTCCTTGAGGAGAATGATCTCGTCGACCGCGACGAGGAGGCTTCTGTTGGCGCAGGTCGCCTGCGCGTTCCATATACCAACGCTGATGCTATCGCCGCTCATCCGGCGGCGCTCGAACTCACCTACGACACGCTCAGCGACGGTTAGCCGGTCCTCCGCTCGCGTTGTCCCAGCAGAAGATGCCAAGTCCCCGACGGCCTTCCCTGCCGCAGCGCCCATGAGGATAGCCGGAGCGGCAAACAGAAGCCGCACTCTGTTTTTGCTGTCTACAGTTCAGCTAGACGTCAACCCAAGTCTGGGGTGTTGTCGTGCTATGGTGTGGGTCTGAGCACTTTGTTGAACTGTCTTGGAATTCAAAGAGAAGTGGACTTCAGATAGTCAACATAAAAAAACAAATGGAGCCAATTCCACATGGAAAGAATCCTCTTTTTTACTTTGGTAGATCTGGCAGGACTGGATTTGTACTTTGTTCCAATAATGAAATCACGGAGGCTACAAAGAGTATGTGCTGTCAAAAGGGTTAACAGGAAGAAATTTGGAAGGAAACTTCGGAAAGTCATTTCAACTCCTGGGCTCTACGCCTCTACTGATCCCACTGTTTTATAAAATTCAAAAAATAGATTTGAAATTTTTAAATACGTTCTGAAAAATGTCCACATGTTGTCAATGATGTGTACTATAAACATGCAAAATCACAGTGCGAATTTTTGTATATTATGGGCTAGACAATAATGATAATACTTGGAGATTTGAAAATATACATTGTTTGCTATACTCAGATATGTACATTTGTTATTTTTATGTAGCTCAAACGCGTTTTGAATTAAGATCTTAGGATATATCATTGAGAACATACATACCTTTTTAAAAATATTTTAGAAATAGTGAGACCGCGGGAACTGGGGAGCACGGAATCTCCTATCAGGAAACTTGATGTACATGAAGGGTTAGCTAAAAATAAATACGGTTTGATCGTGTGAACGAGTGAAGGATTTTTTTTTTGAGAAACACAGTACAAACGCAGACGCTCAGAAACACGCACGTACAGACACCCCTATGACCGTACACACGCAAACCCTACCCCTATGAGCACCTCCGAGAGGCTGGTCCGGCATATCTTGAGGTTGACGAAGTCAACACAGGCGCCTCGCTGTTGACGGGCACGTCACCTAACACTGAAAGCATAGCGCCAGTTAAATCCTGAAAAATCCAGAAAAAATAATTATATGAACACACAAAAAACAAAACCCAAGGAAACGGTAAACAATTTTTATTAACATTGGTATTTTCCAACCTGATATTTATGTTTGAATATATGAGACGAAAACTATATGCATGGCCAGCTCGAGTCTTGAAACAAGGAATATTATTTTGGAAAGAAGAAAAAATCGCTGACAGTTTCAACTATTCACTAAGCTTAGTTTTGATCCTTGAACTTTAAAAACCAGACGAGTTTCACCTCAAATATTAGTATGTGACAGATTTGGTTTGTAATCTCAGTCAAATAAATAAGTTGGTACACAACATATGTATGCTCTCTGTTTGTTTTACTTGTTATTATGCATAGTCAATAATCAAACTGACACGTCATTTCTAACTTTGCATCCGTAAATCCATCTTGTTCATTTTGTCGACAAAACTACGTATTGTTCATAAAAGTGAAAACTTCATACGTGCTGAAACACGCATACATGCCATGACTGGGTGTCGGAGCAAAGTCGAGCAGGGGTCTGAAGAAGCTCAGAGACTGACAAAGAAACCTGATATGAGCACTGGTAAGTAAAACATCCAGAAGAAAAACAAGTTGACCAAACTGCCTTTCCGCTCTATTTTATCACCTCAGGAAAACAACGGGAAATTAAAGGTCATTCTCTTAACATTTGCAAGGGACATGGACAACCTTTTCATATAAATAAACATAGCATGTACCGGCTATGACTTGTGCATTTCTTATAAATAGGTTGACAATGTGAAGTTGACATTCAGTGTAAAGAAAGAAAGAACATGTCTGAGCACTAAACAATCGAATAAGAAATGCTCGATACATTGCACTCAATTTCTATTGTTGATGGTTGTCCGGCACACCAAAAATTTGTCGCATACGAAAACAAATAAATCAATACGCAAGGCTCTTGTCTTCATAAATATGTCACTTATATACCCCTCCAACATGATTTTGCCCCCTCCAACCATTGCTGCGGCTACTGAAACTTAAGACATTTTGGCTATGTTTGGTAGCAAAGTATTTTTGAAGTATTTCAAGAATACCATCTGTTTGACCATGACTAAAAACTGTGTTATTAATACTACAGTATCGCTCAAACTTTGTTATTTTGAAGTATTTTAAAATGCCTCATTTTAAAAGCAACCCCAAACCTCTTTTTAACAAACGGAGAAATCGAAAAAGATCACCCCATCTCGATCAGCTATCTCTACCAGCCATCGCCGCCTGTTTTCTCACAAGATTGGATTTAAGAGAACTTTGTTGCCAACTCTTTTCTTTATTTTTTTGAACTGTACGTTTTTAGACGTGTTTAGTTTTAATGTGTAAGTTCACTCATTTCATTTCACGTCTATAAGTTGGAATATATAGTACGGAGTATTATAATTCGGAAGTACTAGTCGACGCCGCGTGAGGTTGACAAGAGAATGTGTGAGACAATTTTGTATGGCCGAAAGGGCATCACACAGGGTATGAAAGATGAACCGGTTCTTGCTTGTCCCTTTGGTTCGTGGGCTTTTGGAATCTGCCGGGGCCGATTCCTCTTTCGCTTCTGCACCCCATCTCGGCTCCCATTTTAAGCCAGAGATATCTTGGCATTCGCAGCAGCTGGTGGATCTGATGATCTGATGCACGCCGCTGAATCGCCACCGTGATTGTCTCCGTCTTGTCTGACATCCAAAAGCCCACATTTTTTCGTCGAGTCTCCGCAGCTTCCTCCCGGCGCGGCGCGCGGCAGCCAAGCAATCCATCCAGCGTCAACCACTACCAGAGGAGTCCACTGCGCGGAGAGGGCAGCGCAAGCCGGGAGCTTCCGCGGATCGGTACCCATGGCCACGGGGACGGGGCCCATGGCGGGCGTGCCGCCGGCGCACCTGGGGTCGCTGTGGTCGACGCTGGAGGACCAGCGGGGCGCGCGGGGGGACGTGCCGCTGCTCTCGTCGGCCTGGAGCCTGCCGGGCGACGCGGAGGTGCGGGCCAAGGAGGGGATTTTCCGGCGCGCCGGCGCCGCGGTGGTGGGGGCGTGGGACGCGGTGGCCGCGGCGGCGGCGGAGATGTGGGCGTTCGCGCGCGCCGACCGCCGGAAGCCCATCTTCGCGGCCAAGGTCGGCCTCGCGCTCGCCCTCATCTCCCTGCTCGTCTTCCTCCGCGAGCCCCACGACATCGTCAGCCACTCCGTCTGGGCCATCCTCACCGTCGTCGTCGTCTTCGAGTTCAGCATCGGTACGCAAAGCACGCACCACTCCCGGCTTCTGTCCCTCCATTCTCCCCTTCCGTTTCGTTGCCTGGAAGGTCAGTGATGCATCAGTGTGCGAATCATGGTCATTTTGGCATCCCCCGTGTAACTCTGATCTGATTACACGGATCAGAAGCACCTGCTCCAGTGACGAACACGCGAATCTTCACATTCCCCTACGCACGTTGAATCTTGCAGGCTAGAGATTCAGTCTCTGTCAACGTCTCCCTCTCTCTTTCTAAAAAAAGTCAATGTCAAGTTGTCAACAGCACCGTGGAGAGGGAAAGCATTTAGATTCAGATATTTCACTGTTCTTAAGCATAAGAGAGAAGTTGTCTTCCATCCAGGTCCATCTGTTGACCTTGCATTATTATTGTTGTTGATTGTCGGAAGAAACGTGCACGCTGCTATGCGTATTGAAGAAGACCTGGTAATAAATAAGTTTAGCCTGTTTGCTTTTTCTTTGAGAGAATGCCATTAATCTATCTATATGGGTAACGGAAAGGGCCACCAGATTTTAATTCTTAGTGATGTTACCTGAGACCACATTGTTCTTTTTTTTTTAAGTATGGGACCACATTGTTCTTGGGCCAGTTGTAGAACATACTACTATATGGTATGGAAGACGCACACATGAATAAAGAAATGAATGTTGTTTGGAAGAGAAACTGAGCAAAGACTACCAACTTTTTTTTTGATAAAAGTTCTTAACTGCGAACTGAGGAAGGCTACTGTTTTCTGTGATGTTGCTTGCTGGTCTTTCGTAATATCATTGTGCTATGGAGTAGAAACCAATGATAATGATAGTGGTGTTTCTGAAGTTTATATTCTTGGCCTGCAAGTATATCTTCTAGCCTGTTCAGTGTGAGGTTTAACTCCGTATTTGAAGCGGTTACTGACCAGCACATCTTATTCATCTTACCTAGTTGCAATTTTCGAAACTCGCCGCAAAGGGTTGGAAAGTTCAGCTAAATTCTTTCACTCGAGATTCTAGTTGAGAGATTGGAACCTTACGCTGTAGTACTAAGTATAAAACTCAGACTCGTGCATTATGCAGTTCTTAACATGGACCGAATGAGCTCTTTCTGACATGCAGTTGTTACATAGCAACTGGTGAAGGCTGTTTCTTTCTCATGTAATTATACTGGTCTGCCTAACATCATTTCGATAAAGAAAATATCAGTCATTTGTGATGTCTTTGTCTTACCTGGATCTCATTATGGAGCTATCCTTATTTAATGCCATGTTTTTACAGTGTGTACACGTGCAAAAAAAGTATGCATTGCCATTCGTTAATTTGGTCCACTATTATGCAGGTGCAACATTAAGCAAAGGTTTCAACAGGGGGCTAGGAACACTTACTGCTGGAGGGCTTGCTCTAGCAGTTGCGGAATTATCCAAAAAACTGGGGGCATTTGAAGAAGTGATTCTTATTATTAGCACCTTTACTGTTGGTAAGTGTTGGGGGCACATCGTAATTATTTTGTGGTGCGTTCTGTGTAATTTGTAGTCTAAAGCTTTTATATTTTTTACTGCTAGGTTTTTGCACAAACTTGGCAAAGCTACACCCAAAGATGAAGCCTTATGAATATGGATTTCGTGTATTCTTGTTGACGTTCGTGTATGTCATGGTCTCTGGGTACAACACGGGGAAGTTCACTGATACAGCTGTTAGTAGATTTATCCTGATTGCCCTTGGTGCTGCTGTCAGTCTTGGAATCAATGTCGGTATTTACCCAATCTGGTCTGGAGAGGATTTGCACAATTTGATTGCAAAGAATTTTGCTGGTGTTGCAAAATCCTTAGAAGGTACTGTATCATTTAACTATACGTTTATTACAAACGTATAAAATCTTAGTTGTGGTATGATTGCAATGCCATAGAGTATAGATACATCTAATTTTTATGCCTTTATTCTGATTTAGTTGTTCACTGTAGGCTGTGTCGATGGATACTTGAAATGCATGGAGTATGAAAGGATTCCTTCAAAAATACTTACATATCAAGCTTCTGATGATCCTCTGTATAGTGGGTACAGGGCAGCTGTCGAGGCATCAGCACAAGAGGAAACTCTGGTCTGTTGTTGCTCTAAAGCTAACAGTTCTACTCCCTGCGTCCCAAAGAAGGATGTCACAAGTTTGTCCAAACTTGTATGTATCTACACATGATATATACAAGTTTGGACAAACTTGTGACATCCTTTTATGGACGGAGGGAGTATTTAAGATTACCTCACCTTTTTCTCAATTTTGACTTGGTTCTTTTGTATCTGCTCCCAGTTAGGTTTTGCTATATGGGAACCACCCCATGGCCCTTACAAAATGATGAACTATCCTTGGAAGAGCTTCACTAAAGTTGGTGGAGCATTGAGGCATTGTTCCTTCGCCGTCATGGCATTGCATGGTTGCATTCTTTCAGAAATTCAGGTGTGCTAATATAGTTTCCTCGACAACCTATGGAAGTTCTGCATTTATATATTTCCTAAACAAATATATATTTGATTTTATTTCTAGGCACCACCAGAATACAGAAGGATTTTTATCGCAGAACTTCATAGAGTAGGGAAAGAGGGTGCTAAAGTATTGCGTGAGCTTGGAAACAATGTTAAGACAATGACCAAGTTGAGTTCTCCAGATATTCTATTTCATGTCCACTTGGCAGCTGAGGAGCTGCAAAAAAAGATTGATGAGAAGTCGTATCTTCTGGTAAATACTGAAAGATGGGATACTAGCAAGCGAGCTGAAGGAATAAAAGATGCCATGAATGTCACAAGTGTCGCGTCAAAAGAAAATAAAAATGAAGTGACCGAACCTACAATTGCTGATCAAATTTCGGCGAACCATTATAAGAGTTTTGCTGCTAGTTCATTTCTTACCAGAAATGATTCAGCAGCAACTATTGATGGTTACAGGACACTACTATCTTGGCCTGCTCGAAGATCATTCCATCCCAACTTGCCACTTGAGGACGAGGAGTCAAAAACATATGAAAGCGCAAGTGCCTTATCCTTGGCCACATTTGCTTCGCTTCTAATCGAGTTTGTTGCCCGGCTACAAAATGTTGTAAACGCATTTGAAGAGCTGAGTGAGAAGGCTAACTTCAAGGATCCCGTGGAAGAGCCTGTTGCAGTTAGCACGGGTGATGGTGGATTCCTCGATAAAATAAGCAAATCTCTAGGACTGAAAAGTTGACATTGACGATGACCCCGCAAGGTCCCTCGATCTGAAGCCTTGCCACTTGCCTTTGTCATCCAGTTTTGTTCAATAATTTTGGACCAAGACATGTGTATAATGCTGAAGTTGTGTATACGCAATTAGAATATTGCTGGCTGCATTGCTAATGGAGCTCCTGTTTGCTGCCACTAATGTGATCAACAATGGTAAACTGTTGTTCCATGTATTTGCTTATTGTGTTTAAGCACCCTGTAAATTGTGTGTTTACTTCTAGCTAGGAGGCTAATTGGTACCTGCACGTGAATCTCTTGTATATGTGTTCAACAGGGATGTTTCTTAACCTACTTGATGTAAAGGTAGCCGTTTTGTAGTTTGCTGGTAAGTCAAAATGCTTTTGTTGTGAATCTTGCTTTCAACGTATTGTTGTGCGTCGTTGCACTGTGCTCAAAGATGTGGAGTTGCTTTCCATGTGTTATTGTGGGTTTCTTCGGACATGAGACCTGTGTTGATTGAGTTCTCCTTTACGTCTAGTCTTCTCAGGATATTCCATCAGCTAAAAAACTACTAATTTTTGGAGGAAAAAAAATGCAAGAATTCTACATACTCATTTTTCATTGATATGCTTCCCAACGAAGTCATACCAGTGGAAGTGGTATACTCTACAACATATAGGTGTACAGAAGAGAAAACCTAGAGGCTACATGTATTCACCTTCCTTTCCATATTGTTTTCCTATCCCCTGTTTTCATATATCCACTATGATTATCACAGCTTCAGATGCAGATTTGCGCGTTGAGAAGAGGAGCGCATGGTCAGACGAATTAGCTTGCGAAGGTCTTTGGGTACAACACATGAAAGTTCATGGCAGGTTTGAAGTAGATTTATATTAATTGCTATTGGTGCTGTTGTCAGTCTTGGAATCAACATAGGTCTTTACCCAATCTGGCTTGGGGAGAATTTGCACGATTTGTTCGCAAAGAGTTTTGCTGGTGTTTGCAAAATCCATGGATTAAGCTCGCGATAGCAAGGTCGGGCTACTGCGGTGGCGGTGTGGATACTTGGCGGTGGCGGGGCGAGCTTGTGGCGGCGCAGCGGCTCGCGGAGGTGGTGGTCGTTGCAGGCAGCGCGGGCAGCGGCCATCCTCTGGATTGGGCCGGAGATCTTCACCCGAGGAGCTGGCGCGTGCGGGCAAGGATGGTCCGGCCGGTGGTGGAGGTGAGGTCGGGGATGGTGCGGCGCTCAGATGCAGCTGTGGTGCTGGCCAAGGACGGCGAAGTCTCGACCTGGATCCAGGCCCATTTGGGCCCGATCTGGGTGCAGTGGGCCCTGCTGTCCTAGGTTTCAGGGGTTCCTCATGGAACCGGCTCCTGGCAGGCGGCTGGGGTGCTAAATCTGGAAGAACCCATCCCCTGGCAGTGTGGCTGGGGTGCTAGATCTGGGCCTCGGGGCTAGATCTGGCAACCGCCTAGCAGGTCCATCTTCTAGATCTGTAGTGGTAACGTGCGGGAGGTCCTGCTCGTTACACTCTGCAATTTGAGAGCCGATTTGCTGACCTCGACCTCTCCTGCTTGATCTGGCGGCAACGTTGTCCCATGCGCTCGGCCAGGATTGCAGGGCGCTCGACGGCAGCTCTCCTCTGGAGCAGGTGACGGGAAGGAGCAGAGGTAGCTCGGCCTCGGGACGGTGGCTGGCGGAGCTGGCCGGAGACGACGGGATCTCGGCCCAATCTGGGTTGGGCGGGCCCTGTTGCCTGGCGGTTTCAGTGGTTCCCGAGGTTCGGGAACCCTTCCCCCGACCATGGAGTGGATGGGGTGCTGGATCCGGGCCAGGAGGGCCTGGAATCGGTGACCGCCTAGCAGCCTCGTTTGCCCGACCGTCCTAGGGCAGGTGATCTTGGTCCTTCTACTATCCATTCTGATGGATTTGTTGTCTAGACACCTGGTTTTCCCTGGGGGCGAGATCTTGGATGTCGGGGCGGCGGCCTCAGAAGGTGGTCTGCGCGTGCGATAGTGATGGCCATCTTCTCGGACCACGTGGGTGGCGTGAAGTTGGCGGGACGAGTGCCTGGTGCTGGCTTCGCTTCGGCTGTGGCGGCTCCCAGATCGCGTCCTGGTGACCTTGCTCGAGACTTTTGGCGCTTTGTGAGTTCGAGTGTGGTAGCAAGGTGCTTCCGAGCGAAAACTTTGCGTTTCGGCGCCAACAGCGACGGCGCCCGCAGGTGTCGCTACCCTCTTGGGGGCGCTGTTGAGGGTGCATTCTCTACACTTAGCGTGGTAGTAAGGTGCTTCTGAGCGAAAACTCTGCGCTTCGGCGCCAACAGCGACGACGCCTGCGGGTGTCGTAACCCTCTAGGGGGCGCTGTTGTGGGTGCCTTCTCCGCACTAGGGCTCCGGTGAAAACCCCAACCTCTTTGTCTGGACGGCGGCGGCGCTTTGCGTCGTCACCCTGTTGGGGGCGTCGTCATGGAGACTCGTTTCTTCTTGATCCTGCGTCGGAGTTCTCGGTGGCAAGTCCGGTTTTCCTTTTTCTATTGTCTATTTTTTATCTGTCTTTTGAGGGTTCCTCATCACCTTGTATCGGTTCAGCCGTTGTCTTTTGTATCTTGTGCTGTCTAACCCAACAGCTGTCTTAAACGTTGCTTTATTTATAAAGCGGTCGGGAGCAAGCAGTACCTTGCTTGTTCAACACAGTCCTGAAGAACCTCGTAGTTCTGGGATCATAGCATACTCTCTGTCTTGGAATCAAGATCCACCCGCAAAATCAAAAGGAACAGAATAACGTGCCTTGGATCATGTCTGCCCCGCGGTTCCATCGACGACACGAAAGTGAACAGCGGAAGGCTTCCAGGAGGACCTGGCCCTTGTTCCAAGTAAACCTATCCTGGATAAACAGAAGTTGAATGCAACATCTGGACTGCATCAGCAAACCGTTGTGAGGTAGTAGTCCGGTTGGTTCATCATGCAAAAAGCTCTTGCCAGATCGATACGTGTAAAACTGAATGATTCAGATCGATAGAGTACATGCATGGTTGAAAATCTCTTCGTCGACGAATGCAATCACCAGGAATGAATAATCTGCATGCATCAGCACCAACTTCCAACATACACTTGGCGCAGCAAGTTTGTTTCCATAAGTGAAATCTAAACATGGAATGTGCAATATATGCTGAAGATAGTGTTTGTAAAAAATAGAAGCAAAAAAAAAAAAGTTTGCTAGAGTCGCACTTAAGTAGTCGGCATAATGGTCTGGAAGAAAGAAAAAAAGCATGCAAAAAAAAGAGTTTAAGTTAAGTGTGACTCTAGACGATCTTGGTAAGCATAATGGTCTAGAAGAAAGTAAAAAAGTATGTTTTTTTACGAATACAGACTGTCCTGCATTCATTGCTTATACTCCCTCCGTTCCACAATATAAGATGTTCTATCTTTTTTTCTACTTTCACATATACACATATGTATCTATTCACATTTTAGTGTGTGTACTCTTATATTAGTTTGAATCTAGACAACATACATAACACGTATAACATCTTATATTATGGGAGTACAAGGCAAAAATTACCCGTCTACCGTCTACAACAGCCGGATAATCAAAAGGAAATACCGTATAAGGCCAGGCCTTTTGTCTGGGCCGAGTAACTAGTGGCGGATCCAGGATTTGACAAAGCCCAGGCTAATTTTTAGCGTCCGAAAACTGTGGCGTTTTTACCTATCAACCCCTCGCAGCAACATAATATATTCGGCAAAGCACTAAAAATGCGTCAATGGAGTTTGACGTGAAGCACATGCTCGTTTAGAATAGAGACACCATGTTAATCCACATCATTAGAATTATTTTAACAGTTAGATATATAATGAACGGTCAGGATTTAACATGTAACACATCTTTGGCACGGTCCATATTAGATTTTAAAGGAGGTACGCGAAAAGGAACACATCTTTGACACTGTCCATATTAGATTTTGAAGGAGGTACGCGGAAAGGTATGCACGAAAGAGGAGGTACCCAAAAGATATGCACCGAAAAAAAAAAAAAACAAAACGTACCAGACTGATATGGTGTTCAAAAAAACAATGAATAGATTTGACGATCATGGGCCAAGAAACATTACCGTACCATGACGTCTCTCTATAGGGGACTCTTATTTTTGGCTGCATTGGTTAGAGTCCTAACGTTTTAATTGCCGCGATAACACAAACTGTTGTACGAATCAATTTTTTGGTTGAGGTTTATTTAGCGATCGATTCAAGCTGCTCTTGTCCTTACGGAAAAGAAAGGCGGCGGCCTAGGGTTTCAACCCTAGCCGCCGCCGCCATCTTCATCTTCATCATCGTCTTCGTATAACAATTGACGGGTTCTCACCTCGTCTAGGTGTCGCTCTGGCATTGGAAGGGGTGGGGACCTCGGACCTACGCAGTGCGCTATATAAGGGTCCTTAATGTTAGAAATTGGTTTTAGTTGTTGTCTTCTTCGTCAATGGAGATGGCATCGTCTGCAATAAGTGATCTTCCGCGCTTCGTTCGTCGGCGAGATCTCCTTCTCGACGTCAATGGTGGCTTATTAAGTTTCTCTAGGCGTGTTCTTCAGATCTTGCTGCCAGATCAATCTTGGATTGTTTCTCATGGTTGTCGCGAGGAGGTTTGTCCTCGCATTATCTATCCCGGCTACTACGTTTTCGACAATGGTGATTCGTTCTCTCGGGTCCCAACGACGTCGACAACGTGGTTCGGTTATTTGTCCCTGAAATACCAGTGGTGGTCTCTTGTCTATGTTGCTTGATTAATTTAATGGCCATGTGCGTGCACAAAGCCTTGGCATTGCGGCTCAAAATTAAAAAGTGAGCTTCGGTAGTATTCACATGTGTGTGGTTTGGTGGTTTTGGCGTTATTCTACGGCTGCATTCAGAAAAATACAAGATTGTGTCATGGATGAAGAAAGGGTTTGAAGATTTCATAGATTTCTATTTTAGCTTTGTTTCTGTAGTCGATATAATCGTGTACTCTTTGTTGGTTTAATATATGTGGAAAATTAAAAAAAAATCAATTTTTTGGATGCGAATTAACCATAACGGCCGGTGAGCCGCATACCACCATACACCTACTTTCCTCACATGCAAATTGCCGACATGTATATACACATCACAAAGAGATTAGACACTCGTACGTTTCTACTTCCTCCGTTTCACAATATATATAAAATATTTTAGTCATTTTCCACATTGAGTCAAGACAACATGTGTTATAGATTTATAGCTAAAAAATCTTATATTGTGAAACAGAGTGAGTATTATTTTGGCCGATCCATCGATTCCTGTGACTTGGTCTGTAACACACTATCATGATAAATTATTTCCTTCTCAAACATTATAAATTGCACAACGTATATAAGACCTATTTAATTGAGTGTGTCGTTTTGTAGTCCGAGCGTAATGCTTTATAAAAAAAACATTTTAAACTTTTGGAAAAAATCAGGGAAAATTTGTAATTAAGCTTGAGCGGCCGGTGTGTCGCACATTGCCGTACACCTACTCTCCGCACATGCAAATTGCCAACATGTACATACACAGCAGAAAGAGATTATAACTGATACTGATCGCTTGGTCTATAGCACATAATCTCAATTGTAGATATCTATCTATGATTAATTCTTACTCAGACATTAGAAATTGCACAACATATATAAGACCTATTTAAGTGAGTGTAGTGTTTTGTAGTCCGAGCCATATGTAGCACTTTATTTAAAAACAATTAAAACAACATTTAAACTTTCAGAAAAAAACAAAAAATGTATAATGTAGGTAATGATGTATTATGTCACTGCGAAAAGTTTTACTCGAGATATACATTACATTTTAGGCTGTGTAAAAATGACAAAAAGTGCAAATCTAAAGTAGTGAGTTGTGGACGGTAACAAAATTTGATCCTCCAAAATTTGTCTGATTGTGTGGCTCAAATTACAAGGCATTTCGAGTTGGGAATTTAAAATTTGTAGAATATATCATTATGAACGTCTATAAATTTTCTTCACAATTTTAAAAATATATATTAAAATAGTGTTTTAAAAAATTCAAAAAATAGTCTACATGTAGCCGAGCTATACTTGATTTTTTTTGCCAACTATTCAAGGGGTGTATTTTCATGGTTATTATAATATATGAAAGAAAATTTAGTTATGGTTGTGTTTTCGAATTAATAACAAATATCAAACATGAAATATATGGTTCAACTTTGAACTCGATCTAACAAATAGTATCCAGTATACAACTATAGATTGTTGCAAACATTTATTAATAGGGGTTACAACTTCAATTTCATCTAATGATCTTAACTAGACAAGGTTCACGTGTAAAATCACAAATTTGGATAACAAGTTGCACTTCAGATTCTGAGGGCGAAAGAATATGCTGGTATTGATTCTAGAATCATCAAGACTGGTGTTGGGTGTATATAAGAGTACAGTTGAATAATGTATGTGCTAAGATATAAAGGCAGATAATGAAGTTGTAGCGATTTATAAAGTTTATTTGTGCATGCTTGCACAAAAATATAACAATAAAATTTAGATTACGTGATCCGTACTTTAGATTGTTAGAGAGAGAAATTATCTTGAGTGGTATAATTTTCAATAGAATTTAACTGAATTATCATCCGATGTTTCTATTATGCATCCAAAGATCTATGTTTGATGATTTGTCTAGCCTGGAAGATGGACTTTAATATTATTTGCATTTTCTGTCTATTGTACTAGTAGTAAATTATTTATTGGGCCATGCACGACAAAAAAAGGGAACCGCATGGCCGAGCATTGTAACAGGAGTACATGGTGAAGCATTGATTTCAAAAACCAAGATCATGATTGTGATTGATTAAATTAACTATATGTTTCTATAAAGTTACAGCCAATTGTATAAGCAATCGAGGACCGCTAAGCAAGCCTGTTGTTTGTTGTGACATGAACAGGAAAATCAGATTATTATTTATGTAAACAAATTGTACTCCCTCCATCTCAAAATACGTGTATCAAGTTTTGCTAAAATAGATGTATCTTGAGACGTTTCATGTCTAGATACATCATTTTTTTTGACAAGGTTAAGACAATTATTTTGGGGCAGAGGGAGTATATAGATAAATATTTACTCTTACAAATAAGCAACTGAACTCATGTGCATGCAAATCGTAGGTTACTTTGGTTGTATGTTGTTGCAACTTAACGCCTGATATTATAAACATGTTTTTTTTACAAGATTAGAATATTTTTTTTGATATCGTTAGATTGTATGTAAAACATTATTTCTTACCTATTTATATCACTTATAAGTAATTTTAAATATATAATATAATGCCTAGATCTTGCGAGGTTGTCTGTTGTTACCCTCTATTAGAATAAAAAACCTTTCGATTGTTCAATTATATTTCAAAATATATAGCATTATTCAAGATGTGGTATATTATCTTTTAAAATTTTATAACTCGCCGCAATTTTAAATGATTAAAATTAAATTTCATGTTTTACCTAGCAACACATTTAGATGTCTACTGAACCGGGATTTAGAGTTCCATGTTTAAAAAAATTAAAACTGTAAATTTATTTTGTGAACATAACATACTAAAGATGATGTCCTCGCATTTTCGAGGGCCACCTTGCTAGTTTAACCAAATGACAATAAGAGAAGGAAAAAAAATGCCTCCATCCGTTCGATCGAGGCTTCATCACAAGTAAAACGAGGGAGGTAAAACCAATCCCGATCAATTGAAAACAGGTACAACAGGTGCGCGGTGGACGCGAAACTTGGCGCCCAGCGCATCACACAACATTCTGTAACATCCCAAAATTTTGGAATGTAAAAAAGGGACAATTGCTTCTGTGCCCTGGTTGGCTCTAGTTTATCCGTCTGTGCCATACCCGCCTAGTTTCTCTCGTCTATACCCTGGATGGCTCGCAAATTGGCCAAACGCTCCGTTGCCCTCTAGTCAACCGTCACATGGCCTGACTGGTGGGGTCGGCCTGGCGCGGCTCGGTTGGAATTTCCTGGGTCGGCTTGTGTGCGGCTCGGTTGGGATTTCCTGGGGTCGGCGTGGGGTCGGCACGTGGGGTCGGCGCGGGTCGGCGTGGGGTCGGCGCGGGGTCAGCGTGGGGTCAGTTAGGGTTTCCCCGCCCACCCCCGCCGCGGCTAATAAAAGGGGGCCGCCCTCGCCGGAGAAACGCCCATTTCCTCCCCCTCTCTCCCCCTCCCTCCCTCCCTCGAAAATGTGGTGGAGCACGTGGGGTCGGCGCGGGTCGGCGTGGGGTCGGCGCGGGGTCAGCGTGGGGTCAGTTAGGGTTTCCCCGCCCACCCCCGCCGCGGCTAATAAAAGGGGGCCGCCCTCGCCGGAGAAACGCCCATTTCCTCCCCCTCTCTCCCCCTCCCTCCCTCCCTTGAAAATGTGGTGGAGCACGCCCACGCCGGAGAGCCCCTACTCGACGATGCCAGACTCGGAGCTCTACTCGCCTCAGGAATTGCACGAGATGCAGGAGATGGAGCGAGAGGAGGAGGAGGAGAGGCTAGCGGAGAAGAACCTTCGCCGGAAGCGGAAAGAGCTCTCCCCCCTGCGCGAGAAGAAAGAGCAACCATACGAAGTGTGGCGTGGAGATCTTCCGCCGCAATCCTCAGTCTACGAGTACGGGGTATCGGAGTCCTCGGACAAGCCCTACTCCGATGAGGAGCGCGAGCCTGCTGTCGCGGACCAACCGCCCGCTCCTATCGTCATTGCGCCCATTGTCGAGCCCAATGTTGTCATCGAGAACATCCCTGGCGAGGGGAACTCGGACGACTCGGACGATGAGGATGACTCCGACGCCTCCGACTCCGACGACGAGGACAAATACGATGCCTCCGACGCCTCTGATGTCACCGTCAGTCCACCGCAGCACCCATGAAGAAGAAGAAGAAGAAGTAGAAGTAGTAGTATTAGTAGTAGTTCTTGTTTTAAGGTAGTAACTGAAAGGACAATGATGTCGCCTAGAGGGGGGGGGGGGTGAATAGGCGGTTTAAAACTTTTCCGGTTTAGGCTTGATAATTGCGGAATAAAACTAGGTGTTTAAATTAACAAGCCGACAACCTAAATAAACTAGGCTCACCTATGTGCACCAACAACTTATGCTAAGCAAGACAAACAACAAGGTGATAGCTATAGAATACTTCAAGCACGAAGGCTATCACAATGTAAAATGCATAAGTAAAAAGCTCGGGTATAGAAATAACCGAGTCACGCGGAGACGACGATGTATTCCCGAGTTCCTCCTTGTTAAGGGAGTACGTCTCGTTGGAGAGGTGTGAACCGACACAACGGTTCAACAACCACAAAGGTTTCACCTTCTTCTCCGATGAACCGCACCACAAAGGTTTGGTTCACCTTCCACTATCGGAATTCCTTCGAGGCGGAATCCGGAGCCTTTCAACAACAATCCGGGGCACAACCCACAATGGGATTGGGGGCTCCCGAACGGCCTCCAACAACAATCCGGGGCACAACCCACAATGGGATTGGGGGCTCCCGAACGGCCTCCAACAACAATCCGGGGCACAACCCACAATGGGATTGGGGGCTCCCGAACGGCTTCAAGTGACCACACAAGGGTCCAACCACCACAAAGGCGTCTAGGGTCCAAGGACCCAAGAGTAACAAGCTCACAAACTTTCAACTTCCACGAATCCTCGTGGAGAGCACACCGATGCACCAAATGCAAAAGGCAAGAGCACAAGTGCTCAAAATCCTTCACTCTCAAATCCCACCAAAAGCAACTAATGCTTATGGGGGGAGAGGAGAGGAAGAGCAAAGAATCCACAAAGGAGTCAAATCCTTCACTCTCAAATCCCACCAAAAGCAACTAATGCTTATGGGGGGAGAGGAGAGGAAGAGCAAAGGAGAAGAACCACAAAGGAACTCCAAGATCTAGATCCACTAGGTTCCCCTCACTTAGAGGAGATATGGATTGGTGGGATTGTAGATCTAGATCTCCTCTCACTTTTCCCTCAAGAATATGGAAGATTCAATGGAGGGATTGAGAGATAGGCAAGCTCAAGAAGGTCAACAATGGAGGAGAAAAACGTGCTCAAGAGCTTAGCAAACCAATGGGGAAGAAGGCCCCTTAAATAGCTCATCCCAAAAATCCAGCCGTTGCAGCAGCTTCTTGTTCCGCAAGTGCGGTAGTACCGGACTCAAGCCCGGTAGTACCGGCCCTGCGGTAGCTTCGTCAACACAGAAAACCGAGCGCGCGGTACTACCGGGGAAAAATACCCCGGTACTACCGGGCCCAAGTGCTGGGCTCCAACCCCGGTACTACCGGGGCCATCCGTGCCAAAACGTCCGAAAAACCAACTTCAGAGAGTAGTACCGCAGAAAGCCCGGTACTACCGCAGAGAGCCCGGTACTACCGGCTTACTGCGGTACTACCGGAACAAAACTCTCCGGTACTACCGGGCCTGTCCGAACACCAAAAACACAGCTATAACTTTTGCAAATGAACTCCGAATGAGGTGAGACCAACTCCGTTGGAAAGGTACTGACAAGGAGAAGGCTACAAAAAGTGAAAATATTGCATCCCATAAATAGAGTAAAATCACCACACATGGCAAGGTGTGGGACTTTCCTCACGGTTGAACCGGCAATATTTCCGCCACCGAAAACGCAACTAGTTTTCCAAGGTAAAACCGTTTTCGATGAACTAGAGCTTGACATGGAGATGAACCAAGCTCTAATTCCTCACCACCATAAAAGCCAAATAAGAACCAAGAAATATGATATGCCAAGTATGCAAAGGTTTGAGCTCTCCACAACGATGCGATCAAGTTACTCACTTGAGAGCCCCTCTTGATAGTACGCCGTCTATCCTAAAACCCGGTCTCCCACTAACACCATGAGACCGGTAAAATAGAAAACCTACCAAGATCATACCTTTGCCTTGCGCATTCCACTTGAGCTCGATGATGACGATCTTGACTCTCTCAAGTTGAAACACCTTTCTTGATTGTGCTTGCTAGCACATGCTTGATGAAGACTTCTCCAAATGCTCCCCCATACTCCATTATGGGAGGGCCTCGCTAAGCATCGTCTTCATGACTCCTTTGCAAGCTTCAATCAAATGATATCTTCGAGATGCATCATATTGATCTTGCGCTTCATCTTCTTCTCTTGATATGTATGATGGCTTGGGGTAAAACATGATTGATCACTCAATCTTCTTTTCCAAGCCATACTTGCAATAAGCTCAACTCTTCACATGACCATTCTTCATATAAACCCTTGAGTAGAGCATTGATCATCATGTAAACTACTAGAGTCCAACACATGAACTCCAATCTTTTCCTATGGACAAGATCTACAAGTATATCTCAAAGCAAACATTAGGCCATAAGGATTGTCATTAATTACCAAAACCATGCATGGGGACAACCATGCACTTTCAATCTCCCCCATTTTGGTAATTGATGACAATCCATTTTACGAGGGTTTATATAATGAATTTAAGCAACCATGCAACACAAAGAGCAAGGATGCAAGAGAACCGCAAGAGAACAAACCCATATTCTCTTAAACCCTCTAAATTTCTCCCCCATTGGCATCGATTGCCGAAATGGAAAGAAAAACTTAGAAGGCAAATATAGTGAGAGCTCCCCCATAATGTGTGCATTTCTCATAATATGAGTGAAATCAAATGCACATATCCAATGACGAGTAGATGGAGGGAGATCAAACTATATAGAGGATCCAAGGATTGCAAAAGAATATCAAATGGAAAGATACTTCAACGAAAGAAGCAAGCAATCAAAAGGATCCGAAAAGTGTTCTAAATATCATGAGGGAACTCCCCAAGGTACGTGCATAAATAGGATTTGTATTTCAATATAGTGTGCACAACATGGAATCCTCACTCCCTCCTAGATGAATTCGAACACAAGCTCATGCAAGAGAATGTAAATGATAAAGGAGGCAAAACAACTTTCACCTAATAAAATGTTTTGCAACAAGAGCAAGGAGCGGCAAATAAAAGAATGGGTGTGAGATACAAAGACATTTTAGGAGACTAATACAAGGATGAGCCAAAGCATCAACATAGTCTTTCAAAAAGAGTTGCACATAGTGCATATCATGTCTTTCCCATACCCCCACACCAAAAGAGATAAAGCAAATAGCTCCACAAGCTTAGTAAAATGCAAAAAGCATAGCACAAAAAAATGAAGCTTGTGCCTTTTAGAAACCACCAAAGAATCAAAAGCAAAAAGAGGTGGTCACTAAAGAATTGGAATATCAATTAAAGATGTAACTTTTCTTATGTGTATAAGTTTCTAAGTAGACACGAATCACTAAGATATGGGTCTACAAATAAACATGTACACACAAGATAGATACAAGGGTAAAGAATCATGATATCCAAGAGGAAGTCATAAATACACCAATAAGATCTTTGCTTAATAACATAGCACAAAGCCGAATTATATCTTAACGGAATATAAATGAACTTCCAACACATACTCATCATAGCATCAAAAACTATCCACGAGGGATAAAGGTTAACAAATGGATGCTCCGAGTAAGATAACAAGTAACACAAAACGCAAATGATTTTGAAAATTCATCAATGTTGCACATGAGAGACTTTAAGTAGAAAGTGCTAGATTGACATAATTGGGATCGATGAATCATAGAAATGAATATATAGTCCTCTTATATGTAATCATCCCGGCTTACTCACATTTGCAATAAAGACGTTTTGTAAGAATCAAATTAATTGCAACAAAAAGATTCATGCCAAGATACAACCTACACAAGGTTGAAAACTAGAAATGTATGCATGAGGTAGATACTTGTTACCGAGATAGCATTGGTGATGTATAGTATAAGAGTTAACGATCATCCAAACTTGGCTCCAATGAACACATGGTGACACCACCTTCCTTGTAAATGAGACAAGCTTCCAATGCATCTCCACATGTACCTAAAACAAATTCAAGTACAAAATGGTACCCAAACTCATTGGGTCCAAAGTAGTTAGAGCAACTACAATACATAGGACAAACTCCACATAAATATGTGCATATTAATGTGAAATTGAATTTCATGCACATCTTAGCCATATAGGATTTGATGGAGTTTATCCTATATATTGGTTCAACGAAAGTAAGCATGCCAAAGAAATACATGTAGTAAATATGCATGCACAAGACTTTCAAGAACCAAAAGAGATATAATTTGGACAAAACACCAATTAAACCAAGAAAGCACACACAAGTGCGACAAGAAAAAGAATTGTCCAAATTATATCAAAGGCCCAAATCAACACATGATTGAAGAAACCACTTTGAAAAGATACCAAATGAAAGCAAGAAACCAATTGAAGAAAATAACATCAAATAATAAACCAAACCCTCTACACTTTTCATGATGGCACAAAGTGACAAAACGAAAAATGTTTGTCTTCCAAAGAGACACGTCATCGGGATCAAATACCAAATGAAGACAACTAATGTTCGAAAGCACATAGGATTGCTCCCCCAAGATGTGTGCATTATTTATGATCTTGCATTTGAATACAAAATGCACACAAATGAGATCATCACTCTCCATATATATATTTATATAGATATTCAAACACTAGTCATATTCAAGAAAGGTAAGAAATTGCAATACCAATTTAAAGAACGATGTTCCACTCAAAGTAGGATAGCTTCCCAAAGAATAGTGCATTATCAAAAAGTATGACTTTTGAATGTCAATGCACAAGAATTGGATCATTGCTTTTCCCAACTCAAGAAAGCACAAAACAAATTTCAAGTAGAGCAATAAAGTATCCAAAAGATACAAGGAAGACAAATAAGAGTTAGATCAAAAGCAAATCCTTGGCAATCAAATAAGGCAATTCAAAGCAAGAGCCAAAGTGAATATGATCAACATATTTACCCCCAAATATGATTATCACTTGTCAAGACAAGTAACGTATGGAGATATTTCTCGGTGGTGGATTGCAAGGATATATTCAAGATCATATTCACAAAACATAAGCATGAGGCAAAGAATAGGAATTAAAAGCCATGCTTAGATAGATATTCTTGATAGATTCACAAATCATGTGATAATGCAAAGCAACTCCAAGGAGTAGCTTGAATCAATTGGCTTCCCAAAAAGATATATGAGAACATATTTAGGGAAAGCCATATCAAGAACATCCTCCACAAACAAGATCCAAAAGAGTGAGAGACAAAGAGCATTTAAGTAAATGGGAACTTGTTTGAGCAACATGCCACATAGGAACAAGATAATTAGCAATATCAATTCTAGGTGGCAAAACCTCACATTTTCACATTTTCTAGGCTTGTAATATGCACATAGCTTATTACTCCCCCATAATGTGATAATCCATTTATTTTAACACAAGAGGCAGACAAAAACAACTAGAGAAATTAATGGACATTATATAATTTGAATTTCTCATGAGCATGACATACCACAAAGAGAATAGATAATATTGATATATCAAAACTAAGTGGTATTCCTCATGTACACACATTTTTAGGATTGTGGAGTGCACGAAGCATATCACTCTCCAAAAATGGATAGTCCATTTATCTCTCAAAGAGAGCCAACAAGATAAGATATGATATAAAAGCAATAAGGCTCAAAACAAGTAGATGGTGTGCAAACCAAAATACACATGCTTGATTTCTCAAGATAAGTAAGTAGAGAGCACAACACATACAAACACTAGCAAGGTACAAAACCTAACACATGCAAGGGTGCAAGCAACTTTCAATGTATATATGATTTAAATAAAAGTTACCGCAAGGAGGAACATTGGATATGAGATAGAACAATATAATCCATATGACTTGACTTGAGAGAATATAATTGATGAAGATCCCTTAATTCTTCATAGTGTAGCCAAGTCTCCAAAGCCCTCCAACAACGCCTATTGATCAAGTTTTAGCTTGTTGGTCCCCAACCAAGTTGGGTCCTAAGAGGTTAGTCACAATAGGTTTGGCAACCCAAATGGTTCTTTTCTTGACACCACTTTGAGTACCAACATATTTGGCAAACACATTGCCAACCTTATCCTTTCGAAGAGAATAAACATCATTAATTATAATGGGGTTGGATAAGGTACCATTTGTGCATGAAGAAGCAAGGTGACCCTTCTCACGACATAGGTAGCAACATCTACTTCCTCCTCTCTTCTTAGTTGGAGTCTTGACTTGAGGAGGGGTAGCTTGATTCTTCTTGGGAAGAGACCGTTCTTCAATTTGAGGAGCTTGAGTTTGAACTTGAGGTTTCTTCCCTTGTTGCTTATCACTAAGAGCCTTCTTCTTCAAAGGGCAAGATCTAACATGGTGCCCTTCAACTTTGCACTTGAAGCAAACAATCTTGGCCGAATCCTTGACTTGTTCTTGGCCCTTGTTCATCTTGTTAACCTTGGACTTGTTCTTGATATTGGAGTTGAATCCAAGTCCACTCTTGTCATTTGGGCGTCTTTGAACACTCAACATATTGTCAAGTGTAGAATCCCCAAAATGACGCTTTTCCAAGTCTTTCTTCAAAGAAGTGACTTGGGCCTTGAGCTCATTTAATTCCTCTACATGGTTAGTATCAACACAAACACTAGAGGAAATAGATGCTTCATTGTTAGAGCAACAAGGCATGGAAAGTAATTCATCACAAGATGTAGCAACATTGCGAGTGGATGAATCACTAGGACTAGCACATGGCAATATAGCATTAAGAGTAGAAGTTGTGCCATTGTCCACATGAGGCTCACAAGATGTTACCTTTGTAGAGATAGCCTCATGAGCTAACTTTAGCCTAGCATGGGATGCTAGAAGATCCTCATTAGAGCTAGAGAGCTTTTCATGACTTTCTTCCAATTTCTCATACTTGCTAGTTAGCAATTCAAGTTGAGCCCTTAGCTCAACATTCTCCTTCAAAATATATGCTTCACAAGAAGTGGAGTTAGTAGCACAAGCATCATTATCATTAGAAATGGAAGAACACAATTTTGCAAGCTTATCATTATTAGATAGTTGAGTTTGGAGTTGATCATGAGACTTGATGAGGAGAGAGTGTTCACTTTCTAAAGCCTTGTGAGCTTTGTCAAGTTTCTCTAGGTCCTCACTTAGTCTAGCATTGCCAACACCAAATTCAACTTTTTCCTTTTTAAACACTTTATATTTAGCAATAGCATGATCTCTTTCCTTAATGATTTTAGCAATAATAAGATCATTAGACTCATCAAGGGATTCAAGTTTCTCTTCAAGAGAAGACCTAAGCTCTTCTTCCTTTTCAAGAGAAGCGTTCAAGTAAGCTATGGTGATAGAGTCATCTCTCTCAATTTGACACTTCTCATCAAATTGACTTTCCAAATCCTCAATGAATTCCCTACTCTTAATAATATAAGCAATGATTTCACATAGAGGAGGGATAGCTTTACTACCTTTGGGGAGAGCACCAAGTACCATCTCACCCATCTTGGTTAAGGATTCAAAGTCAAAACCTTCTTCATGAGAATCCTCATCCACATCATCACAATTTGGATTCGAGGTGGGAGATATCTCGGAATCCTTAGCCATAAGGCAAACATGATTAATGGTTGAGGGAGATGAAGAAAAACTTGAAGCACCATTGAGGACCATGTCTTGTTCCAACAAATGTTGGGATTCCTCTACATTGTTAGTCATGCAAGAAATAGAGGATATGGAAGTATTGTTTTCATGGCAACAAGACATATGAAGCATATCATCATCATATTTAGTTAAACAACTATTACTTGATATGCAAGGACAATCAACTCTAGCATGTATGACATTTGGAGTGCTAGAAGAGTTTAAGTCCAAAGATAGAACATTACAATGTGATAGAGAAGAAGTATAATCAATAGTAAGTTCACCATCACCAATGCAATTTCTATCACCACTCACCATATCATTACCTTGTGACGAATCACATGTTGGTGAAGTGGAAGAAGTTGTGAACTCATCACGGCCGGAGGTGGAGGGAGAACAATCATCCTCAATAATTTTGGACACTTCATATATATCTTGAAGCTTGGTCCAAAGCTCATGTGCATTTCGAAAAGGCATGATTGAAGCAAGAACTACATCGGTCAAAGCACATATAAGACCATTAGTAACTTGAGTCTCGAGATGAGAGTTTATCTCATCCTCTAAAGATAACTCTTGGGAATCCTTTGGAGGAGATAAACTCACATCTACAATCCTCTTCATATAATTTGGACCCATGGCCCTAAAAAGATTAAGCATGCGAATTTTCCAAACATCATAATTTGTGCCATCGAATATGAAAGTGGGATCGTGCACTAATTCTCTAAACGACATCTTTTACTCTCTAGGCGGTAAAGCCCAACAAGAGAGCCCAGGCTCTGATACCAATTGAAAGGACAATGATGTCGCCTAGAGGGGGGGGGGGGGGGGGGTGAATAGGCGGTTTAAAACTTTTCCGGTTTAGGCTTGATAATTGCGGAATAAAACTAGGTGTTTAAATTAACAAGCCGACAACCTAAATAAACTAGGCTCACCTATGTGCACCAACAACTTATGCTAAGCAAGACAAACAACAAGGTGATAGCTATAGAATACTTCAAGCACGAAGGCTATCACAATGTAAAATGCATAAGTAAAAAGCTCGGGTATAGAAATAACCGAGTCACGCGGAGACGACGATGTATTCCCGAGTTCCTCCTTGTTAAGGGAGTACGTCTCGTTGGAGAGGTGTGAACCGACACAACGGTTCAACAACCACAAAGGTTTCACCTTCTTCTCCGATGAACCGCACCACAAAGGTTTGGTTCACCTTCCACTATCGGAATTCCTTCGAGGCGGAATCCGGAGCCTTTCAACAACAATCCGGGGCACAACCCACAATGGGATTGGGGGCTCCCGAACGGCCTCCAACAACAATCCGGGGCACAACCCACAATGGGATTGGGGGCTCCCGAACGGCCTCCAACAACAATCCGGGGCACAACCCACAATGGGATTGGGGGCTCCCGAACGGCTTCAAGTGACCACACAAGGGTCCAACCACCACAAAGGCGTCTAGGGTCCAAGGACCCAAGAGTAACAAGCTCACAAACTTTCAACTTCCACGAATCCTCGTGGAGAGCACACCGATGCACCAAATGCAAAAGGCAAGAGCACAAGTGCTCAAAATCCTTCACTCTCAAATCCCACCAAAAGCAACTAATGCTTATGGGGGGAGAGGAGAGGAAGAGCAAAGAATCCACAAAGGAGTCAAATCCTTCACTCTCAAATCCCACCAAAAGCAACTAATGCTTATGGGGGGAGAGGAGAGGAAGAGCAAAGGAGAAGAACCACAAAGGAACTCCAAGATCTAGATCCACTAGGTTCCCCTCACTTAGAGGAGATATGGATTGGTGGGATTGTAGATCTAGATCTCCTCTCACTTTTCCCTCAAGAATATGGAAGATTCAATGGAGGGATTGAGAGATAGGCAAGCTCAAGAAGGTCAACAATGGAGGAGAAAAACGTGCTCAAGAGCTTAGCAAACCAATGGGGAAGAAGGCCCCTTAAATAGCTCATCCCAAAAATCCAGCCGTTGCAGCAGCTTCTTGTTCCGCAAGTGCGGTAGTACCGGACTCAAGCCCGGTAGTACCGGCCCTGCGGTAGCTTCGTCAACACAGAAAACCGAGCGCGCGGTACTACCGGGGAAAAATACCCCGGTACTACCGGGCCCAAGTGCTGGGCTCCAACCCCGGTACTACCGGGGCCATCCGTGCCAAAACGTCCGAAAAACCAACTTCAGAGAGTAGTACCGCAGAAAGCCCGGTACTACCGCAGAGAGCCCGGTACTACCGGCTTACTGCGGTACTACCGGAACAAAACTCTCCGGTACTACCGGGCCTGTCCGAACACCAAAAACACAGCTATAACTTTTGCAAATGAACTCCGAATGAGGTGAGACCAACTCCGTTGGAAAGGTACTGACAAGGAGAAGGCTACAAAAAGTGAAAATATTGCATCCCATAAATAGAGTAAAATCACCACACATGGCAAGGTGTGGGACTTTCCTCACGGTTGAACCGGCAATATTTCCGCCACCGAAAACGCAACTAGTTTTCCAAGGTAAAACCGTTTTCGATGAACTAGAGCTTGACATGGAGATGAACCAAGCTCTAATTCCTCACCACCATAAAAGCCAAATAAGAACCAAGAAATATGATATGCCAAGTATGCAAAGGTTTGAGCTCTCCACAACGATGCGATCAAGTTACTCACTTGAGAGCCCCTCTTGATAGTACGCCGTCTATCCTAAAACCCGGTCTCCCACTAACACCATGAGACCGGTAAAATAGAAAACCTACCAAGATCATACCTTTGCCTTGCGCATTCCACTTGAGCTCGATGATGACGATCTTGACTCTCTCAAGTTGAAACACCTTTCTTGATTGTGCTTGCTAGCACATGCTTGATGAAGACTTCTCCAAATGCTCCCCCATACTCCATTATGGGAGGGCCTCGCTAAGCATCGTCTTCATGACTCCTTTGCAAGCTTCAATCAAATGATATCTTCGAGATGCATCATATTGATCTTGCGCTTCATCTTCTTCTCTTGATATGTATGATGGCTTGGGGTAAAACATGATTGATCACTCAATCTTCTTTTCCAAGCCATACTTGCAATAAGCTCAACTCTTCACATGACCATTCTTCATATAAACCCTTGAGTAGAGCATTGATCATCATGTAAACTACTAGAGTCCAACACATGAACTCCAATCTTTTCCTATGGACAAGATCTACAAGTATATCTCAAAGCAAACATTAGGCCATAAGGATTGTCATTAATTACCAAAACCATGCATGGGGACAACCATGCACTTTCAATCTCCCCCATTTTGGTAATTGATGACAATCCATTTTACGAGGGTTTATATAATGAATTTAAGCAACCATGCAACACAAAGAGCAAGGATGCAAGAGAACCGCAAGAGAACAAACCCATATTCTCTTAAACCCTCTAAATTTCTCCCCCATTGGCATCGATTGCCGAAATGGAAAGAAAAACTTAGAAGGCAAATATAGTGAGAGCTCCCCCATAATGTGTGCATTTCTCATAATATGAGTGAAATCAAATGCACATATCCAATGACGAGTAGATGGAGGGAGATCAAACTATATAGAGGATCCAAGGATTGCAAAAGAATATCAAATGGAAAGATACTTCAACGAAAGAAGCAAGCAATCAAAAGGATCCGAAAAGTGTTCTAAATATCATGAGGGAACTCCCCAAGGTACGTGCATAAATAGGATTTGTATTTCAATATAGTGTGCACAACATGGAATCCTCACTCCCTCCTAGATGAATTCGAACACAAGCTCATGCAAGAGAATGTAAATGATAAAGGAGGCAAAACAACTTTCACCTAATAAAATGTTTTGCAACAAGAGCAAGGAGCGGCAAATAAAAGAATGGGTGTGAGATACAAAGACATTTTAGGAGACTAATACAAGGATGAGCCAAAGCATCAACATAGTCTTTCAAAAAGAGTTGCACATAGTGCATATCATGTCTTTCCCATACCCCCACACCAAAAGAGATAAAGCAAATAGCTCCACAAGCTTAGTAAAATGCAAAAAGCATAGCACAAAAAAATGAAGCTTGTGCCTTTTAGAAACCACCAAAGAATCAAAAGCAAAAAGAGGTGGTCACTAAAGAATTGGAATATCAATTAAAGATGTAACTTTTCTTATGTGTATAAGTTTCTAAGTAGACACGAATCACTAAGATATGGGTCTACAAATAAACATGTACACACAAGATAGATACAAGGGTAAAGAATCATGATATCCAAGAGGAAATCATAAATACACCAATAAGATCTTTGCTTAATAACATAGCACAAAGCCGAATTATATCTTAACGGAATATAAATGAACTTCCAACACATACTCATCATAGCATCAAAAACTATCCACGAGGGATAAAGGTTAACAAATGGATGCTCCGAGTAAGATAACAAGTAACACAAAACGCAAATGATTTTGAAAATTCATCAATGTTGCACATGAGAGACTTTAAGTAGAAAGTGCTAGATTGACATAATTGGGATCGATGAATCATAGAAATGAATATATAGTCCTCTTATATGTAATCATCCCGGCTTACTCACATTTGCAATAAAGACGTTTTGTAAGAATCAAATTAATTGCAACAAAAAGATTCATGCCAAGATACAACCTACACAAGGTTGAAAACTAGAAATGTATGCATGAGGTAGATACTTGTTACCGAGATAGCATTGGTGATGTATAGTATAAGAGTTAACGATCATCCAAACTTGGCTCCAATGAACACATGGTGACACCACCTTCCTTGTAAATGAGACAAGCTTCCAATGCATCTCCACATGTACCTAAAACAAATTCAAGTACAAAATGGTACCCAAACTCATTGGGTCCAAAGTAGTTAGAGCAACTACAATACATAGGACAAACTCCACATAAATATGTGCATATTAATGTGAAATTGAATTTCATGCACATCTTAGCCATATAGGATTTGATGGAGTTTATCCTATATATTGGTTCAACGAAAGTAAGCATGCCAAAGAAATACATGTAGTAAATATGCATGCACAAGACTTTCAAGAACCAAAAGAGATATAATTTGGACAAAACACCAATTAAACCAAGAAAGCACACACAAGTGCGACAAGAAAAAGAATTGTCCAAATTATATCAAAGGCCCAAATCAACACATGATTGAAGAAACCACTTTGAAAAGATACCAAATGAAAGCAAGAAACCAATTGAAGAAAATAACATCAAATAATAAACCAAACCCTCTACACTTTTCATGATGGCACAAAGTGACAAAACGAAAAATGTTTGTCTTCCAAAGAGACACGTCATCGGGATCAAATACCAAATGAAGACAACTAATGTTCGAAAGCACATAGGATTGCTCCCCCAAGATGTGTGCATTATTTATGATCTTGCATTTGAATACAAAATGCACACAAATGAGATCATCACTCTCCATATATATATTTATATAGATATTCAAACACTAGTCATATTCAAGAAAGGTAAGAAATTGCAATACCAATTTAAAGAACGATGTTCCACTCAAAGTAGGATAGCTTCCCAAAGAATAGTGCATTATCAAAAAGTATGACTTTTGAATGTCAATGCACAAGAATTGGATCATTGCTTTTCCCAACTCAAGAAAGCACAAAACAAATTTCAAGTAGAGCAATAAAGTATCCAAAAGATACAAGGAAGACAAATAAGAGTTAGATCAAAAGCAAATCCTTGGCAATCAAATAAGGCAATTCAAAGCAAGAGCCAAAGTGAATATGATCAACATATTTACCCCCAAATATGATTATCACTTGTCAAGACAAGTAACGTATGGAGATATTTCTCGGTGGTGGATTGCAAGGATATATTCAAGATCATATTCACAAAACATAAGCATGAGGCAAAGAATAGGAATTAAAAGCCATGCTTAGATAGATATTCTTGATAGATTCACAAATCATGTGATAATGCAAAGCAACTCCAAGGAGTAGCTTGAATCAATTGGCTTCCCAAAAAGATATATGAGAACATATTTAGGGAAAGCCATATCAAGAACATCCTCCACAAACAAGATCCAAAAGAGTGAGAGACAAAGAGCATTTAAGTAAATGGGAACTTGTTTGAGCAACATGCCACATAGGAACAAGATAATTAGCAATATCAATTCTAGGTGGCAAAACCTCACATTTTCACATTTTCTAGGCTTGTAATATGCACATAGCTTATTACTCCCCCATAATGTGATAATCCATTTATTTTAACACAAGAGGCAGACAAAAACAACTAGAGAAATTAATGGACATTATATAATTTGAATTTCTCATGAGCATGACATACCACAAAGAGAATAGATAATATTGATATATCAAAACTAAGTGGTATTCCTCATGTACACACATTTTTAGGATTGTGGAGTGCACGAAGCATATCACTCTCCAAAAATGGATAGTCCATTTATCTCTCAAAGAGAGCCAACAAGATAAGATATGATATAAAAGCAATAAGGCTCAAAACAAGTAGATGGTGTGCAAACCAAAATACACATGCTTGATTTCTCAAGATAAGTAAGTAGAGAGCACAACACATACAAACACTAGCAAGGTACAAAACCTAACACATGCAAGGGTGCAAGCAACTTTCAATGTATATATGATTTAAATAAAAGTTACCGCAAGGAGGAACATTGGATATGAGATAGAACAATATAATCCATATGACTTGACTTGAGAGAATATAATTGATGAAGATCCCTTAATTCTTCATAGTGTAGCCAAGTCTCCAAAGCCCTCCAACAACGCCTATTGATCAAGTTTTAGCTTGTTGGTCCCCAACCAAGTTGGGTCCTAAGAGGTTAGTCACAATAGGTTTGGCAACCCAAATGGTTCTTTTCTTGACACCACTTTGAGTACCAACATATTTGGCAAACACATTGCCAACCTTATCCTTTCGAAGAGAATAAACATCATTAATTATAATGGGGTTGGATAAGGTACCATTTGTGCATGAAGAAGCAAGGTGACCCTTCTCACGACATAGGTAGCAACATCTACTTCCTCCTCTCTTCTTAGTTGGAGTCTTGACTTGAGGAGGGGTAGCTTGATTCTTCTTGGGAAGAGACCGTTCTTCAATTTGAGGAGCTTGAGTTTGAACTTGAGGTTTCTTCCCTTGTTGCTTATCACTAAGAGCCTTCTTCTTCAAAGGGCAAGATCTAACATGGTGCCCTTCAACTTTGCACTTGAAGCAAACAATCTTGGCCGAATCCTTGACTTGTTCTTGGCCCTTGTTCATCTTGTTAACCTTGGACTTGTTCTTGATATTGGAGTTGAATCCAAGTCCACTCTTGTCATTTGGGCGTCTTTGAACACTCAACATATTGTCAAGTGTAGAATCCCCAAAATGACGCTTTTCCAAGTCTTTCTTCAAAGAAGTGACTTGGGCCTTGAGCTCATTTAATTCCTCTACATGGTTAGTATCAACACAAACACTAGAGGAAATAGATGCTTCATTGTTAGAGCAACAAGGCATGGAAAGTAATTCATCACAAGATGTAGCAACATTGCGAGTGGATGAATCACTAGGACTAGCACATGGCAATATAGCATTAAGAGTAGAAGTTGTGCCATTGTCCACATGAGGCTCACAAGATGTTACCTTTGTAGAGATAGCCTCATGAGCTAACTTTAGCCTAGCATGGGATGCTAGAAGATCCTCATTAGAGCTAGAGAGCTTTTCATGACTTTCTTCCAATTTCTCATACTTGCTAGTTAGCAATTCAAGTTGAGCCCTTAGCTCAACATTCTCCTTCAAAATATATGCTTCACAAGAAGTGGAGTTAGTAGCACAAGCATCATTATCATTAGAAATGGAAGAACACAATTTTGCAAGCTTATCATTATTAGATAGTTGAGTTTGGAGTTGATCATGAGACTTGATGAGGAGAGAGTGTTCACTTTCTAAAGCCTTGTGAGCTTTGTCAAGTTTCTCTAGGTCCTCACTTAGTCTAGCATTGCCAACACCAAATTCAACTTTTTCCTTTTTAAACACTTTATATTTAGCAATAGCATGATCTCTTTCCTTAATGATTTTAGCAATAATAAGATCATTAGACTCATCAAGGGATTCAAGTTTCTCTTCAAGAGAAGACCTAAGCTCTTCTTCCTTTTCAAGAGAAGCGTTCAAGTAAGCTATGGTGATAGAGTCATCTCTCTCAATTTGACACTTCTCATCAAATTGACTTTCCAAATCCTCAATGAATTCCCTACTCTTAATAATATAAGCAATGATTTCACATAGAGGAGGGATAGCTTTACTACCTTTGGGGAGAGCACCAAGTACCATCTCACCCATCTTGGTTAAGGATTCAAAGTCAAAACCTTCTTCATGAGAATCCTCATCCACATCATCACAATTTGGATTCGAGGTGGGAGATATCTCGGAATCCTTAGCCATAAGGCAAACATGATTAATGGTTGAGGGAGATGAAGAAAAACTTGAAGCACCATTGAGGACCATGTCTTGTTCCAACAAATGTTGGGATTCCTCTACATTGTTAGTCATGCAAGAAATAGAGGATATGGAAGTATTGTTTTCATGGCAACAAGACATATGAAGCATATCATCATCATATTTAGTTAAACAACTATTACTTGATATGCAAGGACAATCAACTCTAGCATGTATGACATTTGGAGTGCTAGAAGAGTTTAAGTCCAAAGATAGAACATTACAATGTGATAGAGAAGAAGTATAATCAATAGTAAGTTCACCATCACCAATGCAATTTCTATCACCACTCACCATATCATTACCTTGTGACGAATCACATGTTGGTGAAGTGGAAGAAGTTGTGAACTCATCACGGCCGGAGGTGGAGGGAGAACAATCATCCTCAATAATTTTGGACACTTCATATATATCTTGAAGCTTGGTCCAAAGCTCATGTGCATTTCGAAAAGGCATGATTGAAGCAAGAACTACATCGGTCAAAGCACATATAAGACCATTAGTAACTTGAGTCTCGAGATGAGAGTTTATCTCATCCTCTAAAGATAACTCTTGGGAATCCTTTGGAGGAGATAAACTCACATCTACAATCCTCTTCATATAATTTGGACCCATGGCCCTAAAAAGATTAAGCATGCGAATTTTCCAAACATCATAATTTGTGCCATCGAATATGAAAGTGGGATCGTGCACTAATTCTCTAAACGACATCTTTTACTCTCTAGGCGGTAAAGCCCAACAAGAGAGCCCAGGCTCTGATACCAATTGAAAGGACAATGATGTCGCCTAGAGGGGGGGGGGGGGGGGGTGAATAGGCGGTTTAAAACTTTTCCGGTTTAGGCTTGATAATTGCGGAATAAAACTAGGTGTTTAAATTAACAAGCCGACAACCTAAATAAACTAGGCTCACCTATGTGCACCAACAACTTATGCTAAGCAAGACAAACAACAAGGTGATAGCTATAGAATACTTCAAGCACGAAGGCTATCACAATGTAAAATGCATAAGTAAAAAGCTCGGGTATAGAAATAACCGAGTCACGCGGAGACGACGATGTATTCCCGAGTTCCTCCTTGTTAAGGGAGTACGTCTCGTTGGAGAGGTGTGAACCGACACAACGGTTCAACAACCACAAAGGTTTCACCTTCTTCTCCGATGAACCGCACCACAAAGGTTTGGTTCACCTTCCACTATCGGAATTCCTTCGAGGCGGAATCCGGAGCCTTTCAACAACAATCCGGGGCACAACCCACAATGGGATTGGGGGCTCCCGAACGGCCTCCAACAACAATCCGGGGCACAACCCACAATGGGATTGGGGGCTCCCGAACGGCCTCCAACAACAATCCGGGGCACAACCCACAATGGGATTGGGGGCTCCCGAACGGCTTCAAGTGACCACACAAGGGTCCAACCACCACAAAGGCGTCTAGGGTCCAAGGACCCAAGAGTAACAAGCTCACAAACTTTCAACTTCCACGAATCCTCGTGGAGAGCACACCGATGCACCAAATGCAAAAGGCAAGAGCACAAGTGCTCAAAATCCTTCACTCTCAAATCCCACCAAAAGCAACTAATGCTTATGGGGGGAGAGGAGAGGAAGAGCAAAGAATCCACAAAGGAGTCAAATCCTTCACTCTCAAATCCCACCAAAAGCAACTAATGCTTATGGGGGGAGAGGAGAGGAAGAGCAAAGGAGAAGAACCACAAAGGAACTCCAAGATCTAGATCCACTAGGTTCCCCTCACTTAGAGGAGATATGGATTGGTGGGATTGTAGATCTAGATCTCCTCTCACTTTTCCCTCAAGAATATGGAAGATTCAATGGAGGGATTGAGAGATAGGCAAGCTCAAGAAGGTCAACAATGGAGGAGAAAAACGTGCTCAAGAGCTTAGCAAACCAATGGGGAAGAAGGCCCCTTAAATAGCTCATCCCAAAAATCCAGCCGTTGCAGCAGCTTCTTGTTCCGCAAGTGCGGTAGTACCGGACTCAAGCCCGGTAGTACCGGCCCTGCGGTAGCTTCGTCAACACAGAAAACCGAGCGCGCGGTACTACCGGGGAAAAATACCCCGGTACTACCGGGCCCAAGTGCTGGGCTCCAACCCCGGTACTACCGGGGCCATCCGTGCCAAAACGTCCGAAAAACCAACTTCAGAGAGTAGTACCGCAGAAAGCCCGGTACTACCGCAGAGAGCCCGGTACTACCGGCTTACTGCGGTACTACCGGAACAAAACTCTCCGGTACTACCGGGCCTGTCCGAACACCAAAAACACAGCTATAACTTTTGCAAATGAACTCCGAATGAGGTGAGACCAACTCCGTTGGAAAGGTACTGACAAGGAGAAGGCTACAAAAAGTGAAAATATTGCATCCCATAAATAGAGTAAAATCACCACACATGGCAAGGTGTGGGACTTTCCTCACGGTTGAACCGGCAATATTTCCGCCACCGAAAACGCAACTAGTTTTCCAAGGTAAAACCGTTTTCGATGAACTAGAGCTTGACATGGAGATGAACCAAGCTCTAATTCCTCACCACCATAAAAGCCAAATAAGAACCAAGAAATATGATATGCCAAGTATGCAAAGGTTTGAGCTCTCCACAACGATGCGATCAAGTTACTCACTTGAGAGCCCCTCTTGATAGTACGCCGTCTATCCTAAAACCCGGTCTCCCACTAACACCATGAGACCGGTAAAATAGAAAACCTACCAAGATCATACCTTTGCCTTGCGCATTCCACTTGAGCTCGATGATGACGATCTTGACTCTCTCAAGTTGAAACACCTTTCTTGATTGTGCTTGCTAGCACATGCTTGATGAAGACTTCTCCAAATGCTCCCCCATACTCCATTATGGGAGGGCCTCGCTAAGCATCGTCTTCATGACTCCTTTGCAAGCTTCAATCAAATGATATCTTCGAGATGCATCATATTGATCTTGCGCTTCATCTTCTTCTCTTGATATGTATGATGGCTTGGGGTAAAACATGATTGATCACTCAATCTTCTTTTCCAAGCCATACTTGCAATAAGCTCAACTCTTCACATGACCATTCTTCATATAAACCCTTGAGTAGAGCATTGATCATCATGTAAACTACTAGAGTCCAACACATGAACTCCAATCTTTTCCTATGGACAAGATCTACAAGTATATCTCAAAGCAAACATTAGGCCATAAGGATTGTCATTAATTACCAAAACCATGCATGGGGACAACCATGCACTTTCAGTAACTGATTGTGTTATATGGAGATAATCGTTTGTTTCTATGGAGTAAATCTTTATTCTAATCGTCTATCTTGTTTGACAAATGCATTTACACCGTGATTGGACATGACGGCTACGCTAGGCTAGCGGTGGTGAGGAGGAAGCAGTTCTGCGACGCGTTCAATGACCATGCCTATCCGTGCACGCTACATAGACGGCAGGGTGGACTACGGCATGCCACTCACGTATTCAATGTGCACGCAGTGCCACGAACTGGAATGCTCTCAGATGTGTCTCATCGTACGACTCGTAAAAAAATTGATTTGCTTCGGATTCTTCCTTTCACGCTTGAACGGATAAACATGAAGGTAACCAAAACATGAACGGATACATGCCGCTCGTTCTGCCCTATGGTGAATGTAGACATAAATTTACGCAGACTGGCGTGAGCGATCGAGCTGTAACGCAAGTACGCGGTGGGAACGCGACCGACATAGCTATAGCTAGTACAGTATATGAAAACTTGACCAAAAATATTGCTTAAATGATTCTGATAGATGATCTTAGTTAAACAAACAGTAGACAATAGATGAAAAAAATGGTGTACTAAATTAGTAGACCCAAATCTAAAGTAGACAGTAGTTCATAAGTAGACAATAGACAGTAGTTCATAAGTAGATGGTACACAGTAGTTCATACATATTTTTAGTAGACCCAAATCTAAACTAAACCGGAAACCAGACCGTATGCGGCCGCAACCCCGCTACTCACTATCGGAGGCGGTGAAGGCCTGGTTGAGCCACTGGCGGCGGCGCACCTCCTCCCACTCCCGCGCGCGAGCGGTGTGCTCGGCGTCCTTTCGCAGACCCTGCTCCAGACGCACCTCGTTCATCACCTCCTCAAACTTGGCATCCGAATGGCGACGCTTCTCCGCGCGGCGCTCTGAACGCACGGACTTGGCGAAAACACGCGCATCCAGCTCGACTTGGTCGACGATCTTGAGGAGGTCCTCGCCGTCGTTGGTGGAGTGCGATTCGAGACTTGAGTAGGACTCGTCGTCGTCACTGGACTCGGTAAACGGTGCCGGCGGCGGCGGCGGTGGGGTCGCTGCGGTGGGGTCTCCAAATAAAAGCGCTACGGCTCGCGAGGCCCGCGAAGACTCAGACTCCCCATCGTGACGTCGCTGCGGTGGGCGTCGACCGCGCACCGCGCAGGCGGCGCTCCCCCTCCTCTGAGCTACATTCCTCCTCCTCCCTGCAATGACATTCGATTGACGGCGGCGGCGCTCCGCCGGGTCGTGGTCGCTATCGGATGGGGATGACATGGCGGTGAGAACGGAGATGGGTGGCGATATGGATGGCGAGAAGGCGGATGGAAGGGTTTAAATGGCCGCGTAGTAGGCGGGAAATGCTACACATATGGCGGGAAATGCTACGCATATGGCGCGCAACGCGAAACTGGCACCTAGATTCCAGCGAGCACGTACATTCCAGCGAGTACGCGAAACTGTCAAACTTGGTCATAAAAGAGTGAAAAATGAATGGTACAAATGAACGGGTTTCAAGCTGAGTTACGCAAACTTCTGATTTTTTTTGAAAAGTACGTATAAACACATTTTTCAGCGAGTCCACTGTTTTTGCTTAGAAATGGGGCCGTTTACCCTACCTTTGCAGCTCACTTGGAACACATTTTTCAGCGAGTCCACTGTTTTTGCTTAGAAATGGGGCCGTTTACCCTATCTTTGGAGCTCATTTGGAACACATTTTCCAGCGAGTCCACCATTTTTTGCTTCGAAATAGGGCGTTTACCCTTCCTTTGGAGCTCATTTGGAACACATTTTTCAGCGAGCCCACCATTTTTTCTTAGAAATGGGGCCATGTACCCTACCTTTGGAGCTCATTTGGAACACATTTTTCAGCGAGTCCACCATTTTTTGCTTAGAAATGAGACCGAAATGTGAAATAACCATAAAAAATTCAGAAATTATCGAAAATTGAAAAACCGACGCACATACTCTTCATATGTCATATACTAACGACTCAAGTTGAAAAACATGGTCTACATACATTTAAAAGGAGAAGGGCATGGATCTCATGTGATATCGCATAACTCAAACGACGAGATCTAAGGTTGAAGAGAAGTGGTTTTGGAATTGCAACATGAAATTTTCAAATAGTCGGGGTGCATGCACTTTGAAACACATTTTTCAGCGAGTCCAACCTCATTTGAAATTATATGGATTCAATCTAGATTTGAGCAAGCTCATGGCTATCCCCATTTGGTTTGCCAAAATCCCCATTTAAGTTATGATGACAGGTAACAGCCAAAATCCGCATTTGGTGTGCCAAAATACCAATTTTGTGTCACTGAGACAAATGGGGGTGGGCGAGCCAAAATCCCCGTTGGGTCCGCCGTTGTCCACTCGTCAGCGGGTGTACAGCCCTTGTCCTACGCGCGCGTCCAATCAGATCGCAGAATGAGCTTCTCGCGGATCGCCCCGAATCTGCGTGCAGATTCCTTCTAGAGAAAATCGGACGGCTGCAGTTTAACTGACATTTGAAATGAGCTTCAAATATTCAAAAAAAAAATCAAAAAAAGGAAAATCATGCGTACATAGTCGTATTATGTCATATACTAACGACTCAAGTTGAAAAACATGGTCTACATACATTCAAAAGGAGAAGGGCATGGATCTCATGTGATATTGCATAACTCAAACTATGAGGTCTAAGGTTAGAGAGAAGTGGTTTTGGAATTGCAACATGAAATTTTCAAAAACCTCACAAAAGATTCATTTTGGAGTGACTAAGAAGGATCCATGCTTAGTTTTTCATTTTCATGTTTTAAACTTGTTTAAATGTTGGTCAAACTTAGATTTGACCGAATTTGAAATAACCATAATAAATTATCGAAAAATTGAAAAACCGACGCACATAGTCTTCATATGTCATATACTAACGACTCAAGTTGAAAAACATGGTCTACATACATTCAAAATTAGAAGGGCATGTATCTCATGTGATATCGCAAAACTCAAATGATGAGGTCTAAGGTTGAAGAGAAGTGGTTTTGGAATTGCAACATGGTAATTTCAAAATACTCACGAAAGTATCATTTTGGAGTGACTAAGAATGGTCTAGGCATAGTTCTCACCCAAATTTTACACAAATGTGCGCCAGAGCACGCCGTGTCGCGCTCTGAGCACGCCATGGCGTGTCCAGAGCGCGTCCAGAGTGCGCACTTAAGGTGTTCGACAGAAGTACAATAACAAATATTAGAAATTTCCTCAAATGTTCACAGCTTTGACTCGCTCCTTGTGCGATTACAAGGATCTAAGGTGACCTTGCTCGGGGTGTTCCTTGCTGGATTTGGACCAGTTGGGTCCACGACCCCCCCTTCTCGTGCTTCTTGGCTCGTTTGTTCTTTGTTGCTGTTGATGCTCGTGCTGCTGTTGATGCTTCTGCTGCTGCTGAAACTCGTGATGCTGGTGATGCTCGTGATGCTGCTGATGCTCCTGCTGCTGGTGATGCTGGAACCCGGGTACTTCCAGTAGCCGAAACTGGTGGTCTCGGAGGCGAAGCTACAAATGGCTCTTCCATTCGAGCACATGCTGCCGATACAAATGCCTCTTCTTCAGGATCGGGAACAGAAGCTTCTCGTTCCATAGTTTCTGTTGCCGGCCCCCATTCTTCTTGAGCAGCTCTTTTCCTTGCACGAGTCCTTTTCTGCCAGTGGTCTTTAGTTTTACCCTTCTTACTTGTCTTTTCCCTGGCATTCGAAATTCAAGTGAAGCAGATATTAACAAATATGGAAAATATGTTTACTAGTGCATACGACAACCATTCTAGACACACATACCTTTCGTCAAACTCTCTTGCTACGGCTTGTGCTAATGCGGCTGCTTCTGCTGCTATGGCTGCTTCTTCTGCTGCTTCATCTGCGCCCCATCCTTGATCTGTTACAAGTATAGAGGGGGCTGCATTGTTGCATAGCCTTTGAATGTGCCCCTCTAGTCCACATCTTTTGCACGGATGCCTCTTTACGGCTGCACCCTCTGCACCTGGTCTTAGTCTGTTTATCCTTGGCCTTCCAGGTGCTTTATGTAGCGCCGGAGGGTGCAGTTTGAATCCTGGATTATACTCATCCCATTGTTCTCTTCCCAATAAAGCAGGCACGTTATCAGCATAAGCTAACTTAAACTTGTCAACAGAGAAATATTCAGACACATATGGATCAACTTTGCCCGTTTCGCCTCCGATGTAGTTCAGGAAGTAGAGGGCATGTATACATGGCTTGCCAGTGATCTCCCATCGCTTACAACTACATTTCTTCTTTCCCAAATTTACTGGATACCTCCAGACACGGTCTCGGAAGACATATGTTAGCTCAGCCTCTATGGCGTTTACTCTTAGCAGACTCATATCACCCTGCATATTTCTTCCTCGTGCATGCAAATTCTTGATCACACTTGGGATGATGAGATGGCAATCATATGAGTGTCCAATTCTATTGCGCAATACCATCTTCTCCATTATCAACTGCCTGATGTTGTCAAATATTTCCCACACCATTAAACCTTTCAGGTGCTTAATCTTTGCGTTGAAACTTTCAGCAATGTTGCTCGTCACATAGTCGACCTTGCACAATGTTCCAAATAAGCTTCTCGTCCACAACTTTCCGTGATGTGTTTCCAAGAATGTTTTGACACCAGCATTTTCAGCGTACATGGTCTTCAAGTGGTGTTTATACTTCTTCTCGAGGCATGTGTACGCTGCTGCCCAAAGGTTTGCATCAAATACTTTCCCCTTAAAATGCTTCTTGAAATTAGCAACAAGATGTCTCATACATTCCCTGTGCTCTGCTTCAGGAAACACAATTTCTACAGCTTTCTCCAAACCCTTGCAAGCATCTGTATGGATAACCTATCCAGCAGGGTCCCCTATAACCTTGTGTAAATTCTCCAGAAACCACCTCCAGCTAAGCTCGTTCTCCGACTCCACCACACCAAAAGCAACTGGAAAAAGCCAGTTGTGTCCATCAACTGCACAAGCAGCTACCAACTGTCATTTCCATCTTCCAGTTAGAGCAGTTACATCCACAGCCAAATATGTCCTGCAACCTTTACGAAACCCTTCATGGCAAGCCTTGAAAGAGACAAAAGCCCTCCTGAAGATATTTCTTTCAACCATTTTCCTCTCACTTTGGACTGCACAGCCACATGATCGATTTCTACCACACTACATGGACTTGCCTTCTCCACCTCAGCTTTGAATGCGTACAACAAGTGAAAGCTATCTGCCCACGCAGTACCTTTTATGTTTTTCAGGGACTCTTCTCTAGCGTTCCATAGCTTCGTGTAAGATATCTTCGTCTCAAATTTATATTTATCACTGATCATTTTCCCGAGGGCAGTTGCTCCTAATCTTTGGTTCTGTCTTAGTAATGGAGTCATCACCTCTGTCAGCCACCCTTTGCTTGCTAAGTGTGTTTTCTGCCAGGCCACCTTAGATGGACAAGTGTGCTCATGCTCGTTATACCTTATCTCTGTCATGTCTTTCTCGTCATGTTTGTCACGAATCTTCTTTGGCACAAGAGTGGCATGCAACTTCCACTTGCACCTCTCATCTGGGCAGTGAACCGTATACCTATCTGTATGACTCTTCTCAATGGAGAAAATATTGTAGCTGAGGATGCTGGACGTTGTAAGTGCTTTCCGAAGTTCATTCACATTTTTGAATCTTGTCCCTGCAGCAAGCTTAGGAGCATTCCTATCCCAATCAAGCTCTGGCATTTCATCGCCATCGTATTCATCTTCAATCAACATGTCAGCGTTCTCCTCCTCCTCTTCAGGACTATCTTGTACAAGCTGAGCGACAGGGGCCCTATGGCCCATTTCATGCACAAATTCAGGAAACATCTTCTCATCTTCATCGTCGTTCCGCGACAAGGGATCGTCGGGCACCACTTCATCATCTGAATTAATATTATCAGTAGTGGGCTGACTTGCACTACCACTGGTGGGCTGACTTGTACTTCCACAGGGTTGACTTGTACTTCCACTGGGTTGACTTGTATTGCCACTGGGCTGACTACGAGGTAACGGCGGAAGCTGAGCATTATCAGCTGCCCCCTTTCGCTCTCCCTTTCTCTTTGTCTTTCGTAATTCATGTTCAAGTCGTTTCCGAGCCACCTCAAGCCTAATTTTACCGAATCGCTCGGTCGCGCTCTGAGCAAATAAGCATCCAGCTGCAGTGTCATCGGGCAGTGGGATGAAAGAGCCCTTCAACATATCCCAGTATTTGATCACGACAGTATCAATTGTCCGCCAGCTGAATTGTCACAGCAAGCTTTAAGCAAATCCTTTAACGAATAAGTCGTTTCTACCACCAACTGATACCAAAAAGGAGGGTAGAACTCGAGATCCGGCTGCCAGCGAGTGACCATTTCGACTGACAAGCGAAAAGCAGTATTCGGATTCATCCTTTTGAACAAAATTCATGGCGATAAGGTCAAATTGAAGCCGTATTCAACTACATACATCACGAAATTGAGACAATCGATAGATTAATCGAGACAATCGAGAGATTACGTACTTACTTCCTCATCCAAGTGTTATCTGAATCCGATTTCACCCAGTCCTCGCCGTTATAAGCACAAGGCGGATCGGGCGGAACGGCGGGGTCTGGAACTGCTTCCATGGATGCGTCTTGCAAGCAGAGGTGCAGTGCACCACAGGCGGATGGGGACGGGCGGGGCGGCGCTAGGGCGGTGGCATGGGGCGGGGCGGCGTGTCAGATCGGGATTTGGGGGGAAGACGGCGATTCAAACCTACCAACGTTCCAATTCGAAATGAGCCGACCCCACGTGCCTACCCCAGGAAATCCCAACCGAGCCGCACAGTAGCCGACCCCAGGAAATCCCAACCGAGCCGCGCCAGGCCGACCCCACCAGTCAGGCCAAGTGACGGTTGACCAGAGGGCAAAGGGAGCGTTTGGCCGATTTCCGAGCCAAATGGGGCACAGACGAGAGAAACTACGCGGGTATGGCACAAACGGATATACTAGAGAGAACCGGGGCACAGAAGCAATTGTCCCTTAAAAAAATCACAAAAATTTAAAACTTTTATTTCTTATTAAAATAAAATTTATTATTTTCCAAGAAGATCAAATAAAAAGGATTATTATGACTTATTCAAAAGTATCATGATATTAATTGAATCAAGTAAACTTTATTTTCAAACTTGAGTGTTAAGCTGTAAATAAATATTCTAAACACTTATTAAACCCTAATACCATATTTGTAAGGTACTTTAAATTATTTAAAGTATCCCTATTTCAAAAAAATGTTTTGGTTAAATTATATAATTCAAAACAATATATTTGAGATCTTAATAAACCCTAGGTCAATATTTATAGTCACAAAACTATTTGGAACATTCTCTATTTTTATAATATAGTTTTGATTCAAGTGTTTGATTTTGAAAATGGGGCTTGGAATGATCTATTTTAAACATATCTATTTGTGATATTTTTCTTGATTTTATTAAGACACAATTTCCTTATTAAAACTCTATTTTAAATTTTGCAAAAAGTGACAAATTATATTATCTGAAAAATTTATAATATGAAACCTATTGAAAATGTAGTGCCCCATCTTTTATTTAAAGATAGAACACCTGTATTAAGTGCTAGTCCCTGGATCACTGCCAGCACCACAGTACAAAATTTAAAGTATCATTGCATAAGTATCAAATTACTACAACGAGATCAAAAAATAGCCAAGTATAGCTTTATTAGAAGGTGCATAACCATGAAGGCTAGCAAAAATATTCAGAGTTCACAACAGAAACGAAAAAGCAATGAGCCTCATCTTCAAGCATGCGCCACAGGCAGACATGTTGGGTGTAGACTCGAGTCCACAATTTATTCTTCATCTGAAGTACCTGCACATTGGAATATGCAGCCCCCGAAGGAGGTCCATACAATGAAGTATTGGCAAGTGACTATGGTGGATATAAAATGACAAGTCTAAACTACATGAATATTTGGCTCGGTGGAGTTGTAGGCTATTTGTAGAAAGCAAGTTTTCTCCTATCTTTTGTAAAGCACTTTTATTTTCAAAGACTTGGCACCAAGGGATGAAGCCCAAGTGCACCAATAATTCTTTCCTTAGTCAAAATTTCACTTCATGAAAACGGTGTTGAGATTCTTCCGTCCATCCTTGTCCAGCTGCTCGAAGTTATCCATCACCGGGAACACGGCTAAGTAATCAGATTGTTGACTCTGCAGAGTTTGTGCAGTTTCACCTTTAGACTCAATTAACCCAGACATCCTATACACGCGGAGTGCATTAAGGAAAGGAGAGAATTGAGACAAGAACTTTCAGAAGAAGAATTCAACCATACTAGCAAGACCCGTTCCACCTATAAAACTCTACATCTGCTTGTCAAGCTGACAGGTTGAACTCTCACAACTTAGTTGTTCAAGACAGAGCCCATTGTCAAAAGGCTGCACGGGAAGCATCTAAACTTGGAGGGACTTAGTAATCTCTTTGTTCCTGGGTGGCAACCACAAGTGCACTTTTGGGTGAAAACCACCGTGCTCATGGCCCTAAGTAGAAATAAATTCACCCTAGGCGAAGACAACCACAAGCACAGTCCCAAATAGCCACTCCACATAAACCATACCAACCAATCCACCCAGGTGTGCATTTTAAGTTTAATACTTAAAAATCTTTCCACAACAAAAACATGTAAACATTTTTAGAGCATAGCTAAGCATCTAATAAAACTTTTTAAATGGCTGCGATAACATGGTAGAAGGGTGGCTACACACTACTAGGAATTTTGCATAGCATAGCATAATAACTTAGTAATAAAATTCCTATCATGCATACTACTCAAAAATTCTACTAATGCATATACGAAAATAATGGGTGGTTCATGAATGTCACTTGCCTTGGTAACAGGATGGACAAGCACAACAAGAATAACAATCACAAGGGAAACCTTCCTCTTCTTCACAATCTAGCACCAAACAACACATAGCACAAATAAACACACAATTCCAACAAATAAAATATCAAGACATAAGCATGTATGCATGTATGATATGCTATGAACATCACCAAATAAACTTATTAAAATTTTATACCCTCTGTTATTAAATGCATGAAATGCAATTTACAGAAATTTCTTATTTTAATTAACAATTAAATATTGAAAACAACATAGTAAAAATAAGGTCCTACAACCAATTCTTTTTACTCTTTTAAGACAAGTTTCCAATTTTAATACAAGTTGAACTTTCTGGACAGAGGACAAAAATACAGATCTTAAACAATTGGATTTACCAGAAAAGCATTTTTATTATTTAAGTTATGAATTTAAATAGCCGAAATACCATTCTGTTAATTACTCGAAATAAAAGGTATCAAAAGGAAAAACTAATGAAACAGAAATAAACTAAACGAGCAGGGCTATCCATGGATATAAAATTCATCAAATTTGGACAAACAGATTGAAAGTTATGATTTTTGCAAGTTTTAAATGTTTTCTGTTTTAATTTCAAATTTTCTACCGAAATAGAAAAGAACAGGCCACACGGCGCGATCCTATTGGTTGGTACCGGTTGGACGCAGATCGGCACGGGAGCCATCCGATCTAACTGAAAACGAACGCTCTGGATAAATCAGTCGAGGCGAAAAAATAAAATAAAAAGGGATCCGTTGGATCTAGATCCAACGGTCCAGATCTAAGGGGACAGGAAGTGGCGGCGCTGGTCGTCGGAGAAGCTCCGGTTGCGGCGGTGCCATGGCTGGCGTCGCACGCGCTCGTGATTTACGACCCTAGGGGACAAATGGATCGTACCGAGGTGTAGAGGGGGCCGAGGCGGAGAATCTGGCGCGGTGGCGGTCGTCGACGTGTCCTCCTCCTGGAATCGCTCGTCGAAGTGGCTGGCGGCGGCGGTTCTTCTCGGACGTGGACGGAGGCGACAGCTCGCTGCGAAAAAGGATGCACGACCGTGTCAAAAAGGTGCACGGCAACAAAAGGAAACGAGTGGGAGAGAAGAGAGGGTCCGGGGTGGCCGGGGTGTCCCGTACGGTGAGCTCTTCGGCGGCGGATATGGCGGAGCTCCGAGCTCGTGTGCGAGCAGCCCGGCTGCGGAGAGGCTACGGTTTCTGGGGCGGGTTTGGAGGCGGCGTCGTGGGGTTTAAGTAAGGGGTGCCGAGGGAACAAACCGCGTGAGAATCGCGCTCGATTTCGCGACGACATCGGATCGGCCTCCATGCGCGATCTCCGGCCGGGGGTTGATGAACCCGACAGGTGGGTCCCACCTGTCGGCGAGAGAAGAGAGAAGCGCGGGTTGGGCTGGCTGCTGGGCCACTAACTGATGCGCGCGCGCGGTTGAAGGAACCTGGGCCGGCTCGGTAAGTCCTCCTTTCTAATTTTTTTTGACAAAACATTTTCTGTTTTCAAAACCTGAATTCAAAAATGAATTTTAAACTTAACCAAATCATTTCAGAAAAAATCATAAAAATATAATTTAGAAAGCTTATTAAATTTAGAACTTTTTGGTGGCATACTTGCCTAATAAATAATTTGATAAAAACGAATATTATAAGGAGTACAAATAAACATCTTTATGGAATAAAAATCTTATTTAAACTTATAGATAAATTATATTAAATCCTTAAGTGATTTGAATGCCATGCCTATATGATGAATGATGCATGAATGCAAGGTTTTAAATTTTTGAAAATTGGGATGTTACAGAAAACATGTGTATGAATGTTTTAAATGAAAGACATAAGTTTTACAAATTGCTGGGAATTGTTTGATATCATTTGGATAAATAAAACAAAAGATATCAAATAAATAAGAAAACAGAAAAGGGAAAAAGAATCGGCACAAAAAAAAAAGATTAAATGGGCCAAGCCCAGCTAACCGAGCCCAGCATCAGTCCACCCCGCTTCTCTCTCCCCTCTCTCACAGACAAGTGGACACCACCTGTCAGGGTCATCTTCCCCCAACTGCTGCTCGCCCATGATGTCCATGCCCACGACCCCGCCGCTCTTCCCACTCCCCCGAGCCCCGAAACTTTCCCCCGCTTCCCTTCCTCATATCCCCACGACCACGGCTCCATTTACCCTCTTTCCTTCTTCGATTTTGCGCCCTAGGCTGCCGGATTGTCTCGCTGGAATCCGCACGGCCGCCACCGCGTATTCCTCCAAATCCGGCGAGGTGAGCCCTTTTCCCAGTCCGAGACCGTGTCCATCCCCCTCCCCACGTCTGTGCGCTTCTCCTCACCCCTTCCATACTTCCATTCCGCAGCTTAACATCGGGTTCGTGCGTGACCGGAGTTCACCCGCGCAAACCGCGCCTCCGGCCACACCGCCACGTTCGTCCGGGAAGCAATCGATGGCGCCGCCTACACCATCGAATTCCTCGTCGCGCGCCGCACCTCCTCGTCGCCTCGCTGATACGTCCAAAACATATCTACCTTTCCGAACACTTTTGTTATTGTTGTACCTCTAATTTATGTGTTTTGAATGCAACTAACACGGACTAACGCTGTTTTCAGCAGAATTGCCCTGGTGTCTCATTTTTGTGCAGGAAATCAACTTTTAGGGAAAATTCCAGAAAAATCATAAAAGTGCCTATTTTTCCCGAAGACTCCCGGAGCCAGAAGACGAGAAGGGGGCGGCCAGCAGGGCGCCCACACCACGTGCTCGCGCGGGTGGGGCCCTGGCCGCGCGAGGAGGGGGTGTGGCCGACTCGGCCACCCCCTCGCGCCCCTCTCGGCTATTTAGCCCCTCCTGACATAAAAAACACTATCACGAAGAGTTTTCCCCCAGAAACCCATCGGAGCGCCGCCGCCACCTCGAAACTCAATTCGGGGACCAGAAGTTCCTATTCCGGCACTCCGCCTGGACAGGGAATCGAATGAGATCATCGCCATCGTCATCGCCACCACTTCTCCATCAACCATCCATGTTTCCCCCATCTATGTGTGAGTAATCCACCGTTGTAGGCTTGAGGGGATGGTAGGGATTGGATGAGATCGTTCATGTAATAGCTGTAATATCATTAGGGCATGGTGCCTAGTATCCGTTATCGGTGTTTTATGTCATTGTTGCAACTTGTTATGCTTAATGCTTGACACTAGGGCCCGAGTGCCATGATTTCAGATCTGAACATGTTATTGTATCATGAAGATAATTGTTTTTTTAAGATCATATCTATGAGTTGTATACACATATTGCTGTCCGGAACCCGAGGTCCCAAAGTGACAATAATTGGGACAGCCGAGGGGAATGGCTGTGATGTGAGGATCACATGTGTTCACGGAGTGTTAATGCTTTGCTCCGATACTTTATTAAAAGGAGTACCTTAATTACCAGTAGTTTCCCTTGAGGCCCCGCTGCAAACGGGCTGGTAGGACAAAAGATGATGTGCAAGTTTCTCATTGCGAGCACGCACAACTAAATTGGAACACATGCCTATGGTTAATAAATACTTGGATGCTTTATCTTATTTATCTGCAAATGCCCATGACTTGATTATTATATGAAGTATCTCATCCATGCAATGCCCGTTCATCCGTCCCTTTGCCTACAGTATTTTAATCCTGCTGTCTACTATAATCATCATTGCTGTTTTTATTCTACTGCTGCTGTTATATCACTACTGTCACTGCTATAAAACTGTTGCTACTGATAATCTGTCTCGAGCAAGTCTTTTCACAGGTGCAGCTGAATTGACAACTCCGCTGTTAAGGCTTATAAATATTCTTTGGCTCCCCTTGTGTCGAATCAATAAATTTTGGTTTTACTTCCCTCGAAGACTGTTGCGATCCCTTATACTTGTCGGTCATCAAGACTATTTTCTGGCGCCGTTGCCGGGGAGAATAGCTTTATTTATAAGTTCACCTGAGTGTGATATTGCTCTCTGGAATTCATTCATCATGGGAAGACCTGGTGATAAGAAATTTCCCATCATACCATCCATTACGAGAAAAGGTACAACTCTGAATTCCGCTGCTGCTCTTGATTCACCGTCTGTCTTAAGTAAGCTTGTTACACCACCTCAGGCTTCTTGCACTGTTACTCCTGCTGAATCTGAAATTACTTATGATGATGCTTCTACTGTTCTTGATGATACTGGTTCATTAGGTCCCTTTTTAGATGCTACAATTGCTAGATCTAAACAATTTGAAAATGCTGAAATTCCTAATGAAGATGCTGAAACACCTGTTAATTCACCTGAGTTTACAAATAATATTGATGATCCTGATGAAATGTATGTGGAGCTTGATGATGATTTTGTTGATGAGATTAATGCTACTAAAGATGCTAGTGCTATGAAAAGTCTTTTTGAAAAACATGCTGTTAGATATAAATTATCTCCTGATGCTAAATTTGCTACAGCTCCCATAAGCATTAAAGATAAAGATTATGATTTCTCTATTGATTTAGCTCACATAGCTATTGTTGAAAGAGAACCTTTATGTGGAACTGAAAATGAAAGTGCTGTAGAACATATGAATGAACTCTCTAATTTTAGTGGTATGTTTTCTGAAGACATAAAAATGCGCACTTACTTTATTACTAAAATATTTCCTTTCTCATTAAAAGGAGAAGCTAAAACTTGGTATAATAATTTATCTCCTGGTTCCATTACTAGTCCCATTGGTTTGCTTGATACTTTCTTTCAGAAATATTTTCCTGCTAGTGCTCAACATGATGCTTTGTTGAGAATTTATAATTTTAATAAAGAAGAGGATGAGAAATTGCCTAAGGCTTGGACACGTTTTTGCTCCATATTAAGAGGCCAGCCGAATCATGATTTGGAGAAAAATGATCTACTTGATATATTTTATAGTGGACTAACTGCTAAATCTAGGTCATACTTGGATAGTTTTGCTAGTTGTGTTTTCAGGAAAAGGACTCCCGAAGAAGCTGAGGAATTATTAGCTAAAATATGCAAGAATCATGATGACTGGGATATTCCTGAACCTACTCCAACACCTACACCCACACCGAAGAAGAGGGGTATTATTGAATTAAATGATGAAGTGATGAAGGAGGCCAAGAAATCTCTTAAGGAGAAGGGTATTAAAGCTGAAGATGTGAAGAACTTACCACCTATAGAAGACTTATGTAAGCCAATCCCTCCTACACCATTAATTGAGGTACACTCTCTCCAAAGGTTTGATGATAGAGATATTCCTTATTCTAAACCTCCTGCTCAATGCTTAGATGAATTTGATACTTTTATTGCTAAGCAAAGTAACTTTAATATGAGAATAGAAAATCATTTAATGGAAAATTTTCGAGCTATTAGTAACTTGGATGATGTTGTTGATAGAACCTCCAATGATGTTAAAATACTCATTAAACATTTTCATATGGTTCAAACTCAAATTGATCAACTTACTAAAGTGCAAAAAGAATTGTTAGTAAATGCCTCTATAGCTAAAGAAAAACATGTTTGTGAAGTAACAACTAGAGGTGGTAAATCTACTCAAGATCCTTTATATCCTGAGGGACATTCTAAAAGAATTGAACAAGATTCTCAGCGAGTTAATGAACCTAGTGCTCCTTCTAAGAAAAAGAAGAAGAAACATAAAACTATTGTAGAATCCTCTGAACCTGTTAATGATCCCAATAGTATATCTATTTCTGATGCTGAAACTGAAAGTGGTAATGAACACAACAATGATAGTTCTAATAACAATGATAATAACGATGCTTCTGATAAAGAATAATTAGAAGAGGAACCAGAAAAGCTAAATAAAAATGAGAAGTACAATAAGGAAGATTTCATTGCTAAGAAACATGGTAGTGAAAGAGAGCCTTGGGTTCAAAAACAAATGCCTGTCCCTGGTAAGAAACTTAGAACAAAAGAACAAGAACATTATAATAAATTTTGTGAATGGATGAAACCTTTGTTCTTACAAATTCCTTTGACTGATGCTATTAAATTGCCTCCTTATTCAAAATATATGAAAGATATTGTGTCTAACAAAAGGAAAATTCCTAATGAGGAAATATCTACTATGCTTGCTAATTACTCTTTCAATGGCAAGGTTCCAAAGAAGCTGGGTGATCCGGGTATACCAACCATTCCTTGCTCTATCAAAAATAATTATGTTAGAACTACTCTATGTGACTTGGGAGCAGGAGTTAGTGTTATGCCTTTCTCTCTTTACAAGAGACTTTACCTTGATAAATTGATACCTACTGATATATCTTTGCAAATGGCTTATAAATCTACTGCTGTTCCTGTTGGTATTTGTGAGGATGTTCCTGTTCAAGTGGCTAATAATTGTTTAATCATGACTGACTTTGTTGTGCTTGAAATGCCTGAAGATGATAATATGTCTATTATTTTTGGGAGACCTTTTCTAAACACTGCAGGGGCTGTTATTGATTGCAATAAAGGAAAGTAACTTTCAATGTGAATGACAAGTAACATACTGTTTATTTCCCCAAGAAAATGGATAAAATGCCTGGAGTTAATACAATTACTAATGTGAAGTCCATCAAAGTGGGAAGTATTGATTGCCCTTATAAAGAAGAATTCAAAACTCTTGTTATTGGATCCATATCAATACCATATAAGGTAACATGAGTGTCTCACAATGTTTGAATCCTTTTATGAACCTAGTGCTCCTTCTAAGAAAAAGAAGAAGAAACATAAAACTGTTGTAGAATCCTCTGAACCTGTTAATGATCCCAATAGTATATCTATTTCTGATGCTGAAACTGAAAGTGGTAATGAACACAACAATGATAGTTCTAATAACAATGATAATAATGATGCTTCTGATAAAGAAGAATTAGAAGAGGAACCAGAAAAGCTAAATAAAAATGAGAAGTACAATAAGGAAGATTTCATTGCTAAGAAACATGGTAGTGAAAGAGAGCCTTGGGTTCAAAAACAAATGCCTGTCCCTGGTAAGAAACTTAGAACAAAAGAACAAGAACATTATAATAAATTTTGTGAATGGATGAAACCTTTGTTCTTACAAATTCGTTTGACTGATGCTATTAAATTGCCTCCTTATTCAAAATATATGAAAGATATTGTGTCTAACAAAAGGAAAATTCCTAATGAGGAAATATCTACTATGCTTGCTAATTACTCTTTCAATGGCAAGGTTCCAAAGAAGCTGGGTTATCCAGGTATACCAACCATTCCTTGCTCTATCAAAAATAATTATGTTAGAACTACTCTATGTGACTTGGGAGCAGGAGTTAGTGTTATGCCTTTCTCTCTTTACAAGAGACTTTACCTTGATAAATTGATACCTACTGATATATCTTTGCAAATGGCTTATAAATCTACTGCTATTCCTGTTGGTATTTGTGAGGATGTTCCTGTTCAAGTGGCTAATAATTGTTTAATCATGACTGACTTTGTTGTGCTTGAAATGCCTGAAGATGATAATATGTCTATTATTTTTGGGAGACCTTTTCTAAACACTACAGGGGCTGTTATTGATTGCAATAAAGGAAAGTAACTTTCAATGTGAATGACAAGTAACATACTGTTTATTTCCCCAAGAAAATGGATAAAATGCCTGGAGTTAATACAATTACTAATGTGAAGTCCATCAAAGTGGGAAGTATTGATTGCCCTTATAAAGAAGAATTCAAAACTCTTGTTATTGGATCCATATCAATACCATATAAGGTAACATGAGTGTCTCACAATGTTTGAATCCTTTTATGTCATCTAAAATTTATTTGGTGGCCAGACTTGATCAACCTTGCTAACAAATATGTTTTAAGTGCATGGAAGTGCTACACAACATTTTTCTTCTCCTCTTTACTTTACCTACTGTAATACTACTTGGTTTGCATAGTTTTTAATTGGGAATCGAATGAGATCATCGCCATCGTCATCGCCACCACTTCTCCATCAACCATCCATGTTTCCCCCATCCATGTGTGAGTAATCCACCGTTGTAGGCTTGAGGGGATGGTAGGGATTGGATGAGATCGTTCATGTAATAGCTGTAATATCATTAGGGCATGGTGCCTAGTATCCGTTATCGGTGTTTTATGTCATTGTTGCAACTTGTTATGCTTAATGCTTGACACTAGGGCCCGAGTGCCATGATTTCAGATCTGAACATGTTATTGTATCATGAAGATAATTGTTGTTTTAAGATCATATCTATGAGTTGTATACACATATTGCTGTCCGGAACCCGAGGTCCCAAAGTGACAATAATTGGGACAGCCGAGGGGAATGGCTGTGATGTGAGGATCACATGTGTTCACGGAGTGTTAATGCTTTGCTCCGATACTTTATTAAAAGGAGTACCTTAATTACTAGTAGTTTCCCTTGAGGCCCCGCTGCAAACGGGCTGATAGGACAAAAGATGATGTGCAAGTTTCTCATTGCGAGCACGCACAACTAAATTGGAACACATGCCTATGGTTAATAAATACTTGGATGCTTTATCTTATTTATCTGCAAATGCCCATGACTTGATTATTATATGAAGTATCTCATCCATGCAACGCCCGTTCATCCGTCCCTTTGCCTACAGTATTTTAATCCTGTTGTCTACTATAATCATCATTGCTGTTTTTATTCTACTGCCGCTGTTATATCACTACTGTCACTGCTATAAAACTGTTGCTACTGATAATCTGTCTCGAGCAAGTCTATTCACAGGTGCAGCTGAATTGACAACTCCGCTGTTAAGGCTTATAAATATTCTTTGGCACCCCTTGTGTCGAATCAATAAATTTGGGTTTTACTTCACTCGAAGACTGTTGCGATCCCCTATACTTGTGGGTCATCACTCGCCGAGTCCAGGAAGCAACCGGAGCGCCGCCGCCGTCCACGCCTGAGGCCACGCCGCCGTCTTAGCCATCGCCAGTGACCGGAGCGCCGCCACGGTATGGTCCTCGTGCCCTGATCCGTTCGATCGTCATTCCACGGCCCAGATTAGATATCCAAATTGAATCGGTACGGATCGATTTGATCCGTCAGATCTGGATCTGACGATCCAGATCAACCGAGCCTAGCCGAGCCACGGCTTAAGCCGAGCCGAAGCCGAGCCGCCAGCCGAGCCTGAGCCAAACCTTTTTCCGATTTGTTTTCCGAGTTAAAATTAACTGGTCTTTTTGCAGAAAACCCCCTGCCACTAGATTTAGTTTAACTTTTTAACCCCTGATCCAAATTGGACAAATTTTATATCAAATTAATGCCCTTGACCAGAGAATCTTTTAGATCTGTTATAATTCAAATTTGACTATTTTAAATTCATTTAAATTTCAAATGGGAGATTTGAGTAAATTTGGCCTAGTTCAAATCCATAATTCCAAAAATATAAAATAAAATATTTTGGAAACCTTAGGAATCTGTCTAATAATGTTCCACTGTTAAAATTAATATTTGGCAATTCCATTTCCATTTCAAAATCAGAAACCCTATTTGTATGTTTTTAGCATAGTTTAAATTATATTAACCTGATTACATTGTTTTCTTTTACAAAAATAACACAAGTATTTAATTTTGACCAGAAGAAACAAAACTAATCCTACTCAACCATTTTTTGAAATATAAACTTGTAAAGATGTGTTTAAAACCTGTTAGATATTATGGAATGGCAAACTTTAAATATTAAAATGTATTAAAACTCTTTTGATCAAATACATGTGTGATCTTTTAATCAAGACCAGTTCTATTGAACCTTTGGGACACCATCTCTACCTATTCGGATTTGAAAAGTTCAAATTTGAATTAGACCATCCCTTGACCATAAATGGCAAACCCTAAGTCCTATCACATTAATTCTTTTTGTTAAATTGAGTTATGTGATTAGACTAGACCTTAAAATAAATGAACTAAAACAATTATTGATGAACACATTATTGTGATGTTTGCTTATATGTGTTATGTGTTTTGTTCGAATTGTTTGTTTATTGTACTTCTCTTTCCTCGTATAGATTGAACGAAGTGATACGTTCTTCGTCAAAAAGAGTGTGAGAAACGACAACTTTCAAAAGGCAAGTGACACTCATAAATCTCCTACTATTTTATGATATTGCATTGTAGTATTTTCTGTAGTATGCATGCAAGGTTTGTGTGCGGTTACTTTATTATGCTATGCTCCTATGTAGTGTGTAGCTATCCCCCACCCTGAGCTTAGTAGCATGGAACTTGGTAGAATGCTTAGCCAAGCTATGAAAAATGTTTTGATTAGCTGGATAGTGAAAAATTAATGAAGTTAATTAATGAACTACCTGGGTGCTGGTTGGAGAACCATGGTGGGTGGCTACTCAGGGGGTCCATGTCTATGGTAATCGCCCTTGGTGGAAGCGCACAATTGTGGAAAGTCACCCAGGCTTAAAGAGATTGTAGACGCACCTTGTTTAGTAGCTTCTAGTGCAGCCACATGTCAAATGGGCTCTGTCTTGATCTATAAGTTGTGAGACCCCGAAATCCGCGTGACTAGCAGATGTAGGGATGATAGGTGGGAGGGGACCGCTTTCTGGATTTTGGGGAATTGCTTCGGAAAGATCTCATCTCAGTCTTGTCTTTTCCATTTCACAATTGGGCGTTATGGAGGAGGGAATGATTGGGTCGTGTGGTGAAAGTGCACAATCTCTTGAGAGTTAAAAACTAAGAATACTTAGCTGTGTCCCCGGTTACGGACAATTTGAGCGACTAGACAGGGCAGATGTTGAAGATCTCCTCATCCCAATTTCTTAAATAAAATTTGATGGGTGAACAAGGGTTTGGGAGCTCACTGATTTCTATCGGTGGTGCTCGTTGTGAGTAGTCTTCAAAGTTGTTCACCGATGTCTATCGGTGGTACTCTTTGTTGTCAAAGGTGTTCACTGTTATCTATCAGTGGTACTCTTTGTCTAAGATGAAAAGTTGTTTTATAAATGATATGACAAAGTTGGCTTTTATGCAAATCAGCCTCAAACTCCAATGTAGATATAGTCTTACTAAGTTAATCAACATAGTGTCATCTTGCCACCACAATTCAATTGTGCTGACCCAATATAGTTTGGGCTGCAACTCATCATTGCAGTACCCTCTGACGAAGAGTGAGGATTGATAGGGTCACGAGTCTCCAACCAACATGCCTTGCCTGTGGCACATGATGAAGATGGAGCTCACTTTATCCATTTGCTTTCCGCTGCGTGTTTATTTCGGTTTGAGCTAGCCATGAGCTATGCACCGTGTATCGAACCCTTTTATTTCTGGATCATCGTGTAATTAATATTGATGCAATGTTATGGTATTTCATCTTAAACTGTGTGTGCTAGCAAGTCGATCCAGGGACTAGCACTATACACAGGAGGTCACTACCTTATAATAAAAGGGGGCCCTTTACACATTCGCACGGATCACACTATTTAGCGGGACAACCAACATTTTGTACTCGCTGATATGGTGTATACCAAATTATACACACACATGCGTGCTGGTTTCAATGGGAAACAAACAACTGGATTCAAGTATACGATTTTCAAAGTACAAAACTCAAGAAGTATAAAGTACAATTTTTCATGTATATAAACACTAAAAACGGAGTACAAGTACACATACACAAAGAGTACAAATTACATAGCAGACGGAGTATAAAAGTATGGGACAATCGTTTCTGTGTCCTACCTATCTCAGTTTTATCTGTTTGTGCCATACCCACGTAGTTTCTCTCGTCCGTGCCCTGGCTGGCTCGCAAATGGCCCGCGGACGGCCAAACGCTCCGTTACCCTCTGGTCGACCGTCACTTGGCCTGACTGGTGGGGTCAGCCTGGCGCGGCTCGGTTGGAATTTCGTGGGGTCGGCTAGTGTGCGGCTCGGTTGGGATTTCCTAGGGTCGGCGTGGGGTCGGCGCGTGGGGTCGGCGTGGGGCCGGGGCACTTTTTTAATCAAGGGATACCGCCGATGGGACCCACGTGGTCTTTCTTCCCTGGCTCACTGCTGCCGCCGAGAGAACCCCGAGGAACCCCCAAGAACAGAGCAATAGGAGTTGGATTGATGGCGGAGAGCAGGGTGATTGAAGGCGTAAAGGAGCTCCATCGCCATCGCCATTGCCGTCACCCGTCCGTCTCCCGTCGCCCGTCGAGAAGGAGGGACAAGCAAGGAGCTCCATCGCCATCGCCATTGTACGGCCGCCTTCGCCGTTTGGGGTTTTTTGGTCGCCGACGGTTCCAGCTGCAGTCCATCAACCCCATTTCGATGGTCAGTGCTATCTTCTCTACATGTTTCATTTTCCTGTTTGGTGCATTATAGGTGAGTAGATTTGATTTTCTATTTGGCTTGCGGAATGGGGGAAAACCCCAGGTTCCGCCTATTTATCTGGTTCTAAATTTCATTTGTTAAAATAGGATTCCGATAGCGATGTCGTCGATCACTGTGCTATGTGCCTTTACGAAGCAACTTTCTGTCGCACACTAACTCGTCGTTCCAATACTTTCAAAGTCCCGATTGAACACGGTTACAAAACGGCCGTTGTAAGTATTGCCTTTCAAATTCAAGGGAATGTCATTTGTTTTTCCTTCAATGAGTGTCTTCATAGTTTCTCCGGTTTTGTATTACATGTAGATTCTGCCATGCCCTTTAAGATATCTTCTAGATAGACGGGCAATGGCCCTCATAAGAACTGGATGGAGGCTAGGTGTCCGAACGGAGACCAGTACTTCTTCTACCTGGAAAGGTGGGTAATTGAAATTGAAACAGATCAAAGATATCTCTGTAAGCGGCTAAGTGATAGCCCGAACACCCATATGTACACGGAGATCCGTGGAACGCAGTGGAGAGCACTATGTGAAGGCTACGACATCGAGGAGGGCGATGTTGTCAAATTCACTTGGAATGAAGATCAGCATTTGTTCAATGTTGAAGTGACTAACGAGCACAATGCTGCAAAACCTTTTGTGCAACACACATGTATGCCGGTTTGTGTTCGTTTTCTTACACATTGAGTAGTTTACAAGTTTTTTGAATGTCTTCTTCTCTTTGATCAGAGTTTGAACAGATTGACGGATGCTGCAAGCCAGCCCTCCTGTCGAGCATATTTCACGAACCGAGAGATGTCACCTATTCAGAAATGAATGCGATATCTCTCACTTTATTCAAAGATGCTACGGAGGAGTTTGAAGAGATCCCTCAGTTCTACGTGCGCAGGATTGAGAATGATTCTCTAGATGTAGTTTCTCTGGTATGATTCAAACGTTTCGTATTCATTTACATTTTCTGAACTATTCTATCATTTGAACTATTCTGATACGATGCTCATGTTATTTTGATAGCATCTCAAGATTGCGGTAGTAGATGGTTACGACGTTATTCCATCGTGTGATCGCATATCACGTCAAGTTCACGGAAAATCTCGTCTTTTGGCAAGAGATGATGACGAGATCTTTGGATCATATCGAGTAGTCAACGACGAGGATTACATCGAGTTCATAAGAACTAGGATCTATTCTGGGAGCAACTGCCGATTCGCTTGGGTGATCTCTACGTTATCAAGGTGATCGTCAAGGAGGAGTACATCGAGCTGACATTTGAGAAGGTCAGCGAAGACGTCGAGGGGCCCGACGAAGACATCGAGCAGTCGGACGAAGAGATCAGCAACCCCAGCGAAGAGATCGAGCAGTGGGCTGACGAGATGATGTCCGGCTTTGACGACGTCAAAGAAGAGTCTGATTAATATTACTATGAGTTGTATTTTGGTCGGATGTATTTTGGTCGAACACCTTATGGGCGTGCTCTGGCATGAACTGGCGCGCTCTGGGCGCGTTCTGTGCGCGCTCTGTGCATCACCGTAATTATATTATGATGAATAAGCTTGCCTCCTATTGGGGGGATCATAACCCGGTAGGCCCATGAGGAGGAAAGCTTGACCCGCCAGATAGGAGGTACGGCGAGGCCAGCTAATCATCAGCATGGTCGGGTTTCAATGATGGGCTGGAGAGCTTGTCGGTAACCCGACCTAATTAAAGAAGGCTCTAGAAGACCCGGAGGCAGTATGCGTCACGGAGTCCAAGACTTGGAGGATACGAAAGACAAGACGAGATAGAGTAGAACTCCAAGTAGTCTTACCATGTAAACCAGGAGACCCGGATGTCTTTATAAGCGGGCTCCTAGGTCATAGAGGGCACGAGAAGTTAAGAGAGGCTACGATAAGCCATAAGCAGAATAAGATAGACAAAATAGAGAGAGCTCCAAAGAGAGAGATCCCACGCCGGAGTCATCTAAACCCGGCGATCGCCATTGGCGCACCATGTAACATATTATCATATCAGTGATTTATAGCAAGACGTAGGATTCTCCACCGAGAGGACCCGAACATGGGTAAAAAACATCTTCTCCCCCGTAGAGCTAGATAATCTCCTGAACACCAGAGTCGCCTTGCCCCTCATCTCAAAGTTTCCAGCCGGAAATATCTGCCGTGACAATCCCACGGCAGTTGGCGCCCACCGTGGGGCATGCGTCCAAGTGTGTCCGCATCAAGGGAGAAGCTCGGCGAGGGACGGATAATTCCGCCAGCGACAAGGTCAAATAGGACTATGTTTTTTGGAGTCGGTCATGCAAAGAGGGTGCTGAAAAAAGAAGAGCCGGACATGGAAAAGGCCAAATAAAGAAAAGTCGGCCGAGCCGAGTCAGAGGCTCGGCAAAGCTGCAGGTGGCCGAACGTCAAGAAACCTCGTTCGTATATTCATCTGGGAATTTCGGCGACGATTTTGATCCGCCGAGAGTTGATACGCAGACCGAGTCCAGAGATCAGTTTCCGCCTTTCCGACACCAAAACAGTTCCAATCCGAGTATAATAGTGCGCGGATCAAGAAATATTAAAGAAAAAGGAGGCTGGATCGTACGAGGTTTGTTTCTGCTTCGGTAGTAGTCATGCCGTCATGCGCCGGGCCTGATCGAGTTGTATTCGCCGGGTCCTATTTGGACTTCGACCGAGTCCCATCGGTACAAGGAAAGAAAAAGGCTAGTTGCCTTACGCACGCAGCCACTCAAGAAAGGAAAAAATATATTACCGATTTGGTCACGTGAGCATGCACGCAAAAGTGAAAAGAAGATCGGCCAGGATTCGAGTCCTAATACAGGAAATATAAATCAGACAAAAAAATTATCACGTCCCAAGAAAGAGAAGAAGAAAAAACAAATAAAAGAGTGATCCGGAGATCTGTCCTGGAGTGCTGCCAGTGCATCTGCTCATCTTTGGGAAATAGAAGAAGAAAATGTGGATTTAGCTGGCTTGTTATGCGATCATGTGTGCAAAAAAGGCAGCTCCCGGAATAAGGAAAAAAGAGGGTATAGTAGCTCAACAGCATCGATCAAGGAGACCCGGCCGCGAGCCGGCTTCAAGCAAGAATGACCCGGCCGTGGTAATCATCGTCGCGGATTACTCAATACCGCATCAGAGTATAATCGCCGTACTGCGGTCGGCACATCATCAACGTCAACGACATTCAGACAATCGCTGTGTTGAAGACACGGATCCAACCGCCTAAAAGACGCGTGTGATGACATTCGGGTTAGAAACACTGAACCCCACACGAGAAACATATTGGAGGACGCTCCATGAAACATCTCTCAGCCTTTACATTGCTTAGCGAGACCCGAGAGCGCTTCGCAAGCATTATAGAGTATTTATATGATCAATGGAGTCGGGCTATCGAATTTCCGCAAATGGATTTTATAAAGTCGGTCTATCGAATTCCCGCAAATGGATTTTTCAAAGTTGGGCTATCGAATTCCCGCAAAGAGATTTATCAAAGTCGAGTTATCTATCGCTCGCAATGGATTTCTTAATAACAAAGATCGCTATTAAATCGCCATCATCGTGCTCCGACTCTATTGCCGTCGCCAATTGCCATAATCCGGCTTATACATTATCAACACCAAGAGTGCTATGCAATTTCGGTTAGGCTTAGCCATGAGTGCTACGCAAGTTCGGTTAGCGATGCCCAGGAGTGCTTTGCAGCCAAATACTAGCTTCGCCCAAGAGTGCTTCGCAACTTCGGTTAGCTTCGCCCGAAAGTGATTCGCAATATGGCAAATTTGAGATCTTGGGGCCCGATCGCTTGAATAGCGCAGTTACAAACTCAAAACCCGGCAAAAACGCCACATTGGTCATGGAATCTGATTACTTATAAAAAAAGGTACAGCTACAATCTCTTGATCCGGCCAATATCAGAGCCACTATATTCTTGTTTTCCTAGCTTAAGCTTGATGTGACTTGCGCTTATATGGCCTGATTGCTCACCTGTAAATTCAATCAGCCATGATGCCCATTGGGACTTGTCTGACCCTGTTTTTATCCGAGAAGAGGCGACAGGAAAAATCCATGCGAAATCCGGCTCATAGTTCAAGGAAACCAAAAGGGTCATCTAAATCAAAAGATTTGCAGAACGACAGATAACGTTCATCAAATAAAGTAAATTCTCAGGGTGCGTACACCATCAGAATAGCTTGGTATCATGAAATTTAGAGAGCTCCAAGTAGCTGCAGGCAGCAGACCCGACACTTGGGGGCTACTCATCAGAAAAGTCAGTTATGCTCAAATTGCTATAAGTCCCAGGTTACCGCAGGCTAGAACCCGGCACTTGGGGGCTACCCAGTTTGAAGCTATCAGTTCTCAAGGAAGACCCGGAACACTGCAAGCAGTAGATCCGGCTCTTGGGGGCTACTCAGTTTGAAGATTTCTGGGTATTATAAATTCAAAGGCCTTCAAGAAGACCCGGAACGCAGCAAGCTGCAGATCCGGCTCTTGGGGGCTACTCAGTTTGAAGCTCAAAAGCTATTAAAGTAAGAAATTTGAAGTCCCAGGTTGCTGCGAGCAACAACCCGGCACTTGGGGGATAGAGTCGGGAAGTAATATTCACCGAGGTGAAGCATCAAAATCAGTTCCAGATATCAAGAATAAGCTGGAGGTTTTCGCGCGGGGTCTTCAAAACCGGGTCTTAAATGACAGCCTCCGTGTGAGTAGGCTGTAGCAATCCCGTGTTATAGATATCTGGAGCATCCTTCAGCATAGCCTCCGCATGAGCAGGCTTAATCAAGTCCGGGTCAGATGAACCCAGATTGAAGAAAACATGTTTATCCGAGGAGGGACACCAAAAAGAGTCGGTCCCCGTGATTTAATTAACCTGGACTTTTTGTCCAAAGTATTTATCTTATTTCAGGAGATTAACCCGGATGATTGAGCTGACGGCTCCATCCGGAACATGATGATCAAGATCAAGGTCACGAAGGAGAGCAAACCAAGCTCATATCCAAAGTCCTAGAGATGAAAGTCGCAAAGCGATGGCCGGGTTATGAACGGCCGCCAGCAAGAGCCGGCCAAACCAATACCCAAGAGCCTGCTTTCTTGATGATTGTTATTGTTTTTTCAGATGATAACCCGGACAAAAGAAATGACGGCTTCCCCAAGACTATGCCCAAGAGTGCAAGGTGAAGCAAGCCAAGTCCGATGTCCAAGTTATCCTGGGGGCTACTGTTGGGGGGATCATAACCCGGTAGGCCCATGAAGAGGAAAGCTTGACCCGCCAGACAGGAGGTCCGGCGAGGCCAACTAATCATCAGCATGGTCGGGTTTCAATGATGGGCCGGAGAGCTTGTCGGTAACCCGACCTAAGTAAAGAAGGCCCTAGAAGACCCGGAGGTAGTATGCGTCACGGAGTCCAAGACTTGGAGGATACGGAAGACAAGACGAGATAGAGTAGAACTCCAAGTAGTCTTACCATGTAAACCAGGAGACCCGGATGTCTTTATAAGCGGGCTCCTAGGTTATAGAGGGCACGAGAAGTTAAGAGAGGCTACGATAAGCCATAAGCTGAATAAGATAGACAAAATAGAGAGAGCTCCCAAGAGAGAGCTCCCACGCCGGAGTCATCTAAACCCGGCGATCGCCATTGGCGCACCATGTAACATATTATCATATCAGTGATTTATAGCAAGACGTAGGGATCCTCCACCGAGAGGACCCAAACTTGGGTAAAAAACATCTTCTCCCCCGTAGAGCCAGACAATCTCCTAAACACCAGAGTCGCCTTGCCCCTCATCTCAAAGTTTCCACCCGGAAACATCTGCCGTGACAATCCCACGACACCTCCGGTCATTTGTTTCAAACTTTTATGTTGCAATTCCAAAACCACTTCTCTTTACTCTTGAGTTCAGACAACATAGTTTGAGAAACACAATTGATACATGCATTTCTCGTCAGAATGTACGTAGACCTTGTTTATCAACTTGAATCGTTAGTATATGACATAAGACGACTATGTGCGCAGGATTTTCCTTTTTTTGATTGTTTTTGAATATTTGAAGCTCGTTTCAAATTTCTGTCAAACCTAAGTTTGACCGACATTTAAACAAGTTTAAAACAAGAAAATGAAAAACTAAGCATGGATCCTTCTTAGTCACTCCAAAATGAAGCTTTTGTGAGGTTTTTGAAAATTTCATGTTGCAATTCCAAAACCACTTCTCTTCAACCTTAGACCTCATCGTTTGAGTTTTATGATATCACATGAGATCCATACCATTCTCATTTTGAATGTATGTAGACCATGTTTTTGAACTTGAGTCGTTAGTATATGACATATGAAGATTATGTGCGTCGGTTTTTCAATTTTTCGATAATTTTTGAATTTATTATGCTTATTTCAAAGTCGGTCAAACATAAGTTTGACCAACATTTAAACAAGTTTTTGACATGAAAATGAAAAACTAAGCATGGATCCTTCTTAGTCACTCCAAAATGAAGCTTTTGTGAGGTTTTTGAAAATTTCATGTTGCAATTCCAAAACCACTTCTTTTCAACCTTAGACCTCATCGTTTGAGTTTTGCGATATCACATGAGATCCATGCCCTTCTCATTTTGAATGTATGTACACCATGTTTTTCAACTTGAGTCGCTAGTATATGACATAAGACGACTATGTGCGCAGTATTTTCCTTTTTTTGATTTTTTTTTTAAAATTTGAAGCTCATTTCAAATTTCGGTAACAAGTTTAAAACATGAAATTTGAAAAACGAAGCATCGATCCTTCTTAGTCACTTGGACACTTCATCAAACTTTTCAAAACCCCGTTGAGTGCGTCCAAACCCCATTTGAACAATGACCGTCAATTTAACCCTAGTCCTGAACTGCAGCCGTTTGATCGTCCTCTAGAAGGAATCTGGTAGACTCGGGGAGATCCGCGAGAGGCTCATTCTGTGATCTGATTGGCTGTAACCCGTGTGAGAAGCTCATTCTGTACAACCCGTTTGATGTGTTTCAAATGGGCTCCAAAGGTAGGGTAAACGGCCCCATTTCTAAGCAAAAAGGGTTGGTGGACTCGCAACAGCCGCACCGTCTCATGTGACCGTTACACGCTCACCGCGAACCCACCATTTGCCTCCTCTTCATAGACAGAGCATACATCCTCTTTGGACCATCTTCTTCTTTCTCTTCCTTCCTCTTCTTCCTCTCCGGCGACGAAGGGTAGCAGCAATGTCGAGCTCCACCACTTCATCCCTTCGCCCCAATTGGCCAAAGCAGCCTGAGGTGACGTTGCCGCCATGTTCTAAATGCTCACGCAAGGAGCCACTGCTCCGTAAGGCTTGTACGCAAGGAAGCAACAAGGGACGAGAGTATTTGAAATGCCAGAGCCTGCCACACAATGTAAAGATCCTTGTCTCGCATCCTTTTGATTTGATTTCTTCAGTGTTTTCAATTTCTTGCTCAGATATGGGATTTAGGGTTCAAGTTAACTTTTTCGGAGGTTAGAACCATGCAACCATTTTCAATGGTTGGATGAATACGTTGCGCAGCTTTGACGGGAGGGAAGGTGCCGCGCTCCTAGCGAGCTTTCTCTGCCGTCTGATGTGGAGATTGCGCCCTTTGCTCCGCCGATGGGCATCGTTGCTCCTCCGATGGGGTCTGACATGGTTGCTCCTCCGATAGGGCTTGAGAAAGTGAGAGGCGACTTGAAAAAGTTGAACAAGCACTTAAGGCAGATGAATGATCTGAAGAAGCGGGCTAATCTGATAGCTGCATGATTTTATCTCTGTATAATTGCTCTAGGATTTGTTTATCTGCTGATTGTCAGTCGTAGTTAATTTTTTGAGATGTAAGCATAATGTGAGGACCCCTCAGACTACCAGTCCGAGATGCCCACGTTATGTAAATAGATCACGATCCCAATGATCAGTGCATCGCGATCACATAACCAACATGGTATACAAAGTTACATCATTCAAATCGAATAATACAAGACTTACATAAATAGGTGGTCACATGACCAAGCCTGCAATCATCGTTACACAGGACGGGATTAACTACGATATAGCGGAAGCTTGCGGCTAGCGTCGGCCCTCGTCACCACCGGACGCATTCCCACAGAGCAGTTGACCGGTGACACTCAGTTGGCGTAGTCGTCGGCGTACTCCTCCTTCTCGTCGTACTTCTCCTCAATGTAATCTGGACGTTTGAATATCCAGGGACACAGCCATATGAGTACATTTACGTACTCGCAAAACCACCTCTAGGCTTAAGTTTTCATGCTAATGCAATAAAAGAATTTTCGAAAACTGGGGTAGCTGCTATTTACAACTATAGGGTTTAGTTTTCGCAAAGATGGTTTCGATATAGAGATTACGACATCTCTGTATCTTTGTTGAAGAAAACTTTTAGAGACAGAAATCTCTCTTGTAGAAATAGCATGTACTATTTCCATGCTTTGAAAACTCTTTTGTAAAACTTTTCAAAAACACTAGGATGGGGATACCCCTTTTTCTTTCCATGAGATCGGACTGATTGTCTCCCCGAGACCAACCATCTTCTCCCAATTCCGTACCTCCCAGGTACCTCCTTGATGCCTCCTTGTTTCCACCGAAACCATTTTCTTTTTAAAACCAAAACTTGCCCATACGCCTAGATCAGTGGCCTTTCCAACCGTCCATGACCGAGGACTCGGCTATTCGAATAGATTTACACTCTGCAGAGGTTGCGCACTTTACCCACACCAAACGGTCATTCCGCCGTGTCTGCCACGGCCCGTCATACGACAGTATGCGGGGGTCCGGATAACCTGATCAAAGCTTTTCACTATGTCGACCCTAGTATAGAGCCTCCTCTTCAGTGGGACTGAATCTCCCCGACACCCAGTGGAGGTGGCCATCGTATCGATCCGGTCTCTCCAAGCAACACTGCGCCATGGCAGGAGGCCCAATGTTTGCAACCAGCAGCGAATCTAGATTACGTCTAGTTCCCGCATTTAGATAACTTGGTTCAGAGGGTCCCACCCTCCTAAGCATTTTGAGGCGCTCCATACTAAGATAAACAAGTTTCCAGCTAAGCCCTACCCATATCAGGTAATGTGGTTGCACGGGTTAATTGTTCGGGCGGCTGCTAGGGCAGTACTTTGTTTTTCAAAAACAACTTCCAAACCTCCGACTACTCCCAGCAGCTCGGGTTTTCGCAAACACCTCCGATTGCTCCCAGCAACTCGGGTTTTATAAAACACTTGCTCGCCGGTTGCTCCCAGCAACCCGGGTTTTTCTTCTGAAAACATTTTATCCAAAACCAGGCTCCCATCCTAAGATTTTGAGGGAAGGATATGAAGATATACTACTAGATAAAATATGATTTTCTTTATAGCGCCTTCAATAACAAGGCGCATAAAGTGAATACTTATTTTCATAAGACCTATTATAATCTAGTAGATACTTTGGCCAAACAATATTTTGTAAAATAGTTTTTGGGTGGCAAGGTGCCACAAAAGGAGTGAAACATGCATTATTTTATTTTGAAAACAAAACATGCTTTGCAAAATAATAGGATTCATTATAGTGGTGAGGTGGCTTGCCTGGCTCAGCAATATGTCCTTGGTCTTGATCTTGATGTTCCTCAGGTTCACTCCCTTGCTTCCCGTTCCTTCCCGGTCGTATCTAACGTCGCAAACAGGAAAAAGAACCACACTCAAAATACAAGACATTGCCACAAGGACATAACAAACAACAAGCATATCATCATACTTTAGATGCGTGTTGACAACAATCTGAAGTAAAGGAAAACATACCACAAGCATTTTAATCTACGAACAACTACTGTATACTATCTAAGGCAATCAAACACTCATGACCCACATGATTCCTACAAACATGATGGCACTAGTCCCACTAACAGAGTTCCACACAATAATGTCGAATGGGCACACACAACTAGTAATTGGCTAATACTCCGTTGAGGATGTACACCAAGGTTAAGGGAGCAAGTCTCCCCTTATAGTGGAAATACTTCATACGAAAGTTACATTAGACCAGGAAACACTCCAAACTAAAGTATCGTATTAGTCTAGGAGATACTTCAAACGAAAGTTATATTAACACACTAGCAAGCATTAACATCCACAATAGCACACTCTCTTGCAAACATGTTGACATCCCTAGGACAAATATTAGTGAGTAATTAATTAAACAACAAAGGCTAGCACTACTAATCACACAAGTCCTAGATTAGGAGTTTAAAAGAATGCATTTTGCTCATTTAATAAATCACCACAAGTAAGACCACTTCAACCAATTAAACCAAACCATAACATAATAAATTACAGCACACAAATTCATCACCTTGCTTCATCTCAAATAACCACTCATCTACAAAAGATCCTAAAACATGTGTAACCTTCTGGACAAGGTGGATTAAACTTAGCACAAGAGTAGATTGCTTTAAAATATAATTCAGAGGTTGAGTAGTGTTATAAAAGATTAAAATAAGGCTCTGGACTTAGTTTTGGTTAAACAAGGAAAGGCACACAAAATAAATACTAACATGGAATTATATTAGTATAACTGTTTGTTCTAAAAGTCCTGTTTTGGAAAATATTCCACTACTCACAGAACATAGATCCTAAAATCAAACCCTTCTACCAAAATACTCCTAGTACTTATACCAAGCTGTGAAAATTGGGTTTGCATCAAAAGCTATTACTAAACAGGAATTAAAAATCACACAAATGCTACTAGTCTCAAAACTTAAATGATAATAGTTTCAGTTTTAGAGATCTTCTGGATGAAAGACTAATTTCTATGGATAGGTACTGATTTTATCTTTCTGTAGAAATTGGATTCACTTCATTTGGACATTCCTAGCTCCATCTATTTCAGTTTTAAAGGAATAAACACATTTTACCACTAATAGTGTACAACACAAAATATGAACACTTTTGTGATAAATCCAACTCTGCATGTTAAGGAAAATACCAATGCATCTAAAAAAAATACTCCTAAAACACTTGCACAAACATATTTAGCACAAACAAGTAAAACTAGACACATGCAAATAACAGAAAATAAAAATATTTATTTTCAAGTGTAATAACACCCTGTTTTGGAAAATAGTTCACCAAGAGCAAAATATAAGCTAGAAAATTCTACCAAACTAGAAAATGATAGCTACTACTCATATATACCACATGCAATTGGATTTACTCCAAAAAGTATTTTTAATAAAGAATTAAAAATCACCAAACAGCTACTGTTGCAAAAATTAAACCTAATAGAACTTTAGTTATACAGATCTCCTGCATGCAAGGCTTATATATCTTGGTAGGTATTCTTCTAGGCTTTCCATAGAAATAAAGTTTGGATCATTTGGATTTACAGAACTCCTACAATTAAATAAATGGTGAAAATTATACTTTTTACTAGATCTAACCTAGCACACACATAAAAATATATTTTTGCAAACGGCCGGTGCCAAGTGGTTAAGAAAACACATAGGTAGCCTACAAAATTTGAATCACTTCATTTGGATGCATAGATCTCCCAGAAACTAATTAAATCTACAAGGCAGATTAAACAGGAACTAAAACTGGAAAAATGATTTAACAGAAAAACACTCAGATGGGCCGGATCTGGCCGGATCCGAGGAGCACCAAGCTGGGCCGGCCCATGGCATGGTCCAGCAAGGCGAAGGGGTGAGAGGCCGTTGGATCAGATCTGGAGGGCCAGGATTAGATCTAGGATGCTCAAAGGAGAACCGTTGATTTGCAGATCAACGTCAGCTGTTCATCTTCTTCCTAGCAACGTCCAGGACAAGGGAAAAAGAGGGAAGACGACATGGGCTGCTGGCTGCTCACCGTGAGCTCGAGGGGAGGGATATGCGAGGGTCGGGGACGGATGCGGAGGGTCGGGGGAGGCTGCCGGAGGGCTCGCTTCGCGTCGGTGCTCCCTGGAACGGTGGCGCGGTCGACGGCGTCCGCGGCGGACACGAGCTCGGCATGCCGGCTCCGGTAGACCTGCAAACGAAAAAGGATGTCTCAGAGCTAGCCTACACGGAGGGGAACAGTACGGTGCGAAGGGAGAGAGAATAGAGGGTAGGGAATGGCGGCGAGCATGCGCGCAAGAACTCGGGGCCGAGCGGCGGGTTTCGTCCATTCCTCGCCATGTCCAAGCTGGAGTAGGGACGGGATCTCTCTGGGTGATGGAGGAGGGTGAGGGGAGCAGGAATGGCAAGGATAGAGTGAGGGAGACGGGCTGTGGCTTCTCATACGAGCGGGTGCCCGGTCTACGATGGACGGCGTGCACGGACGCGAGTGTGGCGGTCGGAGGAGATCGATTGGGTGCGAGGGACGGTGCCCGGAGCGTGTCTGTAGGGCAGGGGCAGGTCACGGGCAAGGTGTGAGGCCAGGGAGTGGTGTGGTCGAGAAGGAACGCGGTGACATGGCCAACGGTCATAGGGCAGCCGTGCGGCGCTCGGTTCGGACAGAAGAGACAAGAGGAAGGGGCAAGGCTTCGCCAGTGCACTCATGACGGCTTGGGGAGGTCGTCGGAGAGAGGAGGAGTCACGAGGGGTCGAGGGCGCGGATCGGGTAGAGAGGGAGGTGCTCGGTCGCGCCCTGCACAGAAGGTGCTCGACTAAATGCCCGAAAGAAAGAGACAAAAGAGGGGGGCAGGGATAGGGTTCTCCAGGGGAAAGGGCATGGTTATGGGCACGGGTTGGACAATTTTTACTGCTCTAAATTGGGTAACCTTAAATTTGGATGCTAAAAGCACAATTTAGAATTACATAAATACAGCGTTGACTAGTCCTAAGGTCACACATGAAATGATGTTGTTTTCAACATAAAAAGCTCAAACAACACAATGGGGTGCTATACATAGTGCCATAGATGAAGTGTGTGGTGGTGCATTGGCTAAGGGATCAAATTATAGCACTAAAACAAGTGGGTGAAAAGTCAATAAAATATTTCAGAACTGTGCAAAATTTTGATTAGACAAGTTTGCATAGACACTTAAGTCACATAGTTGCTCTAAAAATTATAAATTAAATTGGAATGTCTAGCAGGGATGTTGTAGAAGATGCTAGATGGGTTACATGTCCAAAATATATAGAAGAAATACAAATGGTAAGGCCCTAGAAATGCTAAAAGTTAACAGGGGTGAAGATATATTTTATATCTATATTAAAATAGAAATTTTGTAAATATCAACACAAAGCAATTCTACAAGAGGTAACACATATCACTCAAGCAAGACAAGCAAAACAAACAGTTGTATACCAAATCAAATCATGTGCATTAAAGGTTGCTACAAGCAATCACCACATGAACACTCATAAAATATTACACCCAAGTCAAGCAATTTAAGCACATATCAAATAGGTCAAACACATCTTCAATTAGATAAACAACCACACTTTAAGATAAAACCAATATATTTTGTGAGGTGGTGATCAACACAATAGTGACAAGATTTTGAAGAAAGAAGATTAAACCACTTCCTAGTAAAAGTTTCCAAAGAAATAATAATTTAGGAATGTTGAGATAAGAGTTGCAAATACTTGCCACATATTCAGTTCAAAATATATTAGGACTTATTATAGGGTCCTATATAGTTTTGTAATCATATAGCTTTTGGGAATACTTTTATTTTCTCAACTAAAGGTCTTTGGGTAATTGCTAAAATCAAAACATCATGGTAATTATAGTTTGTTAAAAATGAGGTATGAGAAAATGTATGGACTATTTTATTTGTCATAACATTGATATCAGAGGTCATATTATAACTAGGTTGAGTTATTAGGGTGGATAGCTAGAGAGGTCATCAACACGAACACAAACCAAAACAAAACAAGACAAACAAAGGAAACAAGAGTAAAACACATCCATTTACAAGACATTTCAAAAAGTTTTTGTTCCCTCAGAATTTTGGGTATTTATTAATTAAGTTTTTGTTGCTTTCAAAATTGGGGTGTTACAGACCTTCCCATCTTAAAAGAATCTCGTCCCGAGATTCCTAAGCGGGTACTAGGAGAGTGCAAGGTTAAGGGGTTTTGATGCTCCTTCATCTTCCGAGGTTGTTGCTTCTTGACTGAGAATTCCTTGTCGATGCGGCATCTGATTTCTTCTGGAAGATTTGGGTCCTTGCTGAGGTGGTTGACATGTTGGTCGATGCTGATGGCAGACTTCTTGCTGAGTTGACTTCAAATACTCCAGAGTTGGGGCACAAGAACAAATTTGTGAAAACTCCCTAATAAAGTTAGCATATGTCTTCCCCCCTTAAAAAGGGGCCTAGATGGGTTAAAGTTGGTGCTGTAAGCTGTTGCCGACTTCAAGGTGTTGGTCTTGGGTATCACGATGATCTTCACCTTGGTCATAGCTCCTCGGTGCTAGGGATTGATGCTGACACTTGTCCTGTTGTTGTCACCTCGAGGGGTTAGAAGTTAAACACACTCTAACAGTTTTCAGGCCTCACAGGGGTGTCAGGTCCATAGACTTGACTCACTCCTGTCTTTCCTAAAAAGTCAAAGGGTGCTACGAGATACTAAAGACGTCTAAACTAGCTTGGGGCTAATGTCGCCAACATCAACGGTCTTCAGGCTTTTCGTCGTTCTTGGCGTCCTGCTGGATATCATGCCTTCTGTTGTGTCCATCTTCGGTTTAGCCGACGAAGAGTGTTGATGAAGACTTCTTTGGTTATTGGACTTCAAGACGCTTCACTAAAGTCTTCAGAGATCAGTCAGATCTAAGTTAGCCAAAAAGGTAAGTATTTCTTTCTATATTACTCTAGTCGGGGTCAGATGAGTTGATAAGGTTAGCACATAGAAGGCACTGATGACACTAGCTTCGTGGTACGCCTTCATGTAGACGATCTTCAGTGCTGGTTGCCTTCGCTGTTGCTGACGTCGATCTGCTTTGTACGTCATGGCTTTAGGGATTCACAAAATCTTCAAAAAGGTAGTGGCTCTTCCCGATCTTGGAGTCCTTCGTGTTGCCATCTGGATGTGAGACTTCTGTTGGCATCTCTTTTCTTATCTCGGTTTGTAAGTTTTGAGGAGGTTAGTTAGCAACAAGACAAACTGGTGCTAGAAGTTACTCTAAAGTTAGATACGTTAAGTTAGTGATGTTATACTTGTAATTCAAAAAGTTAATTAAATACGCAAGGTCCGCCACATCACGAGGATGGGCTTTCTCTAGGCGGTCTTCTGTATCAGGTGCAGTTAAAAGCTCTCACGTGTAAAAGTTTAGGCCCGAGGGAAAACATTTTAAGAAGACTTGCAAGACAGATTTACAAGTGCATCAGGTTGCAGCAATGGATAAAGGGGCTAAAAAGGTTTTTGTGTAAAGGCAAAAAGATGCTCAATCAAAATTAAAGTATGTGCCTGATATGTGTTGCCGACAAGGCGTGCTTGTGAAACATACCAAAAAAAACAACACACCAACAACAAGCACACAAACAAGACATACACAAGCAAAAAGCATACCAGCAAAAGAGCACAAAAGACACCTATAGTACCCAAAAGGGCACTCCACAATCGTGATAGTCGGGTAATCCAACCAAGGGTCATATCCTACTTCATCCTAAGGGTTTTAGTGTCTCATGGTTGTTGAAGTCTTCATTTCATCACCTTTGGAATCCTGCTGGAAAGCTTGAGACTGTTGAAATTGGAACTAGAGTACCATTGTTGGGGTTGAAGTCTTGACAGTGAGACTGCTTCAGCAAGCAAGGGTTGCTTTGTAGTTTGTTTCTTCACTTGACGACCACCTTGATCTCGTATGTTGAAATCTTGAGACTGAACTTCACCTCCTTGGCACTAGCTATTTAGGTCTCATTTGGGTTCATCGTCCAGACTAGACAAGTTTTGAATAGGGACAAGATAGTAGATGAAAGCTTTTGAAATTCCTAAAAATAGAGAGGTAAGGTTAGAATACTTTTGAGAAGGTGAGAAGAGTGGAAGCCATACCAGGGCTTTCCTAGATAGAAATAAGTTTGTAAAAATAGGGTTTAGCCAAAATATTTTCTTCCTAAGCTAACGACCATGCTAACTAAGGTCTCCTAAGGTCAACGATGGCTCTGATACCAAGTCTGTGAGGACCCCTCAGACTACCAGTCCGAGATGCCCACGTTATGTAAATAGATCACGATCCCAATGATCAGTGCATCGCGATCACATAACCAACATGGTATACAAAGTTACATCATTCAAATCGAATAATACAAGACTTACATAAATAGGTGGTCACATGACCAAGCCTGCAATCATCGTTACACAGGACGGGATTAACTACGATATAGCGGAAGCTTGCGGCTAGCGTCGGCCCTCGTCACCACCGGACGCATTCCCACAGAGCAGTTGACCGGTGACACTCAGTTGGCGTAGTCGTCGGCGTACTCCTCCTTCTCGTCGTACTTCTCCTCAATGTAATCTGGACGTTTGAATATCCAGGGACACAGCCATATGAGTACATTTACGTACTCGCAAAACCACCTCTAGGCTTAAGTTTTCATGGTAATGCAATAAAAGAATTTTCGAAAACTGGGGTAGCTGCTATTTACAACTATAGGGTTTAGTTTTCGCAAAGATGCTTTCGATATAGAGATTACGACATCTCTGTATCTTTGTTGAAGAAAACTTTTAGAGACAGAAATCTCTCTTGTAGAAATAGCATGTACTATTTCCACGCTTTGAAAACTCTTTTGTAAAACTTTTCAAAAACACTAGGATGGGGATACCCCTTTTTCTTTCCATGAGATCGGACTGATTGTCTCCCCGAGACCAACCATCTTCTCCCAATTCCGTACCTCCCAGGTACCTCCTTGATGCCTCCTTGTTTCCACCGAAACCATTTTCTTTTTAAAACCAAAACTTGCCCATACGCCTAGATCAGTGGCCTTTCCAACCGTCCATGACCGAGGACTCGGCTATTCGAATAGATTTACACTCTGCAGAGGTTGCGCACTTTACCCACACCAAACGGTCATTCCGCCGTGTGAACGGAAGTTGTCCACCTAGAGGGGGGGGGGGGGTGAATAGGTGGTGACCAATTTTTATAACTTTTTCAGTTTTAGACTTGCAAAAGTAAATTTCCTATATGTGCTACTAGATGAAGCAAGGTCCAAGACAAAGAAAACAAAGCAGTAAAGAACAACAAGTAACACAAACAAGGATAGTGGAACGAGACAACCTAGGGAACAAAGAGACGGCGATTTTATCCCGAGTTCCACCACATGGGTGTACGTCTCGTTGGAGGGGTGTGAGCCACCACAAAGGTTAGCTCAACGCCACAAAGGCCTCACCCTATTCTCCGGTGAATTCGACCACCAAGGTCCGAATCCACCCTTACACTAAGGACTCCTTTAAGGGTGGAGAAGGTCCCGTACAAATCCGTGAGGCACACACCCACAACTGAATTGGGGGCTCTCACCAAGACCACAAGAGGTCAATTCCACAAAGGATCCACAAAGGAGGAAGTAGCAACAAGGAAGAATCTGGCTATCCACAAAGGAAACCATAGATTCGTGGCCCCTCAAGGTAGAGAGGGGGGAAGTGAAATTCCTTCGGTGACGATGTAGATCGGGGTCTTCTCCTTCGGATCTCCAAATATCATAGGATTTGGTTGGCTAGATAGGGAGATCCATGGGAAATGAGCTCCAGCAACAATGGGTGTTTTGAATCTTGAAAAGCTAATCTGCTGGAGGTAGGTGGAGGGGTATTTATACCCCTCCCTGAGATCTGACCATTGTGCAGCCGCCAGCTCGGAAATTTCCGAGTTGAGTTCGGAAATTTCCGGACTAAAGGCCGGAAATTTCCGGACAGACACTCGAAAATTTCCGGGCTACGGAAATCTCCGCGAGGAGTTCCGACGGATCTTCGACTGGAGACAGTACGGGGTCAGCTTCTGACTTGGCGATGATCTTGATCGTGCAGCTCGGAAATTTCCGGACTCCCATCGGAAATTTCCGGGCACCTGAAATTTCCGCCTGAAATTCCGACTGCGAGGCTCTGGGAGGCAGTACCGCTTGACAATCTGGACTTAGTGAAAAATCTTCGGCGACTCGGAAATTTCCGGACACTGCCCGGAAATTTCCGGACACCGGAAATTTCCGGATGCATTTCCGACTGATAAACTCTGAATGCCAGTACTGCTTCAAACAAGGACTTAGAGAAGAATTCTTCAGTGACTCGGAAATTTCCGGGTGAAGCCCGGAAATTTCCGGGTACCTGAAATTTCCTGAAAGACTTCCGACTGAATACATAAGGGTCCAGTACTGAAATATGTTGACTGTGTTTGGACACATTATTATACCTGTTCTAAAGCCTGCATAAAACATCACAAACATTAAATCCACCTTTTGTGTTGTCACTAGTCACCAAAAAAATAGGAAGTGCAAAGAATGCACTTTCAATCTCCCCCTTTTTGGTGAATGATGACAATACAAAAGGAGAGCGGATTTGCAAAATATAGACGGGGCTCCCCCTAATTATGTGCATTATCTTTGGGATGTTCTTGAATACAAAATGCACACAACTTGGGATCAATGCTCCCCCTAGATTTTACAAACCACGCAAGCAACGAAAATATACCCACAAAGACAAAGTAGAACATGCATAGATTACCAAATTTAACTAGCTATTACAATAGGAGTTTAAGAGGTCCTCATGACTCACAAACATGCAACTAAAGAAGTCCAACAAGATAAGAATAGGGAGCACTCAAACAATGCAATCGAGAAAAAGAAGATGTGCTCCCTCCCAAGCAAATCCCGTGAGTCCTATGAGATACTTCTCCCCCTTTGGCATCAAGATACCAAAAAGGAAAGAAGTAGCTACTAGCGTCCCAAGACTCAAGAAACGGAATCTGAACTGTGCTCCTCCTCCTCATCATCATCATCAGCCGCTGGATCCACCTCAAGGTCCTCAGGCACTATGCTGTCCCAAGTGAATCCAACTGTGTCTTCAGAATTCCACTCAGCATATGGTACTATGGGCTTCAGTGGTCTCTTAGGTGGTGGCATCTTCAAATGAGCTCGAATTTCTTCCTGCTGCTTGAGAATGCGGTGGTTCTGCTGGTAGATGGCATAGTTCTCACTGTGAATGCAGCAGTTCATGTTCATCACCTTCTCTATGGCGCGAACAATCCATGGGCGACTCTTCTTTTCAGCTTTCTTGATGTTGTGGCGGCGAGGTTGGCGTGTGGGACCACCAAACAGATCATCTTCATCGATCTCTTGAAGAGTGGCTTGCTTTTGCACCACATGAGCTTTCTTTTGCACAAGGTTGGCAGCTGTGTGGGAGATGCAGCCAAGGGCACTATCCACGTCACCGCCATCTTCCTCAGATAACTGGAACTTGTGCTTGATGAGAAGCATCACATAAGGAGCATCGGGGGGAACCTTCCTCTCAAACACGGACTGACTCATTTCTTGAAATATGAAGTCCATCACATCAATCTTGTACTCCTCCTTGTCCAGCTCATATTCTCCAACATATGCTTCATGGGCTTTGGCCATCAAGTTCACAAGGCCTCCTGCAATGTTATCAGCGTTGCCCGCAATGGGAGCAATGGTGTTGCGGAACATGCGAAAGAGAATGTCATAAGTGGGCAGCAAACCATGCGGCGAGCCAATCTCTTCACCAGGCATATATAAATCAGACATGGCGTTCTTGTTGTAGGCCACGCTCTGGAGATGCATCCTTTCACCAGCTGCCACAGAGCTCCCACTGAAAGAACAGCCAAGAATCCTGGCAAACTCACGGAAAGAGGAGGTCAAGCGCTGTGTGCCAGTCATCCAAGTCATGCCAATATCTTCTGAATTGTCAAAAACAACTGTCGCATAGAACTGATGAATAATGGACACGTTGTAGCTGCACTCAGTCCTCATGAGGTGCTCCAAACCCAGCACCTTGCAAACCTGAATAGCTCCCCCAAAGTAATCTGCCTTCTTCATGAGCTTGTCGAAGTTGATCCATCTCATCGGGCAAACTGGCGCTTTACTCGAGAACTTGAGATATACCTCACGATACAGCCACGCCATCTCTGTGCAGAAGAATTTGGGATCATCCTGTTCTGCCTCATAGGACAGCTCACTGCGCCACTTGCGAAAACTAGCCTTGTTGAAATCTGAAAGTTGAAGCTCGGGCTTCTTCTCTTGTTAGCCCCACTGGCTTTTCTGAGCTGTGCAGCAGGAGGGAGCTCACTCTCATCACTGGAGGGATCACTAGGTGGCCGAGAGTGAGTTGCTTTTGGACGGCTAGCCATGGACTTGATGCGACCTCCCCGTGTAGAAGAACCTGCAAACAAACAGCATAGAGCCGATAGAAAGCAAAGGGGGTAAGCACTCATGTCCAGGAAGGCGTAGGAAATAGTACACGAGCCGTTAAAAGTTCACAGAACTTGTCTGTTTTTCAAAATTTTGAACAGGCCGGAGATTTCCGAGTCAGGTCCGGAAATTTCCGAGGGGCCGGAAATTTCCGAGTCTGAACCGGAAATTTCCGATCTGCACGAAATTTTGAAAAACTGAACCAAATCTATGAACGAAAAACAGATCTGTGCACGAGGAAGATAGATAAAGCCTAGAGGAGCAGTTCTACCAAAGGAAACCAGCAACAACCTCCTAAATCGGCTAGGTTAAACGAAAATAGATCTCGTCCTAGATTTGAAATGAGAGGAGTTACCGGTAGACATGGTGAAAACTGAGCGGTGGAAAGCGATCCCCGCGGCGAGGAGAAGCAGATCCGGCAAAGAACCGGAGAGATCGACGGAGAAACGGCCCGGGGACGGATCGGAGATGAGTTTCTTCTCCGGCTTGGAGAGAGAAAGAAGGGCACGGGGTGGATGAACTGTTCGGTTCGAACAGCCCACCCGTGCCCTATTTATAGTCGGAGAGACTTGGGTCGGAAATTTCCGGACGTAGGTTCGGAAATTTCCGGACACCGGAAATTTCCGGCACTATTTCCGGTTCAAAACACGATATATCCAGTACCGAGTTTGGAAACGGACTTGGTGCGGAAATTGACGGAGTACTCGGAAATTTCCGGACTTGGTTCGGAAATTTCCGGGCCCCGGAAATTTCCGGCTCTATTTCCGGTTCAAATTCGGCAGAGTGTAGTGTCGAATTTGAAAAAGGACTTAGGCGCCGAGAAATTTCAGGGACCGGATATTTCCGAGTCACACTCGGAAATTTCAGGGACCGGATATTTCCGAGTCACACTCGGAAATTTCCGGTCACCGGAGATTTCAGAGACTATTTCCGATCAAAATCCAGCAAGGTGCAGTGCTGAGTTTTGAAAGGACTTAGTCTCGAAAATTTCTAGTGATTCGGAAATTTCCGAGGGTGGCTCGGAGATTTCCGCCCAACACAACAACAAAAGGATACAAATGGACATGAGTGAGAATTAAGCAAGTCTTGAGAAGCAGAAAGGCTTAGGATAGAGATGCAAACTTTCGATGGTACTTCACACTCAAATTGCAAAACCAATAAGACACAAGAAAGACCAACTTGAGTGTGTTTTCCACAGGAGCCCAAAAAGCGAATGAAATCCAAGGGAAAAACAAATGAGATCCAACTCTTCCATGGAAAGAGGTGGTGGCCGAAGCCACCGTGTATGAGATTATAGCATGGCACCGCGAAGATGTATCTTGGGTCCATAACTACTACTCATCATTTAAGCTCACAAATTATGGATTAATTTGAAGTTTATCAATGATTCATTGCTATATGCATAATAGGGGGAGGAAGAATCCAATGTGTTAGGAAAGCACTCCCCCTAAGTCCATGCGTACATCTACACCTAATAGAGCATTAAACATTGATGTGTGTGCACCATTATCAAGCCAAAGTCCGAGAATCCACGATATTTAACTCATTCCTCAAGTAACAAAAGCGGGCTTCGTCAAGGGGCTTCGTGAAGATATCCGCCAATTGATCCTTTGTCCCAACATATGAGAGGTCGATGTCTCCTCTTGCCACGTGATCTCGAATGAAGTGATGGCGAATCTCAATATGCTTGGTTCTTGAATGTTGCACCGGATTATAGGCGATCTTGATGGCACTCTCATTATCACAGAAGAGCGGCACTTTGTCCAAATGGACCCCGTAATCCTTTAAAGTTTGCCGCATCCAAAGGAGTTGAGTACACCCACTTGCGGCGGCGACATATTCGGCCTCCGCGGTGGAGAGAGAGATGCAGTTTTGCTTCTTCGAGGACCAACTCACCAATGATCTTCCAATGAATTGACAAGCTCCCGAGGTAGACTTCCTATCATCCTTGTCACCCGCCCAATCCGAGTCGGTGTACCCACAAAGAGACAAGGTGCCATCTTTGGGGTACCACAACCCATAGCTTGGAGTATGAATCAAATACCGGAAGATTCTCTTGATAGCCACTTGGTGACTTTCCTTAGGCGCGGCTTGGTAACGTGCACACACTCCAACGCTTAACACTATATCCGGCCTAGATGCACAAAGGTAAAGAAGAGACCCAATCATAGATCGATATACCTTTTGGTCTACCTCTTTACCATTAGGGTTAAGCTCGAGGTGGCACTTGGTTTGCATAGGAGTAGCGGCGCCCTTTAGATCGAGGAGCTTGAATCTTTTGAGCATATCTTGAATGTACTTGGCTTGGAAAATAAATGTTCCTTCTCTCAATTGCTTGATCTCAAAGCCAAGAAAGAACCTAAGTTCACCCATCATGGACATCTCGAACTTGTCGGTCATAAGCTTGGCGAACTCTTCATTAAATGAGAGATTAGTAGAACCGAAGATAATATCATCAACATATAATTGACAAATGAAGAGTTCCCCATTAACTTTCTTTGTGAAAAGAGTGGGATCGATCACCCCGACTTCGAATCCACGGTCTACTAAGAGATCCCGAAGGTGTTCATACCATGCTCTAGGTGCTTGTTTAAGCCCATAGAGAGCCTTATCCAACACGTAGACGTGGTTCGGGAAGTCGCGGTTCTCAAAACCCGGAGGTTGTTTAACATAGACAAGTTCCTTAAGTGGACCATTTAGAAAGGCACTTTTAACGTCCATTTGTTGCAATTTAAAACCATGATGAGATGTAAAGGCAATGAGAATACGTATCGACTCGAGGCGTGCAACCGGCGCGTAGGTTTCACCAAAGTCGATGCCTTCAACTTGAGAAAAGCCTTGGGCCACCAAACGCGCCTTGTTCCTCACGACGATGCCATGTTCATCTTGCTTATTCTTGAAGATCCACTTGGTGCCGATAACATTGCGGCAAGTAGTTGGCTTCTCTACTAGTCTCCACACCTTGTTGCGCTCGAAGTTATTGAGCTCTTCGTGCATTGCTTCAAGCCAATCGGGGTCTTCAAGAGCATCGAATACTTTCTTGGGTTCCACCATGGAGATGTGTGCTTGATGCTCACTAAAGTTGGCCAATTGACTCCTTGTGGACACCCTTCTTCTCACATCACCGATGACCTTGTCAAGGGAAAGAGCCCTTAGTTCCAAAGATCTTCCAACTCTTGCTTGGCGGCGAGTTTCGATTGCCTCTCTAGATGTAGAGGGAATCTCTTGATCAACTTGATCTTGTGGATCCTCGCCTTGACCATTATGAGTGTCTTGATCACCATGAGTTGTTTCTTCACTTGAGTGTGAGGGGTGATCTTGCACATGAGAGGAACTTGCACTCGAGATACTAGCTTCATTTGACTTGGATGGGGACCCAATATCTTCTTGAGGATGGAGAACTTGTTGGAGCGGTTCTTGCGATGGATTTTCTTGTTGAGGAAGAGGTTGTTCTTCTTGTGAATGTGCTTGTGGACGATCTTGAGATGCTTCTTCATTTGCTTCGGGTGATTCTTGTGATGGTGAGTGCTCTTCATGTGAAGAGCTTGTTTCGTCTTGATCAACTCCTTGATGTACTTCAATGGGACGATGGAAGCCTATTCCCATTCTCCTTATTGCATCTTGGGGTTGATCATCACCTACATCACTTATTCCAACTTGCTCCACTTGGGAGCCGTCATTCTCATCGAACTCCACACTACAAGATTATATGACGATCCTTGAGGATTTGTCATAGATCCTATAGGTGTGGGATTCAATGCCATAACCAACAAATATGCCTTCAAGAGTTTTAGAGTGAAACTTACCCAACCGGGTGCCCTTTACGAGGTAGTAGCATTTGCAACCGAAGACTCGGTAGTAAGATATGTTGGGCTTGTTGCCGGTGAGTACTTCATAAGGTGTCTTCTTGAGGCCTTTGCGGAAGAAGAGGCGATTTGATGCATGACACGCCGTAGCAATGGCCTCCGCCCAAAAGTTGATAGGGGACTTGAACTCGGCCAACATAGATCTTGCCATGTCGATGAGAGTACGATTCTTTCTCTCCGCAACCCCATTTTGTTGCGGTGTATATGCAGCGGAATATTGATGACGAATGCCTTCGTCACTTAGAAAGTCGTTGAGCGTGTAGTTCTTGAACTCCGAACCGTTGTCGCTTCGAATCACCAATATGGGAAGGTTGTGTTGGCGTTGAACCTCCTTAGAGAAGTCGATGAAGACTTGTTGAGTCTCATCCTTGGTCTTGAAGAAATATACCCATGTATATCTTGAGTAGTCGTCCACGATCACCAAACAATATTTCTTGCCACCAAGACTTATTTCCGGTATTGGACCAAAAAGATCAACATGAAGGAGTTCCAATATCCGGGTGGAGGAGATGATTGTCTTGCTTGGATGATGAATATCATGCATCTTTCCCAACACACATGCCCTACATACTCGATCTCTGGAAAAAGTAACATGGTCTTTTAGTCCAAGGATGTGGCCCCCTTTGTGGAGACTTTGCAAAGTCCTCATGTTTACGTGGGCTAGTCGGCGATGCCAAAGCCAACCCACGTCGGCCTTTCCGAAAAGACACATCTCATGAGTAGTGGTGACTCCGGAGAAATCAACCACGTAAAGCTCATGTTCGACATGCCCCACGAAGGCCATTCGAAGGGACTTACTCCACAAGAGGACCACGATGTCCGGCTCAAAGAAAGTTGAGATACCCAACTTTGTTAAGGCACGAACCGACATCAAATTATAGCCAAGAGAATCAACAAGCATGACATTGACGAGAGTAATATCGGGGGCAACAACCACTTTGCCAAGCCCGGTTACCTTAGACCTTGACTTGTCACCAAACGAGACGGTTACTTGATCAACATTAGGCCTCATCTCCGTGACAAGCTCCTTGCTCCCGGTCATATGACTTGTACACCCACTATCAATTATCCATTTCGACCCACCGGGAGCAAGGCCCTACAAAAGATCAATTCTTGACTTTAGGTACCCATTGCTTAACAATGGGTGCCTTAAGGTTAGCCACAAGGGTTTTGGGTACCCAAATAGAGTAAGCAATAAAGCCATCAAAAGGACCAACATAGCGAGCACAAACATTTCCATAATAATTCACATAGAGTGCATAGTTTGGGTTAGTGTCTCCCGCAAAGTCATTGCGAGTAGGCTTGCCCCTTGTGGCATTCCTACTTGCAATGTTGTTCACTTTTGCTTGGGCGGGAATGGACTTCTTTGCACCAACCTTGCTCGGCCTCACATGACCAAGACCTTCCTTCCCTTTACGAGATTGAGGCTCATAGATGGGAGTCTCAACAACATTCTTACCCTTGAGAAGGATGATCTTAGTGGAGGAGGCCTTGACAATTTCTTCCTTCAACCTAGCATTTTCATTCATAATATTTGCATGATCACAAGTGCAAATAGGAGTGGATGTGCTTGGTTTCTCAAGATTAGCCAACCGAGTTTGTAATTGATCATGTGACTTCTTAAGAAGTTCATGTTCGCTCTCCAATGCCGCATGGACATTGACGAGCTTCTCCATGTCTTCAATAAGACTCACATGGCCAGCCACAAAATCGGCCTTATCTTTTTGTGCCAACTTGTTCTTAGCAAAATAGAGATCACGTTCTTTAACAAGTTTAGAATGCATAGAGTTATGAGACTCCTCAATGCCCTCAAGTTCTTCTTCTAGACGAACATGAGATTCTTCAATATCTCGGAGAGAGGATTGAAGATGTGCTATGGTGATAGCATCCTCTCTCTCAATCTTACCCTTTTCCTCAATGAGGTGTTCGAGCTCGCCAATGCGACTCATAAGAGCTCCCACATGTTTCTTGCTATCTCCTTGCAAGTTAGCCATGAAATAGTCAAAAGCAACAAGCTCCTCCTTTATTTGGAGGCTAGTGGCATCATCAAGCTCATTCACATCATTCAAGGAAGTAGAGGATGAAGGTACCTCGGATGCCTTGGCCATAAGACATCTCACACTCTTGTTGGGGGAGTTCTCGTTGGGTGAGTCAAAGAGTGAGCTTGAAGATGACGTCAACGTAGCTCTCGCCTTGGAAGTAGTAGCGTTAGGCGACGAGGATGGAGTTCTTGGTGTTGAAGAAGTAGCTTGATGGGTCGAGGTAGTAGTTGAAGTAGTCGCAATCGCCGCCACTTCATTTGGAGTTTCCTCTTCTTCCGACTCATCTTCATCTTCGGTGGGATACTCCTCTTGAGTCATCAACACGATCCGAGGTGCCTTCTTCTTGAAGAAAGCCCTCTTATTCTTGACATAGGCCTTCTTGGGAGGCATCTTGGACTTGTCCTTGAGAATGAGTCTTCCACCATTCTCTTCCCTCTTTTCGTATGGGCACTCGGCAACGAAATGATACTTGTCTTGACAATTGTAGCATGTCCTTGCCTTGGAGATGTCCCTCTTTCCACCTTGTGGAGATCCAACAAGGGGATGCCGGTAGAATTGAGATCTTGCCCTTGAAGGATTCTCCCAAAAGCCTTTTGCCGCAAGAGCAAGATGCTCATTGTATGCGAGCTTGAGACCTTCATTGGATATCAAAGAGGAACTATCAAAGTCATCTTCACTTCCACCGTCAACCGTTGCCTTCAATGCAAGGTTTGCTCCCTTTTGCATCCCAATGGCTCTTGCCCTAGCATCTTCAGCATTCTTGGTAGCAACCTTGAAGGATGTCATCTCTTGCATGACTTGATTTGAGGTCATGAGGTCATAGTTGTGTCTTCCTTGCAAAGTCTTCAAGTCCGTGCCCTCAAAAGGCATGAGGGAGCTCACGTACTTCCTCTTGATCCAAGCATCATCAATATAGGTTGCACCGAGATCACGAAAGCTTGTGGCAATAGAAACCAACCTCCGGTACATCTCTTCATTGTAGGAGATATGCCCTAGAGGCAATTAATAAAGTGTTTTATTTATCATATCTCATTTGTTCATAATACGTTTTTGTGTCATGCTATAACTGTATTAAGCGGAAACATTAATACACGTGTGATACCTAAAAACAACTAGGTCCCCAACCACCTTTGTTTGATTGGTTCATTGTGCAATCGATGATCGAGGTTTCCCGATCATGTGACATGGCGTCTATTTGACAATGAAGTCATGTCGTTGGTAGAACGATGTGATGGACATACCCAATATTTATATGACGTAGTCATTACGCCTTCGACCGTCAGACCTACTCTTATTGCTATTCCTGGAACACACTTTGATTGCATCAAACGTCATATCTTACATAGTGTGACAATAAAGGTGTCCCTCTCGGGTGTCGGATAGGAATATGTTGAGACGGGGGGTCAAGAGCGGGATTTGCCAGTCCCATAGCAGGATAGATACTCTAGGGCCCACTCGGTGAGATTATGTCAAACGAGCTTGCAAGCGTGTGACTAGGTCACCAGGACATAAGATCATGAACGAGTAGAAGTTAGCGGTGTCGGTAACGAGATCAAGCTAGGTATGGAGATATCTATGAACGAGTCTCGGACCCGCTAAGTATCGCATGGCAAAAGGTTTAAGACTCATACGTCCAGGTTCGATAAAGGAAAAGTATTCGTTATCTCGCAGGGATTAATTCTGGGTATCCAAGGTCCACGAATTAGTCATTGATCGGAGAGGAGTCTCGATCATGTCTGGTGAGGTAATCGAACCGCTAGGGTAACACGCTTAAGGGGAGTCGACATTTTACCGGAAGAGAAAAAATAGGAAAAGAGAGACCGGGAACGTCCCGGGAAAGTTCCGATGGAGATCGGGCAGCGACGAAATAGTTTTCGGAGCCAGAATAAATTAAGTAATATGTATTTAATATTAATTAGTATAATTAATAGTTAAATATATTTTATTTTAATTTTTTCTGAATTTTTAAAGGCAAAAATCCCTTAATGGGCCTCTTTGGACAAAGAGGCCCATGAGGGGGGGGGGGGGGGGGGAAGTTCCCCCCATGAGGGAGGGGGCAGTTCGGCCGGCCCTAGGTGGGCCACATGGGGCCCACCTAGGCCGGCGCACCAAGCTGGCCGGCTGGGGTGTGGGATTAGTCCCACACCGCCAGCCTGGCAAGGTGGGCAGCCCCCTGGACCCCTTTATATAGAGGGGTACCCCTGGCCTTTGAATACACACAGATTTCTCTCTCTCTCTCTCTCTCTCTCTCTCTCTCCGAGGATCCCGTGATTCCCAAGTTTGGAGTTGCGCCTCGGAATTGTTTCTCCACCATACGCACACCGTCGTGCTGCTGGTCTCCCGGTCCCAGTCTTCCGCTGCTTCGTCCCTGGATCGGAGCCCGGAGTTCGTCGGCTTCACCGTACGTGTGTGACTCCCTGCGAGGCATCACGCTTGTGGTGCTAGAGGTCTGCTTCCTCTACACGGCATCGAAGTCTTCGTCGGCTTCATCGTCAACGCTTGTGCGGGAGCGTAATCCCCGCTTTTGGTCTTCAAGAGGTATGTGCGAAGACACCCCTGCGTATTACTATATCTGCATAGTATAGATTCTGGCTGTTTTTAGGTTATCGCTGTTAGGAAAATTTTTGTCTTCTGCCTGCGATCCCCTTCAGTGGTATCAGAGCCGATCTATGCGTAGATATAGGTGTGCGCTAGTTGAACCCGTGTTCTGCACGGGGGCATCGTTCTTATTATTTGCTACCCTCTCGCGTGCACTTGCACTGCCGGCAGCATTGAGTTGATGAAGCGGCCCGGACCGACCTTACGCGTACGCTTACGCGAGACTGGTTCCACAACTGACATACGGCTGGTTCCGTATCTGTGGCTGGCGGGTGTCTGTCTCTCTCTCTTTAGTTGGCTTTGCATTTTCAATGGAGGGCCCGAAAGGGATACATAAATATGCAATTATTTGATCGTTGTTGTGGTCATAGGTTCGTAGGTATGAAGCGGTTCTATTTACGACAAGCCCCAAGCCACGTAAAATATGCAAAAGATAAAGTAGAAGCGTCTAACTTTATTTTGCAGGGGCTATGTGATATGGTCAAGGTAGGTTTATTAAATTGTTTATGAACTGCTGGCGCGAAGGAGACCATCGGCGCAAGGGGCCATATCACGTCGCATTACATTTGATGTTTTGAGTGCATCTTATATTGTGTATATATATATATAGTATATATTAGTTACACGGCGGTAGTTATATAAGATGATCCCTCCAAAATACCAATTGTGTTCTCCCTTCGACGTGCACCACCAAGAAAGTTCTACGTTATGAGGCAGGCCGTGACGATCGGGTGTCAGACATATCGTCGTTCGCATACAGTGGGTGTAAGCCATGTTGCACAAGCATTTACGTTGAAGGTTATTATGGCGAGCCTAGCATGTACAGACATGGCCTCGGAACAAGGTGACCGAAAGGTCGAGCATGAGTCACAAAGTTGTTGTGATTGACATTCCGATGTCTACCTTTGAAGTTGTGTTGCCGGCTCTGATGATGAGGGGTGGCATAACGGATTGGGGTCGTGTAATCACTCAAGCGATGAAAGGGATATCCGTTTGAGTGGGAGTTCTTATAGTTATTTTCGAAAATACTTGAACTCAACTATTATGAACAAAGTCTTATGTTTTGCAAATTCCATTGTAGATGTCTCGCCCCACCTTTAACCTAGGCCTGTTCCTTGAGAAAGAGAAGCTTAGAACCAATGGGTCAAACTTCATGGCCTGGTTCCGCAACCTGAGGATCCTCCTCTCTCCCCACAGGGTGGCCTATGTCCTTGAAGGCCCCCTGGGTGACCCCCCGGCAGATAATGCCTCCGATGATGAGAAGAAGGTCTTCCAGACTAAATCGGATGATTCCTCTTTTGTCCAGAGTGGCATGCTCTATGCCATGGAAGCCGACCTGCAAAAGCGCTTTGAGAGGATGAGTGCCTTCGAGATAATTTCTGATCTCAAGGCTGTCTTTGCGCCGCAGGCTAAGGCTGAGAGATATGAAGCTTCTGAGCTCTTTTTCTCAGCCAAGATGGAAGAGCACAGCAGTGTGAGCGAGCACGTGGTCAAAATGTCTGGCTACGTTCAACGCCTGAACGCTCTGGAATGCAAGATTCCTGATGAGCTGGCGATTGATAGGGTGCTGCAATCGTTGCCCCCTAGCTACAAAGGCTTCGTCATGAACTATAACATGCAGGGCATGGCTAAGTCCCTGGGTGAGGTGTTCGTGATGCTCAAGACTGCTGAGGTGGAAATCAAGAAGGAGCACACGCTGTTGATGGTCAACAAGACCGTCGATTTTAAGAAATCTGGCGGCAGGGGCAGGAAGAACTGGAAGTCCAAGAAGGATGGCAAGCATGTTGCCAAGCCTAAGACTAACAAACCTGGCCCCAAACCTGGCGTGGAATGCTTCTACTTCAAGGGGGATGGTCACCGGAAGCGCAACTGCCCCAAGTATCTGGAGGATAAGAAGGCCGGCAAGATTGTCGGAAAAGAGAAAGGTATATTTGATATACATGTTATTGATGTGTACTTAACCTGCGCCCGTAGCAATACCTGGGTATTTGATACTGGTTCTGTTGCTCATATATGTAACTCTCAGGAGGAGTTGCAGAATAAGAGGCGCCTGGGAAAGGACGAGGTGACGATGCGCGTCGGCAACGGATCAAGAGTTGACGTAGTGGCTGTCGGCACACTCCCTCTGCATCTACCATCGGGATTAGTTTTGGTCCTCAATAAATGTTATTTTGTACCGTCCTTGAGTGTAAACATTATCAGTGGGTCTTGCATGTTGCAAGACGGATATTCGTTCAAATCAGTATCAAGTGGTTGTGCTATTTCTATGAATGATATCTTTTATGTTAACGCTCCCGAGAGTAATGGTTTATTCTTATTGAATCTCGATCGTAGTACTCACATTCATAGCATAAATGCCAAGAGGATTAAACTTAGTAGCGATACCGCCATGTATATATGGCATTGCCGTCTTGGTCATATTGGTATAAAGCGCATGAAGAAACTCCATGCCGATGGACTTCTGGACTCGTTGGATTTTGGATCCCTCGACACATGCGAACCATGCCTCATGGGCAAAATGACCAAGACACCGTTCAATGGTTTCATGGAACGGGCGTCGGACTTATTGGGAGTCATACATACAGATGTGTGTGGACCAATGAGCGTGTCGACACGCAATGGTTATCGTTATTTTGTCACCTTCACCGATGACTTGAGTAGATACGGGTATATCTATTTGATGAAACACAAGTCTGAAACATTTGAAAAGTTCAAAGAATTTCAAAGTGAAGTCGAAAATCAACTCAACAAGAAAATCAAGCACCTTCGATCCGATCGTGGTGGCGAATATTTGAGTTTTGAGTTTGGCACACATCTGAAGGCATGTGGCATCGTGCCGCAGCTTACGCCAGCTGGAACGCCACAACGCAACGGTGTGTCTGAGCGGCGTAATCGCACTCTACTGGATAGCGTCCGATCTATGATGTCTCTTACTGACTTGCCCGTGTCTTTTTGGGGGTACGCGTTAGAAACAACCGCATTCATTTTAAATAGGGCTCCGTCCAAATCCGTAGCAACGACACCGTATGAGGTCTGGCATGGCCAGAAGCCTAAGTTGTCGTTCCTGACGGTCTGGGGTTGTGAGGCGTACGTTAAGAAACTACAGCCCGACAAACTCGAACCGAAATCGGAGAAAGTCGTCTTTGTAGGTTATCCACGGGAAACCATAGGATACACCTTCTACAACCAAGCTGAGGGCAAAACGTTTGTCGCAAAGAACGGTACCTTTCTGGAGAAAGAGTTTCTCGCCAAAGGAGTAAGTGGGAGGAAAATAGACCTCGACGAGATCGTTGATCCTGAACTCGAAATACAGAGTGGCGCAACGGAAACTGTTCCGGAACCGTCCTCCACAGATGGAGTGGGAGAAGATGTCGAGGGTGCTATTCTACCTCGTAGGTCAGGGAGATCACGGATCGCCCCTGAATGGTATGGCAACATAGTTTGCACCGTCATGTTAATTGAACAAGACGAACCTACGAACTACAAAGAGGCTATGGCTAGTCCTGAGTCCGAGAAATGGCTTGAAGCCATGAAATCCGAAATAGGATCCATGTACGATAACAAAGTATGGACTTTGGTGCAGATTCCCGAAGGGCGCAAGGCCGTCGAGAATAAATGGATCTTTAAGAAGAAGACTGATGCTGATGGTAATGTGACCGTCTATAAAGCTCGGCTTGTCGCAAAGGGTTTCCGACAAGTTCATGGAATTGACTACGATGAAACATTTTCACCGGTAGCGATGCTAAAGTCTATTCGGATTTTGCTAGCAGTTGCCGCATATTATGACTATGAGATATGGCAAATGGATGTCAAAACAGCGTTCCTAAATGGTAACATTGAGGAAGAGTTGTACATGGTACAACCTGAAGGTTTTGTCGATCCAGGAAATGCTGGCAAGGTATGCAAGCTTCAGCGTTCCATTTATGGACTGAAGCAAGCATCTCGGAGCTGGAATCTTCGCTTTGATGAGGTGATCAAAGGTTTTGGATTTGTCCGGAACAGAGAAGAGACCTGCATTTACAAGAAAATGAGTGGGAGCTCAGTTGTGTTCCTGGCACTATATGTCGATGATATACTGCTAATAGGAGATAATGTGGAACTACTGAATAGCGTTAAGGAATATTTAAACAGTAAATTTTCAATGAAGGACTTAGGAGAAGCTGCATACGTTTTAGGCATTAAAATCTATCGTGATAGATCAAGACGCCTATTAGCGTTAAGTCAGAGTACTTATATTGACAAGATACTGAAACGGTTCAATATGGATGCGGCAAAGAAGGGTTCTCTGCCTATTGTCAAGAATAAGGTGTTGAGCAAGGCACAGTGTCCGGTAACGGAACATGATAGAGTCGCGATGACTAAACATCCTTATGCTTCAGCCATAGGATCGATCATGTATGCCATGCTAAGTACTCGACCTGATGTAGCATTGGCTCTTAGTTTGACGAGCCGATTCCAAAGTAATCCTGGAAAGGAACATTGGGTAGCTGTTAAAAGCATTCTTAAGAATCTCAAGCATACAAAGGAAATGTTTCTTGTGTATGGGGACTGTGAGGAAGAACTTGGCGTAACAGGTTACGTTGATGCAAGTTTCTGCTCAGACCCAGATGACTCTAAGTCACAGACAGGATATGTGTTCAAGGTGAACGGAGGCGCTATGTGCTGGAGGAGTGGGAAGCAACCCATCGTGGCCCAATCTACAATGGAATCGGAGTACATTGCTGCTTCTGAAGCTGCGAATGAAGCTGTGTGGCTAAGGAAGTTCATCATCGAGCTTGGAGTGTTCCCTAGCGCGCAAGACCCCGTGACCCTCTTCTGCGACAATACGGGTGCTATTGCGAACGCGAAGGAACCAAGGTCTCACTCGACTGCCAAACACATACTCCGACGCTTCCATGTGATACGACAGTACGTACAAGGAGGTGAAGTGAAGATTTGCAAAATACATACGGATCTGAATGTGGCAGACCCGTTGACGAAGCCTCTCCTGCTAGACAAGCACGTGAAACACCAAGATGCTATGGGTGTCCGGCTTTTGCCAAGTTGTAACTAGATTAAATTGTACTCTAGTGCAAGTGGGAGACTGTAGGAGATATGCCCTAGAGACAATTAATAAAGTGTTTTATTTATCATATCTCATTTGTTCATAATACGTTTTTGTGTCATGCTATAACTGTATTAAGCAGAAACATTAATACACGTGTGATACCTAAAAACAACTAGGTCCCCAACCACCTTTGTTTGATTGGTTCATTGTGCAATCGATGATCGAGGTTTCCCGATCATGTGACATGGCGTCTATTTGACAATGAAGTCATGTCGTTGGTAGAACGATGTGATGGACATACCCAATATTTATAGGACGTAGTCATTACGCCTTCGACCGTGAGACCTACTCTTATTGCTATTCCTGGAAGACACTTTGATTGCATCAAACGTCATATCTTACATAGTGTGACAATAAAGGTGTCCCTCTCGGGTGTCGGATAGGAGTATGTTGAGACGGGGGGTCAAGAGCGGGATTTGCCAGTCCCATAGCAGGATAGATACTCTAGGGCCCACTCGGTGAGATTATGTCAAACGAGCTTGCAAGCGTGTGACTAGGTCACCAGGACATAAGATCATGGACGAGTAGAAGTTAGCGGTGTCGGTAACGAGATCAAGCTAGGTATGGAGATATCTATGAACGAGTCTCGGACACGCTAAGTATCGCATGGCAAAAGGTTTAAGACTCATACGTCCAGGTTCGATAAAGGAAAAGTATTCGTTATCTCGCAGGGATTAATTCTGGGTATCCAAGGTCCACGAATTAGTCATTGATCGGAGAGGAGTCTCGATCATGTCTGGTGAGGTAATCGAACCGCTAGGGTAACACGCTTAAGGGGAGTCGACATTTTACCGGAAGAGAAAAAATAGGAAAAGAGAGACCGGGAACGTCCTGGGAAAGTTCCGATGGAGATCGGGCAGCGACGAAATAGTTTTCGGAGCCAGAATAAATTAAGTAATATGTATTTAATATTAATTAGTGTAATTAATAGTTAAATATATTTTATTTTAATTTTTTCTGAATTTTTAAAGGCAAAAATCCCTTAATGGGCCTCTTTGGACAAAGAGGCCCATGAGGGGGGGGGGGGGGGGGAAGTTCCCCCCATGAGGGAGGGGGCAGTTCGGCCGGCCCTAGGTGGGCCACATGGGGCCCACCTAGGCCGGCGCACCAAGCTGGCCGGCTGGGGTGTGGGATTAGTCCCACACCGCCAGCCTGGCAAGGTGGGCAGCCCCCTGGACCCCTTTATATAGAGGGGTACCCCTGGCCTTTGAATACACACAGATTTCTCTCTCTCTCTCTCTCTCCGAGGATCCCGTGATTCCCAAGTTTGGAGTTGCGCCTCGGAATTGTTTCTCCACCATACGCACACCGTCGTGCTGCTAGTCTCCCGGTCCCAGTATTCCGCTGCTTCGTCCCTGGATCGGAGCCCGGAGTTCGTCGGCTTCACCGTACGTGTGTGACTCCCTGCGAGGCATCACGCTTGTGGTGCTAGAGGTCTGCTTCCTCTACACGGCATCGAAGTCTTCGTCGGCTTCATCGTCAACGCTTGTGCGGGAGCGTAATCCCCGCTTTTGGTCTTCAAGAGGTATGTGCGAAGACACCCCTGCGTATTACTATATCTGCATAGTATAGATTCTGGCTGTTTTTAGGTTATCGCTGTTAGGAAATTTTTTCTTTTCTGCCTGCGATCCCCTTCATTCATGATCTTCACCATCCAACTTATAGAACCCTTCCGCCTCATTGCTCAAGGCATCATAGCGATTTCTCTTCATGCTCTCATTTCCAACAAATAAGTCGGAGAGAGCGTCCCATGTCTCCTTGGCGGTGGCGAAGGGTTGGATGAGAGGCATTTCCTTGGCGCCCACGGCATGTTGGATCATGTTGAGGGCGGTGGCGTTGAGTTGAGCATCCACTACCTCTCTCCTTGTCAAGTTGTTCGGGTCATGTGGCTTGAATCCAACTTGAATGATTCTCCATAGTTCGATCGAAGAGCTGCACACATGGGATTTCATTAAGAATTGCCATTGTGAAAAGGAATGATCTTTAATTTTAGGGGGATCATTTCTAAGAGTGATATGAGGATAAGGGATGGGAGGATCGGGAGAGTAATGATTGGGTGGTGGCACATTGCCATACTTGTTGGGCTCTCCATCCTTAGAGGTGGAAGAGTCTTTAGCTTTAGAAGAGTTATCATTATCACCCTTTCCATCCATGCCCTTAGACATTTCGGGATCCGTACCACTCGATTCACTCGGAGGGGTTGGAGGAGATGAGGGCGATGCATTCTTTGGATTCCTTGAATCCATGAGTGCCTCAAGCATGTCATGAATCTTTTGGAATTGAGCTTCCATGGACGATGTCAACTTTGTTTCCAAAGCGTTGATATCGGCCATGGTAGCTCCTTTGGATTGCATCGCCGCCATCGCCTTTGCGGCCTCTTCGGTGTCAACTTGCTTTGTCATCGTATATCTCAAGCGGTAAAGCTTTTAAGAGATAACCTGGCTCTGATACCAATTGAACGGAAGTTGTCCACCTAGAGGGGGGGGGGGGGGTGAATAGGTGGTGACCAATTTTTATAACTTTTTCAGTTTTAGACTTGCAAAAGTAAATTTCCTATATGTGCTACTAGATGAAGCAAGGTCCAAGACAAAGAAAACAAAGCAGTAAAGAACAACAAGTAACAGAAACAAGGATAGTGGAACGAGACAACCTAGGGAACAAAGAGACGGCGATTTTATCCCGAGTTCCACCACATGGGTGTACGTCTCGTTGGAGGGGTGTGAGCCACCACAAAGGTTAGCTCAACGCCACAAAGGCCTCACCCTATTCTCCGGTGAATTCGACCACCAAGGTCCGAATCCACCCTTACACTAAGGACTCCTTTAAGGGTGGAGAAGGTCCCGTACAAATCCGTGAGGCACACACCCACAACTGAATTGGGGGCTCTCACCAAGACCACAAGAGGTCAATTCCACAAAGGATCCACAAAGGAGGAAGTAGCAACAAGGAAGAATCTAGCTATCCACAAAGGAAACCCTAGATTCGTGGCCCCTCAAGGTAGAGAGGGGGAAAGTGAAATTCCTTCGGTGACGATGTAGATCGGGGTCTTCTCCTTCGGATCTCCAAATATCATAGGATTTGGTTGGCTAGATAGGGAGATCCATGGGAAATGAGCTCCAGCAACAATGGGTGTTTTGAATCTTGAAGAGCTAATCTGCTGGAGGTAGGTGGAGGGGTATTTATACCCCTCCCTGAGAGCTGACCGTTGTGCAGCCGCCAGCTCGGAAATTTCCGAGTTGAGTTCGGAAATTTCCGGACTGAAGGCCGGAAATTTCCGGACAGACACCCGGAAATTTCCGGGCTACGGAAATCTCCGCGAGGAGTTCCGACGGATCTTCGACTGGAGACAGTACGGGGTCAGCTTCTGACTTGGCGATGATCTTGATCGTGCAGCTCGGAAATTTCCGGACTCCCATCGGAAATTTCCGGGCACCTGAAATTTCCGCCTGAAATTCCGACTGCGAGGCTCTGGGAGGCAGTACCGCTTGACAATCTGGACTTAGTGAAAAATCTTCGGCGACTCGGAAATCTCCGGACACTGCCCGGAAATTTCCGGACACCGGAAATTTCCGGATGCATTTCCGACTGATAAACTCTGAATGCCAGTACTGCTTCAAACAAGGACTTAGAGAAGAATTCTTCAGTGACGCGGAAATTTCCGGGTGAAGCCCGGAAATTTCCGGGTACCTGAAATTTCCTGAAAGACTTCCGACTGAATACATAAGGGTCCAGTACTGAAATATGTTGACTGTGTTTGGACACATTATTATACCTGTTCTAAAGCCTGCATAAAACATCACAAACATTAAATCCACCTTTTGTGTTGTCACTAGTCACCAAAAAAATAGGAAGTGCAAAGAATGCACTTTCACCGTGTCTGCCACGGCCCGTCATACAACAGTATGCGGGGGTCCGGATAACCTGATCAAAGCTTTTCACTATGTCGACCCTAGTATAGAGCCTCCTCTTCAGTGGGACTGAATCTCCCCGGCACCCAGTGGAGGTGGCCATCGTATCGATCCGGTCTCTCCAAGCAACACTGCGCCATGGCAGGAGGCCCACTGTTTGCAACCAGCAGCGAATCTAGATTACGTCTAGTTCCCGCATTTAGATAACTTGGTTCAGAGGGTCCCACCCTCCTAAGCATTTTGAGGCGCTCCATACTAAGATAAACAAGTTTCCAGCTAAGCCCTACCCATATCAGGTAATGTGGTTGCACGGGTTAATTGTTCGGGCGGCTGCTAGGGCAGTACTTTGTTTTTCAAAAACAACTTCCAAACCTCGGACTACTCCCAGCAGCTCGGGTTTTCGCAAACACCTCCGATTGCTCCCAGCAACTCGGGTTTTATAAAACACTTGCTCGCCGGTTGCTCCCAGCAACCCGGGTTTTTCTTCTGAAAACATTTTATCCAAAACCAGGCTCCCATCCTAAGATTTTGAGGGAAGGATATGAAGATATACTACTAGATAAAATATGATTTTCTTTATAGCGCCTTCAATAACAAGGCGCATAAAGTGAATACTTATTTTCATAAGACCTATTATAATCTAGTAGATACTTTGGCCAATCAATATTTTGTAAAATAGTTTTTGGGTGGCAAGGTGCCACAAAAGGAGTGAAACATGCATTATTTTATTTTGAAAACAAAACATGCTTTGCAAAATAATAGGATTCATTATAATGGTGAGGTGGCTTGCCTGGCTCAGCAATATGTCCTTGGTCTTGATCTTGATGTTCCTCAGGTTCACTCCCTTGCTTCCCGTTCCTTCCCGGTCGTATCTAACGTCGCAAACAGGAAAAAGAACCACACTCAAAATACAAGACATTGCCACAAGGACATAACAAACAACAAGCATATCATCATACTTTAGATGCGTGTTGACAACAATCTGAAGTAAAGGAAAACATACCACAAGCATTTTAATCTACGAACAACTACTGTATACTATCTAAGGCAATCAAACACTCATGACCCACATGATTCCTACAAACATGATGGCACTAGTCCCACTAACAGAGTTCCACACAGTAATGTCGAATAGGCACACACAACTAGTAATTGGCTAATACTCCGTTGAGGATGTACACCAAGGTTAAGGGAGCAAGTCTCCCCTTATAGTGGAAATACTTCATACGAAAGTTACATTAGACCAGGAAACACTCCAAACTAAAGTATCGTATTAGTCTAGGAGATACTTCAAACGAAAGTTATATTAACACACTAGCAAGCATTAACATCCACAATAGCACACTCTCTTGCAAACATGTTGACATCCCTAGGACAAATATTAGTGAGTAATTAATTAAACAACAAAGGCTAGCACTACTAATCACACAAGTCCTAGATTAGGAGTTTAAAAGAATGCATTTTGCTCATTTAATAAATCACCACAAGTAAGACCACTTCAACCAATTAAACCAAACCATAACATAATAAATTACAGCACACAAATTCATCACCTTGCTTCATCTCAAATAACCACTCATCTACAAAAGATCCTAAAACATGTGTAACCTTCTGGACAAGGTGGATTAAACTTAGCACAAGAGTAGATTGCTTTAAAATATAATTCAGAGGTTGAGTAGTGTTATAAAAGATTAAAATAAGGCTCTGGACTTAGTTTTGGTTAAACAAGGAAAGGCACACAAAATAAATACTAACATGGAATTATATTAGTATAACTGTTTGTTCTAAAAGTCCTGTTTTGGAAAATATTCCACTACTCACAGAATATAGATCCTAAAATCAAACCCTTCTACCAAAATACTCCTAGTACTTATACCAAGCTGTGAAAATTGGGTTTGCATCAAAAGCTATTACTAAACAGGAATTAAAAATCACACAAATGCTACTAGTCTCAAAACTTAAATGATAATAGTTTCAGTTTTAGAGATCTTCTGGATGAAATACTAATTTCTATGGATAGTTACTGATTTTATCTTTCTGTAGAAATTGGATTCACTTCATTTGGACATTCCTAGCTCCATCTATTTCAGTTTTAAAGGAATAAACACATTTTACCACTAATAGTGTACAACACAAAATATGAACACTTTTGTGATAAATCCAACTCTGCATGTTAAGGAAAATACCAATGCATCTAACAAAAATACTCCTAAAACACTTGCACAAACATATTTAGCACAAACAAGTAAAACTAGACACATGCAAATAACAGAAAATAAAAATATTTATTTTCAAGTGTAATAACACCCTGTTTTGGAAAATAGTTCACCAAGAGCAAAATATAAGCTAGAAAATTCTACCAAACTAGAAAATGATAGCTACTACTCATATCTACCACATTCAATTGGATTTACTCCAAAAAGTATTTTTAATAAAGAATTAAAAATCACCAAACAGCTACTGTTGCAAAAATTAAACCTAATAGAACTTTAGTTATACAGATCTCCTGCATGCAAGGCTTATATATCTAGGTAGGTATTCTTCTAGGATTTCCATAGAAATAAAGTTTGGATCATTTGGATTTACAGAACTCCTACAATTAAATAAATGGTGAAAATTATACTTTTTACTAGATCTAACTTAGCACACACATAAAAATATATTTTTGCAAACGGCCGGTGCCAAGTGGTTAAGAAAACACATAGGTAGCCCGCAAAATTTGAATCACTTCATTTGGATGCATAGATCTCCCAGAAACTAATTAAATCTACAAGGCAGATTAAACAGGAACTAAAACTGGAAAAATGATTTAACAGAAAAACACTCAGATGGGCCGGATCTGGCCGGATCCGAGGAGCACCAAGCTGGGCCGGCCCATGGCATGGTCAAGCAAGGCGAAGGGGTGAGAGGCCGTTGGATCAGATCTGGAGGGCCAGGATTAGATCTAGGATGCTCAAAGGACAACCGTTGATTTGCAGATCAACGTCAGCTGTTCATCTTCTTCCTAGCAACGTCCAGGACAAGGGAAAAAGAGGGAAGACGACATGGGCTGCTGGCTGCTCACCGTGAGCTCGAGGGGAGGGAGATGCGAGGGTCGGGGACGGATGCGGAGGGTCGGGGAAGGCTGCCGGAGGGCTCGCTTCGCGTCGGTGCTCCCTGGAACGGTGGCGCGGTCGACGGCGTCCGCGGCGGACACGAGCTCGGCATGCCGGCTCCGGTAGACCTGCAAACGAAAAAGGATGTCTCAGAGCTAGCCTACACGGAGGGGAACAGTACGGTGCGAAGGGAGAGAGAATAGAGGGTAGGGAATGGCGGCGAGCATGCGCGCAAGAACTCGGGGCCGAGCGGCGGGTTTCGTCCATTCCTCGCCATGTCCAAGCTGGAGTAGGGACGGGATCTCTCTGGGTGATGTAGGAGGGTGAGGGGAGCAGGAATGGCAAGGATAGAGTGAGGGATACGGGCTGTGGCTTCTCATACGAGCGGGTGCCCGGTCTACGATGGACGGCGTGCACGGACGCGAGTGTGGCGGTCGGAGGAGATCGATTGGGTGCGAGGGACGGTGCCCGGAGCGTGTCTGGAGGGAAGGGGAAGGTCACGGGCAAGGTGTGAGGCCAGGGAGTGGTGTGGTCGAGAAGGAACGCGGTGACATGGCCAACGGTCATAGGGCAGCCGTGCGGCGCTCGGTTCGGACAGAAGAGACAAGAGGAAGGGGCAAGGCTTCGCCAGTGCACTCATGACGGCTTGGGGAGGTCGTCGGAGAGAGGAGGAGTCACGAGGGGTCGAGGGCGCGGATCGGGTAGAGAGGGAGGTGCTCGGTCGCGCCCTGCACAGTTGGTGCTCGACTAAATGCCCGAAAGAAAGAGACAAAAGAGGGGGGCAGGGATAGGGTTCTCCAGGGGCAAGGGCATGGTTATGGGCACGGGTTGGACAATTTTTACTGCTCTAAATTGGGTAACCTTAAATTTGGATGCTAAAAGCACAATTTAGAATTACATAAATACAGCGTTGACTAGTCCTAAGGTCACACATGAAATGATGTTGTTTTCAACATAAAAAGCTCAAACAACACAATGGGGTGCTATACATAGTGCCATAGATGAAGTGTGTGGTGGTGCATTGGCTAAGGGATCAAATTATAGCACTAAAACAAGTGGGTGAAAAGTCAATAAAATATTTCAGAACTGTGCAAAATTTTGATTAGACAAGTTTGCATAGACACTTAAGTCACATAGTTGCTCTAAAAATTATAAATTAAATTGGAATGTCTAGCAGGGATGTTGTAGAAGATGCTAGATGGGTTACATGTCCAAAATATTTAGAAGAAATACTAATGGTAAGGCCCTAGAAATGCTAAAAGTTAACAGCGGTGAAGATATATTTTATATCTATATTAAAATAGAAATTTTGTAAATATCAACACAAAGCAATTCTACAAGAGGTAACACATATCACTCAAGCAAGACAAGCAAAACAAACAGTTGTATACCAAATCAAATCATGTGCATTAAAGGTTGCTACAAGCAATCACCACATGAACACTCATAAAATATTACACCCAAGTCAAGCAATTTAAGCACATATCAAATAGGTCAAACACATCTTCAATTAGATAAACAACCACACTTTAAGATAAAACCAATATATTTTGTGAGGTGGTGATCAACACAATAGTGACAAGATTTTGAAGAAAGAAGATTAAACCACTTCCTAGTAAAAGTTTCCAAAGAAATAATAATTTAGGAATGTTGAGATAAGAGTTGCAAATACTTGCCACATATTCAGTTCAAAATATATTAGGAATTATTATAGGGTCCTATATAGTTTTGTAATCATATAGCTTTTGGGAATACTTTTATTTTCTCAACTAAAGGTCTTTGGGTAATTGCTAAAATCAAAACATCATGGTAATTATAGTTTGTTAAAAATGAGGTATGAGAAAATGTATGGACTATTTTATTTGTCATAACATTGATATCAGAGGTCATATTATAACTAGGTTGAGTTATTAGGGTGGATAGCTAGAGAGGTCATCAACACGAACACAAACCAAAACAAAACAAGACAAACAAAGGAAACAAGAGTGAAACACATCCATTTACAAGACATTTCAAAAAGTTTTTGTTCCCTCAGAATTTTGGGTCTTTATTAATTAAGTTTTTGTTGCTTTCAAAATTGGGGTGTTACACATAATTAATGCAATGTAACCTCTATGTTATTTGGACCAACCTCTTATGATAAACCAGTCGTCTACCAACCGCTTATTACTAATCATCTGTACTAAAACTATCTATAGTTTTAGTGGCAGATCTATAAAAAACACGTAGTTTACACCAGAAATTGCATATATTTTTTTGGGACAAATGACTATTCATCCGTACCTTTCGATGCTTAACGATAGCCTTGGAATGTCGTGGTATATAAAGAGGTCGCGCACACACCCAACTAGCAAGGTGGGACTAAAAAACAACACCAACACATATGATTCAACAACACAGCGGGAGACGTGGTCAGTTTGAGCCGCACACTAGCCAACCCCACGAAATTCCAATCGAGCCGCGCCAGGCCGACCCCACCAGTCAGGCCAAGTGACGGTTGACCAGAGGGCAACGGAGCATTTGGCCGTCCGCGGTCCATTTGCGAGCCAGCCAGGGCACGGACGAGAGAAACTACGCGGGTATGGCACAAACAGATAAACTAGAGAGAAACAGAGCACAGAAGCAATTGTCTCTAAAAGTATACAAACACACAAAGTACATGTACACGGAATAATGAGTACAAAGTACACAGAACAGTGAGTATAAAGTACATAGAACACGAAGTACAAAGTATAAGGACAGACAAAGTAAAAGTACACATGAAAACACAGTACAAAGTGAAACAAAACTACAAAGTAAAACAAAACAAAACAGGAAGAACAAAGTACATAGTAGTGGGTGTACAAAGTAAACCGAAAATGAAGTACAAAGTGAAGAACGAGGATAAAAAAGTTCGTCAAATCCTATCAACATGCAAGGAGTTTAAAAGTAAAACCGGTTCGTAATTTGGATGAATGGTTCTCAAAATATTTTGTTTTAAAATTTATGTTTTATAAAATAAATGACAAAAACTGGACTCCCACCTCCCGTTTCCCTTTCTCTCTCATTCTCCCCACTTTCATAATAACAAACCGAAGTAAACTAGATGCAAGAAACTATTTTTTGTGTTTTTTGATAATAAAAAGCAAACCATACAGTAATAAAAATAAACTAAGCAAGACAAAATAAAATTAAAGAGATTGGAAGTGAGAGACTCTCCTTGCAGAAGTGCTCCAACTCCCCGGCAACGGTGCCAGAAATTCTTGATGCACTACACGGCCGCGAAGTTGATGAGGAAGATGGATGCAGTGGTGTTGTTGGGAAACCCCAAGAGGAAGGTGTGAAGCAGTGCATCAGCAAATTTCCCTCAGGTATGAAACTAAGGTTATCAAACCAGTAGGAGTTGAATGCTCTTCTAAAGGTTGTAGAAACTGACATTGGTAGGGCGCACTACCGGTGTTAACAACGAACGTGGAACCTACACACAACACAATCAAACTACTTTGCCCCAACAAAACAGTGAGGTTGTCAATCTCACCGGCTTGCTGTAAACAAAGGGTTAAATGTATGGTGTGGAAAATGATGTTTGTTTGCAGAGAATGAAAGTAACAGTTTGCAGTAGGTTGTATTATCAATGTAAAAAATGGACCGGGGTCCACAGTTCACTAATGGTGTCTCTCCATAAATAAATAATAGCATACATGTGGGTAAACAAATTACAGCTGTGCAATTGACAAAATAAGAACTGCATAATGATGCATATACTATAGTCATGATGTCTAGTATGAGATTCATTTGGGCATTACAACAATATACATAGACCGTTCCAACCGCATCTATGACTAATGATCCACCTTCCAGTTAGCGTCTGCACCTCTTTCAGTATTAAGTTGCAAGCAACAGATTATTACATTAGGCAAAGTATGTAATGTAAGTAATACAATTATCTTTAGACAAAGCACTACTGTTTTGTCCCTAGTAGCAACAATACATCGTTTTGTCCCTAGTAGCCACAATACATTCACAATCTTAGAGGTTGCTGTCGCTCACCCAGATTAAATAAAGACATGAACCCACTATCGAGCATAAATACTCCCTCTTGGAGTCACAAGCATCTACTTGGCCAGAGCATCTACTAGCAACGGAGAGCATGCAAGATCATAAATAACACACACATAATATATTTTGAAGCAAATGACATAGTACTCAATATTCATCGGATCCCAGCAAACACAACATGTAGCATTACGTAAAGATGATCTTGATCATGATAGGCAGCTCACAAGATCTAAACATGGTAGCACATAAGGAGAAGACAGCCATCTACCTACTGCTATGGACCCGTAGTCCAAGGATGATACTCACGCATCAGTCTGGAGGCGGGCATGGTGATGTAGAGACCTCCGGTGATGATTCCCCACTCCGGCAGGGTGCCGGGAAGAGGTTCTGAACCCTCCCGAACTAGGGTTGATGACGGCGGCGGCTCTGGAACTTTTCGTCGATTTCTGATCGGGTACCAAGGGTTTTCTCGTCGGGGGGAATAAAAAGGCGAAAGGGCAACGTCGGTGGAGGGCCGTGGGCCCGACACCACGTGGTGGCGGGTAGAAGGGGGAGCCGCGCCTCCACCAGGTGTGGGCGCCCTGTGGTCCCTCTTCGTTAGCTCTTCGGTCTTCTGGATTCTTCCGAGAAAAATAGGAGTTTTGGCTTTTCTTTCGTCCAATTCCGAGAATATTTCCTTAACAACTTTTCTGACACCAAAATCAGCAGAAAACAGGGAACTGGCACTGTGGCATCTTGTTAATAGGTTAGTCCCAGAAAATGCATAAAAACCATATAAAGTGTATATAAAACATGTAGCAATGGGTATAATATAAGCATGGAACATAAGAAATTATAGATACATTTGAGACGTATCAGTAGGGGATAGAACAGTCCATCCAAGTGACCACTTGTTGAAACTAAAACATCTTTGTGAGTTGTTTAAGGTTGCAGGTTTATCAAGAGAAAATGCCATGAAGAAATTATTTCCACTGTCACTTAAGGACAAAGCAAGGGAGTGGTATGAGCTACTAGATGATCCTTATCATTTGGAATGTAAGGAGCTTGAATATCTCTTTTACTCTAAATTTTTAGATAGGAATTACATTTTTAATTTTTGGCCTTGTGATGGAGAAAGCATAGCTCAAGCTTGGGGAAGGCTGAAAACATTAATACTCAAATGTCCTAACCATGAGCTTCCTGAGAAAATAATTATTAATAATTTTTATGCAAGGCTTTCAGGTCATTGCAAGGATTATCTAGATGCATGTTCAGAGGGTTCTTTCACAAGTAAGAAGGTTGAAGCTAGATGGGATCTTCTTGAAAGAATTCAAAACAATGCTGAATATTGGGAGAACGACAAAGGTAAAGAATCACGTATAAACTATGAATATGATTGCATTAAGTCTTTCGTTGAAACTGCTGGTTTTCAAGAGCTTAGTGCTAAATATGGTCTTGATTCTCAAATTATTGTTGATTGTTTTAGAACCTTTGCTTCTCATATTAATGTTCCTAAAGAAAATTGGGACGTGTATCATGAACCTTTCAAATACACTTGCATGGAAAACGAAATTGTTGTTAATGATTGCAATAAACATGCTCAAACTTCTGGAAATACTATTTCTTATAAGCATGTTAATTTTTGTGGAGTGCATAGACCTTGTGAAAATAATCAAATCGAAGATGAATATTGTATCCATCATAGGAATGAAAAAACTAGAACGTGGTACAAGGCTCTAAGAGATCTTGGTGAAAAAGTTTGTGCCCTCCATCCTTTTATTTGTGAACTTTGCTATGAAGTGGGTCATTTTAATTTTCAATGTTCAGGTCATGATAATAGCCTTTCGAATCCAATGAGTACTGCAAGTTTGTATTGTGATGACATGATCACTCTTAATCAACATGATGAACTTACATTATTTTTGGGGTGTGAAGAGTTATCAAGAAAAACTTCTTTGTTAGATATGAGTGCTCTTGATATGAATAGTGTGTTGCATGGATGTTATCTCTATTGTGTTAATAATTGCCATGCTAACACCTACATACAAAATATTATAAAGGATGGGACTTTACCAAAGTATGACAGGACTAATATGTGTTTTGTTCTTATTAATGAAAGAGAGGAATCCCCCCAAGTTTCTTCCATTGTCCCTAATACTAAACCAGGTTATGTGGAGGAGCTTTATTTCAAGCCTCTCCCTCCTAAAGAGGAAAAGAAGAAGAAAGAGGGAAAGAGGAAGAAGAAGAGGAGTAAAAGGAGAGAGGAAACTGTATCTTCTCCCAAACATGTTGCTCCTATTATAATTGATACTTATAATTCTGAATTCGATGATTCTGAACTCGATGATGAACCTATGCATGTTATTTATATTACTGATCATGATTGGGAAAAGGACACTTCTTTTGATATTGAAGATCTCTGGGACACTAATTCTGAAAATGATGATGTTAATAATTGCTATACTATTAGTATTATCCATGTTTCTTCCCATGATGATATAGAAAGCTCTGAGCTTGGGGATAAGGTGTTTGAAAATCCTTTTGCTACTAATTATTATATATTTGATACCTCTCCTTCTAGTAAAAATGATGATATGTTTACATATGAACACACTTTGGAAGATAACTATTCTATTGCTTATAATGATACTATGCCTCCAGTTTTTGATAATTATAAAGAATACTATGACATAGGTTATAATTAAAATCATCCTCTTGAAACTTGTCATAGTTATAGAGGAATTACTCAAACCCATCCTTTTAATATAGAACCTGTCTATCATGTTCAAGTTCTGTATGATGATCCTGCTCCCATTGTTATTAATGAGAGGAACTTTTCTTATTAGGGAAATAATGATACTTTTATGTATATGGATCATGATAAGAATGTTTTATGTGATGGTTATATTGTGGATTTTATCAATGATGCTACTGAAAGTTATTATGAGAGAGAGAGGAAAATACGGTTGTAAAAGTTTTCAAGTTACTAAAACACCTCTCTTTATGTTGCAAGTTTTTAATTTGCATTTGTTTCATCTTTCTATGCTAGTTGCTTTATGTTTCAATAATTTATTCTATTACAAGATCCCTTTGCATAGGAAGTGGGTTAGACTAAAATGTGTTTGATTTTTGCCTCTTGATGCTCTCTTTCGTTTTTCATCTCTCATATTTATGAGGGCATCATAAAAATCTCCTTGCCTAGCTAAAAGGCTTTAAAGAAAAGCGCTTGTGGGAGACAACCCATGTTTTATTTCTGTAATGTTTTTGTTATTTGAGTCAAGGAGCATTCTTACCTCTTTAACTACTCCTTTGTATCTTTATTTTATCGCATTATTGTGTCAAGTAAAGCCTCTAGTAGGAAGTTGATGCTAGATTTGGATTTCTGCACAGGAACAGTTTTCTGCTGTCCACCGTTTAATTCGTAAGAATTCACAGCAAAAGACCTGAGATTTTTTGTGCGTGATCCTCAGATATGTGCGCAACTTTCATTAGTTTTAAGTTTTCTGATCTGAGCAAGTTAAATGCCTCGAAAAAATTCGTCTTTACGGACTGTTCTATTTTTAACAGATTCTGTCATTTATTTTACATTGCCTCTTTCACTGTTTTTGAGTGGATCTTTTTGCTCCACAAAATACCAGTGGCTGTAGCTAATGTCCAGTAGCATTGGTGATGATTGTGTCCATACAGAATATGAGAATTTTTGATTATGCACTAACCCTCTAATGAAGTTTACTTTGAGTTTGATGTGGAGGAAGTTTTCAAGGATAAAGAGAGAGGATGATATGATGTGATCAAGAAGATGAAAAAGCCTAAGCTTGGGGATGCCCCCGTGGGTCACCCAAGCATATTTCAAATAAGACTCAAGCGTCTAAGCTTGGGGATGCCCAAGGGATCCCCTTCTTCATCAACAAACTATCAGGTCATCTCTAGTGAAACTATATTTTAATTCTCTCACATCTTATGTGCTTTACTTGGAGCGTCAGTTCGTTTTTATTTTTTGTTATTTTCATTTTTTGAACAAATTGGATCCTTGCATTCTTTTATGTTTATGGCGAAAGCTGAACGCCTCAGCACTTATCTTTTATGTTTATGGCGAAAGCTGAAAGCCGCAGCAGTTATGAAATACTCTCTTGTTTCATTGTTAATTACTTGGAGATTTTATGTTCAAATAAGTTGATTGGTGTTTGGTTGGAAACAGAAAATGCTGAATGTGGTAGATGGTACAATGAAAAGATATACATGTCCTTATAGATCATTGTCTTGGATTTTTGTGGTGCTTGGCAATTGTTTTGAGCTCTCAATTAGATCATGTTTAAGCTCTTGCATCATGTAGTTAAAACCTATTAGTGAAGAACTACCGTAGAGCTTGTTGAAATTTGGTTTGCATATTTGGTATCTCTAAGGTCTAGATATTTCCTACTAAAAGTGTTTGAACAACAAGGAAGACAGTATAGAGTCTTATAATGCTTGCAATATGTTTTTATATGAGTCTTGTTGTCCCAGTTTATACTTGTATTTGCTTCAAACAACCCTCCTGCCCTAAAACTCTGTACTGAGAGGGAATGCTTCTCGTGCATCCAAAACCTTGAGCCAAAATCCATGGCATTTGTGTCCACTATACCTACCTACTACATGGTATTTCCTGCCATTCCAAGCAAATACTTCGTGTGCTACCTTTATTCAAAACTTATTATCCCTTATTTGTGTCAATGTTTATTAGCTCATGAGGAAGTATGTGGAGTTTTTGATATCAACCTTGTCATTTGCTTTTAGACAGACTTTCACCAACCGGACTAGTGGCACATCCACTTATCCAATAATTTCGTAAAAAGAGCTGGCAAATGGGGTGCCCAGTCCCAATTAATTACAACTTTAACCGCTCAACTCTCTTCACAATTTTGCCCTGATCTAATCAGCCAAGCAATGATACCAGTTTTTAACTACATGTGTAGACAAAAGAGAATAAGAGGGATGATATCGTCCTTCAATGGGAGCCGCTCTTGAAAGCCTGGTGGACAAGCGGGGTAGAGTGCCCATTACCATTCGTTGACAACGACAAACACCTCTCAAAAACTTACTTTTCTGCTCTCTATATGATTTCAAAAACCTATAAAAACTAAAAAGCTCTAGCACATCCTTGTATCCCTGCTTCTCTCTACGAAGGGCCTTTTTTAATTTTATGTTGAGTCAGTTTACCTACTTGTTTCTATCTAAGAAGCAAACACTTGTATCAACTTTGTGTGCAACAATTCTTATATGCTTGCTTATTGCACTTGTTATATTTGTTTGTGTTGACAATTATCTATAAAATATACATGTTCAAAGTTGAAAGCCAATGTTGAAATTTAAATCTTCCTACGTGTTACTACAATGCCTTTTTACTTAGAAACTATTGCTTTATGAGTTAAATCTTATGCATAGCTTTTTGATGCTTGTTTGAAAGAACTATCCATGAAAAGTTTTTGCTTATATGATTCAGTTATTTACTCGTTGTCTATTTGTTAGCAAACCATAGACCATTGCCTTGAGTCACTTCGTTCATAATATGAGCCTTACAATATTATTTGATCAAGATTGTGTGAAAAGCATGTCACTACAGAAATTGTTTTGTTGTTATCGTTTTACCTACTCGGGACGAGTAGAACTAAGCTTGGGGATGCTTGATACGTCTCAAACGTATCCATAATTTCTGTTGTTCCATGCTTATATTATACCAATTATCACATGATTTATATACACTTTATATCATATTATGACACTTATTGGACTAACCTATTATCAAGATGCCACAGTGCCAGTTTCTGTTTATTATGTCTGTGTATCGCAGAAAAGGCCCGAAAACCAAAGTGCTCGGAATTGGACGAAACAAAAGCCAATCTTCCTATTTTTCCCGACATGTTCCAGAAGTTCGAAGAGGAAACGGAGGAGGGCATCGAGGCGGCCACACCACATGGTGGCGCGGCTCCCCCTCTACCGCGCCACCACATGGTGTGGGCCCCTCGGGCGCCCACCGACATCGCCCTTTCGCCTATATAATGCCTCTGCCCCGAAAACCCTAAAACGATCGACGTTTTCCAGAAAAGAGACCCGAAGCTCCGCCGCCATCAAAAACCCTAATTCGGGGGACAGAAGTCTCTGTTTCGGCACCCTGTCGGGACGGAGAATTGCCCCCGGAGCCATCTCCATCGACTCCACCGCCGTCTTCATCGCTGATGCTGACTCCCATGATGAGGAGGGAGTAGTTCTCCCCCGAGGCTGAGGGCTCTACCGGTAGCTATGTGGTTTATCTCTCTCTCCCATGGTGTGATCTTTATGTGATGATGAGCTTTATAATCTAGTTGAATAAGTAGATGTTACTCTCTATCTATTATGCCACTCTAGAGGTTACTTTAATATGAACTCCGGAGTTACTCTCCACGGTGTGAAGTTGACAGTGTGCGCATCATGTGTGACTCCTTTATGACGTTGTGGTGTTTGTTTACTCAGACTTTGAGGTGTGCTTTTATAGCCTTACGCAACACAACAAGAGAGTGTTTGAGATTAGTATTTATTTATTCCATTATGAGCTCATTGTTGAGAGTGTCCACTAGTGAAAGTAAGATCTCTAGGCCTTGTTTCTAATCATTGAAACACCGTTTATAATCAGTTCTGCTACATGTTTGCTTGCTGCCATTTTTATTTCAGATTGCAATTACCACTTCTAATCATTCATATTACTTGTATTTCACTATCTCTTCGCCGAACTAGTGCACCTATACATCTGACAAGTGTATTGGGTGTGTTGGGGACACAAGAGACTTCTTGTATCTTAATTACAGGGTTGCTTGAGAGGGATATCTTTGACCCCTACCTCCGTGAGTTCGATAAACCTTGGGTGATTCACTTAAGGGAAACTTGCTGCTGTCCTACAAATCTCTGCTTTTGGAGGCCCAACACTGTATACGAGAATAGAAGCGTGCGTAGACATCATGTTGCTGTTGTCTTCCCCTCGGCCGGCCGTGGTGGCGAGGGAGTGGAAGGGGATGGTACAGTTGCCTTCCTCATTAGGGTTGTTTATGTTCTTTCTTTGAGATGCGACTGTCGTGTTTTGATGCTTCTTCCGGCCGGCCATGGTGGCGAGGGGAGGAGGCGGCTTGACGTGGCGTCGATGGTTGGGACCTTCTGCTCGGGGATCTTGGATTGGAGGTACTGCTTCCCCATCTCCTGCTTGCCCGATAGCCTGGAAAAGTATTTTAGCTCTCACTCCTTGGGGTGGGCACTCCTGCAGTGTTCAAAGCCCAATGTGGCGAAGGTGGCGGCGGTGACTCGATGGTGTTTGAAGATGTGCTGCTTCTGGATCCAGTCCCTGTACTCTGGTGGTGACGATGAGGACGATGGGCATGATCGCGAGTTGGAAGTACGGTGTGTGGTCTTCTGGGTCCATTTTGTATTTTTCTGTTTTTGTGGAGTCGTTTGTAATCAGTTTCGCCATTGCTGAAATTCCATCAGTTGTTATTAAAAAAAATATGCTCAGCATAATAAACCGTGGTATGCCGTATGCATAAGCTATACTTAGCATACGTCGCATAAACCGTATGCATAAGCTCTATTTTCACTTCGAATAGCATTAATCGTACATGTGCAGCTCGTTGCAATAGAAAATTAATCAATCAGCCATATAATGCATCTTTTTTTTAAGATTAAACGTCTGTGCGTAGCTGTATGCAACATGAAATTAATCAATCAGCGAGAGAAGGGATCTTTTCTAGAGATTAGACGTACTGAGTATGTGCTTAGCTGGATGCAACAGTAAATTAATCGATCTGCCGGAGAAGGGATCTTCTCTAGAGATTAGACATATGTGCTTACATGGATAAAACCGTAATTAAATTATCAACTAGAGAACGCATCTTATTTAGAGATTAACTTTTAATTTATAGGGACTGGCTAAGTCACGGTCGACTGAGAAAATGTTTTTTTAATCATAAAGAAAATGTTAAGTCTCGTTCGACAGACCTAAACGTCTGATTTTTTCAAGTTCCATCCCGTTGTGACGTTGTCTACCGATTCTTTGTTTTCGTGTCATGCATCCTAGTGCTAGTCTATTATGTTGGGCCTGTATTTGTGTGAAAATTGGGAGGTTTCGTGGTGTCATGGGTTTGTATTGTGGCAAAACTAACACGCCCTTAAATTGGTCTTTCTATTGGGCTTCAACATCGTGGACCTATTAGGCTCCAAGCTGAAAGCAATGTAAGTAAAAAAAGTACCGACGAAACTTCTTCGCACTAACACATGTATGTGATATGTATATTATTTCGACATGGCTCGAGACGAGTTGCACATTTCACAAAAAAAAAGTGCAACTCGGTTTGAGACGAGTTGCACATTTCACAAGTAGAAGGTGCAACTCGGCTCGTGGTGAGTTGCACATTTCACAACGGAGTCGGGTTGCACTTTTCTAATTAGAATAGTGCAATTTGGTTTGTTGCGAGTCCAGGATTTTAAAAGAAAAAAGTGCAACTCACCACGAATCGGTATTACACATATTTAGTTAGAATAGTGCAACTCGTCTCGATGTGGCTCGAGGCAAATTGCACATTTCACAGGAAAAAAGTGCAACTCGGTTCGAGACGAGTTGCACATTTCACAAGAGAAGGTGCAACTCGGCTCGTGGTGAGTTGCACATTTCACAACGGAGTCGGGTTCCACTTTTCTAACTAGAATAGTGCAATTTAGTTTGTTGTGAGTCGAGCATTTTAAAAGAAAGAAGTTCAACTTACCATGAGTTGGTATTAAACATTTTTAGTTGGTATAGTGCAACTCGTCTCGATGTGACTCGAGGCAAATTGCACATTTCACAGGAAAAAAGTGCAACTCGGTTCGAGATGAGTTGCACATTTCACAAAGAGAAAGGTGCAACTGGGCTCGCGGTGAGTTGCACATTTCACAACGGGTTGCACTTTTCTAATTAGAATAGTGCAATTTGGTTTGTTGCGAGTCGGGCATTTTAAAAGAAAAAAGTGCAACTCACCACGAGTCGGTATTACACATTCCTAATTAAAATAGTGCAACTCGTTTCGATCGTGGCTCGAGGCAAGTTGCACATTTCACAAGAAAAAAGTGCAACTCGGTTCGAGACGAGCTGCACATTTCACAAAGAGAAAGGACTCGGGTTGCAATTTTCTAATTAGAATAGTGCAATATGGTTTGTTGCGAGTCGAGCAATTTAAACAAAAAAAGTGCAACTCACCACGAGCCGGTATTACACATTTCTAGTTAGTATAGTGCTACTCGCTTCAAAGCTAATTGCACATTTCGTAAGAAAAAAGTGCAACTCGGATGTACTACTTAATATTTGCACATTTCTATTTTTGAAAAGTGCAACTCGTATTAACGCTAGTTGCTGGTTGCGCATTTCACAAAATAGAGAAATATGTAATTTGGTTCGAGATGAGTAGTGCATCTTACACGAAAAAGTGCAACACTACCGTTGCACATTTCTAGTTGGTAAAGTGAAATTTGAGTCCGACTTATCTCGATGAGATAGTGGCATATTTCTATAAAGGTATAGCTAGACAAAAGGTAAGGTAGTAGTACGTGTGCATATAATACAAATAATGAGAAAGAAGAAAAAATAAAAATAAAAGAAATATAATTAGCACACATGTGCTTTGCTTTGCAAGCAAAAGAAGAAATGGAAAATTAAAAAAAGATGTTGCACTATTGGGCCACACAAAAACAAAACAGAAAATGCAAATCAGTAAGACAACGACAAAAAACCCAATAACCCACGCTGGCCAACACGGTGCAGCCCAGCTCAACACCGACGTCTCGCTAGATTGCACGGTGGATGGATCGACCGTGAAACTCAATCGCACGGCGGATCAATCGACTGTGACTTAATAATGTTTCAGTCGACTGTGACATAGCAAAACCGTAATTTATATGTCTGTAGCATCTTCGAATAAGGATACGTATCTCAGTGTTTACAGAGAGATAAACACATTGCATCCAAATACAAGAAATTGAACATCACGTGCCTGGATCTAAAGATGTGTATATTAATTAATGAATTGGCAACTACATCTGGTTCAACCCTACCTTAGTTATCAAATTTTTGGCAGCGGTTATAGCATCTCCACCGGAGCCTACGAGTATATGTCGGCACCTATGCCTTGTTTGAGGATGTCGCACATGGGTACGTGTAAGATTTAGAAGTGTCCACATCGATACATACCAAAGACCCGCTTTTAAAACTACCGGAAAAATATAGCAATTGGTCGAACACCTTGTGTGGTCTTGTAGGCGAAATAAAAATTTACTTAAAACTTAAATTAGAACGGGCGGTACAATATTACAAAAAATTAACTAAAATTTAAACTAAATGCTAATTAAATGCCGCCGCTAGGGCCAGCCTCGTCTTCGTGCTCTCTCTGAGCTAAGCGCGAGCGTACACGCCTCTCCTGCCGCGACGCGCTCGCTGCTCGGTGTATCGCATCCCGCTCTGCTACCGCTACAGCCGCCCTTGCCGCACTCAGCCTCCTCTTAGGACGCATGTTCCGCGATTAGCTAAAAAGTCGTATGCTCAACCTCCTCCGCCTGGGCGATGAGCTGCTGCTGCTCAGTCATCGCCGCCTGGCATTGAGCTAATCGTACACAGCCCACTCGACGGCTATGAAGACGCGGCAGCGCGCGTCCCGCTTGGCGCTCTCGATTGATGCCTGGATGATGGCAGCCTACATGGCGTTGTTCGCCCCCTGCAGGCCGTCCATGACCTGGTGGTAGTCCTTCTTGTTGCGCTAGCTGTCGAACAAGTTGGTGGCAACCACCTGGTCATGCCATGGTGGGGGCGGCTCCTCCTGCTGCAGCTCCGGCGGCGGCTCATGCTCTTCCTGCTCCTCCACATCGAGCACCTACGCCCAATCGAAGGTACGTTCCTCGTGCTCAGCTGCCGGAGCGGCTGGTTCCTCGTGCTCAGGCGACAGAGGGTTAACACGACGTGCAACCTGGATGAGGATGGCCCATGAGGCGGCGAGGCCACAAACCATAGTACTTTCGTTGGTGTGGGCTACGACGAGCGACGATGGCATGGTGTGTTGTGCCGATGGCGGATGCTTTTTATAGCCGGGCTGGATGAGGGTCGACAGTAGGCGGGAAGCACTGGGCGGGAAGCGTCAGGTGGGTGAGCACGCGTCAATTCGAAGTTAACGGCGGGTCACCGCCGCGCAGGATGCGCTTGGGATGTCGGGAAGACAGTGCTGCACAGCACCGACGTAAATAGGAAGCGTGTGGGAGACACACCGTCGTCTGGTCCCTACGTCGCCTGCGGAAACGACTCACCATTACGTCGGGTGAACGACTTCCTGCACGACGCCATTAACCGCCTCTGTGTCGGCGCTGTGTGTATGACGGATGGGACACCCTTTCGGAGGTTAGGTCCGGACAGTGTCCGGTACTCCCGGAGGCCCTCTAATGTGCCGGACACAAATTGGCTCAGGACAGATCTTTGGGATGCCGTTCGGGACGTATTTTTGCATCGGGGCCATTAGGTGAAGATCTTTATAGCTCGATGCCCTAGGCATGCAGCAGAAGGATCACCTACCCACGATTAAACCATAGAACTTTTCATCCAACAGAGGAAGCTTTCTTACAATCGATGCTCCATATGTTTCTGATGAAAATATGGCCACAAGTGCGACTGTGCGAGTTAGCAATTAGCACACACATGTGAGAAACCGTGATGATTACCTGAACTTCTACGCTTTTAGCCAATTTATTAATAAGTGATAGCAATTTTGAATTTTCCTTTGATTTTAACTGGTTTAGTTTAATCATTAACTTATTGCCGACATTGCGTTTGGATCAGAAATGGTAACGGAAACGTAAATGTAATCATATTACACAGGTACTGTTAACGGAATGGGGAAAAATAGAAACCTGTTTCGTTTAACAAAGGTATCGGTATCCATTGAAAATTTGAAGTTTCAACTTCAAGACAGTACAAGCATCAAGAAAAAAATCTCAACATTCAGAATTTAACGTCAACAATTTAAGGGAGCGACTATACATCAGTTGCCTGAGATTTTGTCATGTCTCGGTTGACGTGCATGTAGGTATGCAGCCAGACCGGCAATACGCAGCGGCACATGCACGCTTGCTCTGCTAGCTAGCTGGCTACGTATCTCTTGACCAATACGTACATCATTTTTGTTTTTTTTATGTAGCTACAATAAACGACTGTTTCCATTAACACTTAGCCAACTATTGATGTTTTTTCTCATAAATTTAAAGGAACTTTAAAAATGTTACAGAATTGATAGTATTTGAAATAGAAGAACAAGCAAGATGATCAAAGAAAAAACGTTGAACCTGAAAATATCCTAAGTTGCACATTTCGGTGAGAAAAATGTAATTTGAATTGAAACCGGATCGAATTACACATTTTTTGAAAAAATATGCAACTCGTATGGAAAATAGGTACACATTGCACATTTCTTCACAAAAGTGCAACTCATATTGAATATATAGGTTGGAGTTGCACATTTTCTAAGAAAAAATTAACTCATATATATAACGAATTTGATTGCACATTTCTCGAGGAAAGTGTAACTAGTATAAGGAGTTGAATTTTTTTAAGAAAAGTGCAACTCTTATCGACAACAGTTTGAGGTTGCACATTTTTTTGAAAAAAGCGCAACTCGTATCGAGAACCGGTTGAAGTTGCACATTTCTAAAGAAAAAGTGCAACTCATTCAATTGGTTGCACTTACACGTTTCATCTAGTTTCACATTTCTTAAGAAAAGTGCAACTAATATAAAAAATGGATGCAATTGCACGTTTCATGAGAAAAGCGTAACTTGTAGCAAACCGGAGTTGCTCGTTATTTTGAGAAAAGTGCAAGTCATATCGAAAACAGGTTGACATTTTATATTTCTTTAAAAAGTTACACATGTACTTCTATGAAAAAACACATTTTCAGAGAAAAGTGCAACACGTCGAAAAATGGATTGGAGTTACACATTTATGAGAGAAAAGTACAACTCGTATTGGAAACGGGTCAAAGTTGTACACTTTTTTAGATAAAAAATGCAATTTGTATGGAGCACAATCGATACTAAATATACGACTTGATTGTCAACCGCTAAAATCTCATCTTACTCACAATCATAAACAATGATGAATAATTTAGAATACACGAATTAAACACAAATAAGCAAACTGAGATGAGAGTCAACCGAAAAAACACAAAAATAAGAAAGGAAAAAACGCAAAAAAAAGTAGGGAATAAAAGATGTATCCTCTAGTATTAATAAATCCAGTTTTCTACACGTACAACAAACATATGTTACTGGATTGGTTCTGGGCGGTGCCTTCAGACAGAAGGTCTTGGGTTCGAAACGCAGCGGCTTGGTTCTATTTTTATTCCCGTCTATACACAAAACAGATTGGTACGCACAAATCTTGACGCGTGATCGGACGGTTCTGCACATCGACTGAGACATAAGAAAATCTCAGCTGCCTGAGGTTTAGCAAATCCGACAATTTAAAGACTGTACAAGCATCAAGAAGAAAATCTCAACAATTTCACGTCATCAGGATGGAAGAAGCGGTGGAGGGCCAGAAAACCAGAAGAACAACGGCATGGGATCTGGAGAAGACCGCAGCCTCAAGACCTGACAAGATCGGCGGCCGTCCATAGATTCTCAGGCTGAGGCGCGGCTGGAGGTCTCACCGCGACACCGCCGCCGCTCCTTCCCGCGGCGAGCAATAGGGAACCCGTACCGTACGGCAGCCTCCACTGCTCCTTGTGGCTCCGCATCTGCTGCTCCTCGCGTGGTGTTGCTGTAGGTGAGGGAGAGTTTGCCGTAGAGGAGACGATGAACCGCACAGTGCCGGTGTCGGCGTGGAGACGGCGGAGAGGATTGACGTGGAGACGGCGGAGGGTACCGGCATGGAGGAATCTGGACGAGCGAGAGAGAGAGAGGGCTCGTGGTAACGATCCGTTTCCGCTGGGGGATGGGCGGTATCATGTTAAAACAGGGGTGCGATTTGTTTACGGGGTACCTGATTATAAGCAAAACGAAACAAACACGGTTTAATGTTATCTGATTACGCTGTAAACAGGTTACATTACAAACAAGCGAACCAAACGCGTCCGAAGCACTGGTGAGGCAAAAGAACACCAGCAAAACCCTGCCGCGGTAGAGGACAAGTTAAGTAGAGATGCGTGCAACTGTTTTGCCGCATCTGGGATCAGATCACGGAACCACATCATCTTACCTGTTACCGACATACCATGTTCCATGCATGTAGTATGATCAGCTCCTTGGATAAACTATATACTGGTATGCCCGAAATGGATTTCCGCGTAAGAAGCCTCTTGGCAGTCGCGTGGGTCATGGGTGGCAGCATCGAGGGGCATGTGTTTTCATGTTGTATTGCTTCAACAATACATTAATAAATAAATAATTAAGAGACGGCATGGGTGATCGATGAGTTGCAGCATAGAGGGCCACGGTGTGTTCATGGTGACGAGGCGGGCTCGTCAGCTGTTGGCGTTGACTAAATCCAGACCGCACGGAGCGGATCGGACGGCTGTATAACGTCGATGATTATAGACCTATGGTCGATCGAGTCGTCTATAATTTAAAATATAGGCCGATGCGCGACCTTTCTTAACTAAACCCGGAGATCGCAGCTCGATCGGGAGCTCACAGGCACAGTTGAACCACGGAGAACCAGAAGCCATGCCGTGGTCGACGCTGGAGGACGGGCGCGGGGACGTGCCGCTGCTGTCGTCGGCCTGGAGCCTGCCGGGCGGCGATAGGGCCAAGGAGCAGCAGCCGGGGCCGCTCCGGCGAGCGTGGGACGCGGTGGCCGCGTGGGCGGCGGAGATGTTGGCGTTCGCGCGCGCCGACCGCCGGAAGCCCGTGTACGCGGCCAAGTTCGGCCTCGCGCTGTCCGTCGTCACGCTGCTCGTCTTCCTCCGTGAGCCGCGCGACATCGCCGCGCACTCCCTCTGGGCCGTCTTCACCGTCCTCTTCATCTTCGAGTTCAGCGTCGGTACGTACGTAGTTTCCGTACGTCGGGTTTCGTCGGAGGAGCCAGGGCCCGGTGAGCCTGGGCAGCTGACTGGTTAATATCAGATGCATGGGGGGATCGGCAGAACTTGCTTGGAGGGAAGCATTATCAAAATACAACTCCATCTAGCTAATACATCATTTCTGAACCAGTTCATGCGCATTCCAATTCCTCCAAGTACCTAAGCAAGATTTCCCAAATTTTAGATTTGCTAGTCCTCCCATGTAAATAGTTATTTCTAAGTTAATTAAGTTGCACAAAATCAAAATTATTACTGTACAGAGTATTCGTGACTATATATAGGTCTAAAAGACCTGAAAGGTGTCTACTTGCCTACTCCGTATTTCTGAACACACCCGGTTATAGAGCATCTCTAGTGGAAGGTATAAATTTGTTGAAGATTCTTTTGTACATCTCTCAGTTTTTTTAGCGAGGTGGTGTATGTTTACACCATGGGTAGGTGGAGGTGGAAATTTTTCACTAGCCTTTAACTTACACGAGCCACTGGGTATAATTTTCTTCCCAGCAGTGGTGTATATTTTGTTTACATTACCATTTACACTAGCCACTAGAGATGCTCTTACACATTTTAATCAAGGTGTAATTTTCAAGTTTTAAATTTAAACCAAGGTATATTTTCTCGTTCCACTCTATCAAGGCCCAACATTTTCTTTTGACCATTTATCATTTTTTGGGTCTAACCATTCAACAGAGGATTAATGTTTATAACTGGAAGTAAGAAAGTTTTGGTTTCGCTCGAGCGACAGAGAGGAGGACCAAAGCCAGCAGCGGCGAACTTTTAAAAAACAAGTAGTAAGAAAATTTCAGCCACTAGACGGATTCCGTCAAATTCTAGATGAAAATTTCAGCGACCAGATAGAGTACAATTTTGTCGCATTGACTCGATAGGCAACAAGAAGTTGAAATAAACAATTTGGAACTCACAAGTTTGGTATTTCTATACAGTACTTTATCAGAGTGTTAGGCTTTAGGTTAAAATTTTGACACGCTGGCTACCGCCACTTGGTTTTGAGGACGGTCTGCCTACTATGGTGTGAAGACCTGAGACGGTCTTGCTCAACATTTCCCGTGCGATCCTGGCAGATCTGATTTTGCCGACCACAAGAACCTGCTGCAGTGTAAAAAACATAGATCTGAGATGGTCTTGCTCAACATTTCCCGTGCGATCCTGGTAGATCTGATTTTGCCGACCACAAGAACCTGCTGCAGTGTAAGAAAGATAGACCTGAGACGTACGGTCTTGCTCAACATTTCCCGTGCCATCCTGGTAGGTCTGATTTTTTTCCGACCACAAGAACCTGATGCAGTGTAAGAAAGATAGACCTGAGACGGTCTTGCTCAACAGTCCCATGTCACTCTTTTATTAAAAATAAGCCTACATGTATGTCTTCCATATATGTCTATCTTTCATCTGTCCAATATTGTTCTTGATGCAAGAAACAGGCACGCTGCCATCCAAATCAGAGAACGGTAAGATAGCGGCGCTTCAGTAATCTTAGAAGTATACGTGTGCCTAAATAAATTTTATTAAAGTGAGCATGCATATATATCACATGGGACAGCGCAACCAAATTTTATTGTTGGTATCCGGGAGGGACCACATTGATCTTGTGCCACTTGTACATCTTGGGCCACTTGTATATGAAATAATGGGTAGACACATGCACATGAATAATTAAATGGATGTTGTGTGAAACAAAAACGGATACAGAAAATATCTATTGTTCCCTCCGTACCAAAATAAGTGTCTCAAATTTGATAAAAAATGGATGTATGTAGACATAAAACATGTCTACATGCATCCACTTTCTATCAAAGTTGAGACACTTATTTTGCGATGGAGGGAGTATTTATGATGTCATTGTCTTGATCTCACAATGGACTAATGGAGCCCTGTCTACACCTGCCAAGGAAAAAAAGTTTATCCCCTTTCGTTAATTTGGTCCATTATTATGCAGGTGCAACATTAAGCAAAGGTTTCAATAGGGGGTTAGGAACACTTACTGCTGTATTGCTTGCTCTAGCAGTTGCCGAATTGTCCAAGAAATTGGGGCAAGAATTGATTCTTATTATTAGCACCTTTATTGCTGGTAAGCATTGGTAGCATTTTCCGATGAATTTCTTATGAGTGTATCTAACTTAAAGGCTAACGTTTTTATGTTGTTCACTGCTAGGTTTTTCCACAAACTTGGCAAGGCTACACCCAAAGATGAAGACTTATGACTATGGATTTCGCGTATTCTTGTTGACTTTCTATATTGTCATGGTCTCTGGGTACAACACAGGGATGTTCATTGACACGGCTGTAAATAGAAGTATACTGGTTGCTATTGGTGCTGTTGTCACTCTTGTAATCAATATCGGGATTTACCCAATCTGGGCTGGAGAGGATCTGCACAATTTGGTTTCAAAGAATTTTGCTGGTCTTGCAAAATCCTTAGAAGGTATAACCCCTCCTCCACACACACTCCTTCAAAATTTTCTAGTCTTGCAAACTGATGCTTAGAATCATAGTACTTCGTCCATCGCAGAATATAAGATACTCTTGACTATCACTAGTCAACATCTTTCAACACCCACTATGGTTTGTAATTATAATATGTACATAAAATTAGTATAAAGAAGACAAAAGAACTTTACAAGATAAAAGAACCAATACCAAAGATTCAAAACAAAGAACCAATACCATTTATACATTCTCAATAATTTAGTATATATTAGTGTTCAAAGTCGTGTATCAAATACCATGCACAAAAGCGCGTCTGATATTTTGAGGTCGCGGGACTACTTGTCATGTTGTACTGTTTAACTTCATAATGCTAGAAAAGTTAGAAAACAGTGTAATGGTATCACTCCAACTCCATAGAATATACATACATATGATTTTTGAGCTCTTTTACGGTGGTTGTGGAGACTACCCAGGTAGTTCTAGGTAGTTACCATCCTAAATTAATTCAGCCCTTTGATTTCAATCTATTCTTTCTAAATTTATTCCAGCCGTCCAATCATTAAAATATTAAGCTACGGTGGTCAATTGTCCACGATCAGTTTCGCGCCCTGCTCACCCTCGACTAAGCCTGGGCACAACTTGTTTCGAAACCAGCCAAACTTGTTTTGACCTTCTTGTCGAGCGTGTCTGAGTACAGCTCAACGAACGAGCTCTCGAAAGCTGCACACATGTGGAATACCACGCCGTCCGCGGTAGCCTCCACATCCAGTATGTTGCCTCGATGTCGCTCCAGTCTGGGAGTCTCGAAGAACCTGAGCGACGTCACCTGGTTCACCATGGCGATCATCGGAAAGTCCGACACCTTGTAGGCTCGAAGTCATCCTTGACTCGGACGTAAACGCTGTTCTTGGTGAGGTCATGCATGCACGGCGAGCTCGAGGAATGGTGAACCGCCGCCCAGGGTCGGCTGGGTGCGGGCTGCACAAGCCGGCGATGATGCATTATGTCAGTCGCAGCAGCGCCCCAAGGCACGCCTCGAGCGGACTCGGCGAACAGCGGAACAGGGTCATGGCCTGCCTCGACCTACTTGTGTTCTCAAAGGTAGTACGTTCATATAAGTGAGCTTGATCGATTCGTGGCCATAAAGAGCCGTATGGTGAGCTCAATCGATTCATACAGTGTGAGCCGTCCGGGCAACTTGTCGCTGCCTCCGGTCTGAAGCCAATGTCGATCATCGGTATCATGACGATCATGGATCAGCTGACAATTGCGGTCTAGCGTTGCTGGCGGAGTAGTATGGCGGCTGCTGCCGTGGAGGTGGAGAAGCCTAGCGACGGTGCCCGCGGCCGGCTCTTGCTGCTGCTCGCCTCATAGCGGATGGACCTAAATACCCTTTTAATTTTGATTAAAAATCATTATATATATCAGTAGTTTCAGGTAGTTTCCGTTCCTCCCATTTTATGACCGGCTGAGCACAGCGGACGGATGGACGGTTGTTAAAAATACAAAGTACTGTAAAACTTGTAATGATTTTTACACCTATATTTCTGTTTTGTCTATTCACTATAGGTTGTGTCGATGGATATCTGAAATGCATGGAGTATGAAAGGATTCCATCAAAAATACTTACATATCAAGTTTCCGATGATCCTCTATATAGTGGGTACAGGGCATCTGTCGAGGCATCAGCACAAGAGGAAACTCTGGTTCGTTGTTGCTCTAAATCAAACGCTTCCATTTAAGATTATGTAATTTCTGTCAAATTTGACTCGGCTCTTTTGTATTTGCTACTAGTTAGGTTTTGCTATATGGGAACCACCCCATGGATCTTACAAAATGATGAATTATCCTTGGAAGAGCTACACTAAAGTTGGTGGAGCATTGAGGCATTGTTCGTTTGCAGTCATGGCACTGCATGGTTGCATTCTTTCAGAAATTCAGGTTCGCTAATATAGTTTCCTCAACAACTTGTTGAAGTTCTACATTTATTTAATTAATAAAAATGTATTTCATTTCATTTGTAGGCCCCTCCAGAATTCAGAAGGATTTTAATTTCAGAAATTTATAGAGTGGGCAAAGAAGGTGCTAAAGTGTTGTGTGAGCTTGGAAACAATGTTAAGACAATGACCAAGTTGAGGTCTCAAGATATTCTATTTGAAGTCCACTTGGCAGCTGAGGAATTACAAAAAAAGATTGATGAGAAGTCATATCTTCTGGTAAATACTGAAAGATGGGATACTAGCAAACGAGCTGAAGGAATAAAAGATGCCATGAATGGCACAAGTGTCATGCCAAAAGAAAAAAACAATGAAATGACGGAGCCTAGAATTGCTGATCAAACTTTGGCGAATCATTATAGGAGTTCATTTCTTGATTCATCATCATCTATTGACGTTGACAAGACACTACTATCGTGGCCTGCTCGAAGATCTTTCCATCCAAACTTACCACTTGAAGACGAAGAGTCAAAAACATACGAAAGTGCAAGTGCCTTATCCCTAGCCACATTTGCTTCACTTCTAATCGAGTTTGTTGCCCGCCTACAAAATGTTGTTAATGCATTCGAAGAGCTGAGTGAGAAGGCTAATTTCAAGGAGCCTGTTGAAGAGCCTGTTGCCGTTAGGAAGGCTGATGGTTGGTTCCCCGATAAAATATGCAAATCCTTAGGACTGAAGAGTTGACATCGACGATGATCCCGCGAAGTTTCTCCATCTATAACCCTGCCACTTGCCTTCAACGTCCAGTTTCGTTGAATGGTCAGAGACGTGTGTATAATAGCAAACTTAATTGTGTATATGCAGTGAGAAGATTGATGATTGTATTGCTTATGGCCCTCATGTTTGCTGGCACAAAAACAATCAACCATGGTAGAAAAATTGATCCATTTATTTCTAGTGTTTATGAAGCCTGTAAATAAGGAAGTGTCAGGGTAGAAGCAATACAGCCCATTAGCATCTTGTATTGCTTTGGCCGCTCGGCTGAGATCCTACAGCAATCCGCCATGTCCGCAACCGAATCTTGCAGGATAAGTGGAGGCTGCCAACGCGTCTAGCGAACGCGCGTGCGTTGGTTCGCTCGCTCGAACGGACCCTCGCGAAATGGAAACCGCGCGTTGAATCGTTGTTCCGAACGCTCACCCTCGCAAAAAAAAAAGCACGTCGTCTTCGTCGTTCCCCAATCGCCCCCCACCGCACGCTCCGGCGACGAGCGCCATCAGCCAACCCTTGCTGGCCATAGCGCCGCCACGGCTACCTGCACTGGCCGCCCACCGCACGCTGACCCGGCGTCAAGGCCGCGACCTCCGGCTGACCTTAGCGGCCACCTAGCCAGCTTCCCGTGGTCAAGGTCGTCGCGTCCAAACTCCAACGGCTGCCCATGCGGCTGCGTCGAGTCTGCCAGGGCTAGCTTCTGTAGGTTTTAGAGCTAGAGAGCTTCTACAGGAAACGTACTAGCTTGCTACGTTGATTGATTCCTGGACGTGAAGCTAGCTCAGCTTGGATCGATCCGTACGTGCGAACTAGCGAATTTGGTGACCAAAGCCACGTCTCGTGCCTTGTGCTTTTCTGTATTGCTTTGTGTTTTCGTGGTAATTACAAGAGGAGGTCTGCCTGTATATTTATACATGGCCAGGGACTAGAGAACCTAACTCTACTAGTACTCATATTCCTAGTTCTAGTCCTACTCGGATACAATCAGATTAACATCCACATTCACCTCCTTAAGCTGATTGCATTTCTTCAACTCTTGCACTCCGACGTTCTTCCTCATCTCGATGAACTTCTGTCTGCCGAGGGACTTGGTAAGAATGTCAGCAAGCTGGTCGTTCGTGTTCACATGTTGAACTTGGATCATCCCCTCCTCAACGCACTCCCGAATGTAGTGGAATCGGGTATCTATGTGCTTGCTTCTCTCGTGATGAACCGGATTCTTGTACAATGAGATTGCAGCTTGGTTGTCGATCTTGAGTGACACCTTCTGCACCTCCCTCTTCGTAATATCAGCTAGAAGTCTTCTCAGCCACACACCTTGACAAGCTGCCGTGCTCGCCGCAATGTACTCTGCCTCGCATGAAGAGAGTGCCACCACCTTTTGCTTCTGAGAATCACAGCTGATCGGATTCGGACCTAGGTAGAATACCATGCCCGTTGTGCTTTTCCGATCATCAACATCACCTGCCATGTCGCTATCTGAATAGCCGTGAAGGATCAATCCTTCTTTTCCCTTTCTATACGTGCAGCCAAGATGGATAGTGCCTTTCACATAGCGCAATATTTGCTTGACGATGCTCATGTGTTCAGTAGTGGGGTTCTCCGTGAAACGAATCACGATACCGACTGAATAAGCCAAGTCAGGTCGGGTATGCACCAAATATCTTAGGCTGCCCACAATGCTTCGATAGGTTGTGGTGTCCACCGGCGGATTTGAGCTGATTTTGCTCAACTTGTGACGTTGGTCCATTGGAACTTGTACCGCGTAGCAATCTGCCATGCCGCACTTATTCAACAACCTCACCGCGTAAGCCGATTGACATAGGGAAATTTCTCCGGAGCTTTGCTTCACTTCGATGCCTAAGTAATAGCTTAGTAATCCCAGATCACTCATGCTAAACTTCTTCGTCATCTGCGCCTTGAAACCTTTGATTTCTTGCGCGCTATCTCCGATTATGATCAGATCGTCGACATAAGCTCCAACTAGCAGGTTTGAACCTTTGCAGTGCTTCATATAGACCGTGTGCTCGAGGGGACATCTTCTGAATCCGAGAGAGACCAAACTTTGGTCCAACTTTGACTTCCAAGCTCGTGGCGCTTGCTTGAGCCCATATAGTGCCTTCTTGAGCTTGTAAACCTTGTCTTCTTCATCTTTCTTCTCGTAGCCGAGGGGCTGTTCTACGTACACTTCTTCCGTGAGATCACCGTTGAGGAATGCGGACTTAACATCCATGTGATGAACCTTCCAATCCTCCTGTGCTGCCAAAGCTAGGAGCAGCCTCACGATCTCGAGTTGAGCAGTTGGTGCAAACACCTCCTCATGATCAACTCCTTGACGTTGTACGCAGCCCTTCGCAACAAGTCTTGCCTTATGCTTCCCAACAACACCCTCCGTGTCCTTCTTTAACTTGTAAACCCACTTCAAACCAATAGGCTTATGGTTAGGAGGTCGGGTTACCAAGGACCAAGTATTGTTGCTCTCAATCGCTTTCATCTCCTCGTCCATGGCGTGCTTCCAACTTGGATCGTTGCTCGCCTCTACAAAATTTGTTGGCTCCTTAACGTTAGGAGAAACAAATTGTGTCGATGTTGATGCGATTGAGGGAGTGGGTGAATTTCTTGTCATGCTTGGCGCTGAGTTGTCGGCATCCGTGTCGTTGGCGTAGTCGTCGTGACCGTGACCATCGTCGTTGTGCTCGTTGTCACTTTGCGCCTCGTTGTGATCATGATCACCGTGCAACGCCTCATCTGCGGCGTCGTTGCCAAGTTCTTCACTCGTGTCGTCGTCGTCGGTGTCCGCATCATGGCGATCGTGATCACCTCGGTCACCTTGGTTGTGGGTATCCTCGTTTCCGGATAACTTCGGTGTTACCTTCTTCTCATGAAGTATCACCTTCCGGTTTGGCTTCGCAACCACCATTTGGGTGAGATCACAAACTTAGGCCATTAGAAGAGTTGGATCGTCGTCTTCATACGTCGCCAAATTTGCTCTCATCTCCCGCTTGTTGGGCTCCGGACATTGCTTTGCAAAATGACCCATCGTATTGCAGTTGTAGCACTTGACCTTGGACATATCCAAGTTCCGTGGCCTCTGCTCGTTAGATTGATCACCTTTGCCACGTCCATGTGACTTGCCTTTTCCTTTGCCCTTCACATGGTGTCCATCGTTGTCCGAGTCGCTTGATTCTTCACCATCACGCTTTCCTTTACTTCTTGGGGCTTCCCAGTCAGCGCGTGAGTACAAGAGTTGATCCCCGCCTCCTACTTGGCCTCTCCGACAACCACGAGAATTTTCTTCCCATGTCCGCAAGCGCCCGATCGCCTCCGTTATGGTCATGTCCTCGATGTCGGTGATCTGCTCGAGCGTGCCGATGATGTACGTGAATTTATCAGTAACTGAGCTGAAAAACTTTTCCACGACCTCGACTTCATCAAGGTTTGCACCAAGTGCGCGGATCTCTCCTACCAACGTGGTGAGACGCATAGCGTAGTCGTTCACCGATTCCATTTCCTCCATTTGTAACTTGTGAAATTGGCGCTTCAGCACTTGTGCCCGAGCCTTCGTAACGCGATCTTCTCCAATCCTCATCTCCTTGAGTGCGTCCCACACCTCTCTTGCCGTATCGAACTCCGCCAATGTCATCAGCACGGAGTCCGGCACAGACTGGGATATGGCGGCCATGGCACCATCGTCGCACTCGTCGTCGACTTCATCGTCGGTGATTGCCTGCCACACTCGGAGTGATCGGAGAATAATCTTCATCTTGAGCGCCCAAACACTGTAGTTGGTGTCGGTCAGCATCGGGTACTGCACCGGGATATTGCGGTGCGCCATTACGTTGGCACCGCTCGCCCCGCTCGTTGCTGTCTTCTTGGCCTTTTTCACGATCTTGTCGCCGTTCTTGTTCGCATTTGAGCCGTTGGTCTTTCCGGACGTTGAGCTGTTGACGGATTCGTTGTCGCTTTTGCCCATTGTCTTCTCGACCTTCGCTCTGATTGTATCCGTACGTGGAGACCGTGTCCTCCGGCTGCTTCGCAAGTCTGCGCCGAGCTAGCTTCCCTGGTTAATCGATCCCTCACACGAAGTTGGCTGCTTGTTTTCCTTTTTTTTTTCCGTTGACCCATGCCTGGTTCATCGATCAGGGAATTGATCACGATTTAATTCCCTTTTGGCTAGGCTTGGGCCCTAGGCTTTTGTCAAAGACGGACACCAAGAACCAGGTTGTTTGCTTTTTAAAAAAAATGCCTTCTACGTAGGCCAGTTGTTTAAATCTGTCAAATTGTTTGTCTAGCGACATAAATTAGTTTTAATTTATCCAGAGCACCGCATTCAGCCAACTGTGGTACGAGATGAAGCAATTTTATTGTGCGATGAGCCAATTATGTCTTCATAACATCGGTAAAAAACTTCACAAATTGTAATCAAATCTCAGAACAACTAAAAGCAACTTGATACAAGGAAAAACAAGTTTGTTGTATGTTGAGATAATTTTCCAACAACGATAAGCAACTTTGTGTGTGATGAGACAACTTCATACCAAGCAACTTTCATGCGCCATAAGACAACTTCACAACTCCGGTAAGAAAACTTCATAACAACTAATAACATGTTTGGTATAAGGCAAACCAATTTTGATGTACGTTGAGACGATTACACAAAAATAATAAGCTACTTTGATGTGTGATCAGACAAATTCACAACGAGTAAAGCAACTTTGTACAAGCCGAAAAATATCTCACAGCGACAAGCAACTTTGGTGTTTGATGAAACAACTTCCCAACAGAGACAAACAATTTTAGTGTTCAATGAGTCAACTTCACAACATCGGTAAGCAACCCCATAACAATTAAAAGCAACTATTGCACACTATGAAGATTTTTGTCCTGTGTTGAGACAACTACATAATGGCGATAAGTAACTATTGGTTAGCGGATGCTAAATCTTGAATTTTGGGTTATGAAATGGTAAAACAAACAGGAGAAAATTTTGGTGTGTGTTGAAACAAGTTTATAACATCCATAAGCAACTTTAATTTGTGTGGGTTGAACCAAATTCATAACCTCGGTAATCAATTTTGGTCTGCAGTGAAGCAACATCACAAACAGGGCTAACCACCTTCATAACGCTAAAAGCAACTTTGATGTAAGGCGAAATAGTTTTGGCGTACTATGCGACAATTTTCTAGCAACTCGACGAGTACTAAAATATTTTAGGAAATAAATTGATAGAACTGAGCCACTACTACCCGCAAATTGGCAACAAGTTGATGGAATTGAACAACTTCTATAAGCACAACCTGACAAATGAATTTCTCGGTAAAATTTCTCTACACAAAGCTTCGAACCATCACCACATGGTTTAATCTCAACAACAAACAGCCCTAAAATGTTTCAGCCAAAGCTTTGTTTCTTAGGAATCCTCTGCCTGTAGCTAAACAAGGCCCATGGAATAGTAGGCAATTGATAAGCAACTTTTAAATAAGCAATAGTAGGCAATTTGAGATTGCTGGATAGACAACTTCTTAGCAGGGATAGACAACTTGATAAACAACGGTACTCAACTCCATAATAGTGGTAGGCAATTTTGCAACAACATCTGGCAACTTCAGCACAAGTAACTTCACAGCATCAGTCAGCAAATTTGATATGTGATGATGCAAATTTAGTTATGCGACTAATAAACTTACTTCACAATTCCGTCGACAACTTCCAGAACTATGGTAGACAATTTTGATGTGCCAGGAAGCAACTTTGATGCACGTAAAAAATATTCGATTCGCAATGACAATATGCAACTTTCACAACAATGATAGACGAATTTGATACACGGCGAAACGTGTCCGCAACTTTCAAAATTAAGGTAGGCAACTTTGATAAAAGCAGTAGACAAATCTGATGCTCTCATCGGAACAATCTTGGTACGATAGTAAATTTATAATAACAATATGCAACTTCGAAACACCGCTAGGCAATCTAGAAATTTGGTAACTATACATCTCATCTCAAATAGTTGAGAGCCATTGATACTATACGTACATGTACAACTGTCAAGATGCTCTAACGCCGGCATGAAACTTGACAAGAATAGTAGGCAATAAACTATTATAATTGAGCAACTAATATTAACAGACCTAATTGACAAGTGATATATGATCTTAGGCAACAAATTACAAATGGGCCGAATTTGAGCAACTAGTACGTGCTCTTGGGCAAGTAATCAGACAAAAATAGACAATTACACTCAAATCAAAACTCACAAACATTATGGTCCAAAATGCTCCTAACCCCTCCGCTTGGTCGTCAGCCAAAAATAGACAATTACAGCCTCCATAACGGATTGCAGCAGCCGTCCCCTTCGGCGGAAACGGCTTCTTAGTTCTTCGACACGAGCATGTCGAGGAGACGAGGACGGCGTAGGCGCCGCACTTCTGATTCGCCGACGGAGGCGGACTGCCGCCGTCGCAGCGCCGCCAGTACGTCTGAGGAGGTGAAGGAGTGGAAGAAAGGGTCCACCGGTGACGACACGAGGCTGTATTCAGAGTGCGGGAGGCTCGACGTGACCAGCGCCATGGGCGGTGCGGGTGCCTGCTTGGCGGCGGCGAGTAGGTGCTGTGGCTTGAACTGACTGTTCATAATTCAGTTTTCTGGTGTAGTTTTGGGTAAGCTCTGAATAAGTGTTAGCACTAACCTTGTTATCCATGTCATTAGCTCATGTTTAAAGTTTCCTCCATGCATGTAGTTGCACGATCAGGTTAGTAGTATGTTAGCTGATTAGAATGATGCATGCAGATTAGACCTGAAAGTGTTTTAGCGTCAAGTTTATCAGGCCAAGATGTGTGTGTCGCATGATGTCTGCATGTGTTGTAGTGGCAAATATGTGAGCCGCTGATGTAGTCTTTCTGCATGGATATGTATTAGCTAGAGCTAGCAGCATGCAAGAAGCTTCGTGGACTCAAGTGGAGCAAGTCGTACATGAGAAACAAGAGAAAAAACCACAAGTTCGTGTGCAGCAACTCTGTGAGTTCCTCTCCTGTGTGTGTCTTCTTCAACCTCTAGCCACAACCTACAATAAGCAGCAACGCGAGAAGAATCAGGTACGTCGGCCGGACGGGCCAGGTCAAGGGAGCTGAGGGAGCCAGCGCTGCAGGCCTATTGGAGCTCAGGATTGGGAGGCCTTGCGGGGTGCGGAGGTGGTCGTGCTCGTATCCCGGCGAAGGGGACGAGGCCGGTGCTGTCGGGGGCAGAGGGGAGATGGAGCCGACGAAGCTCTAAAGGGGAAGACCGTTGCTGGAGCTGGAGCTGGTGGTTGTGGGGTGGGATTCGGGGCGGCGGTAGGTGCCCTGCGCAGGCACCGGAGCTAGGGGTGGTGGCGGCGGAGAGCCTTCCCGACGGCGAGGAGCACGGGAATCAGGAGCTAGGGGATGGTGCGCATGCGGGAAAGCGCTGCTTGGCGAGAGGAAGCCGGTGGCGGGGATCCAGGCGCGAAGCTTGTGCGTGGGGGAGGCGAGAAGCCGGGAATCTGGACGGCGGCGTGCGATGGAGGCGAGGCCGGCGGCGCGCGCTGCTACTGGGTTGCCTTGTGGGGGCCTGTCCGATCAGGTGGCACCTGGACATGAATCACACCGGGCCGAGCCCGAGCGGGATCGTACGACGCACGGGGCGGCCGTTCGTTTCAACCAAACAACGCACGCGCGAGATGAAACATTTGGGATTAAGAAAATATGGGCTTTGCGGGCATCGCGGGATTTTCAGGACTGCCAGCTCCCACGGACGGTCCCGATACACTCACGTCGCCCCCCAGAAACCGCTGTACTGTAGCACCGGACTTTCTTCCAATCGCAGCGCGACACGTCGCCCGGTCACCGGCCGGTCGCGTCGGTTCCAAGCGGTCACCGTGGTGTTCTTGCACAAAAACCACTCGCAAAATCGAACCGCTGCCCCGCAGACCGCAGTCTAGATTTTACCGCCGAGAGGGACTTATGTGCCAATAGGTAAAATGCCGCGAACTTTTCTGCAAAAACATGCCGCACAATTTCCCCTCCCCCTTCCTCTCTCTCGTGCGGCGGCGGCGACCGCGCGCGGCCCCCCCGTGGCGCCGCGACCCATCCACCACGCCATCCACGAACTTCTCCATAGATCAAAGCAGAGCTGCTGCTCACGCGGGGCGAAGAAGGCCGACCGGCCGGCCGGCCGGAATACTCCATTTTTCCCACTGCCCACGCACTTTGCCGCCGCTGCAGTTCAGACCTTCTTCCCGCGCGGCACGGCACCACAACGTCGCCGTCTTCCTCGCCCCTTCGATCTGCTGCATGCGAGCAACCGTCGTCGTCTCAAGTCTGGAAGAACTCCACCGCGAGCTCCAGGTATCCAAGCCCCCCCCCCATTGGTATAAGATGAATCTTCTGATTTCGTGCTCAGATCTGATGGTCCTACGTCTTCATTTTCTTCATTTTTCTGTGTGATTTCGAATTTTACTTAGATGTATTTTTTTCTCCCACTGATTTCTTGATGGGTTGGAACAGGAATACGTGGAAGACAAATGAGGAAGGAGAGTGGTGGAAGGAGACGACACATCTGCATCCGGCTAGCCCCTGTCCCTGTGCAGTATATATCATTGCTCTCTCCCACTCTTTCTTGATCGACCTATTCATCTCTCTTTACCGTCTGGTCAGTGAGTATTACAGTCAGTCGAGCATCAGGTTGTAGGATTTTTAACAACAATTTCTGGCTTCCAAATACACAGATATTTAGTTGGATACAGATCACTTGGGAATATAAAATATATAACTGCTAGGTGGCACTGCATAAGATGTGCAAAATATTTTGTAAGCACAACATCAGAATAGGTGGTTATAACTCAGGCTGGTTGATACTTATCTGTTGCAACTATAGTATACAAATTATGCTGATAAAATTATCTCCATGCGTTCTATTTATGAGTTCTCATGTTTATATGTTTCTCTCTAGGAGATGCTTGCAGCCTTGACCTTGGTTGGGTGGTGAGGTTGTGGTGTAGCAAATTAGCTGTATGTACTATCCCTGCGTCTCATGTTTATATGTTTCTGTCTAGGAGATGCTTGCAGCCTTGACCTTGGTTGGGTGGTGAGGTCGTGGTGTAGCAAATTAGCTGTATGTACTATCCCTGCGTCTCATGTTTATATGTTTCTCTCTAGGAGATGCTTGCAGCCTTGACCTTGGTTGGGTGGTGAGGTTATGGTGTAGCAAATTAGCTGTATGTACTATCCCTGCGTCGGTGCTACTGCCATAGAGAGAACAGACGCCTCAACCATCCTAGGCTCCTAGCTATCATAATGTAAGATTTGAGGTGTTCCAAAGGTCATATATATATTTTTGATGATATTGTTTTTCTTCTATTAAGAACTGATGCTTACATGGTTGCCTTACATAAAATTATGTCATCTGTAACCTTTTGCTTCACCGTGGGATTTAGTGGGCTTAGTTCTACAATTTCCAGAATTATGTACGATTGAGCAATGCATATTTAAGCCTCAAACTTCTATTTTCCCAAATATTTGTATTGTATCTACCTCTTTCACCTATTGGGCTTCTAGATGATACTGGTTCTGAACTTGGGTTCACATTTATATAGGTCTAATGTCTTCAGTTCATATTTGTGATTACATTTTTTTTCAGGCAGCAAATGTGTGCTGATTTCTAGACCTGATGGTGTCTATTATGTTGGCAAATGATAGGCTGGTGCATTTAAATGTTTATTATTCATACTGATGTCTACACAAGCTTGGTTTCTATCCTAATTCATGCCTCTCATATCTTAATTTAAATGTATGCAAAATGTTATAACATGGTAATTGATTCCTTTTATTATCTTTGGGCAAAAAACTTATACAGCTATCTAGACCTGATAAAGTATTTGGTCAACCATATCTGCGATTGTTAGATATGGTGCATTTGAATATTTATTTAGGTAGGTGGTTCCTGCTGCAGCTTACATGTTGTCAGATTTGGAATGCTCAACATCTTGAATGCCAACATATCTTTCCTGGATCTGGTCTCTCTAAATATCTAATAATGTTCATATATGGATGGTACACCATATATCATCTGGTTATGCTCAGTTTGTTAATTTAATTCGGACACTCATTGATCTGTGTCGTTCTTTAAGTTTAACAATATTCTATGGTCTTTGTTCCTCTAAATGAATATGCTTCTGTTGAGTCAATCTCTTGATAATGTTCAGCTCTGTATAGAGTTTCATAAGTACCCTCTGTTTTTTTCTCTAGGTAAAGAAAAAATATACTGCATTTCGCTCAAGCTTGAAATGACACACTTCTTTTCCCTAGACATAATCTCTTTAGCTTACTAGCTTCCCAATGAGCGAAGCTTCTATTTTTTTGCCCCATATTTGTTCCTGTCAACTAGGAATTTAGGTTGGTTATTTATACTTAAGCAAGGCAATCCGTGGTGCATACTGTTTGTTTGATTTACCAATTGTTCTGCACATAGATTGATTTTCACTAACAGTGTAAGATTATGTACGGACATTGTCATCCCTTAATAATTGAACATCTTGGTAAAACATCATGATATCTCTATCCTTCCACGTAGGTGTGAAAGAGACCATTTTAGCAGAGTTTTTTTTACACTAGGTTAACGACTGTATCAAGTTATATTGCCTATGTTCCTAATAAATACGATATGCTATCTCCTTATTTTTTAACTCCAACAAAAGCCCTGGATACGGAATCTCCATATTGTTTTTTGCTACATTTTTTTTACCATCTGTTCTTGATGAGGAATTCAAGTAGCAAATGATATTTCTCCCCTCACTTAGGTCTTCATGAGATTTTCAATTTACTGGGAAGGAAGTGGATCCGGCTAGCAGCGCAACAGCCAGGCCTCTTCCGCCTCTTCTCCCCTCATTGTCGAAGAATGCCACACATAAGGTAAGCCTGGCCTCCTCTGCCTCTTCTGCCCTCACCGTTGACGAATGCCACCACATCATGTATTCATTTGGCCTTGCGCACACAATCTGGTCGATGAGACGAAATGGATGAAGAGAAACCATTTTGCATCTTGCAGGAATTATTTTAAGTTATGGAATCTATTTTTCTATGTGGCAGTTTAATAGGAAATCACTGCTTCATTGACCAAACAGAACCTACAGTTGGAATATATTTGGCCTTCCTCCCATGCATCTGTTGGGTTTTTTGAAGTTCTGTTATTTGAATATGGGTAGAAGATCATGTGATAGAATATATCAATATATTGGCATGCTGACTTGGTTAGTATTCTCCCTTTCCTGGCACCAGACCACGTCCAAATGGTGGGGATTTATTTGTTTTATTTGTATCCCTGCTATTTGAACCTTTTTGATCGGATTATGTTTAGATGGAAGAAATGATCTAAAGTTGGAATTATACCAGCATACTGTAGTACTGACTTTTCTCTATTGCCAGACTCTTTTAAATCATAGATATATATATAGTAATGTGTCGTTAGTGTCGTGTACAGATATTGTATTCAATCCAAGTGTTTCAGCTCAAGCATGGTCAATCTAAAGTGCTATCAATTTGTCTCATAATTTAAATGGACATATGAGTTAAGAAATCTCTAATCATGCTTCTATTGTCATCTCTTATACATCCGTTCTGTAATGCAGGTTTATAGATTTCCTTACATGGATACAAATACAATTTAGGTTTCTTCCCAAGGAGCACTCGATTATCCGTTGTAATTCCTTGAGTGGATACAATGTAGGATTTCATGATGAAGATCACTCAATAACAAAGGTGCACTCCTTTCTGTTACGCAGGTTTCTGCACGATTATTGCACCTTGGACAGCTTGCAGCGGCTTAAATCATCATCCGGCTCTATATCCGACAAGGCGGGATCCTGTGGCTTTCTGAGCGGTTGGCAGCTACCATTCTCCACAAATATCTATAATGCATAAATTCTGTTCGCTAACTATGCACAATATGTTCTATTTTTATTATACTCACATACACAAAACACGGGTGCGGCGTGTCGCCGCGCCATATTGTCTAGTTCTTCTAATGATTAGCACCCAAACAAAAAATCCTAATATGAAGAAGCTGAGCCAGTACACCCGGTTAAACGAGAACCATCCCCAAATTTGGTAACACGGATGTTTCTTGACTAACTTGATGGGAAAGGTAGCTGTGTTGCAGTTTGCTCGTTATAGTCCATCATAGTGCTTTTCTTGTGATCTTGCTATCAATGCATTGCTGTGCTTATTTGCACACTGCTCAAAGTTGTGGTATTGCTTTCCATGTGTTGGTGTGGTTTTCTTTGGAAATGAGACTTGTGTGATTTGTTAGATATATTTGTACTTTCTGTTATTCAGTTAATATACGGTATTGGGTATGGAGTAGTACTCCAACTCATGTACGTATCCCCCTCATGTATATGCCTTCGGTACGGCTTGTACTGCTATATAACATGAACCCGAGGCCCCCAACGGGGCTATCATTTCCGCTCCTACTTTGACATGGTATCAGAGCCAGGTTCCGATCTTGGCCTAAAAACAGAGAACAAAAACCATAGAAACCCTAGCTCGCTCCTTCCGCCGCCGCTGCCGCCATGACCTCCGGTTCATCCGTGACTGCTCTGGCCGCCGCGCTCGGCACACCACCCACCCAGCTGCTGACTCAGGAGAACTTCCTCGTTTGGATGGCTCTCGTGCTCCCAGCTCTTCGCGGTGCCCGTGTTCTGGCCCTGATTCAAGGATCAGACAAGGCACCTGATGAAATGATGAAACAATGGAGGTTGAGGATGACAATGACGCAAAGAAGAAGATCACCATCGACAACCCTACATACAGTGCTTGGATTGCGCGGGACTAGCAGGTGTTGCGGTTCCTTTTGAACACGCTCTCTCCGGACATCCTTGCTTATGTGATTGGGCTCGAGTCCTCTGCGCTGATGTTTGGGCTTCCATTACCGCAATGTTCTCCTCGCAAAACAAGTCGAGGATTCAGCGCTTGCGGTCAGCTCTCAATGACACCAAGAAAGATGATCTTTCAGCCGCAAAGTACTTCGCCCAGATGAAGACGTTTGCTTCTAAACTTGCGGCTTCTGACAAGCCGCTTGATGACGATGAACTAGTCGGGTACATCATTCATGGACTCGACCCACGCCACTACAATGCTCTCATCACCACTGTCCAGGGCAACCCGGGCACCAGACTTCAAGATATGTTCAATCAGCTGGAAGCATATGATCAGCGCAACGCTCCTGCAGACACAGGTTTCCAATCTTCAGCAAATACAGCACAGCGAAACCAGGGCAAAAATCAGTTTCGCTTAGAGGATGGCCGCACGGATCGCCAAGATGACCATGATCAAAATCGCCGCGCAGATCGCCAGGATGACCGCGGTCATGATGATCGTGATCGCCGTGATCGCTATGATCATGGCTATGATCGTGGCTATGATCGCCGTGATGGAGGAGGAGGACCTCACCGCGGCAATGATGGTGGATCCCGTGATGGTGGTCGCCGGCGTGGACCATCCCGTGGCCCTACTCCCTTTGTTGATGTTACCTGTCAAATCTGCTTCATTCACGGGCATCCCGCAAAGCAATGCTGGTGGCGTTATGAGGATGACAACAAGGATGATGGTGGTCCTGATCGTGATCAGCGAAATCAGAAAACTGCACATGCTGCCTCATATGGAATTGATACAAACTGGAACTGTGATATAGGTGCCACCGATCATATCACAGGAGAACTAAGCAAGCTCTCAACTCAGGAAAAATATGCTAGCCGTGATCGTGTCACCACAGCCAATGGTTCGGGTATGCCTATAAGCCATATTGGTCATTCAATTTTGCATACCCCACATACTTCTTTACATCTTAACAACATACTCCATGTTCCTAGGGCCTCTAAAAAGTTGTTATCTATACATAAACTCATTCTTCATAATGATGTGTTTGTTGAATTTCACCCTGGTTTCTTTTTTATTAAGGATCGGGCCACAAGGAGCATCTTGTTTAGAGGGCCATGCCGTGATGGTCTCTACCCACTTGTTCCTCTTGCAACTGGGTCATCCAAACAAGCCTTCATCACCATAAAGCCGTCATCATTGATACGTCAATTTTGCATCACTAATTTATATCATAATTTACTGTTATTCATTGATATATTTCATATTTAGAGATGATACTTATGTTATTTCATATATTTTGCATGTTTGATGATTATTGGAGAATTGATCACCGTAGTCTGAATTCTGCTGGAAAAAGGACCCCCAAGACACCATATTTGCGAAGATCAGAAATCAGAAGTAAATAGACGGAAACTCCTATTTTGCCAGATGAAAGAGGGAGCCAAAAGGGGAGACCGAGGAGAGGCTCAGGGGGCCCACACCATGTGGTGGCGCGGCCCCCCCTTCTTGCCGCGCGGCCACGTGGTGTGGCCACCCCAGCCCACCTCTGGCCGAGCCCTTTCGCCATTACTATTGTTATTGATGCTATTGAGTGAAACCGTTGAATTAAGGTTTATTTTCAGATTGTTACCCATCATTATATCACCTCTGATCATGTTCCAAATGATGTGTTGTGAGTAGTTCGTTTAGTTCTTGAGGACATGGGAGAATTCTAGATGTTAGTAGTGAACTATGTTGAGTAATATTTAATGTTTTGATATTTAAGTTGTGGTGTTATTCTTCTAGTGGTGTCATTTGAAAATTGACTACATGACACTTCACCTTTATGGGCCTAGGGGAATACAATGTGTATTCAAATATTAATTGTGGGGTTCCGGAGTGACAGAAACCTAAACCCCCGTTGGTATCTCGATGCATGAGGGATGGTAAGATCTCAGAGTTTAAGGCTGTGGTTAGATTCATCTTAATTAATTTCTGGTATTTGCGGATGCTTACTAGGGGTATAATCACAAGTATGTATTAGTCCTAGGAAGGGCGGTACATTAGCATAGGTTCACCCACACAACACTTATTGAAACACTAAAGATTAATCATCTATATGAAGCGAAAGCACTAGACAGAAATCCCGTGTGTACTCAGGAACATTTGGTCATCATAAGTAAACAAACCGTCTTGTCCTTTGCTCTAGAAAGGATTGGGCCACTCGCAGCAACTATAATTGTTGCGCTTTATTTACTCGCACTTTATTTATCTGTATTATAAAAAACTGCTAAAAACTTGTCTGCTAGTGTTTACAGTGAAATTCTCATCAAAACCTCTTGTCAGCATCTTCTGCTCCTCGTTGGGTTTGACACTCTTATTTATCGAAAGTACTGCGATACACCCACTATACTTGCGGGTCATCAAGACTATTTTCTGGCGCCGTTGCCGGGGAGTAAAGTGCTATTGGTAAGTGGAATTGGTAAGGAAAACTTTAGCTGTAAGTGCTGTTTTTATTTCTGTCTCCTAATTTGTTTAACTATGGAGAGAGGATCTATTGCCTTCCTGTTTGGAAGAGCTTCTGCCACTGCTGAGGTAGAAGAGGAAACGCCACCTGAAGAAATAGTGCCATTTAAAATACCTATGAAAATTGTTGATCGTGTTATGAATAACCGCTATGTAGGGGATGAAACTGTCCATCCCGGTGATCAATTGCTATTTTTACATGAATTATGCGAGTTGTTCAAGTGTGCAGATATTTCAATGGACAAAGTAAGGAAGAAATTATTCTCTATATCACTTGGTGGAAGAGCTTCGCATTGGTATAAATTGTTGAAGAATAGGGATTCTCTTGGATGGGAGAAATTGTACCTCTCTTTTATTCTAAATTTTATCCTCCAAGTGAAATTTACCAAGATCGGAATTCTATATATAATTTTGGGCCCCATGAAGGAGAAAGTATTGCCCAAGCTTGGGGGATATTGAAGTCACTAATGCCCCATTCATGAGCTTCCTGGTAATATTATTGTTGATAACTTCTACGCAAGACGCTCCTTTGAAGATAAAACATTATTGGATACTGCTTGTTCTGGATCATTCACGCATAATAAAGAAGGTTTTAAATGGGATCTTCTTGATCGTATTGAAGAGAATACTGAAGCATGGGAGAACGACAAAGGTAGGGAGTCAGGTATAAAATATGACTTCGAATGCATTAAAACTTTCATGAATACTGATGCATTTAGAAATATTAGTAATGCTTATGGTCTTGACTCTCAAGTTGTTGCAAACTATTATAAAGCCTTTGCTTCTTATTTCGGTTTGCCTAAGGAAGGTTTTAAGAAATATCATGAGCCTTATAAAGATAAGTCTATTGCTCCTATAACTAAATGCATTGAAGTTAATACTATTGATCATATTATTCCTGAGCCTTATATTGAAAAAATTCCTTTTCCTGTTAAGATGAAGGAACATTCTGTTATGGCTAGTGCTGTTAACAAAAGTGCTAAGAAAGCTATAGAACCTGATGAACAAATTAAAATTGAACCTCCTGTGGCTATAGTAAAAGATCTTGTTACTAAAAATGTTGGAGATGAGTATATTATATTTTGTGAAGATGCTTCTAATGTTATTTCTCATCCTAAAAGTTCAAAAAAAACTAGTGTGCCTGTGTTATCCATTAGAATTGGTGATCATTGCTATTATGGTTTATTTGATATTGGTGCAAGTTCTAGTGCTATTCCCTATGAGCTTTACAAAGAAATTATGCATGAGATAGGTCCTTGTGAACTTGAAGAAATTGATGTGATTATTCAACTTGCTAATAGAGAAACTATCTCTCCAATTGGTATTGTTAGAGATGTTGAAGTTTTGTGTGGTAAGATTAAATATCCTGCTGATTTTCTCGTACTTGGTTCAGTTGCTAGTAAGACTTTCCTATCATTTTTGGTAGACCTTTTCTGAACACTTGTGGTGCTGTTATAGATTGTAAGAAAGAGAAAATCTTTACTAAGTTTGCTGGTGATTCATATGAATTCAATTTTTTGAAATTTGCTAAAGCACCTTATGAAACCGAATTGCCTAATGAAGATTTTAAAGTTGAATAGTTTGCTTCTATTGCTCTTGCTCCTAACAATGTTTTGCCGCAATTTATGGAAGATCATGAAAGTGAAGTCTTTAGAGAAGAAAGGAATGAGGTTGATGAAATATTTCTTCGTCAACCTATCTTGAAACACAATTTAAAGGTGGAAGACTTGGGTAAAACACTCCCACCTAAAGAGGATCCTGTCTTTGATTTAAAACCTTTGCCTGATAATCTTAAGTATGCTCATATTGATGATAAGAAAATATATCCTGTTATTATTAGTGCTAACCTTTCAGGTAAAGAAGAGGAAAGATTATTGGAAGTATTGAAGAAGCACCGTGGAGCTATGGGTTATACTCTTGATGATTTAAAAGGGATTTCTCCTGCCATATGTAAACATTCTATTAATATGGAGCCTGATGCAAAGCCAGTTGTTGAACATCAACGCCGTTTAATATCCAAGATGAAGGAAGTTGTAAGAAATGAGGTATTAAAACTTCTTGATGCTGGTATAATTTATCCTATTGCTGATAGTAGATGGGTGAGTCCTGTGCACTGTGTCCCTAAGAAAGGAGGAATTACTATTGTGCCGAATGAAAATGATGAACTTATTCCTCAAAGAGTAGTTGTTGGATATAGAATGTGCGTTGATTTTTGAAAGGTTAATAAAGTTACTAAGAAAGATCATTATCCATTACCCTTTATTGATCAAATGTTAGAGAGATTGGCTAAGAAAACTCATTTTTGCTTTCTTGATGGTTATTCTGGTTTCTCTCAAATTGTTGTTAAGGCGCAAGATCAAGAGAAAATCACTTTTACCTGTCCTTATGGTACTTATGCTTATAGACGAATGCCTTTTGGTTTATGTAATGCTCCTGCTACTTTTCAAAGATGCATGTCTGCTATTTTTCATGGTTTTTGTGAGGAGATTGTGGAAGTATTCATGGACGATTTATCCGTCTATGGAACTTCTTTTGATAATTGTTTGCCGAACCTTGATAAAGTTTTGTAGAGATGTGAAGAAACTAACCTTGTGCTTAATTGGGAGAAATGCCACTTTATGGTTAATGAAGGAATTGTTCTTGGACATAAAATTTCTGAAATAGGTATTGAAGTTGATAGAGCTAAAGTGGAAGCAATTGAGAAAATGCCTTGCCCCAGAGATGTTAAAAGTATTCGTATTATTCTTGGTCATTCTGGTTTCTATAGAAGGTTTATTAAAGATTTCTCTAAAATATCAAAGCCTCTAACTAATCTTGTACAAAAAGATGTACCTTTTGTTTTTGATGATGATTGTAAGGAACTTTTGAAACTTTGAAAAAGTTTTTAATAAGTGCTCCTATTGTTCAAACACCTGATTGGAATTTACCATTTGAAATTATGTGTGATGCTAGTGATTTTGCTGTTGGTGCTGTTCTTGGACAGCGAGTAGATAAGAAGTTGAATGTTATTCATTATGCTAGTAAGACTCTTGATTCTGCACAAAAGAATTATGCTACAACTGAAAAAGAATTTCTAGCTGTTGTTTTTGCTTGCGATAAGTTTAGACCTTATATTGTTGATTCTAAAATTATTATTCATACTGATCATGCTGCTATTAGATATCTTATGGAAAAGAAAGATGCTAAGCCTAGACTTATTAGATGGGTGTTGCTTTTGCAAGAATTCGATTTGCATATTGTAGATAGGAAAGGTGATGGAAATCCTGTTGCTGATAATTTGTCTAGATTGGAAAACATTGCTTGTGATCCTATTCCTGTTAATGATAGTTTTCCAAATGAACAATTTGCTGCAATAAGGGTGAGTTCACGCGATAGTCCTTGGTATGCTGATTATGCTAACTTTATTGTTTCGAAGTATTTGCCTCCAACCTTTTCAGCTCAACAAAGAAGAAAATTATTTTATGATTTGAGAAATTATTTTTGGGATGACCCACATTTATATAAAGAAGGAGTGGATGGTATTATGCGAAGATGTGTTACAGAATATGAACAAAAAGAGATATTGAGAAAATGCCATAGTAGTGCTTATGGAGGACATCACGCTGGAGATAGAACTGCACAAAAGGTTCTTCAATCAGGTTTTTATTGGCCTACTCTCTTTAAAGATGCGAGAAGGTTTATTTTATCTTGTGATGAGTGTCAAAGAACTGGTAATAACTGTAGACGTAATGAAATGCCTATGAATTATTCTCATTTGATTGTTGGGGATTTGACTTTATGGGTCCTTTACCTCCTTCAAAGGGTTATACTCATATACTTGTTGATGTTGATTATGTTACTAAATGGGTAGAAGCTATACCTACAAAAAGTGCTGATGGTGAGACCTCATTAAAAATGCTTCAAGATATTATTTTCCTGAGGTTTGGTGTACCTAGATATCTTTTGACTGATGGAGGTTCTCATTTTATTCATGGTGGTTTTAGAAAAGTTCCTGCTAAATATGGTGTTAATCATAGAATTGCTTCAGCTTATCATCCTCAAACTAGTGGGCAAGTATAATTATCAAATAGAGAAATTAAATCTATCTTGCAAAAGACTGTTAATAGAACTAGGAAAAATTGGGCTAGTAAATTAAATGATGCTTTATGGGCTTATAGAACTGCTTATAAAAATCCAATGGGTATGTCTCCTTATAAAATGATTTATGGAAAAGCTTGTCACCTGCCTTTAGAATTAGAACATAAAGCTTATTGGGCAGTGAGAGAACTTAATAGAGATTTTAAACTTGCTGGTGAGAAAAGGTTGCTAGACTTGAGTTCTTTAGATGAATGGAGAAGTGAGGCATATGAAAATGCTAGACTCTTTAAAGAGAAAGTTAAGAAATGGCATGATCGGAGAATTCTTAAGAGAGAGCTTCATGTTGGTGAGAAAGTTCTATTGTATCGTTCTCGTCTTAGATTTTTTGTAGGAAAACTACTCTCCAAATGGGAAGGACCTTATGTTATTGTAGAAGTATATCGTTCTGGAGCGATTAAAATTGCTTCACTCAAGGATGATACTACACAAGTGGTAAATGGACAAAAATTTCAAAAAAAAAGTAAATGGACAAGGACTCAAACATTATATTTCTGGAGATTCTTATAGTGAAGATGTTGATATTATTCAAGTGATTACTCCGGAAGTTTTTATTAAAGATCAATTTTCTGAGTCTGCGGAAGCTGAATTCGAGAAGGTAAAGTTTTGGTAAGAAAAAGTCCGCGTTTTTAATTTTGGAAGATACTATATTAGTTTTTGGAAAATATGGAAAATTACGAGATGAAAACGAGTGGGAGACGGGGAACGAGGCCACGTCACCACATGGTGGCGCGGGCCCCATCCTGGCCGCGCCAGCACATGGTGAGCGAGCCTCGGAGCTCGTCTCCGACTAGGTTTCCTCCCGTGGCCTTCCTTTTGTTGCGTAAATTTTTGCTATATAATCCCCCGGATACCCCGAGGTCTGTATATCGTGTTTTCGCTGCGTTTTAGTTTCGACCTGTTTCTGGCAGATTTCATTCTTGAATCTAGAGCCATCATGTCTTCGCCCGAGCCTTCCAAGGACAGTTTCTTCGTGAACGTCGTCAACCCGTACATGCACGAGCTGAGGATGCACCCGAAGGAGTTGACGTTAAAAGGTGGGAAGGTGCAGGTAGACGATGTCCGAGGTCCTCAAGGAGAGGGAAGCATGGAGGATAGGATGAAGAGCATGGAGCAAGAAGTCTTCAAGTACAAGAAGATGGCAGAACATGAAGTGGATATCGTTCATCGGATAGTAGCTGAACTTATGGCCAAGCATGAGAAGGAGACCGCAAAGCTCTGGGAAGACATCTTCTCACTCCCTGAGACCACCAACAAGCTTCACGCGCAACTCTACGATGTTCAGAATCAAAATTGTGAGTATGAAACCAAGTTTAAACGCATAAGTGCTGCTGCAAGTTTCAGGATACTCGATACCAAGCCATCATTTGTTGATGGGGAGCCCCTACCTTGGAAGTTTGATGACGAAGACTCGCCACCATCACCACCGAAGGAGTAATTCATCATCGGTATTGGCATCCCCTTGGCTTGTTCCAAGATTGGGGGAGTGCCGCGGTATCACACTATTATCTTTCACCTTTTTACCTTTTTAGTAGAGTCATATCATGAGTAGAGAAGTTATCTTATAGGATAGTTTGCAATGTGGAAGTATCTCTCTTTTAGTTGGTTATCTATGTATCCCTTGGTGTGAGTTGCCGATATGGAATATTAATGAGAAGTTTTGTCATTTACTTTCTGCACACTTTATTTTAGTTGGCAATTTCTATTATATAATTGATCTTGTCATTTAGTATTGGTATCACTTTGGGAGCATATAGTAAATCTTGTGGTTTTGGCAAACTTAGCATTGGTCAGTAGCTACAATACATTGAGACTTAAATGGAGAAAAAGAATTACATGTAGATATATTGTTCAATAATCTTTCTCACTTGTAGCTGATAAGCTTAGTATTCACAAATTAAAATTGTTTGTGCTTTCAGAGAAGATTGCATGATTGTTTTTACTACATGTATGTTTGTTTGCATCCATCAACTCTTGTGCTTGCTACATAACCTTGCTAGCCAAAGACCTGTATCGAGAGGGAATGCTTCTCATACATCCAAATCTTGAGCCAAAACCCTTGCCACTTGTGTCCACCATAACTACCCATTATGTGGTATTTTGCGCCACTCTAAGTTAATACTTCGTGTGCTATCTTTATTCAAAACTATTATCCCTTATTTGTGTCAATGTTTATTAGCTCACGAGGAAGTAATAGTTGGGTTTGTTATCTTCCATACTAATTAAGTAACCCCTGACTTGCATGCTTCATCTGCTCGTCGTTAATATTGCAAAGAGCTGGTTAGACCACTATAATATCAAAGGTTTGAGAAAGTTAAAAATAGACACTCCTACATGGTTTGAGATTGCTGGTGGGCACCCGAGGATTCGGTTAGCCATGGTTTGTGAAACCAAAGGTTGGGAGGAGTGTCAAGTTATATAAATAAAGTGCATATTATAAATGCTTGTTACTAAATGATTCGGAACCGCTCTAAACATGCTTAGTATGGAAGATGACAAGAACTCTATTATCATTCGTTGACAACGACAAACACCGCTCAAAAACTTACTTTTATGCTCTCTATATAATTTCAAAAACCTATAAAAACTAGAAAGCTCTAGCACATGCTTGTATCCCTGCTTCCCTCTACGAAGGGACTATCTTTTACTTTATGTTGAGTCGGTAAACCTATCTCCTTCTGTCTTAATCAAGCATTTGAGTTGTTGTGATTCAACCATCTATACATTTGTCTTATTAATCATGTCTTTATTTCTTCCTTGCTTAGCACAATGCTGTTATCTCATATATATAACTTTGAAAGTTAGCAACTACTGTAAGAGGGTTGTTTTGAAGAGTAAGTTCAATCTGTTCATTGTTCTCTGACCAAGAACAAAGTTTGCCAACACCAACTTGATTATCCCTATGCACCTTATTGTGATTTCCCTTTACTTATTACAAGTTGAGTTATATGAATGGAGTTGTTATCTAAGATGACTTGTGTATTAATAGATGTGATGCTTCTTATCCGTATATTCTTTATCGACACTTCACTCCATAAACCTGTGGTCAAGTTTACTGAGTTCAGTTTTCGCTTGGGGACAAGCGAGGTCTAAGCTTGGGGGGAGTTGATACGTCCATTTTGCATCACTAATTTATATCATAATTTACTGTTATTCATTGATATATTTCATATTTAGAGATGATACTTATGTTATTTCATATATTTTGCATGTTTGATGATTATTGGGGAATTGATCACCAGAGTCTGAATTCTGCTGGAAAAAGGACCGTCAAGACACCATATTTGCGAAGATCAGAAATCAGAAGTAAATAGATGGAAACTCCTATTTTGCCAGATGGAGGGAGCCAAAAGGGGAGACCGAGGAGAGGCTCAGGGGGCCCACACCATGTGGTGGCGTGGCCCCCCTTCTTGTCGCGCGGCCACGTGGTGTGGCCACCCTGGCTCACCTCTGGACGAGCCCTTTCGCGTACTTCTTCTCCCCGAAACCCTAAGATCTATCAGAGCATCGTGGAAATATTCCGCCGCCTCCACGAGGCGGAAAACACCAGAGAGAGAAAATCTCTCCGGCAGGGAGAAATCTGCCATGGAAATCCCTTCCCGGAGGGGGGGAAATCGTCGCCATCATCACCGTCATAGAGCTGCACTTCATCGGGATCGTCATCACCTCCATCTCCACCGCCGACACCGTCATCTCCATCGTTCCACTCCGTTCCCGCTGTAACATCTAGGGCTGAATCTTGTCTATTTGATAGGGGAAACTCTCCCGATGTTGATGAACGGAAGTTGACCACCTAGAGGGGGGGGGGGGGGGGGGGTGAATAGGTGGTGACCAATTTTTATATGTTTTTCAGTTTTAGGCTTTGCAAAAGTAAATTGACTATATGTGCTACTAGGTGAAACAAGGTGATAGACAAAAGATACAATGCGATAAGGATAAGCAAGTAATACAATAAAGGAGAAAAGAACGAGACAACCAATGGAACACGGAGACGCCGGTTTTATCCCGAGTTCCACCACAAGGGTGTACGTCTCGTTGGAGGGGTGTGAGCAACCACAAAGGTTAGCTCAACGCCACAAAGGCCTCACCCTATTCTCCGATGAATTCGACCACCAAGGTCCGAATCCACCCTTCCACTAAGGACTCCTTTAAGGGCGGAGAAGGTCCCGTACAAATTCATGAGGCACACACCCACAACTGAATTAGGGGCTCTCACTAAGACCACAAGAGGTCAATTCCACAAAGGAGTAAGTAACAACTAGGATGAATCTAGCTATCCACAAAGGAAACCCTAGATTCGGGGCCCCTCAAGATAGGGAGGGGGAAAGTGAAATTTCTTCGGTGGCGATGTAGATCGGGGTCTTCTCCTTCGGATCTCCGACTATCAATGGATTTGGTTGGCTAGATAGGGAGATCCATGCGAAATGAGCTCCAGCAATAATGGGGGCGATTTGAATCTGAGAGCTGGTCTGCTGGAGGTAGGTGGAGGGGTATTTATACCCCTCCCCGAGATCTGACCGTTGTGCAGCTGCCAGCTCGGAAATTTCCGGGTTGAGTTCGGAAATTTCCGGACTGAATACCGGAAATTTCCGGACTTACCACCGGAAATTTCCGGGCTACGGAAATCTCCGCGAGGAGTTCCGACGGATCTTCGACTGGAGACAGTACGAGTTCAGCTTCTGACTTGGCGAAGAGCTTGATCTAGAGGCTCGGAAATTTCCGGACTCCCTTCGGAAATTTCCGGGCACCTGAAATATCCGCCTGAATTTCCGACTGAGAGGCTGAGAGAGGCAGTACCACTTGACCAACTGAACTTGGTGAAAATCTCTGAAGACCAGTACTGCTCCATACACTGGACTTGGTGAAGAATCTTCAGTGACTCGGAATTTTACGGGTGAAGCCCGGAAATTTCAGGTAGATTTCCGACTGAAATAAATAAGAGTCCAGTACTGAAATATGGAAGTACTGAAATATGCTGAATGTGTTTGAACACATTATTGCACCAGTTCTAAAACCTGCATAGATCATCACAAACATTAAACCCACCTTTTGTGTTGTCACTAGTCACCAAAAACAGGGAGTGCAAAGAATGCACTTTCAATCTCCCCCTTTTTGGCGAATGATGACAACACAAAAGGAGAACGGATTTGCAAAATATAGACGGGCTCCCCCTAAGTGTGTGCATTATCTTGGGGATGTTTTTGAATACAAAATGCACACAACTTGGGATCAATGCTCCCCCTAGATTTTACAAACCGCGCAAGCAAGGAAATATACTCATAAAAAATATAGCATAACATGCATAGTTCACCAAGTAAAGCTAGAGTTATTAGAATAAGGGGTCCTCATGTCTCACACACATGCAACGAATAAGTCCAAATAAGATAAAATTAGGGAGCACTAAAACAAAGCAACCAAAATAAAAGAAGAAGTCCTCCCTCCCATGCAAATCCCGTGAGTCCTATGTGAGACTTCTCCCCCTTTGGCATCAAGATACCAAAAAGGGAAGAAGCATCCACTAGCGTCCCAAGACTCAAGAGTCGGAATCCTGCTCATCATCATCCTCATCATCATTAGTTGCGTTCGGGTCCACATCTTCATCCTCAGGCACATCGCTGTCCCATGTGAATCCCACTGTCTCCTGAGAGTTCCACTCATCAAAGGGCACCATGGGCTTCTGTGGCTTCTTGGGAAGGGGCATCTTCAAGTGAGCACGAATCTCTTCTTGATTTCTGAGAATGCGGTGGTTCTGAGAGTAGATGGCATAGTTCTCGCTATGAAGGCAGCAGTTCATGTTGATCACCTTCTCTATGGCACGGACAAGCCAAGGGCGACTCTTCTTTTCAGCTTTCTTGATGTTGTGGCGCCGTGGTTGGCGAGTGGGGCCACCATACACATCATCCTCGTTGATCTCTTGAAGCGAAGCTTGCCGTTGCACCACATGAGCCTTCTTTTGAACAAGGTTGGCAGCTGTGTGGGCGATGCATCCAAGAGCACGATCCATATCGCCGCCATCTTCCTCAGAGAGCCGATACTTGCGCTTGATGAGAAGCATCACATAAGGCGCATAGGGGGGAACCTTCCTCTCGAACACGGCTTGACTGATTTCTTGAAAGATGAAATCCATGATATCAATCTTGTACTCCTCCTTGTCCAGTTCATACTCTCCAACATAAGCTTCATGGGCTTTGGCCATCAAGCTCACAAGACCCCCGACAATGTTGTCAGCGTTGCCCGCGATGGGAGCAATGGTGTGGCGAAACATGCGAAGAAGAATATCATAAGTGGGCAGCAAACCATGCTGCGAGCCAATCTCACCACCCGGCATGTATAAGTCGGACATGGCGTTCTTGTTGTAGGCCACGCCCTGAAGGTGCATCCTCTCACCAGCTGCCACAGAGCTACCACTGAAGGAGAAGCCAAGAATCCTAGCAAACTCACGGAAGGAGGAGGTCAAACGCTGTCTGCTAGTTATCCAAGTCATACCAATATCCTCTGAAGTGTCAAACACTACTGTCGCATAGAACTGATGAATGAGGGACACGTTGTAGCTGCATTCAGTTCTCATGAGATGCTCCAAGCCCAACACCTTGCATACCTGAATAGCTCCCCCAAAATAATCAGCCTTCTGTATGAGCTTGTCGAAGTTGATCCATCTCATTGGGCAAACGGGCTTGTCACTAGAGAACTTGAGATACACCTCTCGATAGAGCCAAGCCATCTCTGTGCAGAAGAACTTTGTGTCATCTTGCTCAGCATCATAGGACAGCTCACTGTGCCACTTGCGAAAGCTTGCTTTGTTGAAATCAGACAGTTGAAGCTCGGGCTTCTTCTTCTTGTTAGCACCACTGGGTTTTCTGAGCTGTGCAGCAGGAGGAAGCTCACTCTCCTCACTGGAGGATCACTAGGTGGCCGAGAGTGGCCCCCTTTAGGACGACTCGCCATTGACTTGATGCGACCTCCTCGAGTGGAAGAACCTGTAAACAAACAGCATAGAGCAGAAAGAAAGCAAGGGGATAAGCACTCATGTCCAGGAAGGCAAGAAGAAACGTACAGGATCCGTTAAACGTTTGCAGAACTTGTCTGTTTTTAAGAGTTTTAAACAGGCCGGAGATTTCCGAGTCAGGGCCGGAAATTTCTGAAGTCCGGAAATTACCGAGTCTGAACCGGAAATTTCCGGTCTGCTCGAAATTTTGAAAAACTGAACCAAATCTATGAACGAAAAACAGATCTGTGTACGTGGAAGGTAGAGCAATCCTAGAGGAGCAGTTCTACCAAAGGAAACTAGCAACAACCTCCTAAATCGGCTAGGTTAAACGAAACAAGATTTCGTCCTAGATTTGAAATAAGAGGAGTTACCGGTAGACATGGCGAGAACCGCGCGGATGAAAACGATCCCCGCGGCGAGGAGAAGCAGATCCGGCGAAGAACCGGAGAGAATGACGGAGAAACGCCCCGGGGACGGATCGAGGACGATCTTCTTCTCCGGCTTGGAGAGAGAAAGAAGAGGCACGGTGTGGATGAACTGTTCGATTCGAACAGCCCACCCATGCCCTATTTATAGCCGGAGAGACTTGGGTCGGAAATTTCCGGTCAGAGGTTCGGAAATTTCCGGACACCGGAAATTTTCGGCACTATTTCCGGTTCAAAACACGATATATCCAGTACCGAGTTTTCAAACGGACTTAGTGTGGAAATTGACGGAGTCATCGGAAATTTCCGGACATGAGTCGGAAATTTCTGGGCCCCGGATATTTCCGGCTCTATTTCCGGTTCGAATTCGACAGAGTGCAGTGCCGAATTTGAAAAGGACTTAGGTGCCGAGAAATCTCAGGGACCGGATATTTCCGAGTCTCACTCGGAAATTTCCGATCACCGGAAATTTCAGAGACTATTTCCGGTCAAAATCCAGCAGAGTGCAGTGCTGGTTTTTGAAAGGACTTAGTCTCGAAAATTTCTAGTGATTCTGAAATTTCCGAATGGGGCTCGGAGATTTCCGCCCAACACAACAAAACAAGAAACAAGTGGACATGAGTGAGGAAAAAGCAAGTCTTGAGAGGGAGAAAGGCTTAGGTTAGAGGCGCAAACTGTCGATGGTACTTCACACTCAAATTGCAAAAGCCAACAAAACACAAGAAAGACCAACTTGAGTGTGTTTTCCATAAGAGCCCGAAAATACGAATGAAATCCAAGGGAAAAGATCAAATGAGAACCAACTCTTCCATAGGAATAGGTGGTGGCCGGAGCCACCGTATATGAGGTTATAGCATGGCACCGCAAAGATATATCTTGGGTCCATAACTACTACTCAACATTTAAGTGCACAAATTATGGATTAATTTGAAGTTTATCAATGATTCATTGTTATACGCATAATAGGGGGAGGAAGAATCCAATGTGTTAGGAAAACACTCCCCCTAAGTCCATGCGTGCATCTACTCCTAATAAAGCATTAAACGCCGAAGGGTCCGCACAAATATCAAGCCAAAGTCCGAGAATCCACGATATTCAATTCATTCCTCAAGTAACAAAACCGGGCTTCGTCAAGGGGCTTCGTGAAGATATCCGCCAATTGATCCTTTGTACTAACATAGGAGAGATCGATGTCCCCTCTTGCCACGTGATCTCGGATGAAATGATGACGAATCTCAATATGCTTGGTTCTTGAATGTTGCACCGGATTGTAGGCGATCTTGATGGCACTCTCATTATCACAAAGAAGCGGCACTTTGTCCAAATGGACACCGTAATCCTTTAAAGTTTGCCTCATCCAAAGGAGTTGAGCACACCCACTTGCGGCGGCGACATATTCGGCCTCCGCGGTGGAGAGAGAGATGCAATTTTGCTTCTTCGAGGACCAACTCACCAAAGACCTTCCAATTAATTGACATGTTCCCAATGTAGACTTCCTATGATCCTTGTCACCCGCCCAATCGGAGTCGGTGTACCCACAAAGAGACAAGGTGCCATCTTTGGGGTACCACAACCCATAGCTTGGAGTATGAATCAAATATCAGAAGATTCTCTTGATAGCCACTTGGTGACTTTCCTTAGGCGCGGCTTGGTAACGTGCACACACTCCAACGCTTAACACAATATCCGGCCTAGATGCACAAAGGTAAAGAAGAGACCCAATCATAGATCGATATACCTTTTTGTCTACCTCTTTACCATTAGGGTTAAGCTCGAGATGGCACTTGGTTTGCATAGGTGTAGCGGCGCCCTTTAGATCGAGGAGCTTGAATCTCTTGAGCATATCTTGAATGTACTTGGCTTGACAAATGAATGTTCCTTCTCTCAATTGCTTGATTTCAGAACCAAGAAAGAACCTAAGTTCACCCATCATGGACATCTCGAACTTGTCGGTCATAAGCTTGGCGAACTCTTCATTGAAAGAGAGATTAGTAGAACCGAAGATAATATCATCGACATACAATTGACAAATGAAGAGATCCCCATTAACATTCTTTGTGAAAAGAGTGGGATCAATCACCCCGACTTCGAAGCCACGGTCTAATAAGAACTCCCGAAGGTGTTCATACCATGCTCTCGGTGCTTGTTTAAGCCCATAAAGAGCCTTATCCAAGACATAGACGTGGTTCGGGAAGTCGCGGCTTTCGAAACCCGGAGGTTGTTTAACATAGACAAGTTCATTAAGTGGGCCATTAAGAAAAGCACTTTTAACGTCCATTTGTTGCAATTTAAAGCCATGATGAGAAGCATAAGCAATAAGAATACGAATTGACTCAAGGCGAGCAACCGGTGCGAAGGTTTCACCGAAGTCGATGCCTTCCACTTGAGAAAAGCCTTGAGCCACCAACCGCGCCTTGTTCCTCACGACGATGCCATGTTCATCTTGCTTGTTCTTGAAGATCCACTTGGTGCCAATAACATTGCGGCATGTTTTTGGCTTCTCCACTAGTCTCCACACTTTGTTACGCTCAAAGTTGTTGAGCTCTTCGTGCATTGCTTCTAGCCAATTGGGGTCCTCAAGGGCTTCAAAAACTTTCTTGGGTTTCACCATGGAGATGTGTGCTTGATGGTCGCTGAAATTGGCCAATTGACTCCGAGTGGACACCATTCTTCTCACGTCACCGATGACCTTGTCAAGGGAAAGAGCCCTTAGTTCCAAAGATCTTCCGAATCTTGTTTGTCGGCGAGTTTCGATTGCCTCTCTAGAGGTAGAGGGAATCTTTTGATCATCATGACCTTGTGGATCCTCGCCTTGACCTTGATGAGTGCCTTGATCATCATGAGTTGGTTCTTCACTTGAGAGAGAGGGATGATCTTGCACATGAGGGGAGCTTTCACTCGAGATACTTGCTTCATTTGACTTGGAAGGGGACTCAATATCTTCTTGAGGATGGAGAACTTGTTGGAGCGGTTCTTGCGATGGGGCATCTTGTTGAGGAGGAAGATGTTCTTCTTGAGGAGGTGCTTGATGATGAACTTGAGGGGCTTCCCAATTTGCTTCGAATGGGGTCTCATGAGATTCTTGTGATGGTGAGTGCTCCTCATGTGAAGAGCTTATTCCGTCTTGATCAACTCCTTGATGTACTTCAATGGGACGATGGAAGCCTATTCCCATTCTCCTTATTGCATCTTGGGGTTGATCATCACCTACATCACTTATTCCAACTTGCTCCACTTGGGAGCCGTCATTCTCATCGAATTCCACACTACAAGATTCTATGACTATCCTTGAGGATTTGTCATAGATCCTATAGGTGTGGGATTCAATGCCATAACCAACAAATATGCCTTCAAGAGTTTTAGAGTGAAACTTACCCAACCGGATGCCCTTTACGAGGTAGTAGCATTTGCAACCGAAGACTCGGAAGTAAGATATGTTGCGCTTGTTGCCGGTGAGTACTTCATAAGGTGTCTTCTTGAGGCCTTTGCGGAAGAAGAGGCGATTTGATGAATGACACGCCGTTGCAATGGCCTCCGCCCAAAAGTTGATTGGGGACTTGAACTCGGCCAACATAGATCTTGCCATGTCGATGAGGGTACGATTCTTCCTCTCCGCAACACCATTTTGTTGCGGTGCGTACGCAGCGGAATATTGATGACGAATGCCTTCGTCACTTAGGAAGTCGTTGAGCGTGTAGTTCTTGAACTCCGACCCATTGTCGCTTCGAATCACCAATATGGGAAGGTTGTGTTGGCGTTGAACCTCCTTAGAGAAGTCGATGAAGACTTGTTGAGTCTCATCCTTGGTCTTGAAGAAATATACCCATGTATACCTTGAGTAGTCGTCCACAATCACCAAACAATATTTCTTGCCACCAAGACTTATTTCCGGAATTGGACCAAAAAGATCAACATGAAGAAGTTCCAATATCCGGGTGGAGGAGATGATTGTCTTGCTTGGATGATGAATGTCATGCATCTTTCCCTCCACACATGCCCTACACACTCGATCTCTGGAAAAAGTAACATGGACTTTTAGTCCAAGGATGTGGCCCCCTTTGTGGAGACTTTGCAAAGTCCTGATGTTTACGTGGGCTAGTCGGCGATGCCAAAGCCAACCCACGTCGGCCTTTCCGAAGAGACACATCTCACGAGTAGTGGTGACTCCGGAGAAATCAACCACGTAAAGCTCATGTTCGACATGCCCTACGAAAGCCACTCGAAGGGACTTGCTCCACAAGAGAACCACAATGTCCGGCTCAAAGAAAGTTGAGATTCCCAACTTTGTCAAAGCACGAACCGACATCAAATTATAGCCAAGTGACTCAACAAGCATAACATTGACAAGAGTAATATCGGGGGCAACTACCACTTTGCCAAGCCCGATTACCTTAGACCTTGACTTGTCACCAAAAGAGACGGTTACTTGATCAACGTTAGGCCTTATCTCCGTGACAAGCTCCTTGCTCCCGGTCATATGACTTGTACACCCACTATCAATTATCCATTTCGAACCACCGGGAGCAAGACCCTACAAGAGATAAATTCTTGGCTTTAGGTACCCATTGCTTAACAATGGGTGCCTTGAGGTTAGCCACAATGGTTTTGGGAACCCAAATAGAGTAAGCAATAAAACCATCAAAAGGACCAATATAGCGAGCACAAACATTTCCATAGTAGTTCACATAGAGAGCATAGTTTGGGTTAGTGTCTCCCGCCAAGTCATTGCGAGTAGGTTTGCCCCTTGTGGCATTCCGACTAGCAATGTTGTTCACCTTTGCTTGTGCGGGAATGGACTTCTTGACACCCTTGTTGGTTGGTCGCACATAGCCAAGACCTTCCTTCCCTTTGCGAGATTGAGGCTCATAGATAGGAGTCTCAATAACATTCTTACCTTTGAGAAGGATGGTCTTAGCGGAGGCGGCCTTAGCAATTTCATCCTTCAACCTAGCATTTTCCTTCATAACATTTGCATGATCACAAGTACAAATAGGAATGGAAGTACTAGGTTTCTCAAGATTAGTTAGCCGAGTTTGTAATTGATCATGTGACTTCTTAAGAAGTTCATGTTCACTTTCTAATGCCGCATGGACATTGACAAGTTTCTCCATGTCTTCAATAAGACTCACATGGCCAACCAAAAAAGCAGCCTTATCCTTTTGATCCAACTTGTTTTTAGCAAAGTAAAGGTCACGTTCTTTAACAAGTTTAGAATGCAAGGACTTATGGGTTTCCTCAATGTGTTCAAGTTCTTCTTCTAGACGAACATGAGACTCCTCAACATCTCGGAGAGAGGATTGAAGATGTGCTATGGTGATAGCATCCTCTCTCTCAATCTTACCCTTTTCCTCAATGAGATGTTCGAGCTCGCCAATACGACTCATAAGAGCTCCCACATGTTTCTTGTTATCTCCTTGCAAGTTAGCCATAAACGAGTCAAAAGCAACAAGCTCCTCCTTTATTTGGAGGCTAGAGGCATCATCAAGCTCATTCATATCATTCAAGTGAGTAGATGATGAAGCTACCTCGGATTCCTTGGCCATGAGACATCTCACACTCTTGTTGGAGGAGTTCTCGTTGGGTGAGTCAAAAAGCGTGCTTGAGGAAGACGTCACCGTAGCTTTAGGTGACGTGGATGGAGTTCTTGGTGTAGAGGAGGTAGTTCTTGACGGTGATGAAGTAGCTTGATGGGTCGAGGTAGTAGTTGAAGTAGTAGCAATAGCCGCCACTTCATTTGGGGTATCTTCTTCTTCTTCCGACTCCTCTTCATCATCGGTGGGATATTCCTCTTGAGTCATCAACACTATCCGAGGTGCCTTCTTCTTGAAGAATGCCCTCTTGTTCTTGACGTAAGCCTTCTTGGGAGGTATCTTGGACTTGTCCTTGAGGATGAGTCTTCCACCATTCTCTTCCCTCTTCTCATACGGACACTCGGCGACAAAGTGATACTAGACCATCATTGGACAAGAGAGAGGAACTCTCAAAGTCATCTTCACTTCCAACTTCAACCGTTGCCTTTAATGCAAGGTTTACTCCCTTTTGCATTCCAATGGCTCTTGCTCTAGCATCTTCGGCATTCTTGGTAGCAACCTTGAAGGATGTCATCTCTTGCATGACTTGATTTGAAGTCATAAGGTCATAGTTGTGTCTCCCTTGCAAGGTCTTCAAGTCCGTGCCCTCGAAAGACATGAGGGAGCTCACATACTTCCTCTTGATCCAAGCATCATCAATATAGGTAGCACCGAGATCACGAAAGCTTGTGGCAATGGAAATCAATCTCCGGTACATTTCTTCATGGTCTTCACCATCCAACTTGTAGAAACCTTCCGCCTCATTGCTCAAGGCATCATAACAATTTCTCTTCATGCTCTCATTTCAAACAAATAAGTCGGAGAGAGCGTCCCATGTCTCCTTGGCGGTGGTGAAGGGTTGGATGAGAGGCATGTCCTTGGCGCCCACGGCATGTTGGATCATGTTGAGGGCGGTGGCATTGAGTTGAGCATCCACCACCTCTCTCCTTGTCAAATTGCTCGGGTCATGTGGCTTGAATCCATCTTGAATGATTCTCCATAGTTCGATCGAAGAGCTACACACATGAGATTTCATTAAGAATTTCCATTGCGAGAAGGAGTGATCTTTAATTTTAGGGGGATCATTTCTAAGAGTGATATGAGGATAGGGAATGGGAGGATCGTGAGTGTAATGATTTGGTGGCGGCACATTGCCATATTTGTGGGGCTCTCCACCCTTGGAGGAGGAAGAGCCTTTGGTTTGAGAGGAATTATCATTATCACCCTTCCCATCCTTACTCTTGGGTATTTCGAGATCCGTACCAATCGATTCACTCGGAGGTGTTTGAGGAGATGGGGGCCATGCATTCTTTAGATCCTTGGATTTCATTAGTGCCTCTAGCATGTCATGAATCTTTTGGAATTGAGCCTCCATGGACGATGTCAACTTTGTTTCCAAAGCGTTGACATCGGCCATGGTGGCTCCTTTGGATTGCATCGCCGCCATTTCCTTTGCGGCCTCATCGGAGTGAACTTCCTTTGTCATGGAAAATCTCAAGCGGTAAAGCTTTTAAGAGATAATCTGGCTCTGATACCAATTGAACGGAAGTTGACCACCTAGAGGGGGGGTGGGGGGGGGGGGGGTGAATAGGTGGTGACCAATTTTTATATGTTTTTCAGTTTTAGGCTTTGCAAAAGTAAATTGACTATATGTGCTACTAGGTGAAACAAGGTGATAGACAAAAGATACAATGCGATAAGGATAAGCAAGTAATACAATAAAGGAGAAAAGAACGAGACAACCAATGGAACACGGAGACGCCGGTTTTATCCCGAGTTCCACCACAAGGGTGTACGTCTCGTTGGAGGGGTGTGAGCAACCACAAAGGTTAGCTCAACGCCACAAAGGCCTCACCCTATTCTCCGATGAATTCGACCACCAAGGTCCAAATCCACCCTTCCACTAAGGACTCCTTTAAGGGCGGAGAAGGTCCCGTACAAATTCGTGAGGCACACACCCACAACTGAATTGGGGGCTCTCACTAAGACCACAAGAGGTCAATTCCACAAAGGATCCACAAAGGAGTAAGTAACAACTAGGATGAATCTAGCTATCCACAAAGGAAACCCTAGATTCGGGGCCCCTCAAGATAGGGAGGGGGAAAGTGAAATTTCTGAGGTGGCGATGTAGATTGGGGTCTTCTCCTTCGGATCTCCAACTATCAATGGATTTGGTTGGCTAGATAGGGAGATCCATGCGAAATGAGCTCCAGTAACAATGGGGGCGATTTGAATCTGAGAGCTGGTCTGCTGGAGGTAGGTGGAGGGGTATTTATGTCCCTCCACGAGATCTGACCGTTGTGCAGCCGCCAGCTCGGAAATTTCCGGCTTGAGTTCGGAAATTTCCGGACAGAAGACCGGAAATTTCCGGACTGACCACCGGAAATTTCCGGGCTACGGAAATCTCCGCGAGGAGTTCCGACGGATCTTCGACTGGAGACAGTACGAGTTCAGCTTCTGACTTGGCGAAGATCGAGCTTGATCTAGAGGCTCGGAAATTTCCGGACTCCCTTCGGAAATTTCCGGGCACCTGAAATATCCGCCTGAATTTCCGACTGAGAGGCTGAGAGAGGCAGTACCACTTGACAAACTGGACTTGGTGAAAATCTTCGGTGACTCGAAAATCTCCGGACGATGGCCGGAAATTTCCGGACACCGGAAATTTCCTGATGCATTTCCGACTGAAAAGCTCTGAAGACCAGTACTGCTCCATACACTGGACTTGGTGAAGAATCTTCAGTGACTCGCAAATTTCCGGGTGAAGCCCGGAAATTTCCGGGTACCTGAAATTTCCTGAAGGATTTCCGACTGAAATAAATAAGAGTCCAGTACTGAAATATGCTGAATGTGTTTGAACACATTATTGCACCTGTTCTAAAACCTGCATAGATCATCACAAACATTTAACCCACCTTTTGTGTTGTCACTAGTCACCAAAAACAGGGAGTGCAAAGAATGCACTTTCAGTTGATTACTATTGTTATTGATGCTATTGAGTGAAACCGTTGAATTAAGGTTTATATTCGGATTGTTACCCATCATTATATCACCTCTGATCATGTTCCAAATCATGTGTTGTGAGTAGTTCGTTTATTTCTTGAGGACATGGGAGAAGTCTAGATGTTAGTAGTGAACTATGTTGAGTAATATTTAATGTTTTGATATTTAAGTTGTGGTGCTATTCTTCTAGTGGTGTCATGTGAACGTCGACTACATGACACTTCACCTTTATGGGCCTAGGGGAATGCATTGTGTATTCGAATATTAATTGTGGGGTTGCCGGAGTGACAGAAACCTAAACCCCCGTTGGTATCTCGATGCATGAGGGATGGTAGGATCTCAGAGTTTAAGGCTAATTACTTTCTGGTATTTGCGGATGCTTACTAGGGGTATAATCAAAAGTATGTATTAGTCCTATGAAGGGCGGTTTATTAGCATAGGTTCACCCACACAACACTTATCGAAACACTAAAGATTAATCATCTATATAAAGCGAAAGCACTAGACAGAAATCCCGTGTGTCCTCAGGAACGTTTGGTCATCATAAGTAAACAAACCGGCTTGTCCTTTGCTCTAGAAAGGATTGGGCCAATCGCTGCAATTATAATTGTTGCACTTTATTTACTCGCACTTTATTTATCTGTATTATCAAAAACTACTAAAAACTTGTCTGCTAGTGTTTACAGCTGCTAGTGTTTACAGTGAAACCGCTTGTCATCAACTTTTGCTCCTCGTTGGGTTCGACACTCTTATTTATCGAAAGTACTGCGATACACCCCCTATACTTGTGTGTCATCAATCATCCACGTGGCATCTTCGTCTAGGACATCCTTCATCATTCGTAGTTCAACAAGTTCTTAGGAAGCATAGTATCTCTCATTCGCCTTAAATAAACCCTTATGTATGTGATTCTTGTCAACTAGCTAAGAGTCATAAATTGCCCTATCCTGTCTCTACTAGTGTTTCCACTGTTCCTTTGAAACAACTGTTTTCTGATGTATGGGGTCCAGCCCCCACTTCTGTTGGCAAGAACTCATATTATGTAAGCTTCATTGATGATTTTAGCAAATTCACTTGGATATATTTGCTTAAAAAGCGTTCTGATGTTTATCAAACTTTTCTCAATTTCCAGCAACTTGTTGAACGAAAATTTGACAAGAAAATAATTACTATGCAAATTGTTGAACGAAAATTTGACAAGAAAATAATTACTATGCAAACTGATTGGGGAAGTGAATATGAAAAACTCAACAGTTTCTTTCAGAAAATTGGTATTACCCATCATGTTTCTTGTCCTCATGCTCATCAGCAAAATGGCTCAGCTGAACGCAAACATCTTCATATTGTTTAAGTTGGTCTTGCTCTTTTAGCAAAAGCATCCATGCCTCTTAAGTTTTGGGATGAAGCCTTTCTCACAGCCACTTTTCTCATTAACCTACTTCCTAGCAAAGTTATTAATGGTGATAGTCCTGTAGAACGTCTGTTTCACACTAAACGAAACTATGAGTCTCTTAGAGTTATTGGATGTGCTTGTTGGCCCAATCTTCCCCCTTATAACAAAAGAAAGCTTGCTTTTCGTTCTACAAGATGTGTGTTCCTTGAGTATAGTCCTCGCCACAAAGGGGTCAAATGTCTTGACACTTCCACTGGTCGTGTTTATATTTCTCGAGATGTTGTATTCGATCAGAATGTTTTCCCCTTTGCATCCCTTAATCCTAATGTTGGTCGGCGTCTTAAAGATGACATTCTCTTACTCCTACTTGATTCGGTTTCATCACCTCATGGGGTTGCCTATCATACCTAATGTTACTAATGATGTTCAAGAAACACTGGAAAATGTTGTTCATGCAGATCCTATAGCAGGTGTACAAAATACGGATCCAAATTTGGGTTCGCATGGTGCAGAAATCAGTGAAAATAGCTCAAATGCTGGTTCAGAAAATGCCGAAAACGGGACTGAAATCGATGCTGATATGGGTGCTAATCTCGGTAGAGATACACCTGGTACCTCGGATCCCGAGGATGATGCTGTCTCAGATGCAGAGGAGCCAGAGGAGGATCCTGACGAAGATCTCGCGTCAGCGCCTGCGTCGTCCTCTCAGTCGCCGACACGTGAAGGCGCAGAGTCGCCGCATGCAGATTCTCCCGCGACGACGCCTGTGTCGCCCTCTCCGTCGTCGCCACGTGGAGGAGCAGATATGCCGCATGCAGATGCTTTTCAGCATCATGATTACAGCCCAGGATCTTCTACGGTTGATCAGACTATGCCTATGCCTCAGATTTCTGCGCCACCGGTGCTTGAACCTCATACACGATTGCAAAAAGGTATTAGACAACCAAAAGAATATAAAGATGGTTGTGTTCGTTATGGTATGTTTACATCTACAGATGAACCCTGCACACTCAGTGAAGCTCTTCAGAATGATCAGTGGAATCAAGCAATGCAAGAAGAATATAATGCACTTATGGACAACAAGACTTGGCATCTTGTTCCTCCAAATTCCACCAAGAATCTCATAGACTGCAGATGGGTTTATCGTATTAAAAGAAATGCTGATGGCACAATAGATAGATATAAAGCTCGTCTTGTTGCAAAGGGTTTAAAGAGAGGTATGACATTGATTATGAAGATACCTTTAGTCATGTTGTTAAAACAGCTACCATCAGGATTGTGTTAGCTGTTGCTGTTTCACGTGGCTGGATTTTACGGCAGCTAGACGTCAAGAATACATTCCTTCATGGTGTTCTTGACGAGGAGGTTTATATGAAACAACCACCAGGTTTTGAAAGTGCTCAATTGCCTAATTATATCTGCAATCTTGATAAATCTCTCTATGGTCTCAAACAGGCTCCTCGTGCATGGTATTCTCGTCTCAGTACAAAGCTACAAACACTTGGATTTGCTCCCTCCAAAGCTGACACTTCTTTGTTTCTTTACAACAAATCCAATATCATGATATTTGTTCTTATCTATGTCGATGATATTATATTTACAAGCTCTTCAAATCAAGCAATTGATGCTCTTCTTCGTGATCTTGCTGCTGATTTTGCTCTCAAGGATCTTGGAAATCTTCATTACTTTCTTGGTATTGAAGTAAAGCACACGCATGATGGACTGTTGCTCACACACGGCAAGTATGCTTCGGATCTTCTAGTTAAGGTTGGCATGACAGATTGTACCTCTCTTCCAACTGCAATATCTCACATTAACATGTCCTGACATTTCCTTTTCTGTCAATAAAGTATGTCAATACTTGCGTGCTCCTACAACCTCTCATTGGACAGCAGCAAAAAGGATATTAAGATATGTTCAAGGAACACTGAAAGTTGGTCTTACTTTTACAAAATCATCCTCCTGTTTGCTTAGTGCATTCTCAGATGCAGATTGGGCTGGTTGCCTTGATGACAGAAGATCAACTGGAGGCTTTGCTATTTTCTTTGGCCCAAATCTTATTTCATGGAGTGCTAGAAAACAAGCTACAGTTTTGAGATCAAGCACAGAAGTTGAATATAAGGCACTTGCAAATGCCACTGCTGAGTTAATATGGGTTGAGGCTCTCCTTGCCGAACTTGGTGTTGTTCTCAAGGAAAAACCATGCCTATGGTGTGACAATTTGGGCGCCACATATCTCTCAGCTAATCCGGTTTTTCATGCCAGAACCAAGCACATTGAAATTGACTATCATTTTGTTAGAGAGCGCGTTGCAAGCAAACTATTGGACATCAAGTTTATATCAAGCAAAGATCAAGTTGCAGATGGTTTCACAAAAGCTTTAGCTGTTAGGAGTTTAGAAGAGTTCAAGCGTAATCTCAACCTTTCAGCAGGTTGTGATTAAAGGGGGCTGTTAGATATATTTGTACTTTCTGTTATTCAGTTAATATACGGTATTGGGTATGGAGTAGTACTCCAAGTCATGTACGTATCCCCCTCATGTATATGCCTTCCGTACGGCTTGTACTGCTATATAACATGAACCCGAGGCCCCCACGGGGCTATATAACATGAACCCGAGGCCCCCAACGGGGCTATCATTTCTGCTCCTACTTTGACATGATTGACATAACTTTTATGTCCAGTCTTATCGTGGGGTATTCCATGAACAAAAAACTCCTGGATTTTGGGAAAACAAATCCCAAAAGATAATTAATCGCATATTTTTTACTAAAATTTCCATTGATATACTTCACCACTTAGTCTTACAAGTGGATGATATATACTCTACAACATATAGGTGTACAGAATTCTGCTCGTCTTGTATATATACAGCAGAGAAAAATTATACAGTAGGTACTAAGCTACAGGCTATATATATCCATCTTTCTTCCGATTTCTGTTTTCCTATCCCCTGTTTAACTATATATACCCATTATATGGTATGGCAGCTTCAAATGCAGAATTGCGCGATTTCTCTTGTGTTGTGTTGTATTGTCTGTGCCATTTAAGGACGTTGACTGTGCAATGCTCTTGAAAGGAAGGAAAGAACCCTGCTTTCTTTCTGTGGCCTGGTGCAGTCCGACTGAACCCATCCGATCTGATCCTCGTCGTTGTCATACACAACCAACTTCCCACGGAGAGCAACACCTGCAAGAAGCAAAGAGCGAAAGTTAAGCTTGACAGAGATAGTTGCTGAGATGATGGAGATATGCCAAGCAAATGACCAGTTGGTCCGGACCTCCGATTATTATGGTTGTTCTGTGGCCAATATCTGTTCCGTCAAAGACACCTAGGCAGACATTGCCCTTGTCCTGTAAAAGTCCCAGGAAAATGCATGACGGCGATGAACCCCGAATTAAGAGGAAATGGGGCTGAAGATGTTAATCAGACTGTGAACTTACGCTGATGATCAAGTAGTCCTCAGGATGAACTGTGAATGTTCTCGGGACCACGTACCATCTTTTCTTGAACTGCAGTTGCAAGGGCTTGAACAGTTCCTTCACGTCATCGACAGACCTGAAGATTTTGCAGTGCTGAGTTGTTAACTCTATACCCCAAGTGATCGAGAAACTAACGATGTATCAAGTATCGACAGATTCCATCACATTACCTCACTGGGAATTTCGGTTTCATGCAGAAAGGTAGTGTTTCATCAGACTCATCACGTACAAAGCCTGGAGAGACGTCCTGAAGCTGCCGAGTTACAAGATAAGAATGATCAGGTGTAAGTAACGTGGGACTGTACTCATTTGGTCTGATGGAGAGTTGATACAAGAACTCACCGAAGCAATTAGGTTTCTATATATTTCACGTGGGAAGTACGTGTACGAGCTCCCGCTGTCAAAGATGACTTGAGTCAAATTCCCTGCCCGCCTTCGCACGTTAAGCTCCTGACCCGCATAGTTTACTTCCTGGACTTCTGTGCTGTATACGTTCCTGACAGTACATAAAAAGTAAATACTCTGTAATATATGCATTCTAACTTGTAGTGGAATTTCATATGATGGATCATAAACACAATGTTTGCATGATAAGCAAAAACAACGCATTGTCAGAATTTACTCTAGTCTCATTGTTTGATGCAAATATTAGAAAGAGTAAAGCAACATTGCAGTGCAGTACGGGAAAATTTTCCATTTGCAGTTTGAGCGTTGAGAGCGACTGGAATCGGTTAAGATTTGCCGCAAACCGAGCATGTCGTATCTTCTGAAGACGATGCAGCGTATCGGTATCCGAAGAAGAAACGATGGACACATATGAAACTAATCTTACCTATTTCCTCACAGTGTTCCCGGCTGAAAGGTGGATGATCAAGAAATTCGACAAGTTGCGCAGGAATTTTCTTTGGGCACCGAAGGAGGAGGCAATTGGAGGTAAATGCCTAGTCAGTTGGAAGCAAATTTGCGCACCCACTGAGTATGGTGGTCTGGGGATCAAGGATCTCCAAGCTTTCAGCCGATCTCTTCGGCTTAGATGGGAGTGGTACCAATAGGATGAGAAGGACAGGCCGTGGAAAGGGACCCCAACCCCGTGTGATAAATCTGATAAGGACCCGTTCATAGCTTGCACCGAGATCATGATTGGGGATGGTGATCAGGCGAAAATTTGGGAGGAACGCTGGTTGAATGGGAAGTCGCCAAGGAGCATGGCTCCCTGTCTGTTCACCCTTGCTGCAAGAAAAAACCTCTCCGTCAAAGAGGTTTTGGTTGATGGTAGATGTATGAAGGGGCTGCGGAGAATCTCCACGGTCGAACAGCTTGACCTGTTTGTCGAGCTATGGTCTGCGCTGCAGCATGTCCAGCTTTTCCAGGACAAAGACTCCATCAGGTGGTGTCTGACTGCGAATGGCAGCTAGACGGCCTCCTCGGCCTACGCTGCGCAGTTCTGGGGAAGGCAGCAAAGACCGGAGATCGAAGCTGGCCTGAAGATTGTCGCGGAAGGGAAGGTGCAATTCTTTTTTTGGTTGCTGCTGCAAAACAGGAATTGGAGACAGGCTGAGAAGGAGAGGCTGGCCTCATGATGATCTGTGCTGCCTTTGCCAAGCACAGTTGGAAACTGCGGAGCACCTTGCTCTCAGCTGTCCTTTCACCCACGAGGTGAGGCATTTGTTCGCCTCCTCCCATCCTTCCATGGTGCAGCAGCTGGACAATGCGACCTCTGTCATGGGGTGGTGGCTTGCCGTGCATGGCTCGGGGCCATCGGCGCAACGCAAAGCCAACATTGTCGTTGCCGTGTACATATTCTGGCACATCTGGAAGGAGCGTGGCAGGAGGATTTTTCAGGATAAGGGGTTGCCAGCGGCGGGTGTGGCCAGCCTCATTCGTGCTGACATCGAGTTGTTGTTCATGGCTAAGAATTTAGTTTGAGCTTTTGAGTGGGTTTTAGGTTTTTCTTTCAGGTGCCCAGATGGTTTTCGCTGGGCAGTTTGGTGTCGTGCGTTTTGTTGTAATCTCTCCGACTTTTTTTCCCCCTGTCTATAATGCAAAGGCAGTCAGAACGACTGCCGGTTCACGTCAAAAATGAAAATAATCTTGAAACAAAAGGCAAGGCCGCAGGGGACGTACTCTGGACCGTTCCGGATGGGAACCCATGTCATTCCCCATCTGGGAACGTAATCATCGCCGAGGAACATGTAGCCGCTACTGCCGGGATCCGTGGGGATACAATGCCCAAAAACATTGGCAATGACCCCTTGGCTGGCTAGCTGGGCTGGAAGGCTTATAGCCCCATTGTTGAGGCCAAGGACTCCATCAGTAGTTGCTGGTGAGTCCGAAACCTTTCCTCGCTGATCATATGCGCACGCGCACCTAACAGACAAGGTACCAGAAATGGCAGTTTGTTACTATACAAGACAGAATCCTCCTTGTCTGAACATGTGAGACACGGTTAGCTACCCGACGACTTACCCAAACACGAGCTCTAGATTTTCCGTTTCGTCGGCGGCGGTGATCAGCTGCATAGTATCCCGCGCGAGCACGCCGGCGGCGGAGCTTCGGTCGGCGTATGCGATCTCGTAGTCGCATTGTTCGCAGGTGTCGCGGTAATTCTGGTTGCCTTGCAGCTCCTGGCAGAGGGAGTCCCTGGAGTGAACCATGCTCTGTTTTGCAGGCTTATACAAAGGATGGGGTCCCTGCAACAGGATAAGATGTTGATTACATGAGTACTGTATTTTCTGATAACCTGCTGTAATTGCGTTGCGACCAAGATGAATTCTGTTTAGGTGTTGTTAAAAATGGCGGGCACCTTTGTGCAGTTGGTGCAGGGCGCGTCACACCGGATCCACGTCAGGTCCGTCCCGGTATCGATGTCGAGGAAGTAGGGCCTTGCAGGGTTTCCAATATTTATGGACGTGTAGTACTGCCTGCATTTAAAGTTTGGAAAAAACAACAATTTGATGTTAGTACGTACTGTAGTAGACTTCGCTGCATTTTCATTTTTTTCTTAACTCCACTTTAAATTCTGGTAAGTAAACAACTGACTTGCTCAAAGATTATCCACGGAAAGCAGAAATGGTAATATGAGCTCCAAAATGTTGACTTTGGGAGTTTGACAAGTCTTGCTTATTTGATTTATACCACTAGCGAAATGTCTGTCCAGATACAGACCATTCATGCAGTTCGGAATCAAATGGCTTGCAGTTTAATACATGTCGACGGTCGAACGACAGGACAGATATGCAACATTCCAAAACAAAATCCCTGTGAGGCGTTTGGCTAGTTTTCCAAATTTCTGCAAGGAACCAACTCAAACCCATCCGTGTGAAAATATATTGGAGAAAATATTACTACTACTTTTTTTCAGAAAAAAAATGAGATGTCCTGGTCCTGCACTCCAATTTCCGAGCGCCGCAGCATTTGAAAAGATCAGCCTCTCGGAACACAACGAAGTTGGGAATGGAAGAAAAAAAATGCAGGTTGAACCGACAGGTATGTTAAACGCAATACAATTCAGAAAAACAGAGCAAACCCCAAGTCCAACCAACAAACAAGAGTAAAATGGAACAACGAGAAAAAAAAAGAGAGAGAATGTGATGTAGAATTCGGAATTCTGGCAGGTAGAAACCGGAGACAGCTCAAAGATTTTAACCATGCAAGATAGAGATGGTATTCTGAACACGAAGATGTTCACTTTGGGAGGTGCAGAGTGTAATTCCTGTAATTTGATGTATGATATGGTGCTAGTTGACATGTGCATCGAAATACAGACTGTTTCTGCATTTGAATAGGTCGACGGTCAAACATATTACTCAGCCCGTACAGGACAAAACTGTACATTCCAAATGGAAAACATTTCGACTCGACCATGAGAAATTATTAATCGCAAAAAGTGGAACTCATGAGAAATTATTAGAGAAGAATTCCATTATTTCTGGGACAAACGAGAAAAGTCAGGTTAACAGAACTGGCAAAAATGTTAGCCCAACTGAAGATTATCGTCATCCCAAATGCTATTCAGAAACTGTGGTGTTTTACAGAGAACAGAGTCGGATTCTCGCGGCACGCACCTCTCCGGGAGCACGACGCCGGCGCCGGCCACCTTGGGATAGAGCGGCAGCAGGAAGGACGGGGATGAGGCGCCCCCGTCGTCTCTCCATCTCCACCCTTCCGAGGATTGGTGGTACAGGCCGTGGCAGTAGCGCCCCGCCGCCGCGAACGCCACGAGCACCATGAGCGCCACCGCCACCCGCCGCAGCGTCCACCATCCCTGTCGATCGGCGCACGCCGCCGGCGCGGCGACGTGGTGGTTGTGGCGGTGGTGGTCCGGGAGGGCGATCACGAAGACAGCGCCGTGGCCATGCAACCGCGCTGTCTCCTCCTCCTCCGCGGACGACAGCAGCGGCGCCGCGTCCACCATCTCCACCGGGATAAAAGCTGATATCTGTCGTGACTAGGCGAGAGACGACGGAGGGAGGAGGCGGGAATGGTCTGGTGGGCACGAAGGCAGCGCGGGTGATGCCGAGGATGGTGGCTTGGTATGGGTTTGGTATGATGCTGATCGCTCGCCGCGGGTTTTGGATTCATGGCCGTGTCCGGTTGACTTTAAACGTAGGCGGGAGGGCAGAACCGGAAGCTAGCTAGCAAAAGGGGAGCTGTCCTTATCGTCCATGGCCGTGGCTGCTTGCGTAGCTGTGTGTGTGATCCCGGCGGCCGCACTCCGGCCCGGCGCAGCGTGGCGCGGCGAAGGTGGTGGACAGCTGGAATGCGAGACAGGTGTGTGTCGTCTGGGTGTTATCGCTTGCAACAAAGATCTTATTGCACGTACGGCAAGTGTCTTCTCTTTTCCATACATCGATCACAAATTGTCTTATTTACAACTGTAGTGTAAAACACAGGATTCAATATGCTAGATATACTAGCATATTACGCGCACTACCACAAACAGAAAGAGAGAACTTGTCTGTCGCAAGATGGTTGGGTGGTTGTACCCCCAACCCAGCAGAGTTCAAACTCTATGTTTGACGCTGGTGTTTCTCATTTAGTCAGAATATTTTTCAATGGGAGGCGACGTTCCCGTCAACAAGTGGGACCGAAATGTCAGAAATAATATAAATTTGTTAAAAGGGGTAAATACTAAATTGAATTGGGTAAAATAGACACAAAATATTGGATTAGGTAACTATTGTCACAATCACAAATAGTGGGTAAAAGCTAGAGTTCACTTTTTACTCGATCTTGAATACATTTTTTTCTTAGGCATTTTTATTTTCAAATCTACCAACTGAATTCGTGCCATATAATTGGGGGCACATCTCTATAATCAGGGTACATCAGTTACTGTATCATGGAGGGGGAAGTTGCTGTTGATAAGCTTGGTCGTTCGTTCTCGTACGTATGTACGTTGCTCTTGGGCTGTCCGTATCATTGGCTTCTTTCTTCGTGGCGGCTTGTACCTCGGCCATGTCCATACATCCTAGGGTCGTGGGATGAAGTTGGTGGCACAGCGACAGGGTTTTGACATTGTAGCCGACAGATTTCCCGGGAAACCAGGTGTCAAATCCACGGCAGAAAATAAGTTTCTTAGCAACTTGGCAGCATCCCTTCTGGTGATCAGTGCGCCTTGTAAGCAGTAGTCACGTCAAGGGGGCGCACAACTTCCATGGGTTGATTGCATGATTGGATAGCATGGGCTTGGACTTTCTTGCACACATTTGGTTAGGTCGAGGAGGAGGAGGCGTTGTAGTGGATTAAATTAATTGGCTACTATGCGAAAGTACATTAGGTTTGTTGAGGGGTGCTAGCTTGACCGATTGCTTAAGGTTTGCGTCCTAAGCAACGTAGCATCAGTTAACCCATCATTGTTCGCAGCGACCTTACTTTAGTTTTAGATGTTAGCTAGGTAAGGTTTCATTTTTATAACAGAGGCACAATAATATATAATTAATATTTGTATAATTAAGAACACATCCGACGCGAGGGTAACACACAAAACTTATGTGCCAGTAATTGACACCTACTGGCCACGAAAAACATAAAGGAGAAAAAACATTTTGGCACTGAACTATTGTTGAAGTTTAGTCTTGGTGCGTAAAGTCTTAAGTCATATTAGTTTGACCTTTAGTTGTCAACATGACTTTCCCTCCGGCCATTGCAGGACGGTTTTGGATAGCCGTTGCTTCTCTCACATGTTAGTGAAGTCAACACAACAGTAGTCATAACATTGGCGGAAAATGTAAGTATTTTTACGTTGGCTGATCATATTTTTTTGGAGAATAACTAGGAAAACAAGTGGAAAAGATGATTTGATTGTATTAAAGCAAATAAAAATATTTGCGAAACTCACTCTAGTTCAATTTTATTAAGGATTTTTTTCTTGAGAGATATGTCTTAATATTTTATTTATTTTCTCAATTATCTATCAATTTATGATTCAGTTTATCGACTCTTCTTAAAGTTGTCGGTTTGGAAGACTGTTCAGTGGATTTTCAGGTAGTTTTGTGACACATCCAATGCTTGCATGAAATTTGGCAAGACTAATGAGGGACTCGTGGGTATGTGGATTCTGATTTTCTACCGATTTGGATAAGAGGAGATCTCTCACAGGTTATATGTTCACGCTTGGTGGTTGTGCCGTGAGTTGGAGGGCAATGTTGCAGGCTGTTGTTGCCCAGTCTACCACTGAAACAGAATATATGGCTATTACGGAAGCATGCAAAGAATCAGTTTGGTTGAAAGATTTGTTTACTGAGCTTTGTGGATATGATATTTGCATTAACCTGTTTTGCGACAGTCGGAGTGTTATTTACCTTACTAAGGATTCCTGCTGATACGATGACAAAGTCAGTTCCTGTATTTAAGTCCGAGCTTTGCTCAGGCTTACTTGGTATCACTGTTTAGCCCAAGAGGTTATGTGGCACCAAAAGTGTTTCCTTTGTTGTTTCAGGGTGAAGGTTCTCGTTCATGTTACAAGATGAAATTTTCTCAAGGTGGAGTGTTGTTTTCTGGTGATCCAAATTCATTAACATAGAGCTAATTCGGACGAGCGAAGCGAGGCCCGTCGCCGGGTAGGCTTGGGTTGGACTGCAGCCGACTTAGGGTTATGTCACCGTATATACCTCTTGTAAGCCGCTGGTTGGGATAAGTCGCATGGCGTTTGTAACCTCACCCGCTCATAGTGAAGATTTACTGGCGGGTGCCCGTGGTTTTTTCTCTTCCGCTGTTGGAAGGGTTTTCCACGTTAAATCTCGTGTCCCCGTTGGTTGATCTTACTTTTGTTTATCGTTTATTCGCCTATCGTTTATAACATGGACTTATACCACCCACTTGTAATTTTAATATTATTTATGCATATACACAAAAATAATAATCCCATTTTCTTGAAAAACATAATCGCATTTCTTCCACGTGATTAAAGAAATTTCTACGAATTTTGGAGAGGAATTATGGGAAATCATCTTCGACTCATAGGTATAGATTCATCTTCATCCACCGCCGTCAGAGCTCTCATACGCTTGGTGCGTACACTATTGTACACCACTATCAGATCAATACAATAAAGTAAGAGGTAGGCATTTACCTCGCTAGGAGGGGTCGGGCCTACGTAAACTTTGTGTGTGCGAAGCTCTTTGTGATTCTTAAGTCGCCTTCTTCCACACCGATGATAAACCACCCTATGACATCTGATGTTGGCATCCACTATCCGAAAATGACATTTCAAAATATCAACAAATTCTAAACAAGAAATTCAGAAGTACGCCTGCATATTCTGTGGGATTTGTTTTTTATCCAGGTCACCAAAAATGTCATTTTTTATCAAAAATTGTTGCGCGAATATAGAATATGCGGGTGTATATCCGAAAGTTTTGTTTGAAACTTTTGAAAATTTTAAATTATTTTCCATAACAGGTGTATCTAGACCATATACTAATATATTTTTTACAAAAACGGGAGATCCCTCCCGGTTCCATTAAAGAAACCAGCGATCGGACACGTACAAAAGTATCACGGCAAAAAACGCCGAGTTCGCTCACGCTACAGGCGAGTTCAGGCAAAAGAAAAACAGTCTCTCTTGTGTTACGCACAAGCTCGAGCCAAAATTACAACGCCTTTTTACACATAATGCCGATGCAAAACGCACAGAAAAGCGTCGGAGGGGGAGGCCATCTTCATTAGAGCATCAAGCCAGCTTCCGTGGGAGCAGGCTGAGTCGAGAAAATGGCAGCATCCAGGGTAGACAAGGGGCTGTTCAGCGTTGCACCGTGTAGGCTTGCAAGCTCCAGCCTTGCCCAGGTCTCAGTCAGCATCACAAGAGTGTCGCGAGTGTTGAACTCAGAGAGCTGCTTGGAGATCACCCCATATCTAATCTGAGAGGAAGTAGCAGTTAGACGAGGGGTTGTTCAGCGTTGCACCGTGTAGGCTTGCAAGCTCCAGCCTTGCGCAGGTCCCAGTCAGCATCACAAGAGTGTCGCGAGTCTTGAACTCAGAGAACTGCTTGGAGATCACCCCATATCTAATCTGAGAGGAAGTAGCAGTTCTTGGTGGAAGTCCTGGTAAAAGCTTCCCACCGAGTCCGAGTCCATCATCGATGCCTTGAAAAGTCATTCCCATTTCTTGATAGTGTTTAATATGCGCCACCATATCTGTTTCATACTGATCCAAGTTATCTATACTACTATAAAACAAGCAAACGTATTCTTTTCTAAGCGCACCCCACACATGCACACAGAACAATGCAAACCATTTAGCACCGCACGATCAGCCCTAGAAGATTAGATCTAACCGTCAATATAACAAATAATCCCACCAGAGCATATGTGTAGCAATTTGGACAGGAAGACGAAACTCTGCCGCGCGGACGAAACGTTCCGCGCATAACCTTTGGAAACAAATTCCGTAATCTCTTCGGCCCACCCAAATCTCTCCCGCAATCTCTTCCTCATTGGCTGTCTCCGTCGGAGATGCCGCCAGATCCGTAGCCCGCTTCTGGAGCCACCGCCTTATCGCCATCTAAGCCACAGCCGGAGCCGTGGAGGGAAGAACCCGCGCGATCCCATGCCGAGGCCGCCTCTTCTTCCCCACCGCCGGCTCCGTACAACGCGTCGATGCGTTGATATGGACGTCGATGCCGCAATTCCGCGCGTGGATTCCACGACCTGGATGATGGCAACCCATCCAGAGGCTCGCTAGTGGAAAACGCGTATTTAGTACCGGCCGGTAAGAGGCTTTAGTACCGGTTTTGCAACCGGTACTGCGTAACTGGGACTAATGCCCCTCCCCCCCCCCCCCCCCCCCCCCCCCCCCGCATTAGTACCGGTTGCGTATAGACTGGTACTAAAAGGCCTCCACGTGGGCGCATGAGCAGCGTTTCGTCTGGAAACCTACTAAAGTGTTCAGGGTTTTAGGGTTTTGCGATTTATTTTTTGTTTCCTGTTTTTCCATTTTATTTTCTGTTTTCTTTTTCATCTACTGTTTTCCATATATAATACGGTATTTTATATATGCGGTACATGTTGATGCATACGTAATATACTTTTCGTATACGTATTCTACGCTAATACATATGGTACACGTTGATGCATATATAATATAATTTAGGTATACATATTCTGCGCTACAACATACATATATATATACAATCCGGTATATGGAAATCGCATTACATACATCCTCCCCGTTATGTCGTTTGTTTCTTTCAGTAATTATAACTAAATGCTTCGGAATGGTATTCTCCCTTTGCATGAAAGACCTCCTCAAGAAAAAATCCCGCCAACTCCTCTTGAATGGCTTCTACGCGCTGATATGGTAGGATGGCGCCCCGCTTGTAGTCAAGTTTTCAATAAGGAGATCAATATGAATATATTAGTTGTGTGTATATACATATCAAATCATCATAAAATTGTAATAGTGCAAGACAGTCACACTCACATCCATGCTTTTTTCAATAGACTTCTTCTCAATGCTCAAGCTCCTTATGAACTCGCAGATGTAGAATCCACATAAATGATTTCCCGCTTGTTGCCTCAAGGTCTTTACGAGAATATAACTTAACTAAATAATAATCTAAAATGATGATGAATTAAAGAGACTATGTTTAATAGTAGTACACTTACCGGGATATGTTTAATAGTAATCTGTGGTTTCCATTCACAATATAGAAAGTCACAATCACATGAAGTTGTAAGGTAAAAGTATATCTTACGCCTGAGTTTGATTCAGCAAAGACCTCAACCATGCCTCGTCGCAGTCCATGGGCTTGAGCTCTAAGTTTTTGCAGTTAACGATATATGGGTCAATGAACCCAACGTCATAGATTATTTTCCTTTTGCACTCGATAATCATAAACCTGCATAATAGCATACAAAAGAATATAGTGAGGATAATTACAGGCTCACCTAGAGACTTAGAAATAAAATCACTTACAGAACATAGCAACTCATGATAGATTTGTCGAGAGCGGCTTTGTTGTATAACTGGAATAATTCTTCAAATTCGACACATGTATCATTTTTGATGAAGAATTGGTCTGCCTTGTATCTCACGTAAAACATTGTTTGGTCTAGCTTTGAGTGTTTCTTGTACCAGTCATGCAATCTCCACATTCGTACTCCTAGACGTGGCATCTCATCACGCTTGAGAAGATCTTCGTTCATGACAAATTTCCATGCTAGCTCAGTCTCCTTGGGGAAAAGTGCGTCAATTGCAGCATCGTCCATGAAGTCTGAAGCATTGGACGTCCCAATGTTGGGACGCATGTCTGTGTGTACCTTCAGCGGGGCGACCGACTGTACTTTCTGTTCTCCGAGCTGGGGAACCTTTTTCGCCTTCTTCTTTGCAGCAACTTTTCTGTTTGCAGCATTCTCCCTTGCTAGATCAAAACTATTCGATATAGAGTGTTCATAGTTATCAGGCAAAGTTCTATAGTCAACACATAAGATGTCCATAAAGTGTTTAACACCCTTCGGGTTTAATACCTGCTTTGGCTCGGGGGCTTTCTTCGCAAAGTGTGCGTCCTTTTTGGCTTCAACGATGGAAGCATTTTCCTCGACGGTCGGTGGTAAGGTAACACCGGAAGAGGCTTCAACGAAGGCCCGTACGCGTAGGTGTCCTTTGGAGTACCACTCGACGCACCGGCAAGCATCTTCTCCCTCATTGAGAAGGACCTACTCCTGGTGGGTGGACTCTTTGCATGCACCGGGGTGGACTCGCGCTCCGGGGAGATGGAGTCGCGCTGGGTTCCCTCTCGATGACAATATTATCCATGTGAGGTGGACTTGGAGGTTGATTGCTACTCGGAGGGGTTGGTGGCCTACACGTCGATTCTGGAAACACGATGTGTTCCTTTCTCCATAGAATGACTCCACACAACACTTCTCCCAGTGTCCTCTCCACTTCAGCTCCAGCAATGTCAAGCTCTAGGTCCTCACATCCCTTCATAATTTCATCCACCCCGACTCGAGCGTAGCCAACTGGAATCTGACCGCCATGAAGGGTTGCTCCGGTCTATTCTTTAAAGCAAAGCCGATCGCCACCTTCATGGATAGGTTCTTCATTTTTTTTGTGCAGCTCACAGTTTGTCCTCCCCTGAATCTGATCCGCGGGGTATGTTTCGTGATCAGCCTGGACATGTTGCGTGGAAGCCACGCTGCTTCTCTGTTGAGATGCCATATCCAGTTGGTCCTCCTGCGGCTGAGATGACCTTTCCTGCCTCATTGCATTTTGCTGCTGCAGGTCTACTATCATGTTTTCCAACTGGTTATACTTGTCTGCCTCCTGTTTCTTCTTGCTATCGCGGCTCCAAGTGTCTCTATTCTCGGTGAACCCAACCTTCCAAGGGTAGACGCCCACACCTCGTACTCGTCGGGTGTGTTCGGCATTGCTGAGGGCGAGTGTCAGCTCGTCGTTCTCTCTATTAGGCACGAACCTTCCCTCCTGAGCGGCAACTACTGCATTACCAACTTCTTTGACTACATTTAGAAATTTTTTCTCTTTCGGGCTGTCCGTCGGGGCCTTGTTTAACTTTTTCCTTCAATACAAGACACCCTATCTTTGAGTCGGGCTCCATCACTACGGCGTACAACCAATTCTTCACCCTTGTGGGATAACTCGATGTTCTTGGAGTGACCCCGGCATCAATTAACTTGGCATCTCTTTCTTAACAAATAGGAACGACGGTCTTGTAGCCACCTGGCCCCAAACGTGTGTGATATTGCATTTTGTCGGCATTTAACTTATTTTTCCTCAATTTTTTCAGAGCTTCTTCTGATTCCTTGTAGTCCTTAAAATCTTGCCACTGATCTTTTATCTTTGTGTACTGTCCGTCTTCAAAATCCGGAGTTTTGCCTAACTTGATGAAATTGAGGTATAACATTTTCTTGTAGTTCATGAATTGTTCGGCATTTTCGTAAGAGTCCACCAGAAGATTTTCTTTTCTCCGTATCTGAGAGGCCTGGCGGTAGGGCGAAATTCGCCATAAGCGTCTTCAGAAGTTCCTTCTTGGAACGATCGTCCACAAAAAACTCCTTCATCCTTTGGCTTGTTCCATTCTCGGACGGTGATCGCAATGCTGTCCTGAACAACAACTCCGCACTGACTCACAAATTTACGTGCGTGACTCACGGGAGCAATCGGTTCGCCGATTTCAGAGATTGCTTCGATATCAAACCTTTCATCTTTCAACTTTTTGGCCGGGCCTCGTTTTCTTGAACCAGATTTACCAGACTTGCTCGATCCCGATCCGGAGGGCTAAAAGAAGAAATATTTTGTTAATATATGTATATGTATACATATCAAATCATTTATCACCAGAGGCTATGTATACCTCGTCCGTATTCGTTACATTCTCATCAGCATTATTGTTCGATCCGGAGGGAGGAGCTTCTAAGTATTCGTCGTGCTCCATTCCATCACCGGACTCGTTAAGAAATTGCGAGCCATCATCTTATTATTTTGGTCGAGCTCGAACAGTTCCTGTTCATTTTCTCTACCGTCCATAGCTTAACTAAGACAAAAAAAGAGAACAATTTAGTGCCAAATCGGGAGACGGCATTGTAAAGAAATAACATGTGCACGGTAGAGGCTCACCGCGGGGGAGGGCACGTGGGGATGGGCGGGAACGACGGTGAGACGCGGGAACGACGGCGAGATTCCTACAATGATGTCTAGTTATGACGGTGAGGCGAGGGATCGACGAAAATAAATACTTTACATCGGGGGAATTGTGTTTGCATTCCCCGCGCACAGCCGCATGAATTATGGTTGCATTTTCACAATACTATTTCACAAATTTTAACACTTGCATTCACAAATTTTAACACATTGCATTCACAAATTTTAACACATGCATAAACACTATTTATTACATAGTAGCATTATAATCTTTGCATCAAATAAAATTACATAATAGCATCCATAAAATTACCCTAGTACGTTGCATCCATAAAATTACCCTAGTATGTAGCATCGAAAATAAAATTACACAAGTACTATTTATCCACAAGTACTTTGCATCCATAAAATTACCCTAAATTACACAAGTACTTTGCATACACACTATTTATCCACACTAATAAAATTACATAAGTAGTTGATACGTCTCCAACGTATCTATAATTTCTTATGTTCCATACTTATATTATACCAATTGCTACATGTTTTATATACACTTTATATGGTTTTTATGCATTTTCTGGTTCTAACCTATTAACAAGATGCCACAGTGTCAGTTCCCTGTTTTCTGCTGTTTTTGGTTTCAGAAAAGCTCTTAAGCAAATATTCTCAAGATTGGACGAATCAAAAGCCAAAGTCCCTATTTTTCTGGGGAGCTTCCAAAACACCAAAGACGAGAGGGAGGAGGGCACCGAGGCGCCCACACCTATTGGTTGGTGGCGCGGCCCCACCTCCTACCGCGCGGCCACGTGGTGTGGGGCCCTCAGGCCTCCACCGCCTTCGCCCTTTCGCCTAATTATACCCCCCGACAGATCAAAACCTAATACTCGAACACTTTTCCACGATACCTTCCAGAGCCGCTCCCGCCGTCAACCCTAGTTCGGGGCGGGGGGGGGGGGGGGAGGGGGGGTTCAGAAGCTCTTCCCGGCACCCTGCCGGAGAGGGGAATCATCACCGGAGGGCTCTACATCACCATGCCCGCCTCCGGACTGATGTGTGAGTAGTTCATCATCCTTGGACTACGGGTCCATTGCAGTAGCTAGATGGTTGTCTTCTCCTATTGTGCCATCATGTTTAGATCTTGTGAGCTACCTATCATGATCAAGATCATATTTATGTAATGCTACATGTTGTGTTTTCTGGGATCCGATAAATAATTGAGTACTATGTCATTTGCTTCATAATATATATTGTGAGTGCGTTATTTATGATCTTGCATGCTCTCCGTTACTAGTAGATGCTCTGGCCAAGTAGATGCTTGTGACTCCAAGAGGGGGTATTTATGCTCGATAGTGGATTCATGTCTCTATTTAATCTGGGGGAGTGACAGCAACCTCTAAGATTGTAGATGCACTGTTGCTACTAGGGATAAAACAGTAGTTGTTTATCTAAGGATATTTGTGCTACTTACATTACACACTTTAGTTAATGCAATAATCTGTTGCTTGCAACTTAATACTGAATGGTGTTGCGAATGCTATCCTGAAGGTAGATTATTAGTCATAGATGCAGTTGGATGACGGTCTATGTATCATGTTGTAATGCCCAAATGAATCTCACACTAGTCATCATAACTTGTATATGCATTGTTATGCAGTTCTTTATTGTGTCAATTGCCCAGCTGTAATTTGTTTAGCCGCATGTATGCTATTATTATTTATGGAGAGACACCACTAGTGAACTGTGGACCCCGGTCCTTTTCTTTAAACCGATAAAACAACCTACTGCAATCCTGTTACTTTCATTCTCTGTAAACATCATTTTCCACACCATACGTTTAATCCTTTGTTACAGCAAGCCAGTGAGATTGACAACCTCACTGTTAAGTTGGGGCAAAGTATCTTGATTGTGTTGTGTGCAGGTTCCAAGTTAACCATCAGGATCATCTCCGTTGTCGGGGAGAAGAAGCACCTCTGTTTAGAAGACCTTGACACTCCCTCGTCAACTAAGCACCAGCATTTTTCTGGCGCCGTTGACACCTTCAGAAGAATCTTCATCTCCTACTGGTTCGATAACCTTGGTTTCATAACTGAGTGAAATTTGCTGCTGCACTTCTTCATACCTTCCTCTTGGGGTTTCCCAACAACACCACACCGGTGCATCAAGCATTTTTCTGGCATCGTTGCCGAGGAGATCAAGCTCTTCTGCGAGGGTAGGCTCTCACATCCAATCTTTTTATTTTCTTATTGTCTTGCTTGGTTTATTTTTATCACTGTCTTGTTTGCTTAATATCAAAAATATAAAAAAATTAGTTACTTGCATTCTCTTTATCATCAATATATAAAATAAAAAAAATCGTCTAGTTCATTTTTCAATCTATTATTATGTCTAGTCCTGTTCCTGTCACTATGTCACCCGAGGAGTTGATCTTTACTTTTAAACAAGGGAGTGAGGAAACTTTTAAAGAAGCTTGGTCTAGAATATTTGAATCTTATGGTGAAACCGAACCAAAAATGACTCTAAGTGTACTTCTTAGTAGCTTCTATTTTGGACTTGTTCTTTGCTATAGGTATGCTTTAGATGATGTAGTGGTAGGAGATTTTCTTCAATGTGATGGAGATCAAGCTTTTAACGCAATAAAGAAATTAATTACATCCTCTTCTTCAACTAATAAATGTGATACAAGCCTTGAGAATATTCATACTAGATTAAACAACCTTGAGACACATATATCCTGCTTAAAAGATGGCTATAGGCAAATTCGCGAATATTTTGATTATGTTCCAGTAAACTCTGAACCATCCATGTGGCTCCCTACCTTGAAAATTGCTATTAGTGGTGAAATCTTTCATGCTCGTTGTGATATTATGTCTGAGTTTTGTCTTATGCCTAAGAATATTCATGCATCTTTAAATCTTTGGGAACTCGTTGAAGGGGGAGAGGAAATAACCCTTACAGATAACACTGTTATACAACCCATTGAGATAGCTGAAGGAGTGTTTAGAACATTCCTAGGAAGAACTGTATCCACTGATTATCTTGTTACTGAATGTGTAGGGACAGGACAAATTACGCTTGGAAGATCCCTGCTAAAACTCTTGGGAGCAGTAATTGATTTGGGAAAAGGTACCATGAGCTTCACTTCCTTTCCAGGATGCGGTCAAACATTCCCTACGATCAATGGTAAGAAAAAGGGTAAGAGAAATAAACGTAGGGCACCTCGTAACCGCCATGTTGATGCTTCATCTCTTGGAAACACTTGAATATCACTTTCTGTGCCTAGCTGAAAGACGTTAAAGATAAGCGCTTATGTGAGACAACCCACTTTTTATTCATGTTATTTTATTTTGTTGTGTCAAGGGACATGTCTACCTCTGTAGCAATTCCTTTGTATCTTTATTTTAATGCATTGTTGTGTCAAGTTAAGACTCCAGTAGAAAGTTCATGCTAGATTTGGATTCCTGCGCAGGAACAATTTTTCTTCTGTCCACCGTTTAATTCGTAAGAATTAACAGAAAAATTAAAATGACCTGGGATTTTTTGTGCGTGATCCTCAGATATGTATGCAAGCTACACGGTGCGTCGTCGCCTTCCGAGCACATGTGATGTCTCCGCAGATCACGAGATCGTGCACAACTTTCATTAGTTTTGAGTTTTCTGATTTGAGCAAGTTAAGTTCCTCGAAAAAATTGTCTTTACGGACTGTTCTGTTTTTGACAGATTCTGCCATTTATTTTGCATTGCTCCTTTTGCTGTTTTTTAATGGATCTTTTTGTTCCATAAAATACCAGTGGCTGTAGCTAATGTCCAGTAGCATGTGTAATAGTTTTTTCCATGCAGAATATGAGAATTTTTGATTATGAACTAACCCTCTTATGAAGTCTACTTTGAGTTTGGTGTGGAGGAAGTTTTCAAGGATCAAGAGAGAAAGATGATATGATGTGATCAAGAAGATGAAAGAGCCTAAGCTTGGGGATGCGCCCGTGGGTCACCCAAGCATATTTCAAGAATACTCAAGCGTCTAAGCTTGGGGATGCCCAAGACATCCCCTTCTTCGTCACCAAACTATCAGGTCCTCTCTAGTGAAACTATATTTTAATTCCGTCACATATTTTGTGCTTTACTTGAACCGTCTGTTTGTTTTTGTTTTTGTTATTGTTATTTTCATTCTCTGAATAAAATGGATCCTAGCATTCCTTTGTGGGAGAGACACACCCTCCGCCTTTTCTTACGAATACTCGTATTCTTCACTTATATTTGTTGAGTATTCTTCTATGTTAATTCAATACTTTCAGCTCTTGTTTTTCATGCATCTCTTGTTTAGAGATGTTAGTTCTCTTATGTTATACTCTCTTGTTTCATCGTTAAATACTTGGAGAGTTTATTTTTTTTAGATAATTTGATTGGTGTTTGGTTAAGAACAGAAAATGTTTGATGTGGTAGATGGTATGATGAAATGATACATAATCTAGTAGACCATTAAATTGTGTCACTTGAATCATTAATGTTGTTTTGAGATATTAATATGCTTAATGGTAAAACATGATAGTTTAGTAAAGTGGAATGATTAATGGTTGGTATAGAAAACTTGAAGATGTGCCACACTTAAATATCAACTTGATAGCATAATGATATATGACTTCTAATGTTAAAAGCAACCGTAATGACTTTGTGTTATGCGCTACGGTCGGGATCCCAACAGTGACTTGTTCATTTGGCACAGTCTCTCATGGAGTGATTTTCATTATGCCTTGTAAGATCATATTTCTAGTTGGAATCTTTTTGTTTGTGAGTTCTAAGCTGCGGTTTTCATGGCACTTCCACCACCATATTTGCTAGCCTCTTTGGTACTTTGCATTGCCCTTTCCCACATTGAGAATTGGTGCATACTTCGCGGGTACATCCAAACCTCGTGGGAGATCTTCATCATGTTCTCCTACACATAAGCCAAATATCTTACTCAAAACACCCACCATACCTACCTACTACAGCATTTACATAGCTGTTCCGAGATAAATTGCCATGCAACTTTCATCTTACATTACATGATTTGTTGTCATTTATCATTTATATATTGCCTTGCATGATTCTTTACAGCTGATGTGTGGTTTTACCCATGTTACGCTAGATCATTGCATATCCTGTTACACTGTCAGAGGCACTGTTTCATACACTATGTTTTATTCCTTATGAGTTACTTGTATCAAAAGTGTGTTGTCATATTAGAATGTTTGCCCCTAAAAGTGAAAAGAGCCATGGAGGCCATCGAAAAGAGAAACAGAAAAAGTAAAAAATATATATATAAAAAAATAGAAAAGAGAAAATAGAAAGAAAAATAAAAAGGGGCAACATTACTACTCTTTATCCACACTTGTGCTCATGTTATAGCACCTGTAGTATTCATAGTCATCATTTGTGCTCATCTTTATCACCTTTACTCCATATGAGAGAGTTTTCATGTTTTAGTTGCATAACTATGTGGGGAACTTTACATTATAGAACTTGGCTTGTATATTCCAATGATGAGCCTCCTCAAAAGTGCTCTAGGTCTTCATGAGCAAGCATGTTGGATGCACCCCCACTAGTTCCATTGGAGAGCTTTCATACACTTATAGCTCTATGTGCATCTGTTGTGTGGCAATCACTACTCCTTGCATAGCTTCGATTATAAGACTTCCTCTTGTATAATGATCACTTTCAGCTGTATGAGACTTTCTTCCGTTGGCCTTCCAAACCCCCCTTATCATTCTTTTAGCCACAACATCCTGTTGCCAGGCACCAACGCTGAACGCTTGCTTGGTTTTAAGTGAACAAATAGAGAGATGATTTTCTACGTGCATATTGTTATTGCTTGACTTGATCCTTTCACAAAGTTGTCATGAGTGTTGGATGCATTAGATGATTATATTGTTATTCTTGAAGCTTAAATCATCTTTAATATCTACTTTGCACGGTTGATTGTTCTCTAGTATTGATTCATTGAAAGTTTTACTTTGTTCTTCCTACTTGTTTACTCATTACTCATTTGATGTCAATATAAACTACAGCTTTTATTCATTTGATCTCAATTTATATGCATTATATTATTATATGATCAAGATTGTGTGAAAGCATGTCACTTCAGAAATTATTCTTGTTATCGTTTTACCCACTCGGGACGAGTAGAACTAAGCTTGGGGATGCTTGATACGTCTCCAACGTATCTATAATTTCTTATGTTCCATGCTTATATTATACCAATTGCTACATGTTTTATATCCTCTTTATATGGTTTTTATGCATTTTCTGGTACTAACCTATTAACAAGATGCCACAGTGCCAGTTCCCTGTTTTCTGCTTTTTTTGGTTTCAGAAAAGTTGTTAAGGAAATATTCTCGAAATTGGACGAATCAAAAGCCAAAGTCCCTATTTTTCTGGGGGGGGCTTCCAGAACACCGAAGACGAGACAGAGGAGGGCACCGAGGTGCCCACACTTATTGGTGGCGCGGCCCGACCTCTAGCCGCACGGCCACCTGGTGTGGGGCCTTCGGGCCTCCACCGCCTTCGCCCTTTCGCCTTCTTATACCCCCCGACAGATCAAGGCCTAATACCCGAACAGTTTTCCACGATACGTTCCAGAGCCGCCGCCGCCGTCAACCCTAGTTCGGGGGGGGGGGGGGGGGGTTCAGAAGCTTTTCCCGGCACCCTGCCGGAGAGGGGAATCATCACTGGAGGGCTCTACATCACCATGCCCGCCTCCGGACTGATGCGTGAGTAGTTCATCCTTGGACTACGGGTCCATAACAGTAGCTAGATGGTTGTCTTCTCCTATTGTGCCATCATGTTTAGATCTTGTGAGCTGCCAATCATGATCAAGATCATCTTTATGTAATGCTACATGTTGTGTTTGCTGGGATCCGATAAATAATTGAGTACTATGTCATTTGCTTCATAATATATCTTGTGAGTGCGTTATTTATGATCTTGCATGCTCTCCGTTACTAGTAGATGCTCCGGCCAAGTAGATGCTTGTGACTCCAAGAGGGGGTATTTATGCTCGATAGTGGGTTCTTGTCTCTATTTAATCTGAGGGAGTGACAGCAACCTCTAATATTGTAGATGTACTATTGCTACTAGGGATAAAATAGTAGTTCTTTATCTAAGGATATTTGTGCTACTTACATTACTGATACGTCTCAAACGTATCTATAATTTCTTATGTTCCATGCTTATATTATACCAATTGCTACATATTTTATATACACTTTGTGTTGTTTTATGCATTTTCTGGGACTAACCTATTAACAAGATGCCACAGTGCCAGTTCCCTGTTTTCTGCTGTTTTTGGTTTCAGAAATCCACTTAAGGAAATATTCTCGGAATTGGACAATTTTTATACCGAAGACCTTATTTTTTCCGACACGTTCCAGAAGTCTGAAGAAGAGACGAAGAAGGGCACCGAGGCGCCGCCATCAGGTGGTGGCGGGGCTGCCCCCTCTGCCGCGCCAACACCTGAGGGTGGGACCTCGGGCCTCCACCGCCTTCGCCCTTTCGCCTAATTAAACCCCCCGAAAACCTAAGTACAGACACCCGAACATTTTTCCCAAAAACCTTACGGAGCCGCCGCCGTCGTCAACCCTAGTTCGGGAGGATTCAGAAGCTCTTCCCGGCACCCTGCCGGAGAGGGGGATCATCACCGGAGGGCTCTACATCACCATGCCCGCCTCCGGACTGATGCGTGAGTAGTTCCACCCTGCCGGAGAGGGGGATCATCACCGGAGGGCTCTACATCACCATGCCCGCCTCCGGACTGATGCGTGAGTAGTTCATCCTTGGACTATGGGTCCATTGCAGTAGCTAGATGGTTGTCTTCTCCTATTGTGCCACCATGTCGAGATCTTGTGAGCTGCCTATCATGATCAAGATCATCTTTATGTAATGCTTCATGTTGTGTTTGCTGGGATCCGATGGATATTGAATACTATGTCATTTGCTTCATAATATATCATGTTGTGTGTTGTTTATGATCTTGCATGCTCTCCGTTGCTAGGAGATGCTCTGGCCAAGTAGATGCTTGTGACTCCAAGAACGGATATTTATACTCCATAGTGGGTTCATGTCTGTATTTAATCTGGGGTAGTGACAGCAAGATCTAAGATTGTAGATGTACTGTTGCTAATAGGGATAAAACAGTAGTACTTTATCTAAGGATAATGTTATTACTTACATTACACACTTTGCCTAATGCAATAATCTGTTTCTTGCAACTTAATACTGAAAGGGGTGCGGACGCTAACCGGAAGGTGGATTATTAGTCATAGATGCGGTTGGAACGGTCTATGTATATTATTGTAATGCCCAAATGAATCTCACACTAGACATCATGTCATTAGTATATGCATCATTATGCAGCTCTTTATTCTGTCAATTGCCCAGCAGTAGTTTGTTTACCCAGATGTATGCTATTATTATTATTATGGTCCTTTTCTTTAAACTGATAATACAACCAACTTCAAACTGTTACTTTGATTCTCTGCAAACATCATCCTCCACACATACGTTTAATCCTTTGTTACAGCAAGCCAGTGAGATTGACAACCTCACTGTTTTGTTGGGGCAAAGTAGTTCGATTGTGTTGTGCAGGTTCCACGTTGGTGATCGTAAACGGCGCCACCAACAACCTTCAAACGTGTTCTTCATCTCCTACTGGTTCGATAACTTTGGTTTCATCACTGAGAGAAATTTGCTGCTGCACTACTTCACACCTTCCTCTTGGTGTTTCCCATCAACACCACCACCCGGTGCATCAATTACACACTTTACTTAATGCAATAATATATTGCTTGCAACTTAATACTGAATGGTGTTGTGGATGCTATCCTGAATGTGGATTATTAGTCATAGATGCAGTTGGATAACGGTCTATGTATCATGTTGTAATGCCCAAATGAATCTCACAGTAGACATCATGACCTGTATATGCATTGTTATGCAGTTCTTTATTCTGTCAATTGCCCAGCTGTAATTTGTTTACCCGCATGTATGCTATTATTATTTACGGAGAGACACCACTAGTGAACTGTGGACCCCGGTTCTTTTTCCTTAAACTGATAAAACAACCTACTGCAGTTCTGTTACTTTCATTCTCTGCAAACAAACATCATTTTTCACACCATACGTTTAATCCTTTGTTACAGCAAGCCAGTGAGATTGACAACCTCACTGTTAAGTTGGGGCAAAGTATCTTGATTGTGTTGTGCGCAGGTTCCAAGTCAACCGTCAGGATCATCTCCGTTGTTGGGGAGAAGAAGCACCTCTGTTTAGAAGACCTTGACACTCCCTCGTCAACCAAGCACCAACATTTTTCTGGCGCCGTTGACACCTTCAGGAGAATCTTCATCTCCTACTGGTTCGATAACCTTGGTTTCATAACTGAGTGAAATTTGCTGCTGCACTACTTCATACCTTCCTCTTGGAGTTTCCCAACAACACCACACCGGTGCATCAGTAGTTTGCATCAAAAATAAAATTACGCAAGTACTTTGCATCAAATAAAATTGCACAAGTACTTTGCATAAAAAATACACACACTAACTATAATCTTCTCTCTAAAACAGTAGCAAAAACAGTCCTAATTGTAATTAACAACCAAAAATAGTAGCATTTCATAGCAATTAAAAAAAAAGTAGCAATTTCCTGGAAAAAATGGTGCTGACGTCAGTGTCAACGCGATCGTACGAGGCGGCGGTGATTTCTACCGGCGGCCTCGATCCCCTCCGTGCAGCGCCTCCTCCTCGGCCTCCCCTCCGCGCAGCGCCTCCACCTCGGCATCCCCTCCGCGCAGCGCCTCCCCTCGGCGGCGATTTGTACCGGTGACGACGGCGGCAGAGTAATCTAACCTAGGGTTTCCGGCTGGCGGCGAGAGAGAGGGAGTGAGGAGAGCTCACCATGGGGGAACGCCGGAGTCGGGGAGCGGCTGGAGTCGAGGACGACGTCGGGAAGCACCTCCACCTCGGGCACCACCTCGTCTCCGTCGGGCAGCAGGTCTCCGTCGATGGCATCGTCTCCGTCGGGCAGTAGTTCTCTGCGTCTGAGTATGGAGGAAGAGGAACTGCCCGATCGGGCATTTAAGGCAGACACCTTTAGTACCGGTCGATGGCACGGACCGGTACTAAAGGTCCTTTAGTACCGGCTGGTGATTGCAACCGGTACTAAAGGTTTGTCGATTCAGCGTCCAAATAGCTGGCGCGAAACGAAAACTTTTAGTACCTGTTGCAACCAGCAACCGGTATTGAAGTTCTTTTTCATTTTATTTCCCTTTTCTATTTTCTCTTTTTCTGATATTTTATATCTACTGATTAATTGTCTAAACCTAGTAAAATTAGTTTGTAATAATTTGTAAAAATCATGTCTATATTAAAGAATATGTTTTCAACATATTACAATTTTTTTAGATATTTAAAAAAATGTAACATTTAAAATAAAAGGTATTGATAAAAATTAATTATGCCTTAATAATTTTATATCTATTTTCTGATTTCTTTTAACTAATTAGTTTCTAAAACTTTGTACAAATCATCTCTATTACTGAAAACATTGAAGAACATGTTTTCAATAAATTATAAAATTTAAATATTCAAATAATTCAATTTGACACACGAATGATCAAGTTATGGCCATTTCCACGACATAGTTTGTGATAAAGATCCCATATTCCACAAATAGGTGCATATTGATATACGAAACAATCATGCCAAGGGAATTCTTGATTTTTTTTCATAAATATCATTTTCCATTTTTTAAGTGCAAAAAATAAAATAAAAGGATAAACAACTCAAAAAGTGGAATTCCAGTACATTACAAACAGTAACATAAAAGGTTTACTACAGTATTACACATCACCAATATTCCCATCTACTTTTGTATTATTCCTCTTTTTCTTCGATTGCTTATCTTTGCGCTGGAACCATGGGGAATCTTCATTATTTAACGTGATGCTTGGGTCAGTGTTCACTGTGAAGGGCGGAATTTCATCAAAATTATCATAATCTTCTGACATGTCTGTGATGTCCTCCACTTCCACGATGTTTCTTTTCCCTGAAAGAACTATGTGGCGTTTTGGCTCGTCTGATGTATTCGCTTCCATGTTTTTTCTTTTTTCCGGTTTGGTAGACATGTCTTTCACATAGAAAACTTGAGCTACATCATTTGCTAGGACGAACGGTTCATCTTCATAATCAAGATTGTTTAGATCCACCGTTGTCATTCCATACAGCGGGTCTACCTTTACTCTGCCTACATTCAGTTTGACCCATTTGCACCGAAACAATGGGACCTTAAAAGAAGGTCCATACTCAAGTTCTTTTGCCCATTGCTGTTTGTTGCATCAAAGTGGACACCACTGTTTTGGTTGGTGCTCTTTTTATCTTGAGCGATCGTGTAAAATGTGTTCCCATTTATCTCGTACCCTTCGAAAGTGACTATGCTCGAAGATGGTGTCCTGGCCAACAAGTACAGCTCATTTCCAACTTTGGTGTTATTCATGAGATGTGTTTGCAACCAACCGCTGAAATTCGCCATGTGTTGATCTTTAATCCAGGACTCATCCTCCCCCGGGTTCTTGGATCGTAAAATATTCATGTGTTCCTCGGTATAGAGAGCTGCCAACGAGGAATTTTGTAGAACTGTGTAGTGTGCTTGACTGAAAGAACGTCCGTCCCTACATATTAATACTTTCTTTTTTAGAGTGCCTTTTCCACTCAGTCTCCCCTCATGTCGTGACTGAGGAACACCAATCGGATTAATGTTAGGAATAAAGTCAACACAAAACTCAATGACCTCCTCGGTTCCATAGCCCTTGGAGATGCTTCCTTCTGGCCTAGCACGGTTATGAATATATTTCTTTAAGACTGCCATGAACCTCTCAAATGGGAACATATTTTGTAGAAATACGGGACCGAGAATTTGAATCTCTTCGACTAGGCGAACCAAGACATGCGTCATAACATCGAAGAAGGATGGGGGAAGACACCAACTCAAAACTGACAAGACACTGGACCACATCATTCTGTAACCTTGGTAGGATCATTGGATCGATTACCTTCTGAGATATTACATTGAGGAATGCACAAAGCTTCACAATTGGTACTCGAACATTTTCCGGTAGAAACCCCCTCAATGCAATCGGAAGAAATTGCGTCATAATCACGTCATAATCTGATTGACGTCCATGGCATGTTGCTGGTGGCGAGTTCAGAGAGTTTCCGAGCAGGGCGAAGAAAAGTTGATTAATAAGGAAACTCGGTGTGGATGAAGAGCCTTTATTTATTTGCTTCAACTAGATATTCTAATTGCAAAAAATTCAACCGTGACAAAAGAATTATATTGTCCAAACATTGGTGGAGACGTGCGTTGCACGTGCATGATTACTAGTTCCATTGAAAATGATATCATTCCTAAGATTCCAAATGTACCCGAGCACAACTGAGCATATGGAATTTAAAGCAGCATGTTGAGAATTTGCAATCCAAAAATGGATTACTGATTGGAGATCAGCACCTATAGCAAAACCCAAAAAGCTACTTATATCTTCCCAAATCAACTTTGCCACAATGCAGTCAAAGAAGAGGTGCTTCACTGTTTCTTTTTCACTACAGAAAACACAATCCTCTAGCTTATTGAGGTTTTTCTTTTTCAAATTATCCATAGTCATAATTTTGTTGTTGAGAAGAAGCCGAAGAAAAATGTGAATTCTAGGTGGTACCACGATTTTCCAAATAGCTGGAGTGAAAATCTGTTTGATACCACGGAAATTGATTATAGCATAGAAGGAGCTAGCAGAGTAAAGTACCCGAGCTGGAGTATGTCCAAATTAATAAATCTACATCTCCAGTGAAAACAACTCCTTGTGCTATACTTACTAACTCCTTCCATTGCTCCATTAATCTAGGAAAAAATTCCTTCTAAAAGAGAGTTTTAAAACCTGCCCATCCCAACTCTCCGAGATGATTTTGCATTGATCTTTACAAGTAGAGTATATGTCCCAAAATTGGATAGCTAAAGGAGAAGAGCCAAACCAGCAGTCTTCCCAGAATTTAATTTGTTCTCCATTTCCCACTATCCATCTATAGCCAAACTTGACTGCCTGAGCAGCCCACATGACTCCCTTCCAAAAAGTGGAAGCCCCATTACTTTCACCGTAGAAAATATTGGGGGAGGAGGCATTGTATTTCTTGTCTACTATTTGTTTCCACGATCTAACATCTCCTGTTGAGTGTCTTTTAATCCAAGACCCTAAAAGACAAATATTAAGATCACGGAGGTTTGGAATTCCTAGGCGTCCAAACTCTTTTTTCATACACACACTAGGTGCCAGTTTGCTAAATGCAGCTTCCTATGACCTTCAAAGTCATTCCAGAGGCAATTTGCCATCTGTGTATTAATGAGATCTAATGCCCATTTGGGAAATTTAAATAAAGAAAGCAGGTAAATGGGGATACTTGTTAGAAAAGATCCAATAAGGATCACTCTCCCTCCATAGGAGAGGAGCTTGCCTCTCCAACCCGCAATTCTCTTCAAAATCTTATCAATGAGGGGTTGTATATCTTCTCTTTTCAATTTATCATAATAGAGGGGTACCCCTAGGTATTTGATAAAAGGAACCTACAACGCATGAGAAAATATCAACAAAAGGTCTAAATTCCACATCATCCATGTGTATGGGAATTAGTTTGCTTTTATTGAAATTAGTTCTCATTCCAGACACCTGTTCAAAACATACCAATGTGTTGTTGAGATTTTTTGCTAATTCAATGTCATTATCAACTAAGAGAATGGCTGCGATTGATCTTGGCTTGCGGCATTCAGGACTCAATGTTGTTGCAGTTGCAGATAATGTCGGAGTAGCTATGTCCTATGTGTGAGACGATCGATCAGTCAATGAATTATCAGTTAGCCCACATAGCGGCTGCAGGGTCAGTCTCAGGGAGCGCCTTTGAGTGCTGCGGAATCAACTCGCATGGATCCAAAGGGTGCACACAACACAAAGCGCGCGCATACGGATTTATTCGTCCTGATTTGATTTCCATGAACGCTGACGCTTAACCCTCCCTCTCGCCAACTAAAGGCAGCAGCCCTGCGGCTCGAGACTCGTGCCTGGCGAGTCGGTGTCCAACAAAGCTACATATATGGTCCTTTAAGATGTTTCATTCACGCAAACTTTTGTGCATTTCAGTCCGTATATATTACTTTTATATGTGCGAAACGGCATTTATCTGCTTTACACCTATTCAAATGGGGCTGCAAATAAGATTATGTGCTTTGTACATTGGCGTGTCTCTCGCATTAATTCATGCAAGTTTTTCTAAGATAGGCGTGAGATTTCTTTTTTTAGACGGAAGGCTCGAGCAGATCCCGGCTTTAAATTAATAAATCCAACCGGCCAAATGATCCACGCATACAAGAAGGTCTCCGCCGACGGCGGGTACACACTGAGCCACACGATAGCACGAAGGCTATGGTTAAGGGGGAAAACAAAACACCCCAAACACACGGGCTAATACAAATAGGCCTAAGGCGGGAAGGATAAAAGGTAACGGCAGTCAGTCCGATCTATCCCGGATAGAGTTGTGAAGCGAGCGAATCCTGCCAATTGCTTCCTCCAACGCTCCACGGTCTTGCCTCCTAGCCACTGGCTTCCACACCTGCACATATAAGGCCATTTTGTTTAACCCGTCAGCCGGTTGAGAAAGAAACACCCCCTCAATCGATAATTTATTCCTCATGTTCCACAAGGACCAAAGTAGAGCCGCACAGCAAATCCATAGGACTCGTTTGTGTTGACCCGACTCTGCAGAGATCAATCTAACTGGATCCGCAAAACACGAGGGGTTCCAGGAGCAGAGCAGCAATTCCCTAACCGTTCTCCACAAAAACTTCGCTAGGGGGCACAAAAAGAAGATATGATCCATATCCTCTCTCTCCTCACACAGGGCACATCTGCCGGTAGAGGGACCCCGTCTCCTCGCAATATTATCGTTGGAGGGTAGCTGTTTCCTAGCCAAGTGCCAAAGGAATATCCTCATCTTAAGGGGGATGGCAATCCCCCAGATCTCCCTGTAATGATCTCTAGGCGTGCCGGCGCAAAGTTTCTTATAAAGGGACCTAACCGAGAACTTCCCGGAGGGTTCCAGGGCCCAAGATAGCTCATCCTGGATCGTAGCTGGCTCAAAAACCGGGAGCTCCCGAACAAGCGAGCTACATTCCGCAGCCTCGGTCGGACCCAGCGTCCTCCGGAGGAGAATGTACCACTCCCCCTCCCGGTGGGCCTTTGCCACCGAGGTGTCTGGTGAGGTCGTAATGGCAAAGATCGCCGGAAAACGGTCCCTGAGGGGGGCCGTCCCCGTCCACCAGTCGATCCACAATCTAGTGGATTCACCATTCCTCACCCGGTGTCTCGCGCTTAGGCACAGAAGGTTCTTAACTTTCTGGAGAGCCATCCAGAACTGAGAACCTCCCCCGTGGTCATCAACTAGGATGTCCTTGGATCTCAGGTACTTAGCCCTGAGTATGTCGGCCCTAAGGCCAGACTCCCCAGTCAAGATCTTCCAGACCCACTTAGCCATGAGACATCGATTCATGAGTTTGGTATCCATGATACCTAAGCCACCCAAGGCCTTGGGTTTACACACTGCATCCCAGCGTACCCAGTGGTATTTGCGTTTCTTCCCGTTCGCCTCCCAAAAGAAACGAGAGCGGGAGCCATCCATGGTCCGATGGACCTTGTCCCCAAGGAGGCAAACCGCCATCGCATGGAGGAGTAGGCTGGACATGCACGCATCAATGAGCGTCAATCTCGTCGCTGAGGACATCAGCTTTCCCATCCAGGGGTCCGCCCGTCTAGCCAACTTACCGGTAAGCTGGTTCCAGGCACTCGCCGTGAGCGCCCGGTTACTAATGGGCAGTCCAAGATAGGTGAACGGGAATGACCCCCTGCCTGCAATTAAGCATCTGGGCCACCCTCGTCTGCTCATCAGTACTAGCCCCTAAGACTAGTACCTCACTCTTGTGGAAGTTGATCCGGAGTCCCGATATGCTCTCAAAGCAAAGCAGCATGAATTTCAGGTTGGCAATAGCCAAATCGTCCCGCTGGATCATAATGATTGTGTCGTCTACATACTGTAGATGCGACACACCCCCCGGGATCAGATGAGGCACAACACCCTGGATGTGTCCCGTCCTCTTAGCTGCATCCAACATTGCTGCTAAGGCTTCGACTACAAAGTCAAAGAGGAGGGGGGACAGGGGATCCCCTTGTCTAACCGTTTCTCCATTAATGGTGATAGCCGTTTGTGCGCCAGAGACCAGGCTGAGCGCCCTATGGACCCACCCCGGGTCAAAGCCAGCTCTAAGGAGGACTTCCCGTAGGAAGCTCCAGTTGACTCGATCATAGGCTTTCTCAAAGTCCAGCTTCAGGAAGACACCCCCTAGTCTCTTCGAGCTGGACTCATGGACAATTTCTTGCAAGGAACCGACTCCCTCGTGTAAAAGGCGGCCCTTGATAAAAGCAGATTGAGTGTAGCTAATCGTGCGATGTGCGATCGGGCTGAGTCTGAGAGCAAACGCCTTAGCTACAAACTTGAAGATAACGTTGATCAGCGCAATCGGTCTAAACTGACGGATATCCTCGGTGCCTTTGACTTTGGGTATCAGCGTAAGCACCCCAAAGTTCAGACGAGCGATGTCGACTCTCCCGAGAGCAAAATTGTTCGTAATGGATATAACCACCGGGCGAAGAATCTTCCAGAAACGCTTAAAGAAGCAAACTGGCAGACCGTCCGGACCCGGGGCCGTGTCCACCTTCATGCTTGCTAGGACCTCGTCCATTTCCTTCTCCGTGAAGGTAAGCATGAGGGCGTAGTTCTCCTCCTCTGTGACCCGCGTCCGCGAATCCCAGAGGGATGGGGTGAGCTGGAACGTCGGCGGGCTCGCGGGAGTCCCCATAAGGGCTCGATAGAAATCGTAAATGTGCGCTTGGAGCCCAGATGTCTCCACGACAGCCCCCTGGGCGTCCACTAGCCTGGAGATGGCACACTTCCTCCTCCTACCGTTAGCAATGGCATGGAAATACGCAGTGTTAGCATCCCCTTTCAGGGTCCAAGCCAGCCTACTGCGTTGTTCCCAATACTCCTCTTCCACCTTAGCTAGGTGGCACAGCTGATTCTCCAGATGATATCGGAGGGCCCACCCCTCATCGTCTAGGTCAGAGGCGTCTGCACGCGCGTCAAGCGCACGTATCTGTGTCAAAATATCCTCTTTCAAGTCCCTCTCCGCCCGATCCAGGTTGGCACCCCAACCCTTCAGGAACTGAGGGAGGCCGCCAGACAGGTGTTGCCAGCGCGAGATGGCGTCCTGCCCCTCCCCCTGGTAGCAGCCAGCTCTCCCCATTTGGACTCGACCAATTCCCCAAATTCCGGACGCTCTAACCAGCTCTTCTCGAAAAAGAAGCGCGAGCTCCTCCTCTTGAAGTCCTCATCCGAGCTAAGGATCAAGGCCGCATGGTCCGACCCAACAATGGGCTCCGCAACCAGCGTACAGAGAGGGAAGAGGCTTTCCCAGTTTGCGGACATAAGAACCCGGTCCAGTACACACCTGACCGGGTTCAGCTGTCGGTTAGTCCAGGTATAGCGTCCCCCGCTCCGCTTGACCTCTCGCAACGCGAGGGAGGCAATACAATCATTAAATCTCTGGACCCGTGGCCAGTTAATGTTCGCATTGCTCTTGTCCTCTGCCCCGCGGATGAGGTTGAAGTCTCCTCCAATCACCAAAGGGTGTGGGCACGCCTGCACTGCCTTCGAGAGCTCAGCCAGGAAATCTGGCGACCTCCGATGATCTGCCGGACCATACACCACGAAGAGGGACCAGGTCTGGGTGGTATCCAACTGGAAAACATCCACCCGTATGAAGAACGTGCCTGGCACCCAGGCCCGTACCTCAAATCTGTCCTCGTTGACACCCAGCAACATAGCCCGGAATGTCCACAAGCTGGGACAGACAGCCAGGCGAACTGCCCTCATGGGTCAATGCTGAGGAGCTCTGCAGGGGTGAATGCGGCTTTAATAGTCTCTTGTAACCCTACAAAGTCAAGTTGTTCACGGGAAATCAGTTCGCGAATCTGGATGCGTCGTCCCGGCCGACCGAACCCTCGCATGTTATAGAATCCGGCCCGCATCTAAACGACCTTCTTCCTCCGTCCTCGACGGGAGCCCTGGGCAATGCGCCCCCCCTAACTGGGGCCGAGGGAGAGCAAGGACCTAACCCGACCGGGTCTGGTGCCGAACTCTCCTCCCCTTCCTCTCGAGCGGGCTCGCCCAACGAGGTCTGAGGAGGGTTCTCTCCACCCGCATGTCGAGCAGCTTGTTCCTTCCTGAACTCTACAAAGGCGATGGAGGCCTGCGCCTCTTCCTTGGCACGAACCAAAGAGAGGATCTCCGAGGGCGAACCCGCCTCAAGGGAAAAAGCTAGTTCTACGTCGTGCACCACCGACTCTAAGTGCGAATCAGGAACCTCACGAAGAATCGCAAAGGGGTTTTTGAGGTTACCTGGGAGGTCGAGGTTCTTGGCCGCAGCTCGCAGCTCCGCACGCTCCGCGACGGGGACCGCCACCACCGAGCTCAGGAGCCGCGCGCTCTTGCGCCTAGGTCCAGGTCAGGGCCTGCGCCAGGATCACCGCCTCCGCCGCCCGCATCCTCTCCAGCGCCGCTAGAGAGGGTGGCCAAGAGCTAGTTTTGGAGAGGCTCATGTTGCTGCAGAACTGGTCAATCACCATCGAGTCCTCCTCGGCCACAGCCGGCTGTGGGGTCGACCCAACCACCGACGAGTCCGGCTCAGAAGCCAGCACAGCCGCGGCCCTGGGAGGGGGGGCCGAAGAGGTGCTGCCCCCCCCCCCCCCCCCAGTCCCCGTGGACTTGGCTGGCGCCATGGTCCGAGCCTTGTCCTTCGCCGCGGCCTCCTCCCACTCCTCCGAGAGGTGCTCCTCCTCCTCATCCTCGTCCATGCCCGTAGGAGGCGAGGTGGGTGGGGTGGGGGCAGGAGCGAAACCCGACTCCACACGGATGCCCAGGTTGTAGCCCTGGTTCTTGTGGAAGATCTGGATCAGCCCCTCCGCCTTGGCGTGGTCTCGGCACGCCAGCTTGACGCGAACCGGCTGGCGTCCGGGTAGGGTACTCTCGTCCACCTCGATAGGACACCCCAGCATGCCTAGCCCCACTAGAAGACGGTCGGCACGCCTCAGGCATATGGGGAGGCCAGAAACCTGTGCCCAGTACTCCCGGAGGGTCTCGGCCGGTGCCGGATCCGCGTCGGCAAAGGCGATGCTCACGTCGGTACCACTCAAAGGTAGATACATGCGGCCACTGCGCGCACACATCCTGAGCATCTCCTTCGATGGGAAGACCACCTCAAACTCCTTGGCGGAGTAGCAGGTGACCTTCCAGTCCCACGACGTCTCGACCAGGTGCTGCAGCTCCTTAGTGAGGGCAGCCACCGAGATCGGCTTCTCCTTGAAGGAGAGAATTGCGAAGTTGGAATCCTCCTCCACATCCCACTCGTCCATCTCACAGTCCAAGTCAAAGTAATTCCCTCTGAGCATGGCTTGCCCGAGGATACGGAGACATGGACGGCGCTCCACACGACTCGGCACCGCCGGCGGTGCGATTCTCGGTGCCTTGGGCGGCCCGGCACGGTGCGGCTGCACCGGATTCATCCCCTTGGGAAGCTGCGGACCGACAGTCGCCAGAGGCGCCAAGACGCCCGGCTGCAGCGCTGCCTTCTCCGCCTCTCGCGCAGCCGCCGCCTTCGCCTCCCTTTCCTTCTCCCGAAGCAAGAACTGCTCCCGGGCAACAGCGCTCGTGTTGTAGGGGCCAGAGTTCGGGCCGCCTCCGCCGCTCCCGGCCGCGCCCGATGCGCCGGCAAAGCCCGCACCCGTCGCCGGCCGCCGGCCTCCCTGCGCCGCCAGCACGCGGCTGCGCAGCTCCGCTTCCTGCCGCTGCTGCTGCGGGACCCCCGCGCGGTCGCCGAAGCCCCGCTTCGTGCCGCCGCCGCCGCCGGGCTGGCTCATCATTGCCTGCGCAAAGGAACGAGCTAGAGGCAGCGGGGGACGCGTTGGGTGCACGATGCGGGCGAGGCGACGATGGCGGCGTATGTCTGCGTCCGACGCGGGCCAGCCTAGGGTTAAGTCGAGCGCACCCTGGCGCAGCCAAAGCCAAGTAGGCCAGAGGCCAGGTGGGCTGGGTCGCGGCCCAACAGTGGGCCGAAGAAGAGGGAGCGAGGAGTGGGCCGCCAGCAGGAGTCGCGAATCTACCGGCCCAGCCCAGGTTGAGACAGGGCCCGCCTGCGTCAGCCCCTCCGATTCAAACCGAGCAGCCAGCTGCAGGGCGACCCTCGGCAGCTCCTCCGGCGGCGCAGCCTCCACGGCGGGGCGCAGGAACGGGCCAGGACCGGAGACCGTCGGTGGCGACTGCCGCGGACGGGGTCGCACCCTCGGCCACGACGCGGCCTCTCTCCGACTCCGGAAGGGGAAGAGCCCGGCGCCGCTGTCGCCGCGACCAGCCAGGGCGGAGAAGTGGGCGCCACGGCCCCCCGGGGCGAATGCCGACCGGCGGCTAGCGCGCAGCGAGCCCCCTCGCTCCACTTCCGCCTGGAGAAAATCTCCGAAAGATGGGGGCGTGCCCGCCGCCGCCGGCGACGGACAGCCCGCCCCGCTTACCTCGTCGAGTTCGCTGGTGGCCGCCTCGTCGTCGAAGTCCAGCGTGGAGGTCCAGAACCGGCCGTCTAGCCCGCCGAGCTCCATCAGAGGCCGCCCGTAGAGGGGTGCCGGCGCCGGAAGCTATCCGCCGCCTGGGACCAGGCAGTCGCCGCCCGGGTCGCTGGAGCTCGGCTGCGGACATAATCGCTTCGATGCTTGGCTTGCGGACCTAACCATGGGGGACTCGGGCGTGAGATTTCTGATCCTGCTAATTTTCTATTCGTGTGGTTTCAGAGCTAACGAATTCGTTGAGAAGTCGGCTTCATCTTTTTCGGTAAAGGGAGTTTTTTTTTTAGATAAAAGCCACAAAGGCCCGACCTTAACTTAATAAGGCCAAGGGGATAAAGGGAGTTTTATTTATTAATGAGTTTTACGCATTATACCTGTTCTCTGCATAATCAAGATGCACGGAGCCGAAAGGTTTAATATTTAAAAGTAAAGATAGTAGACGTATTACATATCATGATGAGAAAGTGTAAAAACGCGTAAGGTAGTGGAGGGTCGATCCGCAAATTATGTTGTCATCCATGTTGGAATAAAAAGACTCTCGCCGTATCCTCCAGTCTTGTACACACCTCCAGAAATAGGTCTCAATATTCCACACGTTGTAACGGATATCACGAACGGAGTGTTGCAATAGTCTTGTAGATAATCTGCATAATAGTAGAATTTTGATCATCAAAACCTTGTCATTCCTACTAAATCAAAACGACCATATTACGGCCAGTGTTGTCACCCTAACAAGTTGTTTGAATCTATTGTCCACACCATTCAACCATGCGCGAAACATATTTCAGACGCTCATTGGTGGGTATAAGGTACAACCTATCCGGACGATTGACCATATAGAACTAACAAATTTGCACTCAAAAAATAAAGTGTTTAATTGTCTCGTCTACTAGACACCCTTTTTACTCCCACGTCAATTACGTTTTGCTAGGTTGTCTATTGTTAAAATTACCTCTCGACGTAGATACCACGTAAAGACCTTGTTTTTGAGTGGGATCATCATCTTCCTAAGGTGTTTATTATTCTCCACTGGCACATTCGGTTGGATTTAACCTTTATACATAGAGTCCGCCGTGAATTTACCAGATTTGTGTAAATTCCACCTCCCCTGTGTGAGGCTGACCACGACCAACCGTTGTATCAACTCAGTCAAAGATGTTAGACGGGGACCATTAAGATCTCTTCCGAATGTCATATTAGGGCGGGAAATTCTCCAACTCCTTAGTTAGTGTATCGCTTTTGTGACATCCAAACACAATGTTGTATAAAGCCGGATATTGCTCTTGAAGTGAGGTAGGGCCTAGCTAGCTATCTTCTCAGAACCTTATCTTCGATCCATACTTACTTTAAAAAAGTATCATATGGGAAGAAAAATTTCTTCGTTCCCATTAGGCCAGCCCAAAAATACGAGTCACCTGATTTCTACGAAATCTGAGACACCCCATTTGTGCCAATATACTTTCTCCTTAGTAAAGTTTACCATACCCCTTCCATATATAGTAGTTTAAACAGCCATTTATCAAGAAGAGCCCTATTTTTACCCTGAAGATTATGAATCCCTAGACCTCCGTATACTTTAGGGCAACATACTACACTCCCCTTTATTGTGGGCATACTACACTCCCCTTTGTTAGATTGTATTTGTGTATAGCTTCTGTACCTATACTTGTACGTATTCTGTACCTTTATATAAAGAGTCAGCCACACCCCGTTATGGGTGTTGCGCTGTTGCCCTGTCTAATATGGTATCAGACTAGATTAGGTCAAAAACATGTCTTCCGGTGTTGCCTCCGCTGCCGCCATGGCGTCCGTGGATCCTTCTGCTCAGGCTGCCGTTGCGCCGTCGTCCGCCGCCTGGCCTCTCCGTTCCTTGCTTCTCAGCCGCTCGCTTGGGCGTACTCTCAGCCGGCCTCCAGGGCTACTCCGGCCGAGACGAACGCTCAGCCCGTGCTGAACGCCCAGGTCACGTCTCCCGCACCGCCTGTAGCCAGCGCCGGCTCTGTTGAACCAGTTGCTCCCTCCGCCTCGCACGTGCATCCCCTGTTCGATGCTCCTTCGACGTCGCCGTTCTACGCTCATCCGGCGCAGATGTACGGCGCGTCCGCACCGATGTTCTACGGCGCTCCTCTGACGTTGCCGTATGGCGCGTCCTACGGCGCTCCTCCGACGCCATCGCCCTACGGTGCTCCTCCACCGCCGGCGTACTACGGCGCCCCTACGACGTCCGTGGCGGCGCAGTATGGTGCCGCCCCGACGTCGTCCTATGGCGCCCATCCTCTGCATCCGTACGGTGCGCCCATGCACTATGGGGCGTCCGGAGCGTCCTACTCGCTGCCGTCCGCGACATCTGCTGCTCTCCCGGCAACGGAGCTGGCCCTTGCTGTCCCTCCCCTGGGCCCCTATGCACCGCATCATGGCTTGCCTGCGCCGCCTGCCGTTGTGCCTCTGGAGCACGTCGTGCCGTCTCAGCCGTTCTACTTCGCCCACCTTATTCCGGTCAAACTGAAGCAGGACAACTACCTTTCATGGCGAGCGCAGGTGCTGCCCCTTCTTCGCAGCCGCTCCTTGGAGGGTTTTGTCGACGGTACCCTGCCATGTCCTCCGCCAAATCATCCGGCGTATCATGCTTAGGTGGCCCAAGATCAAGCCATCCTCTCCGGCCTTCAGTCCTCGCTCACGGAGGGTGTGTCAACACTCGTGCACTTCGCAGCCACATCGCGGGATGTGTGGGCTGCTCTCCACACCAGCTTTGCGTCTCAGTCGCAGGCACGCTGTCATGCTATCCGCACCCAGCTTGGAGAGGCAAAGCTGCTTGACCTCTCCATCACCGACTACTTCAACAAGGTCAGAGGTTTGGCAGATACTCTCGCCTCCATTGGACAGCCGCTTCGTCCTGAGGACTTCACATCCTATGTTTTGAATGGGCTGGACGGCGACTATGATAACCTTGTGGAGAACATTGATGGTCGTGAGACGCCTATTCAGCCGCGCGAGTTGTACTCTCGCCTCCTTGCGACGGAACAGCGTATCAAGACTCGCCGCTCGACTCCTGCATTCGCGTCGGCCAACGCGGCATCGCGTGGCGCCGGCAAGCCCTACAAGCCGCCGACTGCGGGTGGCAAACCGGCGCCTCCGCCCCAGCAGCCGCCCCAACAGTCTTCGCGGCTTCCGAGCACTACCACGGGTGGTCGCCCGCGCGCCTGCTGTCCATCATGTGGTGTCCAACTCTCCTGTCAACTGTGTGGTCTTGAGGGTCATATTGCATCCCGCTGCCACCGGCGCTTCAAACAGGATTTCTTGGGCATCGGCAATAATGGGAAAGGCAATGACAAGCAGGCTGCCTTGGCGAGTCACGAGCACGGACACACTCCTTCCTATCCCATTGATCCGACTTGGTACATGGATACAAGTGCTACTAATCACCTGACGAGTGAGATGGGCAAGCTCACTACTCAGGAACCATACCGCGGTCATGATCAGGTTCGCACCGCCAATGGCGCAGGTATGCACATCTCACATATTGGTCAGGCTTCTCTCCTTACTCATACATCGCACAAGTTGCATCTTCTCAATGTTCTTCGTGTTCCTTCAGCTGCACGTAGTTTGTTGTCTATTCCTCAGCTTACTCGTGACAATAATGTCTTTGCTGAATTTCATCGTTTCCATTTTTTTGTTAAGGATCGGGACACGAAGGACATACTACTTAGAGGTCGGCTACGTGATGGTCTTTATGTGCTTGATGTGCCGCCTGTCTCTCAGGTTTTCACTGGTGTTCGAGTGTCGTCGTCAAACTGGCACGCTCGTCTTGGTCATCCAGCCATTCCCATAGTTCGCCATGTTCTCCGTCGTCATGAGCTTCCATTTGTGTCATCTAATAATGCTGCTACTGTTTGTGATGCCTGTCAGCAAGGCAAGAGTCATCAACTTCCTTTTTATGAGTCGAGTCGTGTAGTCCAAACTCCACTTGAGCTTGTGTTTACCGATGTCTGGGGTCCTGCCCAGACTTCTGTTAGTGGTCATGATTATTATGTCAGTTTTATTGATGCTTATAGTCGCTTTACTTGGCTTTATCTTCTTAAGCGTAAATCTGATGTATTTGATGTCTTTCTACAATTTCAAGCACACGTTGAGCGTCTACTTAAGCATTAAGCATAAGATCATTCATGTCCAGTCGGATTGGGGGGGGGGGGGGGGGGGGGTGAGTATCACCACCTAAAAGTGTTTTTTAACAAGCTTGGGATTTCGCACCGTGTGTCTTGTCCTCATACACATCAACAAAATGGTTCAGCTGAACACAAGCATCGTCACATTGTTGAAACTGGCTTAACTCTATTAGCTCATGCTTCTGTTCCTTTTCGGTTTTGGAGTGACGCTTTTTCCACAGCATGTTTTCTGATTAATCGGCTTCCTACACGACTTCTCCACATGAAAACAGCACTTGAACTCTTGCTTAATGAGACTCCAGACTATACATTCTTTAAAGTTTTTGGATGTGCGTGTTGGCCTCATCTTCGTCCATACAACAAGAGAAAGCTAGAGTTTAGGTCCAAAAAATGTGTCTTCCTTGGATATAGCTCACTTCATAAAGGGTATAAATGTCTTCATGTCCCCTCTAATCGTGTCTATATTTCCCGGGATGTAGTGTTTGATGAGAATTGGTTTACCTTTTCCGCCCTTCCGGTGCCTTCGATCACTCCTACTCCACCTATGCATTCATTTTTACCTTCGCCTGATCAATTTGTAGATGTTGCGTATACCCCTGCTTTGCTACCTAATCATGCTGCAGGTATTGGCCGAGGAGCACGCCTTCAGCTCCTGGATGATCAGACGCAACATGTTGATCATGCACAGCAAGCTAATCCAGTGAAGCACGTTGATCCATCGATGGACGTCCCTTGCATGCATGCCCCATGCACACCCGTCCAAGTCACGGCACAGGATCACGCCACTGCATCGCAGGATGCGCATGCGTCTCCTCGACTGACCTCCCTGGGCTCTTCCGCTTCGGCCCCAACTGGGCCTCTTTCGCCAGGACCAGCGCCTGGACTATTCACGTCGCCAGCGACGCCTCTTCATCCGTCCGCGACAAGCGATTCATCTTCGTCGCCTCTACTGCCGTCACCGATGCATGTGGTCTCTCCCGAGCCTAGCGATCGGTCTGTGTATCATCACCACCACCTGTGGCCGTTGTTCTACGCCCTCGTACACGCAGTCAGAACGGCATTTTTCGCCCGCTCGACCGTAAAGATGGCACAGTTGCATGGATTGCTGCATGTATCGCCCAAGCTGAGGCTGATCCCACTGCCGAACCTCGGCATTTTCAGGCTGCTCTTGGTATTCCACACTGGCGAAGTGCTATGGAGCAGGAGTTTCAGGCGCTCTTGAAAAATGATACTTGGAATCTTGTTCCTCCTGTTTGTGGGGTTAATGTTATTGACTCTAAGTGGGTGTTCAAAGTCAAGAAACATGCTGATGGCTCTATTGAACTCTACAAGCCACGACTAGTGGCCAAGGGTTTTAAACAGAGGTATGGTCTTGATTATGAGGATACCTTTAGTCCGGTTGTTAAGCCTACCACTATTCGACTGCTGCTCTCCTTGGCTGTTACACGAGGGTGGTCTCTTCGCCAGCTGGATGTTTAGAATGCCTTTCTCCATGGAGTCCTGGAGGAAGAGGTATATATGCGTCAGCCTCCGGGTTTTGTTGATCCTGCGCGTCCTCATCACTTATGTCGCCTTGTTAAGGCTCTCTATGGGCTTAAACAGGCTCCTCGTGCGTGGCATGCATGGCTTGGATCGGTTCTTCGGGCTCACGGGTTTGTTCCATCCACTGCGGATACGCCATTGTTTCTCTATCAGCAGTCTGAGGCAACTATGTATTTACTGGTATATGTTGATGACATTATCCTTATTAGTTCCTCTGTTGTTGCTGCTGATCGCCTACTGTCTTCGTTGAGTGGTGACTTTGCTGTGAAGGACTTGGTTGCCTTGCATTACTTCCTAGGGTTGGAAGTCTCTCAGTCGTCTGACGGGCTGACTATTTCTCAGCACAAGTATTCTATAGACTTGTTGCGCCGAGCTGGTATGGTCAAGTGCAAGCATGCCACTACTCCTATGTCAGCGACTGATCGGTTTTCTGCACTTGATAGAGATTTGCTCTCTTCTGATGATGCCACTGAGTATCGCAGTATTGTTGGAGGTCTGCAGTACTTGACTATCACTCGGCCTGATATTTCCTATGCAGTTAATCGTGTGTGTCAGTATCTCCATGCTCCTCGGAAGTCACATCAGTCTGCTGTGAAGCGCATTCTGCGCTATATCTGTTACACGGTCTCCCATGGTCTACACCTACAGCCTGCCGCTTCTTGTGTCCTCTCGGCATTCTCTGATGCGGATTGGGCTGGAAGCCCTGATGACAGGCGATCCACGGGGGATATGAAGTCTTCTTTGGTCCAAACTTAATCGTCTGGAGTGCTCGCAAACAAGCTACAGTGTCTCGCAGCAGTACTGAAGCTGAGTACAAGGCAGTTGCCAATGCCACAGCTGAACTTATATGGGTACAATCATTATTGAGAGAATTGGGAGTCTCTCAAGATCAGCCACCAGTTCTTTGGTGTGATAACATCGGTGCTACTTACCTTTCGTCTAATCCGGTTTTTCATGCCCGAACGAAACACATCGAAGTTGACTATCATTTTGTGCGAGAACGGGTTGCACAGAAGCTCCTCCACATCAAGTTTATCTCTTCTAAAGATCAACTTGCTGACATCTTCACAAAGCCATTGTCACAGCCATTGTTCGAGGGTTGACGCAATCTTAACTTGCTATGTACTTCAGGACACAGTTAAGATTGAGTGAGGGTGTTAGATTGTATTTGTGTATAGCTTCTGTACCTATACTTGTACGTATTCTGTACCTTTATATAAAGAGTCAGCCACACCCCGTTATGGCTGTTGCGCTGTTGCCCTGTCTAATACCCTTTATTCTTTAGACCTCAGATAGTCGGCCTCATCTACATTCCCCCTTCACTTTTTATGGTTTGACCGGCCGGCCATGCATGCATGCATAGGAACTTGTCGGCGGTTATTACAAACGACTACTGATGGACCATCCACCACGATCTCCACTTATTGAGAGTGTAAGACCAAGGTCCAGGCATCATATATATATACAGGGAGGAAGAGAATCAACGTCAATCATCCTCGCGGTCATTTGGCCGGTTCTCCGGTTCCGGCCGCGCCGGTACGACGGCAGCGACAAAAGCAGTTGCGGCTTAGCGAGACGGACCGACGACGACAAGGACGACGATACGTCGGAGGGAGAAAGAAATCAGTTAGCTTGCGGCCGGTCTAGTCAGCCCAAGCATATGCTGCTGAGCAGCGAACGGCCGGCCGGTAGCTTGGTGTGCGGTCAGACTCCGTTGGCCTCTTTTCGACGGCCGGTGTGCGGTCCGTTTTCATCTTTCCATCCCTGTGTTCCTTTTTTGAGGTTCTGTTTGGTGAGGATCTTTTGGGTGGATTGTTTTGCTTAAGAAAACATTTTTCTGAACAAAAATCTTGGAGGTTCTATGTGATTTAGGTGGTTTATAATACACACCATATACTAGTTGTCTAGTTCAGTCATATGATGAATATTCAGTTAGTTCGTTCGCTTTCAGCTAGCTTGTGGTGAAGGTGTGGCAGCTACGCGATACTGCTTTCTTCGGGAACAGGAGGCTAGCGGAGGGAAGCGACCCCGCGACCTTCCGCCGCCGCCACCACCGCCCCCGCCCTCCCTCCTCCGGGCTTGTTCCCCTCGTCGCTCCCACGAGCGACGGGGGGAACGCTAGCGTCCTCCTCCCCCAGCTCCTTCCTGCCGCCTCCCTCTCCTCGCCGCCGCCGGACGGCGCCGCCGGCCGTGGGCTGGGCGTTGGCGGCGGCGAGGCCCCTCCTCTCCCTCGCTCACAGAGGTTGGCGCGGGCCGGCCTTGGCAGCTCGGGCGCCATCCTGACCGAGGGCGCGGCGGCGCGGCCACTCCGACGGCGGCGTGGATGCTCGGCAGTGGTGGGGCGGGTCTGGGTCGGCGGCGCCTCGTGGTGGCGGCGGCGGCGGCTCGGATGACGCGGACAGCGGCTTCAGGCCGGAGTTCTCGGTCAGGGTGGCAGGAGTCTCTCGACGACAGCTTTCATCTCGAGCAGGTGATGGGAAGGTGCAGATGCGGCTTGGCCTCGGGACGGTGGCTGGCGGAGCTGGCCGGAGGCGGCGGGCTCTCGACCCAGATCTGGGCCCAGGTGGGCCCGATCCGGGTTGGGCGCGCCCTGCTGCCTGGTGGTTTCAGGGGTTCCCGAGAACCCTTCCCCCGACCATGGAGTGGATGGGGTGCTGGATCCGGGCCAGGAGGGCCTGGATCCGGTGACCGCCTAGCAGCCTCGTTTTCTCGGGGTATGCGGGTGTGACCGGCGGGTGCGTTCTGCTAGTTGTACCCCCACTATCTTAGGGCCAGCTACCTCGGTCCTTCTACTGTCCGTTCCGATGGAATTGTCGTCTGGACACCTGTTTTTCCTTGGGTACGAGATCTTGGATGTCGGGGCGGCGGCCTCGGAGGGTGGTTTGCGCGTGCGACTCTGCGGCGAGCGACGTGGCAGCGGTGATGGTCGTCTTATCGGACCATGTGGGTGGCGTGGAGTTGGCGGATGGAGTTCCTGGTGCCGGCTTCGCTTCGGCAATGGCGGCTCCCAGATCGCGTCCTGGTGGCCTGGCTCGAGACTTTCGGCATTTCGTGGTATCGAGTGTGGTAGAGAGGTGCTTCCGAGCGAAAGCTATGCGCTTCGGCGCCAACAGCGACGACGCTTGCGGGTACCGTAACCCTCTTGAGGGCGCTGTTGTGGGTGCTCTCTCCGCAATTAGGGTGGTCGAAAGGTGCTTCCGAGCGGAAGCTCTGCGTTTCGGCGCCAACAGTGACGATGCCTACGTGTGTCGTAACCCTCTTGGGGGCGTTGTTGTGGGTGCCTTATTCGCACTAGGGCTCCGGGTGAAAACCCTGACCTCTCGGTCTTGACGGCAGCGGCGCTTTGCGTCGTCACCCTGTTGGGGGCGTCGTCGTGGAGTCTCGGTACTTATCGATCCTGCGTTGGAGTCCTCGGTGGCAAGTCCGGTTTTCCTTTTCTTTGTTGTTTATCTTTGATCTGTCTTGTTAGAGGGTTCCTCATCACCTTGTATCGGTTCGGTCGTTCGTCTTTTGAGCGTTATGTTGTCTGGCCCAGCAGCGGTCTCAAACGTTGTGGCTTTATTTATAAAGCGGGGCAAAACCCTGTTTCGAGAGAGGTGTGGCAGCTAGTTAAGTACTAGTAGTGGTTATCACCTGCAGAAGTCGCAATCTTACGTAAGCACTTATATACAGGTGCATACACTCACCCCTAAAAACATACACACATACACTATCCCTATGAGCACCTCCGAGATAGTGAACCTGCGAACGAGGTCTTGATATTGACGATGTCATCACAGACGCCCGCTATCGTCGAAAACGTCGCCTTCCACTGAAGAGTATTCCGTTTAAATAAGAAACATCAGCGTCAAACCTGATATTGAAAGTCTGATGGGATGGGGGTACAAACACCCCCTAACCATCTTGTCGCAGCTTCTTTAGGCCTTGTTCGGTCCGTATGAAAGTAATCCACACAGTGAACGTTGTTAGAATAGAATACGTATACGAGTTAGTATTAGACTAGAACTTCTAGACCTTCTCCTATTCCAAGTATATCTACTCTTATACTACTCCCTCCGATCCGTATTAACTGTCGGGAGCTGCGCAGTCATTTTGTAGTAGGCCTATACACTTTTCGCGACAATTTTTTCGGACCGGAGGTAGTACTATATATACCCCATGAGGGTAAGGCACTACAACATCAAAAATTAGGGATTCAATATTTTTTTACATGGTATCAGAACGGTTAGTCTCACGACGTCGATTTTAGAGTTATAAACACTTCCGCATCGCGCCGCCCCCCGAGGAGATTGATCTCTTCTCCTCGGTGGCGCGGCACCGTTCTTTAGATTAGATTAGGTTCAAATTTCTGTTCATAGTTTAGACAATTTTCGAAATCCCCAATTTCATAGATTAGATTTATTAGCCAGCAAATAAATCCCTATATACTCTACGATCCTCCAAATTATCGGTCGCGGGAGGGCGAATCCCGCACACGGAGCTGCGATCCAATCTGGTTGCCGTGTGAGGCGTTGGCAACTCGATCGGCATCCACACGAAAGAAGGCTGCCATGCACTGTCGGGCCTCAGGCGCGCTCCTTCTCCACCAGCTACACCGGCCATTGACAAACACGCGCACAGAAGGCAGCGACCGGCCGGAAATTCTGCATCACATCAGGTGTGTTCACGTACATGATGCTTGATCGTTGCTTGCATGCAAGCAGGACCTGCCAGGTCTTATGCGAGAAGAAAAGAAGAAAATAAGAGAACGTGACATGGAGCGGATCACGGTAGAGCACCGACTCCGCCGATCGTCTCCAACACCATCGACCTCTTCCGCACGCCGTCTACAACTCTACATCGACTGCCTCAACAACTACACCAACCAAGCCAAACCACGACATATTCTGTTGTACGACTACACAAAGATTTTCGTCGAATTTTACATCGCCAAGGTCTACATCTATATGGTTTTGTGTCGCCGCCGTCGCCAAAAAAACCCGCCGCCGCACAAATACCCGCCGCCGCCGCACCCTGGCGCTCTGCTAGGGCGATTACACAATCGCCTCGCCCGCCTGACCAAAAACCCGCCGCCGCAGATTCCTGCCGCCGCCGCACAATGACCCCAAAACATGCCGCCGCCGCACAGAAAAAAAAAACCGCCGCCGCCTCATATTGACCAGGACCCATGCCGCCGCCGCCGCACAAAACCAAGACACTACGACCAAAATCTCGCAATTTTCTTGCGCCTCGATGCAACGGCTACATCAACCATGACAATATCGATCATGGCTATATCAAGACCGGCTATCTCGACATCGACATCCAGAACAACGTCCACAGCAACACATCGGTAACAACGCCAGTCAACACCGTCCGCATCGTCACTTGCGTCCACGACACTCCCGCTGTGACTGCGGAAGGGAAAGATAGAAGAGACCATCAGAGACACAGTCGATGATGACGGAGAGGAGAAGACGACGAGTTGATGATGACGGAGAGGAGAAGACGACGAACGCGTAGGACTACAACTGAGGGGAATGTTAGAATAGAATACGTATACGAGTTAGTATTAGACTAGAACTTCTAGACCTTCTCCTATTTCAAGTCTATCTACTCTTGTACTACTATATATACCCCATGAGGGTCAAGGCAATACAACAACAAAAATTAGGGATTCAATATTTTCTACAAACCTACCACCCAGGGGTTTTGGTGATCCCCAACCCCTCACCCAAATTCCTGCTGGAATTAATTCTATGCTACTACACATACCCCTCCACTAATTATGCGTTCGGTTAATCCCATCCACAAGAGTGTTTCTTCGATTAATCTCGACAATGGCATTGGCCGGCCGCCGGCGGAACCCGTTCATCCTTCTCTTAGGTCCGCCGTACGCGTTCTTCAACGAGGCGCTACGCTAGCGCTTCCGAGTCCTCGGGTTCTTCGCCTACGGGGAACCCCTCTCGACCTTCCTCGCCGCGGCCGCGTCCACGCTAGGAGCTCCTGCGCGTCGTGGTCGTAGTGGGCGGCGGTTATATATGTGCGTGGTCTGCACGGGATCCGGTGTCAACTATGTCGACCTCGCCGAGTTGTGTGCTCCGAGTTGTAGAGGTCGCCTCCGAGGCACGTTGCTGCCCTTTAATTTCAAGCTTTGAGAGAGGGAGAGGAGTTCCCTGCAGCCGTGCGCCTGTGGGTGGTTGCGCGGTCGTAGTGAGTGGTCTTGTCGCGAGGGAGATTGGGAGGGGGTGCTCTGCCTCCGCCACCATTCGCCTCCACGTCGGTGTGCCGCGGCCGCCGTCGCCTTTGTGTTGCCCCCGCGCGAGAGAGATGGGTCGGGATCTGTTCCATGAGGTAGGAGACCATTATTTTTCCCTAGCAAAATGGATGGGGATTGTGGTGGATTGGGCCGGGCCGGGATCCCAACCAGGCGTAACCGAATGCGTTTTCTTTGGTAGACATCCCCGCCCGAGACGACCGACGGGGATTAGCAGTAGGTGTATGTGTATGTTGCTTTGGTCGATACCGGTCCCAGACCGGACCTATGTTCTTCCGTACGTCAAAGGCAATTATGTTTTCATCCAGAATATTCCAAGCTCCAAAATAATAAGCTAAAACAACCTGATTCATGATGAAAGGACCTCAACCGGTTTAATTAACAGTGGTAGAGCTCACCAAAGGTGGCAAACTCTGTTCTTCTAGGGAAGGCGATGATTACTCTATATTTTTTCCCAGATTTGAAAGGAGTACTGGAAATGGTAAGGGCCTATTTGGAACGCATGCTTTTGAAAATGTGAGAAAAGAAAAATCGGTTATAATTCTTAAATCATGCTTAACTATCAACCCGTTCGGTTATACATATAATTCTTAAACCCGTTCAGGTATACATATAATACTGAAACACTTTGCATATTTAGATATTTTAGATAAGGAGCATATATTAATACCACATAGATATCAACTACACCCAACCTCTATAACAACGTAATGCCCTAATGACATAACGGATGCACACATCCAATAAAAGAAAGAAAAAATACAAAAAAAAGTCCCGCTACAATGATCAGATCCTCGAAGCAGTGACACTAACACCACCAAAACACACACAGAAGTCCAACCCTTTCAAAAGCGACGCCTTCAAGAAGAAAACAGTGTATAAGCATGATTGTCGCCTGATCAAATATCCTAGGTTTTCAACCAGGAGAAACTCCTCGCTCGCAGAATAATGCGTTTAACAAGGCAATTGCCAAGCACAACCAGCGAATGCAAAATCTTGGGTTTTCACCCTACGAAGTACGGCTGTGAACTTCTCCAGTGATGTCGCCCCTACTATCAGGCGCTGCTGCGATTCCCAGCTCACCAAGCCAGCTTCTCATCACCACAAAGAGTCAATCCACCATCGACTAGTCCTTGTATCTCGACTTTCATGACATTCTCTACATCTGACTTCATCATGGATCATCAAAGACATATTTCAAAATGGTAACAGACAGCAAAGTTTCGTAACACTCCCTCTAAAACCAAACGGTTAGAAAAAACATGGGCGCGCCCGACCGAATCTCTTCCGATCCAGCAAACTCTTCAGACATAAGGCGCCCAATGGATATCGCCGACAGAACCTTCCGAAACTCGACACTCCGAACAAATGAACGAGGTCGCGCCTCTAGTAGATCTTCATCTTCGCACGGGAGAAACCCTAGAGCCGCCACCTCTATTCAAGCTGAGCAGGAACAAGAGATTTCAATCCAGAGCACTGTTTAGCCGACGTGGCCTAGCCATTACCAGATCACGCAGCACATCCCGGATGGGCTCCCAATTCCACACCGAGGGAGTCGAGAACGACCGCATCGATGATTCACCGCCACCTCCTTGACGCCGCTGCGCCTGTGTTCACCGACCAGACCGACTCTGCCCGTGACGCCCATCCGCGCCACCAGAATGACCACGGGCGTAGGCGGGCACCTAGACCCGTGGTTGCCTCCTCCGCCCGCATCACCGTGAATACGCCGCCTTGACCACTGTCCGCAGCAACCTCCGCCTCCGTCGCCCTTCCAAGGATGCCGCTGCTACTCTCTCACAGAACCCTGGGCACCGAGGGCCGCCACAATGGCAGTAGCGGCGGAAGGAAGACCGACCGAGGAGTGTGGAATTGGGCGGCGGGATCTGCCCCCCCCCCCCCCCCCCCCCCCACCGCCGACGTCCTGGGGTGCGTCGCAGGAGGGACTTACATGAGGGCCACTGATAGTTAACTCTCTCAATGACTAAAGAATACATCCCTCAAAGAAAACTCTTGTAAGATACAATTTCTTCGGGCTGAAAACATCTCCATATCAAACGAGAGCATTCTTATCAAACATGTTCGTCGCAGGTTAGTCTTCTCTTACTTTATTTCACAAAAAGCTTCGTCGTGATGGGTTGTAATGCAACTACTGTCTGCTGGGTCACATAATCATATACTCAAGTAGTCAAGTTACAACCTCCGGTGGACAACTAGCGTTCTACTCTGTGCCATTTTCCGAAAAAATGCAGAGTGTAGGTAAACATATATGGGACAGACTGCTTGGCCCGAAACAGAACGATCCAAGTGCGAATGCTCAATTTGTGAATTTTAAGACAGGATTATAGGTGGAAGAGAACAAGTGGCTATGTCTGTATCCCAGAGACCCAGACCTAATAGAGCAAGTGCATACGACAGCTACGTTTCCTGGGTTTCAGCTTAATATTCCATCTTCTAAAGCACGGGCCTCTATCTCTGTTTGGAAGTCTCAAGATGTGGTGCCGACAAAAGTTCTTGAGAAGGTCTGGGTTCATGTTGAAGGCGTGCCTTACGCAATGAGACACTTCCTGGGTTTTTGGGGGGTCGGTTCCCTAATTGGGACTACTCTGGATGTTGATCTTGTCACTTACCGGAGCCGTGGTGTGGTTCGTATTTTGGTAGGCATGTTGAACTCATCAGTGCTTGATACACGTGTGGGTGATGATGGCCCTTATGTTGGGGCTGCATGTGTGGTGAAGCTCAAGCGGTATGCGAGAACCGAGAGCCAGATGACTTTGTTCCTGATCCCAATTTCACCCCATTCTTTTGGCGCCGTAAGAGTGATGGCGCTGATGATGACAAGGGTAATGAGCACGGCTGTGAGGACCCCTCAGACTATCAGTCCGAGATGTCCACGTTATGTAAACATATCACGATCCCAATGATCAGTGCATCGCGATCACATAACCAACATGGTATACAAAGTTATATCATTCAAATCGAATAATACAAGACTTACATAAATAGATGGTCACATGACCAAGTCTGCGGTCATCGTCACACAGGACGAGATTCACTACGATATAGCGGAAGCTTTAGGCTAGCGTCGGCCCTCGTCACAACCGGTCGCATTCACACAGAACAGTTGACCGGTGACACTCAGCTGGCGTAGTCGTCGGTGTACTCCTCGTCATCTTCGTATATCTCCTCGTTGTAATCTGGACGTTTGAATATCCAGGGACACAGCCATATGAGTACATTTACGTACTCGCAAAACCACCTCTAGGCTTAAGTTTTTCAAGGTAATGCAATAAAAAAACGTTTTTTGAAAACTGGGATGGCTGCTATATACAACTGTAGGGTTTAGTTTTCGCAAAGATGCTGTCGATATAGAGATTTCGACATCTCTGTATCTTTGTTGAAAAAAACATTTAGAAATAAAAATCTCTCTTGTAGAAATAGCATGTACTATTTCCACGTTTTGAAAACTCTTTTGTAAAATCTTTCTAAAACACTAGGATGGGGATACCCCTTTTTCTTTCCTTGAGATCGGACTGATTGTCTCCCCGAGACCAACCATCTTCTCCCAATTCTGTACCTCCCAGGTACCTCCTTGATGTCTCCTTGTTTCCACCGAAACCATTTTCTTTTTAAAAAACAAAACTTGCCCATACGCCTAGATCAGTGGCCTTTCCAACCGTCCATGACCGAGAACTCGGCTATTCGAATAGATTTACACTTTGCAGAGGTTGCGCACTTTACCCACACCAAACGGTCATTCCGCCGTGTCTGCCACGGCCCGTCATACGACTGAATGCGGGGGTCCGGATAACACGATCAGAGCTTTTCACTATGTCCACCCTAGTACAGAGGACTCCCGATAGGTTTGTTCCCCTCGGCACCGTGTGCTCCGCTAGACCCCTGGTCTTTCTCTTTGGATGCCACACCGCCACGGCAGGGGACCCAACGTAATCGTCCGGCTACTGATCCGCAGCAGTGTATTGTCTCGTCCAGACGACAACCCGGCTTCGAGGGCCTGGCCCTTATAGAGTGTGAGATCCTCCGTACTAAAGAAAACAAGCTTCCGGCTAAGCCCTACCCATATCAGGTAATGTGGTTGCACGGGTTAATTGTTCGGGCGGCTGCTAGGGTTGTACCTTGTTTTGCAAAACACCTCCATCACCGACTGTTCCCAACAGCTCGGGTTTTCGTAAAACACCCCCGATTGCTCCCAGCAACTCGGGTTTTAATAAAGCACTTGCTCGCCGATTGCTCCCAGCAACTCGGGTTTTAATAAAGCACTTGCTTGCCGATTGCTCCCAGCAGCTCAGTTTTTTTCTTCCGAAAACACTTTGTCAAAACCAGGCTCCCATCCTAAGATTTTGAGGGAAGAGTACGAAGATATACTACTAGATAAAATATGATTTTCTTTATAGGACCTTCAACAACAAGGCGCATAAAGTGAATACTTATTTTCATAATACCTATTATAATCTAGTAGATAACTTTGGCCAAACAATATTTGTAAAATAGTTTTTGGGTGGCAAAGTGCCACAAAAGAAGTGAAACATGCATTATTTTATTTTGAAAACAAAACATGCTTTGCAAATAATGGGATTCATAGTGGTGAGGTGGCCTGCCTGGCTCAGCAATATGTCCATGGTCTTGATCTTGATGCTCCTCAGGTTCACTTCTCTATTCCAGTTCCTTCCCGATCGTATCTAACGTCGCAAACAGGAAAAAGGAACAACACTCAAAACACAAGACAATGCCACAAGGACATAACAAACAGCAAGCATTGCACAAGGCACAAGCTAACAAACAAAAGCAAGCAATTCACTTAGTCAAACAGCAATAAGCAATAAGTCCATATAGCTATGAAAAACAACAAACATACTTAAGAAGTATACACAACAATCCTAATTAAACACCTCTTAGGTTTATCAGCTTAGGTAGCAGTAGTTGTTATACTAGTTCAGGAAATACTCCAGACAAAAGTATTTCAATAAATAAGGAAGTACTCCAGACAAAAGTATCTTAATAAGCAAGCATTAACACTAGCATTAAGCACACTCACATGCAAGCATGTTACTAGCTCTAGGAGCACCTACTATTAAGTAGTTAATCAACCAATCAAGTTTAACACAACTGCTCACGCAAGTTGTTGATAAAGAGCTAAAAGGATGCAGGTGAGTTATTTAATAGAACATCACAAAGGAGCATGTTGACAACCACTTAAAGTGTTTTAAATCATGCAGCAAGCATCAAAAACACAAACAACTACTGGATAAAAATCTAACACATAAACACAACCACATACAGTTATGCTAAACATAAACAAGAGAGGCACCACAACACTAATAAAAGTTTACAACCAAGTTAATATGGTTGGGTTAAGGTTCTGGACTATAAGTGTATTAAAAACATGCACACCATTTGCATAAACTAAAACAGGAAATTAACTCAAGTTTATTTTTAGTTAGCAAGTTGCTGTTTTGGGAGAAAATGCATAACTATTAAAATAATGATCATAAAATTAAACCCTTATACCACAGTATACCTAACAACCATATTAAGCTATGAAAATTGGATTTGCATCAAAAGGGTTTACAAAACAGGAGCTAAAAATCCCACAATAGCCTCTGACCTCAAAACTAAAATGCATATAGTTTATGTTTTAAGAAACTCCTGCATGCAAGGTTAATTTCTATGGGTAGGTATGGATTTTATCTATCTGTATAAATTTGATTCACCTAATTTGGACACTCCTAACTCAAGATATTTCATTTTAAGTGAAGAACATACTTTTTACTAGATTTAATGTGCAACACAAGGTATAAATAATTTTGAGACAAAACCAGTGTTACATGATAAACAAAACACCTAGGTACTCCACAAAATTACTCCTAATCACATTGCACAAACATAACTTGCTCAAACAATTAAAACTAAGCACATGCAAATAACAGAAAATAAAAATATTCATTTTTAAGTGTAATAACCCACAGTTTTAGAAACTAACTCACTATGTGCAAAATATATGTTGTAAAAATTAACCAAGATAGTACATGATAGCAACTAATCATATCAATCATATACAATTGGATTTACTCCAAAAAGTATTTCTAATAAAGAATTAAAAATCACCAAAATGCTACTGTGGTTAATTTTAAGCTTAATAGAACTTTAGTTATAGAGATCTCCTGCATGCATGGCTTATAGATCTTGATAGGTATTCTCAGTAGCTTTCCATAGAACTCAAGTTTACTAATTTTGGATTTACAAAAACAGAGACATTCCATATTTAGTGGAAAACACACTTTTCACAAGATTAGCTATAGAACCCAATTAAAAATATATTTTCGCACAAGGCCACTTCTGCATGTTTAAGAAAACACTCAGGAATCCTACAAAATTTGAATATATCAATTTGCTAGTCCAGATCTACCAGAAATGAATTAATGCTACAATGCAAAATAATAGGAAAAATAAACAGGAAAAATGGATCTGGGAAATAAAACAAGAGGCGGGCCGGATCTGCCCGGAGTTGGGCCGCACAGAGGCAATGCAGCCCATCAGCGCGCGCGGGAACCCGAAGGAGTACACCGCCGTGGATCTCCGATCCGGCGGCCAAGAACAGATCCTGCGCGATTCAAAGGAGGCCGTTGATCTCAGATCTGACGGCTCCTGCCTTTCTTCTTCCCCGGGACACAGAGGACGGGGCCGAAACCCTAGAAGAAGTGGCGAGCATGAGAGGCTCACCTAGGGGCTCCGTAGGACGGTGAAGAGGGGCGGAGGTGGAGGCGGAGGGCTCGGGGAGGTCGCGGGCGGTCGCAGAACTCGGCGGCGAGCTTCAGGTCGACGGCGGTGTGGAGGATGTCCGGCGCGGGCATGGCGTGGTCGCGGCGGTCCCGGCGTTCCTGCGAGGAAACCAACATGTCTAAGAGGTAGGTGGAGGTTCGGGGAGCACGAGGAAACAGAAATGGCGGGCGGAGATGGACGGTGGGGGTGGCGAGCTTGCTCGGAGTCCACGGACCCGAGCGTGGAGTCCACCTCGAAAGCGAGCAGCGAGAGGAGAGAGCTGGCTCGGCCTTGGCAGGGGTGAGAGAATGGAGTGAGAGGGATGCAAATGGCAAGGTGATAGGAGGTGTGGGTGCCTCGGCTGCCTACAAGAGAGGGGGTGGCCGGTTCTGTGTCACGAGGATGGGCAGAGGGAGAGAGGGAGCTCGGGCTGGGGATTGGGCGAAGCTGGGCGGTGCTGTATTGATGCTTGCGCAGAGGATCCCTTTGGAGGCTAGCTCTTGGCTCAGAGCCGATGGAGTGAGGTGGATTAAAAGAGAGGGACCTTTCTGCCTGCCAAGTGTTCGACACAATGCCCGAAAGAAAAAAAAAGAAATGGGGAGGCAGGGCTAGGGTTGTCCAGGGTCGAGGGCAAGAGGTCCAGGGGGTGTGAGAGGATCCAAGGCACGACTAATACCAGAGTTGGGGGAGAGGGGGTGTTAGCTTTGGATATAGATGATATTTGGGCTGGTTAGACTAAGCCACAAAACAAAGATGGATTAGTCAATCCTTTGACCAGAAAATGAAAAGACAAGATGGGTTGATTAGTAGGGACATAGGTGCAGCATTTGGTTTAATATCTTAGGCCAAAAGGGCTTAATGACAACTAGATACAAAAATGACAAAAGGCTATCTAGTAATGCACATATGGTCACTTTATCATGAAGCACAAAAAACAAGCAAGGATAAGTGATCAAACATTTTTGGAAATTACAAAGAATGATATAAGTTGATAGTAGATATGGTGAGGATGATGTTAGGTGGGCTGCATTTCCAATTTGAATGAAATAAACCCTAATTATCATGTTCTAGAAAGGCTAAAACTTAACAGGGGTTAAGATAGCTTTTTCATCATTATAATTTACTTGTTTAAGAATATTTTTAACCAAACATCTTAATAAGAGGGAGACAAGTTGTAAGCATGCAAAACCATCAAACAAGTATATACTACCCCAATTCAAACAATAAACATTCACTTAATACAAACATAGCCACAAGTCACTCATAAGAATACACACCCATGGCAAACAATTTAAGCACATAACATATAGGTCAACCACACATACAAATAGATAAACACCCACACTATAAGATAAACCACTATATTTGTGAGGTGGTGATCAATATGATCAAGGCAAGGTTTTTGGCAGAGAGAGAATTAAACCACACTTTGGAAATTGATTTTCAAAGACTAAAAAAATTGGAGTTTTGAAAAGAGGGTTGCTAATACTTGCAACATATTAAGATCAAAATATAATAGGACTTATGATATGGTCCTTTTATATCTTTGCAAACATATAGCTTTTGGAAAAACTGTTATTTTCTCAAATAAGGGTCTTTGGGTAGTTGCTAGAATCAAAACATCATGGTAAAATAGAGTTTGTTAAAATTATGACAAGAGAAGATATATAGACTATTTTACTTGTCATAGCATTGATTCCAAGGGTCATATTATAACTAGTTTGAGTTCCAAGGTTGATAATTAGAGAGCTCATCATCACAAACATAAACCATAACATGGCAAACAGAGCAAACAAGAGCAACACACATCCATTAACAAGACACTTCAAAAAGTTTTTGACGGCCCTAAATTTTGGGTCTTTTATAATTAAGTTTTTCCTGCACCCAAAATTTGGGGCGTTACAGACCTTCCCCCCTTAAAAGAATCTCGTCCTGAGATTCCTAAGCGGGTACTAAGAGAGTGCAAGGTTAAGGGGGGTTTTGATGATTCTTCATCTCCCGAGGTTGTTGATTCTTGACTGAGGTTTCCTTGTCGACGTGGCGTCTGATTTCTTCTGGAAGACTGGGATCTCTAATAAAGGTGTTGTCATGAAGGTCTATGCTTATCCTCGCTCTTGTCGGGTTGACTTCAAATACTCCAGGGTTGGGGCGCAAGAACAAATTTGTGAAAACTCACTAATAAAGTTAGCATATGTCTTTCCCCCTTAAAAAAGGGTCTAGAAGGGTTGATGTTGATGGTAAAAGTTGCTGTCGGCTTCAAGGTGTAGTTGGTTTTGCGTATCTTGAAGATCTTCATCTTGGTCGTAGCTCCTCGGTGATTGGGATTGATGCAGACACTGAAGGAGATATGCCCTAGAGGCAATTAATAAAGTGTATTTCTTTATCATATCTCGTTTGTTCATAATACGTTTTTGTGTCATGCTGTAACCGTATTAAGCGGAAACATTAATACGGGTGTGATGCGTAAACAACCAGGTCCCTAGTAGCCTTTACTAAGACTAGTTTCGTTGCGCGATCGATGATCGAGGTTTCCCGATCATAGGGCATGGCGCCGGTCGGCAATGGAAGTCATATCGTTGGAGAACGATGTGATGGACATACCCATATTTGTAGGACGTAGTCATTACGCCTTTGACCGTGAGACCAACTCTTATTGTTATTCCTGGAAGATACTTTGATTGCACCAAACGTCGTATCTTAATTAGTATGACAATAACGGTGATACTTTTGGGTATCGGAAAGGAGTAGTTGAGACGAGGGGTCAAGAGCGGGATTTGCCAGTCCGCATAGCAGGATAGATACTCTAGGGCCCACTCGGTGAGATTATGTCTAATGAGCTTGCAAGCATGTGACTAGGTCACGGAGACATGAAATCATAGACGAGTAGAAGATAGTGTTGTCGGTAACGAGGTCAAGCTAGATATGGAGATATCTATGAACGACGCTCGGACACGCTAAGTATCGCTATGGCAAAAGGTTTAAGACTTTACGTTCAGGTTTGATAGATGAAAGTCATTCGTTATATCACAGGGATTAATTCATGGGGTCCAGGCCTACGAGTTAGTCGTTGATCGGAGAGGAGTCTCGATCATACCTGTTATTATATCGAACCGCTAGGGTAACACACTTAAGGGGTTTCGACAAGACAACCGGAAAGGAAAGAGATCACCGGGAACGTCCCGGGAGAGATCCGATGGAGATCGGGCAGCGACGAAATAGTTTTCGGAGCTAGAATAAATTATATATAATATGTTTGATATTAATTAGTGTAATTAATATCTAAATATGATTTTATATATTTATTTTCGAATTTATTTAGGCTGATTTATCTAAATGGGCCTTCTGGTCGAATGAAGGCCCAAGAGGGGAAAATTCCCTAGGGGAATTCGGTGGGAGCCTTGGGGCCGACCCAGGTGGGCCAAAAGGGGCCCACCATGGGGCCGGCGCACCAAGTGCAGCCGCACCAGGCATGTGGGGATAGTCCCACATTGCCTGGCTGGCAAGGTTGGCTCCCCCCGGGAGCCTTTATATAGAGGGGCACCCCTGGCCTTTTAATTCAACCAATTAATTTCCCAATTCTCTCTCGATTTCGTGATTCCCTTTGTCGGAGTTGCGCCGAGTTGAGAGGGGAATCTCTTCCACCATAGCCCGCTGCCGCGCTGCTGGTGTTCCGGTCCAAGTCTTCCGCTGCTCGTCCTGGACTGGAGCTTCGGAGGCCGTCGTCTCCACCGTACGTGTGTAACGCCCTGCGAGGTGCTGCGCTAGCGGTGCTGGGAGGTCTGCTTCCTCTACACGACCTTGAGGTCGGTTTCGTCGGTCTTCATCGACAACGTTTGTGCGGGAACGTAATCCCGCTTTCGGTCTACAAGGGTATGTATTCCGATCTCCGTTCGTACTACTATATCTGCATAGAATAGATCTTGGCATGTTTTAAGGATATCGTTGCTAGGAATTTTTTTTGTTTTCTGCACTCGATCCCCTTGAGTGGTATCAGAGCCGATCTTTCGTAGATATAGCTGTACGCTGTTAGAACCCGTGTTCTGCACGGGGGCACCGTTCCTGTTATTTGCTACCCTCTAGCGTGCACTTGTGATTCCAGCGGCATCGAGTTGATGAAGCGGCCCGGACCGACTTTACGCGTACGCTTACGCGAGACTGGTTCCACTACTGACATATGGCTTGTACCGTATCTGTGGCTGGCGGGTGTCTGTCTCTCTCTCTTTAGTTGGTCTTGCATTTTCAATGGAGGGCCCGAAAGGGATGCTTAAACATGCAATTATTGGATCGTTGTTATGGTCATAAGGTTCGTAGGTATGAAGCGGTTCTATTTACGACAGCCCCAAGCCACGTAAAATATGCAAAAGATAAAGTAGAAGCGTCTAACTTTATTTTGCAGGGGCTATGTGATATGGTCAAGGTAGGTTTATTAAATTGTTTATGAACTGCGGGCGCCAAGAAGACCATGGCGCAATGGACTATATCACATCGCATTACATTTGATGTTATTGTGTGCATCTTATATTGTGTGATTATATATATTAGTATATATTAGTTACGCGGCGGTAGTCATATATAAGATGATCCCTTCAAAATACCACTAGTGTTCTTCCTCCAACGAGCACCACCAAGAAAGTTCTACGTTATGAGGCAGGCCGTGACGATCGGGTGTCAGACATATCGTCGTTCGCATACAGTGGGTGTAAGCCATGTTGCACAAGCGTTACATGGAGGTTATAGTGGCGAGCCTAGCATATGCAGATATGGCCTCGGAACACGGAGGCCGAAAGGTCGAGCATGAGTCACAGAGTTGTTGTGATGGACAATTGTCTACCCTTGAAGTTGTGCTGCCGGCTCTGACGATGAGGGGTGGTGCAATGGATGGGGGTCGTGTAATCGCTTAAACGACCAGGAGGGATGTTCGTTTGAGTGGGAGTTATGTTAGTTATTTTCTAAAAATACTATAACTCAAAATTATTATGAACAAAGTCTTATGTTGTTGCAAATTCCATTGTAGATGTCTCGCCCCTCGTTTAACCTAGGTCTGTTCCTTGAGAAAGAAAAGCTTAAGACCAATGGGTCAAACTTCATGGCCTGGTTCCGCAACCTGAGGATCCTCCTCACTCCCCATAGGGTGGCCTACGTCATTGAGGCCGCCATAGGTGACCCTCCCGCAGATGAAGCCTCTGAGGATGAGAAGAAGGTCTTCCAGACCAAATCGGAGGACTCCGCTTTTGTCCAGAGTGGCATGCTCTTCGCCATGGAAGCCGACCTGCAGAAGCGCTTTGAGAAGATGAGCGCCTTTGAGATAATTTCTGATCTCAAGGCTGTCTTTGCGCCGCAGGCTAAGGCTGAAAGATATGAAGCTTCTGAGCTTTTCTTCTCGGCCAAGATGGAGGAGCATAGCAGTGTGAGCGAGCACGTGGTCAAGATGTCTGGCTACGTTCAACGCCTGAATGCTCTGGAATGCAAGATTCCCGATGAGCTGGCGATTGATAGGGTGCTGCAATCGTTGCCCCCTAGCTATAAAGGCTTCGTCATGAACTACAACATGCAGGGCATGGCTAAGTCCCTGGGTGAAGTGTTCGTGATGCTCAAGACTGCTGAGGTGGAGATCAAGAAGGAGCACACGCTGTTGATGGTCAACAAGACCGTCGATTTTAAGAAATCCGGTGGCAAGGGAAAGAAGAGCTGGAAGTCCAGGAGGGAGGGCAAACTGGTTGCCAAGCCCAAGACTAACAAATCTGGTCCCAGAGCTGGCGTGGAGTGCTTCTACTGCAAGGGAAAAGGTCACTGGAAGCGCAACTGCCCCAAGTACCTGGAGGATAGGAAAGCTGGCAAGATAGTCGACAAAGAGCAAGGTATATTTGATATACATGTTATAGATGTGTACCTTACATTCGCCCGTAGCAACACTTGGGTATTTGATACTGGTTCTGTTGCTCATATATGTAACTCTCAGGAGGAGTTACGGAATAAACGGCGGCTGGCTAAGGATGAGGTGACAATGCGCGTCGGCAACGGATCGAGAGTCGACGTGGTGGCTGTCGGCACGCTCCCTCTACATCTACCATCGGGATTAGTTTTGGTTTTAAATAAGTGTTATTTTGTACCATCGTTGAGTGTAAACATTATAAGTGGGTCTTGCCTGTTACAAGACGGTTATTCATTTAAATCAGTATCAAGCAGTTGTGCTATTTATATGAATGATATCTTTTATGTTGATGCTCCCGAGAGTAATGGTTTATTCTTGTTGAATCTCGATCGTAGTACTCACATCCATAACATAGAAGCCAAACGGATTAAGTGTAGTGATGATACCGCCATGTATATGTGGCATTGCCGTCTTGGTCATATTGGTATAAAGCGCATGAAGAAACTCCACTCCGATGGACTTTTGGACTCGTTGGATTTTGGATCCCTCGATACATGCGAACCATGCCTAATGGGCAAAATGACCAGGACACCGTTCAAAGGTTTCGTTGAACGGGCGTCGGATTTATTGGGGATCATACATACAGATGTGTGTGGACCAATGAGCGTATCGACACGCAATGGTTATCGTTACTTCGTCACCTTCACTGATGACTTGAGTAGATACGGTTATATCTATTTGATGAAACAAAAGTCTGAAACTTTTGAAAAGTTCAAAGAATTTCAAAGTGAAGTTGAAAATCAACTTAACAAGAAAATCAAGCACCTCCGATCCGATCGTGGTGGCGAGTATTTGAGTTTTGAGTTTGGCACACATCTGAAGAGTTGTGGCATCGTACCCCAACTTACGCCTGCTGGAACACCGCAACGTAACGGCGTGTCCGAGCGACGTAATCGTACTCTACTGGATAGTGTCCGGTCTATGATGTCTCTTACCGATTTGCCCGTATCCTTCTGGGGTTATGCGTTAGAAACAGCCGCATTCATTTTAAATAGGGCTCCGTCCAAATCCGTTGAAACGACACCGTATGAAATATGGTATGGCAAGAAGCCTAAGTTATCGTTTCTGAAGGTTTGGGGTTGTGAGGCGTATGTTAAGAAACTACAGCCCGACAAACTCGAACCGAAGTCGGAGAAAGTCGTCTTTGTAGGATATCCGCGGGAAACCGTAGGATACACCTTCTACAACCAAGCTGAGGGCAAAACGTTTGTCACGAAGACCGGTACCTTTCTAGAGAAGGAGTTTCTCGCGAAAGGAGTAAGTAGGAGGAAGGTAGACCTCGATGAGATCGTTGATCCTGAACTCGAGATTCCGAGTGGCGCAACGGAAGCTGTTCCGGAAACGTCCTCCAGAGATGGAGTGGGAGAAACTGTCGAGGAAAGTATTCTACCTCGTAGGTCTGGTAGATCTCGTATCGCACCAGAATGGTATGGCAACATGGTTTGCACCGTCATGTTAATTGAACAAGACGAACCTACGAACTACAAGGAGGCAATGGCGAGTCTAGAGTCCGAGAAATGGCTAGAAGCCATGAAATCCGAAATAGGATCCATGTATGATAACAAAGTGTGGACTTTGATGGATATTCCCGAAGGGCGCAAGGCCGTCGAGAATAAATGGATCTTTAAGAAGAAGACTGATGCTGATGGTAATGTGACCGTCTATAAAGCTCGGCTTGTCGCAAAAGGTTTCCGACAAGTTCATGGGATTGACTACGATGAAACTTTTTCACCGGTAGCGATGCTGAAGTCTATTCGGATTTTGTTAGCAGTTGCTGCCTATTACGATTATGAAATATGGCAGATGGATGTCAAAACAGCCTTCCTAAATGGAAACATTGAGGAAGAGTTGTACATGGTACAACCGGAAGGTTTTGTCGATCCAGAAAATGCTGGCAAGGTATGCAAGCTTCAGCGCTCCATTTATGGATTGAAGCAAGCATCTCGGAGCTGGAATCTTTGATTTGATGAGGTAATCAAAGGTTTTGGATTTGTCCAAAATTTGGAAGAGACCTGCATTTACAAGAAAATGAGTGGGAGCTCGGTTGTGTTCTTAGCACTATATGTAGATGACATATTGCTGATTGGAAATGATGTGGAACTTCTGAATAGCGTGAAGGATTATTTAAACAGTAAGTTTTCCATGAAGGACTTAGGAGAAGCTGCATACGTCTTAGGCATTAAAATCTATCGTGATAGATCAAGACGTCTATTAGCGTTGAGTCAGAGTACTTATCTTGATAAAATACTGAAGCGTTTCGGTATGGAGAAGGCAAAGAAGGGTTCTCTGCCGGTTATCAAGAATAAAACATTGCGAAAGGCACAGTGTCCGGTAACGGAACAGGATAAGGCCGATATGACTAAACATCCTTATGCTTCAGCCATAGGATCGATTATGTATGCAATGTTAAGTACTAGACCTGATGTGGCATTAGCTCTAAGTTTGACAAGCCGTTTCCAGAGTAATCCTGGAATGGCGCATTGGATTGCTGTTAAGAGCATTCTTAAGTATCTCAATAAGACAAAGGAAATGTTCCTTGTCTATGGTGGCTGCGATGAAGAACTTGGCGTAACAGGTTACGTGGATGCAAGTTTCTGCTCAGACCCCGATGACTCTAAGTTACAAACAGGTTATGTGTTCAAGGTGAATGGGGGCGCCGTGTGCTGGAGAAGTGGGAAGCAACCCATCGTCGCGCAATCTACAATGGAGTCGGAGTACATTGCTGCTTGCGAAGCCGCGAATGAAGCTGTGTGGCTGAGGAAGTTCATCATTGAACTTGGAGTGTTCCCGAGCGTGCAAGACCCCGTGGTCCTCTTCTGCGACAATACAGGTGCCATTGCTAACGCCAAGGAGCCAAGGTCTCACTCCACCGCCAAACACATTCTCCGACGCTTCCATGTGATACGACAGTACGTACAAGGAGGCGATGTGAAGATTTGCAAAGTGCATACGGATCTGAATGTGGCAGATCCTCTGACGAAGCCTCTTCCGCTTGACAAGCATGAAAAACACCAGTTAGCTATGGGTGTTAAGCTTTTACCAAGTTGTAATCTAGATTAATTTGTACTCTAGTGCAAGTGGGAGACTGAATGAGATATGCCCTAGAGGCAATTAATAAAGTGTATTTCTTTTATCATATCTCGTTTGTTCATAATACGTTTTTGTGTCATGCTGTAACCGTATTAAGCGGAAACATTAATACGGGTGTGATGCGTAAACAACCAGGTCCCTAGTAGCCTCTACTAAGACTAGTTTCGTTGCGCGATCGATGATCGAGGTTTCCCGATCATAGGGCATGGCGCCGGTCGGCAATGAAAGTCATATCGTTGGAGAACGATGTGATGGACATACCCATATTTGTAGGACGTAGTCATTACGCCTTTGACCGTGAGACCAACTCTTATTGTTATTCCTGGAAGATACTTTGATTGCACCAAACGTCGTATCTTAATTAGTATGACAATAACGGTGGTGATACTTTTGGGTATCGGAAAGGAGTAGTTGAGACGAGGGGTCAAGAGCGGGATTTGCCAGTCCGCATAGCAGGATAGATACTCTAGGGCCCACTCGGTGAGATTATGTCTAATGAGCTTGCAAGCATGTGACTAGGTCACGGAGACATGAAATCATAGACGAGTAGAAGATAGTGTTGTCGGTAACAAGGTCAAGCTAGATATGGAGATATCTATGAACGACGCTCGGACACGCTAAGTATCGCTATGGCAAAAGGTTTAAGACTTTACGTTCAGGTTTGATAGATGAAAGTCATTCGTTATATCACAGGGATTAATTCATGGGGTCCAGGCCTACGAGTTAGTCGTTGATCGGAGAGGAGTCTCGATCATACCTGTTATTATATCGAACCGCTAGGGTAACACACTTAAGGGGTTTCGACAAGACAACCGGAAAGGAAAGAGATCACCGGGAACGTCCCGGGAGAGATCCGATGGAGATCGGGCAGCGACGAAATAGTTTTCGGAGCTAGAATAAATTATATATAATATGTTTGATATTAATTAGTGTAATTAATGTCTAAATATGATTTTATATATTTATTTTCGAATTTATTTAGGCTGATTTCTCTAAATGGGCCTTCTGGTCGAAAGAAGGCCCAAGAGGGGAAAATTCCCTAGGGGAATTCGGTGGGAGCCTTGGGGCCGACCCAGGTGGGCCAAAAGGGGCCCACCATGGGGCCGGCGCACCAAGTGCAGCCGCACCAGGCATGTGGGGATAGTCCCACATTGCCTGGCTGGCAAGGTTGGCTCCCCCCGGGAGCCTTTATATAGAGGGGCACCCCTGGCCTTTTAATTCAACCAATTAATTCCCCAATTCTCTCTCGATTTCGTGATTCCCTTTGTCGGAGTTGCGCCGAGTTGAGAGGGGAATCTCTTCCACCATAGCCCGCTGCCGCGCTGCTGGTGTTCCGGTCCAAGTCTTCCGCTGCTCGTCCTGGACTGGAGCTTCGGAGGTCGTCGTCTCCACCGTACGTGTGTAACGCCCTGCGAGGTGCTGCGCTAGCGGTGCTGGGAGGTCTGCTTCCTCTACACGACCTTGAGGTCGGTTTCGTCGGTCTTCATCGACAACGTTTGTGCGGGAACGTAATCCCGCTTTCGGTCTACAAGGGTATGTATTCCGATCTCCGTTCGTACTACTATATCTGCATAGAATAGATCTTGGCATGTTTTAAGGATATCGTTGCTAGGAATTTTTTTTGTTTTCTGCACTCGATCCCCTTCAGACACTTGTCCTGATATTGCCGTCTTGAGGGGTTAGTAGTTAAACACACATCAACAGTTTTAAGCCTCACAGGGGTGTCAGGTCCGTAGACTTGACTCTCTCCGGCTTTTCTTCAAAAGTCAAAAGGGTGCTTCGAGCTACTAAAAGCATCTAAACTTGCTTGGTGGCAGTTATCGTCAACTGCAACAGTCTTCGGGCTTCTCATCGTTCTTGGCATCTTCCTGGATCTGATATCTTCTATTGCGTCCACCTTCGATTTAGCTGACGTAGAAGGTTGATGAAGACTTCCTTGTTTCTTGGGCTTCATGATGCTTCGCAAAAGTCTTCAGAGGTCAATCGGATCTAAGTTAGCCTAAAAGATAAGTGCTTCTTTCTATATTACACTAGTTGGGTCAGTTGAGTTAATATGGTTGGCGCGTAGAAGGCATTGTTGACACTAGCATCGTGGTACATCTTCAAGCAGACGATCATCAGTGCTGGTTGTCTTCGTTGTTGCTGACGTCAATCACCCTTGTATGACACGACTTGAGGGCTTCACAAAATCTTCACAAAGTAGCGGCTCATACCGGTCTTTGAGTCCTCCTTGTTGCCACCAGTAACTGAGACTTCTGTTGGCACTTCTTTTCTGGTCTCGTTTTGTAGGTCTCGAGGAGGTTAGTTAGCAACATGACAAACTGGCGTTAGATGCTATTCTATAGTTAGATAAGTTAAGTTAGTGATGGTATACTTGTAATTTCGAAAAGTTACTTAAATTAGGCAAGGTCTGTCACATCACGGGGATGGGCTTTCACCGGATGGTCTTCTGTATCACGTGCGGTTAATAGCTCTCACATGTTAAAGTTTAGATCAGAGGAAAAACATTTTAAAAAGACTTTCAGGATAGGTTTATAAGTGCATCAGGGTGCAGCTATGGCTAAAAGGACAAAAAGAATTTTGGGTAGAGGCAAAAACATGTTTAAATAGAAGGGGAGTATGTGTCTAATATGTGATGCCTACAAGGCGTGCTTGTGAAACATACCAGAAAAACAACACACCAATAGCAAGCACACAAACAAGACACACAAGCAAAAAGCATACCAGCAAAAGAGCACACAAGACACCTATAGTACTCAAAAGGGTACTCCACAATCGGGATAGTCGGGTAATCCAACTAAGGGTCATATCCTACTTCATCCTATGGGGTTTGGTGTCACATGGTTGCTGATGTCCTCATTTGATCACCTTGGGTTCTTGCCGAAAAGCTTGGGATTGTCCGGTTTACTGATGGAGTAACATTGCTGGGGTTGAGTCGAGGGAGCGAGGGTGATCCTTTCTTTGTTGCCTCCAATGATCTGGATCTTGCAAACTGTGTATCTGATGGCTCTTGTCTCCGTCTTGGCTCTATCTACTTAGGTCTCACTTGGGTCCATCGTCAAGCGTAAACAAGTTTTGAATAAGGACAAGAGAGTAGAGAAAACTCTTTTGAAACACTTTGAAATTAGAGAGGTAAGATCAAGATATTTTTCAGAATAGGTGAGGAGTGGAAGCCATACTAGAACTTCCTAGATAGAAATATCTTTTTAAGAAATAGGGTTTTAGCAAACATATCTCCTTCCTATGCTAACGACCATGCTAACTAAGGTCTCCTAAGGTCAACGATGGCTCTGATACCAAGTCTGTGAGGACCCCTCAGACTATCAGTCCGAGATGCCCACGTTATGTAAACAGATCATGATCCCAATGATCAGTGCATCGCGATCACATAACCAACATGGTATACAAAGTTACATCATTCAAATCGAATAATACAAGACTTACATAAATAGATGGTCACATGACCAAGTCTGCGGTCAACGTCACACAGGACGAGATTCACTACGATATAGCGGAAGCTTTCGGCTAGCGTCGGCCCTCGTCACAACCGGACGCATTCCCACAGAGCAGTTGACCGGTAACACTCAGCTGGCGTAGTCGTCGGTGTACTCCTCGTCATCTTCGTATATCTCCTCGTTGTAATCTGGACGTTTGAATATCCAGGGACACAGCCGTATGAGTACATTTACGTACTCGCAAAACCACCTCTAGGCTTAAGTTTTTCAAGGTAATGCAAAAAAAAAAAACGTTTTTCGAAAACTGGGATGGCTGCTATATACGACTGTAGGGTTTAGTTTTCGCAAAGATGCTGTCGATATAGAGATTTCGACATCTCTGTATCTTTGTTGAAGAAAACATTTAGAAATAAAAATCTCTCTTGTAGAAATAGCATGTACTATTTCCACGTTTTGAAAACTCTTTTGTAAAATCTTTCTAAAACACTAGGATGGGGATACCCCTTTTTCTTTCCTTGAGATCGGACTGATTGTCTCCCCGAGACCAACCATCTTCTCCCAATTCTGTACCTCCCAGGTACCTCCTTGATGTCTCCTTGTTTCCACCAAAACCATTTTCTTTTTAAAAACCAAAACTTGCCCATACGGCTAGATCAGTGGCCTTTCCAACCGTCCATGACCGAGGACTCGGATATTCGAATAGATTTACACTCTGCAGAGGTTGCGCACTTTACCCACACCAATCGGTCATTCCGCCATGTCTGCCACGGCCCGTCATACGACTGAATGCGGGGGTCCGGATAACACGATCAAAGCTTTTCACTATGTCCACCCTAGTACAGACGACTCCCGATAGGTTTGTTCCCCTCGGCACCGTGTGCTCCGCTAGACCCCTGGTCTTTCTCTTTGGAGGCCACACCGCCACGGCAGGGGACCCAACGTAATCGTCCGGCTACTGATCCGCAGCAGTGTATTGTCTCGTCCAGACGACAACCCGGCTTCGAGGGCCTGGCCCTTATAGAGTGTGAGATCCTCCGTACTAAAGAAAACAAGCTTCCGGCTAAGCCCTACCCATATCAGGTAATGTGGTTGCACGGGTTAATTGTTCGGGCGGCTGCTAGGACTGTACTTTGTTTTTCAAAAACACCTCCATCACCGACTGTTCCCAACAGCTCGGGTTTTCGTAAAACACCCCCGATTGCTCCCAGCAACTCGGGTTTTAATAAAGCACTTGCTCGCCGATTGCTCCCAGCAACTCGGGTTTTAATAAAGCACTTGCTTGCCGATTGCTCCCAGCAGCTCAGGTTTTTTCTTCCGAAAACACTTTGTCAAAACCAGGCTCCCATCCTAAGATTTTGAGGGAAGAGTACGAAGATATACTACTAGATAAAATATGATTTTCTTTATAGCACCTTCAACAACAAGGCGCATAAAGTGAATACTTATTTTCATAATACCTATTATAATCTAGGTGAGGATGATGTTAGGTGGGCTGCATTTCCAATTTGAATAAAATAAACCCTAATTATCATGTTCTAGAAAGGCTAAAAATTAACAGGGGTTAAGATAGCTTTTCATCATTATAATTTACTTGTTTAAGAATATTTTTAACCAAACATCTTAATAAGAGGGAGACAAGTTGTAAGCATGCAAAACCATCAAACAAGTATATACTACCCCAATTCAAACAATAAACATTCACTTAATACAAACATAGCCACAAGTCACTCATAAGAATAAACACTCATGGCAAACAATTTAAGCACATAACATATAGGTCAACCACACATACAAATAAATAAACACCCACACTTTAAGATAAACCACTATATTTGTGAGGTGGTGATCAATATGATCAAGACAAGGTTTTTGGCAGAGAGAGAATTAAACCACACTTTGGAAATTGATTTTCAAAGACTACAAAAATTGGAGTTTTGAAAAGAGGGTTGCTAATACTTGCAACATATTAAGATCAAAATATAATAGGACTTATGATATGGTCCTTTATAGCTTTGCAAACATATAGCTTTTGGAAAAAATTTATTTTCTCAAATAAGGGTCTTTGGGTAGTTGCTAGAATCAAAACATCATGGTAAAATAGAGTTTGTTAAAATTATGACAAGAGAAGATATATAGACTATTTTACTTGTCATAGCATTGATCCCAAGGGTCATATTATAACTAGTTTGAGTTCCAAGGTTGATAATTAGAGAGCTCATCATCACAAACATAAACCATAACATGGCAAACAGAGCAAACAAGAGCAACACACATCCATTAACAAGACACTTCAAAAAGTTTTTGACGGCCCTAAATTTTGGATCTTTTATAATTAAGTTTTTCCTGCACCCAAAATTTGGGGCGTGCTTCGCCGAACCTGCTGCGCTCTTCGCCGGTGCTGGAGCCGGTGTTGTCTCCGGTCGGAGGCGGCGGTGCTGCTGCTTGCGCTCTTACTGTTTCGGCAGACTCTGTTGTGATGGGCGTTGAGCTGGGAATGCCGGCAGGCCGCTCTGGCCCCTGGTCGCGTCCTGATGCTGGGCTTGATCAAACTGTGGTGATGGGCGCCCCATCCGCTGCTGGGCTTGCAAGAGATGCTGCTGAGGGGCTTGCTACGGCTCTTGCTGTGTGGCTGGGCCAAACCGCGCCGGAGCTTGGCTCGGGCGGGAGCGCTCCGCCAGCTGGGCCGGCCCAGGGGATGGCTGCGACAGCTACTGTGCCTCCCCTGGATGTATTGCACGGCTCCCCTTTGCCAGGTGCACCATCGGGTGGCCTTGACGAGCTTGTTTCCGGGGGGCGTCTACTTCGCCACAGCCTCCCATGGATGGTGATACGTCCATTTTGCATCACTGATGCACACGGTGGGTGTGTTGTTGGGAGACCCCAAGAGGAAGGTATGAAGTAGTGCAGCAGCAAGTTTCCCTCAGTTGTGAAACCAAGGTTATCGAACCAGTAGGAAATAATGAATTCCCCCGAGGTGTCAACAGCGCCAGAAAATGCTTCCTGGGACGTAGGTGACGTGGAACCTGCACACAATACAATCAAGATACTTTGCCCAACTTAACGGTGAGGTTGTCAATCTCACCGGCTTGCTGTAACAAAGGATTAAACGTATGTGTGCAAGAAGGATGTTTGTTTGCAGAAAGTAACAGGTTTGCAGTTTGTGGTTTATCAGATTAAAGAGAAGGACCGGGGTCCACAGTTCACTAGTGGTGTCTCTCCATAAATAATAATAACATTCATGCGGGTAAACAAATTACAGCTGGGCAATTGATAGAATAATGATGAGCAAACCAATGCATATACCAACGTTATGATGTCCAGTGTGAGATTCATTCGGGCATTACAACAATATACATAGACCGTTCCAACCGCATCTATGACTAATAATCCACCTTCCGGTTAGCGTCCGCACCCCTTTCAGTATTAAGTTGCATGCAACAGATTATCGCCTTAAGCACTTTGTGTAAAGTAAGTAAGTAACATCATCCTTAGACAAAGTACTACTGTTTTATCCCTAGTAGCAACAGTACATTTACAACCTTAGAGCTAGCTGTCACCACCCCAGATTTAATAGAGACATGAACCTACTATCGAGCATAAATACCCCCTCTTGGAGTCACAAGCATCTACTTGGCCAGAGCATACACAAGTAACGGAGAGCATGCAAGATCATTAAATAGCACACACATGATATATTATGAAGCAAGAACTTTAGTACTCAATATTCATCGGATCCCAGCAAACACAACATGAAGTATTACATAACGGTGATCTTGATCATGATAGGCAGCTCACAAGATCTAAACATGGTAGCACAAGAGGAGAAGACAACCATCTAGCTACTGCTATGGACCCGTAGTCCAAGGGTAGACTACTCACGCATCAGTCCGGAGGCAGTCATGGCGACGTAGAGGCCTCCGGTGACGATTCCCCCTCCCGGCAGGGTGCCGGGGAGAAGTTCTGATCTCTACCGAATTGGTGTTGACGACGGCGGCGGCTCGGGACCCGTGGAGGAAAATATGAACACCGTGCTAGGGTTTTTAGTCTGGGGGGTATATGTAGGCGAAAGGGCGAACGCGGTGGAGCTCCGCGGGCCCCACACCGAGTGCCCGCGCGGCAGGAGGGCTGGCCGCGCCTGGGGGTGGTGTGGGCCCCTCGGGCTCCGTCTTCGCCTCCTCTTCGGTGCTCTGGAAGGTTCCCAGGAAAATAGGGGCTTTGGAAAGGAAATCGTCCAATTCCGAGAATATTTCCTTAAGTGGTTTTCTGAAACGAAAAACAGCAGAAAACAGGGAACTGGCACTGTGGCATCTTGTTAATAGGTTAGTCCCAGAAAATGCATAAAACTATATAAAATGCATATAACGCATGTAATAACTTGGTATAATATAGCATGGAACATATGAAATTATAGATACGTTGGAGACGTATCAACATCCCCAAGCTTAGTTCTACTCGTCCCGAGTAGGCAAGAACGATAAAAGAAGAATAATTTCTGAAGTGACATGCTTAAACACAATCTTGATCATAATATAATGTAAGGCTCATGTTATGAATGAAGTGACTCAAGGCAATGATCTATAGTTTGCTAACAAATAGACAAGGAGTAAACAACTACATCATATAAGTAAAACTGTTCATGAATAGTACTTTCAAACAAGCATCAAAAAGATTTGCATAAGAGTTAACTCATAAAGCAATATTATCTAAGCAAAAGTGCATTGAAGCAACACAAAGGAAGATATAAGTTTCAGCATTGGCTTTCAACTTTTGAACATGTATATCATATAAATAGTTGTCAACACAAAGAAATATAACAAGTGCAATAAGTAAGCATATAAGAATTGTTGCACACAGGTGACACAAGTGTTTGCTTCGGGGATAGAAAGAAGTAGGTAAACTGACTCAACATAAAGTAAAAGATAGGCCCTTCGCAGAGGGAAGCAGGGATACAAGCATGTGCTAGAGCTTCTTAGTTTAATAGGTTTTTGAAATCATATAGAGAGCATAAAAGTAAGTTTTGAGCGGTGTTTTTCATTGTCAACGAATGGTAATGGGCACTATACCCCCCTTGTCAACTAGACTTTCTTAAGAGCGGCTCCCATGAAGGACGTTATTTCTACCAGCAAGGCAGATCATCCCTCTTATCTCTTTTGTTTACACATATAGTTAAAAACTGTTGTCATTGCTTGACTGATTAGATCAGGGCAAAAATGTGAGGAGATTGCAGCGGTTAAAGTTGTAATTAATTGGAACTGGGCACCCCATTTGCCAGCTCTTTTTGCAAAGTTAATGGATAAGCGGATGTATATGCCACTAGTCCGGTTGGTGAAAGTCTGTCTAAAAGCAAATGACAAGGTTGATATCCGTAACACCACATACTTCCTCATGAGCTAATAAACATTGACACAAATAAGGGATAATAAATTTTGAATAAAAGGTAGCACATGAAGTATTTAATTGGAATGGCAGGAAATACCATGTAGTAGGTAGGTATCGTGGACACAAATGGCATAGGTTTTGGCTCAAGGATTATGGATGCACGAGAAGCATTCCCTCTCAGTACAAGGCTTTGGCTAGCAAGGTTGTTTGAAGCAAACACAAGTATAAACTATGACAACAAGACGTATATAAAAACATATTGCAAGCATTATAAAACTCTACATTGTCTTCCTTGTTGTTCAAACACTTTAACTAGAAAATATCTAGACCTTAGAGATACCAAACATGCAAACCAAATTTCAGCAAGTTTTACGGTAGTTCCTCACTAATAGGTTTTAACTACATGATGTAAAAGCTTAAACATGATCTACTTGAGAGCTCAAAACAATTGCCAAGCACCACAACATGCAAGATAACAATCCATAAGAGCATGTATATCTTTTCTTTATACCATCTACCACATTTAGCATTTTATGTTTCCAACCAAACACCAATCAACTTATTTAAAAGATAAACTCTCCAAGTAATTAAACAATGAGATATGAGAGTATGATATAATAAAGCTAACAGCTCTAGCAAGTGATGCATGAAAAACAAGAGCTAGAAAGCATTGAAGTAACATAGAAGAATACTCAACAAATATAAGTGAAGAATACGAGTATTCATAAGAAAAAGTGGAGCGTGTCTCTCTCCCACAAAGGAATGCTAGGATCCATTTTATTCAGAGAATGAAAATAACAAAAACAAAAACAAACCGACGCTTCAAGAAAAGCACATAAGAAGTGGCGGAATTAAAATATAGTTTCAATAGAAAGGACCTGATAGTTTGTTGATGAAGAAGGGGATGCCCAAGGCATCCCCAACCTTTGACGCTTGAGTCTTCTTGAAATATGTTGGGGATGAACCACCGGGGCATCCCCAAGATTTTGCTTTACTATCCTCTTGATCACATCATATCATCCTTCTCTCTTGATCCTTGAAAACTTTCTCCACACCAAACTTAGAGTAAACTTCATTAGAGGGTTAGTGCATGAAAAATTATGATATTCTGTAGGAACACAATTGCTACCAATGCTACTGGACATTAGCTACAGCCACTGATACTTCATAGGATAAAAAGATCCAATCAAAATAGCAAAAGAGGCATTGCAAAATAAATGGCAGAATCTGTCAAAAACAGAACAGTCCGTATAGACGAATTTTTTCGAGGCACTTAACTTGCTCAGATCAGAAAACTCAAAACTAATGAAAGTTGCATATATGTCTGAGGATTACGGACAAAAAATCCCAGGTCCATCCGATGTTTCTGTAAAGAGTTATGAATTTAACGGTGAACAGCAGAAAACAGTTTCAGCACATCAGTCCAAATTTAGCATCAACTTTCTACTAGAGGCTTATCTTGACACAACGATGCAATAAAATAAAGATACAAAGGAATTTCTACAGAGGTAGGACAAGTCCTTGACACAAAGCTGAAAATAAAAGATAATGGGTTGCCTCCCAAAAGCGCTTTCTTTTATGCCTTTTAGCTAGGCTTGATAGTTCTAATGATGCTCTCGTTAAGATAGAAAATGAAGCAAAAGAAGCATCAAGAAGCAAATTCAAAACACATTTAAGTCTAACCCACTTCCTATGCATAGGAATCTTGCACACAAATAAATTCACAAAGAACAACGTGACAAGCATAGGAAGATAAAACAAGAGTAACTTCAAAACTTTTAGCATATAGAGAGGTGTTTTAGTACCATGAAAACTTTTACAACCATATTCTCCTCTCTCATAATAATTTTCAGTAGTAGAAATAAATTCAACCATATAACCACAAGAATCATTCAGCTTAGATAATATAGGCACATAAAGAGGATCATTAAATTTATTTTGGAATTCATTAGCATGCTTTCCTCTTTCAAAATAGTTACTAAAATCAATATCAAGTTTAAGATCATGGTTGCAACAAAGATTTAGAACTAGAGACAATTGCAAACCACATAAGTATCTCTCAACATAAGCAAATTTCTCCTCCATGGTGTAATTAGGAGAATTCAAGAACAAAGTAGGACTCTCATGAGTAAGAGTACCATTACAAGCATCAATTATATCATTTTTATTCTCACATAAATGAGTAATAACTTCTAAACATAGAGGATTATTGATAAGCATAGGACCATCATCTAAAGCATTATCATATATAACATTAGGGACCACATTTTTACTTTCTGTTATTTCCATTTTGTTTGAGTCAAGGAACATGCTTTTTCAAATTTATCAAAAGTAGATATTTCAATAGATTCATGACATTCAACAATATAGCACACTTCCTCCTTAGGTAGGCATGGAGGGCAATCAAATAATGTAAGAGTTAAAGAGTTACTATCTTTAGGAGGTAGATCCTCCTTTTGTTCTTCACTCTCCTCCTCTTTTTCATCTAATGAGTTTTCAGGTTCAGCAATTTCTTCTTCTATAGGTTCCTGCAAGACAACGGTTTCTTCTGTATGAGGAAAAATCCTCTGGACATGTTCAGTAATATAAGAGTTTTCATTCTTATAGTTATCAAAACAATATTTAAGTATAGCAAGACTTTCAGATTTATAAGGGGCATCAATCTTATGCTCAAGATAAGAACTAATTTCAAGTGCACCCTTAAAGATAATAAATTCTTCCATCCTTTCTGCCTCATAAGCATTATAGTAACCTTTAACATAAGAAGCTAGGGTTTCATTTTCATTACAAGCACATTGGAAAGGAAAGTGTTTAGACTTCCTATGACAATCAGATTCATTAAAGCTAAAAGTTTTGCCAAATAGATAGCATAAATTTCTAGCATATCCCTCTAGTTGATTTAACAATTTCCATAAGTACATCCCTTTTTGTGACAAACGGTAATTCCTATAATATCTTCGTTCATTTTCCGTGGAGCAACCTTGCCAACAAGATCTAGTTTCATAGAGATAAGCCATTGATAGCAATTAAACAACTAGACATAATAACAAACCGAAATAACAAAAATAACAAAAACTGAAAATAAAATAGCAAACCGAAATAAACAAAGTAATGCAAGTAACTAATTTTTTTGTATTTTTGATATTAAGCAAACAAGACAATAAAATAAATTGCAAGTAACTAATTTTTTTGTATTTTTTATATTAAGCAAACAAGACAGTAATAAAAATAAACTAAGCAAGACAATAACAAAATAAAAAGATTGGAAGTGCGAAAACTCCCCTCGTAGAAGAATCTTCAAATCACCGGCAACGAAGTTGACGGAGGAGTGTGAAGGTCTTCAAAGGAATTCTTATTTCCCCGGCAACGGCGCCAGAAAAATGCTTGATGCACACGGTGGGTGTGTTGTTGGGAGACCCCAAGAGGAAGGTATGAAGTAGTGCAGCAGCAAGTTTCCCTCAGTTGTGAAACCAAGGTTATCGAACCAGTAGGAAATAATGAATTCCCCCGAGGTGTCAACAGCGCCAGAAAATGCTTCCTGGGACGTAGGTGACGTGGAACCTGAACACAACACAATCAAGATACTTTGCCCCAACTTAACGGTGAGGTTGTCAATCTCACCGGCTTGCTGTAACAAAGGATTAAACGTATGTGTGGAAGAAGGATGTTTGTTTGCAGAAAGTAACAGGTTTGCAGTTTGTGATTTATCAGATTAAAGAGAAGGACCGGGGTCCACAGTTCACTAGTGGTGTCTCTCCATAAATAATAATAACATTCATGCGGGTAAACAAATTACAGCTGGGCAATTGATAGAATAATGATGAGCAAACCAATGCATATACCAACGTTATGATGTCTAGTGTGAGATTCATTCGGGCATTACAACAATATACATAGACCGTTCCAACCGCATCTATGACTAATAATCCACCTTCCGGTTAGCGTCCGCACCCCTTTCAGTATTAAGTTGCATGAAATAGATTATCGCCTTAAGCACTGTGTGTAAAGTAAGTAAGTAACATCATCCTTAGACAAAGTACTACTGTTTTATCCCTAGTAGCAACAGTACATCTACAACCTTAGAGCTAGCTGTCACCAACCCAGATTTAATAGAGACATGAACCTACTATCGAGCATAAATACCCCCTCTTGGAGTCACAAGCATCTACTTGGCCAGAGCATACACAAGTAACGGAGAGCATGCAAGATCATTAAATAGCACACACATGATATATTATGAAGCAATAACTTTAGTACTCAATATTCATCGGATCCCAGCAAACACAACATGAAGTATTACATAACGGTGATCTTGATCATGATAGGTAGCTCACAAGATCTAAACATGGTAGCACAAGAGGAGAAGACAACCATCTAGCTACTGCTATGGACCCGTAGTCCAAGGGTAGACTACTCACGCATCAGTCCGGAGGCAGTCATGGCGACGTAGAGGCCTCCGGTGACGATTCCCCCTCCCGGCAGGGTGCCGGGGAGAAGTTCTGATCTCTCCCGAATTGGTGTTGACGACGGCGGCGGCTCGGGACCCGTGGAGGAAAATATGAACACCGTGCTAGGGTTTTTAGTCTGGGGGGTATATGTAGGCGAAAGGGCGAACGCGGTGGAGCTCCGCGGGCCCCACACCGAGTGCCCGCGCGGCAGGAGGGCTGGCCGCGCCTGGGGGTTGTGTGGGCCCCTCGGGCTCCGTCTTCGCCTCCTCTTCGGTGCTCTGGAAGGTTCCCAGGAAAATAGGGGCTTTGGAAAGGAAATCGTCCAATTCCGAGAATATTTCCTTAAGTGGTTTTCTGAAACGAAAAACAGCAGAAAACAGGGAACTGGCACTGTGGCATCTTGTTAATAGGTTAGTCCCAGAAAATGCATAAAACTATATAAAATGCATATAAAATAGGTAATAACTTGGTATAATATAGCATGGAACATAAGAAATTATAGATATGTTGGAGACGTATCAATCACTATTTTATATCATAATTTACTGTTATTCATTGATATATTTCATATTTGGAGATGATACTTATGTTATTTCATCTATTTTGCATGTTTGATGATTATTGGAGGATGAATCACCGGAGTCTGAATTCTGCTGTAAAAAGCACCTACAAGATACAATATTTGCGAAGCTCAGAAAACAGAACCAAGAATACAGAAGTTCCTATTTTTCCAGATGACGAAGGGAGCCAAAAGAGGAGAACCAGGTGGGCCCCAGGGGGCCCACATGAGGTCCTGGCGCGGCCCCCCTTGCTGCCGCGCCATCACCCTGTGAGGCCGTCCTGGCCCACCTCTGGCAGCGCCCTTTCGCGTACTTCATCCCCCCGAAAACCTAAGACTCGGGGGATCGACCAGAAACAGAGCCGCCGCCTCCACGAGGCGGAAACCACCGAGAGAGAAAAGCTCTCCGGCAGGCTGAAAAACTGCCGGGGAAATCCCTTCCCGGAGGGGGGAAATCGTCGCCATCGTCACCGTCATTGAGCTGCACTTCATCGGGATCATCATCACCATCATCTCCACCGCCGACACCGTCATCTCCATCGTTCCACTCTGTTCCCGCTGTAACATCTAGGGCTGAATCTTATGCATTTGATAGGGGAAACTCTCCCGGTGTTGATTACTATTGTTATTGATGCTATTGGGTGGAACCGTTCAATTAAGATTTATGTTCAGATTGTTACCCATCATTATATCATCTCTGATCATGATCCACATGATGTGTTGTGAGTAGTTCGTTTAGTTCTTGAGGACATGGGAGAAGTCTAGATGTTAGTAGTGAACTATGTTGAGTAATATTTAATGGTTTGATATTTAAGTTGTGGTGCTATTCTTCTAGTGGTGTCATGTGAACGTCGACTACATGACACTTCACCTTTATGGGCCTAGGGGAATGCATTGTGTATTCGAATATTAATTATGGGGTTTCCGTACTGACAGAAACCTAATCCCCCGTTGGTATCTCGATGCATGAGAGATGGTAGGATCTCAGGGTTTAAGGCCGTGGTTAGATTTATCTTAATTGCTTTCTTGTATTTGCGGATGCTTGCAAGGGGTATAATCACAAGTATGTATTAGTCCTAGGAAGGGCGGTGCATTAGCATAGGTTCACCCACACAACACTTACTGAAACACTAAAGATTAATCATCTATATGAAACGAAAGCACTAGACATAAATCCCGTGTGTCCTCAGGAACGTTCGGTCACCATAAGTAAACAAACCGGCTTGTCCTTTGCACTAAAAAGGATTGGGCCACTCGCTGCAATTATTATTGCCGCGCTCTATTTACTCGCACTTTATTTATCTGCATTATCAAAAACTCCTAAAAACTTGTTTGCTAGTGTTTAAAGTGAAATCCTCATCAAAACTGCTTGTCAGCACCTTCTGCTCCTCGTTGGGTTCGACACTCTTATTTATCGAAAGTACTACGATACACCCCCTATACTTGTGGGTCATCAAGACTATTTTCTCGCGCCGTTGCCGGGGAGTGAAGCGCTATTGGTAAGTGGAATTGGTAAGGAAAAATTTAGCTGTAAGTGCTGTTTTTATTTCTGTCTCCTAATTTGCTTAATTATGGAGAGAGGGTCTATTGCTTTCCTGTTTGGAAAGGCTTCTACCACTGCTGAGGTAGAAAATGAGGCGCCACCTGATGAAATAGTGCCATTTAAAATACCTATGAAAATTATTGATCGTGTTATGGATAACCGCTATGAAGGGGATGGAACTGTCCACCTCGGTGATCATTTACTGTTTTTACATGAATTATGCGAGTTGTTCAAGTGTGGAGGTATTACAATGTACAAAGTTAGGAAGAAATTATTCTCCATATCACTTACTGGGAGAGCTGCGCATTGGTACAAATTGTTGAAGAACATGAGTTCTCTTGGATGGGAGGAAATTGTACCTCTCTTTTACTCTAAATTTTATCCTCCAAGTGAGATTCACCAAGATCGTAATTCTATATAAAATTTCTGGCCTCATGATGGAGAAAGTATTGCCCAAGCTTGGGGGAGATTGAAGTCACTAATGCTCAAATGCCCAATTCATGAGCTTCCTGGTAATATTATTGTTGATAACTTCTATGCAAGACTCTCTTTTGAAGATAAAACATTATTGGATACTTCTTGTGCTGGATCATTCACTCGTAATAAAGAAGAGTATAAGTGGGATCTTCTTGATCGTATTGAAGAGAATACTGAAGCATGGGAAAACGACAAACGTAGGGAGTCAGGTATACAATATGACTTCGAATGCATTAAAACTTTCATGAATACTGATGCATTTCGAAATATTAATAATGCTTATGGTCTTGACTCTCAAGTTGTTGCAAATTATTATAAATCCTTTGCTGCTTATTTCGGTTTGCCCAAGGAGGGCTTTGAAAAATATCATGAACCTTATAAAGATAAATCTATTGCTCCTATAACTAAAAGCATTGAAGTTAATACTGTTGATTATATTATTCCTGAGCCTTATATTGAAAAAAATTCCTTTTCCTGTTAAAGTGAAGGAACATTCTGTTATGGCTAGTGTTGTTAACAAAAGTGCAAAGAAAGCTATAGAACCTGATGAGCAAATTAAAATTGAAACTCATGTGCCTATAGTTAAAGATCTTGTTACTAAAAATGTTGGAGATGAGTATATTATATTTTGTGAAGATGCTTCTAATGTTGTTTCTCATCCTAAAAGTTCAAGGAAAACTAGTGTTCCTGTGTTATCTGTTAAAATTGGTGATCATTGCTATTATGGTTTATGTGATATTGGTGCAAGTTCAAGTGCTATTCCTCATGAGCTTTATAGATAAATTATGCATGAGATTGGTTCTTGTGAACTTGAAGAAATTGATGTGGTTATTCAACTTGCTAATAGAGAAACTATCTCTCCGATTGGTATTGTTAGAGATGTTGAAGTTTTATGTGGTAAGACTAAATATCCTGCTGATTTTCTCGTACTTGGTGCAGCTGCTAGTAGGACTTGTCCTATCATTTTTGGTAGACCTTTTCTAAATACTTGTGTTGCTGTTATAGATTGTAAGAAAGATAAAATCTTTACTAATTTTGCTGGTGATTCGTATGAATTCAATTTTTCGAAATTTGCTAAGACCCCTTATGAAACCGAATTACCCAATGAGGATTATAGAGTAGAACAACTTGCCTCTATTGCTCTTGCTCCTAACAATGTTCTGCAGCAATTTATGGAAGATCATGAAAGTGAAGTCTTTATGGAAGAAAGGAATGAACTTGATGAAATATTCCTCCGTCAACCTATTCTAAAACATAATTTAAAGGTGGAAGACTTGGGTAAAACACTTCCACCTAAAGAGGATATTGTCTTTGATTTAAAACCTTTGCCTGATAATCTTAAGTATGCTCATATTGATGATAAGAAAATATATCCTGTTATTATTAGTGCTAACCTTTCAGGTAAAGAAGAGGAAAGATTATTGGCAGTATTGAAGAAACACCGTGGAGCTATGGGTTATACTTTGGATGATTTAAAAGGGATTTCTCCTACTATATGTCAACATTCTATTAATATGGAGAACGATGCAAAGCCAGTTGTTGAACATCAACGCCGTTTAATACCCAAGATGAAGGAAGTGGTAAGAAATGAGGTATTAAAACTTCTTGATGCTGGTATTATTTATCCTATTGCTGATAGTAGATGGGTTAGTCCTGTGCACTGTGTCCCTAAGAAAGGTGGAATTACTGTTGTGCCTAATGATAATGATGAGCTTATTCCTCAAAAAGTAGTTGTTGGTTATAGAATGTGCATTGATTTTAGAAAGGTTAATAAGGTTACTAAGAAGGATCATTATCCATTACCCTTTATAGATCAAATGTTAGAGAGATTAGCCAATAAAACTCACTTTTGCTTTCTTGATGGTTATTCTGGTTTCTCTCAAATTGCTGTTAAAACTCAGGATCAAGAAAAAACCACATTTACTTGTCCTTATGGTACTTATGCTTATAGACGTATGCCTTTTGGTTTATGTAATGCTCCTGCTACTTTTCAAAGATGCATGTCTGCTATCTTTCATGGTTTTTGTGAGGAAATTGTGGAGGTGTTCATGGACAATTTCTCCGTCTATGGGACTTCTTTTGATAATTGCTTGCACAATCTTGATAAAGTTTTGCAGAGATGTGAAGAAACTAATCTTGTTCTTAATTGGGAGAAATGTCACTTTATGGTTAATGAAGGAATTGTTCTTGGACATAAAATTTCTGAAAGAGGTATTGAAGTTGATAGAGCCAAAGTGGAGGCAATTGAGAAAATGCCTTTCCCCGGAGATGTTAAAGGTATTCGTAGTATTCTTGGTCATGCTGGTTTCTATTGAAGGTTTATTAAAGATTTTGCTAAGGTATCAAAGCCTCTTACTAATCTCTTGCAAAAAGATGTACCATTTGTTTTTTATGATGATTGTAAGGAAGCTTTTGAAACTCTTAAGAAGGCTTTAATAAGTGCTCCTATTGTTCAACCACCTGATTGGAATTTACCATTTGAAATTATGTGTGATGCTAGTGATTTTGCTGTTGGTGTTGTTCTTGGACAAAGAATAGATAAGAAGTTACATGTTATTCATTATGCTAGTAAGATTCTTGATTCTGCTCAAAAGAATTATGCTACAACTGAAAAAGAATTTCTAGCTGTTGTTTTTGCTTGTGATAAATTTAGACAATATATTGTTGATTCTAAAGTTATTATTCATACTGATCATGCTGCAATTAGATACCTTATGGAAAAGAAAGATGCAAAGCCTAGGCTTATTAGATGGGTATTATTTTTGCAAGAATTTGATTTGCATATTGTAGATAGGAAAGGTGCTGAAAATCCTGTTGCTGATAATCTGTCTAGATTGGAAAACATTGCATATGATCCTATTCCTGTTAATGATAGTTTTCTAAATGAACAATTGGTTGCAATAAGGGTGAGTTCACGAGATAGTCCTTGGTACGCTGATTATGCTAACTTTATTGTTTCGAAGTATTTGCCTCCAACCTTTTCAGCTTAACAAAGAAGAAAATTATTTTATGACTTGAGCCATTATTTTTTGGATGACCCACATTTATATAAAGAAGGAGTGGATGGTATTATGCGAAGATGTGTTCCGGAGTATGAACAAAAAGAGATAATGAGAAAATGTCATAGTAGTGCTTATGGAGGACGTCACGCTGGAGATAGAACTGCACAAAAGGTTCTACAATCAGATTTTTATTGGCCTACTGATGACCCACAAGTATAGGGGATCGCAACAGTCTTCGAGGGAAGTAAAAACCAAATTTATTGATTCGACACAAGTGGAGTAAAAGAATATTTATAAGACTTAACAGATGAATTGTCAGTTCAGCTGCACTTGTGAATAGACTTGCTCGAGACAGATTATCAGTAGCAACAGATTTATAGTAGTGACAGTAGTGAAATAACAGCGACAGTGAAATAAAGACAGCAGCAGTGATTATAGTAGACAGCAGGATTAAAATACTGTAGGCACAGGGACAGATGAACGGGCGTTGCATGGATAAGATAATTCATGTAATATCAAGACATAGCCATTTGCAGATAAATAAGATAAAGCATCCAAGTATTTATTAACCATAGGCATGTGTTCCAATTTTGTTGTGCATGCTCGCAATGAGAAACTTGCACATCATCTTTTGTCCTACCAGCCCGTTTGCAGCGGGGTCTCAAGGGAATCTACTGGTAATTAAGGTACTCTTTTTAATAAAGTACCAGAGCAAAGCATTAACACTCCGTGAACACACGTGATCCTCACATCACAGCCTTTCCCCGAGGCTATCCCAATTATTGTCACTTTGGGACCTAGGGTTCCGGACAATGACATGTGTAATACAACTTGCAGATATGATCCAAAACAATGATTATCCTCATGATACAATAGCATGTTCAGATCTGAAATCAGGGCACTCGGGCCCTAGTGTCAAGCATTAAGCATAACAAGTTGCAACAATGACGTAAAACACCGATAACGGATACTAGGCACCATGCCCTAATGATAATACAACTATTACATGAACGATCTCATCCAATCCCTACCATCCCCTCAAGCCTACAGTGGGGAATTACTCACACATGGATGGGGAGAACGATGATGGTTGATGGAGAGGCGTTGGTGATGACGATGGCGATAATCCCCTTCGATTCCCCTTGTCGGCGGAGTGCCGGAACAGAGACTTCTGGTCCCCGAATTGAGTTTCAAGGTGGCGGCGGCGCTCGGGTCTGTTTTCTGGAAAAGTGTCTAACGCTCTCGCGTTTTTAGGTCAGAGGGGGGTTATATCCGCGAGGGGAGCCCGAGGAGGAGAGGGACTCGCCCCCCTCATGTGCTGGCGCGGCCAGGCCCTTGTCGCGCCACCACCTGAGGTGGTGGCCCCCTGGCCCCCCTCTGTTAGGGCTTCTGGCTCCGTGAGTCTTCGGGCAAAATAAGGACTTTTGCATTATTCCTGGTGTTTTTCCATAAAGTCGAATTTCTGCATAAAAATAAGACACCAGGGTAATTCTGCTGAAAACAGCGTCAGTCCGTGTTAGTTGCATTCAAAACACACAAGTTAGAGGCAAAACAATAGCAAAAGTGTTCGGGAAAGTAGATACGTTTTGGACGTATCAACTCCCCCCAAGCTTAGCTTATTGCTTGTCCTCAAGCAATTCAGTTAACAACTGAGTGCGATAAAAGAACTTTCACGAACACATTTGCTTCATATGATGTAAATATTCTCATTATCTGGCAAATGCTTAGGCTATTCATAATAAGATATATATAAATGGTGTCACCTAGTTAATTATGTAAACTATGAAGAGATGCCAATCATACCAATAGTAAATAACATGAAACATATCAATTCACAGGATTGCAAAGCTCATAAGAAAGTATGATAAGGTGGTATCTCGCTTGCCCGAAAGTGTACAGCAAAACATAAATGCCCAGGCACCTCTGAGATTCAAGAGTAGACTAGAGATAAAGATGTCAGAGATAAAAGCATCAAAGTTACACCGCAGTTAACAGTATTCTGGGACAAGCACATTACACGAAGAATGACAACTATGCTCTCAAGAAGGTGCTCAAAGAAGGATGGTGACTCAACAGTAAGTAAAAGATATGCCCTTCATTGAGGGAAGCAGGGATTTGACATGTGCTAGAGCTTTTCATTATTTTGAAAACAGAGGTAAAATTGTTTTTGAGTGGTGGTTGTTCCGTCAACGAATGGCAATAGAGTTCTTGTTATCTTCCATACTAAGTAAGTTGAGAGCGGTTCCGAATTATTTTAAAATCAAGCATTTATAATATGCATCTTTATATTTTAGCTTTTTGATATTTTGACACTCCTCCCAACCTTTGCTTTTCACAAACCATGGCTAACCGAATCCTCGGGTGCCCACCAGCAATCACATACCATGGAGGAGTGTCTATTTTTCACTTTTCAAAACTTTTGATATTATAGTGGTCTAACAAGCTCTTTGCAATATTAGTGACAAGGAGATGAAGCATGCAAGTCGGTGATGCACTCACGGTGTAGTTGGAAAACCCCAAGAGGAAGGTGTGAAGTAGTGCAGCAGCAAATTTCCCTCAGTTGTGAAACCAAGGTTATCGAACCAGTAGGAGATAAAGAACACGTCTGAAGGTCTCCCCCTTGCAATGGCGCCAGCAATTGCTTAGTGGAGGTGGAACCTGCACAACACAATCAAGAAACTTTGCCCCAACTCAACAGTGAGGTTGTCAATCTCACCGGCTTGCTGTAACAAAGAGATTAACCGTATGGTGTGGAAAATGATGTTTGTTTGCAGAGAGTGAAAGTAACAGTTTGCAGTTGGTTGTATTATCAGTTTAGAGAAAAGGACCGGGGTCCACAGTTCACTAGTGGTGTCTCTCCATAATAATAATGATAGCATACATGTGGGTAAACAAATTACAACTGGGCAATTGATAGAATAAAGAGCTGCATAATGATGCATATACTAATGACATGATGTCTAGTGTGAGATTCATTTGGGCATTAAAACAATATACATAGACCGTTCCAACCGCATCTATGACTAATAATCCACCTTCCGGTTAGCGTCCGCACCCCTTTCAGAATTAAGTTGCAAGCAACAGATTATTGCATTAGGCAAAGTGTGTAATGTAAGTAATAGCATCATCCTTAGATAATGTACTACTGTTTTATCCCTAGTAGCAACAGTACATCTACAACCTTAGAGCTTTCTGTCACTGCCCCAGATTAAATAGAGACATGAACCCACTATCGAGCATAAATACCCCCTCTTGGAGTCACAAGCATTTACTTGGCCAGACCAACTACTAGCAACGAAGAGCATGCAAGAACATAAACAACACACAACATGATATATTATGAAGCAATGACAAAGTATTCAATATTCATCGGATCCTAGCAAACAACATGTAGCATTACATAAAGATGATCTTGATCATGATAGGCAGCTCACAAGATCTAAACATGGTGGCACAAAGGGAGAAGACAACCATCTAGCTACTGCTATGGACCCGTTGTCCAAGGATGAACTACTCACGCATCAGTCCGGAGGCGGGCATGGTGATGTAGAGCCCTCCGGTGATGATTCCCCTCTCCGACAGGGTGCCGGGAGCAGGTTCTGAACCCTCCCGAACTAGGGTTGACGACGGCGGCGGCTCCGTGAGGAAAAGTGGAAAATTGTTCGGGTATTTCGCCTTAGGTTTTCGGGGGGATTAAATAGGCGAAGGGGCGAAGGCGGTGGAGCCCCGAGGGCACCACCTCAGGTCCTGGCGCGGCCAAGGACCCTGCCACGCCACCCCTTGAGGTGGGCGCCTCGGTGCCCGTCTCCTTTTCTCCCTCGGACTTCAGGAACGTGTCTGGAATTCTAAGATCTTCGGTATAAAAAATTTCCAATTCCGAGAATATTTCCTTAAGTGGATTTCTGAAACCAAAAACAGCAGAAAACAGGGAACTGGCACTATGGCATCTTGTCAATAGGTTAGTTTCAGAAAATGCATAAAACAATATAAAATGTGTATAAAACATGTAGGCAATTAGTATAATATAAGCATGGAACATTAGAAATTATATATACGTTTGGGACGTATCAGTCGGTTACTTAATTAGTATGGAAGATAACAAACCCAACTACTACTTCCTCATGAGCTCGAAACAGTGGCACAAATTGAGAAGTGTTTGAAGGTTTTAAAGATAGCACATGCAAATTTACTTGAATGGTTTGAAATGCCATGCATAGGTATTTATAGTGGACTATTTGGAATAACTTGGTTTTCAGGGATTTGGAAGCACAAGCAATATTGCTTAGTACAAGTGGAGGCTAGCAATAGACAGGGCAGCGACAATTCAAGAGAGCAATAACCGTCATAATCATGCTTGCGACAAAATAAAATTAATGGAGACATAAAAGTGATACTAGAACTCTGAGGCAAAATAAATCATTAAGGCTTAATTGACTCTTTGTTTTCAGTCATATACATGTGTGAGCATGTGCCAAGTCGATGCAAATGAATTTGTTCAGAGGAGGATACCACAATGTCATACTCTTTCATGAACAAAACAATGCAAGCAAACATCCATAGAAACATGGCATCTACTATTAATAAATTAGAATTGATCATAAGAGAACATAAACAACTAAGCATCCACCAATCGACATATATATTATGCGAACCATCTAAGAATGCTCACATGAATGAGTATATGTACAAAAATGAAAAACAAATAGAGTTCATTACCAGCCTCTTACCCAACTCGAATCGTCATATATCGTCATTATTGCTCTTTCACTTCTGTCGCTTGAATAATATGAAATGAAAACCAATCTCCACGGAGTAATGGATGGCATTGAGGTCTGAAACAAACTATACAAAACCAAAAGAAACAACAAATATTTTTGGGATTTTCGGATTTAGGAACTAAAAACTTAACAGCCTGTGAAGACGAATTTTTTCGAGGACCTTCACGTGCTCAGATCGGAAAACTCAAAACTAATGAAAGTTGCGTATATCTGAGAATCATGCACAAGAAATTTCAGGTCATTTGGAGTTTTTTACAGGAAGTTATGATTTAAACGGTGGACAGCAGAAATCTGTCCCTGCGCGAAATAGCAAACAACAAATCAAAATATTTTTGTGTTTTTTGCATATTGAACTGAGTTAAATACTAAGCATACTAATACTAGATACTAAAGCAAACTAGCAAGAGAAATAACAAAAATCTTTTTGGTATTTTTGAGTTTTGGAAAGCAAAGCATAACATGAACAAATAAAATAAAGAAAACTAAAACGAAACATGGATATACAAAGTACCGATGTAATGATATATAGGTGAGTGTGCTATCGGTATACCTCCCCCCAAGCTTAGGCTTTTGGCCTAAGTGGGAATCAGCCCCATGGTGCCCAGTTCTGGGCTTCGTCGTGGTATGTCGAACACCCTTCCCCATAATACGAGCTCGAAGATGCGCCAGCGTAGTGCGTGGTGTAGTCTTCCTCGGGTGTCTCCTCCACACCATGCTCCCTGTAGAATCCTAGTGTGCTCAACCACTCGTCCAACTCCACCACCGAGTATGACCACGGCCTCCTGTCAGTACTGAACAAACCGGGCTGCGGCAAAGGGATTTTCCTTTCACTATCGTTAGAAAACATTAGCTTAAATACAAGGTTATCCAGAGTGGATCCATTAGTGACAAATTGACGACCTTTCATTGCAGCAAGGTTGAGATAGCAAGGAGCAAGTAATGTATCATTAGGATCAATATGCAGCCCCAAATGTGCAACAATACATGAGGCAATAATCCCTCCATAAATGGGCCCCTTAGCAGCTAAGCGGCGAGCAATCAAGGTACCAAGGTTAAATGGGAATTCACGCTTAAGTGCAGCAAGAAGAAATGCAAGGTGATAGTTAGAAATATTACTAGTGTTATCCCTACCAAGCACACTAGTGGCAATGTAGTAAGCAAAATATTTAATAGCTGTGAACTGAATGTTCCTTATCTTGCCACGTTGTGCGGAGCGGGTGTCATCATTTGTCACCTCCTGGTAGATTTGCGCCAAATCCTTCGGGTCCTTCTGAATCTTCTTTGATGTCCCCGTGTCCGCTGTACCTATCACGTCACAAAAAGTACGCAGAGACAGGGTAACAGGCATATCATAAATCTTAAAGGAAACAGAAGAGCCAAATATTTTGTTGTTGAGAGCAAAACTCTCAGCAAAAATCTTGGTAAGCCTGACATATTGGGGACTCTCATCCAACATGTAAGAAGTCAGGCCCACCCTTTCCACAAGGGTTTGGAAATCCTCAAGTGAACCTGCAGCACTAAGAAAGTCATTACATGGGCGGGATGCTGAGTTTGGGCAACCATCATCCCGCTCATCTCCAATGCTTGGTGCTAGGATTTCCTCGTTGTAGGATTGCCTAACGCGAGTAGCAGCTCTTGAGGGCCTTGCCCTCCTTGGTGTATCCCTCTCAAACATGTCTCCATAGGTATGGTTATGCATCTTCATCTTCTGAAATTTTTAGCAAATATCATAAAAATTGATTCTTAGCCAACTAAATGAGGGGAAACCGCTATAGTGATTTGCTAGAGGCTTAAGCATGCATCAAAACTAGTTATACTAACTTAGAACAAGCATTTAAACTCACTAAACATGACACCTACAACATCAAAATACTCAATATATAATCCATTAAACAAAATTCTACTTGCATAATCGGAGGAGGCACATACCGGAGAGTGAATACCCCAACTCTCAGCAACAAAGATGGGCTGAGCAAAGAGATCGAAAATCCGAGGCAAGAACAGGAAGAACACAAGATTTTTCGATTTGGCTGTGTTTGGTCGGGAGAGAGAAAGAGTGGGGAGGAAGATGACTAAGTGGAGGGCCCAGGTGGGTCCCCCTCATGTGCTGGCGCGGCCAGCTCCTTGCCGCGCCACCACTTGAGGTGGGGCCATGGTGGGTCCCCCTGGCCACCTCTTGGCATTTCCAGAACCTCCCCAGAAAAATAAAATTTTTGGTATAAAAAATTTTAATTTCTGAGATTTTTTTTTCATTTTCTGGTATTTTGCATTAATAATATTAAGGGAGAATTGCTTATGTGCCCCGGTTCTCTCTAGTTTATCCGTCTGTGCCATACCCGCGTAGTTTCTCTCGTCTGTGCCCCGTTTGGCTCGGAAATCGGCCAAACGCTCCGTTGCCCTCTGTTCAACCATCACTTGGCCTGACTGGTGGGGTCGGCCTGGCGTGGCTCGGTTGGGATTTCCTGGGGTCGGCTTGTGTGCGGCTCGGTTGGGATTTCCTGGGGTCGGCGTGGGGTCGGAGCATGGGGTCGGCGTGGGGCCGGGGCACTTGTTTAATCAAGGGATACCGCCGATGGGGCCCACATGGTCTTTCTCCCTAGCTCACTGCTGCCGCCGAGAGAACCCCCGAGGAACCCCCAAGAACAGAGCAATAGGAGTTGGATTGAGGGCGGAGAGCAGGGTGATTGAAGGCGCAAAGGAGCTCCATCGGCATCGCCATTATCTTCACCCGCCCGTCTCCCGTGGCCCGTCGAGAAGGAGCGACAAGCAAGGAGCTCCATCATCATCGCCATTGTACCGCCGCCTTCGCTGTTTGGGGTTTTTTGGTCGCCGACGGTTCCAGCTGCAGTCCATCAACCCCATTTCGATGGTCAGTGCTATCTTCTCTACATGTTTCATTTTCTTGTTTGGTGCATTATATGTGAGTAGATTTGATTTTCTATTTGGCTTGCGGAATGGGGAAAAACCCCAAGTTCCGCCTGTTTATCTGGTTCTAAATTTCATTTGTTAAAATAGGATTCCGGTAGCAATAGCGATGGCGTCGATCACTGTTCTATGTGCCTTCACGAAGCAACTTTCTGTCGCACACTAACTCGTCATTCCAATACTTTCAAAGTCCCGATGGAACACGGTTACAAAACGGCTGTTGTAAGTATTGCCTTTCAAATTCGAGGGAATGTCATCTGTTTTTCCTTCAATGAGTGTCTTCATAGTTTCTCCGGTTTTGTATTACATGTAGATTCTGCCATGCCCTTTAAGATATCTTCTAGATCAGAGCCGGGCAATTGGCCCTCATAAGCACTGGATGGAGGCAAGGTGCTCGAACGGAGACCAGTACTTCTTCTACCTGGATAGGTGGGTAAATGAAACTGACACGGATCAGACATATCCCTGTAAGCGGCTAAGTGGTAGCCTGAACACCCATATCTACACGGAGATCTGTGGAACGCAGTGGAGAGCACTATGTGAATGCTACGGCATCGAGGAGGGCGATGTTGTCAAATTCACTTGGAATGAAGATCAGCATTTGTTCAATGTTGAAGTGACTAATGAGCACAATGCTGCAAAACCTTTTGTGCAACACACGGGTATGCTGGTTTGTGTTCTTTTTCTTACAAATTGAGTAGTTTACAAGTTTTCTGAATGTCTTCCTCTCTTTGATCAGAGTTTAAACAGATTGACGGATGCTGCAAGCCAGCCCTCTTGTCGACCATATTTGAGGAACCGAGAGACGTCACCTATTCAGAAATGAATGCGATATCTCTCGCTTTATTCAAAGAAGCCACGAAGGAGTTGGAAGAGATCGCTCAGTTCTACGTGCGCAGGATTGAGAATGATTCTCTAGATGTCGTTTCTCTGGTATTCTAATACGATGCTCATGTTCTGTCATTTGAATGATCCCTCAGTTCTGTCATTTGGACTATTCTGATACGATGCTCATGTTATTTTGATAGCATCTCAAGATTGAGGTACTAGATGGCTACGATGTTATTCCATCGCGTGATCTCATATTACGTCAAGTTCACGGAAATTCTCGTCTTTTGGCGAGAGACGATGTCGAGATGTTTGGATCATATCGAGTGGTCAACGACGAGGTTTACATTGAGTTCACGGAGAACTGGGATCTATTTTGGGAGCAACTGCCGATTCGCTTTGGTGATCTCTATGTTATTAAGGTGATCTTCAAGGAGGAGTACATCGAGCTGACATTTGAGAAGGTCAGCGAAGACGTCGAGGGGCCCGACGAAGACATCGAGCAGTCGGACGAAGAGATCAGCGACCCCAGCGAAGAGATCGAGTAGTGGGCTGACGAGATGATGTCCAACTTTGACGACGTCAAAGAAGAGACTGATTAATATTACTATGAGTTGTATTTTGGTCGGATGTATTTTGCTCGAACACCTTATGGGCGTGCTCTGGGCTTGAACTGGCGCGCTCTGGCGCGCACTGGGCGCGCTCTATGCGTCACCGTAATTATATTATGATGGATAAGCTTGCCTCCGATCATTTATTTCAAACTTTTGTGTTGCAAGTCCAAAACCACTTCTCTTTACTCTTGAGTTCATACGACATAGTTTGAGAAACACAATTGATACATGCATTTCTCGTCAGAATGTACGTAGAACTTGTTTATCAACTTGAATCGTTAGTATATGACATAAGACGACTATGTGCGCAGGATTTTCCTTTTTTTGAATGTTTTTGAATATTTGAAGCTAATTTCAAATTTCAGTCAAAACTAAGTTTGACCGACATTTAAACAAGTTTAAAACAAGAAAATGAAAAACTAAGCATGGATCCTTCTTAGTCACTCCAAAATGAATCTTTTGTGAGTTTTTTAAAATTTTCATGTTGCAATTCCAAAACCACTTCTCTCTAACCTTAAAACTCATAGTTTGAGTTATGCAATATCACATGAGATCCATGCCCTTCTCCTTTTGAATGTATGTAGACCATGTTTTTCAAATTGAGTCGTTAGTATATGACATAAGAAGACTATGTGCATCGGTTTTTCAAATTTTCAATAATTTTTTAATTTATTATGCTTATTTCAAATTCGATCAAACCTAAGTTTGAGCAACATTTAAACAAGTTTTTGACATGAAAATGAAAAACTAAGCATGGATCCTACTTAGTCACTCCAAAATGAATCTTTTGTGAGGTTTTTGAAAATTTCATGTTGTAATTCCAAAACCACTTCTCTTCAACCTTAGACCTCATCGTTTGAGTTTTGCGATATCACAAGAGATCCATGTCCTTCTTCTTTTGAATGTATGTAGACCATGTTTTTCAACTTGAGTCGCTAGTATATGACATAAGATGACTATGTGCGCGATATTTTCCTTTTTTTATTTTTTTTATATTTGAAGCTCATATCAAATTTCGGTAACAAGTTTAAAACATGAAATTTGAAAAACGAAGCATCAATCCTTCTTAGTCACTCGAAAATGAAACTTGGACACTTTATCAAACTTTTCAAAACCCCGTTGAGTGCCTCCAAACCCCATTTGAATAATGACCGTCGATTTAACCCTAGCGCTGAACTGCAGCCGTTTGATCGTCCTCTAGAAGGAATCTGGCAGACTCGGGGCGATCCGCGAGAGGCTCATTCTGCGATCTGATTGGCTGTAACCCGTGTGAGAAGCTCATTTTGCACAACCCGTTCGATGTGTTTCAAATGAGCTCCAAAGGTAGGGTAAACGGCCCCATTTTTAAGAAAAAAGGGTTGGTGGACTCGCAACAGCCGCACCACCGCATGGGATCGTTACACGCTCATTGCGGACCCACCATTTTCCTCCTCTTCACAGATAGAGCATCCATCCTCTTTGGACCATCTTCTTCTTCCTCTTCCTTACTCTTCCTTCCTCTTCTTCCTCTTCTTCCTCTCCGGCGGCAAAGGGCAGCAGCAATGTCGAGCTCCTCAAGTTAATTCCTTCGCCCCACTTGACCAAAGCAGCCCGAGGTGCCGTTGCCGCCATGTTCTAAATGCTCACGCAAGGAGCCACTGCTCCGTAAGGCTAGTAAGGCGGAGACACCCAACAAGGGGCGCGAGTATTTGAAATGCCAGAGCCTGCCACATGATATAAAGATCTTTCTCTCGCATCCTTTTGTTTTGATTTCTTCAGTGTTTTCAATTTCTTGCTCAGATTTGGGATTTAGGGTTCAGGTTGACTTTTCCAGGGGTTGGAACCATGCAGTCATTTTCAGTGGATGGATGAATACATTTCGCAGCTTAAACAGGATGGAAGGTGGCCCGCGCCCAGCGACCTTCCTCTGCCGTCTGATGTGGAGATTGCGCTCTCTGCTCCGCCGATGGGGTCTGACATGGTTGCTCCGCCGATGGGGCTTGAGGAAGTCAGAGGCGAACTGAAGAAGTTGAACATGACCTTAAGGCAGATGAATGATCTGAAGAAGCAGGCTAATCTGATAGCTGCATGATTTTATCTCTGTATACTTGCTCTAGGATTTGTTTATCTGCTGATTGTCAGTCGTCTTTAATTAATGCGATGTAAGCATAATTAATGCAATGTAACCTCTGTGTTATTTGGACCAACCGCTTATGATAAACCAGTCCTCTCATTTGGACCAACCGCTTATTACTAATCATCTCTACCGAAACTATCTATAGTTTTAGGGGCAGATCTATACACCAACACGTATTTTACACCAGAAATTACATATATTTTTTGGGACAAATGACTAATCACCGAAACTATCTACAGTTTTAGGGGCAGATCTATACACCAACACGTATTTTACACTAGAAATTGCTTACAAATGACTAATCATCCATACCGAAACAATCTACTATTACAAATGACTAATCATCCGTACCAAAACTATCTACAATTTTAGGGGCGGATCTATGCAGCAACACGTACTTTACACCAGAAATTGCTTATATTTGTTGGGACAAATGACTAATCATCCGTAAAAGCATTGAAAGAAGAGGGTCCGGGCCCGGTTAAACCCTGCTCATTTCAATGCTTTACAATAGCCTTGAAATGTTGTGGTATATAAGGAGGTCGCGCACACACCCAACTAGCGAGGTGGGACTAAAAAACAACTCAACAACACAGCGGGAGACGTGGTAAGTTTGAGCCGAGCCGCACACAAGCTGACCCCAGGAAATCCCAACCAAGCCGCGCCAGGCCGACCCCACCAGTCAGGCCAAGTGACGGTTGACTAGAGGGCAACGGAGCGTTTGGCTGATTTGCGAGCCAGGCAGGGCACAGACGAGAGAAACTATGCGGGTATGGCACAGACGGATAAACTAGAGAGAACCGGGGCACAGAAGCAATTTTTCCTAATATTAATATTGAAAAATTGTTTTCTAACACCAATGCAACTAAACTTTGCAAACTAAATGATATTACAGTAGGTAAAACAAAGAGGAGAAGAAAAAAATGTTGTTTAGCTCTTCCATGCACTTAAAACATGTTTGTTAGCAAGGTTGATCAAGTCTTACCACCAAACAAATTTTAGATGACATAAAAGGATTCAAACATTGTGAGACACTCATGTTACCTTATATGGTATTGATATGGATCCATTAACAAGGGTTTTGAATTCTTCTTTATAAGGGCAATCAATACTTCCCACTTTGATGGACCTCACATTAGTAATTGTATTAACTCCCGGCATTTTATTCATTTTCTTGGGGAAATAGACAGTATGTTACTTGTCATTCACATTGAAAGTTACTTTTCCTTTATTGCAATCAATAACAGCCCCTGCAGTGTTTAGAAAAGGTCTCCCAAGAATAATAGACATATTATCATCTTCAGGCATTTCAAGCACAACAAAGTCAGTCATGATTAAACAATTATTAGCTACTTGAACAGGAACGTCCTCACAAATGCCAACATGAACAGCAGTAGACTTATCAGCCATTTGCAAAGATATATCAGTAGGTATCAATTTATCAAGGTAAAGTCTCTTGTAAAGGGAGAAAGGCATAACACTAACTCCTGCTCCCAAGTCACATATAGCAGTTCTAACACAATTATTTTTGATAGAGCAAGGAATGGTTGGTATACCTGGATCGCCCAACTTCTCTGGAACCTTGCCATTAAAAGAGTAATTAGCAGGCATAGTAGATATTTCCTCATTAGGAATTTTTCTTTTGTTAGAAACAATATCTTTCATATATTTAGAATAAGGGGGCAACTTAATAGCATCAGTCAAAAGAATTTGCAAGAACAAAGGTTTCATCCAATCACAAAATTTATTATAGTGTTCTTCTTCTTTGGTTTTAAGTTTCCTAGCAGGAAAAGGCATTTATTTTTGGACCCAAGGTTCTCTTTCACCACCATGTTTCTTAGCAATAAAATCTTCCTTAGTGTACTTTTTATTTTTAGTGTGTTTTTCAGGTTCCTCTTCTATTTCTTCCTTATCTGAATTATCATTCTTATCATTATCATTGGCATTATTATTATCATTGTTAAGTTCATTACCACTTTCAGTTTCAGCATCAGAAACAGATATACTATTAGGATTGTTAACAGGTTCAGAGGGTTCTACAACAGTTTTATGTTTCTTCTTTTTTTTCTTAGAAGGGGCACTAGGTTTATTAACTTGTTGAGAGTCTTGTTCAATTCTTTTAGCATGTCCCTCAGGATATAAAGGATCTTGAGTAGATTTACCACCTCTAGTTGTTACTTCACAAACATGTTTTTCTTTATCTATAGAGGCATTCATTAACATTTCTTTTTGCTCTTTAGAAAGTTGATCAATTTGAGTTTGAACCATATCAAAGTGTTTAATAAGTATTTAACATCATTGGAGGTTCTATCAACAATATCATGCAAGTTACTAATAGCGCGAGAGTTTTCTATTAAATGATTCTCAATTCTCATATTAAAATTACCTTGCTTAGCAATAAAAGTATCAAATTCATCTAAGCATTGATCAGGAGGTTTAGAGTAAGGAATATCTCTATCATCAAACCTTTGGAGAGAGTGTACCTCAATTACGGGTGAAGGAGGAATTGGGTTACATAATTCTTCTATAGGAGGTAAATTCTTCACATCTTCAGATTTAATACCCCTCTCTTTAAGAGATTTCTTGGCTTCCTTCATCACTTCATCATTTAATTCAATCATACCTCTCTTCCTTGGTGTTGGTGTAGGTGTTGGAGTAGGTTCAGGAATATTCCAATCATCATAATTCTGGCTTATCTTAGCCATTAATTTCTCAGCTTCTTCTGGAGTTCGTTTCCTGAAAACACAACTAACACAACTATCCAAATATGTCCTAGATGCATCGGTTAGTCCACTGTAAAATATATCAAGAAGATCATTTTTCTCTAAATCATGGTTCGGCTGGCCTCTTATTAGAGAGCAAAACCGTGTCCAAGCATCAGGCAATTTCTCATCCTCTTCTTGATTAAAATTATAAATCTTTAACAAAGCATCGCGTTGAGCACTAGCAGGAAAATATTTCCGAAAGAAAGTATCAAGCAAACCAATAGGACTAGTAATGGAACCAGGAGACAAATTATTATACCAAGTTTTAGCTTCTCCTTTTAATGAGAAAGGAAATATTTTAGTGACAAAGTAAGTGCGCATCTTTATGTCCTCAGAAAATATACCACTCAAATTAGAGAGTTCATTCATGTGTTCTACAACACTTTCATTTTCAGTTCCACAAAAAGGTTCACTTTCAACAATAGCTATGTGAGCCAAATCAATAGAGAAATCATAATCTTTATCTTTAATGTTTATGGGAGATGTAGCAAATTTAGCATCAGGAGATAATTTATATCTAACAGCATGTTTTTCAAGAAGGCTTTTCATAGCAGTAGCATCTTTAGTAGCATTAATCTCATCAACAAAATCATCATCAAGTTCCACATAAGTTTCATCGGGATCATCAGGAAAATACTCTCTAGACTCAGGTGAACTAGCAGAAGTATTAGAATTTTCAGCATTTTCAGTTTGTTTAGATTTATCAGTTATAGCATCTAGAAAAGGTCCTAAGGAACCATTTTCATCAAGCAGAGTAGAAGCATCATCATAATTTTCAGAAACATTTTCAGATTCAGCAGAAGTAATAATACGAGTAGCATGCAGCGGTGAAATAAGCTTACTCATCACAGTCGGAGAATCAAGTGTAGCAGCGGAACTCAGAGTTGTACCTTTTCTTGTAGTGGATGGCAGTATGGGAAACTTCTTATCACCATGTTAACCCATGATGAATGAATTCTAGAAAGCAATATCAATCTCAGGTGAACTTATAAATAAAGCTATTGACGAGGGATGTCCTCGGCAATCCCAGAGTCGAAGACCCTAGGTAGATTTTGAGAGAGAAGATGTACGCGCTGGTAGTTCCGGACGGCTGACAAGCAAGGATTTACCCAGGTTTGGCCCCTCATTGTGAGGTAAAGACCTACTCCTGCTTGTCTGATTATGATGATATATGAGGTTACATGGTGGCCGCCAGGGCGATATGATGAGAGGCGATCTCTCTATGCTATGTCTAATTGTGTCTATGTTGTGGCCTCCAATGTTGTGATCTGTCTATGGGGGTGCCCCTGCCTGGCTTTATATAGGGAGCCAGGGAGGGTTTACAAGAGTCCTAGTAGACTACGAAATAAGAGTCCTTGTCTTGTGCTTCAAGTAATTTCCTTAACAGCTTCTTGGTCTTCATTGGGCCAGCTAGTGGGCCTTCGACTGGGCTGAACCAGGTATACCAATAGTGGGGTGCCCGGAGGGTATGCCCACGTCAATAGGCCCCGAGTGTCTGGTCGATTCGAAGTATCGGGCAGAGACTCAAAACAGTATGTCGAGTAGTCGTAATCAATGACCATATGATGACTGAATTATTCATTCTTTGTGAGCTTAAATCAATTATGAGAAATCCTGTATATGTGTATGAAATCCAATAATAATAAATCCGGTGCGGGCTATACAGAACCCGACTTTGATAAATCCGTGCGAGCTATAGAGAACCCGACTTTGATAAATCCGTGCGAGCTATAGAGAACCCAACTTTGATAAATCCGTGCGAGCTATAGAGAACCCGACTTTGATAAATCCATGCGGGTTATTAGAAAACCCGACTTTAAAAATCCGTGCAGGTTATAGAGAACCCGACTTTGATAAAAATCCGTTGTGTCACTCGAGCCGATGGCGAGTACCCTCCCGATGGGAGTTAGTCGATGAATTTTGCACTGTCCAAGCAGGTGCGCAGCTTTCATGTTATTTGTTGCTGTGTTGTCTAATAGTTCATCGGGTGCACGCTCAGCGCTCCCGATAGGAGTAGCCCCCGAGTGCCTGGTCGATTCGAAGAATCGGGCAGGAACTCATTTGCAGTTTGTATTTCACCATCTAATTCTTTGCTCATTTGGCTATATGCATTTTGAGTCGAGATTGTCTCGATTGTGCTTTTACCGAGTCGGTAAGTCGTCGACCGGTATTATGCATGAACTTTGCTATGTACTTTTGAGTCGAGAATGCCTCGATTATGCATGCTGAGTCGGAAAAACGTCGACTAATGCTTTGTTTATTTTGCCTAGGGAGTATGACTTAGTAGGCCTGGTTTTACTCGATGAGTCGAGACCAGTTAACCGCACATTTGGGCGAAACCTTGCTAGCCTTCAATCAAGTTCGAGTCCCCGGGCTCGAACCTGGAACGTACTGGACAGACTCGACTCAGGCCGTTGAGGTCTTACTGAATCGTTCTGCAGTTTGAACTTTGCCACCCAGCGCGTCCGCCGGGATTTTCATCGCGTCTGCTGACACGGAAAATTTTAAGGACTTAGCACTGCCGGAGTGGTCCTCAGCCCAGCTCGACTGATCGGCGGGTCTTACCTTTGCATTTTACGCATGCAGCATCCGAAACGTCATTGACTGACGTTACTCGGGAATTCTTTTGAGTTTTTGCTTTTGACTGAGGCGAGTCTCTTAATCGACTGCCTTTTTTGCTTTTAGAATCTATCGGGTGCGCGACAGCGCTCCCGATGGGAGTAGCCCCCGAGGCTATGTGCAACTATTTATAGTTGGGCATAGGCTCAATTTGCCTTCATCTTGCTATTTGTCGAGTACTTTTGTGAGTGTTCCACTCTTTGCATCTTCTGACATAGATATTTACCGGGTGCGCAGCACACGAGCGGATGGCGAGTGCCCTCCTTATTTGTCGAGTGAGTCTGAGACTTCTTCGAGTAGATATCCTGCACAGCACAGCCCCCGAGTCTTTGGGTGCGACCAAGGTTTTGCCAGTTGGATGCGGCGCAGCCCCCGAGCATCGGGTGCGTCAAGCGAATTATGAAGTTTTGACTTTGCACGGCGCAGCCCCCGAGCATTCGGGTGTGTCCAATGTTTTTGTATTTTCCTTAACCTGCGTGGCACAGCCCCCGAGTCTTCGGGTGCGGCCAAGGTGAGTTTGTCACGATATGTGTGGCGCAGCCCCCGAGCATCGGGGACAGCCAAGTCTTGCAGTGTTCAGTCGGAAGAAATCGACGCGGCGGACCGGAGTCGAGGCGGCGTAATGTGCGGCGAAGAGTTCGACGCGGCGGACCGGAGTCGACGCGGCGTAATGTGCGGCGAAGAGTTCGACGCGGTGGACCGGAGTCGATGCGGCAGAATTGTTGAAGATGCTGGAGTCGCCTTTTCGCGTGGAGCAACGAATATGTTGTTTGTTGTTGATGATGAAGCGTCAGCCCCCGAGCATCGGAGGCGTAGTCGACGAAGGCATAGGGTGTCGGAGCGGCAGTCCGAAGATGGCGAAGTAGAGTCGAAGAAGGCACTCGGATTGCTTGTCGGGTGCAGCTGTGAAGTTGCTTTTTGTTCTTGATGTCGAAGCGCTAGCCCTCGAGGGCTTGTAGTAGAGTTGAGGAATTCACGGGTGTCGCCTTGTTCTCGAGTCGATGAACTTGTTGTTGTTGTTGTTGTTGTTGTTGTTGTTGTTGGCGTTCAATCGCCAGCTCCCGAGCCTCGGGCGCACGTGTGATTATGCCATCCTCTTCCTGTGTCGAAGATTTGTCGGGTACGAGTGGTTGAAGCTTATGTCATTATTGATGTCGAGTGCCAGCACTCGAGTGCATGTGGCGCCCTCCCAGGGAGCAGGCTATCTGTGTCGATATCAAAAGTGCGATCGTTTTGTTGTGACGGTCGATGAAGTTGATGTTGAGGCGCGGGCGTCGAAATTTTTCTGAGTGAGGTTGTATTCGACGATGATGCGGCTGCAATGTTAACGAGTCGAAGTTGATCGAGATTGAAGCGGGCGGTCGCGCTCTTGTTGTTGATGATTTGAGCGATAGCCCCCGAGTGTGAGGTACTCCTTTTTCAGTGTTGATGGCGGTTATCGGGCGGCCGATGATGGTGCGCAGTTTCGTCACACCATGTGTCGCCGCTGTCAGTCGCCAGTCCTTTGGGTATATGCTGTCGAAACATGTGCGTTGTTTTGATGAGTCGGACGCAGACCGGCAACTTTCAAAATTGTCAATGCACAACTACGTATGAAAAAAGCCAAAGATTTGCTCATAATAGAATTTGATGCACATAACCGTATAACGAGTTAATAAATTGGAAGGATAGCACCTGATGCCCGCGTAGGCCACGACCGCAAGCGGTTATGACATTGGATTCGCGGCTGTTGTGACTTGTGAGTCCCGTTGGCTGCGAGTCGCGTTGATCACGATATTTTGCATGATCCCTCCTGGATTTCAGCCGTCCTTGGTTTCCCTTTTTTTATTGAGCCGTGATGGCTTTCGATTGGCTATACGTAGCTAGCCGCGGTATGCATGAGTGATTAATGTTCTACGCCTTGATGGATGCATAGCTAGCACATCCAGTCCATGTGTCCATGTAGCTTCCGATCCGTGCCTTGCCCGGGACTTGCTTCGTAGCACCGTGCACCCCAACGTGGCAGCCTAGACACTGCTTTCCTCGGGAAAATTGCAAAAAATCATCACAATTATGCCTAAGGTTTCAAAAAACCACCATGTTTTTAATTTTTATCAAAAAACACTCTTTTCCGGTCTGATAGTCGCAAGGAACACTAATATGTCTGGGTGCCCATTGTAATGACGAATCTGACTGGTGGACCGCGCAATCAGGCTGACGTGGCACAACAAGGAAAGGTCAAAGGACACTCACGGTATAGAAATTCTAAATATGGGTTATTTTGTAAAAATGAACCATTCCCCATTGAGCCTCTCCTCTCACCGGAGAGCACGCCAGCCCGCTCCCGGCGGCAGCAGCAGCACTTCGCCGCGAAGTCCCCAACGCCTGCTCGCCCGCCGGAGCGCGCTCGCGCCATGTGCTCACTGCACCCCGAGCTCGCCGCGGCTGTGATGACGCGATTTTTGCAATTTTCTGGAGGTGGGAGTACATCAACGCCGGAGTGTACATGTTCGCGACCCTGCTCCTCTCCGCGGCGCTCGCGGCTCTATGCGCATCTTCGTCCCTCGGCGGCAGCGCAGGTGCAGCCGTGCTTGTGGTGGCCGCCGCGTCGCTCGTGCTCGTGGCGGCCGTGAATGTGCACGATCTGGCGGCACACCTCGCCGGCGTCGACTGCCGCTTAAGGCTCGTCCGGTTCGACCCCCAGCTCAGCCTCGTCGAGCTCCTCGTGCCCGCCCTCAACGCGGTCGGCTGCGTCCTCGCCGTCGTCGGCATGGCCTGCTCAACCAAGTTCGTGACTGCTCTCTGTATCCGTGTTGCTTGCGCTGATGGATCAGGGGACGCAGGAGAGCTGCTGTGGCTGGGCTCCGTGATCAATGCGTGCCAGGTGTACCAGCGCGCCGACGGCCGCGCGCAGGTGCTGCAGTCTGGCTTCCAGGTCCTCGTCCTCCTCGGCAGCCTCCTCTTCCTCGTCGCCGCCGTGCTCAACCGACGCTGCGCCCGCGAGCCGCTCGAGAGGTGGACGATGTGCCTGTGCGGGAGCGTTCTATGGGGAAGGTGTCCGTGATGCGCCAGAGCGGCGCGCCGCGACTAGAGAAGCTCTGTGGCAGCGCGCAGGAGTGGCTCAGCCGTGACCGCGAGGGCCGCATGCCGCTCGTCTACACGCCGGCGACGGACTCCTCCACGGTGCGGCTGCTCGCCGTGGAGTTGAGCTTGGCGGCCACCGTGCCCTGCTGCTCCAGCGTGTGCCAGGCAGTCGGCCAGCGCGAGCCGGCCCCGCACGCGCAGCCGCTGCGGGCGGGACAGGTAAGACGTGATGTTGGTCGCCGCCGCGCGCACCGCTGATGCCGCGCGCGCCACCACCTCGGTGATCACCTCCGCGAGCGTCTTCCGCGCGAGCCCCGGGATGGTGGCCAGCGTCGACGCGCACACGTCCCGGTGCAGCATGTCGGCGCAATGCCGCTCCACGGCGGCGCCGTCGTCTTCGTCGGTGGCGGCGAATGCATTTGGGGCGCAGAGGAATGCGGCGAATGTGCAAATAAACCCAGGGTCTCTATTTACTATTTTTGTCCTGCCACATTGGCCCTGACATCAGGACCCACCGGTCAGAAACTCACTTAGTGCGTGTCAATTGGGAAATCAGTGGTTTTTGCCACACTATTACTGAATAGTGGTGTTTTTTGATAAAAATTGAAAACATGGTGGTTTTTTAAAACCCTAGACACAATTGTGGTGGTTTTCTGCAATTAACTCGCTTTCCTCGGGACTTGATCCCAATGCGAATAGTACTAGACCTGACCCATAGCGACGGGTAGGAGCCTGACTCGGACAACTACGCCCGCACGGCAGTCAATCAGTCGAGAAGATTTCGACTGGCCGGCCTGCTGCGGCGTAATTACTTTCGAGGTTTTGATATATTTTTTTCTTGTGCTTTCGGCCAAAGGAACTGATCCGTGAAGAAATATGACTCCAACTCCCGAAGCTCCGCTTGCGTGTGCGCTATGCTCAAACTTGCCTGGTGAATTCAGATCCTGTTTCGCCAACTTGCTGTAGGCCTAAGACTGAGAGTATTGTTGACATAGAGCCAGCGCGGTGATCTTGTGTCGGCGAGTCGCTGATATTGTTGATGTAGATTTGCTGCCGTCGTTGTTGTAGATTGGATTGGACCAGTTGCATACGTGGACGATATTGTCGTCGAGCCCCCGTGCGCTGATTTTAATACGGCAAGTTTGTCATTGTGGTCGATGAAGATTGAGCCGCCGCAACTGTAAATCCAGCTCGCCGTTCTTCCCACAGACGGCGCCAATTGACGAGGGATGTCCTCGGCAATCCCAGAGTCGAAGACCCTAGGTAGATTTTGAGAGAGAAGATGTACGCGCTGGTAGTTCCGGACGGCTGACAAGTAAGGATTTACCCAGGTTCGGCCCCTCATTGTGAGGTAAAGACCTACTCCTGCTTGTCTGATTACGATGATATATGAGGTTACATGGTGGCCGCCAGGGCGATATGATGAGAGGCGATCTCTCTATGCTATGTCTAATTGTGTCTATGTTGTGGCCTCCAATGTTGTGATCTGTCTATGGGGGTGCCCCTGCCTGTTTTTATATAGGGAGCCAGGGAGTGTTTACAAGAGTCCTAATAGACTACGAAATAAGAGTCCTTGTCTTGTGCTTCAAGTAATTTCCTTAACAGCTTCTTGGTCTTCATTGGGCCAGCAGTGGGCCTTCGACTGGGATGAACCAGGTATACCAATAGTGGGGTGCCCGGAGGGTATGCCCACGTCAGCTATGCTCCCCGGCAACGGCGCCAGAAAATAGTCTTGATGACCCACAAGTATAGGGGATCGCAACAGTCTTCGAGGGAATTAAAACCCAAATTTATTGATTCAACACAAGGCGAGCCAAAGAATAATTATAAGCTTTAACAGATAAATTGTCAGTTCAGCTGCACCTGTGAATAAACTTGCTCGAGACAGATTATCAGTAGCAACAGTTTTATAGTAGTGACAGTAGTGAAATAACATCGACAGTGAAATAAAGACAGCAGCAGTGATTATAGTAGAAATCAAGGTTAAAATATTGTAGACACAAGGACGGATGAACGGGTGTTGCATGGATAAGATAATTCATGTAATATCAAGACATAGGCATTTGCAGATAAATAAGATAAGGCATCCAAGTATTTATTAACCATAGGCATGTGTTCCAATTTAGTTGTGCGTGCTCGCAATGAGAAACTTGCACATCATCTTTTGTCCTACCAGCCCGTTTGCAGCGGGGCCTCAAGGGAATCTACTGGTAATTAAGGTACTCCTTTTAATAAAGTACCGGATCAAAGCTTTAACACTCCGTGAACACACGTGATCCTCACATCACAGCCTTTCCCCGAGGCTATCCCAATTATTGTCACTTTGGGACCTAGGGTTCCGGACAATGACATGTGTAATACAACTTGCAGATATGATCCAAAACAATGATTATCCTCATGATACAATAGCATGTTCAGATCTGAAATCATGGCACTCGGGCCCTAGTGTCAAGCATTAAGCATAACAAGTTGCAACAATGACGTAAAACACCGATAACGGATACTAGGCACCATGCCCTAATGATATTACAACTATTACATGAACGATCTCATCCAATCCCTACCATCCCCTGAAGCCTACAGCGGGGAATTACTCACACATGGATGGGGGGAACGATGATGGTTGATGGAGAAGCGTTGGTGATGACGATGGCGATAATCCCCTTCGATTCCCCGTCCCGGCGGAGTGCCGGAACAGAGACTTCTGGTCCCCGAATTGAGTTTCGAGGTGGCGGCGGCGCTCGGGTCTGTTTTCTGGAAAAGTGTCTAACGCTCTTGCGTTTTTAGGTCAGAGGGGGGTTATATCCGCGAGGGGAGCCCGAGGAGGAGAGGGACTCGCCCCCTCATTTGCTGGCGAGGCCAGGCCTTTGCCGCGGCACCACCTGAGGTGGAGGCCCCCTGGCCCCCCTCTGTCAGGGCTTCTCGCTCCGTGAGTCTTCGGGCAAAATAAGGACTTTTGCATTATCCCTGGTGTTTTTCCATTAAGTCGAATTTATGCATAAAAATAAGACACCAGGGTAATTCTGCTGAAAACAGCGTCAGTCCGTGTTAGTTGCATTCAAAACACACAAGTTAGAGGAAAAACAATAGCAAAAGTGTTCGGGAAAGTAGATACGTTTTGGACGTATCACCTACTCTCTTTAAAGATGCAAGAAAGTTCATTTTATCTTGTGATGAATGTCAAAGAGTTGGTAATATCTTTAGACGTAATGAAATGCCTATGAATTATTCTCTTGTTATTGAACCATTTGATTGTTGGGGATTTGACTTTATGGTTCCTTTCCCTTCTTCAGAAGGGAATACTCATATACTTGTTGCTGTTGATTATGTTACTAAATGGGTAGAAGCTATACCTACTAAAAGTGCTGATGGTGAGACATCATTAAAAATGTTTCAAGATATTATTTTACCTAGGTTTGGTGTTACTAGATATCTCATGACTGATGGAGGTTCTCATTTTATTCATGGTGGTGTTAGAAAAGTTCTTACTAAATATGGTGTTAATCATAGAATTGCTTCAGCTTATCATCCTCAAACTAGTGGGCAAGTAGAATTATCAAATAGAGAAATTAAATCTATCTTGCAAAAGACTGTTAATAGAACAAGTAAAAATTGGGCTAGTAAGTTAAATGATGCTTTATGGGCTTATAGAACTGCTTATGAAAATCCTATGGGTATGTCTCATTATAAAATGGTTTATGGAAAAACTTGTCACTTGCCTTTAGAATTAGAACATAAAGCTTATTGGGCAGTGAGAGAACTTAATAGAGATTTTAAACTTGCTGGTGAGAAAAGGTTGCTAGACTTGAGTTCTTTAGATGAATGGAGGAGTGAGGCTTATGAAAATGCTAAACTTTTTAAAGAGAAAGTTAAGAAATGGCATGATAGGAGAATTCTTAAAAGAGAGTTTCATGTTGGTGAGAAAGTTCTATTGTATAGCTCTCGTCTTAGATTTTTTGCAGGGAAATTACTCTCCAAGTGGGAAGGACCATATGTTATCGTGGAAGTGTTTCGTTCGGGTGCAATAAAAATTGCTTCACTTAAAGATGACTCTACACAAGTGGTAAATGGACAAAGACTTAAGCATTATATTTCTGGAGATTCTTATAATGAAGATGTTGATATTATTCAATCAATTACTCTGGAAGCTTTTATTAAAGAACATATTCCTGAGTCTGCAGAAGCTGAATTCGAAAAAGTACAGTTTCGGTAAGAAAAAGTTCGCGAATTTAATTTTGGAAGATGCAGTATTTATTTTTAGAAAATATGGAAAAATACAAGACCAAAACGAGCACGAGACGGTGCCCGAGGCACCGCCATCAGGTGCTGGCGCGGGCCCCATCCTGGCCGCGCCAGCACATGATGATAGAGCCTCGGAGTCCGTCTCCTACTCGATTTCACCCTGTTGCCTTCCTTTTGTTGCACATATTTTTGCTATATAATCTCCCGATACCCCCGAGGTCCGTATATCGTGTTTTCGACGTGTTTCTGTTTCGAGCTGTTTCTGCCAGATTTCAACCTTGGATCTAGAGCCATCATGTCTACGCCCGAGCCCTCCAAGGACAGTTTCTTTGCAAACGTCGTCAACCCGTATTTAAACGAGTTGAAGATGCATCTGATATCTACGCACGCTTCTATTCTTGTAGACAGTGTTGGGCCTCCAAGAGCAGAGGTTTGTAGGACAGCAGCAAGTTTCTCTTAAGTGAATCACCCAAGGTTTATCGAACTCAGGGAGGTAGAGGTCAAAGATATCCCTCTCAAGCAACCCTGCAATTAAGATACAAGAAGTCTCTTGTGTCCCCAACACACCCAATACACTTGTCAGATGTATAACTGCACTAGTTCGGCGAAGAGATAGTGAAATACAAGTAATATGGATGATTATAAGTAGTAATTGCAATCTGAAATAAAAATGGCAGCAAGCAAACATGTAGCAGAACTGGTTGTAAACGGTGTTTCAATGCTTAGAAACAAGGCCTAGGGATCATACTTTCACTAGTGGACATTCTCAACAATGACATCAAAGCTGAATAATAAATACTACTCTCAAACACTCTCTTGTTGTATGATAAACACCATTCACTGTGTAGGGCTACAAGAGCACCCTCAAAGTCAGAGTAAACTAACACCACAACGTCATAAAGGAATCACACACGGTGCACATACAGTCACCTTTACAACCGTGAATAACCCCGGAGTTCATAATAAAGTAACCTCCAGAGTGCATAATAGATAAAGAGTAACATCACATATTCAACTAGATCACAAAGCTCATGATCACATAAAGATCACATGGAAGAGAGATATAAACCACATAGCTACCGGTAGAGCCCGCAGCCACGGGGGAGAACTACTCACTCGTCATCGTAGGAGTCAGCAACGACGATGGAGATGGCGGTGGAGTTGATGGAGATGACTCCGGGGGCAATTCCCCGTCCCGGCAGGGTGCCGGAACAGAGACTTTTGTCCCCCGAATCTTGTCTTCGATGGCGGCGGCGCAGCGGAACTCTTCTCGGGAAAAGGCTTATTGTTTTAGGGTTTTCACGTCGGGGGGGTTTATATGGGCGAAAGGGCGAAGGCGGTGGAGGGCCAAGGCTCCCTCATGAGGTGCTGGCGCGGCCAAAAGTGGGGCCGCGCCGGGACCTCATCTGGGGGCCTCGTGGCCCCTCTCCGTCAGGTCTTCGGTGTTCTGCAACCTCCCGTGAAAAATAGGGACTTTGGTATTTAATTTGTCCAATTCCGAGAATATTTCCTTAAGTGGTTTTCTGAAACCAAAAACAGCAGAAAACAGGGAACTGGCACTGTGGCATCTTGTTAATAGGTTAGTCTCAGAAAATGCATAGAACAATGCAAAGTGTATATAAAACATGTAGCAATTGGTATAATATAAGCATGGAACATAAAAAATTATAGATACGTTTGAGACGTATCAAGCATCCCCAAGCTTAGTTCTACTCGTCCCGAGTAGGTAAAACGATAACAACAAATAATTTCTGGAGTGACATGCTTTCACACAATCTTGATCAAATAATATTGTAAGGCTCATTTAATGAATGAAATGACTCAAGGCAATGGTCTATAGTTTGCTAACAAATAGACAACAGGGTAAACAACTACATCATATAAGTAAAAACTTTTCATGAATAGGACTTTCAAACAAGTATCAAAAAGATTTGCATAAGAGTTAACTCATAAAGCAATATTCTCTAAGTAAAAGAGCATTGAAGCAACACACAGGAAGATATAAGTTTCAGTATTGGCTTTCAACTTTGAACATGTATATCATATAGATAGTTGTCAACACATAGAAATATAACAAGTGCAATAAGTAAGCATATAAGGGTTGTTTCACATAATTGACACAAGTGTTTGCTTCGGGGACAGAAAGAAGTAGCTAAACTGACTCAACATAAAGTAAAAGATAGGCCCTTCGTAGAGGGAAGCAGGGATACAAGCATGTGCTAGAGCTTCTTGGTTTTATAGGTTTTTGAAATCATATAGAGAGCATAAAAGTAAGTTTTTGAGTGGTGTTTGTCGTTGTCAACGAATGATAGTGAATGAAAACTATATTTACCATGTTATCTAGACTTTCAAGAGCGGCTCCCATTGAAGGACGTTATTAGATCATCCCTCTTCTCTTTTGTTTACACATGCACACTTTTTATAAATTGGTTTGGCACTCCTGCCCACCATTGCTTACACAATCCATGGCTAACCGAATCCTCGGATGCCTTCCAATCCATCTCAAACCTTGGAGGAGTGCTTATTTTTTGAATAACATAACACTTTGGAACTTTCTTTTTGATAACTCATTGAAAAACCATGTGAAGAGAATTGAACAATTAAATTTGGGACTGGGCACCCCATTTGACAGCTCATTTGAAAGTCTATCTAACAAGTTAAACATAGAGTAACCCACATACTTCCTCATGAGCTAATAAACAGTAACACGAATAAGGGATAATAATTTTGAATAAAGATAGCACACGAAGTATTTACTTGGAATGGCAGAAAATATCATATAGTAGGTAGGTATGGTGGACACAAATGGCATGGGTTTTGGCTCAATGATTTTGGATGCACGAGAAGCATTCCCTCTCAGTACAAGGCTTTGGCTAGCAAGTTTGTTTGAAGCAAACACAAATATAAACTATGACAACAAGACGTATATAAAAACTCACCTCGCGGCTGTGAAGCGGATACTACGCTACATCGTCGGGACCACGCGACTCGGATGTAGGTATGGGAGGAGTGCAGGTACACCGTGCCTGGTAGGCTACAGCGACAGCGACCTGGCGGGCGACGTCGACTCGCGCAAGAGTACGTCGGGTATGCTGTATTTCCTCGGGAGCAGCCCAGTGACCTGGCAGTCCCAGAAGCAGAAGATCGTGGCTCTGTCGAGCTGCGAGTCGGAATACGTGGCTGCTGCCACGGCTGCTTGCCAGGGGATCTGGCTCTGTCGGTTGCTGGCGGAGCTCATCAACGGCGAAGCTGAGCAGGTGGTGCTCAAGGTCGACATCAAGTCGGCTATCGCGCTCGCCAAGAATCCCGTCTTCCGCGAGCGCTCGAAGCACATCGAGTTGAAGTATCACTTCATTCGAGATTGCGTGGAGGCGAAGAAGATCGAGCTGGAGTTTGTGCCCACCGGACACCAGCTCGCGGACATCTTGACCAAGCCGCTGGGGCGAGTCCACCTGGCGGAGCTACACGCAGGGATCGGCATGGTGGAGGTGCCACCGGAACGTAAGCCTAGGGAGTGATTGTTAGATATAGGCTTGTATTCCGGGAGTCGACTCATCTTCGGGTCGACTCGAGTTCCGACTCGGGAGTCTGTTTCCAGTCGAGTGAGCCCTACTCGGAGTCTGTTCCGAGTAGAGACAGTCGGTAGCTGGGTTCTGGGACTGGACACTTTGTCCTGTAGCCAGTGTCCTGAAGTAGTGCGTCAGTGCCAAGTACAGAGTAGGTAGGTAGGACGTGATAGGCGTCATCTACAGTGTATTCTAGTCATGACGGCGTCAATAGTGACACGGCATGCGCAAGGAGTAGGACCGATCACATCCCTCTGATATGACAGCTTAGTGGACTTTGTAACCCTATCTAGCAGCCCCTATTTAAAGGGAGGAATACACACAATCCAAGATGAGGCAAACCGGAAACACATCTCACCTTTTTGGAATCATTCTCCCCTTTTACTCCGCTCCATTCTCTCCGTAGGGTTTCAAAGAGAGGGCCAACAGAGACCTGGTGGCGCTCGTGTTAGCATCTTCCTCGTCGAGAGTTATGCTAAACGGCAAGCTGGGCCCCAAATTCTTTCACAGGAGAGGGCTTAGACAGGAGGACCCCATGTCCCCCATGCTATTCATCTTGGTCATGGAGCCTTTGCAGCGGCTGCTGCAGATCGCCACTGACAATGTCGTGCCGTCCCCTTTGAGCCTACAGTCTGCTCGCCTCCGAGCCAGCTTCTACGCCGACGGCGCCGCCATCTTCATCAACCCTTGCGCGCAGGAGCTGCGGGCTGTGCGACGCATTCTTCATGCCTTCGGTGACGCTTCTGGTCTCCGCACGAACATTCACAAGTGTGTGGCCTTCCCGATCAGCTGTCAGAGTTTTGACACTCAGCGGATCCTTATGGACTTTGGGGGCATCACGAGTACTTTCCCGTGCAAATATCTTGGTCTCCCTTTGGGCCTGAAGAAGCCAAGCAGGGCTGAGCTCCAACCGATTCTCGACAAGATTGCTAGCATGCTCAAGGTGTGGAAAGGAAGGCTGATGGACAGATCAGCGAGGCTGCGTTTGGTTAACTCTGTCATCACGGCAACCGCAACTTACCACCTCACTGCGTTCCCCGCCGACAAATGGTTTATCAAGAAGATCGACAAGCTCCGGAGAGGTTTCCTTTGGAATGGAGAAGAGGAGGCCAGGGGTGCTAGCTGCCTGGTAAATTGGAAACGGATATGCGCGCCGCGGAGGCTTGGCGGCCTAGGCATCAAAGACATCTCCGCATTCAGTAGATCGCTTCGCCTGTGTTTACTCTGGTTCGCCTGGCAACGAACGGAGAAGCCTTGGATTGGGATGGCAACACCCTGTGACAAGCTCGACAAGGATCTGTTTGCTGCCTGCACTACCATCTCCGTTGGCGACGGCCGCACAGCTAGGTTTTGGACAGATGCCTGGTTGTCAGGTAGGGCGCCGGCTATATTTGCTCCTGGCCTGTTCAAGCTGGCTACTCGCAAGCATCTCACTGTCAGCGAGGCCCTCTCCCAGGGCAAGTGGATGCGTGGACTCAAAAAACTCAACAGTGCTCAGGACCTACGGGCGTTTCTGGACCTTTGGCTCAAAATCCAGCAGGTCGGGCTTTCGGTCGCGCCGGACACGATCGCGTGGAGGTTAAAACCGTCTTCAGAGGACTCCGCAAGCTCGGCATACGCCGCCCAGTTCCTGGGTCGCATGCCTATGCCACACCTTGCGGACGTGTGGAGAATCAAAACCGAAGATAAGGTCTGCTTCTTCATCTGGCTGATCCTGCAGTACCGGCTCTGGACGGCTGATAGATTGCAGGCCCGGGGATGGAACCACGACGCCAGATGCAGTCTGTGCGACCAGGTGTTGGAAGACGCGGCTCATCTAGCCCTGCTCTGTCCCTTCTCCAGGGAGGTCTGGGCGCTTTTCTCACACTCTGATCCCCAATTGGCGTCGATCACTTCCTCTGCCACTGTTCTTGACATTTGGTGGGCGAAGCTCAACTCTTGCCCCAGACCAATTCTGAAGAACATGCTGTCCACGGCTGCCTACATCCTGTGGAACATCTGGAACGAGTGCAACATGCGCATTTTCCAGGGCGTGGCGACCACGACGGCTGCCGTCGCTGCTCTCGCCCGAGCTGACTTAGCTAGATTAAAACTGGCTCATAGTTATGTGTAGGCTTCGTTTTCATTACTTCCTGAGTTCTCGCCCGTTCGCGTGGCTGTGTAACAAGTTGGCTGTTCTTTTTTCCCCCAATCTATAAAGCAAAGGCAATGCTCCTGCCATACAGTTCACAAAAAAAAGAGCAACTGCTGCAGCCTGTTAACCTCCCCTAGAACAAGGCCAGCCTATAGAAGAACACCAGAAACACTTACGGCTAGCAACTGAACATAGCAGAAACTGATAAAAAACATACAGCCCAACAGTTTTACCAAACTGTAGGTACCTTCTTCTTCTTCAGAAGGCAGGGGAGGCATCGGAGCAGGAGAGGGGAGCGGCCGTGAGCTGCCGGCATCGGCTGCTTCGGCGCGCCGCCATGGAGGGGATGCTGGGTGCGACCTATTGCTGGAGGTTCGGGCAGGAACACGTGATCTACCTGGAACTCGACGGAGCCAGGTGCAGCAGATAGACGGAGGAGGGTGATTGAACTGGAGCTCCACGGGCCATGGATCGATCGGCAGGAGCTGGACGGGTGAGCAGGTGAGCAAGGCAGAACGAAAGACGTATGCGTTTGAAATGTGAATAGTTGGGGGTATATGTGCCAAAATGCACATCAGTTTTTAATCAACGGCTAAAATAAATCACCTTTAAATCACTGGATAAGAAAATTTATACCCGTCCGTACCGTCCCAATCACCGTAAATCTTACAAAACGGAACATAATTTGTGCGTCCAAAAGATCATGTGGGTCTTGGTATCGTGGTCTTAAAAATTAAGAAGAAAAGTCTACTTAGCAAATGGCTATTTAAGATTTTGAAAGAGGAAGGCGTGTGGCAGGAATTATTACGTAACAAATATTTAAAAAATATTTAAACGACAAAACACTTTCACAAGTTCAAGCTAAACCGATGGATTGTGGGCCAGGTTTTGGGCGGATGTATGGTTGGGAGAAAAGCCGTTTTCCGTTCAGTATCTGACCTGTATAATATTGCGCATTATAAATTTTTTAATTGCACAAGTAATGGCCACAGTTCCACTAAATTTGTAATTTAGAAGGGCTCTTTTAGGGGATAAGAGGGACGCCTATTGTGCAACTCGTGGAAGATTTATTGCATGTTACACTCTCAGATGAAGTTGTTACTTTTAAATTGAAGTTAACGACAAATAGGAAGTTTTTGTTAAATCTTTGTATACTGATTATATGAATGGGCATACAAGGTTCGAAATTACGGATTCCATTAAAGATAAAGATCTTCTTATGATTTTAAATAGAGTTTTGCTAACAAATGATAATCTTCTTCGAGTAAAATACGATGGATGGATGGACAGGATGTAAGAAGTGTGTGTTTTTGGATAAATAATAGTTTATCGAGCATTTGTTATATCTTATCACTTTAAAAATATTTGGAGGCTAATCCATTTTACTTTTAACATAACACCACCAAACTAGTGTTTCTAATATGTTTGGAAGCTGGTTAAATGGAATGAACAAGAGAGGTAAGTTACGGATACGTATCAGCGTTTCGGCTTTTCTATGGGCAATTTCGAACTACCGAAATGACATCGTCTTTAACAAGATCCAAATTCCACATTTTTTGCAGGTTGTCAGCCGAGCCCCCCATTAGTTCAAATGTGGTCGCTCCTCTTGCTAGCAATCCAGCGGGATCATATGGAGTCCGGATCTAATAAATGATGTAGGTCGTTCGGGCTATCTTATGTCAGAATGGGTGGCGTCATACTAAAAGACCAGATGTTTAGACTTGTGGTGTCTTATTTTCGTTTCCACACTGTATGATCAGTTATATGAAATAATTTGATACCTATGGATGTTTGGATACTTTTATTTTAATGAAAAATGGTCGTGTACATCATTTTGATGCACATGCTGGGGCGATGTTTTCATTTCGAAAAAAAATGGTTGATGAAGTCGAAAAGAGTTGGACAATTTATAAGCCAAATCGGTCGAAAACATACAACATAACGCACCACGTCGGCCCCAAGGGCGCGCCCAAAATCGAGTCTATGGCCATATCGCCCTAGCGACCAAACCCGACATTAACACCTCAACTCAGCACAGTGTGGGCGATCTCAACCGCAACATAGCGGGCACGAACATCCGAAGCCGCTTATTTGACATCCACGCCAGCCCTAACACTGCGCCCCACACGATTCGATGAGCAAGTCGCCCAAACGATCATAGAGCGAAAAGCGTTGGTGAGGGCCACTTCTCTCGAAATACAATATCGCCGCCCCGCCATGAGGACGAGAAGGGGTGTCCCACAATGACGAATCCATCCAAGGTGAAATGTCGCGAGGCTCCGTGACAACGAGGAGCGTGATGAAGACGTGCCAAATAACAGCGCCACCCCGACACGCGTTGAGCATGTGACACTTGGTTGTTGTAGGTTTCAAGGACTTCATAGAGGTCGTGGTTCCTCCACCACGCCTCCTCTTGACGCCTTCGCCTTCATGAAGCGTCGAGGTCGTGGTACCAGCCGATTGGATGGGTTGGTGGCGTCCATTAACGTTGGCGACGTCGACGCTTCAAGAAGGCAAAGGTGCGACATAAATCTGACGCTATTAGGTCTGTGACTAAACATGTTTTTTAATCCGGCGGCTCAGCCTATTGAGACTGTTGGAGGAGATGCTCTTACCTTTATCAAGATACATGTGTCCTTTATTTTTCTTGTTTGGATTTTTCAAATTATGATTTGTTTTTATCCTTGTTTCAAAAAAAAGTGTTACAGTGCACATCTACTCACTCCGTTCTAAATTAATTGACTCAGTTTTAGTACTCCCTCCGTTCCAAATTAATTGACTCAGTTTTAGTACAAAGTTATACTAAAACTGAGTCAATTAATTTGGAACGGAGGGAGTAGTCATCTACCCATTGCCTTCCATTTTACTCGAAGGGGCATCCATCCTTGCACACGTGTTGGTGTGTGGAGCAGAGCGAGGTGTGCGCGTGGGGCCTGCTTCGCCGTGCACTCCTGCACAAAACAACAAACACCTTCGTGGTCGGCCAGCCTCGCCGCACCTCCTCCTCCTCCGGCGAGATGCTCCTCTCGGAGCTTCCAAATCCACCCCGCCCATGGCGCCCCTGCATTCGACAAGCCCACCCCGCCCGCCCTCGCCACCTCCATCTGCCCCGTATACCGCCCACCACGCTGTCACCCAGGAGACGCCTCCTCCTCCTGTCAACGCCTTCCGCCGCCTCCGCCTCCTCAGCCTCCCCGTCCAAGGATCCACCACTTCGTCCGGCGAAGCGGTATTCCTCCTCGAGGAAGGCGCTGGGTGATAGCTGGAGGCGGAAAGCGGTGCCACCAGGAACGCGCGAGCCCCCACCCCCGCCGCCCCAGTGGCCGGCGCGCGCTGCGTGGCGAAAGGCGGCGTCTTTGGTGCCCAGGAAGGCCAGGAGTGTCATCCTTCTCAATCTCGTCGCTCTCATTTTTGGTACGGACTAATTCCGCCTCCCTGCACCCACCCTGCACTTCTGATGCCTGGCTGCATGCTGCGCTGCACATCACCTGCTCGATGTTATTTCTGACAGAAATGGCAATTTCTCAGGCACAGCTCTATATGCTTCAAGTGTTTGTTTAATTCTCAAATAGACCAGAACTATGTAGTTGTTGTATGCTAGTCAGCTAGCATAGCGTAACACAGAAATATACCGCACCGTAGTCTCGCATCGTATATTGCTTATTCACAAATTTATAACTTAATATTACTGGTTGATCATATTTGATGTGTTTGCAGCATAAACATAAAAAAACAGACATCTCAGGCACAATTTCTGTGATTTCAAATCCCACGTAACGAATAGTTTTTTATGAATTTGAAATGTCAACCACTCAACTATATAGCATGACAGCTCTTTTTCCCCTAACATGGAGTATTATTCCTGTATCTCAGTCCATGCTGCTACATCCCTGAAATAAATCAATCTACAAGCTTTTATAGTGTGATGTGGAAAATGGGAATAATATTTTTGATGGGCAATCCGAGTAAATTGATGCCTTGCTGCCCGATTTTGAATTTGACGAGTACTGACATACTGTTATTTTCCACCTTCTGGATTCCCCCCCTTAACTATCACTTAACTGACTATATCTTTCTTTCTCACAGCAAGCAACATTTCTGTTGTTAAAGACGCGCAAACTATGTTGGATCCTGACCTTTTCAATATGTTACGCTTCACTATCGCGGCCATTCCTTTTGTGCCATTCTTGCTAAAGTCACTCAGAGACATGCAAGTATTTAATCGAGGAGTAGAGCTGGGCATTTGGGTAACCTTTGCCTATGTGGCTCAGTCTACCGGGTTAGTTACAGCCGATGCTGGTCGCGCATCTTTCATCTCTGCCCTCACTGTAAGATCTGTTCTCAAACTTAGTTCGATAAAGTATTCCATATAATGTATGGTGTATGTTCTTTACTCAAACATGTTCAGGTGATCATTGTCCCTTTCTTGGATGGTATTCTTGGAGCAGAAATACCCACATATACATGGCTTGGCGCATTTCTATCAATTGTTGGGGTTGGTATTCTGGAGCTGAGTGGTTCTCCACCATGTGTAAGTCAACTAATCTACATGAAGAGGTCGACAAGCTGGTCTGGGTGTTTTTATTCGTCTTATGGCGTGCTATCCTTAGTGTGTCATTATGTACAATTTGAACTTCAGATCCTTCATTTTATTGAGTTGCCAATAACTGCATAACTTCCAGAAACCATCTTGATTGATCTTGTCTCTTCGTACTGTCATTAGGTTGGGGATCTTCTGACCCTCCTTAGTGCCTTTTGTTTCGCAATTCATATGCTCAGAACCGAGCATATTGTCAGAAATATGAAGAAAGAAAATTTCGTAGCCCTAGTCGGATGCCAGGTTGGTTTTCCGACTAAACATCACATTGTCTTCTTTCAACTCTCTTATGTAAGTAGTCTTAAGAATTGTTTAAAATCAGGTCGTTGTTGTAGCTCTTGTGGCGGCAGTCTCATTCGCTGTTAAATGCTTTCTCCGGAGCGCCGTACACTGGAGTTTAAAATTACAGATACCAACAGAGTTATTCAGTGTGATGGCATCATTTCCTTGGCTAGCAATACTATACACAGGCATACTTTCAACCACCTTTTGTTTGTGGGCAGAGGTAAACGTTAGCCTTGACGTCAGGTTTAAGTTTTCTGGGCAATATTTCTTTCTGAGACTTCTCTTTGTCTTCAGGTTGTTGCTATGCGTGATGTATCAGCTACAGAAACTGCAATAATTTATGGTCTGGAACCAGTATGGGGTGCTGCTTTTGCATGGGTAATTCACGGTGAGAGATGGGGTATTACAGGGCTTGTGGGAGCTATCTTCATCATAGGTACTTACTAACTAGTCACCGCGTTCTTAGCAATATTTAGCATTACAAAGTTTCACTGATGAATATTAATAATTAGTTGTAGTGCAAGACATCAAGGGTCCATCACTGTCGTACTTGGAACCATAGGGTATAGTTTGTCGTCCAAGTCCAAGCGAACCAACAATCAATTCAATCATGTCTTGGTTGTGTTGCATAATTGGATTCATGTACGAAAGCACTTATTCATGACTGATTTTCTATCTATTATAATGATAGTGTAAAAGAAGTCAAAGTTCAAAGTTGGATAATCAGTCTATGCCTTACGTTTAAGGTAGCGAGTAGTTGTGAAAACGAGAAGATGATTCGTGTTTTGTTTGTTTTTCCAGCTGGTAGTTTGATGGTTCAGATACTGGGATCATTTCTTGATGTGTCAACAGAGGACAGTTACCAGATGGACAGCTAATACAGAAATTGCAGAATAAGAGGGCCTTTCTTCATAAAATAAGTGGCGGCAGAGCTAGTTTTTCATATGATGAGTTTTTTTGTATGCAATCATATGATCACTACAGCGACATGTGAGGAAAGCTAGCGTGACAGTGCAACGAAATCTAACTACAGCTATGGCCAGTAGCACAAGGGATGGAAGCTCACAAAATGGTGGCCGAGCCCATGGTACGCAGAATAGAGCTCTACATAATGGTGGTATGGATCACATGACTAAACAATTAGGGCAGCTTAGTATGTTGTATCTACAACATTCTACATCCAATGTTTCTCAGTGTAAATCAATCCACATGGTAATAACATGTAATTGGCTTTGTGCTAATTCAGCGTCAAACTTTGCTTGCAACCGTAGGGAATATGATATTGTTCATTGTCATGACACACCGAACATGTGTAGCCGACAGCTCCGTCCTCGGACTCATTCATTTTGTTTCATCCGTGGCAACGTAGCTCTGAGTGCTACCACCAAGAAGTCACAACAAAACTATACAAATATTTAACAGCACTGCCTCAAGATGCATTTATATTGACGACGAACATGCCAGACCCACCTTCTCAAGTAAAGTTGTGATATACTTCTGGCCACACCATAAGACTGGTTGTCCCATGGGCCATGGCTACCCTGTTCAGGCTGAGTGCATTCAGTGGTATCACGAGCTCAGGCTGCCGCATGATGTACTTGACTAGCATGGTGTCAAATGTCCAAGGAAAGCAAATTCATGTTGGAAGTGGTAGCCACCTATGCATGCCAGGAATGTAAGAGATCATCGCCGACACCAATATTTGTCGAACCAGTTGAGACTACAGTGAGATACATACAGAATGAAGGCCCAGAAGTCTGATCAGCATACATCAGGCTGCACTACAAAACCTCCAGTTTTCTTTTTTTTTTAAATTAAACCTCCAGCTTTTCCATTGCACAGAGCCAAGACAGGAGACTACTAACTAATTTCTACTTCCTCCATTTTGATTCCTTCTGCTACATGCCTCGAGTAGCGAAGCGGACATGGATTACATGAACGAGCGGTAAATCTAATCATATTAGCAAAAGAGAAAAGAAAAATCAGGAAGAGGTCGATTGTCAATAGTTGTTGTTGCTGCCGTTGTAGCCGATGTAATTGTTGCGGTACCGCATCCCGTACTGCTCATAGAAGGTGTCCCCGTAGTTCACGGCCTTGATCTCCACCATGCGCTGCTTGCTGTCCACCTCCTGGACCGCGCCGAAAACAACCTCGTTCGTCGTCTCGCAACTCTGCTCGTAGAAGGTCTGCGGCCCGGCCGAGTACTGCCTGTGCTGCTGCAGGTGGTACATCTGCTGCTCCGGCTGCTGCCGCCTGTGCTGCTGCTGCTGTGGGTGATAGGCCTGCTGCTCCAGCTGCTGCCTGTGCATATGGTTCTCTGGCTGCTGCTGAGGGCCGCGTGCATCCCAACCACTCACATAAGGCTGACCGTGCCGGACGTGGTGAACCCTTTCAGGCTCGGTTGTCATGAAGGCGTAGTTCTTCCGAGGTGTTGGTGCTCTTGTGTCCAACGGGGGAGGCGTCTCGTCATATGGGATGGCATAGCTCTCTTGCACTGGCCAAGGGTTCGCTCTTCGCTGCTGGTGGTGATGGTGCTGTCTTGTAGGGCGTCTTTTCCTGGAAAATATCTCGGCCACAGATGATTTTGCTCCTCCCATGAACTTGCCAATGGAGGTTAAGAATCCTTCTTCGGCATCCTGTTTTCCAGCTTCATCTTCGTTTGGGATCAGTGGTGGGCGAAGAGGCTGGAACGGATGTTGGTATGATTGGTATGGTTGATATGGAGGGATGCTTGCATTCCTGGGTCTCTGAGGAGCTTGAGGTTCCTGTATCATAAAATTTTAGTTGCCAAAAAAGAACTAATAATTTACTGCATAAAGAAGGGGCAGCTCCAAAGAATATATTTGGTGTTCATCTTGACTTTAATTATAATCTGCACCCTACAGGGATATAACAAAGTGAGTTTCTTTAGCTTTTTGACCAATTGTTTAGACGCGAATATGCCTGCATTTTAAGTTACTGGGATTATTACAAACTCAAAAAGTTACCAACATACCATAGTTCTAGTAGCTGTGATGATGGGTTAACAAGGTGGGGCAAAAGGATGCTGGACACTACTACCTAACCGAAGGTTGACAGAAATATACGCATGTGACGTTTTGGTGATCCATGCTCCAGTATAAGCACTGCCCAAGTTGCCAATCTATGCTGCCAGTAAGTGTGCATGATGTTTCCTCAGAATAACAGATACACTATGGAGCACCTACCTCTGTTGTTGATACCATTCCTAAAACCCGGCGCTGAAGCAACGCAAGCATGTAACCAAAGAAAGCAGCAGCGAAAAGCAAGGCAACACCTGTAAGCATTCAAGCTGAAGTAATTAGTGCTGGTAGTTTTAGTGGAACACTTCCTCATCCTCATCAGCAGTGAATTTAAAAGTACCTGGCTTCAAATAAAAACAGTATTCTTTCGTGAAAAGTTTTATTGCAGAGATTAGGTGGAATGTACCTAGAGGGAAACCAGCTTCATCCTGATATTCACAATCATCAGGCTGGAGCGGAATCTCCCTAATTGCTTGGTTTCCTCTATCTATGACCAAGAGGGAGCAGCTACTGCTGATATAGCGGATTTCAAAGTCAGTAGAAAATTTTGCATCATCACTTGGACCATCCATGTGTCCACCTCTCATTGATTTTCCCCCAGCAATGGTTGTGACCCCTGCATTTTGTATTACTCAACCTGTCATGAATTTCTTCATTACAAGTTACAATTCATACTGACATTTATGCTAGATGCTCCCAGAAGATCCAAAAAAATAAATTCATCTAAAGACAAACTCAATTAGCACAAAAAGTAAAAGTAGGATGCTTGGGGGACCATACATTACAATAACATGTGCACAGACCCTAGAGTGAGACATATTAGCATACCTGCATCGCTGATCTTTCTTATTGCCATGTTCATAGCGTCTGCAACATAAATATTACCCCTGTCGTCAACTGTAAACCCCTTAGGGTGGTTCAACCTAGCCTCTTGGAGCCTCCCGTCGACATGACCAGATAATCCTTCAGGCGAACCAGCGATGATCTTTGGTCTGCTATCTGCATGGTTTGATGACATTCGGTTACATAAAACTTCAAATGGCAGATCTTCGCACCAGTGTTGTGAGATTTTGCTAAGAAATCTGGCAAACAATTTAGTACTATTATGCTTTAAAAAACAATTAGTACTATATATACTCTGCTACAAAATTCTCCAGCGAAAATATACTCTACCTGTTCGGCCCCTATACAAGGTAAGTGAAAGTTACGGTGTTAACTGCAAAACCATAATAAAGTACTAGTATTCAATATCTCGTAATCAAGAAACATGGCTGGCCAAAAATCTAGCATGCAACCATCAACATCACTCTGTACTTAACAACCATATTTAGCACGGATAAAGAAGCCATATTTAGCAGAATCCCATGATGACTAGGTAGTACCAAACATGAAGAAGCAGTGGGAAGCATGCTCACATCGAGAGAGCGGCAGCGGGACCCTGTAGACGTTGTTGTTCATGGAGTCGAGGAGGAGCAGGTCGCCGGCGGGGCTGACCTCGGCGGCGTACGGCTCGATCCCCAGCTTGCTGCCGTCGAAGACTGTCTCCACCGCGTACCCGCCCTCGTACCTCACCATGGACCTCCCTGCCGCACCCACCGCCGTCCCCGTCGCTGCCGACACAGAAAATCCCCACCGAAAAATAAAAATCCATTCAGGAACGAAAGCGGAGAGTGAAAAGAAACGCCATTGGCGGCGGCTCAAGGATTACCCGTCCTGGCGGTCGATTTGAGGGACCAGAGCCACTTCACGACCGCCGTCGCCGTGCTGGTCAGGAGCCCGCCGACAACCTCTGCCCAGCACAGTCGGTACCAATCATATCAGCTCCAAGAAACCAACACCCGACCGAACTCGAAAAAAACAAAGCAAGAACCGAGGTGGCTGACTGACTCACTTGCAGGGTGGTAGGAGGACGCGGCGGCGGGGCCGGAGGCGGCGAGCAGGAGGACGGCGGCCAGAAGGAGCGCCGCCGACGCCCTGCGGACATCCATCACGTGCTCCTCTCGTGCCGCGGAGCAGAGGAGCAGGGAGAGGCCGCTGCTGGTCCTAAGGACTAGGGAGGGTGTGGGGAGGATGCCGCCATTTGAGGACAAGGGAAAGAAGGTTCAGAAAACACCAAAGAAGCCGAGCCTGTTTTGGAGCCCGTGGAGTGGAGCGCTCGCTCGCCGCCGAGAAAAAGGCAAGTAAAGACGAGAGGACTGGAGGAGAGAGACGACGGGGGTGGTGGTGGTACTGATGGCGGCCGCTGTTGTTGCTACAGTTTTATGCAGTTCTGCTACTCGCCGGCCGTCTTGCACCCCGTTCGCTCTCGAGCATATTCCGTTTGGTTTTTTACAGAGATATGAACGAGATTAACACATTTCGTTCAAATTGGGTTTAAATTTTATAGATATATGAACGAAATGTAAATAAAACCTAAGAGACACCCTAAATTTACTTGCCGTTGGAGAAAGCGGTGTTCTCTGAGATCTCAGACGCCCAGTGCGAACTTAATCAATGGGCATCAAGTTAGAGGGGCCTCTTTTTTCACTCTGCTTTGGTAGACCATCTCCACCGGCACCTATCAAATATGTGTCCGGCACTGGATCCACTTTGAACGCGCCGGACATGTGTCCATGAATTTGGTGGGCGGGTGCCACAGCGGCGCTCCCCAAACGACAACTTGATAAAAAATTGGAGAATTTCAGTTTTACCCAAAAGACGGCGATCAAATGATAGTTTCGACCAACACACGGCCGTTCATACATCGCCTTGGTCAACAAAAGTCCGGCCATCAAAAGGGCACCGCTCTCGGTGCATGGGAGTTCATTCTTCCTGGGTCTCGGCATCCGCTATAGTTGCCGCCTCCGCGGCGTCCTCGGCAGCTGCTTTTACCGCGGCATCGGCCCCGGCAGCTATAGCAGCCGCTGCCTTGGCCGCCAACCTCGCCGCTCTAGCCGCCGTGATGCGCTGCCTTTCAGGTTTGAAGTAGGCCTTTTAATCAGGATTCATATCAGCCATGTTGGTTGCCATGATCGAGCGCTCTTCGGCCTTCTCTTGGGCTTTGGATTTCACCTCGGCCAAGGAAAGAAAGGTGTTCCACCTGTCTTTGATCTCGTCGTGCATCTTAAGTTTCTTCGCCGCCGATACGGCCACCGCTTGCACGTACACGGCCATCGCCTCTTGGACGCCCCCAGCCGACGCCGCATGTTTTCCAGCCTTTGCCTTCTTGTTCCCAGAAGGCCGTTCGACGCTCCTGCCCGGCATCTTGGTTTCATTGATGTCGGCCTCGTCCTCTCCCTTTGCCGGCGGCAGTGAGACGCCAAGTCTTCCACTTTGGGCATTCATTGGTCTTGCATCAAACATGCATGAACTTGAACGGCTTCTTGTTATCCATGTTCAGCGTTATGTACATCTTGTGGGCGTCCTTGAGCTACACAAAGGTCGGCGTCGTAATAGGCAAGAAAAGTAAAAAAAGGGGCATGGCAACTTATTAAAAGGTTTCTTACTTTGAGGTCGTCGTTCTTGCCACTCTCGTTCCTCATCCACAAAGACCTTGAAGAATGGCCCACCGGCTCTCACATCCTTTGGCATTGCGATCGGGGAGGTAGTCGTGCTTTTGGTATGCCTTCCTTTCGTCGAAGTCAGCTTTGATGCGCTTCCAATACGCGTCACGTGTTTGTTGTGCGCCTTTGCTGGCGTCCATGGCCACGAACATCCATGACTCGGCCAAAAGCTTATCCTCCAAACCGGACCATGTCTTGCCTCGGGTACCCGGCTTCTTGATGATCTCGTTGGTCTCGAGATCGTGCACGTCTACTTCCTCACCTTGGCCGGCGTCAGCTTGCCCAAATTGATCGGTGTCGGCGTGCGCAAAGAGATCGGCATCGGCGTGCCCAAATATGGTGGTGGAGTTGCGGATAATGTCATGCACAGACGGCTACATCGCCAGATCGGCAATCAGTATACAATTCACCTGGCCAACTGGCAGATCGGCACAATAAATGCACGGCGGCAATAAATGAACGACGGCAATGAAATACCTCGGCTTGCTCCGTTTTTGGTTTATCATGGTGGCGCCTTCTTCGCCAAAAAGGTTGCCCCGGGATGTTGTCTGGCCGCTTGTGAATCATGTCTGACACAACGCCGGCGAGGACTCGAAGAGGACCTCCTTGTTCAGGTTGATGCCGGTGGACTGTGCCGGATCGTCAGGCGAGATGGAGAAGCGGGATTTCTGCGAGGCATGTACCTGGCTATGCTCGGCGTAGTATCGCAGGGAAGATGGCGACGAGCTACAACGGGGGGCGGGGGCGACAGATGTGGCAGATTGGCTCAATGCCACCAGCATGTCGGTGGTCTGATTTGTCTCCAACCTCAACGCAGCTCTCGCCCGTTCGCGCCGGTCTTGACGGAGGGAAGAGGCGACCGTCCGCTGCTACTTCTCCGACAGCTCCAACGGCTGATCTGTCGGCTCCGGCTTCATCTCCAGCCGCTTTGGCGCCAAATTTGACGCCGCCCCACGCTGGAGACCGAGTTTCTTTGGCGGTATGGTGCAGGAATCTGAGGAGGCGGCGGCGGCGGTGGGAAGGAGGTGAAAATGGAGGGAAGAATGGCCGTTTTGGCGTTCTGCTCTAAAGTGGAGGAATTGGGCGCGGATTGTCTCAATGACGGGTGACCCCTGCCTGTCGGGTGGGGTGACCGGACAGTGTTCGGCGCACCCAGGCAGTCCCCCAAATTTGGCGTGTGGGCTGGGGGCGCCGGGCACAAATTTAGCGGACGGACACGTTTGACGGGTGCCGCTGCGGCGGTTTTTTTTGTCCGGAGCCCAATGGGCCTTTGGAGCACCGTTATGGGGTGCCGGTGGAGTATGGGTCTCAAATTTGCCCGAGCCTAGGACTTTGCACCTCTCGTGGTGGGCCTAAGTCGGAGATGTAGATGATGAATGTCATCCCCGGGTCAGTCACAGGGGCTGGCTATATGCCAAGCGTGTATACACTCTGCAAGCCTTTGGGTTACTTATATACTTATATGTCGAGCGTTTCTACTCTCGACAGATAAATATAATTTCTTATTGGTATTATTGTAGATATTTCAGACATTTCAAAACACAAATATATATAGTTGACATGCATTCCACACTAATTTCAAAATAGGCATCATCAAGTCGTCCATAACAAGCCAAAATTTAACATGTGCCCAACTTGGACAACATACATATAAAAGGATCAACAAGTCAACTCGCAAACTTCATTGGAAGTTTGAATACATAACCTATTCCATAGACAGACACATAAACTACATCTGTAAGGCCGGTGCCGAGCAAGTCTTCTCAGCGTACTTGTGCCATTTCACTGTCTGACATGTGGGCCCTCGGCTGCTGCCTTTTTCTCTGAGGTGTGTCGTGGATCGTCTCGCGCCTTCCTGCATCGTCCGCATCATCATACACGCGTTGCCCGACGAACGACGACGACGCGACTCAGCAGAAGACGGCGACGACGAGAGACAGCGGAAGACGACGAGTTGGCGCGGAAGTCGGCCATCGGGACGCCACCGACGCTGCTAGGGATCTCTGACGACGACTCCCTGGTGAGTTTATTTCGCGTTTTGTCCCCTCTCCTCCCCTTCCCTCCCCGTTCTAGGGTTTCTTGGTGGCAATGAACAAAGCCAGACCACGTCGAGTCTTCTCTCGCTTCAAGCCAAGGACGGGGAGCTCACCTCCGTGCTGTCCTTGCGCTAGCGTTCGAGGCGCTGCTCTGGGAGACGGAGGAGTTCAGGTTCTGGCTCGACGGCCCTCCGGATCTCTGTCAGGGCATCCTCCTGCAGGTCGCCGCCTCCATGTGCAGCTGCTCCTATTTCTCTGAGACCGAGAACCTGGGAAGATTACGGGATGGACTCTAAAGATTCAGTCAGACTTCCTTTTTTTTCCACCTCTCTTTTCTTGCGTTCTCCCATTCTTTCTACTTGGTTATTTGCTAAACAAAGGGTAAGAGATTGCAACCAGCTGGGCCTGTAATTTGTACAGTTGGAAGAGAGGAAAGATTGTGCTAACTAATGTTAAAGATTAGGCATTCCTATTTACGTTGTCCAGCTTCTTTCAGAAACAAAAATTAAGTTTCTTTTCAGATCAACACATTAGCAGTAGGTCACAAGTATATTGATTAGCCATCTGCAGATCCTCTCAGGATCAACTTTTTATTTTACCCAAAACGAATTTTTTTAGAGAGGCTACCTGGCGACTTAAGTAAATTTTCCGTAGTTCTTACTGTAATTTCTCATGAGTTGTTGAAGAGGCATGTTGCAGCCTTTTTCTTTTAGATACTATTTCTTATATTGTGACATTCCCTCTTTTTCTTGATCTACCTATTCAATTGGATGCCTGCTTTGATTGTGTCATAGATTAACAAGGTATAAGGGTTAGTTCATGTTCCTAATTTTTATATAAAATCATCTCGAACTAAAATCTTAGTTCACTCCCTACCTTATAGCTTTGAATAATTTTTTTACATTTTGGATACGTTGCAAAAAGAATAGTAGCATCATAGTCTCTCACTTTACCATCCTATACAGAAAAACAGTGTCAATGCCAACACACCATTTTGTAACGAATACCACTCTATTTTCTCAATATGTTATATTTATTTATGCAGATTACAATAGATTGTACTTATAGTTTCCTATTGCACCTGGACTGATTTACGTAAGGATAATTGTCTCATGAATTGGATATGACATGTTCCTAATTTTATTGGTTACCTCCTAAGAGTAGGTTTATTATATCTTAGTGTGTTGAAATGAAAATCTAAATTTCCATAGCTTTAAGAGTTACTGGATATAACTTTCAACCTTTACACATATTGACTGATTTGGCATTTTGCCTGATCGTTTTATGTTTCTTGGTCACAATACACAATAAGCCATTTGATGTGAAATTAATATTTCTTTTAGTATTCCTTTATTTTTGGTAAATGCTGGTGAGAACTTAATAGGTTATTAAGTAACTCTAAATGAATTGTGTATTCATCTAAATGTTCAACTGTACCTTTCAAATTTCCTCCATTTTCATCCAACCTCTTATTGACAATTTTAATGTAAATATCGTTATTGTGTATGAGGGTAATGATTTTAAGAATTGTGTTACACAGTTTTTCGATTGCACCTCTGTGTAGTTTGGTTCAGGCTGCGCCAATTTTGATTTTTTTTAGATCTTGAGACGAGATTTAGGAAGCCCTAGAGATTCTTTTGTGGGAGGGAGGTAGCCCCGCAACTCTCAATGCTTTATCCACGATTTTAACTAATGTGTTACATGTGAAACCCCAGGTGCGCTTAGAACATAACAATTGTGCGGATCATAACATTGTTATGTCGAGAAGCTGCCAAACAGAAGCAACAACAGTGTGTACGCGGTCTGCGTTGTCTACCCATTTCTCTCTTCTATCCGGTGAGTCTTGCTTCGTTGCCTATTTACCTTGGTAATAACTTTTGTTCTTACTTCTTTTGTAGGGGTTATTGAAACAAAAATAGGGTCAGAACTTTTTTTTCAAGGGAGGCAGTCCGGCAACTTTGAACATGGCTATGTTCATGTTGGGGAGAGATCCCTAGAGAAAATGTTAACTGAAATTTTTCGCCGGCTTGATCGGGTGGAAGTATATAATCAGCAAATAACAGGATATGATCTTGGGTGTTGTTTCTTTAACTTGGCCTTTTATTTTTCAACCTATATTTGCATTGCCTTATGGGTTGGAAGGGTCGGTTTTTCTCTTTGGCCTTTAAGTTCCACATACTTGATCTATTTTATCTAATAGAAATCTGAGGCAAGATGTCATGTACGTTGCCGGTCATCACACATATAACAAACAGTACAGCCTGCGCTGCAATGTCTAACAAGTACACTCGTGCTACACCTACGTCATTGCATCGCGTACACGAACGCCTAACAGGCGGCGCGGCGAAGCGCGCTCACCGTCTAGTACATAACAAAGTGCACCAAAGTGCGCCATCCGACACACAATGTACAAGATACAAATCGAGAGAGTGGGAAACGGACTTCGAGCACCAGTAGAACACCAAAGTCCATCGCCGACAACATCTATGAGGTGTAGCCTCATCGTCACTATAGAATGCATATGATATTACTAAAATGTTTGCATAAGGTCAAAATAATGGCATCCAACATATATAGAATCTAGATTATGTACAAGATATATGATTGGACAAAGTCGCATATCTAGTCCGAGTTAGGTGCAAGATATGGTTGTGGGACAACACTTTTGCACGAAGAGTTAAAGGGAACTAGCCGAGGCATGATGATGAGACGATGAAGCACCACCAGTAAGAGGGGTGGTGGGGATCCGTGAAGCAGAAGCAAGGCAACCATCTATGGAGGCGAGGTTGAGGTTGTCGGCTCTTCTCTGGTGTGTCTGTGGGTTCATCTCGACTTGTTTGTTGCTGCGAAGTCGAAACTGCGGTGTACGATGACGAGCGGTAGGCGGCGGAGCACCCCGGAGGGTTGGTCTCTTCATCTGCGTTGGAGTGTCCCGTATCTGCTCCTCCCATAGCAGTTACGGATTCTTCTCTTGGGCGAGGGTGGAAGGTCATCAGGATCTTTGCGGAGTGGTGGTTTGAGCTTGACTCTAGGTGTTCTTGTGGTTGTGTGGGCTCCGCCCCGTGGTGTTGGTTGTATGGTTTTCGCACGGTTTCTTTCATAAATAAACCGGGACCTTCTTAATTAATGGATAAGGCAAAGTTTTTGCCTTCGTTTCAAATAAAAAATCATACATTTAAAAAGAGAGGGGAATTAAAATCTTTGGTTCCGGGGGAGTATGATCGATAGGATGAAACTTAAAAGAATTGACGGAAAGACACCACCTAACGTGGAGCCTGCGACTTAATTTAACTCAACACGGAGAAACTTACCAGGTCCAGACATAGCCAAAACAAAATGTGTAACAATTAAAATATCTTATATTTTACAAGCGAAACATCTTATATTTAAAAACGGAGCAAGTAACATACATTTAGAGCATCTCTAATATATGCCCTATCTTAAACTCAGTTTTTGCACTTATAGGGCACATGTTTTAGTGTTATAGGGCACAAAAAAGTTTTTGCTTTTCCAGATGCCCTATTTTAGGACAGCTCTTCTCCAACAGATGCCCTATTTTAGGGCGCCGCTGCCGAAACGTACCACTCTATTTTTGCACATATTTCATACATATGATGAAAAAATGATATGATATATGATCTAAATAATTTCTAACAAAGAAAAATTAAATAGTACTTAATTTTACAACACAATATGTCTATTTCATCAAATGGTTGATCAAATAGCACACAATATGAAATGTTCATCACATACAACAACATCAAATAGAATAGAATCAAGTACACGACCTTGCTCTTTGCCTTCCATGCCCACCACTCCTCCATGAGATCCTTCTGAAGATCGTTGTGCACATCCAGTGGCGGAGCCAGCCGGTTCATGGAGCCTGGGCAAAGCTAGTGTACACCACGACGACCAATCGTTTGCCCCACCATGTATAACCATTAATTACCATGCTTAAGCTAATTAGGAGTGCACACTTGCTGGATGAGCCCGGGCAGCCGCCCGGGGTCGCCGGGAGCTGGCTCCGCCACTGTGCACATCGAAGTCTCGAATGTCATGGTACATGTCAAGAAAGCGTTGGACTCGATCTCCACCTCGCCTCGGCCGAACCGAACGCCCCATCAACTCATAGGTGCCATAGATGGCATTCTGACCACGCTCATTCTCTACGATCATGTTCTGCATGATCACACAGGCCGTCATGATGTATCAAAGGGTCTCCTGATCCCAAAACCTCGCCGGTCCACTGACAATAGCAAATTGGGTTTGCAAAATCCCAAAATCTCGCTCCACATCTTTCCTTGCCGGCGCTTGAGCATTGTGAAAATCGAGCTCCTTCTTACCTTTGGGGAGAGTCAATGGCTTCACAAATGTCGACCACCTCGGATAAATCTCATCTTCAAGGTAGTAGCCCATGTTGTATGTCTTGCCTTTGGCTTGAAACTCCACCGGGGGCATCTCTCCTTTGGCCAAGTTTGTAAACATAGGTGACCGATGGAGAACATTAATATCATTGCAAGAACCAGGCATGCCAAAGAATGCATGCCATATCCAAGTTTGCTGATCAGCCACGGCCTTAAGAATAATGGTGGAACCTTGCTTGTGTCCTCTGAACTGTCCATACCATGCCGCAGAACAATTCTTCCACTTCCAATGCATACAATCAATAGATCTCTGCATACCTGGAAAGCCTCGTTCCTTGTTGATCTGTAGCAGCCGAGTACCCGAGTCGTGTCTTGAGCATTGGGTGCTCTCAAATACTCAGGCCCGAAAACCTCAACAATGGCAACCGCAAAGCGCCTAAGGCACTTGATGCTCTGGCTCTCACTCACGACCAAGTGATCATCGACAAGATCTGCCGGAATGCCATAAGCCATCTGCCGCAATGCTGAAGTCACCTTCTGGTAGAGGCCAACAACTCCGGCACAATTCCTCGTCTGCTCAAAGAATCTATCGTGCAACGGCACGCACTCAACAATATGATTGAACAAATCACTACTCATCCGAAACCGGCGTCGAAAGTACCTCTCCGGAAACACCGGTATGTCGATGAAGTAGTTGGCCATGAGTTGGCATGTGCTTCGAGCCGCTGCCTCCGAATGTACTCTCGCCGCATCACCGACCTGTTGTGCTTCGGCTTCTTGTTCTTGTGGTGCATCGTGAGGAGCATTGCGGTATCCTCGTCCTCGTCCATGTCCATCTCCTCACTGGACGTGGTGTACTCGAACACCATCTAAAACAATAACAAAAATTACCATCTAATTCCACCAGACAATCCCACTAAATTCTACTAATTCCCCTACACTATGTTTGGATGTAGGAAAGTTTGCCTGGAATTGAAGAATCTGGAATTAGTCAGCTAATTCCGGCGTTTGGTTTGGCTAGGGAATTAAGACTTGGAAACACGGACCAATTCCGCGCGAATCGGCCGCCAGTGTTGGCTTGGCCCAAAACATTCCGAGGCTGCACGCTCGGAAACGCGCGGAATCGTTCCCTGGCCTCTCGACTCGCTTCCTTCTCGCTCGCTCGCCTGCTTCCTTCTCGCTTCTTCCTCCGACGGCGGCGACCCAGACGGCGGCGCCGGCGGCAAGGAACGGCCCTCCTCTGTCCCTCCCTCTCCTCTCTCAGTTCCCGTTGTATCCCAGCGCGGCCCCAACCCTAGATGGGGATGGCGGCGCGATCGGTAGTGCGCTGGGATGGGGACGGTGGCGGAGCTCCCTCTCTCCCTGAATGCCTCCGAGCTCCCTCCTCGCTTCCTCTCTCCCTGCCTGCGTTCCTTGCTCCCCTTCTCACATTTTCCAAACTTTCTTTTCTGTTTATACTGCAGATTGCTCACGGACGACGAGCTGGCCACCCTCTGCTACGAGTTCCTCAACGGAGGGACGGACACCACGGTGACCCTGCTCGAGTGGATCCTGGCCGAGCTCGTGAACCGGCCGGACCTACAAGCGGCGGAGAAGTTCCTAGAGGGCGCCAATGGACCCAGGGAGAGTATTCCTCGTTCTGGAAGCAGGGAGATCAAGAGCTCGAACTAGCAGCCAGGGAGAGCGTTTCTCGTTCCGGCATATTTCGAACTAGCAGTATAGCAGTAGTTGATTACATATAACATAAGTAACAAGTTTTATATTGTCTAAACTCGACAAAACATGCAATTTTTATATTGTCTAAACTCAACAAAATATCGAATTCCTAGTTTTATACATCCAAACAGGAAAATAATACGTATATCAATATTCGAATTTATATGTACAATTATTTTCATGTATGTGACAATTATTATATTATCCAAACTTAACAAAACATCCAATTCCATATTTTATACGTCCAAACAGGAATTGGAATCACGTGCTACTTTTGATTCCGGCCATAAATTCCATTTTCAACCAATCATTAGAATTTGAATTGGAGTCCAATTCCTTTCCATCTGGGAATTGGAATTGTTGGCCCAATTCAATTCCAGGGTCCAATTCCTACATCCAAACACAGTGCTAGACAATTTGCAAAAAAAATAAAAATACAATTGGGTGAATTTGGAGAACTTCCACCTTGAACCGGCGGTCGGTTGTCGACGCGAGCGGGTCGGGCAGCACACCTGGGCGGCGCGGAGCACGTCGGTGCGGCTCCGACGGGGGCAGCACGCGTCGAAGGAGGCGGAGAAGCAGCGCGGCGGGGCAGAGCGGCGCCACGGGGCTCGGCCGTTGCGGGGCGGCATAGCGGCGGGGCAGAACCGCGAAGCCGCTCAGGGGTGGCGAATCAGGGCCGGGCGGAGCGGCTCGGGTGCGGCGCAGCAGTACTAGGTCGGGATCTACCCGCTCAGGGCTTTACCGCCGCGCGTGGGGCGACTGAATTGAGCTCGGCGACGGCTGGCGGCGGAGGCGGACCCTTCAGGCTGAGGCGGGTCCGCGACGCCCATATCCCGGCGGGAACCGGCTGCGGAGAACCGTGGGCAGTCGGCAGGTGCTTTTGGGGAAGGAGGGGTGGCGGCGGCAAGTCGAATCTGCGGCGGCGGCGGTCAGCCAAAATGGCGGGTCGGGGGCAGAAACCCTTTCAGCGTGGCAGTTGACCGCGCGCGGGCTGAAACGGAAGGGATAGGGCAGGTGCTAGTGCGACATTCTCTGCCCCAAATTTGAGGCAGAGAGGAACAAAATTTGTGACTGTCCCAAAGTAGGGCACGTGATAGGGCACCTGCTAGAAAACGTTATTTGCTTTTTGCTCTCTCATGCCCTAAAGACGATTTTTAGAACACCAAGTCTAATATGGGGCATCTATTAGAGATGCCCTAAGAGCATCTCTAATAGATGCCCTATCCTATATGTTGTTTTAGCACATATAGGGCACTTGTTTTAGCACGTATAGGGCACGGAGTGGTTTTCCACTTTTCCAGCTGCCCTATTTTAGGACACTACTTCTCCAACAGCTGCCCTATTTTAGATGCTCTATCCTATACCAAATGACATGTCTATTCGATATTTGAGAGATAAAAATAGATATATGCACACAAATATAATATTTAAAAATAAAAAATAGCACACACGAATTTAGTTCAATCCATCACATAACCTAGCACAATTCATGGCATAGTTTCACAAAATGAGACATTGTTCATCACATAGTTCAAAGCAAAATGAGACATAGTTCATCACATGAAACAAGACACAACATCAAACATCGGTGTTGTGCGCATCACCACCCTTGTCCTCCTCGACGGTTCCTTCTTCAATCCCACCACTTGCCTTCGCCGGAGGAGGTGCCATGTAGCCGGCCATGCCACCACTACTCGTGCCACCTCCAATGTCACCTCCCATGGCTCCAACTCCTCTTCCCATGCCAATGCCACCTCCCATGCCTCCTCCTCCCATGCCAATGCCACCTCCTCCCATGCCCATGCCACCTCCCATTGCTCCCATGAAGCCCATGAAGCCCATGCCACCTCCTCCATGGAGTTGAATGTACTCATGTAGGCCATTTGCTTCTTTGCCAAGAGTTGATCACGGCATAGCTCAACATATTGGCGTTGCTTGTCATCCATCTTGCTTGTATCCATAAACATGAGCTTTTGCTCATTCTCCATCTCAATCTTGGCCTATTCAATAGCAAGTTTCTTCTCCTCCATCATAACCTTGCGCCTCTCGGCCTCCGCCCGCACCTCCTCGGCCGCCGCTCTCCTCTCTTCGGCCGTGGCCTTGCGCTCGTTTGCCTCCTTGAGTTCCTCCAACTCCTTCACCTTCATTGCCTTCCTCTCTTCGTTCATCTCTTTGTGAGACTTCATGATCGCTCCGAATGATGCCTTTATGTCCGCATCACCGTTGTTCTTCGTGTCCTTGGTATACTTTCTTCCATCGGGCCTCTTGGATTTTGGGATGGAGTGGGGTGTTGGGCTTCTCTTTCCTTCGTCACTTGATTCTTCATCATCACCAACTAGAATGGTGGCATCATTCCCCTTCATTGGCTCCTTGCCCTTCTTCTTGTTGGGTACTTGGAGCATATCACGGGTCTTCCACTTCTCATCATTCTAAAGTTGAGCAAAGGCGTGATGCAAGGTGAATGATTTCCCCTTCTTGTCCTTGGTTGTCCCCTTTGGCCCCTTGTTGACCCTCTCCTTGAACATGTTTTGCGCCATGTTGGTCTACAAATGACAAGAGATGCAATTAGCAAAAATAACATAGAACAAATAATGACAAAAGACAAAAGACAATGAACAAAAAACTCACTCGGTCGGTCGTGTTGGTGCCACTCGGGTTCAACCGGTCAACGTTCGCCAAGCATCCCGCCCACTTTTGGCAATCGGCGTTGATCACATTCCACCGATGATGAGAGCCCATGTTCCGATCGATGCCACTCTTGTTTTGAGCATCGAAATACTCCCACATACGCAACCAATATGCCTCTTTGGGTTGCTCCACTCCAACTCCGGCATCCATACCCACCTTCTTGAATGCATCACATATCAAGATGTCTTCCCCGGTGGTGTAGTTTGCCGCTCTCTGATACGTCTCAAACGTATCTATAATTGCTTATGTTCCATGCTTATATTATACCAATTGCTACATGTTTTATATACACTTTGTGTTGTTTTATGCATTTTTTGGTACTAACCTATTAACAAGATGCCACAGTGCCAGTTCCCTGTTTTCTGCTGTTTTGTTTCAGAAAGCCACTTAAGGAAATATTCTCGAAATTGGACAATTTTTATACCTAAGTCCCTATTTTCCTCGGAACAATCCAGAACATCGAAGACGAGGCGGAGTCGGGCACCGAGGCGCCCAGATGATGTGGGGGCGCGGCCTCACCCCCAGCCGCGCCAGCACCTCATCACGGGGCCTCGGGCCTCCACCGCCTTCGCCCTTTCGCCTACAAATACCCCCCGACAATACAAGACCTAAGACCGGAACACTTTGCCACAAAACCTTACAGAGCCGCCGCTGTCGTCAACCCTAGTTCGGGAGGGTTCAAAAGCTCTTCCTGGCACCCTGCCGGAGAGGGGAATCATCACCGGAGGGCTCTACATCACCATGCCCGCCTCCGGACTGATGCATGAGTAGTTCATCCTTGGACTACGGGTCCATAGCAGTAGCTAGATGGTTGTCTTCTCCTATTGTGCCATCATATTTAGATCTTGTGAGCTTCCTATCATGATCAAGATCATCTTTATGTAATGCTACATGTTGTGTTTTCTGGGATCCGATGGATATTGAATACTACGTCATTTGCTTCATAATATATCTTGTTGTGTGTTGTTTATGATCTTGCATGCTCTCCGTTGCTAGTAGATGCTCTGGCCAAGTAGATGCTTGTGGGGTATTTATGCTCGATAGTGGGTTCATGTCTCTATTTAATCTGGGGTAGTGACAGCAAGCTCTCAGATTGTAGATGTACTGTTGCTACTAGGGATAAAACAGTAGTACTTTGTCTAAGGATAATGGTATTACTTACATTACATACTTTGTCTAATGCAATAATCTGTTGCTTGCAACTTAATACTGAAAGGGGTGCGGACGCTAACCGGAAGGTGGATTATTAGTCATAGATGCGGTTGGAACGGTCTATGTATATTGTTGTAATGCCCAAATGAATCTCACACTAGACATCATGACATTAGTATATGCATCATTATGCAGCTCTTTATTCTCTCAATTGCCCAGCTGTAATTTGTTTACCCACATGTATGCTATTATTATTACGGAGAGACACCACTAGTGAACTGTGGACCCCGGTCCTTTTCTTTAAACTGATAATACAACCAACTGCAAACTGCTTTCTTTCATTCTCTGCAAACATCATCTTCCACACCATACGTTTAATCCTTGTTACGGTAAGCCGGTGAGATTGACAACCTCACTGTTGAGTTGGAGCAAAGTTTCTTGATTGTGTTGTGCATATTCCACCTCCACGCGCAAGCACTTTTCTGGCGCCGGGGAGACCTTCGTTGTGTTCTTCATCTCCTACTGGTTCGATAACCTTGGTTTCATAACTGAAGGAAACTTGCTACTGCGCTCATCACACCTTCCTCTTGGGGTTTTCCAACTCCTCACACCCGTGAGCATCAAGAAAATTTTCTGGCGCCGTTGCCGGGGAGATAGGAGCACCTCTGTGTCAGCAAGTCTTGACTCCCTGCAACAGTAATTTTCTGGCGCCGTTGCTGGGGAGATCAAGACACATCTGCAAGGGGAGTCTCTCACTTCCCAATCTCTTTACTTTGTTTTTGTCTTGCTTAGTTTATTTTTATTTCCTATTTTGTTTGCCATTAAATATCAAAAACACAAAAAAAAAAAGTTACTTGCATTGTTATTTTTATTTCAGTTTAGTTATTTATTATTTCGGTTTCTGTTATTATTTATTTCGGTTTGTCTTTTAATTTGCTAAAATGACTACTGCTGAGAATACTAAGTCGTGTGACTTCACTAGCACCAACAATAATGATTTTATATGCACACCTATTGCTCCACCTGCTTCCAAAGCAGAATTCTTTGAAATTAAACCGACTTTGTTAAATCTTGTCATGAAAGAGCAATTTTCTGGTGTTAGTTCTGATGATGCTGCTGCCCATCTAAATAATTTTGTTCAACTTTGCGAAATGCAAAAATATAAGGATATAGACGGTGACATTATAAAACTGAAATTATTTCCTTTCTCCTTGAGAGGAAGAGCTAAAGAATGGTTACTTTCATTGCCTAGAAATAGTATTGATTCTTGAATTAAATGCAAAGATGCTTTTATCGGAAAATACTATCCTCCTGCTAAGATTATTTCCCTAAGGAGTAGCATTATGAACTTTATGCAATTTGATAATGAACATGTTGCTCAAGCTTGGGAAAGAATGAAATCTCTGGTTAAGAATTGCCCAACCCATGGACTGACTGTTTGGATGATCATCCAAACCTTCTATGTAGGACTAAATTTTTCTTCAAGAAATTTATTGGATTCGACTGTTGGAGGTACTTTTATGTCCATCACTTTGGGGGCTGCAACAAAACTTCTGGACAATATGATGGTTAATTATTCTGAGTGGCATACTGAAAGGACTCCTCAAGGTAAGAAGGTAAATTCTGTTGAAGAAACCTCCTCTTTGAGTGAAAAGATTGATATGATCATGTCTATGCTTGTGAATGGTAAACCTCATATGGATCCTAATAATGTTCCCTTAGCTTCTTTAGTTGCACAAGAAGAGCATGTTGATGTGAACTTCATTAAAAATAATAATTTCAACAACAATGCCTATAGGAACAATTGTAATAACAACTATAAGCCCTATCCTCCTAATAATGGTAATTCTTATGGTAATTCTTATAGCAATAATAGGAATACCTCCTATGAACTTGAAACCATGTTAAAAGATTTTATCACTACACAAACTTCCTTTAATAAAACTGTTGAGGAAAAGCTTGGGAAAATTGATATTCTTGCCTCTAAAGTTGATAGTCTTGTTATTGATGTTGGTCTTTTAAATCTAAAGTCATGCCTAATGATACTAATGAGAGTAAGACCTTTGCTAAAATTAATGCCATCCAAGTTCGAATTGATGAAAATGTTAGGATGATGGCTGAATTACGTGCTAGATGGGAAAGAGAGGAACTAGCTAAAAAGGATAATATTGCTAGAGTTTATACTATCACTACTACTGAAAATAATGTTACTTCACATGCTCGTAAGCCTCCTACTATTAATGGTAACATAATTGGTGTTGGCAATGTTTCTTCTACTACTTCCAAAAAATTAAAATTGCCTAAAACTGCTGAAACTATGCTTGATAAAAGTGCTAAAAATTTTAAGAACATAGGAGATAATGGTTCGGTTTGCTTTGATGATAATGATTTTGATTTTGATAATTTTAATATCTCTGAAGTTATTAAGTTCTTGCAAAAGCTAGCTACAAGTCCTAATGCTACTACTTTAAATATGTCTTTTACTACACATATTACAAATGCTCTCATTAAAGCTAGGGAAGAGAAATTAAAACTTGAACCTTCTATCCCTAAGAAGTTAGAAAATGTTTGGGAGCCCATCATTAAGATAAAAGTGAATGAATTCGATTGCAATGCTTTGTGTGATCTTGGTGCAAGTATTTCTGTTATGCCTAAGAAACTTTATGATATGTTTGACTTGCCACCTTTTGAACATTGCTATTTGGATGTTTTTCTTGCTGATAATGCTTTGAAGAAACCTTTAGGGAGAGTTAATGATGTTCTTATTATAGTTAACAATAACCTTGTCCCCGTTGATTTTATTGTCTTGGATATTGAGTGGAACCCCTCTTGTCCTATTGTTTTGGGAAGACCTTTCCTCCGCACAGTTGGTGCTATTATTGATATGAAAGAAGGAAATATAAGATACCAACCCACTTAAGAAAGGTATGGAACACTTCCCTAGGAAGAAGATGAAGCTACCTTTTGATTCTATTATTCGTACAAACTATAATGTTGATGCTTCTTCTCTTGGAAATACTTGAGTTTTGCTTTCTGTGCCTAGCTCAAAGGCGTTAAAGAAAAGCGCTTATGGGAGACAACCCACTTTTCATTCCTGTTATTTTATTTTCTTGAGTCAAGGAACATGCCTACCTCTGTAGCAATTCTTTTGTATCTTTATTTTATTGCATAGTTGTGCCAAGTTAAGTCTCTAGTAGAAAGTTGATGCTAGAATTGGATCTCTGCGTAGGAACAGTTTTTCTGTTGTTCACAACTCTTTACAGAAACGTCGGAATGACCTGATATGTTTTGAGCGTGATCCTCAGATATATACGCAACTTTTATTAGTTTTGAGTTTTCTGATTTGAGCAAGTTAAGTGACTCGAAAAAATTCGTCTTTACGGACTGTTATGTTTTTGACAGATTCTGCCATTTATTTTGCATTGGTTCTTTTGCTGTTTTTGAATGGATCTTTTTGTTCCATAAAATTACAGTGGCTATAGCTAATGTCCAGTACCATGATAATTATTGTCTCCATGCAGAATATGAGAATTTTTTATTATGCACTAACCCTCTAATGAAATTTTCTTTGATTTTGGTGTGGAGGAAGTTTTCAAGAATCAAGAGAGAGGGATGATATGATGTGATTAAGAAGATAGTAAAGCCAAAGCTTGGGGATGCCCCCGTGGGTCACCCAAGCATATTTCAAGAAGACTCAAGCGTCAAAGCTTGGGGGCATGGGCATCCCCTTCTTCATCAACAACTTATCAGGTTTTCTCTAGTGAAACTATATTTTAATTCCGCCACATCTTATGTGCTTTACTTGGAGCGTCTGTTTGTTTTTATTTTTGCTTTTGTTATTTTCATTCTCTGAATAAAATGGATCCTAGCATTCTTGTGTGGGAGAGAAACACGCTCCGCTTTTTCATTATGAATACTCGTATTCTTCACTTATATTTGTTGAGTATTCTTCTATAGCTACTGTAATACTTTCAGCTCTTATTTTTCATGCACCTCTTGTTCAGAGCTGTTAGTTCTCATATGTTATACTCTCTAGTTTCATTGTTAAATACTTGGAGAGTTTATGTTTTAAATAAGTTGATTGGTGTTTGGTTAAGAACAGAAAATGTTAAATGTGGTAGATGGTATAACTAAATGATACATAATCTTGTAGATCATTAAATTGTGTCACTTGAATCATTGATGTTGTTTTGAGATATTAATATGCTTAATGGTAAACATGATGGTTTAGTAAAGTGGAATGATTAATGGTTGGTCTAGAAAATTTGAAGCTGTGCCACACTCAAATATCCAGTTGATAGCATAATGGTATATGACTTCTAATGTTAAAAACAACCATAATGACTTTGTGTTATGCTCTACGGTCGGGGTCCCAACAGTGACTTGTTCATTTGCCACAGTCCCTCATGGAGTGATTTTCATTATGCCTTGTAAGATCATATTTCTAGTTGGAATCTTTTTGCTTGTGAGTTCTAAGCTGCGGTTTTCATGGCACTTCCACCACCATATTTGCTAGCTTCTTTGGTACTTTGCATTGCCCTTTCTCACATTGAGAGTTGGTGCATACTTCGCGGGTACATCCAAAAACTCGTGGGAGATCTTCATCATGTTCTCCTACACATAAGCCAAATATCTTCCTCAAAACATCCACCATACCTACCTACTACAACATTTCCATAGCTGTTCCGAGATATATTGCCATGCAACTTTCATCTTACATTACATGACTTGTTGTCATTTATCATTTATATATTGCTTTGCATGATTCTATATAGATGATGTGTGGTTTTACCCATGTTACGCTAGATCATTGCATATCCTGCTACACTGGCAGAGGCACCGTTTCATACACCATGTTTTATCCCTTATGATATCTTTGTATCAAAAGTGTGTTGTCATATTAGAATGTTTGCCCCTAAAAGTGAAAAGAGTCATGGAGGCCATCGAAAAGAGAAACAGAAAAATACAAAAAAATGGAAAAATAGAAAAGAGAAAAAAAAAAAAAAGGGGGCAACATTACTACTCTTTATCCACACTTGTGCTCATGTTATAGCACCTGTAATATTCATAGTCATCATTTGTGCTCATGTTTAGCACCTTTACTCCATATGAGAGAGTTTTCATGTTCTACTTGTATAACTATATGGGGAACTTCACATTATAGAACTTGGCTTGTATATTTCAATGATGAGCCTCCTCAAAAGTGCTCCAGGTCTTCATGAGCAAGCAAGCTAGATGCACCCCCACTAGTTACATTGGAGAGCTTCCATATACTTATAGCTCTATGTGCATTCGTTGTGTGGCAATCACTACTCCTTACATAGCTTCGATTATAAGACTTCCTCTTGTCTAATGATCACTTTCAGCTGTGTGAGACTTTCTTCCGTTGGCCTTCCAAACCCCCCTTATTATTCTTTTAGCCACAACATCCTGGTGCCAGGAACCAACGCTGAACAATTGCTTGTTTTTGAGTGAACAAATAGGGAGATTATCTCCTACGTGCATATTGTTATTGCTTGGCTTGATCCTTTCACAAAGTTGAGATGAGTGTTTGATTCATTAGATGATTATATTGTTATTCTTGAAGCTTAAATCATCTTTAATATCTACTTTACACGGTTGATTATTCTCTAGTACTAATTCATTGAAAGTTTTGCTTTTTTCTTCCTACTTGTTTGTTCATAACTAATTTGACATCAATATAAACTACAACTTTTATTCATTTGATCTCAGTTTACATGCATTAAATTATTATTATATGATCAAGATTGTGTGAAAGCATGTCACTTCAGAAATTATTCTTGTTATCGTTTTACCTACTCGAGGACAAGTAGAACTAAGCTTGGGGATGCTTGATACGTCTCAAACGTATCTATAATTTCTTATGTTCCATGCTTATATTATACCAATTGCTACATGTTTTATATACACTTTGTGTTGTTTTATGCATTTTCTGGGACTAACCTATTAACAAGATGCCACAGTGCCAGTTCCCTGTTTTCTGCTGATTTTGGTTTCAGAAAACCACTTAAGGAAATATTCTCGGAATTGGACAATTTTTATACCGAAGTCCCTATTTTCCTCGGAACAATCCAGAACATCGAAAACGAGGCGGAGTCGGGCACCGAGGCGCCCCGTGATGAGGTGCTGGCGCGGCTGGGGGTCGGGCCTCCACCGCCTTCGCCCTTTCGCCTACAAATACCCCCCGACAATACAAGCCTAAGACCCGAACACTTTTCCACAAAATCTTACGGAGCCGCCGCCGTCGTCAACCCTATTTCGGGAGGGTTCAGAAGCTCTTCCCGGCACCCTACCGGAGAGGGGAATCATCACCGGAGGGCTCTACATCACCATGCCCGCCTCCGGACTGATGCGTGAGTAGTTCATCCTTGGACTACGGGTCCTTAGCAGTAGCTAGATGGTTGTCTTCTCCTATTGTGCCATCATGTTTAGATCTTGTGAGCTGCCTATCATGATCAAGATCATCTTTATGTAATGCTACATGTTGTGTTTGCTGGGATCCGATGGATATTGAATACTATGTCGTTTGCTTCATAATATATCATGTTGTGTGTTGTTTATGATCTTGCATGCTCTCCATTGCTAGTAGATGCTCTGGCCAAGTAGATGCTTGTGACTCCAAAAGGGGGTATTTATGCTCGATAGTGGGTTCATGTCTCTATTTAATCTGGGGTAGTGACATCAAGCTCTAAGATTGTAGATGTACTGTTGCTACTAGGGATGAAACAGTAGTACTTTGTCTAAGGATAATGTTATTACTTACATTACACACTTTGCCTAATGCAATAATCTGTTGCTTGCAACTTAATACTGAAAGGGGTGCGGACGCTAACCGGAAGGTGGATTATTAGTCATAGATGCGGTTGGAACGGTCTATGTATATTGTTGTAATGCCCAAATGAATCTCACACTAGACATCATGACATTAGTATATGCATCATTATGCAGCTCTTTATTCTGTCAATTGCCGAGCTGTAATTTGTTTACCCACATGTATGCTATTATTATTATTATGGAGAGACACCACTAGTGAACTGTGGACCCCGGTCCTTTTCTTTAAACTGATAATACAACCTACTGCAAACTGCTTTCTTTCATTCTCTGCAAACATCATCTTCCACACCATACGTTTAATCCTTGTTACAGCAAGCCGGTGAGATTGACAACCTCACTGTTGAGTTGGAGCAAAGTTTCTTGATTGTGTTGTGCAGATTCCACCTCCACGCGCAAGCACTTTTCTGGCGCCGGGGAGACCTTCGTTGTGTTCTTCATCTCCTACTGGTTCGATAACCTTGGTTTCATAACTGAGTGAAACTTGCTACTACGCTCATCACACCTTCCTCTTGGGGTTTTCCAACTCCTCACACGCGTGAGCATCACTCTCCCTTTTGGCACGAACCCCACTTCCTCGTTGTCAAGCCCGTCCTCTTCGGCGGCGTACTCTTGAGATGGAGCCTCGTGGGAGGCGGCGAAGGAGTGAGCCCCAACACCCATGGTGTTCATGTACTCGTCATCATCAAACCTATATTAATTTGCAACCGAATTGTAAAAGCAACAATTGACACACAAAATTGGAAGCCAAAAAAAAGGTCTCAAACGTATCTATAATTTCTTATGTTCCATGCTTATATTATACCAATTGCTACATGTTTTATATACACTTTATATCATTTTTATGCATTTTCTGGTACTAACCTATTAACAAGATGCCACAGTGCCAGTTCCCTGTTTTCTGCTGTTTTTTGTTTCAGAAAAGTTGTTAAGGAAATATTCTCGGAATTGGACGAAACAATAGCCGAAGTTCCTATTTTTTCTGACACGTTCCAGAAGTCCAAAGAATAGACGGAGACGGGCAACAGGGTGGCCACACCATGTGGTGGCGCGGCAAGGAATCTTGCCGCGCGGCCACGTGGTGTGGGCCCCTCGGGCGCCCACCGACGTCGCCCTTTCGCCCATATAATGCCCCCGACAAAATAACCCTAACCACCGAAGCCTTTTCCCGAGAAGAGTTCCGCTGCGCCGCCGCCACCGAAGACAAGTTTTGGGGGACAGAAGTCTATTTTCTGGCACCTTGCCGGGACGGGGAATTGACCCCGGAGCCATCTCCATCAACTCCACCGCCATCTCCATCGCCGTTGCTGACTCCTACAATGAGGAGTGAGTAGTTCTGCCCCGGGGCTGCGGGCTCTACCGGTAGCTATGTGGTTTATCTCTCTCTCCCATGGTGTGATCTTTATGTGATCATGAGCTTTGTAATCTAGTTGAATATGTGATGTTACTCTTCTATTATGCACTCTAGAGGTTACTTTAATATTTACTCCGGGGTTATTCACGGTTGTGAAGATGACAGTGTGTGTACCGTGTGTGATTCCTTTATGACGATGTGGTGTTAGTTTACTCAGACTTCGGGGGTGCTTTTGTAGCCCTACGCAGTGAATGGTGTTTATCATCCAACAAGAGAGTGTTTGAGAGTAGTATTTATTATTCAGCTTTGATGTCATTGTTGAGAGTGTCCACTAGTGAAAGTATGATTCCTAGGCCTTATTTTTAAGCATTGAAACACCGTTTACAACCTGTTCTGTTACATGTTTGCTTGCTGCCATTTTTATTTCAGATTGCAATTACTACTTATAATCATATTTCACTATCTCTTCGCCGAACAAGTGCACCTATATATCTGACAAGTGTGTTGGGTGTGTTGGGGACACAAGAGACTTCTTGTATCTTAATTGCAGGGTTGTTTGAGAGTGATATCTTGGACCTCTACCTCCCTGAGTTCGATAAACATTGCGTGATTCACTTAAGGGAAACTTGTTGCTGTTGTACAAAACTCTGCTCTTGGAGGCCCAACACTGTCTACGAGAATAGAAACGTGCGTAGACATCAGCGGCCGGCGTGCGGGTCGGAGATGGCTCCAAATCGAGCTCCTCCGGTGCCGGTGGTGGAAGCTCGTCGTTCGCAGTAGCCTCGGCTGCGGTCGATTTTGGCTTCGAGCCGCGGGAGGCGGTCGTCTTCCTCTTCTTCTTCCCCGCGAGCGCCGCCGGCGTCGGCGCTCAGTTCCCGGCTGCCTTTGCCCGAATTGAGGCCGCGGGGAGCTCCTCGGCACCGGCCGGCGACGGATTGACCGACGCAGAGGTGGTGCGGGGCGCGGGGAAGACGGGCCGGCGAAGAGGCGGAAACCTAGGGTTCACCGCAGCCGCGGCTGCGTGTGCCGGCGGAGAGAGTCGTCGGCGGCGTGCGGTGCTCGGGGAAGGGCGCGGCGTCCCCGTCCATGGCGCGGAGGCAGCCAGGCGGCGGCGGAATCGGGCGGCGAACGCTTTCAGCGTGGCGATTGGTTGCGCGCGCGGTGGAAAGGAAAGGATAGGGCAGCTCCGGACGGGGTCCTCTCTGCCCCAAATATGGGGAAGAGATGAGCAAAATTTGAGGCAGCCCCAACATAGGGCATGTGATAGGGCAACTGTTGGAGGTCGTTTTTTTTGCCCTCTCGAAAGCCGGCCGTTGGGAGTCCTATATATGCACTCACACCCGTGCTCTTTTGATCTAGTCCTATATAGCGAAGTCCTATATATGCACGATCATATCGTGCAGCCGTGCACATTGGGCCAGTGATTGTACACGGGTGTGAGTGTCAGTCGCTTGACACGACGGCAAAACCGTACCACGTTAGGCTGCTATACAATCCGGCCACGGGCCAGCAGTCGCCCACATGATGTACGTACTGCATGCATCACACCATGTTTCTCCATGCACCACACAACCCCTTTAATTTCATCCTTTCAACTTTTTCCCTTTTTTCTTTTTTTGATCTCTAGGACACACTAGTGATATAGCGTATAGTGTAGACATGCATGTGACAGCTTCTTTTCTGGGATCGACAAAGAAGTTTGCTCTACACCTGCTCTACTCATGTCTTCACCACCACACCAGCTCACCAGGAAAGGCACACAAGACCATCCCTTGTGTATTTAAGCTTCAAAGGCTTTGGGGATGGTTTTGATGGGATCTTGACCACACTTTGGTGTTCCAAAGACTTTCTTTTAGAAAGCATTGTTAATGAAAAGAATTAGACAGTAGCATTGCTCATAATTAATTGAAGATCTGTCACCTTGTGTTCAAGTGAATCTAATAGCCGCACTTCATTTGGGCTCACTATTCGGAATCATCGGACGCACCACCACTGCGGTTCCTAACATTTATCCCATCCCTTTTTTGACGGAAACTAGCAGGAGCTCTGCTTATGAATTTCTAGGAAGAAAAAGAGTTTACAGATTACACACAACACCATTGGTTGCTACCTCAAGAATGCAAACCCATCCTCCGAACTTACACCCTGATGCTTCCAAGTCCTAAGATTTTTGTGGGTCTCGATGTTGTAGCAGAAGTAATTCCAACTAATGTAAAACTTGTGAACGCAGCATATGTGGTAAGCTAACCTAGCAACAACTGAGCTATACTCTTTGCGCTCCGCCACAAAGAGTGGCCTCCTTACAAATTATGATCATATTTCACTTGTTTTCTCACGGTTAAATAGGGACACTGATACATTAAAGTTTGATACCATGTGGTGCAACAACCATGCGATGGATGATTTCATGGAATTCAATACATTCATGCAGAACACGTGGTTTTTCATTTACTGTTCTGACCACCCCCCTCCCTCGACGAAGCAGGTCTCTAGTACTAATAATTTATCGAATTTATGTATGTACTGTAATATATTTATTGAGAGCAATTGGCAGGAGATCTGTCTTTTTTCATAGAGCATGTTTTATTATGAAGGAAACGCGTCTAAGGGCAGCTCCAACGGTCCTCCGCATCCCTGCCTGGCCTGTCCGAATTTGTCCGAACGGACAAAACAGGCCCTCCAACGGGCCGGCGCAAAGGGACAGTTGTCCGCGCGGACAACCAAACTGGATCAAACCTGACCCAATTTTGGTCCAGGTTTGGGGAGGCAAGGACACAGCGCGTGTCCTCCCCCTTGTCCGCCCTGGCCCACGCGTCAGCGAGACCGGCCGCTTGGCCTGGTCATATGAAATGGGGGTGGGTGGCCGGGGTCGCTATCCATTCCCACTCCCCACTCCTCGCCTCCACTCTGACGGCCGCAAACCCTAGCCACCGTCCCCGCCACCGCGTGACGCCGCCGATGAGGCCCTTCTGGGCGAAGGGCGGCCGGAACAGCCATGAGGCGTCGAGCTCTCGTGGCCCGCCGCGACGCCGCTCCGTGCCCACCCCCGTGGCTCCACCCAGAGGCCCCGCCGTCGCCGCTGATGCCACGGCCGCCCGCGAGGCTCGCAACGCCGGCCGCCGGGCGCGGCTAGAGGTGGCCCAGCTCTACCGTGAGCGGCGCCAACCCCTGCCGTGGGGCGATGTCCACCTCCCCGAGCGGTGGCATCTGAACCGGCTGCGGGTGCCCGTGCCGCCGGTGCCGCATGAAGGCCGTGAGCACACGGAGGAGATCCGCCGCCAGTGGGCCCTGCTGCCCCTCGACCTCCTCCAGGACCCGCCTACGCGCTCAACTGTTCCTATGGGACGGGTGGTTCCAGTTGGAGCACAACCACCGGCGTCGGCTCGCCTTCGCGTCGACGCTGCCCCCGGACTACGCCGAGCCGGAGGAGGCCGCCCTCGTCGGCCTTGAGCCTGACGAGGACTCGGACCCGCAGTGGTCCGAGGAGGAGGAGGAGGGCGGCGACGGCGATGCCACCGTGAAGGCCGAGCCCCTGGACGAGGAGGAGTTCCAAGGGCACCTGAAGGCCGCCATGGAGGAGTCCGAGCTGGAGGAGCTCGGGCGCTGGCCCGACCTGGCGGCGACGCTCCGTGCCTCCGCCGAGGAGGCAGCGGCCCAGCAGGCGCGCCGGGACGAGCAGACAGCGGCCCAGCAGGCGCGCCGGGACGAGCAGCGCGCCCGGTGGCAGGTGCCCTGTTCACCGTGGCCAGAGGACGGCGAGAACCGGGCGTACGTGCCCCCACCGGCATGGCCACAGGACCCCGAGGCACCTGCCACGCCTCCACCACCGCCCGGGGCGCCACCGGCGTGGCTCTACGCGCCGCCGCCCTACATCATCCTCGACGCCTCTGACGAGGATGAGTAGGCCGGAGCCGCCGCCGCACAACGCCAATATGCCAGAGCCGCCGCCGCCCATTTTGAACTCCGACGACGCTGGCGCCGCCCTTCCCCGCCCTATTTTTTTTCTGTTTATATTTTGTCTGTCTCACTCGCCCCTGGGCCCTATCGAACTATATATGTAATATTAAGTTTATTTATGTGTCCTCTTTTTTTTGCGCTGGGCCGTTGGAGGCACTCCCTCCCCAAAGAGGACAGAGGCCCAAAATCTGTCTGCGGACAGCCCAAACTTAATATTACATATATAGTTCATATGTGGACAGCCCAAACTTAATTTGTCTGCGGACATAATCGGTCCGCTTTGGCTGTCCATATGCGGAGGGCCGTTGGATGTGCGCTAAACTCTCATGCAACAAAGGAAAATCTAAAGACACTAATCCGTCTGGGGGAGATCTCGGTATTGAACATTGCAAAAGCTTTGCCTTCATGTAGGATGTCCTCTCTCCATGCCCGGGGGGGGGGGGGGGGGGGGGGGGAGGGGGGGGGGGCGGGATCCTAGGTTCGGTTCACCGACCAGGCTGTGGCGCCACAGCGTCGTGATCTTCTTGAAGACGTCGTCAAGGCTACCCCTGGTGAGGCTGGTGTGATTGGTGATGTGGTGGGGATGTGGTGATGCCGGTGTTGGTCGCTTCTCAAGACTTGAACCTCGAGGGAGAAATGTACATCATGGTGGGCACTTCTTCGTCGACGTCTTCCTCAAGTCCGTTTGGATCCTGCCAACTTATCGCCGATTCGCCCCTCTAGGTGTATGAGGAGTGGTATATTGATCCGGGCAGCCTTCCAGTCGGGGTCGGGCGGCGGTGGTGTCTCGCTTTGATTGTGACGCAGTCCGGTTGCTTATCGCCCCATCTCCTCACCTTTGGTACGAGCTTGGACAAGACGAGTTATCTTCGCCAGGTCGTTGTAGAGGTCGTTGTAGAGTGTGTGTGTGTGTTGTATGCCGTCTTGCGTGGTGTACGTTTGTGTCGTGGTTTCCATGCATTTGACGTTGTACCGGCTGTCTTGGCCTCTTTTTCTATGAAATTTGATACACCTTCCAGGTGTATCCTTGAAAGAAACTTCTACAAGCTAGGGAAAACGTACCTACAATGCCATGGTTTCGAGTAAATTGCTCTAGAAAACTATGCAAGAAAAGTCGCCACGCCACCGTCAAGCCCAGGCCTCACAAGTCACAACCGTGTCAATTGTCTTGAAAACACAAATTTAGTTAAAAACATTCATGAGGAATTTTGTGAAAGGATAGGGCGTCGTCTTGCCCGTAAAATCACTCTGTTTCCAGGATGTGTAGAGCAAATGATTACTAAAGATTAAATTTTAATTCGTGATCAATCAGGAAAACTCTTCCTACTCAGCAAAAAAAAAAAATAGAATTGACCAACAGATTAGCTGCAGCCTAGCTAAAATCCTTACTACCAGCTCTGCCAAATATTTGTCGTGTGTCAAGTATCATTTTTTAGCCTTCTCTCTGTACAATAAACAGTTTCAGAGTAAAATTATTAATGTTCTAAAACAACCTAGAGACAAAAGTCATGAACAAAAATGCTATCTTTCTTGTTCCTCCTACAGCTCTACGACCCATATACAATGATGACGGCGACGATAATGGAAGCAACGGATCAAAATGGCGAAGCAAAGATCAGCTCGACACAAGACATCGCAGAGAAGATGGTGCACAATTCTCATCAACAACTTTCACCCCATGGTGCCCTGCTTCGAAAACCTCTATACCTCTTTTGTCAGGATATACATATACACATGTATGAACAACGGAGCGTGGCGGTCATTTCGTATCAGACCTGGCACACCATCCCTACTTCTAAACTCGAGGCATGAGGTATGTTAGCTGCGGTGACCGAACCTTGGCTATTCCTCCTCAGGAACTCGTAGACGAAGTCTATCGCGATCCGCTTCACCAGACCAGACCCGCTCTTCGCCTTCATGTGCGCTCGCCCCATGATGAATGACATGCCTGCCTCCCTAGCGTCTGTCAGGTCCTGCAGCTCACTGCGGGCCTCGCTGTCGATCAGTGCACCCTTCGGAAGCATGAACTTTACCCTCTTTGCCTTCGGTGCTACTGCATGCTGGTATATTTCTTTATCTGTGGATAGTATGGGTGAATCTGATCCATTAATCTCACTCCCCTCCTCCTGAAATGGTAGACCTCTGCTGATGGAAGACAGCCTCTCATAGGAATGGTTTGCAGCACCGTCCAGACAGCCATTTTGATCGTCAGAGCCACCACAGCGGATGAACTCTGCAATGCTGCCTACTAGGTCCTTCTCAAACTCAATGTCATCCTTAGGTACATCGCGGTATCCATATTGGACGACCACCCTGTATAGACGATACTGTTTCGGGGCAATGCGACCAACCCAAAATCGTTCCTCGGGTCGGATATGTGGTACCGGTACCAATTTAATGCATAGAAAGACCAAAACCTGGTGAGAAATATGTCAAAACATTTTTTCTAGTTAGCAAGATGCACGTACTAATCAGGTAAGACAAATTGTGTAGCAGAGTGGCTCGACAAAAAACATAAATAATAGACTGGCTCAAGAAAAGAGAAATGCTACAGCATACGAAGATGATAAGATACCTGATGAAATGCAGGTAGATTGGTGACGAAGTGAGAGAAAATGGCTGGAATACCAGACATAAGCTCTGTATGTATCAGACCAATGCCTCGCACCCGAACAATCCCCAAGGAAGGGCCAAGACTCAAGAGCCAACTTATAGAGACCTTGTTTTGCACATCAAACTCGTACTTCTTTATGGTACCATAATGCCATACGCACATCACCATCATGAAAATGAAGGAAAGGGTAATAGGTACCCAAGCCCCTTCACGAAATTTCACAAGCGATGCTGAGAAGTAAAGAACTTCAATTGCACCAAAGAACAGAAGGAACCCGAGAGAAAACACTATATTCTTGTTCCAGCAAAGAACTATAACCAGTGACATCAAGCAAGTTGTGACGAGCATAACAGTTATGATCGCCAGACCTGAACCAAGAAAAATCCCTATTAGCTGAACCTAAAGTTGACCATAAATTTTATATACAAAAATGCAAAATAAACTGAAAAGGGTTTGCATCATGGTAAGAGAAAAATATGCATTTGTTCTTTTGAAAGAAAATTATAATGTTATGTAACTGTTCTGGTTACCTTGTGCATTTGTCAAGTGCTTTGTATCTCTGAAGCCTATAGTAACAGCCAGACATAGTATCATCAGGATCCAATTGATCTCTGGTATGTATATCTGGCCATGTACTGTAGATGATGTATGCACAATCTTCACCCTAGGGAAGCAATTTAAGGAAGAGCATTGTTTGATAATTGAGAATGTGCCCGTGATAACTGCTTGGCTCCCGACAACGGCGGCGAGTATTGCAATCACCAGAACAGGCCATCTGATTTTTTCTAGAAAGTGATTATTGCATAAGTAAATACTAAAACGGGGAACTTGTTATACAGTGATACTGACCAAGTGGTCCGTGAGGGTGAAAATGAAAATATAAAAAGTACCTGGAACTGATACGTAGAATCCAATATGATTAATATTCTCAAAATTGTGATGTCTTGAAATGTAAGCAGCTTGCCCCATATATGCCAGTATCAGAGCTGGATAAACTACAGATGTGAAAGCTATCTGTTGGAAGTTAAGAATAGCGGTAAGGGTGTTTTGAATTAAATACGAACTCAATGTGAAGATCAACAGATCAAGGATGGTGGTAGCACATGTCAATTCCAGATAACTAGTAGTATGAATTATGTATAAGACAAGGAGAATAAATCTAACATGGTTTTGCACCCCCGTGCACACCCTCAAATTGTTTTGCACCCCAAATAACTCATTTTTACTGCTTCAAAATCCAAGTCCTAACACAAGTCTTGGTTTCTCATACATTACAGAGACTGTTTCATACGCAAACTTTGATTACACGATGTATACAAATGTACTATTTGTAAACATTGCGGAAATTTCACTGCATACGCAACATGTTACTAGTAAAGAAATTAAAAGTATGCACCCTCATACCAGTAAAGAAATTGGCAATCCACTAATTCAAAGGTAAAGGGATGATAATTCAGGCCTAGTGGCAAAGGACTACGAAATGAAACCTCCAGCTAACACACTCATCTCTTACCTTAATTGAAGACTGTGAAAAATGTCCAAGGTCTGCATACATAGCTTCAGAGCCTGGGAATTTAAATAGTTTCGGTTGTGGTCAATCTATTATCATCATTTATTCAAACTTTCAAAGTGGCGGAGTCAAATGGCAAAACAACAACCTGCTTTCTGCCCTTACCGGTTACGCATAGAAGGATCCCACCCAGTGACATCCAGCCACCTGTTTGAGTCTTCTGGAGAAATTTATACATGTAGTATGGCGAAAGAGCTCGGTACACATGAGGATTCCAGTAGATGATGTTGTAGACCCCTATGATGCTGATGCAGAGAAGCCAGACGCACACGATAGGCGCGAAAAGGAAGCCGACCCGGTGCGTACCGTAGTGTTGCAAGGTGAACAATCCCACTAGAATCGCACATGTCACCGGTAGCAATATGTCTGAAAACCAACATGTCATGACGGATTCAGAAATGCTCAACTGGATATTCAGAGTGTATGAATCAACAAGTAATTCAATTACTCAAATGTATTCGACCGGAATATACGCTAGTATAACAACTAGACATCGGTATCAAGAAATCGTAAGCGCACGCAGAGTAAGCAATTGACCTACATTCGTGCTGCTCATTGTCCAGCGAGAGTTCGAGCCCGGACACCGCCGAGATTACTGTGAAACAGAGCAAGAACAGGGCATCCGGTGTCAATCATAACAGCGAAATGCAGTACCAACAGCACAACCAAATTTGTGAGGAATCAGGAACTGACCAGAGACGGCGGGGGTGAGCACGCCGTCGCCGATGACCATGCAGGTGCCGAGCAGGGCGAGCAGCAGCAGCAGCCTCTGCAGGACCCTGTGCCGCTCCAGCGCGGCGCGCAGCCTCGAGAGCCGGGGCGCCGGCGTTACGCCCTCCCTCGGCCGCCCCGCGAGCTCGTCGCCGCCACCGCCGGGGTGAAGCCCGGCGCGGACGCGGCGGCAGATGAGGGAGTAGAGCGCGAAGGTGCCGCCCTCGCCGTGGTCGTCGGCGCGGAGGACGAGGAGGACGTACTTGAGGAGCGGGATGAGGGTCAACGTCCAGAACACGAGGGAGAGCGCCCCGTAGATCTCCTCGTTCCCCGCCGAGTGCTCGATGTCCCCGCCGGCGAAGGCGCTCTTGAACACGTAGAGCGGCGCCGTCGCCACGTCCCCGTACACCACCCCGAGGCTCTGGTACGCCAGCAGCAGCTCCGCGCTCCACGGCCGCTGCAGGCAGGAAAGCAACCGCCGCCAAAGAAACCAAGAAACCGCCGTCAGTCACCGCGGGTGTCCTCCAATCCAAAAACCAGACCGGAGATCGAAAATCTTGCGCACGGCGGATTCCAGTAAAGCACCGCCCCGGAGTCTGACTCACCTTCCTGCGCGCCGGCGTCCTCGCCGCGCCGCCGCCGCCGCTCTCCGCGTCCATTCCGGTCCACCACCACCACCTGCACCCTTCGCTCACGCGCGCGTCGCGTTGCCGAACCGCCGCCAACTGCCAAGCGTGCAACGGTGCAAGTCGCCACCTTCGCTGCGGCTCCCAGGACCCAGGTGCAGTGCAAGCACAAATTTGGGAGAGCGGGATGGAGAAGAGAAGATTTTGGTGGACAAGTTGAGTTTTGGCAAGAAGAGCTATGGATTTGGAAATCGGTTGAGACGAGAGGGCTATCAGCGGAAGCAAGCAACAGACGCCACGCACGCTCTTCTTGTAGCTTCTTCTGTCCTGGAACAAGGAACAACCAGAGCCGGTACCAACTCCTTGTCCTTGCTCGGCACTGGGGAGAAACAAAGTCCAAAACCACCATTAAAGAAACCCAAAACCTCCATTACAAAAGTCCCAAATGCGTGATGCACACTGGCTGGGGAGGAGGACAGGGAAAGGACACGATCGATCTGAAAGAAACAGGCCAATCAATCGAATTTGGAAGAAAAAGGATCGACATTGTTTCAAGAAAAAAACTTAAAAATTTGCATTGTTTTTGCTGCAAATATTCTCGTGCGAATACAAGGGCATGTAGTACTTGTATGTGCGGAGGTCGGGGAACACGCTGATGATAGGCCGGATTGTGGGCGAGTGGGTGGGTATCGAGGCGAGTTGATACGTTGTTGCTCGTATTAGGTTCTTGCCGCCATGGGTGGGAGTGGGACATCTCCGGCTGTGACTATCAATACAAAAGATAGTGTTGGGATCCTAACCTATCGGCCCACCAACATAGAACACAAGTCGGCCTGACGGGAGGCCTGGACCGGATCAAGCATAATAGAGATGGGCCGGCTTCCACGTAATCCGACGCGCGACGTGTGACTTGGCAAGCAAGGAAGGATCCGGAAGATCGGAGTCCAGGCGCAAGACGGAGACCCGGTTAGGAAGACGTAGCATTAAAGGAGTTAGAATAGAACTCGACTACGCGAGAAACCTGGAGTCCCGCTTGTGCCTCCAAAGAGACCCGCCGCCTATATAAAGGGGTCTCCTGTTTCCTAAATCGATAAGCAATACCTAGATCCACACATTCTAACCTCAAGACCCGGAAGGAGAGGCGCCGAGTTCTCGAGATCCCCATTATCAATAAAGCAAAGCAGGAGTAGGTCTTTACCTCAAGAAGAGTGGTCGAACCTGGGTAAACCCTTGTTTCCCCACGCCTCGCTAGACAAGCTCCCGATGTCAGACTTGATGGAGGAGCCGGTCCACGGAGTCGAGCTCACCTTCAATTTCGGCGTTGTCTTCGGCGTCGGAGTTTTCCTCCGACTCTTCTTCTTCCTGGCTTGACGAGGTGGGCGTTTCTTCGGCGGCCTTCCATCAATCGTCAGTGACTTGGAGCAAAGCAAAGCTAGTCAGAAAAATATAAGTTATGCAGCACAAAGGAAAAGGGTAGAGATAAAGATATAATACCGCAGGAGCAGGGTTCTCGGAGCAGAAGGGGAGAAGCCCGTCAAGCTGAACTTCGGACACGGTTGATGCTCTACAGGCACGTTGGGAAATCCCAAGAGCAAGGTGATGATGTAGTAGAAGCAAGCTTTCACTCAGTTGTGAAACCAAGGTTATCGAACCAGTAGGAAAATAGAATTCTTCCGAAGGTGTCAACTGCGCCAGAAATTCTTGCTAAGCGTTGCGTTGGCGTGGAACCTGCACACAACACAACCAAAATACTTTGCCCCAACTTAACAGTGAGGTTATCAATCTCACTGGCTTGCTGTAACAAAGGATTAAACGTATGTGTGGAAAATGATGTTTGTTTGCAGAGAATGAAAGTAACAGTTTGTAGTAGGTTGTATTATCAGTTTAAAGAAAAGGACCGGGGTCCACAGTTCACTAGTGGTGTCTCTCCATAAATAATAATAGCATACATGAGGGTAAACAAATTACAGCTGGGCAATTGACAGAATAAAGAACTGCATAATGATGCATGTACAAGTCATGGTGTCTAGTGTGAGATTCATTTGGGCATTACAACATGATACATAGACCGTTATCCAACTGCATCTATAACTAATAATCCACCTTCAGGATAGCATCCGCAACACCTTTCAGCATTAAGTTACAAGCAACAGATTATTGCATTAAGTAAAGTGTGTAATGTAAGTAGCACAATTATCGTTAGACAAAAAACTACTGTTTTATCCCTAGTAGCAACAGTACATTCACAATCTTAACAGGTTGCTGTCACCCCCCCCAGATTAAATGAAGACATGAACCCACTATCGAGCATAAATACCTCCTCTTGGAGTCACAAGCATCTACTTGGCTAGCATCTACTAGTAACGGAGAGCATGCAAGATCATAAATAACGCACTCACATAATATGTAATGAAGCAAATGACATAGTACTCAATTATTCATCGATCCCAGCAAACACAACATGTAGCATTACATAAAGATGATCTTGATCATGATAGGCAGCTCACAAGATCTAAACATGATGGCACAATAGGAGAAGACAACCAGCTAGTTACTGCTATGGACCCTTAGTCTAAGGATGAACTACTCACGCATCAGTCCGGAGGCGGGCATGGTGATGTAGAGCCCTCCGGTGATAATTCCCCTCTCCGGCAGGGTGCCGAGAAGAGCTTCTGAACCCTCCCGAACTAGGGTTGACGGCGGCGGCGGCTCTGGAACGTATCGTGGAAAAGTGTTCGGGTCCTTAGGGTTTTCCCGTCGGGGGGTCTTTATAGGCGAAAGGGCGAAGGAGGTGGGGTCCCGAGGGGCCCACACCACGTGGTGGCGCGGCCAGAGGAGGAGCCGCGCCTCCACCAGGTGAGGCCGCGTCGTGGCCCTCCTCCGTATCCTCTTCGGTGTTCTGGATACTTCCGGGGAAAATAGGGATATTGGCTTTTGTTTCGTGCAATTCCGAGAATATTTCCTTAACAACTTTTCTGAAACCAAAAACAGAAGAAAACAGGGAACTGACACTGTGGCATCTTGTTAATAGGTTAGTCCCAGAAAATGCATAAAAATCATATAAAGTGTATATAAAACATGTAGCAATGGGTATAATATAAGCATGGAACATAAGAAATTATAGATACGTTTGAGACGTATCAAGCATCCCCAAGCTTAGTTCTACTCGTCCCGAGTAGGTAAAACGATAACAAGAATAATTTCTGAAGTGACATGCTTTCACACAATCTTGATTATATAATAATGTAAAGCTCATGTTATGAATGAAGTGACTCAAGTCAATGGTCTATAGTTTTCTAACAAATAGACAAGGAGTAAACAACTACTTCATGTAAGTAAAAACTTTTCATGGATAGTACTTTCAAACAAGTATCAAAAAGATTTGCATAAGAGTTAACTCATAAAGCAATAGTTTCTAAGTAAAAGAGCATTGAAGCTACAAAAAGGAAGATATAAGTTTCAGCATTGGCTTTCAACTTTTGAACATGTATATCATATAGATAGTTGTCAACACAAACAAATATAACAAGTGCAATAAGTAAGCATATAAGAATTATTGCACACAGTTGACACAAGTGTTTGCTTCGGGGATAGAAAGAAGTAGGTAAACTGACTCAACATAAAGTAAAAGATAGGCCCTTCGCAGAGGGAAGCAGGAATACAAACATGTGTAGAGCTCTTTAGTTTTTATAGGTTTTTGAAATCATATAGAGAGCATAAAAAGTAAGTTTTTGAGTGGTGTTCGTCGTTGTCAACGAATGGTAATGGGCACTCTACCCCCCTTGTCAACCAGACTTTCAAGAGCGGCTCCCATTGAAGAACGTTATTTCTACCAGCAAGGCAGATCATCACTCTTATCTCTTTTGTTTACACATGCAGTTAAAAACTGGTATTATTGCTTGGCTGATTAGATCAGGTCAAAAATGTGAAGAGAATGCAGCGGTTAAAGTTGTAATTAATTGGGACTAGGCACCCCATTTGCCAGCTCTTTTTGCAAAGTTAATGGATAAGCGGTGTATATGCTGTCGGCCCAGTGAGGACCAGGGTGTGCAGAGCCCACTCCCCCCAGGCCTCGCACGCGAACAGATTCGACAAAACGACTAAGGACCAAGCCACCGCTTGGAGAGACCCTCGAGAGGCAACTCCTCTTGAGGGCCTAACGAGGAAGCCAGGCCCTAAAGAGGACCCCGCGCTTCAAGAGACTCCCCAAGGCTCAACACGCCTGGAGAGAGGTCAGCGGAAACCTTTCCACAGGCCACCACGGCCCTGTGGAGACACTTCGTGGCTAAGCAAGCGCTGCAGGGCGCACATGGCCCCTGCAGCAGCCGCAGAGTGATGCAAGCTCCTCAGTTGCCATTCTGGTGGTAAAGGAGTCAACAAAGCTGCGCCGCCCGCGCCAGGACAGCCAGGACTTTCCTCTTTGGTGATAAAGCGGCCGGACGGCGCAACGCTCCAAGAAGATCGTCATCGTGGGCTCCACCACGACCACTGCAACTCCTGCGAGACGTTCTGCGTGGTCTGCAACCTGTCGGCTACCGCGCCCAACTTTAGCATGAATGGACCGCGTCCATGGAGATTTCGGCAGCGGTGGACTCCCTCCCCTTCGCGTCACTACCCAGTGGGAGCCCACCGTAAGCGCGCTGCGGAGGGAAGAGGCCCGAGGCGCCTATAAAAGGAGCAGGAGCTCCACCGTAGAAGGGGATCGGCTGATTGCTTCCTAGACCCGGGGAACCTTAGCTAAGCGCGTAGGATAGCCTACTGCTGGAGGAGGAAGACGACCATTGCGTCCCTCTCCAAGCACCAAACTGCCTCAGGAGAGCCTTCGGCAAGCTCATTGTCCTGTAACTTCCACAGTGCAATACAGACAAGCAGGAGTAGCGGTGTTACCTCCTCTTGAGGGCCGTGAACCTGGGTACGGGCCGGCGTCCATCTCTGTCGTGATTGTCCCTTTCCAGGCCCGGCGAGCACCGTCGTCGTGCCTCTCGAGGGTTGTTTGACCTCCGCGTTCAATCCCCCTTCGAACTACTCTTCAGGGTGTGACTATCCCTGTTCCGTGGGAGTCACTTTCCGACATTTGGCGCGCCAGGTAGGGGGTTTGAGGCGCGTCAACGACCTTCGAGCCGCCTCCGCGCCATGACGGACACTCGCGCCGCACGCGCCGCCCGCGCCAGCAGGCGCGCGCCTGAAGGAGCCACCGCCGCGCCAGGCACCACCGCCACTCGTGGACGACGGGGTCGCCCCCGCCGTGAAGAGCGTGCCAACACCGAGCCGCACGTGGAGCAACCCGAGAGCGAGCCCGAGCACAACGGGGAGGAGCACCCCGAACAGCAGGCCGACGCGGAGTCCTCGCGCAGGACGCAGCATCAGAGCGCCTCCTCCCTGGGACGCGCGGATCCAGCTCCGCACACGGCCCTGCTCATGGCGCAAGAGCTTCTCCGCTACCAGCCTACTGCTGAGGCTCGCGAGCAGTGGCTGGAACGCCTGAACCACCTCGTCGGCATCGCCACCACTCGCCCAGCCCCGTCGCGGTCGATTGTGCACCACTCCCTTGCGGGCATGGCTGTGCATGACGCGCCTCCGCCGCCCCCAGGACCTGCTCCGGCCGCGACACAGAGAGCCGCCTCGCACGCCTCCTCGCCGCGCGACTGCCAAATCGTGCAGCGCACCGCGCCGGACGCGCGCGTGGGGATGGAGCGCCAGCGGGACCGCCAGAACCGCCTCGTGGAGGAGATTGGCCAGGCGGGCCAGCAGAACCGCGCAGCTCTGCAGAACGGGGTCGCCACGTACGCCTCGGGCTGCATGGCGTTCACCCGCTCCCTGCGCCGCGTGGTCTGGCCCCGGAAGTTCAGGCCAGCCCTCCCCAAGGGCTACGACGGCTCCAGCAACCCCGTCGAGTTTCTGCAGCTCTACACCACCTCCATCCAAGCTGCAGGAGGAGACGACAAGGTCATGGCCAACTGGTTCTCCCACGCGCTGCGCGACTCTGCGCTGTCGTGGCTCCTGAACCTCCCTGAGGACTCCGTGGGCACGTGGGAAGAGCTCTGCAAGCAGTTCGTCGCCAACTTCAAGAGCACGTACGAGCGCGCGCTCACCCACAACGACCTGCGCGCGGTGGGGCAAAAGAAGGATGAGACCCTCCGCAAGTACATCCAGCGCTTCAGCCAGGTGCGGAACAAGATTCCAAACATCCCCGACACCCAGGTCATCGCTGCCTTCCGCGAGGGCGTCACGAACCGCAGGATGCTCGAGAAGCTCGGCATCCACGACAAGCTCACCTCTGTGGTGAAGCTGTTCGATCTGGCGGATAAGTGCGCCAAGGCTGAAGAGGGACTCCTCTTCGTCAAGATGAGCTCGCGGGGGGACGACCCTGGCGAGGGGTCCAAGAGCCACAAGAAGAAGGAGGAGCCCAAGCGCAAGGCCACCGCAGTCCTCGCGGCAGAGCCTGACGCGAAGGGCTCCCGCAGGGGTTCTCCCGAGCGTGGCGAGAAGAAGGAGGACGACCGCCCATTCTGCGTCTACCACAACAGGCGCGGCCACTCTACCGAGGCCTGCTTCGACCTCAAGAGGCTAAGCAAGGAGCGCGAACAGGCTGAGGGCAGCGGCAGCCGCGGTCGAGGTCGTGGCTACCGCGGAAGCGGACGCAAGAACGGCTACCAGAAGTCACCTGGCACACAGGCCAACGCCGCCGAGAAAAACGGCAACCTCCCTGACGAGGAAGATGGAGGCTACCAGACCCCGAGAGGCGCCATGGCCTGCATCCTTGGCGGGGCTCAGGCGCCCAAGTCGAACAACCAGTTCAAGCAGTTTGCTCGCGAGCTCAACGCCGCGCTCCCCAGCGTCGAGACCTCCAGGCCCCTCAAGTGGTCGCAGTACACCATCGCCTTCGACGCACAGGACCACCCCAAGTCCACCAAGACTGTTGGCACCCTCCCGCTAGTCTGCTCCCCCACCATCAACAACATCTCCGTCTCCAAGACGCTCATCGATGGGGGTGCAGGCCTGAACGTCATTTCCATCGAGACTTTCGAGACACTTCAAGTGCCCTACGAGTGGTTCATGCCCTCTAGGCCCTTCACGGGAGTCACCAGCGGCTCCATCGAGCCTCTGGGGCAAGTCCGCCTCGCGGTCACCTTTGGCACGCAGAAGAACTACCGCACCGAGCTCATCGACTTCGACGTCGCGCACATCGGCTTGCCGTACAACGCCATCCTCGGCTACCCCGCCCTCGCGAAGTTCATGGCCGTCACGCATCATGCCTACAATATGGTCAAGATCCCCGGCAGCGCTGGCACCATCTCCATCCACGGCCACGTCCTGGACGCCACGCGCGCCGTCGAGACAGCCTACAAGGCAGCCGCCATGGCGTTTCCGGCTGCAGAGGACATGGAGTCTCTCGAGAGGCCCAAGAAGAAGAAGCAGCTGTTCTCTCAGGAGCCAGCTTCCACGAAGAAGGTCTCCCTGAGCACCAGCAGCTCGGGGGCTGAGGGCTCGGGGGCTAGCGTCACCATTGGCGCTGCTTTGCCTCCCAAATAGGAAGGCGCGCTCGTCGCCTTCCTCCGGGCAAACTCTGACATGTTCGCGTGGACCCCATCAGATATATCCGGTGTACCGAGGGAGGTGATCGAGCACCACTTAGCCGTGTGTCCAAACGCACGCCCCGTCAAGCAAAGGGCAAGAAAGCAAGCCCCCGAGAAGCAAGCATTCATCGTCAAAGAGGTCGAGAAGCTCAAAGCGGCAAACGTTGTCCGCGAAGTCGCGCACCCCACTTGGCTCTCCAACGGCGTGGTTGTCCCAAAGCCCGCCGGAGGAGGCCGCCTCTGCATCGACTACACTGATGTCAACAAGGCCTGCCCCAAGGACCCTTACCCCATGCCGAGAATCGACCAGATCGTGGACTCCACGGCAGGCTGCGACCTCCTCTGCTTTCTCGACGCCTTCTCTGGTTATCACCAGATCAAGATGGCTAAAGAAGACGAGGAAAAGACGGCATTCCTCACCCCTTGTGGTGTGTATTGCTATGTCTGCATGCCTTTCGGCCTGAAAAACGCTGGTGCCACCTTCCAGAGGCTCATGAGGATAGCCCTGGGCGAGCAAATGGGCAAAAACGCAGAGGCTTACGTCGATGACATCGTCGTCAAGTCTCGAGAGGGAGATTCTCTCCTCAAGGACCTTGAAGAGACGTTCGCCAGCCTGCGCAAGGTGAACATCAAGCTCAACCCCGCCAAGTGCGTCTTCGGAGTGCCTTCAGGCAAATTGCTTGGCTTCCTCGTGTCCCACCGTGGCATAGAGGCAAACCCTGACAAGATCAAGGCCATAGAGGAAATGCAGCCTCCCCGCCGGCTCAAGGACATGCAACGCCTGGCAGGCTGCATGGCCAGCTTGGGCCGCTTCATCTCCAAGTTCGGCGAGAGAGCACTGCCTTTCTTTAAAATCATGAAGAGATCCGGCACCTTCAAGTGGACGCCTGAAGCGGAAAAAGCCTTTGAGGATCTGAAGAGGTACTTGGCCAGCCCACCAGTCATGGTTGCCCCAAGGACAGGCGAACACCCGAAGCTGTATCTATCAGCCACTCCACAGACCGCCAGCGCCGTCCTGGTGGTAGAAAGGGAAGAGCCAGTCCTCCACAAGAAGAGTGCAACCACTCCGAAGCCAAAACCGCCTGACGAAGAGCTCGACAAAGGGGCAGGTTCCACAAACCCAACGCCAGGCCCAGAGCCACACGCCGAGCCCGCCCCAAGTCCTGATCTCGCCAAGGAACCTGAAGAGCCGCCACAGGCCAACCCCCTTGAGGGCCCTGAAGAGCCTCCCCAGGCAGACAGCGCTGCGCCTAAACTGACAACCCTTGTCGAGCACCCCGTCTACTTCGTCAGTACAGTACTGCGGGATGCTCGGGAACGGTACACAATGCAGCAGAAGCTCCTCATGGCGCTCCTCATCGCCTCAAGGAAGCTGCGACACTACTTCCAGGGACACTCCATCACGGTGGTCACCTCATTTCCCCTGGAGCAGATCCTGCGCAACCCTAACGCCACAGACCGTGTCGCGGGATGGAACATAGAGCTACAGCCGTTCAACTTGCGCTTCGATACCACAAGGGTCATCAAAGGAAGAGCGCTGGCAGACTTTGTCGCCGAATGGACTGATCCAACCCCTGAAGAGCCTCCAGGAGAAGAGCCAGAGCCCTCTGGAGAGAAAATGCCCAGCCACTGGACCATGAAGTTCGACGGAGCCTTCGCCTGCCGCAATGGCGGGGCTGGCGTTGTCCTGATCTCGCCCAAGGGTGACAAGCTCTATTACGCGGTCCAGCTGTGCTTCGTGATCGACAAGATCTCCAACAACATTGCGGAGTACGAGGGCCTGCTCGCCGGCCTACGAGCCGCCATCGCTCTAGGCATCAAGCACCTGCTCGTCAAGGGCGACTCCCAGCTGCTCGTCAACTTCTCCAACAAGAGCTACAAGCCTAAGGACGACCACATGGCCGCATACCTTGAAGAGGTCCGCAGGCTTGAGAAGCACTTCAGGGGCATGGAGCTCATGCACATCCCAAGAAAGGAGAATCAAGAGGCTGACGATATCGCCAAGCGCGCATCAAGGAGGCAAGCTCAGCTGCCCGGCGTCTTTGAAGAGAGACTCGTCAAGGCATCCATAAAGCAGCCTCAAGAGGCCATGCCCACAAGCACAAACGAAGTGCCCCCGCCACCACCTACAACTGGGGCTCCCGACTGCGGCCCCCAGACAGGGGAGCGCCTGTTGCTCACAGCGGTGCATCAAGAAACAGGCTGGATCGACGAGCTCAAGGATTACCTCGCCAAGGGAATCCTCCCCGAGGAAGATGTCGAAGCAGAGCGAATCGCTCGCCAGGCAAAATCCTACCACATCCTCGAGGGAGATCTCTACCGCAAGCGCCCAAATGGCATCGCGCTCAAATGCGTCCCTCCTGAAGAAGGAAAGAGCTTGATCAAGGACATGCACAGCGGGGAATGCGGCCACCATTCGTGCGCCCGCACCCTAGCAGGCAAGGTCTTCAGGAGTGGCTTCTACTGGCCGCAAGCGCTTCAGGATGCAGTTGACATCGTTCAAGCTTGCGAAGCCTGCCAGTTCCATGCCAAGCAAATCCATCAGCCCGCGCTGGGACTTCAAACCATCCCGCTCTCCTGGCCGTTCGCGGTCTGGGGGCTGGACATCTTGGGACCATTCCCAACAGCGCAAGGGGGCTATCGCTACCTCTTCGTGGCCATCGACAAGTTCACCAAGTGGCCCGAGGTTGAGGCGACGCGCACAATTCCAGCAGGCGCAGCGGTGAAGTTTGTCCGAGGCCTGGTCTGCCGCTTCGGAGTGCCTAATCGCATAATCACCGACAACGGCTCGCAATTCAAAAGCGGCATCTTCAGGGCTTACTGCGAGAAACTGGGCATCAAGCTCTGCTTTGCCTCGGTAGCTCACCCGCAGAGCAATGGCCAGGCCGAGCGCGCAAACGCAGAAGTCCTCAAGGGCTTAAAAACCAGGACCTTCAACATCCTCAAGGGCCACGGCAAGGGCTGGATCAGCGAGCTCCCTTCGGTGCTCTGGTCCATCCGCACCACGCCGCCCAAGCCTACGGGAGAAACGTCGTTCGCCCTCGTCTATGGAGCCGAAGTAGTCCTCCCTACAGAGGTCAAGCATGGATCCCCGCGGGTCCTTGCCTTTAATGAGGACGAGCAAGAGGACCTCCACAACGATGACCTGCTTCTTCTCGAAGGACTACGCCGCCGTGCCGCCCTCCGGGCGGCAAAGTACCAGCAGGGCCTGCGACGCTACCACAGCCGCAACGTGCGCTCGCGCACCCTGGAGACAGGCGATCTCGTCCTCAGGCGGATCCTCTCCAGGGAAGGCCTCCACAAGCTGTCACCCATGTGGAAGGCCCCTACAGGGTCACCCACATCGCCAGGCCTGGCGCGGCTCGCCTCGAGACTCAAGACGGCATCCCCGTCAAAAATCCGTGGAACATCATGCATTTACACAAGTTCTACCCATGATCATTGTCACGTCAAGACATCTGGCTGAAGAGGCAGCTTACGGCTCCACCTCCAAGCATTTTTTGTCTCTTGAGGTTAAAAGCTCACGGCTTAAACCTCCAGGCCCCAAAGGCTTCTCTCGAGGGTCAACCCTCCGAGCTCTCCATGTAACGAGCCGCCTCAGGCCGTTGAGAGTCTCTACCACTAACGGGTGGTCCCCATGCCTCGACATGGTCAAATACATTAACTTGGCAACTCCAAGCATAATGAGACAATTTCGTTCCTAAGTGAACTTTGCGCTACGGCGCCGTTATGTAATATTTCAGTGGTGAGCTTATTCCCGCATTATTGTTTTTTTTCAATGTGCGCTTATATCTTTCCCCATGCGCACCTCGCGAGTGGGGGCTGAGTACGGTGCCAGTGCCTCAAATGACACACCAGCAGCACTGCAAAACCCAAGGATCCGAGCTCTGGCTGGAGGGCAAGCTCCCACAAACACGCCATCTCTGCAAAGGACCTTGGTACTTACTCTCCTCGTGAGGAACGCCTGAGGAGACCTATAAGCGCGCATGAGTTCCCAATACCATATACAAGCGTTTGGGTTCGCCTCTCTAACATCTACAGGGAACAAGTGTCCCTGCGAGCCTGAGGAGGCAACAGGGGAAAAGCCCTTGAAGAGGACCTCCTCGCCAGGCAAAAAACCTCTACAGGGCAAAAGCCTCGAGAAGCTAAGTCCCGCACTCATGCCTCGAGAGCCTTTTCCCGCTGCCAGCACGCGTTTGTCCCTCGAGTGATCTCGTTTTCCCTTGTGCTTCATGGACTACTCGCACGTCTAAGGGGGGCACTTGAGCATCGCGACTCAGGGCTCTTACCTCTCCAAGCCTTAAACTCCCCCCGGCCTTGCTGAGTCATTGCTCTAGCATACCGCAGAGGCGGAGTCATAGCGCGAAGAGACGGGTCCTAACGACGCAGAGAAAACATAGACATGAAAATAAGACAAAAGGGGCCTCTCGAGGGGCACACGAGCAGACATAAATAGCTCAAAGAGTATATTACATGCCCAGAATGCATAGTGTCTAAACATAAAACTGTTTCAGATACAAGCGCTCGAAGGCGCAGTAATCAAGGTTCAGGCGGAGTCTACGCCATCGTGCTCCTCCTCCGCAGCGTCTCCCTCTGTCTCGGCAGGGGCGGCCTCCTCCTCGCTCTCGTCCTCAGCAACCTCCGCGCGCTTGAAGCGGTTACAGAAGGCGTCGACCTGCTCGCGGAGGGAGTTGGAGACCCGCCACACCTCGTCGCCCTGGCGAGCCTCGGTCACCGTGGAGAGATCGAAGCCTGGCGAGAGGAGCCGGAGGTTGGTGAAGATGCGGTCCACGGCCACCCCCAGGAGCTGGCGGCTCTCGACCTCGATCACCTCGCGGAGGTCAGCGACAAGGCTCTCGAGGGCCGTGAAGAGCTGGTCGAAGTAGACCAGGTACAGGGCAGCGTCGCCACGGCCTCGAGCCTCGGCGTGCGGCGCGTCCGCGCCAAGCTGGGCAGCGAGTTCGTTGCCCCTGGCGACCAACGCCTGGAACATGCGTTCCCGCTGCTTCGTGAGCGCCCGAGCCGCCTGCGCGGTGTCCGCAGCCTCCGCTGCCTGCTCAGCCACGGGGCCCACCTGCTCCTCCACGTCCCTGACGAGGGCGTTCAGGTCCAGGACGGCGGCCTTGCGAGCATCCTCCGCCTGGCGATAGGCCTCCTTGGCGCGCTGGAGGCGGACCTCAAGCTTGGAGTTGGCCTTCTCGAGCTCCGCGATCCGCCTGGCGGCGGTAGCGTGCTTGGCCTTGAAGCGGTCCTCCTGCTTCTTGGCCTTGTCGCGGTACTCCTGGGAGGTGGTCCGCCTGAACTCCTTCTCGCGCTCCGCGAGGGCCGCCTCCGCCTCCTTCTTCTTCTCGGCGAACCGCTGCTGGAAGCGCTCCAGAGTTTTTTTCTGGGCGGTGACGTTCTCGTCATGCCTCTGGAGCGCCTGAGCCAGGTTCCCCTCACGCGCCTCAAGCTCTTCGCGCTTGGTGGCGAGCTCGCCCTCCGCTTGCAGCCGCTGCTCGTCGCGCAGCAACACATCTGCCTCCTTGGAGGCCAGCTGCCGCTCGCGCTCGGCCAGGCCCTTGCGGTCCTCCTCCAGAGTCTCCTGCGCGGCCTGGTGGACGGAGAGGAGCTGGGACTCCAGCTGGGCCAGCTCGCGGTGTTTCTGCGCCAGCGAGCCCTCCATAGCTTCGCGCTCGGCCTTCACCTCAGCGAGGAGTTCGGCGGCGGCATTGCGCTCGTCCTGGAGGGGAGCAAGGAGCTCATCTGCGTCGCGGATGGCCCCCTCACGGATCTCCTTAGCGAAGCGGGCGGCCTCCTCACGCGTGGCCTGTAGCGCCTGATCCTCCTGGCGGCGGGCCTCAACCGCGGCGTGGAAGGACGACCACGCCTCCGCAAGCTCGTCGCGCTGCCGGGCGAGCTGCGCGTCCTCTAGAGCCAGATGCGCCTCCAGGCCCTCCAAGGACTCCCTCACGAGGCGGAAGGCGACCTCGCGGTGCCCCGCGCTCCAGTCCCAGCCGCTAAGGACCAGGCCGCGGTGCGTGGAGGGCCCGGCCCCGGCGTCAAGCCTGGAGAACCTGGCCTCAGGGCGATCCTGGGGGCTAGGCCGCGCTCCGTCCCCCGCGGCGCCCGAGCTGGCCTCGCCGCCCTCGCCACCCTGGCGCGTCCCCTCCCGCGGCTCGCTCCCTGCGGCGGGGCGTGGCGGAGATGAAGGAGCTCCCCCTACAGATGCGCCCGCGCCTAGCGGGCCCTGGTCCGTCTCGGCCTCTGGCTGCGCGGGAGGCGTGGTCGCGCAGGGTGGAGTAGCCTCGCGGGCCAGAGTTGGCTCACGCGGTGGCGTGGCCGCGCGAGGCGGGGTAGGGGCGCGAGGAGGGAAAGCAACCCGCTCCTCCTGCGCCTCCACCACCGTCGGCTCGGGGGGCGGCGCAGCTGCCCCCGCCTGAGGCGCCGCTGCCCCTGCTAGAGGCCCAGCTGCCTCCGCTTGAGGCATCTCTTCGGTTGGGCCTGTGGAGGCCGTCTCCACAGGCCTCGCGGCCCCCTCAGCCACGATCTCGGCCGTGGCTTTCTTCACCTCTGCTGCCTTGCGAAGCTTGCGGCGCTTCACGGGCACAAGGTCACTGGCAAGCATCAGGGAAAGATCGTCAGGGATGGGTGAAGAAGAAAAGAACAAGAATCAAGCAACTAATAGCTAGAAGCGCTTACCCGGACTGCTTGGCGCCGGTGTCGACCCACGCCAAGCCTGGCGAGCGCCAGGAGGGCTTGGCCTTAGCACCTGACCCCTCCGGGGGCGCCTCGGCTTTCCTCTTGGGGGGGGGGGGGGGGGGACGTCTGACGGCCTCGCCCCGTACCGGTCCACAGCCGCCTTGGAGCGGGGCTCGCGCCGCCCTGGCGAGGCCTCCTCGTCAGAGGCCTCCTCCTCCTCCACATGGCGCGTGGGCACCACCACGAAGGCGTCATCATCATCGCCTGACGAGATGTCGCAAATCTCGTCAGTAAAGGGCCCGGCCCTCGAAGAGGACTCCTCCCCTGCTGCGGCCTCCTCCTCGCCTCGCCCAACTACTGAGGCAGAGGGCGACTCAGCTCCCTCCACCACCTGCACCACCGGCTCAGGCACCTCTTTCCCCGCCGGGCCCGACGGGGTGAACGAGGGCATCCCCTCTAGAATGGCCAGGCGCTCGGTCATGTTGTACTGGTGCAGAGGCCGGAGCGTGATAGGGAGCTCGTCCATGGCGGGCACCACCGGATTGATGAAGAGCGCGGACAGGACGTTGTCGACTGCGTCCTTGTCGTTGTCCTCACGGTGGAGCCGCATCTTGTCCTGGGGACCGGAGTACATCCACATGGGCGTCGCGTGCGCCTGGAGGGGAGAAATGCGGCGCGTCACGAAGTCCGCGACGATGATCTGCCCCGTGAGGCCCTCCTCCCGAAGGAAGCTCAGGCGGCCCATCAAGATTGCGTTCTGCGCGCCGCTGAAGTGGGCCTTGCCCCAGTTCGAGTTCTTCACGGGCGGCGCGTCAGGGACCTCGAGGAAGGCGCAGGGCTGCTCCACCCCGACAAAGAACCATCGCTGGCGGAAGTCGTCCACCTTCTTCGTCACCGACGTGATGGCCTTGCCCTCGCTCCACGACATGGGAATGTAAACACTCCCCATGCCATCCACGATGCGGAATGAGACGCATCCAGAGCGCTCATTCTTCGCCATGCTCCGGAGCGCGTAGAAGCACCAGAAGAGGTCCACCGTGGGCTCCAGGCCCAAGTACGCCTCGCAGAGGAAGGCGAAGACGGCGAGGATGAGGACGGAGTTGGGGTGGAGGTGCAGCAGCTGGATCTGGTAAAAGGCCAGCACCGCCTCCAAGAATGGAGAGAACGGTGGCACCAGCCCCGCCGCAACGCAGTGCTGGAAGACAGGGAAAAACCCTCGCGGGCGCTTCCCGTGCGCCGCGGCCTTGAGCGCGGTAGCGCCGTGCTCGTTGGTCCGGTCCGCCACCAGGAAGCGGACCTTGGCGAGGGCCTTGTCGTTGACGCGCACCCCTAGCAATGCCGCGCCATGCGCGACCTCAGTAGGCGCCGCCTGCGAAGAAGACCCCGCGGCCGCCTTGCCCTTGTTCTTGGCTGGACTCATCGTCGGAGAAGAGGCGTGAGCGGCGGCGGAAGAAGCTGGAGAAGAGAGGTGTTGAGCGCGCCGGAGGGCAGGAGCGGAGAGCTCGAAACAGAGAAGGCTTCTGCGAGAAGATTGGGAAGCAGTAACGGCTCCTTGCCTCGGCGCGCAGGCTTTATGTCTCGTCAAGGAGCAGTTACCGGGGCGCGGTGGGACCCCCCCACGACGCACGCCCCAGATCGTGCGCGGCCGTTACTCATCTGGGTGACGCGTGGCTCGGGCCGGCCGGACACTTTGGGCCCACGACGCTCCGGCTGCGTTCATGGGCTCAGCCGCGCCCATCGCGGGCCCGGGGGCTACTGTCGGCCCAGTGAGGACCAGGGTGTGCAGAGCCCACTCCCCCCAGGCCTCGCACGCGAACAGATTCGACAAAACGACTAAGGACCAAGCCACCGCTTGGAGAGACCCTCGAGAGGCAACTCCTCTTGAGGGCCTAACGAGGAAGCCAGGCCCTGAAGAGGACCCCGCGCTTCAAGAGACTCCCCAAGGCTCAACACGCCTGGAGAGAGGTCAGCGGAAACCTCTCCACAGGCCACCACGGCCCTGTGGAGACACTTCGTGGCTAAGCAAGCGCTGCAGGGCGCACATGGCCCCTGCAGCAGCCGCAGAGTGATGCAAGCTCCTCAGTTGCCATTCTGGTGGTAAAGAAGTCAACAAAGCTGCGCCGCCCGCGCCAGGACAGCCAGGACTTTCCTCTTTGGTGATAAAGCGGCCGGACGGCGCAACGCTCCAAGAAGATCGTCATCGTGGGCTCCACCACGACCACTGCAACTCCTGCGAGCCGTTCTGCGCGGTCTGCAACCTGTCGGCCACCGCGCCCAACTTTAGCATGAATGGACCGCGTCCATGGAGATTTCGGCAGCGGTGGACTCCCTCCCCTTCGCGTCACTACCCAGTGGGAGCCCACCGTAAGCGCGCTGCGGAGGGAAGAGGCCCGAGGCGCCTATAAAAGGAGCAGGAGCTCCACCGTAGAAGGGGATCGGCTGATTGCTTCCTAGACCCGGGGAACCTTAGCTAAGCGCGTAGGATAGCCTACTGCTGGAGGAGGAAGACGACCATTGTGTCCCTCTCCAAGCACCAAACTGCCTCAGGAGAGCCTTCGGCAAGCTCATTGTCCTGTAACTTCCACAGTGCAATACAGACAAGCAGGAGTAGCGGTGTTACCTCCTCCTGAGGGCCGTGAACCTGGGTACGGGCCGGCGTCCATCTCTGTCGTGATTGTCCCTCTCCAGGCCCGGCGAGCACCGTCGTCGTGCCTCTCGAGGGTTGTTTGACCTCCGCGTTCAATCCCCCTTCGAACTACTCTTCAGGGTGTGACTATCCCTGTTCCGTGGGAGTCACTCTCCGACATATGCCACTAGTCCGGTTGGTGAAAGTCTGTCTAAAAGCAAATGACAAAGTTTATATCCGTAACACCACATACTTCCTCATGAGCTAATAAACATTGACACAAATAAGAGATAATAAGTTTTGAATAAAAGGTAGCACACAAAGTATTTGCTTGGAATGGCAGGAAATACCATGTAGTAGGTAGGTATGGTGGACACAAATGGCATGGGTTTTGGCTCAAGGTTTTGGATGCACGAGAAGCATTCCCTCTCAGTACAAGGCTTTGGCTAGCAAGGTTATTTGAAGCAAACACAAGTATAAACTATGACAACAAGACGTATATAAAAACATATTGCAAGTATTATAAAACTCTACATTGTCTTCCTTGTTGTTCAAACACCTTTACTAGAAAATATCTAGACCTTAGAGATACCAAACATGCAAACCAAATTTCAACAAGATTTAAGGTAGTTCTTCACTAATAGGATTTAACTACATGATGTAAAAGCTTAAACATGATCTACTTGAGAGCTCAAAACAATTGCCAAGCACCACAACATACAAGATAACAATCTATAAGAGCATGTATATCTTTTCATTATACCATCTACCATATTTAGCATTTTCTGTTTCCAACCAAACACCAATCAACTTATTTAAACATAAACTCTCCAAGTATTTAACAATGAAACAAGAGAGTATAACATAAAAGAACTAACAGCTCTAAACAAGAGATGCATGAAAAACAACATTAATGATTCAAGTGACACAATTTAATGATCTACAAGATTATGTATCATTTCATCATACCATCTACCACATTTAACATTTTATGTTCTTAACTAAACACCAATCAACTTATCTAAAAATAAACTCTCTAAGTATTTAACAATGAGATATGAGAGTATAACATAAGAAAACTAACAGCTCTAACAAGAGATGCATAAAAAACAAGAGCTAATAGTATTGAAGTAACATAGAAGAATACTCAACAAATATAAGTGAAGAATACGAGTATTCATAAGAAAAAGCGGAGCGTGTCTCTCTCCCACAAAGGAATGCTAGGATCCATTTTATTCAGAGAATGAAAATAACAAAAACAAAAACAAACAGACGCTTCAAGTAAAGCACATAAGATGTGACGGAATTAAAATATAGTTTCACTAGAGATGACCTGATAGTTTGTTGATGAAGAAGGGGATAGGTTTTTCGCTTTTTTAGATAAACAGGGACCCCTTCCCCGGTTCCATTAAGCGAAGCCAACGAAACCAGCAATACAACCATGCCTCAAGCAAGTTCTGTGAAGTTTTCTCTAGTGCAAAGCAGAAGCAGAACTAAAAAGTTTGAAAAGCAGCTATTTTCCTACGCCATCAAAATGGCCCAGCAAAGGCCCCTCCAACCAAACCAAAACCAACTACCGACACTAGGTACCCAAACTTACAACCAACAAACAAGGAGCACAAACATTCTCCGACGCCAACTTCCTTTTCTGAGATGATCTCACATCACCACGTGTATCTTCTCGTTGTCTGATGTCTACGCACGCTTCTATTCTCGTAGACAGTGTTGGGCCTCCAAGAGCAGAGGTTTGTAGGAAAGCAGCAAGTTTCCCTTAAGTGAATCACCCAAGGTTTATCGAACTCAGTGAGGTAGAGGTCAAAGACATCCCTCTCAAGCAACCCTGCAATTAAGATACAAGAAGTCTCTTGTGTCCCCAACACACCCAATACACTTGTCAGATGTATAGGTGCACTAGTTCGGCGAAGATATAGTGAAATACAAGTAATATGGATGATTATAAGTAGTAATTGCAATCTGAAATAAAAATGGCAGCAAACAAACATGTAGCAGAACAGGTTGTAAACGGTGTTTCAATGCTTAGAAACAAGGCCTAGGGATCATAATTTCACTAGTGGACACTCTCAACAATGACATCAAAGCTGAATAATAAATACTACTCTCAAACACTCTCTTGTTGGATGATAAACGCCATTCACTGCGTAGGGCTACAAAAGCACCCCTAAAGTCTGAGTAAACTAACACCACAGCGTCATAAATGAATCACACACGGTGCGCCTTCACAACCGGGGGCAATTCCCCGTCCCGGCAGGGTGCCGGAACAGAGACTTCTGTCCCCCGAAACTTGTCTTCGATGGCGGTAGCACAGCGGAACTCTTCTCGGGAAAAGACTTCGGTGATTAGGGTTATTTTGTCGGGGGGTATTTGTAGGCGAAAGGGCGAAGGCGGTGGTGCCCCGAGGGGCCCACACCACGTGGTGGCGCGGCCAGAAGGGGGGACCGCGCCTCCACCAGGCGAGGCCGCCTCGTGGCTCTCCTCCGTATCCTCTTCGGTGTTCTGGAAGCTCCCGAGAAAAATAGGGACTTTGGCTTCTAATTCGTCCAATTCCGAGAATATTTCCTTAACAGTTTTTCTGAAACAAAAAACAGCAGAAAACAGGGAACTGGCACTGCAGCATCTTGTTAATAGGTTAGTCCCAGAAAATGCATAAAAACCATATAAAGTGTATATAAAACATGTAGCAATTGGTATAATATAAGCATGGAACATAAGAAATTATAGAAACGTTGGAGACGTATCAAGCATCCCCAAGCTTAGTTCTACTCGTCCCGAGTAGGTAAAACGATAACAAGAATAATTTCTAAAGTGACATGCTTTCACACAATCTTGATCATATAATAATGTAATGCATGTAAATTAAGATCAAATGAATAAGAGTTGTATTTTATATTGTTATCAAATGAGTAATGTATAAACAAGTAGGAAGAACAAAGAAAAACTTTCAATGAATCAGTACTAAAGAACAATCAACCGTGCAAAGTAGATATTAAAGATGATTTAAGCTTCAAGAACAACAATATAATCACCTAATGCATCCAACACTCATGACAACTTTGTGAAAGGATCAAGTCAAGCAATAACAATATGCACGTAGAAAATCATCTCTCTATTTGTTCACTTAAAAACAAGCAAGCGTTCAGCGTTGGTTCCTGGCACCAGGATGTTGTGGCTAAAAGAATGATAGGGGGGGGGGGGGGGGGGGTTTGGAAGGCCAACGAAAGAAAGTCTCACACAGCTGAAAGTGATCATTAGACAAGAGGAAGTCTTATAATCGAAGCTATGCAAGGAGTAGTGATTGCCACACAACGGATGCACATAGAGCTATAAGTGTATGAAAGCTCTCCAATGTAACTAGTAGGGGTGCATCCAACTTGCTTGCTCATGAAGACCTAGAGCACTTTTGAGGAGGCTCATCATTGGAATATACAAGCCAAGAAGTTCCCCACATAGTTATGCAAGTAAAACATGAAAACTCTCTCATATGGAGTAAAGGTGCTAAACATGAGCACAAATGATGACTATGAATACTACTGGTGCTAAAACATGAGCACAAGTGTGGATAAAGAATAGTAATGTTGCCCCTTTTTTTCTCTCTTTTCTCTTTTCTCTTTTTTCTATTTTTTTTTTCTATTTCACTCTTCGATGGCCTCCATGGCTCTTTTCACTTTTAGGGGCAAACATTCTAATATGACAACACACTTTCAAGACAAGTAACTCATAAGGAATAAAACATAATGTATGAAACGGTGCCTCTGCCAGTGTAGTAGGATATGCAATGATCTAGCGTAACATGGGTAAAACCACACATCAGCTATAAAGAATCATGCAAGGCAATATATAGATGATAAATGACAACAAGTCATGTAATGTAAGATGGAAGTTGCATGGCAATATATATCTCGGAACAGCTATGAAAATGCTGTAGTAGGTAGGTATGGTGGGTGTTTTGAGGAAGATATTTGGCTTATGTATAGGAGAACATGATGAAGATCTCCCACGAGTTTTGGATGTACCCGCGAAGTATGCACCAACTCTCAATGTGAGAAAGGGCAATGCAAAGTACCGAAAAGGCTAGCAAATATGGTGGTGGAAGTGCCATAAAAACCGCAGCTTGGAACTCACGAGCAAAAAGATTCCAACTAGAAATATGATCTTACAAGGCATAATGAAAATCACTCCATGAGGGACTGTGGTAAATGAACAAGTCACTGTTGGGACCCCGACCGTAGCACATAACACAAAGTCATTCAGTTGCTTTTAACATTAGAAGTCGTATATCATTATGCTATCAATTGGATATTTAAGTGTGACACAGCTTCAAGTTTTCTATACAACCATTAATCATTCCACTTTTACTAAACCATCATGTTTTACCATTAAGCATATTAATATCTCAAAACAACATTAATGATTCAAGTGACACAATTTAATGATCTACAAGATTATGTATCATTTCATCATACCATCTACCACATTTAACATTTTATGTTCTTAACTAAACACCAATCAACTTATCTAAAAATAAACTCTCTAAGTATTTAACAATGAGATATGAGAGTATAACATAAGAAAACTAACAGCTCTAACAAGAGATGCATAAAAAACAAGAGCTAATAGTATTGAAGTAACATAGAAGAATACTCAACAAATATAAGTGAAGAATACGAGTATTCATAAGAAAAAGCGGAGCGTGTCTCTCTCCCACAAAGGAATGCTAGGATCCATTTTATTCAGAGAATGAAAATAACAAAAACAAAAACAAACAGATGATTCAAGTAAAGCACATAAGATGTGTTGGAATTAAAATATAGTTTCACTAGAGAGGACCTGATAGTTTGTTGAGTAAGAAGGGGATGCCTTGGGCATCCCCAAGCTTAGATGCTTGAGTCTTCTTGAAATATGCTTGGGTGACCCACGGGGGCATCCCCAAGCTTAGGCTCTTTCATCTTCTTGATCACATCATATCATCCTTCTCTCTTGATCCTTGAAAACTTTCTCCACACCAAAATCAAAGTAGACTTCATTAGAGGGTTAGTGCATAATCAAAAATTCTCATATTCTGCATGGAAAAAACCATTACACATGCTACTGGACATTAGCTAGAGCCAGTGGTATTTTATGGAACAAAAAGATCCATTAAAAAACAGCAAAAGGAGCAATGCAAAATAAATGACAGAATCTGTCAAAAACAGAACAGTACGTAAAGACGAATTTTTTCCAGACATTTAACTTGCTCAAATCAGTAAACTTAAAACTAATGAAAGTTGCGAACATATCTGAGGATCATGCTCAGCAAATATCAGATTTTTTCAATTTTTCTGCAGAGAGTTATGAATTAAACGGTGGACAGCAGAAAACTGTTTCTGCGCAGGAATCCAAATCTAGCATCAACTTTCTATTAGAGGCTTCACTTGACACAACAATGCGATAAAATAAATATACAAAAGAGTTGTTACTAAAGTAAGAAAGCTCCTTGACTCAACAAAATAAAATAACAGGAATAAAAAGTGGGTTGTCTCCCATAAGCGCTTTTCTTTAAAGCCTTTTAGCTAGGCATAGTGATATTTATGATGCTCACATAAAGATGAGAGTTGAAACATAAAAGAGAGCATCAAGAAGCATATATAAAACATATTTAAATCTAACGCACTTCCTATGCAAAGGAATCTTGTAAGAAAATAAATTAATAAAACACAAAGTGACTAGCATAGGAAGGCAAAACAAGTGCAACTTCAAAATTTCAACATAAAGAGAGGAGACTTAATATTATTGTGATATATGAAGTCATGTCTCCTTCTCTCATAAGGACCAGTAGGTCTTAAAGTACCCAGCAAATAAAAGCAAATCAAGAGAAAACTCAAAACATTCATCATAAAGAGAAGAAATTTAGTAACACGAAGATCTCTATAACCATACTTTCCTCTCTCAAAATAATTTTCAGCGGCATTATGAATAGATTCAACAATATAGCTATCACCTAAAGCATTCTTATAATGATCCATAAGCATAATAATATTATTACTCTCCACATAAGCATAATCAGTTTTATTAATAACAGTGGGAGTAAAACTATCACATCCGTCATTGTAATCATCATAAATTGGAGGCATAGAATAATCATAATTAGTTTTATCCTCAATAGTAGATGGACTGAAAATATCATATTCATCATTGTAAACATCATATATAGGAGGCATATCATAATCAACATAAACCATATCCTCAATAGTAGGTGGACTGAAAATATCACAATGATTATAATTATCATATATTGGAAGGAAAGTATCATCAAAGAAAATTTTCTCCTCAAAACTTGGGGGACTAAGAATAACATATTCATCAAGAACGGCTTCCCCAAGCTTAGAATTTTCCATAGCATTAGCAATAATGGTGTTCAAAGAATTCATACTAATAACATTGCTACTAGCATGCAAATAAAGTTCCATAGGTTTTTTTAATTTCCTCTTGAAACACTTCATGTCCTAACTCAAGATAAATTTCATAGAGCTCTCTAATTTTTTTTTTCCATTAAGCCTAACTAGTGAAAATAAAAACAAGAAACAAAAAGATTTAACTGCAGGATCTAAAGGAGATACCTTCCAACGCTTACCTCCCCGGCAACGGCGCCAGAAAATAGCTTGATGTCTACGCACACTTCTATTCTCGTAGACAGTGTTGGGCCTCTAAGAGCAGAGGTTTGTAGGACAGCAGCAAGTTTCCCTTAAGTGAATCACCCAAGGTTTATCGAACTCAGTGAGGTAGAGGTCAAAGATATCCCTCTCAAGAAACCCTGCAATTAAGATACAAGAAGTCTCTTGTGTCCCCAACACACCCAATACACTTGTCAGATGTATAGGTGCACTAGTTCGGCGAAGATATAGTGAAATACAAGTAATATGGATGATTATAAGTAGTAATTGCAATCTGAAATAAAAATGGCAGCAAACAAACATGTAGCAGAACAGGTTGTAAACGGTGTTTCAATGCTTAGAAACAAGGCCTAGGGATCATACTTTCACTAGTGGACACTCTCAACAATGACATCAAAGCTGAATAATAAATACTACTCTCAAACACTCTCTTGTTGCATGATAAACGCCATTCACTGCGTAGGGCTACAAAAGCACCCCCAAAGTCTTAGTAAACTAACACCACAGCGTCATAAAGGAATCACACATGGTGCGCACACTGTCACCTTCACAACCGTGAATAACCCCGGAGTTCATATTAAAGTAACCTCTAGAGTGCATAATAGATAAAGAGTAACATCACATATTCAACTAGAGTACAAAGCTCATGATCACATAAAGATCACACCATGGGAGAGAGAGATAAACCACATAGCTACTGGTAGAGTCCGCAGCCTCGGGGGAGAACTACTCCCTCCTCATCATGGGAGTCAGCAGCGGCGATGAAGATGGGGGTGGAGTCGATGGAGATGGAGATGGCTCCGGGGGCAATTCCCCGTCCCGGTAGGGTGCCAGAACAGAGACTTCTGTCCCCCGAAACTTGTCTTCGATGGCGGCGGCGCAGCGGAACTCTTCTCGGGAAAAAGCTTCGGTGGTTAGGGTTATTTTGTCGGGTGGTATTTGTAGACGAAAGGGCGAAGGCGGTGGAGCCCAGAGGGGCCCACACCACGTGGTGGCGCGGCCAGAAGCGGGGCCGCGCCTCCACCAGGTGAGGCCGCCTCGTGGCTCTCCTCCGTATCCTCTTCGGTGTTCTGGAAGCTCCCGAGAAAAATAGGGACTTTGGCTTTTGATTCGTCCAATTCCGAGAATATTTCATTAACAGTTTTTCTGAAACAAAAAACAGCAGAAAACAGGGAACTGGCACTGCGGCATCTTGTTAATAGGTTAGTCCCAGAAAATGCATAAAAACCATATAAAGTGTATATAAAACATGTAGCAATAGGTATAATATAAGCATGGAACATAAGAAATTATAGATACGTTGGAGACGTATCACTGTCTTCTGGGTGGCGACGTAGATACTCGAGAGTTGCTTTGCCTCCGAAGTCTGAATCCAGCTGAAGTCAGCACACTTCAGCCTGGTTCGATCTCCAGCGGCGCTTTGAGCTTTCCCAGCAGGAGGCTTGCAAGATGCTCCAGTTTTCCTTTTGGTGTTTCTCCTAGTGGTATCAGCCACATTTTCAGGAAATGTAGCATAAGCCTCCACATCTGTTTCAGGTTAATCCAGGTACATCGGTTAAAAACTAAATTATTTCTATTCAACCAAATGCTCCAAAGAACTACTGCATTTGCAATGTTAAGCTGTGCAAATTTAACCTCACATAACCACTTACAGAGATTCAAAGTTAGCTACTTCTACATCAAACACCTTACTAATCAGTTCCCACATTTTTCTAGAAACAGTACACTCAAAGAAGAGGTGATGAACAGTACACTCTAATTGTTTAGGTATACCTCTTTTCCTTAGATTATCCCTAGCCAAGATTTTATTTTGAGAGAACAACCAAAGAAAGACCTGAATCTTAGGGGGAACCTTCACCTTCCAAACAGCAGGGAGGTAAACAGGGGTTACACCTCTAAAGTTAACTAAATCATACATAGGTTTAGAAGAATAAACCCCTTTTGATTCATATTGCCATATCATTTGGTCTTCCTCACCACTAAAATCTATACTATTTGCTATAGCATTCAAATCTAGCCATTTTACCATCATTTCCTCAGTAAAAGTTCTTCTAAAATCACATCTAAGTTAATTACCATCCCACAGTTCTGCTACTGTCTTAGTTTGTTGATTTGATATTACATATAGATCCCAAAATTGGGTAGACAAAGGAGAATTACCGAACCAAATGTCTTCCTAGAATTTCACTAATCTACCATTCCCTATCTTCCATTTATAGCCAAATTTCACAACTCTAGAAGCCCACATCACACCCTTCTAGAAGGTGGAAGGATGAGTGTCTGAACAGCTAAGAATATTAGGACTTCTAGTGTTATACTTAGCATCTATTACTCTTCTCCACAAAGTACCCTCTCCCTCGGAGTACCTCCTAATCCAGGAACCTATCATGCACAGGTTTAAATCTTGTAAATTAGGAATTCCTGGACCCCCAAATTCTTTCCTCATGCAGTCCGAAGGCCAGTTGGCTAAATGAATCTTGTGATTACCTTCAGTCTCATCCCACAAACAATTAGCTAACTGAGTATTAATCAAATTCAAAGCCCATTTAAGGAATTTAAAGAAAGACAACAGATAAACAGGTATGCTAGCAAGAACTGATTGTAGTAGTTGTCTTTTTGCTACTGAAGAGAGTAGCTCCCCCCCTCCATCCAGCTAGCCTTTTTAATAAACTATCAATTAAGGGTTGTAAATCCTCTCTCCTAAGTTTACTAAAGTGTAAAGGGAACCCAAGATATTTAATGGGGAAATCTCCCAACACACATTGAAGAATGTCTCTAAATTGTTCACACTCCTCCCTTTCTATATTAATGGGGATCAACTCACTTTCATGATAGTTTATCCTCATACCTAATACTTGTTCAAAGCAGGTTAAGTTCCATTTTAAATTTAAAGCTACTTCCCTATCCGCCTCTAAGAATAAGAGAGTGTCATCTGCATACTGCAGACAGAGCACCCCTCCTGGCACAAACCTAGGGCACAATCCTCTAATTAAACTAGCACTACCACCTTTAAGTAACATCTTAGCAAAAACATCAACAACAAAATTAAACAGAATTGGAGAAAGGGGATCTCCTTGCCTTAAACCTTTTCCAGTAAGAAAGAAATCACGCTCTACATCATTAACTTTAATGCCTACTGAACCCAGCTGTGTTACTTGCTTAATTAATCTAATCCACATGGGACTAATACCTCTAAGTTCTAGAATTTCATAGAGGAAGTCTAAGTTAACCTTGTCATAAGCTTTTTCATAATCCATTTTTAACACTAATCCTTTCTGTTTCCTAACATGTACATCATGAATTACCTCATGTGCAGTTACCACACTTTCTAGGATAAATCTACCTCTTAAGAAAGCAGATTGACAATTAGAGATGAGTCTATTGGCTATAGTACCAACTCTATTTGTGAATACCTTAGTGGAGATTTTAAAACTACAATTAAGCAGGCTAATAGGTCTAAATTTCTTCATGGAACTTGCATTTTCCTCTTTAGGAACTAGGGTAACCATAGCAAAATTAATTCTATATATATATCTAATTTATCCTGAAACCAATCCTCAAAAAGTCTAAGTAAATCGTTCTTAACAATATCCCAATATTTTTGGTAGAAGAAGAAAGGCAGACCATCAGGTCCAGGTGCCCCATCAGCATAAGAGCCAAAGATAGCTATTTTAATTTCTTCCAAAGAAAAGCTAGCATTTAAAATCCTATTCTCCTCTTCAGTCACCAACTCTTCTGCACTAAAGAAATCTTGCCTTAATCTAACATCAGGTCTTTGTTCCTTACATAATAGATCCTTATAGAAACTAGTAGCTATTTTAAGCATTTCTTTTGTTTCCTTAACTGGCCCCTCTGGGCCTTCTAACATATGAATCATTTTCTTCCTCCTTCTCTCATTTGCTACTGCATGAAAATAAGCTGTATTCCTATCCCCTTCCATAATATCTCTATCTCTAGATCTCTATCTAGCTTTTGTCTCTTCTATAATCCAGTAGCTATTTAATTCCCTGTAAATAAAATCTAGTCTATTTCTTTCCTCATCCGTCAGGTCTTGAGTTTCTGCTTTAATATCTAAAGCATCATATTCAATCATTTAGGCTTTTTTATTTTTCCTAATCTCAGCATCTAGATTGGCACTCCAGCCCCTAGCTAACCGCCTAAAATATCTATTTTTCTCCTGCCAGATATCTATACCTTCTCTAGCATTTGTGTTCATATTCCAGGCCTTCTTAACAATATCAATAAAGTCAGGCTTAGTGCACCACCATTTTTCGAATTTAAAGCTACTTTTTCTGGGAGGCTGACCACACCCCGAATCCCATAGAAATGGTGTATGGTCACTTCCTAATCTAGGTAAAGCTTCAGCATGAGCTAAAGGAAATAAAGCATCAAAACCAGTAGTACAAAAAATCCTATCAATTCTACTCATAACTTGATGACCTTGGTCTTGGTTGTTAGTCCAAGTGTAGGCCCTACCAGTTAACTTTATCTCCATTAAAGCCCAAATTTCTATCCAAGCATTAAATTTGTCTACCAACCTAAAGTCTACTGCACCAGTATTCTTATCCTCCTGCGATCTTACTAGATTAAAATCACCCCCAATTATAGCTTGGCCATCCCAGCCTATAAGTAGCTGATGCAGTTCAGAAATAAAAGCATGCTTCCCTTCCTCATAAGCTGACCCATACACAGTAGTGATTCTAATTATTGTTTCAGAACTTTTAATTTTCAAAACTGCACTTACAGAGAAATTTCTAATATCCCAAGCTACTACATCAAAAATATCACCATTAATACCTACTAAAATTCCTCCAGCAGTACCTTTAGCTGGTAAATAATTCCAATAAAAGTTTATGTTCCCTAAACTACTCTTAAGGAAACTATTTGAGAATCTCTCTTGTTTAGTCTCTTGGAAACCAATATAATCTAGTTTAAGAGGAATTAAAGTGTCCTCTATACAGGATTTCCTACCAGGAGCAACAATACTCCTAGAGTTCCAGAAGGCACACTTCATAATCCCAGCTTCCTGGGGTGCTTGCCCCGAGTTTTCCTAATTACTTCAGTCCATGATTCATCTAGATCATCTAATCTACTTTCATTATCCATTTTAGCAGGGCTATCACACTCACCATCTAGAGTAATTGCATGTCCAACAGTTTTACCCTTATCCAACTCTAGCTGCCTTTCTTGTGAATGGCTTTGACTAGCTGCCAATTGACCTACAGGCTCTACATTAACAGTTTCCTTAATGTCAATACCAACTACATTAGCAATTCTATCTAAATCACTAGGTTGCAGAATACTAAAAGGGTTTGATCTCATTATACTTGCTAGCTTTCTGTTGGGCACTTCCAAATTGTTCTTCATTTTAATCTCCTTAGTTTTGTCCATCACATTCTTGGTCCTATCAATTCTGGTACTCATCCTTGTTGGCTGGACTGGACCCCACTTCCTTGATTTCTTGTTAATTCTTCCTTCAGCTTCTTTCTCATTTTCACTCACTGCTAGCTTATCAAAACTTGGCATGATGTCATCAGGTAGGATGATTTCCTGCTCCACTTTATTAGCTACCATCTCTAACTTTTGGTTAAATGATATATCCTGCAGCTCCTGCCAGAAATTCTCTACTTCCTGCTCAAGTTTGTTCTGCACAGTTGGAGTATCATCCCACACAAACTCGCCATCCTCATTGACCACACCTCTCTCCACCAGTAGCTTAAACACAGCAGTGCTGCTCATGATAGCTTCATCCTGCACTCCAGTTGCATGTTGCCTACCCCCAAAGCCATTACCAACATTGTTTCTGTTAATCTGTGGTGCTTCTGTATTCTTCTCAGCATCAACCTTCCTGTTATACTCTGCATTACCACTAGCTCCTCAATTTTCCTCAGCTCTTTTGTCCTCGGGTTCTTTTGGCTCCTTGGTTCCTAAACTCTTAATCTTGTGTTCTACCACAGTTTCCATCTCCACTTCAAACTGCAGCTGATACAGGCCCCCATGGAAATAAAAAAGCCTACTCTGTGGGATTTTGCTAGGATCTCTAACCCTAATCTTGACTCTAACACACTCAGAGCAATCCTTGAAGATACTTGCCCAGTCAATGTCTAACAGGATGCCACAAGTTGATACAGCCTGCTCAATTGAGCTCCATTCACACCATTCTGAATCCAAACCTCTGATCTTCATCCAGCACTCCTTAACTACTTCCAGAGGCAAAACAGCATGGTTATCCCACTTCTCCACTCTGACCCACACATCAGTCTTCCCTAAACCAAACCTAGGATATCCAATGACTTGTTCTACTGGTATATGTGGGGGGAATTTGACCAAATAACACCACTGCCCCACATCTCTGATCTGCCAGGGCCAATTGGTCTTATATATGTCAGAGAACTCCTTAGCTAGCTCCTCCTTGGACAGATCTCTTTCCTCAACCAGTACCATACCACAGTTTTTGTTAGCAGCTATAGGGTGAATCACTTTCTCAGGGCACTCAATATGGTAGAAGCCAAGACCAGATGCAGCACTTCCAATGTACTTGGCCATCTGCCTTGGCCTCTTCTTCACAGGGCAATCATCCACAACATGGGCAGTAGTCTTGCAAATAAAGCACATTTGCTTGTTGACACAAGAATGCTTGAAGTGTCCAGGCTCCCCACACCCCATACAGATGATGTTGGAGTAGTTCAGCTGCGAGTTAGGGTTCCCCACCGCTGCAGAACCCCCCTCCTTCACAGGTACACTCCTCTTCTTGGGCTGGATCACTGGCTTCACTTGCAGATTCCTATTGTGATTGCTATCTGCCTCTTGGCGTGGCTGCTGCTGTTGCTGATTCTAGTTCATCTCCTGCTCTTCATCCTGTTCTGTCCACTATCCCTGCTGCGGACCAAACTGAGGTGGAGGATAAGGGGGAAAAGGACCTGGATATCCCCACGGCCCTCCAGCAGGGAAGAAAGGTGGTGGAGACGGATATAGAGGTTGCATCCATGGCTGCTGCGGCTGCGGCTGCGGCGGTGCATTCTGCTGCCAATCCCCTCTTCCATAGCTCCTGTCCCGGCCTCTCCCGCCTCTACCTCTGTCTGTTATGGAGCTACAGGCAAAAACAAGAGACGGATTATCTAGGTCTTGCTCGATTCCTAAAGCTCTTAGGCCTTCTTCTTCATCAATCGGCGGCGCAGCTGCAGGAGGTTGGAGTCTCGATCTAGATCTCGCTCGGGGGGAGTGGTTGGGCCTCAGGGATGTGGAGGTGGCCGGAGGAATATACCATAGCTGGATGTAGAGCTCATCCGTACAACTACTGAAATTCCCAACACACCCCTGCTCATCTGAGACACTGGCACCACGTCCCCCCCCTTCTCCCGCAATTGCCCTTGCTGCTCATGATTCTGAACCTGAAACTGTTCCTGCACCCGGGGTTTTTCGATCATCAAAGGAATCTGACATTGTTGAATTTCATCTCTGCCAAAACGCTAGGGTTTTCAGGTTGATGCAAAACACGGCCTGCAGATAAGGGCTTTGTTCCTTGGGTCGTCAACAACACTGATTTAGTCACACCGTCTTCAGCTCGCACAGATTCATCGCAGCCCAGAGATGATCCAATGTCTGGAACGCCGCTATCCCAAATTCCGCAAGCGCCATTGCCGACCTCATCTCCGCACTCTGCACCTCTTCCATCGGCATCAAGTTCGTTGGACCTCCTCTGCAGCTCTCCGTCCTCTGCTCCTTGAGTAGCAAGCGCAGGGACCTGAATCGCCGCAACGGCCGGAAACGATTCCTCCGAAGAACTCCTCCCAGCAACGCATGCGTCTCCCAGGCTTGCTAGAGAACCATCTGCACCGAGATTTTGTACCTCCTTCCTAGATTCCCCTGTTCTGACGAGACTGCCGTGCTCCGCTCCGCGAATCGGGCCGCCGGCCTCCGCTTCGGCCGCTTCCTCGCTCCGCTCCACCCGCCGCCCTCTGCCGCTACCATTATGCATGAGAGCAGCGAGTCCGAGGCCCTCCCCGATGTCTCCGCCGCTACCGATGACCGCGCCGCAGCCTGAGCCTCGCTCTCCATTCGCCTTCCGCGCCAGTGTCGATATTCTCCAGAAGCGACCAGTAGGCCCAGGTGGAGAAGCTGAGACGACAGGAGGGAGGTTGTAGTGGGGAGCCCTCTGCCGCGGGGCCGCCTTTCGGGGTATACTCGGGGGGGAGAGGTGCCATGGCCGAAAACCGAGCTGGTTCCGCCATGGGAGGGGCTCTGGGTCGCTACAGTGGAGAGTCGTGTCGGGGACGACATTTTTCTTATCATGGTCATTTTCCTCAGCTGTGCAATGTGTCCGGATAAGTCCAAGATTTTGCATCGGTTTTTTGCTTTTCCACAACCCATTTCCTTGTGAGCTTCTGTTCTTGTGACCTCATGCTTTCAAAAGTGAAGCGTCACTAGTTCTTCCCTGTAACTCGTCGTCTCGTCCTGCTGCCGAGATCCTTCGTCGGCGTACGGCGTGCGAAAATCGAAAATCAGGTGTAAGCTTGTAACACGTTTCCAAGATTTCTCCGGTCTGATGAGACCAGCCTGGTGCAACTCGTGGCGAATTTCTAGCGGTTTACGGGTGCTTTGTCCTTTTCATCAAAGTCTAAGACGAAATAAACAAAAAAGGATATGCTCCAGTTGTAAAATAAGCGCATTACCATGCTTTTGGGCGGAAAAAAAATATACTACACATATGAGATAACGTAAATTGGGTCGATTTTCAATTTTCTTAAGGTATCTGTCCTGTTCCGGGGGTAATTTTACAGTCTATCATAAACAACTAGATGGTTGGACGTACTTTTCAAGTATTCCCATTCTCACTTGCAAGTATTTTACCGGTGCATTAGTATTTTTCGTTCATGGTCCACATTACAACGGGTGGAGGCATGTGCGCAGTTGGAAAAGGTGGCGAGAGATTATTTTTTTGACCAACCCTCCCAAGTCGCTCCTCTCCCGAGCGACTCCGGGGGGATCCCGCCGCCCGCCGCCAAGCACCGCTGCTGCCCTCTCCGGCAGCGGTGGCGGCGCCCACCCAGTCGATTGACGGTGGGGCAGGGGAGGCGCTCATGGGAACTGCTCACGGGAAGAGGTGGGGAGGTGGTAGGGAGGCGCGTCTACTCCTGGCCGGCGCCAGAGGCACTCCGGCGGGAGGCGTCGAGGAGGAGGGGTGAGTCGTCCGTCGGGGCGGTGCTCAGCCACGCGCGTTTCTGGGAGGGCTGCGATCCGATCTGAGATCATGGGGTTAGGCCGTTGCCTGCACTGGATCCTCCTTTTCCTCTTCTGCCAATCCTACAATGGAGTTGATCAGCGGTGTCGGGATCTGCTGGTCTTGCGAATAATGGCGGCGTCCTAAGATTTTTTCTTGCGTCAAGATGATGATTTGTCAGTGCCTGTCCTCATCGATCTGGCGGATGAGTCGTGTTCCGGAAGGCTCCGGGGGCACTCCATTGGGCGAATCATGGCTGGAGATTGCTGGATCGGGTAGAATTCGGTCGTGCGCACCCATGTTTTCTCTGACCGTTCGGTTTCAGAAGGAGCGCTTCGAAACTCTGCTGGCGGTTTATATCATGGGGCATGTTCTCATTCCGTGGTGCTGGCGGAGAATGACATGGAAGCCAAGATCTGAGGTCTAGCGATGGTGGTTCGCGTCTTGGTGGCAAGGGGAATTGGCTTGATGATCTGTGACTTGGAGCAGCGGCTTGCGAGTGGGGGCGACATCACAGGAGAAGTTCAAAGTCTTGCCTTGCAGTGTGAAAATCCAAGGTCTGGCCTTAATTGGTTGTGCCTCGCAATGACCTTACTCAAGGGGTTGTTTTGTGAGTGAGTACTTCTGAACTTCTGGTGCTGTCTCGGTGGTGTTAGTGCTGCTTCCATAAGGAATAGATTGCTATAGCGGGACTTGGCTTTTTTTTGTAATTATTCTTTCTTGTTTTTGCTTATGTGCAGCCGTAAAGCCGTTAGGGCAATACGTTGTTGCAGAGGCTGAGTGTATTTGATACTTTCTTGATATCAATAAATTCCCTTTATCTAAAAATGATGGTCGCTTGATCACCGGACTGGTTCTCCATAGGCTTTAGTTTTACTTTATTCTTTTAAATCGTCTAGTTCTGCATTTTATTTCCTTTAGTTCTTTTTTTTTTAGAAACACAGTACAACGCAAGCGCTCATATACACGAGCACACACTCACCCCTATGAACGCACGCACACCCTACTCATATGAGCACCTCCGAGAGACTGAGCCAGCGGATCAGGTCTTGGAATTGACGAAGTCAGCACAGGCGCATCGCTGTCGACGGGAACGTCGCCTCCCATTAAAGAATATTCCTCCTAATGTAATTATTATTATTATTTTAGATTGCAACTGGGTGCATCTTTATGCGGAGACCGGATGTAATAATTATTATTATTTTAACTAATAAAGCACTTTACCAAAAACTAGATGGTTGGACATTGGACCTCTGCCAACTCTCGGCCCGCAGCATATATATAACATGTACTTAGCTCGCTTTCATGACCTCCCAGCTTCTCAGGTGACGCTGTGGGGTGCTCCTTCCTTTTGGATCTCACATAGCTGGTGGCAAGGTGGCCCCAATCTCTTGCATGTCATCTGCCTCGGCTTCTATGTTGCTTCTAGCTACATGCAGGGTCGTCTCCAGAAATTGGGGCCCCCTATGCGGAATGTAAAACGAGGATTTAGAAAATTTTACATGACATTGGGACTAAAAGTACTTTTACTTTATTACACAACTTTAATATATCTTATTTTTAACAATATATAGAAACAAGAAGCAATAAACTGGACTCCGACGACAGACGCAGCTGCATGATTCTAGTCTGTAGCGATCGAAATCGGGAATTCAATTAATTTGATACCGACTACCGGTCACATTTTCTTTTGAGAACTGACTATAAAAGAGTATGTGCTGGTGTGCTGGGCACTGGGCTACAAAAACAAAGATAACAATTAAATGGGCTGCTACGTGGTTGCCTGCAGAAATTGGGCCACTAGTAAATACCAAACTGGGTCATTACCTACATACGTACAGTACTAGGAATTCGGGGGCCTATGAATTTGGGGTCCCTGTTCCGTTGAACACCTCGAACATGGCCATCGACGGCCCTAGCTACATGCGTGAGTGGATGGTCTAGGTCCCACACTTCTAGAGATGAATTAGGAAGATTTACGAGATCTGTTAGAGATGTTCTTAGCGTAATGACAAACATAACTCTATGTAGACCTAGGAAGATTTGGAAATCAGCTTAGGGTCGTAGGGGCATACGATCACACTACCTAAAAAATTGTATTTTAAAATATCAAAAAACTCCAAAAAAATATTGGGTGCACAATCGGACATTTTGTGTTCGTACACAAAGTTTCATGAACAAATGACATTTTTTTGGGTTGTGCAAAAAGGAAAAATCCCAGTACTCTAAAATGAATTTGCACATGACATTTTTTTCTTTTCTAAACAGCCTACAAAAAATGTTTTTTTGTGTAACTTTTTTGTATAAATTTAGAATGTCTATATGTATCTCCAAAATGATTGTTTAATTTTTCTTGACGTTTTAAAATGTATTTGAAAAACATTTTCATAATGGGTGCATTTAGACTCACAAGCCAAAGCACCGTTTGCTTCTTTATAGTTTGCTTCAGCCGAAGCTGGTGCCACCTCTTGCGGTCTGCGGTCGCTGACTCGCTGTTGCCTGGCATGCAGCAGGGCACAGGTGTATTAGCAATCACGTCGTATCATTCCCCGATCGAAAAGGAAAGGGATATGTACTCAACTGTATATAAAACACACGCGTTTGGAAGAAAACAAGTCCAAAAGTCCCATTATAAAATCCAAATGTGTGATTCCCCGATCGAAAAGGAAAGGGGGATCGGATATGTGCTCCAATTATTTGGAGGGAAGCAAGAAGAAGAACTATCTCCGGCCGTGGCCACCGCTACCAAATTAAGTTCGGTGTTTGCTTCTCCACAACCCATCTCTCCTCCTGCCATTTCGTTTTCTGCTTCTTTAATTTTCTTGTCATCTCATCATTTCAGATGGGAAATTTCAGTTGTTTGTGCAAGTCGTCCTTGTAAAATATAGGCCAAAGTCATGGTGGGGTTAGACTAGTCACAATGTGAGTATCATAGATGGTATATGCATGTTGGCAAAACGATGACATGTCCCATCAATCTATCTATTATATACTAAAAACACAATACGTAGGTTTTGTTTTTGAGATATCACGTTAATCCACGTCATCAGAATTATTTTAGTAGTTGGATCTAAAATGAATGGTTAAGATTTAACCATTTAACGTAACGTTAGGTAATTATGTTTGTACACGTGGATGTCTACCACGTTGTTCTTCTCTCGGTACACAGAAAAAATATATCTCTTTGACAACACTTTATTTAATCTATTTCTATTAAATAATTAATGAATATCATTCCTTTCACGTACACGATACAAACTCTAAAAAACCACCGATCCATCTGAGCGTCAGCAACTAATCTCCCCCACCCTCAGTATCCAATATATCACGGAGTACTAACTGTGACTATGGCAAGGTTAGTCGGCGGCCGGAAAGCCAGATTTCCTCGATTCTTGATTCCCTTACGGCCTTACCTGTTCATTTGAGCTAGGTATAGCTGGTTCGGATACAATCAACAAATCTGGACATCTGCATCGTGAACCTTGATGGGAGAATCACTAATAAAGATTTGGAGATTACCGTGCATGCATGGTCTGCAATCCTAGATGCACGTCCATAGGCAGGCCAGGGACAGGGTCCTATGCATGGATCATGTCGCCACTATCAAACCTGGACAAGGCATGCCCTAATCATAATGGGCGTGTTTGTATGGAGCACCGGTCAAGATTTGTACTCCCTCCGTCACAAAATAAGTGTCTCAACTTTGATAGAAAATGGATGTATGTAGACATGTTTACGGCTACATACATCCACTTTCTATCAAAATTGAGGCACTTATTTTGGGACGGAGGGAGTATTATCTTTACTGAACAAATTAGCCTCGGTTCCAGTCAATTTTTATATGACAATTCTCCGGCCTTACTAATGCAAGTTGAGGTTCATGTTTAGGTACGGCTTTGTTAATTGTTGTCTCACTATTTTTTTTAGAATTAGTTGATGCTAATGCAACATATATGTGTCAATTAAATAATTTATATTAGGTAGATACTCTCGGCATATAAATTCAGGTAGAATCTTGAAATATTCATGTCCTTTAGCGGTCATATGTTTATTAACACAACAACTGACTTGTGGAGGGATGTATCTTTCGAGAAATTCACTCCAGACTCATCTATGCATCATCATAGCGTTACCAAATGGAGTCTGCACATGTTCAAGAATTTATTGTTAGATCTACTAAGGCTATATGTTAATTAGTTTCCCACGCAACATTTATGTTTGTTAGACAAGAGGAAATCTATGAAGCACTACATTTTGCAAGGAGGGATACTAATCTTGGAAAAGTAATCTACAAACTGTTTTTAACGTTAGTGTTTCTTTATAATACACAAGGGACAAAATAACTTAAGTTTTATAGCTAATTCCATTGAAATAACCAAAGAAAATGAAAATCCATATGTTCTACTTTCTAAATCGCAGGTTTTTCTATCACTACAACCCAACCATGATTTTGTAATTATCATGACAAAAGTATGATATTGCTGATGTAAGAATTTTGTATGCTTGCCTCTGTGGCATTCGCCATGGTATAGAGTAGCACATTACAATCAAGGATTAGTTATGAAATTTAGGCAACTTTATAGTGTTGTGTTACAAGTTTACTAATGGAACTCAATTCCATATCCAAGGATGACTAGATTATCTCCATGTTAGTGCAACAAATGCAATGCATATTCTTTAAAATATTCTAGAAAATGAACATTGTTAAACTTTCCAGGTGGGGGAAAACCATATACTTCCTATTTTTCCTTCTTACATTTTAATGCTAATATTTGTTTGATGTTGCTGCTTAAGAGATACAATATAATATTATTCAATCCTATTAGTGGCTGAAATTTTAAGTTTGACCAAATTTAAATAAATGCTCACCAGCACCCAAAGTATAGCTAGAAAAATCATAAGAGAGAAATTACCCCTATATATTAAGGAGGCAGATTTTTACGCTCTCACAGCGATCGGACACTGTTCCTATGAACAGTTATGAATAGTGTTTCGATCCCGCGCCGTCGCTTTCCGATCCGACGGTCCACGCGGCTATTTAGCACAAAAGCCCCTGCACTTTCTGTAATTCTCAGATCGGTTCTTCCGTATAAAATACCCATTCGTAACCCTAGATCCTAGATCCTCCTCATTCCCCCAATCCCCAAGCCAGACAAGCTAACCCTAACCCAATCCCCATGCGTCTTCCTGGCCCGATCCCCTCCCTCTCCACCCGCCCAAGCCGCCGCCGCGCCTCCGGTCCCTGCCCTTGACGTCGCTCTCATCTTCCACCTGCTGGAGAAGTCGGGCCGACAAGGATTGGGGGCGCCGACCACGTGGGCTTCCTCGACGCTGTCGCCACCGAGAAGGAGGCGCCCTTCGAGCGCCTGCTCAACCGCCTCTAGGCAGAGGAGGAAGACTTTCCGGTCGCCTCACTCGTGGCCGTCACGTACGTGCCATCGGTCGTGGGCGTCCACAATCGGAGGGGCATGGGTTTGCTTGCTCTTTCCCATGTCCGCCTCCTTCACGGCCTACTACCACCTCGACCGCCTCACGCCTTCCCTTCCAGACGAGCACGCCCCGGCAGCCGGTGCCACAGAATGTCAGGTTCCTCTTCCAAATTTTACTACGTGCTGCTTCCATGCTTTTCTGGCACCAAAGAGCTTGATCCTTCCTCTGAATGTTTACATATTGCTATTGTTTTGTTTGATGCTGTTGGTTCTTGCTGCCGTTGTGACATCGACCGGCTGCTGGCGGATGTGTTCGGCCGTTCATCTCAGTGTCGCCGTTCTATGTCAGTTGATGCCTCTGCCGTGCCCGTTCCTGTTCGTATTGAGATCATAGGTTCATTGAAGATTGGTTCGGTTGGACGCTACGCTGATGCTGCTATGCCGCTCCATCATCTCAGTGTCGCCGTTCTATGTCAGTTGATGCCTCTGCAGTGCCCGTTCCTGTTCCTATTGAGCCCATAGGTTCATTGACGATTGGTTCGGTTGGACGCTACGCTGATGCTGCTTTGCCGCTTCAGGAGGACACACAGAGGAGAGAAATTCGCCTAGGCAACGGTTGAGAGTGGTCCTGCGTTAAATGTCTTTGCTCATTCTGACTACCAGCCTGTTATATGCAATGGTCAGTAGGATGTTAATTCAGAATGTTTTTTTACTGTCACTACCAAATAGTACCGACCAGGGCCCAGCTTGTGAGGAGCCTTTAGGTTTGATATTTTCCGTTGTGTTGTGTGCACCGACTGTCAGCTTTAACTGTTGGCTTTACTTTTTTTTCATTTAGCTGTCAGCTTCATCTGTTGTCTTTAATTTACGTTTAGGGGTGTGGATGATGTACAAAGGGATGGATTATGCATTTAGGAGTATACACAACCCTTTCTATTTTCAGTGGATTATGCATTTGTCTTTCAGTTGAAAAACTTTTACTGTCGACCGGATGGCCCAGCTTGTGAGGAGCCTTCAGGTTTGATGTTTTCCGTTGTGTTGTGTGCACCGACTGTCAGCTTTACCTCTTGGCTTTATTTTTACGTTTAGCTGCCAGCTTTAGCTGTTGGCTTATTTACAATTAGGGGTGCCGGTGCTGTACAAAAAGGTTGGATCTTTCCTCCATTTAGGAGTAGACTAGATCAACCCTTTCTATTTTCTGTGGATTATGCATTTGTCTTTCAGTCCACGACTGCCCTACCTTTGTTTCTTTACGGCAAGTATAGGCAGATTCATTCGGTAATATAGTTATTACATTGTTGTGTTCTGTGTGGGTAATGTTGTTTTTCATGCAGATGCCTTCGAACCAGGTCCATGTGACCCTACCTAGGACGTGCGGTCCTCCTCCGACGAGCCTACGCCTACTTTTACTGCTTTATTTGATCTTCTTCTTACGATTTATTCTTTTGTATTTATCAATCAATATTGCTGTATCTTAACCAAATATCCATGGTGCTTATTATTTTTTTCTTATATATTTGGTTCCTTCAGCAAGGTCATGCCTAACAAGGCTGCAATTGATGTCCTAAGCTCTCTGTACAGTTGCAAGTTTGTTTCTTATGAGCCTGCAAATTATTTCCCAGTCTCTTTGTACTGCTAATCTATATTTGCATTATATTATGTTCGTTCAGTAGTTTATTGACACACAATTAAGGTTGCAAAATTACCCGCCTTTAATTTATCTATGCTGCTATCTATACAATTGGTAATTATCACAGGTCTATTAAGTATTAAGCGTTCAACCAAATCATACATAACCTGACATGGTTGAACGATGGGAAGTCAAGTGGCAAGCTTGCATAAGTATTAAGCGATCAGTCTATCTGTTTTCACTCTTGGAACAGATTGTGTAATGATGTAAGGGACGACCTGGAAAAGTACATGCACGTATTTTTGCTAGATATGCTTATTAAAAGATCCGGTGAAGCCTGCTATCTGATTGCAATTCTGTTATCCAAAAAGTAAAAAATATTTGGTCTTTTCAGCAATTAATTGATGACCATGTGTAAGTCGGCAAATAAGCTTCTATTTTTGTGTGTTCTCTCAAACATTCGTCAATTGTTATATGAAATTGCTCACAGTTCCCTTGCATATTTTTTCCTTCAGCTTGAGGAAGACATTTCACCCACCTTCTTTAATCCAATATCCTCTAGAGTATTCGGAATCTTTTTCTATAGTTTCATATATGTATTGCCTAAAGTCAATGACACCACAACTCTTTAAATTTGTTGGGGTCATGTTTGTATTGTCAAAGCATTTTTTCTTGGATCTAATTATGTATTTTGCAAGGTCAGTATTTACAAAGTTTCAGATGATTTTGTCAGAAATATTTCCTTTTTACTGCTGGATTACTGATTGACAATTTCCTTCTCACAGTTTTCAATGACGTTTAAACTTCCTGTAAGAGGTGATTCAAATGATATCGGAAATCGTTGTGATAAATTTGTTGAGAAAGACAATGTTGTCGAATCAGAAGTAACTAGACGTGATCACATGGCAAAAGTATGTTCTACTTAGTATGCACCAATATAATGCATGTATTGTTCATGCTTCTCCAATTCGGTAGAATTTGTTAGAATACTCTAATTTATATTCCTCGGTATTTCAGAGATAACTATATATCGACACATGACCTGTTGACATCGATGAACTGTTCTCATAGATGAGTTTTGTGCCAAATCTACATTGCAACACGGGCTGGTGGTTGTCGACGGTAAGCTTCTTCTCGGTTAATATAGGACCATATGTTATGCCAATATGCTTTCCGATTTATTATCAGTTCTATTTGCTAAGATGTTTAATTTAAAATTGGTTTTTAAAGGTAATTTTAAAATGGTTGTTAACATGGGAAAATTTATGGTGAGCCAATAGACTGCAAAAGGAAGTTTCTTAATATCTGACAATATTTAATATTTACAACAGTTTTTTTTAGATTGGACACTTCGGTCCTACTGAAGTTTTTTTAAAGGTTGAAACTTGAAAGCCAACAACCCAAATCAGTATGAATGATAATGTTTGTCTTCGTCATTAGAACAATCTTTTTTACAAATCAGTTATTGGAACGGTGGCTCAAACACTTTTTGTGTATGGTTTGCTGATGAACACGCCACTGGACTGGCTGCTTATACGCGTTGAAGCGAAAATTTGTCTGCCATTGGTGTATCCCTTCCACATGTATGAACTGAAGTATGTTCTAATAGAACATTCAGTGTAACAAAACAAGTTGATGGTAATTTTAGTTTGTTCAATTGTTGCACAATCCATTTATAGATACACATGTTAACCCACCAAAGTTTTATAATGCTTTGACATGTCTACAGGATAGTTTTCTACACCGTGTTGCAGGTAAACCAAAATTCAGTCTCAGATCAAGGAGCATGCCGTCACCAACACCGTGTTGCAGGTAAACCAAAATGCTCTGATACACTAAGTCTCATTTTAGGATGTGCAGGTTCGGCCGTGACTGGAAGAAGATCGAGGAGAACGCCGGCACCAACACCGCGTTGCAGGTAAACCAAAATTCAGTCTCAGATCAAGTCGTTTCCTCGCAGATTACTTGCATTCTCAGGATTGATTGTAGTGCAGTGTTGTGTTTGCAGATACACAGCCACGGAGCTGCACAGAAGTATTTCCTCAAGGTCCAGAGGCTTGGTCTCGCGGCCGGGCTGTCGCCGCAGCACGCGAGCCGCGCAGGCTTGAGGTGCCGCAGCTGACGCTGAGCTCGATGTCCAGAAGCGGCATGGTGTTGCACGGGTACCAGCAGCAGAGTCTATCCGGTGTCATCCAAATTCGTGTTCTTTATATGATGAGTTTGGTCTCTTAGTGCCTTCAACTTTTCTTCCCTTGCAGGGTTGTAGTCTTATTTTCATTTGCATTTAATGAAAGTGGGAAATGTATTTTCTAAAAGTTCATGCATATGTGGCTATATGGCATATAATGATATTCACAAAGCTCTAGAGATTGGATCTTCTTTGAAAGTCTAATAAATTTAAGCTATGGATGCTAACTACATAACCGAGGTAAATATTTCCTTCCCTAAGGTGTCTTGCCTTTTGATTCACGTCTTCGTCTCACACCAATGTAAGGAAATTAGTAGAAACTAATTATAATTCAGTGGCAACTATGATATTTAGAAATTGTTGGCATTGTATTGCAAACTGACGGTTCTACCTGTACAATTTCTTATTCTTCTTTCATATAAACAGATGCAAACAAAAGGTATATATGTTCCCTAATGCAAGTATGGTGAAGAGTTCTATATATTTTTGTTTTCTATCAAACGTGTTGTAAGTGTACTTCGAGAAGAAGAGGTTGGCACATATATCGTTCATTTTTATTGTAGCATAACCTCTATCAATGAAACGAAAGAATGGCTGCCAAGATGTCAACCAGGGCATGAATTTGCTGTATAAATTCATATTTGTACTGTTGTTGTAGTCAATATAAAGTATTTCAGATTTCACCTTGCTTTTTATATTGAGTGTCAGGAATTCTCATGTATTCTTACTTTTGAACGTTTTGTAATAGATTTCATGCAACTATCTGATGACATTACCCAGCCAAACCTGGTTTTTTATAAATGGACGACCCACCAACTAATGTATGTAATTTATGTACATAGGTCCCCGTATCTATATATTGCTATATCTCGGCGTATGTGGTTGTACTAAATCAGAACCTCCAAAACCTACCTCTAAGATATATTATGCCACTAAAATAAAAAAAACAGACTATACCCAAAATTTCTCACAAAGGGCGCGGCCGCCGATTTCACCTAGTAGAAATTTATACACACACATCTTAGGAAGCAAATAGCTGGGTTGCTATCCTAGCAACTAAAAGATTAAATAGATAAACCTAAAAGCTTCTTCTCGCACGCGCGTCAAACGGAGAGAACCAACGCTCACGCTAAACGACAACCATATACACCCGTCGGTCGTCATCCTCAACAAACCATTATTCCTCCCAAAATCGCGCCGTCCCGTGCGGCACCAGGTCACCCACCCACTACGCCGTCCCGGCCATCCGCTGCACCCTCCTACCGCCGGCGCCGCCGCTGACCGGCATCAACCCGCACGCAGCACGCCCGGGTCAAGACCGTCGTGTTCTTCGTTTTTTCCTACGCCGTCGTGAGTTCCTCGGGAAGACGCCGTCGGCGCCGCACGCGGAGTAGGGAGGCCAGCAGTGGTGTGCGCCGAGGAGAGCCGCTGGCGGGAGCATGGTGGTCCGGTGGTGGGGTCTGTGGAGCCACGCCTGACATTGATGAAGTAGGATGCGGTGCCCATTGAGATTCTGCATCTCATACTGATTCTGGCGTCTCCGGGTTCCTTCACCATGCCTCTTGTCCATTCGATTTCTCCCTAGCAGCGAGCTAGGCGTCGAGCCGTGTGGCTGCTAGCTAGTTAATCCTTCTTCCTCTTCCACTTGCACATCGAGCTAGCTCACAGATCCATACTCTCTCACGTGTTTCTTTTCCCATTTTTGTGTCATCCAGGTGTTTGATGTAACGCGTACGAGAGGCATACTGCCCAAGTTAAGTTAATCTTCTTCCCTGCTAATTTTGGTTAGAGTGTGATACAAAAACGCAGTGCACCCTTTGCACATAGAAAATGCTCGGACTCTATTACATTGTTGCCTAAAATATTTGCTAAATTACGAGTTAGTTAATAATAGTTGCTCAATTTTGTTAGCCTGTTGTCCCTCCATCGGATTGGGCACCCGCGTCGTCTTTGGATGGGTCGCTCGTGGCCATCGAGCGCGATGACGTCGTCCTCTTATAGCTTGAAAACCCTACCGACTCCATCGAGCGGTTGTCGTGACCATGCTACAGAGGTCACTGCGAAAGTAGAGGCCCTTTGTGTTGATGATGGCGCCCTCCCCAATCCTGGCAGAGCTCTAAGACATCGTCACGTGAAGTTGCCTAACTATATTGTAGTGTTGTTTCATAGCATATTAAATTTGATTTGGCTCATATCGAATTTGCTTTTATTTCTTATAAATTTGTGTAACGATGTTATGATGTTGCTCATGACACAGGTGTCGTTATTTTTTTTTAAAGTTGCCTACTGATATTATGATGTTGGCTCATAACACCAAATTTGTTTCGTCTCGGTCAACAGTGCACATCTTCACAAGTATCAGGCGGACAACATCACAACATAGATAGGCAAGTCCAGATCATCAATAGGTAGCGTCACAACTTTTTTGTTGGACCAACTTTTTTACGATACACTAACTTTGGTGTGCGGTGATGCAACATCACCATAGCCGTAGGCAATTTTCTAACAAACTGAAGCAACTTTAGTACGAGAAAAATATTTTTTCTGTGCGATGAACAAACATGACAACATCGGTAGGCAACTTTACAACAAATAAAAGCAAATTCAGTACAAGGAGAAGCAACTTTAGTGTCCAATGAAGCAAGACGACAACAACGATAAACAACTTTGATACGAGAAAAATAATTTTTCATATGCAATCAATAAACATGGAAACATTTTGAGGCAACTTTACAACGAGTGAAAACAAATTCAGTTCAACGACAAGCAAATTTAGCGTTTGATGAGGCATAATGACACCATCGGTAGGGAACATTGGTACGAGGAGAACCATTTTTGGTGTTCAATCAAGAAACATGACAACATTTTTGGTGTTCAATCAAGAAACATGACAACATCGGTATACAGTTAAAAGCAAATTTGTTACAATGTAATGCAACTTTGATATGCGATGAAACATCATGATAACATCGATAGTCAAATTTACAATACATAAAGTAAATTCACTACCAGACATAAAGTAAATTCACTACCAGAGAGATGAAAACATAAACCTACATAATTGCTCAAATCTACCAATTTTTTGTTTTCTATGTGCTTATATTAGTTGCTTAATTCTACCAATTTGTTGCCTAAATATTTCAATAATTGCTTTTAAATGTTGTGAAGTTGCTTATCGTTGTTGTGAAATTGTTTCTTCACACTTCAAATTTGCTTACAAGACGGTCGAAAATAAATTAGAATTATTTGTGCAACTATCACATAATTATAGGCAAGAATTGGGCACAATTAAGTTTTCAACAATGATCGAAAACAAATTAGAATATTTTTGTGCAACTATTACACAGTTATAGGCAATAAATGGACAATTAAAATTTTCAAAATTGCTTATATGATGGTTGAAAACAATTTAGAATATTTAGTGCAACTATTACACATTTATAGGCAATAAATGGGCACAATTAATGTTCAAATTTGCTTACAAAACGGTAGAAAATAAATTAGAATAATTTGTACAACTAGTACACAATTATAGGTAACAAATGGGCCCAATTAAGTTTAAAATTTGCTTACAGGACGGTCAAAAGAAATTAGAATATTTGTGCAACTATGAGGCAACAAATGGGCACAATTAAGATTCAAATTTACTTACACGACAGTCAAAAAAAATTAGAATTATTTATGCAACTAGTACACAATTATAAGCAACAAATGGGCACAATTAAGATTGAAATTTTTCTTACACGACGGTGAAAACAAATTATAATATTTTTGTGCAACCAGTACACAACTACAGGCAATAAATGGGCACAATTAAGATTTAAATGGGCACAATTATTAGGCAACAAATTAATATGATTGAGCAACTAGTATGTATTGATAGGCAACAATCTCACAGGAATAAACAAGTTCCCTACAAAATAAATAAAAAACAAAGATCAGTATCCTTGGTACGGTATGGGTGCGGCTTGGCAAAAAAGCTTAGAGCCCAAGTCCTGAGCCAAAAGGGAATTAACTCCCAATCTAGCTCCTACATAGCTATGCCTCAATACAGGCAGCGAGCCAGCAAGATTTGTGCGAGGGATGAGGGATCATTGCGCGGGGAGCTAGCTCGGCGCAGCCGGCAGAGGAAGAGGTGTCCACAGGAAGCCAGTTCGGCAGCCTCGGTGCAGCCGTGCAGGGCAGCCGGAGGACGCGAGCTCGATACAGCGGCCGCGCAGGACATCTGGGGGATCCGACCTTGACGCTCAGAATGGAGGGCGGCGGCGGTGGGCAGCGAGTGCGGGTAGCCGGAGTGATGCTCATGGCCAGCAAGGGTTGGCGCTCGTGACGGGAGCACGAAGCAGAGCGTGCAGTGGGGGGCATCCGAGAATGAGGAACGAGGAGGACGGGAGTCAGGAGGTAGGGGATGAGGCGGATGCGGTGCAAGTTTTCTTTCTTGGCCGGCCGTTCGGACGAACGAATTAACGCGCGCGCGTTCCCTAGACGCGCCCATAGATAAAAGGTCACGAAGGCATATCATTAGCTTTTTTATAAGATATGTTTTACAATTACTATTATGTCCATTTCTTAGAAAATAGTATTAATAATTATATATTTTGTACCACATTAGTAAACAGAGGAAATAAATGTAAACATAAGATTATGCCCTTGCATTTACGAGGCCTACCATGCTAGTTACGAAGAAAGAGATGATAGTGGCGTAGATAGATACCGTAACATAACGGATTCCAATGTAATATGAGTCTAGCAGCCAATAAATATAGTGTCTTATGATACCACTCATATGTTACTAACCATTGTGAAGGCAGTAACATAGAATAGTATCATATGCATGATACTAATATATCATACTTCTCGTTGTGACTAGTCTTAAACTCTCCGACCTATCTTGCAAACGTGACTCATGTTAAGCCTAGTGTTCACAGGTAGTAGTATGTCCTTTTCATCAAAGTCAACGATAGATGGTCCTGGTACGATCCGCGTCCGACGACGTGATCCGTCGGCCCATGTTCAAAATCCCTGCCCATCGTAGGCCCCATGGTTTGTGTCGGACGATCGTCGTACGTATAGCAAGGTTCTTCTGAGTTTACTTCTTTGCAGAGCAGCTTGTTTTTTTAGAAAAGGGGAGATGCACACAGCTTTTTATTGCATAGTTTGAGAGTAATTCAACATTTACAAATCAAGGATCACATAAGGTTGAAACAAAAATCAACCATCGAATAATAGACGCCATCAGATTCCTATTCTCGGAGACGTCTAGTATGCTGCCACATAACCCGGGAGAAGAAATCTTGTGCGACCGTCAGGATTCGGACAGACCCAGTAAACATAAGTTCACGTTGGTCCTGGGGCAGGAGATACGCCCACAGCTAAATCCAATGTGCTATCATGTGTATAATCTGCATAATATGAAAATTCGAACATCTATTAAAAACAAGGTTGTTTCGACAATTCCATATAGACCAACAAATAGCTGAGACGCCAATACGAATTCGAGCCTTGGTCTTTTTATCAATACCATTCAACCAATTTCCAAACATATTTTTGATATTAGTTGGAGGTGGGATATTATATGTGGTAAAAACAACCCGCCAAATCAACCTAGCAAATGGACATGAAATAAAGATATGTTCAATGGTCTCTTCCGACCCACAAAAGGGACATTTTGTGCAACCCTTCCATTTTCTTTTAGCTAGATTATCCTTAGTAAGCAAGACCTTTTTATTCAGAAACCACATAAATATTTTTATTTTCAAGGGGATTTTCAATTTCCATAGGTATTTGTGAAGGTATATTGTATGTCCATTCATCAAGTCTTCGTACATCGACTTAACCGTAAACTTGCCATTTGTAGTTAGTTTCCACACAAAACTATCATCTTGATCTGTCAAATTTACATCCATCAATCGGAGGCATAAATGGGACCAAACATCCCATTTCTCCCCAATTAAAGCTCTCCTAAAACTCATATTAAGAGGAGGTGCAGCAGCCATAACGCTATGTACAGAAACATTTTTCCGTAGTGTTATAGTGTATAATGATGGATATTGATATTTAAGAGGAGTATCCCCTAACCAAGTGTCTTCCCAAAACCTGGTAGACAATCCATTTCCAATTTTAAATGAACCTCTATTGAAGAACTCCTCTTTGACCCGCATGAGGCCTTTCCAAAATGGTGAATCAGTCGGGTTAATCTCAACTTGAGCTAGTGTCTTACTATGAAGGTATTTGTTATGCAGCAGCTCCTGCCACATTCCCTCCTCGTTTAACAATTTAAACAACCATTTGCTTAGTAAACACTTGTTTTTTAGATCAAGAACTTCGATCCCAAGACCCCCTTGGTCTTTCGGTCTACAAATTATATTCCATTTTGTTAGTCTATATTTACGTTTATGTTCATCGCTTTGCCAAAAAAAGCGTGATCTATAATAGTCCATTCTTTTCTGTACCCCTTTAGGTACTTCAAAAAAGGACAACATAAACATAGGTAAACTGGTTAATACTGAATTAATCAAGACAAGTCTGTCTCCATATGAGAGCAGCTTCCCTTTCCAACACCCAAGTTTGCCCGCAAAACGACATTCTACTGGGTACCATTCAGTATTACGTAGTTTCCTATAATGGATAGGTACACCTAAGTACTTAAACGGTAAGACCCCCGACTCACATCCAAAGATTTGTCGATATTGGTCTTCCACGTCTTTTGCCTTTCCAAAACAGAATATTTCACTCTTGTGGAAATTGATCTTAAGTCCCGATAGTTGTTCGAATAAGCATAGAATTAGTTTCATGTTGACGGCTTTATCTAAATCATGTTCCATAAATAAAATAGTGTCATCCGCATATTGCAAAATAGAGACTCCGCCCTCAACAAGATGGGGGATCAGACTCCCTACTTGTCCATCCTCCTTTGCACGAGCAATAAGGATGGCCAACATATCTGCAACAATATTAAAAAGCAGTGGCGACATCGGATCCCCTTGCCTTAGGCCTTTTTTAGTTTGAAAATAATGACCAATGTCATCATTTACTCTAATTCCAACACTCCCCCCTTGGATACATTGCATAATCGAATCACACCACTGGTGTGCAAAACCTTTCATACGCAACGCTTGTTGGAGAAAAGGCCATTTAACTTTGTCATATGCCTTCTCAAAATCGATTTTGAAAAGAACACCATCCATTTTCTTCCGTTGAAGCTCATGGATTGTTTCATGGAGTACAACTACTCCTTCTAGTATGTGCCTTCCAGGCATGAAAGCCGTTTGAGTAGGTCTAATAACTTTGTGGGCAATTCCCGTTATTCTATTAGTTCCTACTTTAGTGAAGATTTTGAAACTCACGTTGAGAAGACATATTGGTCTATATTGTTGAATCTGGACTACATTTTCTTTTTTTTGGCAATAAAGTAATGACCCCGAAGTTCAATTTATACAGGGGCAAATTCCCTTGTCGAAATTGAAAAAACAAAGCCATTAGATCATCTTTGATTACTTTCCAAAAAGTCTGATAGAACTCAGCAGGGAACCCGTCCGGTCCCGGAGCTTTGTTCAATTCCATTTGGGAGATAGCTTCGAACACTTCTTTTACTGAAAAATCAGCAGTAAGAATGCTATTCTCCTCAGCCGAGAGTTGTGGGATATCTTGATTTAAATTCTCATCTAACGAAAAATTATTCGAGTCCGGCTCCCCAAACAGCCGCTTATAATATTCTGTAATATACACTTTCAGATTTTCGTCCCCCACAATTGTTCCTTCATCTTGCTCTAATTGGAAAATTTTCTTTTTTCTATGTTTTCCATTTGCAATCATATGGAAGTACCTTGTATTATTTCCACCTTCTTGAACATGTTTCACTTTAGCTCTTTGTGCCCATTTTGTCTCCTCATCCCGACGGAGGGAGCAAATACGATCTTGAGCATTTCTCAATGTCTCCCGTTCGGTGACACTAAGTGGTATAGTTTCAGCCTTAATATCTAGATCATTAATGATTCGTAACAACCTCTCCTTTTCTACTTTGTATCTCCCACTTAAGTTCTTAGCCCACCCTTTTAAAAAACGCCGCAAATGTCTTATTTTATTTTGCCAAACCTCAATAGGTGAGGCACCTGTAGAGACTGCAGCCCATTCGGCAGCTATCATCTCATAGAAACCATCTGTCCTAAGCCAAGACAGCTCAAATGAGAATCTCGCCACGTTACCCAAATGAGCTTGTACCCCCGCATCAATAAGCAAAGGGGTATGATCCGAACCCGTTCGCGTCAAAGCCCGAACAGTCGCAAGCGGAAATTTTTGTTCCAAAGAAACACTCACAAGAATCCTATCCAACTTCTCAAAAGTTGGGTTTTCTCGTCTACTCGCCCATGTGTATTGTCTTCCTGAGAGTTCTATTTCTTTTAAACCCAAGCTCTCAATAATTGCATTAAACATAAATGACCATCGCGGATTAAAATTATCGTTGTTTTTTTCTTCAGGTTTTCGAATGACATTAAAATCACCTCCCACCATCATGGGCAGTGGTTCGTTTTCACAAATCCGAGCTAGCTCGGTTAAGAAAGCTGGCTTTTGTGCATCTTGTGCCGCTCCATAGACCGACACCAATACCCACTCGAAACCGTCCCCCTTAGATCTTATGGTCAGCTTGACACAAAAGTCACCTGCCTCCATATTTTTAACCTGAAGAGTTGCTGAGTTGATACCAATCAACATACCGCCGGACCTCCCATGAGGCGGCAGGCAGAACCAAATAAAATCCAAACCCGCAGCTAGATGATTTAGAAAGGGTTGAGAGAAATGTGACCTTCCTGTCTCCGACAAGGCAATAAAGTCCAATTTCAAATCCCTAACACTCTCTTGAATTAAAAAATGTTTACCCGGGTCTCCTAGACCCTCACTATTCCAGAAAAATCCTCTTAGACCTTGCATTTTAAATTTCGTTTTGTTTTTTCAGCCGAGCACTCCTTCGTCGAAACGAAGTGGCCACCTGTTTTTTACCACGTTTTGTATTTTTCTTCATTGGCTTTGGCAGAAGATCCAAGTGATCTCCATTTTCCTCAGCCAACTCCTCATCTTCCATGTCCTCCGAAAGACAAGAGGCTCTACTTAGCACTAAGCTAGTTGGATCCCCATTTTCGTTAACATTAGTATTTATGTTTTTTTTGCAAGATATGTAACATTCTTTTGGCCTCGGACTCCTTAATTATGCTAGCAGATTTTAAACAATCAGTAGAAGTAGCTCCCAACGAGACCCCTAATCTAGTAGCTTGATTAACAATGTGCTCATCCGAAAAAGACATAATTGAAAACGTGGGATTTAGGTTCTTACCCGGGATGGAGTCACGCCGCTTAGCCATGGCCATAGCCCTGGCCATCTGAGTGTGATCGGCGTTGACTTGAGCTCGAATGCGGCCACTAGAGCGGATCCCGATCGCCAACGGATCAGGAACGCCGCCAAAGGCCGCCACCTCGCTGCGTCGAGACGTCGGTGATGGGAAGGCAGCCATATGCACCGGAGGCGACGCTGGAGTTGTCAGCCTCGTACCTGGCTTCTCCCCACTCCATCCGTCACCCCCACCTGGGGCAAATGGAGAGCGAGGAGACAGCTCTCCCTCCAAAGGGAACATAGTGTCGACGCACGCCGCTACAACCTCCTGTTGCGCCGGCGAGCTGACACTTGAAGGCGCCACCATCTCCTTGATCATTTCCTCTGTAGGTTCCATGGGACCAACGCCCATTGAGGACACCAAAGGAGGTACAGTATCCTGATCAACCCCCTGCCACTTAGCATCAAGCTGAGCCACACCATTACTCCCACGGCTGCCTATATCCGGACTGAGTGTCGATGCTGCAGCCCCTGTGTCCACGCTCACCGTTGGTGTCGTTTGCACAAGCTCGGATTCACCATACTTAAAATGAGGAACTTGGCTCCCAAAAGAGATTTTTATATCCTCCTTAGTATTTTGAAAGGCTCGAATAACACTCGGAGAGAACACAACACCCCTCCTAGAGGCCGATTGTGTAGGGGGTGTAGCAGCCGATGTTGCTTCAGTTGACTCAGCCCCATGCGCTGCATCTCCACCTGGTGCAGCATTGTTAGTTTGCTCAACGTCATTCATACCAGCCTTCTGAAAATCCTCTCCCAAATCATCATCATCCTCTTTGTCATCCTTTTGTTGTTCATCCGTTTCCATATCATCAGCAGCCATTTGATCTTCTCCCTCAACCTCAAACGTGAGATCGTAAAATCCTTTTCTGATAAACAAGGGGAAGTGTTTCGGAATCTTGGACCAATTGAGACAGCCAATCATAATCCGAAGTACCCCATGTTGTCTTGTATATTTCATGTCAATCTTCAGCGTTTTCCCAAACATGTCCCCAATGGTCCATAAAGAGAGAAAATCTCCTCGGTTAATCCACGGAAAACCAGATACCCGCACCCAGATTTCAGGAAGTGTCTCCATAGGTTCCGGAGCATGAGCCCAACTATCAAACGTCATCTCACAAGTGCTATTGGGAACCTTACAAGGACCAAAAACTGCCAGCCTTTCCAAATCAGGCCTAGTGGTGAATTGGACCTTGAAGAAGTTAGGGCCAACCTGCTGAACATCCCAAGTAAATTGTTCAGTTGGCACTAATCGCTGAAGCTGCGCCACTATCTGAGGGATACTCAACACTCCCTTTGAAGCAACTAGAGAAGCCAGGCGCAGATTTTCATGCTTAGGAACATAAGTATCAGTAAGTGGAGACTCGAAAAATAAAAGCTCCTCATGAGCATATCCATAAATAAGAATCCTGGGTTTAGGAGCGGATAGCAACGGGCATGAACCTGTGTGTTCCGGTTCTTCACAAATGTCACAGATGGGCACCAAGCACTCAGCCATTAGATGCCCACCACCACCACATCTGAAACACTTCTTTCCCTTCTTAGCTGCAGCGTTTTCTATCGCCAGAGCCAACTGATCCGCCGATACCAGAGGGGTTGCTTGGAGTTGAGCTGCCACACCTTGTCCATGACCAACATCTCGAACTGGAGGCTGCTGCACGACAGCCGGCATCGCCGGCGCAGCCACCATGTGAACAGCATGCACCGCCTGTGCAGGCATAGCCGCAGGCGCCGCCTGCGCAGCCACCACGTGTTGCGGCTGTGTCGCCGCCGCTACCGGCGGTTGCTGGGCCACCAGACTGCCAGCTGCCGCCGCGCCACCACGACCAACACCAGCTGCATGACCACCATCATAGCGCCCCCTTACACCTCGAGCGATGTCCGCTCTACCCCCAGCCGGAGCAGCATAACCTCGTCCAGCGGCCGCGTGACCAACGCCGCGCCACTGACCACGGTATCCTCGGCCTCCTGCATACCCACGGTAACCTCCACGTCTTCCCTGATTGAAACCAGAGCCGGCATGGAAACCACCGCGAACACCAGCAGCCGCATACCCAAACTGACCATAGCCACCGAAAGCTTGGTCACGCCCTATCGCATCATGACCATTATGACCACCAGCTGTGCCGCTCGGCCCCCCAACCTCGAAGTTGTTGAACCGCGGCACACCACGGCCAGGAGCGCCACCTCCACGACCGTGGTCGAAACCTCTTCCCCCACCCCGGTTCGCCATTGTCGCAGTCGAGCCCGCGGCGGCGCAGCGTATCCAGGTGAGTCCCAGAAAACGTCGTAACCCTAATGCCGATGCAATAGGTTTACAAATACGGGGTGGCCATGCCGCTGGCCGTTGGCCCAAATTGCCTTGTGGGCTTTCATGCAGATCGGGCTTAGCAGAGCCAAAAGCTACTAAGTCTCGACGCGGCGACGTACGAATCCACGATCCGCCAAAACCGCCAGGTTTCTTGAATTTCGAATTTTGAATTTTAGCTTCGCATCTCGCCGGCGGTGGTGACCTTCGCCGACCAACGACAGCAGTCCATCCACCCCGATCGATCTTCTCCATGAACACCGAAGGTTCTAGTACTGGAAGTTTTGGAACACGGAAGTTCGTCCGCCTCGCCGCCGGTACTGCCAACGAGTACTTGGGGCATTCGGCATCGAGTGAACATGAGAGGATTTGAGATGCGTACCTCTGCTGGTTGATCTTCTGTATGCGTCTCGACGCCCTTGACGACGTCGATCCAAAAGACCTTGATGTCGCTGATGACGGCGTCGCGCAGATCTTGTCAAGAGAGATCTGTAGGTACCGAGCATCCAAGCCGCCCTCCACGACGGCATCATCTTCCTCGTCCTCTGTCGCCAAAGCCCAAAAACGACCACCAAAAACGGTAGGAGTAGCAGTAGCCGTACTTACCAGTGATGACGGAGTGCTATCGGCTTCGAGGCCGGCAGCAGTCGCCGTCAACGAGTTCGCCGGCGTCGCCCGCGGAGACGCCCGCGGAGTCGCCTCTAACGGCTCTTTCATCCGCGTGTTTCAGAATGATATGTCACTAGTAGGAAAAAGGCTACTGCTGGCGAGCTGTTTTTGCCTAGCGCTGGCGAACAGCTGTCCGCCAGCAGAGCTATGCCAGTGGTAACCTTTACCGCTGGCGAACAGCTGCTCGCCAGCGGTAGAGGCGGCCACTGCTGGCGAACGGCGGCTATGTTCGCCAGCGGCAGTAGGCCACAGCACTGGCGAACTAGCCTTGTTCGCCAGCGGTTGCGCATCCGCTCGCCAGCGCTAGTCCCCGCGGGGTAGGCGTCTGTTCGCCAGCGCTACCATTTCTGTTCGCCAGCGGTATAATTTCCGAATTAAATATTTTATTTTAAAATATTGCATTACAGGATTATATATATATATATCAGAATTGCAGTACAGTAATTTCAGAAAGTTAAAAGTGTACAGAATTCCAGAAAGTTACAATTTGACAATGCCCAAACATAGATTCACATATGCATTTAAAACATGTTCATGGCATTACAAAAATGTTTTCATCATACACAAACATCGGAATTAAGTCGTAAGTTCTCCAAAACAAGTAGACGGTAAGTTACAATCATCACATAGTCATGGCGGGTAATGAAGTGTTCATTCATCCGGTTCTAGCTTCCGGTTCCAAGCTTCTAGCTTCATGTCCTTCTCGTTGCTCTCGACTCCTTCATCCCTATACACAACACATATATATAGTGTTAGAACATAGCAATGAAATTATCGACATATTGAAAACAGAATGTAAACTAAATCATTTTAGTGTGTCTAGACACACGAATGTGTCACACACACCATCAAATCTAGGACTTCTCCTTGCTCGGCTTCTCGTTGCTCGGCTTCTCCTTGGGCTTCGGCGGGAAAGGGCGACAACCTTCTAACGAGTTGAAGGGTCTGTAGTCACCCTGCTGTTGTATGAGCGTTTCAATCGCAGTGTTAGAAGTTGGTTTCCTGTTGAGGTGGAATATCCCGCCTCCGCGGGAGACATCCCTACAGATTATTCGCGCAAGGTCCTGCTGGATGCGTCCGAACTCCTTTCGGATAGTGGCATCAGAGGCATTCGCCATGTCCACGGCCCATTTATCACAAGCGCTTGGATATCGTAGACGTTCCTCGTCCATGAGGTACTCGCGCATTTGAAGGATGAGGTACCAGGCGTCCCTTGTACTACCTGGCGCCTTCTTGATGCAAGGGAACTCGAGCCTGTGGCGGAATGCATTCTTTCCTCGCCTTATGTTGGGCCTTGTGACGTTGCCTCCCTGGTAGACGAAGCCATTGAGAGCATCATCGAGAACCCTCTTGATGTGGGTGTAGTCCTTCTTCTTCTCATGACTCCCCGCGTCAAGAAAAAGTGAAGATGCAAGTTTAGGGTATAAGACGATGAGGGTGCCGTATTTGTTTCTGTGCAAAACATTTCGGAGAGACAATTAAACCTTTGTGCATGGAAATGAAACGATAGATATGAACGAAAGATAGCTGATGACTTACTCGGGAAAGTAAGGCAAGAGGAAGGTGTCCTTCTTGTCATTCTTCAAGAAGCAAGATTCTAAGAATTCAGTTGCCCGTCTCCGACCGTCAGGGCTTTGCAACCATCCTTCGAGCATGTAGAAGGGGTCAATTACAGAGGTGTGGGGGTTATTCTCTCTAAGGATCTGATGCTCCATACTGAGCGCCATAAGGCGAACCAAGCTTGGGCTGAGCGCATTCATATGGAGCATGTCGAAGATGTCATCAAATCTGATGAAGAGCATATGACCGGGATCTTTATCGACAAAGTTGCAACGTTCTGGTACCTTTCCCATGAAAAGCGGGAATGTCGGATTACTATCCTTGAGAAGATTTTCCTCCAAATATAGAACAGTGTCATGTAGGTTCTGCATATCCGCATTCACGATCTTGAGAATCTTGGGCGGCAGCATTGGTTTACCTAGCTCATGGATGGAATGCCAGTTCTGGATGGTTATCTTGTCATGAACCCGGCGCGGCTTGACCTTAGACCCCGGCTCTTGCTGGCTCATGAACTCAACAGGAACTAATTTCTTAGTTCTTTTTCGCACCTTCTTGGGACCCTTTGGCTCAAACGCCTCCTTAACCGCATCACGGACTGCGTCCTGGCTGAGACCATCTTGATCGGGAGCTTCAGGTGTTGGTTGAGAGTTGAAAAGAAGCTTGGAGACGCCGGTTATGTCAGCCCCGCCGGGTCTCGTCATTTCATCACGGCGGTCTTGTGTATTCTCATTATTATGAAAGAATGCCGGCTCGTGAACGTCATCAACGAAATAATTATCAGGGTCATGATTGTCATCTCCGTCGGTCTCGGGGTCTGCAGGTGGAGTTGGCTGTGGGGTGGTCGTAGGACGAGCGTCCAAACGAATAAGTGATTTTGGCCATGTCATTGCCCACCCCAAGCAATCGCCAAGGGTAAATTGTGAATCGGCATCCGCGGGTTGATTGGGAGGATCCAAATGAGCGCAACCCGGGAATACCCGAACCAAGGAAATCTTGAACAAATGATGAGGCAAAGGCCTTGTGTGACACACGCGGTTAAGCGGTGCAACAATGTTAGCCTTTGCCACATCCTTGAGCTCATTGTCCACCATGAGCAGCAATGTGCATCCCACCTCGTCGGCCTGCAGAAACATATATTACCGTGAGAGGATGACAAGAATGAAGAAATTAATGACTTGTCGGTGTGCAAGTAATTACCGTGAGGGCGTTGAGCTCTTCTAATGGCGACGGACCGCGGACGGCCGTCGGTGTGCAAGTGATGGAAGGGCTGCTACGAGGCACGCTGCCGACCTATGATGGTGCAGGTGTAGGGTTGGCAGATGGCGTATGGTCAAGATTAGTGTTGGCGGCCGCGTTTTGCACAACAGGCTGAACATTGATCGAGTTGCTGGAGCCTAAGCTGATCATGGGGAACGGTCCTTGTCTGCCTCCCTCAAACCAATTTCCGATAGTCTCGCAGAGGGTAGGAAGGATGGCGTTGATCGTCTTGGCCACGGTGTCCTGGACTTGCACCGGAATGTTATCTTTGACGGTCGCCAACTCCTTCCTGAGAGATGCTTCCACGCTGCTCTTCCTCTCCTTTCGCTCCTCCTTAGTCTCGGGGTAGTAGAAGGCATGTTTGTGGCCACTGCCGGCCCCCACCACACGGCCACGATGCGGGCCTTTAGTCGGCGACACATTCTTTACCGTGTTATACGCCCGGTGGAAAGGATTGTCCCATGGGCCAAGGACCTGTGTTGAGGAGCCTTCCGACTGAGCTTGTGCATGAGCTTGTTGTTCCTCCGCAAGCTTCTGTTCAAGGTCCTTCACCTTCGCGTTGGTGACAAGTTGACCGGATTTGGGGTCTTTCTTGTAGCGGGCCCTGATAAATTTTCTTGCTTGCGGGTCTTCGAACACGTCATACGGGTTTGTTCCTACCCTTTCCGCGTCCTCCTTTTCCCAAATGGGTTCTTTTCCCGAGTAGCCGCGGCTTCCGAGACTGTGGGGAGCTATGTTCTTGCCTTGCATATTCTTGCCCCATTCCCGAAGCGCTATCTTTGAAGTGAGCTTCTCATTGGCGAGAAAATCATTGTAGTGCTCTTCAGAAATTGACGGCCACTTCTTATGTATCTCCTCGAAAACGGCACCTTCAGAGATTTTCTCCCGCACACTCGATCTCCAAGTGGAGAAGGCTTTGGTGAACTTGCCGAGAGCGAATGAGTTTGCAATGTTCTTCCGGGGATGCAGGCTTTCGTACTCGGTAGGGAACTTGTAGCGTGCGTGAAGCTTCTCGATGAGTAGCAAGGCCGTAGCAGAATTCCCTTTATCCCGAAGGCCTTCGGTGTTGAGGTTGCCGAAGGTTCGAACAATGCATCCCAAGGTGTTGCCGTACCCTTTGACGACATTTATTGGCGCTGTAGGCGCGCCGCTTTTGGGGTCCACCTCATCGATAGCTTCACGGAGGGTCTTGAGCATGTTGGGACGCCTATCCTTTCGTGCACGCTTGGCTTCACTACCGGACGTGCCATCGCCAGCCCCACTAGTAGTGGTGTCGTTGCCGGTGGTCTCGTTGCCTGATGTGTCCTCATGGCCGACACCACTAGTAGTACCGACATCATGATGGGCTTCCTCCATCTCATCATCTGCGTCGCCCCCAAGCATATTTATATATGCATCCTCGTCCTCCTCCATCGGGTCTTCATTTCTCTTCCGAGAACCCCCCGCCTCCGAGTTGTGACTCATGTTTCTAATGAGTAGAAAGAACATAGTTAATACACATATAATAGAAAGAACATAGCTAGCTAATACTCAAAATATGTCCTATTTCTAACACAAGTCATGCTAAAATTTCACAACAAATTTCGGCATGACCTTTGCTAAAAATAGGACATATCGAGTACCCGAATTGCCGGAACGGAAGTTAATCAACATTCCGGCGAACTCAAGGGTCTCATGTGTACCTGCAAATCTGTTAAAAAGTTCCAACTTTGGAGCCTTACCAAATTATCAAATGTTTTTCCTATTGACATTTTTCTTCCACGGATCCATTGTACTAAGTTAGTACCTCATATTAAAGACCAGAAACAATTATTTCAAAATTCCTAACACCTAATTGAAGGTGCTTTTTAAAGCTATTCCAGAACTGTGACAACTACACTTAGCTTTTTTTTTGCAATTCTTCAAAATCCAAAATATTCCTAAACCAACCTAAAGTCTACATATACTAATATATACACTAACATGATCAAATCCTAATCTAAACTAACCTAAAAAAACCCTAACAGTGGCAGTGACATTTCATCGAACACCTGCTGTGCAGAAATTGGAAGAGAGGGAGGAGGAAGAAGGAGGCAGGAGAGAAGGGAGGCAGAGAAGGAGAGGGGGAGGAGGAAGGAGAGATGGAGGAGGAAGGAGAGAAGGGAGAGGTATACCTGCTCGGGGAAGGGAGAGGAGGGCAGGGGCTCCGGCCGGTCGGTCTGCACGTGCTCGGGGAAGGGAGAGGAGGGCAGGGGCTCCGGCCGGTCGATCTGCACGCGTGCTCGGGGAAGGGAGAGGAGGGCAGGGGCTCCGGCCGGTTGATCTGCACGCGTGCTCGGGGAAGGGAGAGGAGGGCAGGGGCTCCGGCGGCGTGGTGGGCGTCCTGGCGTGGTGGGGGAAGGGAGAGGAGGGCAGGGGCTCCGGCGGCGTGCTGTGGGCTCCGGCGGCGTGCTGCTCGGGGAAGGGAGAGGAAGGAAACGGTTTGAAACAGAGAGGCGCGCGCGAAGACAGTCAGTTATGCCCGGTGAGAGCATAGCGCTGGCGAACAAACTTGTCTGTTCGCCAGCGGTAACCGTAGCGCTGTCGAGCAACCTGGTTTGTTCGGCAGCGGTATTCTCACTACCGCTGGCGAACACAATTGTGGTGTATGTGGCCGTACCGTCATCATGATCTTCATCATCGTCGATATTTGGGTCGCCGAATTCGTTGAAGTCATTCTCGTTGGCGACTCCATCCATTCCGACGATGTTTCTTTTGCCTCTCCTCACGACAACACGGCTAGGACGTGACGGGTCGGTTATAAAGAAGCATTGAGACACGTGCTTAGCCAATACCCATGGCTCATTTTGCGCGGTGACGTTTGCGCCTGCTGAACTGCCGGCTTCGGGTAGAACCATGGTGGTGAAGTATTGGTCTTCTTTTGTGACGGTTGATCTTCTAGCCCATCTGACACGGAACATCGGCACCTTCACTCCGGAGTAGTTAAGCTCCCATATCTCCTCGATCCTACCGTAATATCTTAATTGCTCGTCTCCGTCTCCGGTGTAGGATTTCATTGTTACCCCTGAGTTTTGATAATCGGAAGTTTTGTCCTTTGCTTCGGTGTAAAATGTGTACCCGTTTATATCATAAGCTTGGAACGTACTGAGGTTGGGTGCGGGGCCATGTGCCAATGTGTAAATCATTTTTCCTTGTGCAGAACTCATCGAGGGAGGATTAGCGACAAGGTGTTCTTTGAACCATTGAAGGAAAGAGGAGTTGTGCTCTCTGATTATTTCTCCTTCGGTCCTCTGCTTGCCTTTGTCGGTGTATTTCTTCTCAATCATTCGTTGGTGTTTTGTCAACCAAGGATCGACAATTGCAATGTGTTGTAGAGCCACTAAGTTTGCCCTGTTAAAGTCGACGCGTCGACAAGCGAAGTCCACATGCAGGTCCCTCCGGCCATTTTTGTGACCTACTCCATGGAGCCTACCGATGTGCTTGTTTCCTGGCAAACCAACCGGATCCTGGACGTTCAGATGATTCGTTCAGAAAGAAATGCACTCTTCGGTGAGAAATCCTTGAACGATGCTTCCATCCGGACGAGCCCTGTTACGGACGAAACCTTTGATGACCCCATTCATCCTTTCAAACGGCATCATGTTGTGCTGGAATAACGGCCCCAGATGGGTTATATCATCCACGATATGGATCAACAAATGCACACAGATGTCAAAGAATGCGGGAGGGAAGTAAATTTCAAGCTCGCATAGGATCACGACGATCTCTTCCTTTAGCCTGTTGAGTCGCTTGAGGGTGATTGACTTTTTAGAGATCACGTCGAAAATGTTACATAGGCCAAACAGGGTTTCACGGACGTGTTTGTCCATTATACCACGGATCGCAACCGGGAATATCTGCGTCATCATCACGTGACAATCATGAGACTTCATCCCGCTGAACTTCTGTTTGGTTGAGTCTAGGAATCTTGTTATCAGTCCACCGTAACCCAAAGGAATTTTGACTTCAAGAAGGCATTTCATCAATTGTTCGATCTCTTTTCGACTTAGGGTGAAGCAGGAGGGGGGGCAGTAATAATCAGGCAGCTTCACCCTCTTGGCCCTCGACCGTGATCGTCCTGCTCCTCTGTCTCATCAGGCACCTTCTCTCCTCGACCCCCATGAAGCTCTTCTCTCATATTGAAATGAACTAGGTCGTATCTTGCTTTCGGCCCATCTTTGGTTCTCTCCGCCATGTTGAGCAGAGTGCCAAACAAACTCTCGAACACATTCTTCGTCATATGCATTAGATCAAGGCAATGAGGCGTACCGAGAATCTTCCAGTACGGCAAGTCCCAAAACACGGACCTCGTCTTCCATACACCCAGGAGAGGTTTTGGTGTCTTCTGCTTCTTTCCCGGCGCAGGGCACTGTTGCCAACCATTCAGTAGCTCTAAGATTTCTTCCCCGGACCTCTGAAGGGGCAGTCCCCGGGGCTCATCTTCGTTGTTGAAGAGGTCTCCACGCTTTCTCCAAGGGTCTTTCTTCGGTAGCCATCTTCGATGACCCATGTAGACGGTTTTTGAAGACCCGGGATCTTTCGGAAGCTGGAGAAACGTCGGATCATCCATGCACCTCACACATGCGTTATGTCCGTGGCACACCTGACCTGCGACATATCCGTATCCGAGAAAGTCATGCACAGTACATAGCAAGACAGCTCTCATAGGAAAATATTCTTCTGACACGGCGTCCCATGTGTTAACACCTTCCTCGGCCCATAAGGTGTCTAGCTCATCTTTCAGTAGCTTCAGATAAAGATTGATGTCGTTTCCAGGTTGTTTTGGGCCTTGGATTAGCATGCTCATGTGAATGTACTTCCTTTTCATGCACAACCAGGGCGGGAGGTTGTAAATCCATACAAACACGGGCCAGGTGCTGTGTGTGCTGCTCTGGCTGCCAAACGGATTAAGCCCGTCGGTGCTCGCACCCAACCTGATGTTCCTTGGATCTGCTCTGAAGGTTGGATATTCAGCGTCAACTGCTTTCCACTGACTTGCATCTGAAGGGTGTGTCAGATTTATATTTTCATTACGCTTTGGATCTTTGAGCACTTGCTTTTTCCTTTCCGCGTGCCAGCGCATGAGCTCAGCTTCCTTACGGTCCGTGAAATACCGCTGGAGACGGGGAATCAGCGGAAAGTACCAAACAACTTTGCGAGGAGCTTTCTTCCCTTTCTTGTATCGAGCGGCATCGCACACTGGACACTTTGTCTTCTCCACATCCTCTTTCCGATAAATGTAGCAATCATTAATGCACACATGATACTTCTCGTGCGGTAAATCAAAAGGGCAAACGACTTTTTTGGCCTCATCACAACTTTTTGGACAGGTGTTGTCCTCAGGAAGGACACCGTGCCAATATTCCAGACTAGAATCGACGCTTATATCGCTCCATTTGTATCTTGCCTTCATCTGCAAAACATTGAGCGCAACATTCAAACGGGAATCTTCCGCACCGCAACCTGGATACAACGGAGTATTTGCATCTTTCTCGAGTTGCGCCAACTTAGATTGCTCTCTAGAAGCTGTTCTGGAGTTAGTGGTCTTCTTTAGAAGCAGTTCTTGGACATGAGGATCTTGCACGAGTAAAGTTAATGGTGTCTCGTCTTCCATAGCTGTTTCTTCTGCCACCTCATTATCTCCATCATGATCAGGAGGCTCTTCGTTATCATTATTGTGATCATGTTCATGATCTCCATCATAATCAAGAGGCTCTTCATGATCATTATCATGATCATTTCCTGTCGCAGGTGCCTCATTACCTTCATGATCATGGCGGCCATTATCGCTCAACCACTGAGTGTGGCCATCCATGAAACCACGCATGAGCAAGTGCTCTAGCAACTTTCCGGAGAAAGGGTTGATCAATCCCACTAGTTTGCATTTTCGACATGGACATCTTATCTCTGTGCCGTTATGTCGAAACATGTCCTCTGTCGCGTGTTTTAGATATCTGTTCACTACAGCTTCACTCATGGCGGCCATTATCGTTCGCCTACAAAGTGTAGAACAAACTCATGAGAATCATACATATACCGCGCTTATCACGAAAAATTTCGCCATGACCTTTCTATATGTAGAGGTCATAATAAGAAAGAGTACCGAAATTTGCCGAAACGGAAATGAATCAACATTTCGGCAATAAATCGGCATCACTCTCCTATTTTACACATATTGTGTTACACGTCATCACAAATTTTAACAAATTTATCCCACTTTCATGCACTTCATGTCAAAATTTGACATTTTCACATAATTTTACATACATAGTGTTCATTTCACACATATTCATAGAAATAGAGCTCGACCTTTGATTCAATACACGTAGGACAAGAGATAACCAAGCCGAAACACCGACGAAATGGCTATGGATTGGCTCAAAAAGGTGAAACTATTTTTTGGGATTGTGAGATAAAACTTTTTGGTGGAAAGTGGTTTTTGGGGGTGGTTTAGCTAGATCTATCAAAAAATCTAGTTTTTATTGGCTAAAAAGAGAGTATTTGAGGGGGGAAAAGAGCAAAATCTCGGGTTGGCTCGTGGTAGAGAGAGAATTCAATGTAGTTAATGGAGTTGAAAGGAGGTGGGTGATGCAATTTAATGCTCTGGTCCCAGGTTACCGCTGGCGAACAAGGATGCAGCTCGCCAGCGCCGCATCTGGACCGCTGGCGAACCAGCTATTTGTTCGCTAACGGTAGTTGCCACTATCGCCGCCACAGCCAGGATACAGCCGCCACACTGCCTCTGGCGGGCACATTTCTGTGTTCGCCAGCGCTATGTCATCTACCGCTGGCGAACAAGGACCGCGTTCGCCAGCGGTGTTCTTCGGCGACAGCCCCGCCCAGCCCAGATAGAGCGCTGGCGAGCAGGTTTAGTTGTCCGCCAGCGATAGTAGTTTTACCGCTGGCTGTGACGGCTATGCGTTCGCCAGCGGTAACAGCGCTGGCGGTCGTTTTTTCTTGCTCGCCAGTGCTATCCTGGTGGCTATAAGGCTTTTCCTACTTGTGTGTACGTATGCATTCCAATGATATGCAGAGCAGCTTGTGATCGATACACTTGCGATGCTGATTCTCCTGCATGGCTCGTCGAGGCACGGAGAGGGAGGCAAAGGTAAGCAAGGAGCCAACGGATACGTATGTCCGTGCGTCGGGAAGAAGACAGTGGATTGATAGAGAAGATTCGGAAATCAGCTTTGGGTCGTAGGAGCATATATATATATATATATATATATATATATACGATCACGCTACCTATAAATTTTATTTTAAAATGTCAAATAATTTCAAAAAACAAACTTGGATGCACAATCGGAATATGTATGAGCCTTTCTACTCACCAATCTGAGTCCTGGATCGATGGTGGTGAAATGTATTGTCTGTGGTACTCAAAATTAACCGGAGCAGGTACCTGGTAGAGGATATATATGTTTGCGTTCCAACATGGGCGGCGGTGCTAGACCTATGCGCTGGAAATAGGCACATCATCGTATACGTATATATAGGCTGGCACTAACGAAATCTCCGATGATCGTGCACGAAAACTTAGATGATCGGGCGAAGTGAGAATAGCTCAAGTGGGTTTGGTTGGAACCAGCCCACCCAGATTCAAGTCACAGATTTGACATGTGTGGTCGCATTTTTCTCGATTTTTCAGTATTTAACCGGCGCTATGCTTTCAGCGGTATGTGACGTGCCCGTCAACAGCGAGGCGTCCGTGGTGACTTCGTCAACCTCAAGATATGCCAGACCAGTCTCTCGGAAGTGCTCATGGGGTAGGGTTTACGTATGTGCAGTCATAGGGTATCTGTACGTGCGTGTTTGTGAGCGTCTGCGTCTGTACCGTGTTTCTCAAAAAAAAAACTTAGATGACCGTGATCACAAACCTGACGAAAAACGACAATCTGATCTACCTGGCTCGACGGTGGCGTGAAATATCAGGCCTAGACCCTCCCAATTTTTTTCCTAGAAAAACCTGAGACCTGCTAAGCTTTATTGATTGTTAGACTGTATAAATACCGCTCTATATTGTAGGCTTTGTGTATTTTTATAATCTGTACTGTATCTCTATAAATACAAGACCCAGGCCGACCCAATTGGTGTCGAGCCCCAAAACCCTAAACACCTTCTTTTACGTGGTATCATACGCCTAGCGTTTCTAAACACTAATGGCTTCCGCACCCCTTGCATCGCTGCCGCCGCCGCTGGCGACTTCAACTGTCGCCACCGGTGGCTACTTCAACTGTCGCCACCGCCACGACTGACGCTGCTCCCTTCGCCTCGATGATGGCCGCCAACGCCGTTGCGTCGTTCAACTCCACCACGGCGGCTGCTCTCTTCTCCGCGCCGCCGGTATCTGTCGCGTCTCCCTCGACAATCTCTGGCACGCCCTGGAGTCCGTCCGTGTCGTCGTTCCTCGCGCATCTCCTCAATGGCGGGACTGCGCCGTTCCCGGCGTCCGACGTCGCGTTTGGCCCCCTGTCCACTCTATCGGCCGGTGCCATGTACTCCGGTTCGATCCTCGCCATGGGGATGCCTTCCGACTCCACCTCGGCCATGCCCATCTACGGCCCTGCCGTCGCCGGCGGCCGCGTCTCCGTTGTTGCTTAGATTCATCCGCCGCCTCCGTATGGGGCTCCTGGTGTGTCGCCGGCCCACGCCCTGGCGCACTACCGCCCGCCATCGGCCGCGCCTCTTGCTGATCCCGTGTATGCGGCATATGCCGTCTCGGGTTACCCCTGTATGGTGCTCCGCGGGTGCCTGCGGTGCTGCCTTCCTACGACGCGTCGTCGCCGTATGGTGCGCCACCACCGCCGTCCTACGCGCCGCCTCCGGCCCGCTCGACGGTCTTCCGCGCTCCTCCCACCTCCGCTTATTCGGATGCGGCATATGCTGCGTACCCGGATGCAGGCCATGCTGAGGTGTATCCGTCGCCGCCTTCCGCGCTCGACATGATCGCGTCGCCGCCGTTCTACTTTGCCCACCAGCTTCCGGTTAAGTCGAAACCGGACAACTACCTCTATTGGCGTGCGCAGATCCTCCCCCTCCTCCATAGTCACTAGATCGAGGGGTTTGTCGATGGCTCTCTCTCGTGCCCACCACAGTACGACCCGCAGTTTCGCCCATGGGTGGCGCAAGACCAGGCTATTCTATCCGTGATCTAGTCTTCCCTTGGAGATGGTGTCGTTGGTCTGGTGCTTTTCGCGGCTACGTCGCGCGAAGCGTGGGACATCTTGGCGCTACGCACCAAGCTCGGTGAGACCAAGAAGGACATCCTCAATGGCCTCGACGGGGATTACGACTCTCTGGTGGGGGTGATCAAGGAACGGGAGGTTCCCATCCGTCCCCAGAAGCTCTACTCTCGTCTTCTTGGGACGGAACATCGGCTCTCTGCTCGCCGCCCTGACGTGCTGCCCGACGGATCCTCTGTCAATGGCGCATATCTCGTGCCCCTCCCCCTGCTTCACCGACTAGGGGGGGCAAACTTGCTGCCATGACCAGCCCGCAGCAACAGCCGCGCCCCTCCGTGGTTGTCCAGGACGGCCGCCCGCGTGCGTGCGGTGATGCGCAGCCCTGCCAGCTTTGTGGCCTTTCTAACCACGTCTCCTCTCGTTGCCACCGCCGTTTCAAGACCGATTTCCTGGGCCTCGGCAACAACGGTAAAGGCAATGATCGCCAAGGTCATATTGCGCAGCAAGGACATACTCCGTCCTATACTGTTGATCCCACCTGGTACATGGACACTGGTGCTACGGATCATGTGACGAATAGGAAGGGCATACACCTGCGGATGCTTGCTAGGGGTATAATCACAAGTTTGTATTAGTCCTAGGAAGGGCAGTGCATTAGCATTGGTTCACCCACACAACACTTATCGAAACACTAAAGATTAATCATCTATATGAAGCGAAAGCACTAGACATAATTCCCGTGTGTCCTTAGGAACGTTTGGTCAATATAAGTAAACCAACCGGCTTGTCCTTTGCTCTAGAAAGTATTGGACCCCTCGCTGCAATTAATATTATTGCACTTAATTTACTCGCACTTTATTTATCAGCTATATCAAAAACTCCTAAAAACTTGTCTGCTAGTATTTACAGCTGACGAGGTTATACCAAACGGGTTGTCGAGGAGTGACTCCCACGTAACAGGGGTAGTCTCGCCCCGAAGAGAGGTTCGAAGGGGGACTGAACACGGAGGTCAAACAACCCTCGATGCACGCCGCGACATTGCTCGCGGTGCCTGGAGTGGAGCTGCACGACAGAGAGTGACACCGGCCCTTACCCAGGTTCACGGCCCTCAAGGTGAGGTAAAACCGCTACTCCTGCTTGTCTGAATTGCACTGCGGTGACTACAGTACAACTAGCCTCCGGGCGTTGAGAGGGTCCGGAGGTGGAAGACGCTATCGAATTCGGGATCGAATTCCCGGATCCCTTGCTACGGAAGTGCCCCCTCTCCTTATATAGTCGCCCCGGGCCTCATCCCTGCGACCTGCGCAATGGAAGGGTTCCCACATGGCGACGAGCGGCGGAGCGGGGTGCACCACTGCTCGCTGGTCCATGGACTCGGTCCATGGTCGTAAAGCCTGCCTTCGTGGCAGGGCAGCTGTCTCCTCCGTCCTTGGACGCAGCTCCTCCGTGCTAAAGCGGCGCGCCGTGGCCGACAAGCTGCAGACTTTGCAGAGCGGCTCGCAGGTGCGGCAGAGACCATGGGGAGTGCCCGCGGTGACGTCGTCGTTGGAGCGTTGTGCCGGCCAACTGCTTTATCACCAAAGAGGAAAGCTTCGTTGGCGGCGCAGGAGACACAGAGCTTTGTTGACCCCTTTTATCACGGGAACGGCAACTGCGACGCTGTCGCTGTCGCGCGCGCAGACGCGCGCGTCACCCTGCGGCTGCTGCAGAGCCCATGTGCGCTCTGCAGCGCTTCCTTCGCCGCGAAGTATCCCCTCAGGGGCCTGAGGCTCTCGAGGGGGAGGAGCCGTGCTGGCTCCCTTCAGAGGGAGAGAGCCCTCAAGTGGGACGCCCTCGGGGGGAACCTCCTTCAGGCCTCCGGTGGCGCCTCAAGTCCCCTCCAGGGGTTTTTGCCTCGGGGGGCTCCCCAAGCGGTCTGCTTGGCCCTTAGCCGTTTCGTAGATGCTGTCGCGTGTGCGGTCAGTGGAGAGTGGGCTCTGCACACCCTAGAATCCACTGGGCCGACACGGGTACCCCTTCGTGTGGGTACCTGGTGCACGTGATGACTAAAGCCCAATTGTCAATAGACTGACGAAGCCCATCATGGAAGGCCCAAGATGAAGAAGTGTTTTCCAAGTTAGGCATAGTCGGTTGTAGTTTCCATATCTGTAATTCTAGTCGGTTACGTACCCAAGACCTGGCCCCCCATATAAGGGACAGGAGGGCGACCGATCAAGGACACGCTCATCCAGAACCACCAAACCCTAACGAGATCGACATCTCGCTGGACTTTGTACTCGCCGCATATTCAACAATCAATACAGACGGGCAGGAAGTAGGGGTGTTACCTCTGTCGAGGGCCCTGAACCTGGGTAACTCCCGCTTGTCAGCCGACGAATCTAGTAACACTACGCGTTCTCTACCACATAACGCTAACCCTAGGCTATCAGTCATAGGTATTGATGGGGACACCCCTCGTCAATTGGCGCCGTCTGTGGGAAAGAATATTGTTGGACTCATGGATTCATCGGTTACAGCTTCAAATGACAACTCGCCGACAACATCTGCAAACGGCCACACGCCGGCAATTTCGACTGGCGTCGAAATCAGCAGGCGAACACTCGCCAACTTCGCAAGCAATCTCGCCAAGGAGGATCAAGCCCTACTCGCCAGACGCACAAGAAATCTTCTCTAGTCTCGACTCAGGTTTTGATCTAACTACCGGAGAACATAACTTTTTCGTCGATAAGTTTGGTGTGCAGGACTTGACCGATTCGATCGCGACTGAGGCGGATAAGGAGAAGTCGACTACGATCACATCATCAGCAGACAAAGAAGCTACCTCATCACAGATCGACTCGATCCCACCGCCTGAATCCCAGTCTCCTCCATGTCGACACAAGAGTTTAACAAACTCATGGCAGAAGAGTTCCCAGATGATGAGGGCCAGTCCACCTATCAGGGCAATGCAGTCGAAGAACCATCTACTGAGGTTGCATCACCAGAAAGCATGGGAGCAACTCCATCACAGATCAACTCGATCTCGGCGATAGGATCTCCAATCGCCTCCATGACAACCCAAGAGTTCAACGAGCTCGTAGCGCAGGAGCAGCTGGAGGATGAGGTACAGTCTGACTTTCAAGTCAACACAATCGAATATATCACCCCACTCGACATTGCACCCAATCACATGCAATCAGAGGATGCGGAGGATAGCATCTACCTCACCGACTTCACTGGGCCAGAGATCCAAGCGGATCACGATTCCTTCTCCGACTACGAAGATCATTCTGAGCCAGCACTCGAGGCATACGTCAATACCAACGCTCAGATCAGCAAAAGCAATAACTCCGACATGAGCTTGGACGATGAAGTTCAATCCATGACTAGCATAGACAACACAAACACATGCCCTCTGGTCACACCACGGCAGGTTTACGTTGCGTTTAGTGCAGAAATCTCGGCGGCTGCTGCCAGTCGAAGGCCTACAGAATTTCCCTGCGAATTTACGTTGCCAGATGGTATAACAAAGTTAAACATCACGGCGGAGATGGCGGCGAAAGAGGACAAAATCATCACGGATTGCACGATGATGCAACCCATGACGAGATGATGACATATAATTATTTCAACTGGCAAGAAACAATGCGACTGAAGCAGTACCGAGCAACACTCGAAGAGCGAAGGAGGCAAGCTAGCATCTCGAGTGCGCGAAGGAGGCAGCTGTCTCTCAGCTCTACAGGTGCAACTGAACTGAGGCATCGATCTAGGTTGGCACATATACCAGAAGGCGAAAGATCCGAAATCGTTCGCAACCTAGAGAACTCGTTCCTCACATTGGATACGGAAGGCATTCTAGCGCCTAAAACACCCAAAGGTGCCCTGATATCAATTGGAGCATACCTCAAGGCAACGACACCTCCAGCAGATGATCCAGCCGCAGAGCTACATCACCAACAGCTCAAAGCACTCGCATTGGCAGCAAAAGGACTCCAGTCGGGGAGCAGCAGGAGACGTAGCAGGAGTCGCTCGCGGCATACATCAAGAGATCGCCACAGTCACAGTCCCCACAGGAGTAGTGCAAGAAGAAGCTCAAGCCGCTACAGATCACGGAGCAGATCCAGAATCAATAGCTCGGGAGATAGTCACGATGCAGGACCTTGCGGGGCGTGATGTTTCACCCGAAGAATTCGTGAGGCCAGAATGCCCAAAAGATTTGGTCCGCCAACGACGCCGAAATTCAACTGCAAGCAAGAGCCTTCATGCTGGCTAGAGGACTACAAGCTCGCAGTCGTGTGCCAAAGAGGAACGACCACAACGGCGTTGCAGTACATACAACTGATGCTTGAAGGCACATCCCGCGACTGGCTCAAAGCATTACCCGAAGGGTCTTACGACTCTTGGGAGCACTTCAAGGAGGACTTCATCAAATACTTCGATCCACTGTGCGAGCGACCCAAAACATTCGAAGAATTACGAGCTTGAAAGCAAAGGTCAGACGAGACGCTCCGAGCATATATCAGAAGGTGGACTGCTATCCGCAATTCAGTAGGCACAATCTCTGAAGACAGAGCCATGGATGCTTTCATCATGGGAGTTTACAGAAACGACTTCAGAGAGGCACTCGGTCGCTAGAAACCAAAATCCATGGCAGAACTCATGAAAATAGCGACTGAGTGGGGAGATGGAGAAGACGCCGTAAGGACCAAACGCCCTCTTTCCCCACATGACCAAGAGGATCGACGCGATAGTCGAGATCGTCGTGACAGAGACGACAAAAGGCGGCGACGCAGGAACGATTACGGCGACAAAGACAAGATAAAATTTGTCGCAGCCGGTTTTTCACAAGACGATCATGCCCGGGAGGACAGACGACATGACGATCGTCGTGGTAATCGAGGCAACGACCGCCGCGACAGTCGATTAGATGACCGTCGTGACACTCGAGACCGCGACCAGCATAGTAGCGGCTACCAGAAGCAAGAATGGCGTAAACGATCAGACGCAAAGCCAGAGAAGACGTTCCAAGAAAAGATGGAGGACCAGTGCAGACTACACCTATTCAAAGATCCAGCCACTGGAAGGCTAACTTCCAATCATACAATGGGGAATTACCGCGAATTCGAACAAATAGTGGCAGATTACACGAGACGACTCAGAAGGGATGCACCCCCGACTGCCCCGCCAGCATACACTACACCACCACCAATACAGCCAGTCGCGGACTTCCACCCCCGCCACCATATAATGCAGGTAGCCAAATCGCAGGAGCCATACATCACATACCGCAAGCTGCAGAAGAGCAGTATCCAAAGCCTCAAGGACAGATGTACATGATTCAGAAATGGCGTCCTTCCAACAGGCAGCAAAAGCTTCACACTCGACACGTTAACATGGTAGTTATGGCATCGTCGGCCGTGCCAGATTTCTTACGATGCTCTGAAACAGCAATCACGTTCAGTCGAGAAGATCACCCACCATCCGTCTATCGGTCAGGCCATGCCTCCCTGGTACTCGACGCCCAGATCGGAGGATACGCCATGACCAAAGTCTTCATGGATGGAGGCAGCGGCATAAACATTATCTTCGCCGACACACTTCGTAGGATGAACAGGTCAGTTGAGAATCTACCCCAGTCCACAAACACTTTCCATGGTATTGTTCCAAGTAAAGCCATCCTCCCAGAGGGCACGATACAACTCGACGTTACGTTTGGTGACGCAAGGCACTTCAGAAGCGAATCAATCGAGTTCGAGGTCGTCGACTAGAAATCACAATATCACGCCATATTGGGGCGGCCCGCATTCGCTCGGTTCATGGCAGTACCACACTACGCATACCTCAAACTGAAGATGCCAGGTCCAAAGGGAGTGATCACAGTCAACGGAAATTTTCAAAGGTCAGACGCTTGCGACCAGGACTTCAGCAAAATCTCTGAGATGTTCGGCGCGGAACAAACACTCGAAGAGCTTTCGCTCACCAACGATCCAACATACATGCCCGAGCACAAGAAGCAGGCAGTCGACAAAGCGTTCAGCACCACAGATGACACAAGGACACACCAAATTCACCCGACTGACTCTGCTAAGACAGTCAATGTGTCAACAAGCTTGCCTCCTGCATAGTAAAGCGCGCTCGTCGAATTCCTCCGTGAGAACTGGGATATGTTTGCATGGTGCGCAGCCGACATGCCAGGCATACCCAGGGAATTTGCCGAGCACTCTCTCCAACTCAGTCAAGGAACTAGACCAGTTAAGCAAGCAGTACGTCATGTGTCAGGCCCCAAAAGAGAGGCCATCGAGAAGCATGTGGATAAATTGCTCAAAGCAAACTTCATTCGAGAGATCAAGAAATCAGAGTGGGTAGCCAACCCTGTAATAGTCGAGAAGAAGAAGACAACGGCAACCCGGATCGACTTCACTGGGCTCAATAAGTGTTGTCCCAAAGATCATTTTCCTCTTCCTCAAATCGACCAGATCGTCGACTCCACAGCAGGGTGTGCGCGTCTATCCTTTCTTGGACGCATACTCAGGGTACCACCAGATTCGGATGAAGGTAGAAGACGAAGAGAAGACGGATTTCACAACTCCACTCGGAGTATATTGCTACACCACAATGCCCTTCGGGCTCAAGAACGCAGGTGCTACTTACCAGTGTATGATGCAGAATTGCCTGAAGGTACAAATCGGCCGAAATGTCGAAGTTTATGTGGACGACATAGTTGTCAAGTCAAAAGAAGAGGACACATTACTCGCAGACTTACGAGAAACATTCAACAACCTCAGAAGGTACATCATCAAACTTAACCCAGACAAGTGTACCTTTGGCGTTCCAGCCGGAGAACTCTTAGGGTACTTGGTATCAGCTCGCGGAATCGAAGCAAATCCAGAAAAGATACAGGCCATATTAACCATGCAAAGGCCTACAAAGCTCTATGAGGTGCAGCAGTTGACAGGAAAAGTTGCAGCACTTAGTCGCTTCATCAGCAAGCTAGGCGAAAAGGCACTACCGCTATATCGACTGATGAAGAAAGCAGATAAGTTCGACTAGACGGATGAGGCTGAAGCAGCTTTCGTCGATATCAAGCGGATACTCACAAAACCTCCCATCTTGGCGGCACCCACGGAAAGAGAGCCAATGTACCTATATGTTGCAGCCACAAATCGAGTGGTAAGTACGGTACTGGTAGTCGAACGCATGGAGGAAGGCAAAGCTTAGAGCGTGTAGAGACCAGTCTACTACGTCAGCGAGGTTCTGTCCTTGTACAAACAAAGATACCCACACTTTCAAAAGCTGGCATATGCAGTCTTCATAATAACAAGGAAGTTGCGACATTAATTCACAGAGCACCCGATTACGGTAATCAGCAAATCCGCAATCGGAGATATACTCACTAATCCAGACGCAACTGGGCGAGTGGCAAAATGGCTCATTGTGATGACCCGCCATGCTACCGCATGATTGTAGCACGCAGGGCATCGATGTAAAACTCACGGAACACCGTTCCACAAATTTCACACCATCAGAGTGGCACAACAGAAACATTGCATGGGTCCAACGGTCATACACATATTATTACAAGCCAAAAGTGTACAAATTCAGTGAGATCCTCATCGGTCCAACGAGGATCCGCACTACTAAGTTCCAGTTGCAAACTAAAGAGTTTACAAACTAGTGGGATTAACAAACTCAGAACCATAGAGCTCAGCAACTTATTTAGTAAAGTTCTACGTTGCTCGGCTCACTATCTACACTAGGGCACTACCCTACTATTACTCCTACTCCTCCTCGCAGCCGTAAGAGATGAGGTAGTCGACGCCTTCGACACCGCCCGTCAGGTCTGGCTCGTCGTAGACCAGGTTGTCTTGATTGTAGATGTCGTGTCCACCATCGTCCTCTGTGACCTCAAAGTCTAAGAAAGGGGTTCAAGGCAAGGGTGAGTAACAACGTTACCCAACAAGTTCATTATGTAAGGTGGGAAGTTTGATGCACTAACTACAGCCACAGACAATGGATTGTCGTAGGCTAATGCAAGTTTTCGTAAACATTTCCTGAAAAGATTGCTTTTATTATGAAGAACTATGTCCGCCAGGAGTCACAGGTGCTAGGGCTTTGAGGAGCCTCCTTTCCTGCTGCGTTCGTCGTTCCGTCCTGGAACGTGGAGTAACATGTCACATTTATACACTCTGCAGAGGTGCGCTGCTTTACCCATAAGAGATCAACGCCTTGTTGCACAACCGGGCGAATCTTTCCCGTCCACACATCCTTGGTGTGGGGCCCAGTCGGTGATCCAAGCCAATCACTGCGCCTTTCCACCATCCCCGGACACCCCCCATTACTCCGGTTGCAAGCTAGTGGGCACCGTCCCATGCTAAAACTTGCTGACCAGTGGGCACCGTCCCAAGCTAGTCCCGAAGCCACCCTTCATAGATACTAGAAGCCACAACCCGAAGGTGAGATTATTATCCGAGCCATCTCAAGCTCATGGGCGGATCCACCGCCTGGCTTGTCCTAGTCATTCGTTGGTGTACGAGAGGAAAAGGGTACAGCTGACTTCTCCGTCCCATTCCAGATCTTATGGTTGTGCGTTATATACGGCGCAAGAATCACTGACGACATTTGTTTTTAGTTCCTAGGGTTATTACTTTCCTTATGCATTGGAACCTCCACCAACCACAATCTTACCATGGTTCCACTGCCCACCATAATAGGTTAATCAGCCACCCTGGGCTGGCAACCAAATAGTCATATCAATTATGAAAATAAGGTTTTGGTTTTTCAATGCATAGGTGATAAGATATAGCATTTGGCAAATAATTTGCTAGAAAATATTTCAATGGACATGAGCAAGTGATGAACTTGCCTGGTAACTGAGAGGTAGTGTAACGTGAAGCTTCGAACTGACCCGGGACCTCGGGTTCTGAAATAAAGCATCATTGTCTCATAAGACAATGTTTAAAGAAGCAAATGATGCTATTATGCATAATATATGCTGTGCATTTTGTAAAACTCCATAATAATCCCTGATGTTGTGTGTGGGTTATGTTTGGGTGATTTCCTAGAGATTTGGTTAAACTTTAGGTTTCATTCACAACCAAGAGTATACTCTAAGATGCTAAAGGTAAGTTCACAAAACATATTAGTAAAGCATGGTAATAAAAGATGCTTGATGTTGGTTAGTTTCAGCTCTAATGAAAGGTCATGTTTAAGTTGTTAAGCCTTACAATAAATAATAGAAAGGTTTCAGCTGAAGTGGCAAAAAGAATAACTTTTGAAGAAGAAAATATTTCTTATACTAAGTTAAGCAAACTCTAAAGGTTATAAGGATAATTCATAATTTATTATTCGGTTACATTATTTTGAATTGTTATAACTTCCAAACTTATTTGTTGTTCACTTTTATTAAGTTGTAAAGTATTATCATATTTAAAAATAATACTTAATTGAAAATGATTAATTCAAGTGTTTAACTTAATTGCATAATATTAGTTAAGGATAATATAATAAGTGGCCAAATTGTATTAAGTACAAAATTTATTTTACTACTAGGAAAATTTCAAGTGAATTATCAAAATAGTACAACAATGATCCCAAATGTTTTATATCCACTTTAGAGCATTTTAGATTTCTTAATTTTTGAATTTCTTGGTGACATTTGTCTGATTTATTTATTTATTGTGAGTTAAAATGGTTTGAATTGTTTTTAAAGGGTAGTCAACTCCATTTGGAAATAATATAATAAAATAGGTAATTTAATTTGTAACTTAGTTGTGATGATAAGATAAAATAATTTTATTTATTGGTTTTAATTTGGGTAACTTTAAACTCCTTTATTAAATCAACTAGGATGTATAACGAAATTCTTTTTAGAAATATTATTCAAAATTAAGATACAAATTAGTTTGGATACTTTCTAATTTTCTGGATTTAAAACTTGTTTCTATTTCTATTTTGAATTCTAATTTATTATTTAATAGATGAATTTAATTTGATCTATTATTTTTATTTTGCAGGAATTTTTGTTTGGGCCCTTTTGTTTAAAAGGCCCACTGACCAGGGGGCCAGGGATATCAGGGCTGGGTCGAACCATCAACCGGCCCGACCGAACCAGTCAACGACCAGTTGCGGCCCTATCCTCTTCTTCCCCGATCCCCTTTGCTTCTCGAGCGATTGAAAATCGCCAGCGCCGCCGCCTCCACCCGTTGCTCCGGCCGCTGCCGGCCGACTTCGGCGCCTCTGCTGCCCGTCGCTGCTCCGCCACCTCCCCCTCTCTTGATTCCCTGCCTCCATCTAGTACTATACCGCCCCAGTCGAGCACGCACGCGAACCCTAGCCACCATGGCTCGGTCGCCGGCGCTTTTCCCTGGGCTCCCGTGCCTCCGCACCACTCTCTAGCGTCTCCAGGTCCTGCCTAAGGCTAACCCAAGCCTGAGCCGTGTCGATCTGTGCTTAGACCCCTGCGCTTGTTCGGCTCCGGCGACCATGTGGTGGATCCCGTGCTCGGGGAAGACATCCCCGTGTTGCGCTGCGGCGGCATCGTGGGCACTGCCCCACCACGCCTCCGTGGTTGCGCTCGGGCGTAGGTAAGTACTTCTCCTCCCCTCTCTCTTATCTCTCTCTCTCTCTCACCATTTGGGCCCGAGGCCGTGCACTGTGATGAGGAATCCCAGGTTTTGATCTATTCCTATCATTCTCCTAGGTTTAGCTCTGATGTGGGCTCCTGTGGTCCTTGCTTGAATGTATTATGTTCACTACTTGCCCTAGTTGTTTAGCTGGATTCATTCCACTGGTGTGATTTTGTGGGACAGATGAGTCTGAGGCTGTAATGGCTGTTTGCTATCAGTTGTTGCTCCTGTGGGTTACATGTGTTACTCTGAATCCCTATGTTCAGAGAAGTGTTACCCCTTGCTTAATTGAACCCATGTGTTCACTTAGCTATGTGACTTGGTCGTGTTAGTTGCTACTGATTCCTGGAACCAAATACCAGGAAAGTGATTTATGCAATGATTGATATCTCCTAGAGATTTATAATTAGGATCTGATATGTGTATAGTGATTGTGGTGCTGTTTCCTTAGGGAATTAGTGCCCAGCTATTCATGTACTGGATCTATTGCTAGCTGTTGGATGATGAACATCAATTAAGGTATTTTCCTGCAGCCAGTGATGTTGGTCTGAGGCTGTTAGTAGACATATTCAGATGCTTTGGTTTTATTCTAGTTGCTGAGTATTTAAGCAGGGTTTAAATAGGTTGGTCTCAGCCAATGATGCTCTGGCTGAGGCTTTTGTGTATTGAGAATAAATACTTATGCTCTGGACATAGTTGATTGTTGCTATGTTGTGGATGCCCCCTGTCTATGATGCATAGACTGAGACAATTCTTATATAAGAACATATACTTGCTTGCTTCTTTTAAGTAGTTCCCAATGAAGAGCTATGCAAAGCATTTCTTTGCATGACTGAGGGCAATTACACCACCACACCATCTAGTATGCTTGCATGAACTAAATTGAGGGTTGTGGATCAACCTCAAGTAGTGGTGTGAAGCTGTGTGTTATTGTGGAGTCCTGGATCACTTGGGGTTGTGTAGATCTTGATCAATTGTCCCTCTTTCTCCTGCTTGTGCTCAGCCCTTCTCCTCCTAGTTCATGCTCAGCCCTTCTCCTCCTTGGTGCTGCTGGCCACCATCTTGCTTTGCTTTAGGCAAAGGTGAGATTTGGTCTAGTGGTGCTGGGTGGATGATTTGGGTAGAGATGATCTGGATTGTGAGGTGTTGTGTGATGAACAGATGGAATGGAGGTGTGGTGCAGTGTGTGAGCTGAGGTGAGCAAATGCTTATGGCCTTCCTGGTTCATTCGGCAGCTGGTCTTATATGCTCCTGTGAGCTCTCCTGTGTTGACAGCAGTGTCATGTAGTGAGCTGCTTGTAAGCAGCCTGCTTGCTTGCCTCCTCCAGATCTTTTGGGAGATGGATAGGCTATGACTGGTTTTGGTATTATCCTGTCCCTGTCTTTGATATTATCCATGCTGGGTTTGTTTTATGATGCCAGGTGGTTTTTTAATGTCCCTGCCTATGATGGTGTCCTGAGGCTTAATGTTGTGTTAAGAACAGATGCTAAACCTGATTAAGGTTTAAAACTCGATGATGTGCTTAGCAGTGCATTTCACTGCCAAACTGAGAGTAATTTATTATTCAACTTCCTTTATTTCTTGTAATTTCTTTGTATTCTTTTATTTGTGTTTTCTTTTTCCTTTTGAACTTACAGGAAAGATGAAAATGGTACAAGATAAAGATGATTAATATGAATTAAACAAGATGGAGATGATCTAAAGGTGGAAGACTTGGGATAGCTAGGATTTATTTGTAGCATGTGGTTGATATTGTAATTTTCCCTTTTTGGACATTACTTGTAATATCATTGTAATAATGTGATTGAGTTACAAAAGTAACTCCTTTGGTTTATTTCATTTTCAATTTAGATTCTTGTAAAAGCAATGTATTATTGTTATCAATCAAGAATGTAATTCTTTTTGTGTTTCATAAATTGTAACTCATGTTTGTAAATATGTAATTTGTGAGTTACCATTTATTAAATACTTACTTATCATTTGTTAGATATTATTTCAAATTCAAATTATTTAAATATTTGAATTTGCTCAAATTCCCTCAAACAAGTAAAATACTTAAAGATCATGTCGAAATTTATCGCATTCACCTATATTGAGCTAAATCCTAACTCAACGAGATGAAAGAAACTCCGATTACTTTAGGGTTTTGAGTTGCGAAAAATTTATTCAGATTTTCAGATGCATGAATGCAAATGCACAAATTCTATTTCAACCCTCCGTGGTTTCCTAAACGCTGGGATGTTACACTCATCGAGCTCGGTCCACTTGGGATCACATATGATCACCCGAAGGCCATCAAAGCACAAGTCTTACCTGACTTCACCACGGAGTGGATAGAGTCCCAACTGCCGGGAATCCCTGATGTGTCCAATTCATGGACGATGTACTTCGATGGTTCCAAGAAAAATGAAGGCGCAGGCGCAGGTGTCATACTCATCTCACCCAAAGGTGACAAGCTCAAATATGTGTTGCAGATGGACTTCGTAAGACCATCCAACAACGAATCAGAGTACGAAGGCTTGATCCATGGCATGCGCATGGCCAAGGCTTTAAAATGCACTCGACTGATGACATATGCGGTGACTCAAATTTGGTCGTACAACAAACAATGAAAGCTTGTGATGCCATAGCTGATAACATGATCGCTTATCGCAACCTTTACAACATACTAGAAGGCGACTTTGATACGTCCAAAACGTATCTATAATTTTTGATTGTTTCATGCCATTTTTATGCTTTTAGTACTTGTTTTTATATTAAGTTTATTATTTATTTTGACTAACCTACTAGTGGTTATTAAAGTGCACAATGTTCTTGTTTTACTCTTTGATATATAGAAATTATCAAGAATATAAGAGGAAACATTGTTGGAGTCGAATTGGGACTTTCCAGAAATCTGTCTGAAAACTATTTTCGAAGATTGTCACGTTTGGGACTGAAGACGACGTCAAATGGAAATCAAAATTGTTACAAAGTTGTAGGAAATTTTTTGCTAATAATCCTGGACTTAAAATTCGGCCCAATCCGAGTCCGGATGCTGCAGATATGCCCATTTTCGTGGAGTCCAAAAGGGGTTGACGGAAATCCGAGAGTCTATATAAAGAAGGAAACCCTACACTACAGGAAATCCGCTCTATTGCAACAATATTTATTGCTACAACCGCGTTTTGTTGGAATAAAATGCAATATTGCCACCAGTTTCCTGTTTGTGGCAATAGGCTCCACATATCGCCACAATTTATTTTTGTCGCGATAAACACACGATTTGTTGCAATATAGGACTTGTATCGCAACATAATGTACAGTCGTTGCAATATTGCCCTGGTATTGCGACAATCGAATTTCGTTGCGCGAGTTAGTTCATTTGTTGTAATAGAAAGTAGATATTTCAACAAAACAACTAGCCGTGGTAATACGCCGAATGTTATTGCAACAACGATATCACGGTGCGATAGGTTCAAATATTGTTGCAGGAAATTGGTCACCTAACGCAACAAAACATCTATTTGTCGCAATAGTAAAACGGGTATTGCAACAAAGTATATATATGTGTGGTAATATTCGTATTACAACAAAAAGTATTGTTGCAAAAAGTACCTTCGTACAGCAACAAAAAAAATTATAATTAAAACATATAATTTATACTATTCAAATTTGAAATATTAAATTATGATGCGTAAATAGTCTCTGACCGAAGTAAAAAGGAAAATAATTAGGACTTTTGCCTACAAGGGGGTTCGACCTGGCCACCATCTTCTCAGGCAAACAGATTCGGACCACTAGGATAAGAGCATATTGGTGCCATAATAGGGATCTGACTTAACATATCTTGTAGCGGCGAGTTAACTGCATCTGAAAGGAAACTTCAGAGTTACAGCCTGCACCATGTAAACACATATTTCAGCCAGCAATTGAACTTCATACCATTCGTATAACAGCATAACGTTCAGCAAAATTTAGCAGCAGATAAACACCATCTTATCGAGATATATATGATATGGTTCAACACGATAGCACAGGAGTTTCAACAGCCATACTTCTCTTCATCAAAAACCAATGAAAATACAAAAGGCCACAAGTTCACGACATACTAATGAAAATAACAACAGCACTAAAAAACCACAAGCAGCCATCAGTGCATTCACAAGGCTTCTTCCACCGCAGCGAGTAGCTAGGACACCAGGAGCCAGGCAAGCATATAATGGGCGTCTCTTATTCATCTCGCCAACAACGACCCCTACACAACTGCTTGACTTTCTTGCTATGCATAACGCACCCTGTAAGGATAATAAGGTAAATTATCAACACCTAAATGTTTGGAAAGTGAACAAACAGCCGGATTTCATTTTCACATGAAACTGCATATTATGCCCTGTGCTAGCCTGCACTACAGACAAGAATCAATTGTAACGACTTAAAAGGAACGGGAAGGAAAAGCGAAAAGCAGGCGTGATGGCATTGACAAGCTTCTCGACGCCGACATGTACCGCGAAGGCAACTAATGTCCAACCGTGTGCCAGCATAACAATATGACAACTAGAGCATGTCGGTTCACTATGTTCAATTATCATCCAGGCAGGTAACTTGTGCCCTTGGACGACACCATCACCACTCCCATCAGTCCATCACTAGTGTCAGCGTCTCATCCGGCTCGTGAATCTGCTTCTCCAGCCCAACTTCACAGTCGCTAGGCTCACGAAGTAATAACGACAGATTCGATCTCACTAAGAAATAACACTATCTAGGCTCTAGGAAAGAGTTCATGTCAGGTTATAGCACACTCATGTATTCTACTACAGAAAAAACTTTTCTCTTGGCTACAAACGTTATGCTGCAGCAAGGAGTTAGTTTCACCTTGACGATGGTTAGTTGGGACCTAAAGGCAAATGCTCTAGCACCGTGCAAAAACAGCAAGTCCAGGAATTCTGCAAAACTGCAGCAAATTATTCATCAATCCAATTAACTTGACAAGTCTAGGAGTTATGCAAATATACAGACGGAAATCTAGGAACCAACTAACCAATTTAGACTCCAATTTAGGAACCAATCTAGGAACCAACTAACCAATTTAGACTCCAATCTAGGAACCAACTAACCAATGTAGACTCCAATTTGTAAACAATCTAAGGCAAAAAAAAATCATTCAAGTTGTTGTCAGATACATGGATTGTATATGAATAAAACATTGGAAACGAGCATGATAGATAGCAGAATAACACAGATAGAGAACCTAAACACCTAAACAAAGAACCCCTGGTCATCATCCAATCCTTCTTGTCCAATAGGAGCAACATGGCCATCATTTACGTAAGCGTCATCGTCATCCGTATCATCATCATATTCGATTTGAACTTCATCAAACTCAACAGGTCTTAGATTTTTTAAGACCGAAACATCAACGCTGGATCCTTCTACATCATTTCTGCACCAACTAGTGATCTCTTCAGCTGGGTCGGGCACTATAATCTCTGTGTCGACAACATCCAGCACGTCGGCCTCACCCTCGTCATCTTCAGCAGCTTCATCAAGACCTACACCATTTGTAGCCGAAGGAGCAAACAAATTGTGTGGATTCATTTTAATCACGGTTGCCCAATCAGGGTTCTTCACATCTCTCACATAGAAAACCTGTTTAGCTTGGAGGCCTAGAATGTAAGGGTCTTCCTTGAAGCGGGATATAGTTGTGTCAATGTCAATGATTCCATATTTGTCCTTCTTATACCCCCTACTCTGAGTTCTATTAGCCGGAGGTACGTCAAACCAGTCACATTGGAATATAACGATCTCCTTATCAGGAGGATAATCAAGAGATATGATTTTCTTGATCACCCCGTAATAATCAATATTGCCCGTGCTCTCATCGCCATTGACAATGACGCCACTATTTTGGGTATTTAAGTCCTTCTCTATGTACGAATTCCGATAGAAATATCCATTCAGAACTGTACGGTTGAAAACACGAGCTCGGTGATCAGGTCCTTTAGGTAGTGCATAAATTAGGTTGTTGACCTTCCCATCATTGTAGAGTTCTGTGATCTGTTTCATGGAATAGAATATGTATGAATCATGAACATGGTATGAGGACCATTAGTGAAAATGTGAAAGGCACTTACCCGTCTCTCGAACCACCCAACAAACTCTTCCTTGTGTTGCTTTTCAGGATTTTGAGAATTGTTCCTTTTGAGCTCCTCGAGATGTTCACTTCAAAGAAACAAATGATTGTTTGTTGAACCGGATAGAAATAATGCAATATATGATGTGAAATAAATACATAGGTCTCCTTACTCAATCCATGGAGCGGTCTCCTCACAGTTTGTTATTATGAAATGCCTCATTTGATTGACCTCAGCCAAAGAGAGTGGTTCACAAACAAAACCTTTCTTGGAGTAATCAACTGTACTCATTATGCTGATCCCTGTTGATGACTGATCTGTACCTTTGTCTTCATGACGTTCAGATTGACTTTGCTTTGTAGGCATGCCATCAATGAATCGACTGTGTAAAAGTTCATGCACTCTTCAAGGATGTACTCCTTGGAGCATAAATCAGAAAAGAACTGACTCAGCTGAAGCAATGGGTTAACAACATTCTCTGGCAAAAGCTTGCGCAATGCAACAGGAAGTAGTTTCTAAAATATAACATGACAATCATGAGTTTTGAGACCACTAATTTTGCACTGCTCGAGGACCACACATCTCTTAATGTGTGAAGCATAGCCATCAGGCATCTTAATGCTCCGCAGAAACTTGAGGAGCATTATCTTCTCTTCCTTTTTTAAAGCATAGCAGCCTTTCTTTAATTCATACTTGTGCTTACCAGGCTTTGGATGTTGATCCTTCCTAATTTTCATGTCCTCCAAATCTAGACGAGCCTTCACACCATCCTTTGATTTCCCATCCATCTCAAGCAAAGTCCCAAGAATGCTGTCACAAATGTTCTTCTCGATGTGCATAACATCCAGATTGTGCCTAACAAGCAAGTGCTTCCAGTATAGGAGTTGGAAAAATACACTTTTCTTCCGCCAATTATGCCAGCTATTAGTTTCCGGGCGCTTTCTCTTATTTGAACGCCCAAATGGTGCATGTTGAATGCTATCAAGTTGTTGCACAACTTCTTCACCTGTAAGTGCCACCGGAGCTTCTCTATTTTCTGTCTTGTTGTTGAATGAACTCTTGTTTCGCCGCCATTTGTGGATCCTGGGCAGAAAACGTCGATGTCCCATGTAGCAATGCTTTCGACCATACTTGAGCCATAAAAACTCTGTATGTCTGTGGCAATAAGGGCATGCTAGCTTTCCTTTTGTGCTCCAACCACTCAACATTGCGTACGCTGGGTAGTCATTGATGGTCCACAACAAGCATGCATACATTTGAAAATTTTGTTTAGTTGCAGCATCATATGTCTCAGCACCATCCTCCCATAGAACTTTCAGTTAATCAATCAAAGGCTGCAAGTAGGCATCTATGTTATTTCCTGCTGACTTTGGTCCTGGAATAATCAGCGACATAATCCAGTTTTGTTGTTTCATACACATCCAAGGTGGCAGGTTATATGGGATAAGAATGATCGGCCATGTAGTGTGCGATATACTCATGAGCCCAAAGGGGTTGAATCCATCCGAAGCTAGGCCAAGCCGAACACTGCGAGCATCTTTTGAGAATTTTTTAGAATATTTCTTATCAACATGCTTCCAGGCCTTCGAATCTGCAGGATGCCTCATTATACCATCATCCACATGACCCTCCTTATGCCATTTCATATGTAATGACATAGCTTCTGTCATGTACAACCTTCGCAGCCTTGGAACGAGTGGGAAATGCCATAGAACTTTCTATGGCACTGGCTTCTTTGATTTACGGCTTGATGCATTGTCTTCGTCACTAGTAGGAGTAGATTTCCATCGAGACGCGTGACAGACAGGGCATTCTTCCGCATCAGCATGCTCATTACGGAATAGCACACAATCATTAACACATGCGTGTATCTTATTGTAATCCAGCCCAAGTTCTCGGATAACCTTCCTTACTTGTGCGAGATTAGTAGGAATGCAGTGACCCTTTGGTAGCACATGCGTGAACATCTGCAGAATTAAGTCACATGCTCTATTGGTCATCCCAGTGATGCACTTGATTTGGTAAAGCTTGACAATGAAAGATATCTTTGTGACATGCTCGCAACCCAGATACAATTCTTTTTTTGCCTCTTTCAATAGTTCGAAGAAGGCCTTGGATGTTGCATTAGGCTCCTGGTTCCCTCCATCACCGCTAGAATTATCCATGTCATCGTCTCCAGCACCTTCACCATGAGCTGCATTACTTCCCCCAATCTTTGTGCCCCTTATGAGAGTATTGAGCATGTCGCATACCTCAGGACCATCATCTACAAAGTCTTCTTTATCAGAATCTTCAGACATGCTTCCGTCATCAGATTGTTCACCATGGTAAATCCAGTGAGTGTAAGTCGGGTCCATCCCATTCTTCAACAAATCCATATGAACATCCCTTTGCTTCTTCTGAACAATATTAAGACATTTCCTACAGGGGCATGGGACAGCTGAGTTCGGCTGAGCACCATGGTAAGCAGAATTCAAGAAATTTTTTATGCCACTTTGCCACTCATCAGAATCTCTTTCCTTGTCCATCCAGCTCTTATCTCGTGTCATTTTCCCTTATATCCGCAAAGCTAGACCTGTTAGAAAAAAAAAACATAACAGCTGCATTAGTACAGGTGGAACTTTAGCATAATGCAGACCATATTAACTGAATGTAGATCTACAACACGGGATAGAAATTTTCAAATGGTGGTTTGTCATTTAGAGCAGTAAACACAGAAACGGAAGACAAACCATAGAGCTGGATCAAAATCGTTGTCACAACTAAGTTTTGAGAAGGTACGAGTCCTACCTATATATGTATGATTTGCCTCTAAATATGCTTTCATGTTTCAACCATCAACTGTTTTACTACTTGAAGAGAAACTTGGAAACTGGAGAAGAGCCAGATTGTGTTGCTCTTTGGGAACTGACCCACAAGAAGAGTGGAACATGGGCTAACAAAGAGTCGCAAGATGTTTATGTGAGTTAAATGAATTCTGTTTATTCTCTAGTTGTCTAATGTTCTTTAATGTTGTCCATCTTGGATGCTTCTTCATCTAATGGGATTATGTCTGTCGTATTTAGGACAAAACATGTCAAGCGATTCAAAACAAAGAGACTGAAATGCACGGTCCAATTTCAAGTGAAGAACGAAGCAATATTTTCCAGGCCACCTACAAAGACACTCTGAAGTGCAAGTCATCGCAGCCTCGTGGGTATGGATACATGGCCAAACCACCGAGTGGTTCTAAAAGGATTAGGTCCCAGCTTCAAGATCAAGCCCGTGCCCACGAACAGGCCCAGAAGGTAAACACTCACCTCATCCAGCAGGTCGGTGAATTACAAGAGCAGTTACAAGCTGAACGTGAAAGCACACAAGATAGGATTGACTCGGAGCGTGTTGAGAGAGAAAACCTTGAGAAGATGTTGGACGAGGAGCGAAAATCAAGACTGGAATTTGAGCAAAACATGATGGCAAAGTTGGCACAGTTGAGCCAACAGATGGGAACCCAACAGACTCAAGCTAACCAGGTGATCATACTCATATGCTTGCAAACTTATAAGATTATTTTTGCTAGACTATTAGGTGAGCGCCTGTACGTTGCTGCATGTTGTTATGTACCTGTATGTGTATGTGAACATTTAGAGTAATATGTTCCAGCAATTTGTTGCATAAAATTGGTGAAAATTACTCCAATTTGGTACTGTATGTTTTTTAGACAAAGATTTGGTATTGTATGTTAACATGCACTCCACTGTGTAGTAATTAACTTGCACATTAACTTGCACATATTCTGTCAACAATTGAAAACTTGTAAAATTCTGTTAAGACTTGTAACAATGCAGTAAGTATACCTGTAGACTTGCTATCCTCCTACTCCTTGTGGCTTGCAGATTCTTTGCAAGTTCTAATTTGTGTTCCCTGAATTTTTTTGCTTACTTGTGTTGCTTTTTTGTGGCACTTCTTTCTGCAGACACTCACTCCCAACAGAAGGTCCAACAAAGAAAATAGTAATCCAAACCTGCAAAATGGTCTTTCACACAAAGCTGGTACCGCAGGGGCTTTAGGTACAAGAACAAACAATGTAATTGCTCCAAACACTCTCATGCAAGTTGTCAAATTGAAAAATAGACATTTTTGAGCAATGGTAAGTCAGTACATGCTTGTTTAGAAAGTGGTTATACTGAGCATATATGATTTTCTATCAAGTGCACCATTTTTTCTTATTCTCTAGAGTTACATAAATATTTTAGTTTGGCCATATCTTCTATATCCACATTTTTTTAGTTTCAATCTTCTATATCCACATTAGAATTTACCCATTACTACAAAGTTAGCGATATGTGTCCTGCTTCTGCTTACTCTTGTTAGCTTAGAAGATTGATGCACCCACTCTTCTTAGCTTAGATGATTGATCGATGCAGACCTGTACAAAATCTGAAGTTTGTTTCATATTCACTAGTCACTGTAAATTTGGCATGTATGCCCAAATTGCATTATATGATATGTTATGGTGTATAGATTAACTTTAGCTAAACAATTTCTTGATTACAGGATCCAAAATATTAAGTACGGGTGCGCTGGATTGGACTAGACTGGACTGGACCACCACCACGAACACTTTAGTCTTTGCACTAGATTAGGATGGCACATTCAGTATGTTGAATGATTGCTAAATTATATGGCAGTTTTATTTTATGAATATTTGCTATGCGAAATGTGATATTTTATGGATAATTGAATGCATTTATAATTTTTTTTGGGTTGCAATACTCTATTACCACAATCAAGTTTTTGTTGCAACGTGTTAGTACCACAAAAAATATATCGTTGCGTCAAAGCTTAGCCGCCACGCCAGCCAACTTTGTTGCGTTAAGATGTTGCCACATAACACTTTGTATTGTTGCAGTAACTTGTCACCACAATTCCACTAAATGTTGAGATAATTGCTTGACGCCACCAAATTTAGTTCTGTTGGAACAATCCTTTTGCCACAAATCGTTTATGTTGTCGCAATAATTTCCCGGCACAAACAATTTGACCGTTGTGATAACCACTTGGCGCCACAAAATCCAACTTTGTTGAAATAGTCCTTTCGCCACAAATTGTTTGTATTGTCGCAATAGGTCATCGCCACAAACATTTTAGTCGTTGCGATAACTATCTGTTACCACGTTATGAGAGTTGTTGCCATAAATTAATGCCACAAATAAATGGTTTGTGGCGAAAGAGATGTGCCCACGAAACGGGGGTTGTTGCCATAGGGTTCTGGTATATTGCAACAATTACATGTTGCAACGGAATGGCATACGCCACGAACGGGCTATTGTTGGAATAAGCTATCACCACAAATGCCTATTGCCACAAGCAGACAATCGCCACGGGTTTGGCGACTGTTGCAGTAAGCTATGGCTACGAACCAAATTGTGGCATCAAGCGCGTAATGCGACGGAAAAAAAATGTTGCAACTTGCCACACCGTCGTTGCAATTGCAAGCTTTCTTGCCACAATTTTTTTTCGTGGCAACAACCTATTAGACATTTCGCAACGCTTGGCAACGAATGTCATGTCGTGGCAATAGGTACCTATTGCCACGATTCGACACTTATTGCTACGAATACCGTTGTTGCAATAGACCCGATTTCTTGTAGTGGATGTACTTGCGGAGGGTCTCATCCTTCCTCTGCACCACAGCGCGCAGGTCGTTGTGGGTGAGTGCACGCTCGTACGTGCCCTCAAAGTTGGCGACGAACTGCCTGCAGAGCTCCTCCCAGGAGTCGATGGAGTCCTCAGGCAGGTTGAGGAGCCAGGACAGCGCGGAGTCCCTGAGCACGTGGGAGAACCAGTTCGCCATGACCTTGTCGTCACCTCCTGCAGCCTGGATGGAGGTGGTGTAGAGCTGCAGGAACTCGAGAGGGTTGCTCGACCCGTCGAAGCCCTTGGGAAGGGCAGGCCTGAACTTCTGTGGCCAGACCACGCGGCGCAGAGCGCGGGTGAAGGCCATGCAGCCGGTAGCATACGTGGTGACTCCTCCCTGGAGAGCCCTGCGGTTCTGCTGCCCCGCCTGGCCGAGTTCCTCGATGAGGCGGTTCTGGAGGTCCCTCCGGCGCTCCATTCCCAGCCACGCGTCAGGCGCGGTGCGCTGCACGATTTGGCAGTCGTGCGGCGAGGAGGCATGAGAGGGAGCCCTCTGTGCCGCGGCCGGAGGAGGTCCCGGCGGTGGCGGAGGTGCATCCGGCGCGGCCGTTCCCGCGCGGCCAGAGTGGTGGACCAGCGAGCGCGACGGGGCGGGGCGCGTTGTCGCGACGTCGACGAGGTGGTGGAGGCGGTCGAGCCACTGGTCGTGGGCCTCCACGCTAGGCCGGTAGCGGAGAAGCTCCTGGGCCATGAGAAGCGCGGTCTGCGGCGTGGGCTCCAGGCGTCCCTGAGACGACGCGCTCTGGCGCCGAGACGGATGAGAGGACTCAGCATCATCGTGGCGCTCCGGGGAGACGTCCCTGTCGTCGCGGTGGTCGCTGCCACGGTGCTCCTCACTCTCGGGTTCCTCCACGTGTGGGCCGGTGTTGGCGCGCTCCGTCGTGCGAGGATGCCCGCGGCGGCCGCGAGTGGGGGTGGTGTCGGGCTCGGTATGAGCCCTGTCAGCGGCGCGCCTGTTGGCGCGCGTCGTGCGGGTGTCCGGCATGGCGCGGAGACCGGCTGGAGGTTGAAGACGCGCCTCAATCCCCTACCTGGTGCGCCAAATGTCGGAGAGTGATTCCCACGGAACAGGGATAATCACACTCTGAAGAGAAGTTCGTGAAGGGGGATTGAACACGTTGGCCTCCAACCCTCAACCGGCGCGGCGACGGTGCTCGTCGAACCTGAAGAGGGACGCCACGACAGAGATGAACACCAACCCGTACCCAAGTTCACGGCCCTCAGGGGGAGGTAAAACCGCTACTCCTGCTTGTCTGTATTGCTCTGCAGGGGTTACAGTGCAACGAGCATGCCGAGGGCTCTCGTGCGGCAGTGTGGTGCTCAAGGGGGAAGCTATGGCCTTCTTCCTCCTTGAGTGTGCTAGGCTAGGCTAGGCTATGGTGTAGTGTTGAATCCTCGATCGATCGATCCTTCCCCCTCTCGCTACGGACGTATTCCTTCCCCTTTTATAGGCGCCTCGGGCCTCCTCCTTGCGACCTGCGCAGCGGAGGGGTTCCCACATGGCGACGAACGGAGGAGCGGGGTGCACCGCTGCCGAGCTGTCCATGGACCCGGTCCACGGTCGCAAAGCCTGCCCTGGTGGCAGGAAGACCACCGTCCGCGCAGGACGGCCAGCTGATGCTGCAGAGATAGTGGGGGGCGCCCACGGTGACGTCGTCGTTGGAGCGTAGCGCCGGCCATCTGCTTTATCACCAAAGGGGAAAGCTACGTAGTCCGGCGCAGGGGACACAGCTTTGTTGACTCCTTTAATCACCAGAATGGCAACTGCGGCGCCATCGTCATCGCGCGCAGACGCGCGCGTCACTCTGCGGCGCGTCAGAGGCCATGTGCGCTTTGCAGCGGTTGCTTCGTAGCGCAGTGTCTCCACAGGGCCTGGGTAGCCTTGTGGAGGGATTGGCGTTGACCCCTCTCCAGGGGAGAGGGCCTTGCAGAGGAGCAGCCTCGGGAGGGGCCTCTTCAGGCCTTCGCTGCTCCCTTCAGCCCTCTCGAGGGCTCTTCCTCTCGAGGGTCTCTCCAAGCGATTCGCTTGGTCCTTAGTCGTTTCATAGATACCGCTGCGTGCGAGGGCTGTGGAGAGTGGGCTCTGCACACCCTGGATCCCACTGGGCCGACAGAATTCTTTGAAATTAAACCTGCTTTGTTAAATCTTGTCATGAAAGAGCAATTTTCTGGTGTTAGTTCTGATGATGCTGCTGCCCATCTAAATAATTTTGCTGAACTTTGTGAAATGCAAAAATATAAGGATATAGATGGGGACATTATAAAACTGCAATTATTTCCTTTCTCCTTGAGAGGAAGAGCTAAAGAATGGTTACTTTCATTGCCTAGGAATAGTATTGATTCTTGGATTAAATGCAAAGATGCTTTTATTTGAAAATACTATCCTCCTGCTAAGATCATTTCCCTAAGGAGTAGCATTATGAACTTTAAGCAATTTGATAATGAACATGTTGCTCAAGCTTGGGAAAGAATGAAATCTCTGGTTAAGAATTGCCCAACCCATGGACTGACTGCTTGGATGATCATCCAAACCTTCTATGCAGGACTAAATTTTTCTTCAAGAAATTTATTGGATTCGGCTGCTGGAGGTACTTTTATGTCCATCACTTTGGGGGCTGCAACAAAACTTCTGGACAATATGAAGGTTAATTATTCTGAGTGGCATACTGAAAGGACTCCTCAAGGTAAGAAGGTAAATTCTGTTAAAAAAACCTTCTCTTTGAGTGAAAAGATTGATATGATCATGTCTATGCTTGTGAATGGTAAATCTCATATGGATCCTAATAATGTTCCCTTAGCTTCTTTAGTTGCACAGGAAGAGCATGTTGATGTGAACTTCATTAAAAATAATAATTTCAACAACAATGCCTATAGGAACAATTATGGTAATAACAACTACAAGCCCTATCCTCCTAATAATGGTAATGGTTATGCTAATTCTTATGGTAGAATGCCTAGTGAGGAAAGATTGTTAGAGGTTGAGAAAGCTACCAAATATTTCATGCAAACCCAATATGAGCAAAATAAAGTTTTCACTAAAACCATGGAGGACCAATCATCTATGTTAAGAAATATTAGTTATCAAATGGAAAAAAATCAATAGAGAGATTTCGGGTTTGCAAGGGAAAATTTCAAGTGCTGAAACTAGTATTTCATCCATGTCTGAAGCACAATCCTCTTTGATTAATAGAATGGCTGCTAAACCTGAAAATATTGATGAAAACCCCTTTGCCACTTCTAGCACCATCCAAGTTCGAATTGATGAAAATGTTAGGATGATGGCTGAATTGCGTGCTAGATGGGAAAGAGAGGAAGAATTAGCTAAAGATGATGATATTGTTAGAGTTTGCACCATTACTACTACTGAAAATAATGTTACTTCACATGCTAGTAAGCATCCTACTATTAATGGTAACATAATTGGTGTTGGCAATGTTTCTTCTACTACTTCCAAATGTTTAAAATTGCCTAAAACTCCTAAAACTATGCTTGATAAAAGTGCTGAAATTTTTAAGAGCATAGGAGATAATTGTCCCATTACTTTTGATGATAATGAATTTGATTATGATAATTGTAATATCTTTGAAGTTATTAAGTTCTTGCAAAATCTAGCTACAAGTCCTAATGCTAGTACTTTAAATATGGCTTTTACTACACATATTACAAATGCTCTCATTAAAGTTAGCGAAGAGAAATTAAAACTTGAAGCTTCTATCCCTAAGAAGTTAGAAGATGGTTGGGAGCCCATCATTAAGATAAAATTGAATGAATTTGATTGCAATGCTTTGTGTGATCTTGGTGCAAGTATTTCTGTTATGCCTAAGAAACTTTATGATATGTTTGACTTGCCACCTTTTGAACATTGCTATTTGGATGTTTTTCTTGCTGATAATGCTTTGAAAAAACCTTTGGGGAGAGTTAATGATGTTCATGTCACGGTTAATAATAACCTTGTCCCCGTTGATTTTATTGTCTTGGATTTTGAGTGCAACCCCTCTTGTCCTATTGTTTTGGGAAGACCTTTCCTCCGCACGGTTGGTGCTATTATTGATATGAAAGAATGAAATATAAGGTACCACTTCCCACTTAATAAAGGTATGGAACACTTTCCTAGGAAGAAGATGAAGCTACCTTTTGATTCTATTATTCGTACAAACTATAATGTTGATGCTTCTTCTCTTGGAAACACTTGAGTTTTGCATTCTGTGCCTAGCTGAAAGGCTTTAAAGAAAAGCGCTTATGGGAGACAACCCACTTTTTATTTCTGTTATTTTCTTTTCTTGAGTCAAGGAACATGCCTACCTCTGTAGCAATTCCTTTGTATCTTTACTTTATTGCATAGTTGTGCCAAGTTAAGCCTCTAGTAGAAAGTTGATGCTAGATTTGGATTCCTGCGCAGGAACAGTTTTCTGCTATCCATCGTTTAATTCGTTAGAATTCAACGAAAAATCAAAATGACCTGGGATTTTTGTGCGAGATCCTCAGATATGTATGCAACTTTCATTAGTTTTGAGTTTTCTGATTTGAGCAAGTTAAGTGCGTCGAAAAAATTCGTCTTTACAGACTGTTCTGTTTATGACAGATTCTGCCATCTATTTTGCGTTGGTTCTTTTGTTGTTTTTGAATGGATCTTTTTGTTCCATAAAATTCCAGTGGCTGTAGCTAATGTCCAGTACCATGATAATGATTGTCTCCATACAGAATATGAGAATTTTTGATTATGCACTAACCCTCTAATGAAGTTTACTTTGAGTTTGGTGTGGAGAAAGTTTTCAAGGATCAAGAGAGCGGATGATATGATGTGATCAAGAAGATAAAAGAGCCTAAGCTTGGGGATGCGCCCGTGGGTCAACCAAGCATATTACAAGAAGACTCAAGCGTCAAAGCTTGGGGATGGCCAAGGCATCCCCTTCTTCATCAACAACTTATCTGGTTATCTCTAGTGAAACTATATTTTAATTCCGCCACATCTTATGTGCTTTACTTGGAGCGTCTGTTTGTTTTTATTTTTGCTTTTGTTATTATTGTTTTCTGAATAAAATGGATCCTAGCATTCTTGTGTGGGAGAGACACGCTCCGCTTTTTCATTTGAATACTCCTATTCTTCACTTATATTTGTTGAGTATTCTTCTATGTTACTGCAATACTTCCAGCTCTTATTTTTCATGAACCTCTTGTTCAGAGCTGTTAGTTCTCATATGTTATACTCTCTTGATTTATTGTTAAATACTTGGAGAGTTTATGTTTTTAGATAAGTTGATTGGTGTTTGGTTAAGAACAGAAAATGTTAAATGTGGTAGATGGTATAACTAAATGATACATAATCTTGTAGATCATTAAATTGTGTAACTTGAATCATTGATGTTGTTTTGAGATATTAATATTCTTAATGGTAAAAACATGATGGTTTAGTAAAGTGGAATGATTAATGGTTGATCTAGAAAACTTGAAGCTGTGCCACACTAAATATCCAGTTGATAGCATAATGATATATGACTTCTAATGTTAAGAACAACCGTAATGACTTTGTGTTATGCGCTACGGTCGGGGTCCCAACAGTGACTTGTTCATTTGCCACAGTCCCTCATGGAGTGATTTTCATTATGCCTTGTAAGATCATATTTCTAGTTGGAATCTTTTTGCTTGTGAGTTCTAAAGCTGCGGTTTTCATGGCACTTCCACCACCATATTTGCTAGCCTCTTCGGTACTTTGCATTGCCCTTTCTCACATTGAGAGTTGGTGCATACTTCGCGGGTACATCCAAAACTCGTGGGAGATCTTTATCATGTTCTACTGCACATAAGCCAAATATCTTCCTCAAAACATCCACCATACCTACCTACTACAGCATTTCCATAGCTGTTCCGAGATATATTGTCATGCAACATTCATCTTACATTACATGACTTGTTATCATTTATCATTTATATATTGCTTTGCATGATTCTATATAGCTGATGTGTGGTTTTACCCATGTTACGCTAGATCATTGCATATCCTGCTACACTGGCAGAGGCACCGTTTCATACATTATGTTTTATTCCTTATGAGGTCCTTGTATCAAAAGTGTGTTGTCATATTAGAATGTTTGCCCCTAAAAGTAAAAAGAGCCATGGAGGCCATCGAAAAGAGAAACAGAAAAAAAAAATAGAAAAAAGAAAGAAAGAAAGAATAAAAAGGGGCAACATTACTACTCTTTATCCACACTTGTGCTCATGTTATAGCACCTGTAATATTCATAGTCATCATTTGTGCTCATGTTTAGCACCTTTACTCCATATGAGAGAGTTTTCATGTTTTACTTGCATAACTATGTGGGGAACTTCACATTATAGAACTTGGCTTGTATATTCCAATGATGAGCCTCCTCAAAAGTGCTCTAGGTCTTCATGAGCAAGCAAGTTAGATGCACCCCCACTAGTTCCATTGGAGAGCTTTCATACACTTATAGCTCTATGTGCATCCGTTGTGTGGCAATCACTATTCCTTGCATAGCTTCGATTATAAGACTTCCTCTTGTCTAATGATCACTTTCAGCTGTGTGAGACTTTTTTCCGTTGGCCTTCCAAACCCCCCTTATTATTATTTTAGCCACAACATCCTGGTGCCAGGAACCAACGTTGAACACTTGCTTGTTTTTGAGTGAACAAATAGAGAGATGATCTTCTATGTGCATATTGTTATTGCTTGACTTGATCCTTTCACAAAGTTGTCATGAGTGTTTGATTCATTAGATGATTATATTGTTATTCTTGAAGCTTAAATCATCTTTAATATCTACTTTGCACGGTTGATTATTCTCTAGTACTAATTCATTGAAAGTTTTGCTTTGTTCTTCCTACTTGTTTATTCGTTACTCATTTGATATCAATATAAACTACAGCTTTTATTCATTTGATCTCAGTTTACATGCATTACATTATTATATGATCAAGATTGTGTCAAAGCATGTCACTTCAGAAATTATTCTTGTTATCGTTTTACCTACTCGAGGACGAGTAGAACTAAGCTTGGGGATGCTTGATACGTCTCAAACGTATCTATAATTTCTTATGTTCCATGCTTATATTATACCAATTGCTACATGTTTTATATACACTTTGCATTGTTTTATGCATTTTCTGGGACTAACCTATTAACAAGATGCCACAGTGCCAGTTCCCTGTTTTCTGCTGTTTTTGGTTTCAGAAAACCACTTAAGGAAATATTCTCGGAATTGGACGAATTTAATACCAAAGTCCCTATTTTTCACGGGAGGTTCCAGAACACCGAATACCTAACAGAGAGGGGCCACGAGGCCCCTAGATGAGGTGACGGCACGGCCCCACTTCTGGCCGCGCCAGCACCTGATGACGGGGCCTCGGCCCTCCACCGCCTTCGCTCTTTCGCCTATTTAAAGCCCCCGACAATACAAGACCTAGCACCCGAACACTTTTCCACAAAACATTACGGAGCCGCCGCCATCGTAAACCCTAGTTTGGGAGGGTTCAGAAGCTCTTCCTGGCACCCTGCCGGAGAGGGGAATCATCACCGGAGGGCTCTACATCACCATGCCCGATTCCGGACTGATGCGTGAGTAGTTCATCCTTGGACTACGGGTCCATACCAGTAGCTAGATGGTTGTCTTCTCCTATTGTGACATCATGTTTAGATCTTGTGAGCTGCCTATCATGATCAAGATCATCTTTATGTAATGCTACATGTTGTGTTTGCTGGGATCCGATGGATATTGAATACTATGTCATTTGCTTCATAATATATCATGTTGTGTGTTGTTTATGATCTTGCATGCTCTCCGTTGCTAGTAGATGCTCTGGCCAAGTAGATGCTTGTGACTCCAAGAGGGAGTATTTATGCTCGATAGTGGGTTCATGTCTCTATTTAATCTGGGGTAGTGACAGCAAGCTCTAAGATTGTACATGTACTGTTGCTACTAGGGATAAAACAGTAGTACTTTGTCTAAGGATAATTGTATTACTTACATTACACACTTTGCCTAATGCAATAATCTGTTGCTTGCAACTTAATACTAAAAGGGGTGCGGATGCAAACCGGAAGGTGGATTATTAGTCATAGATGCGGTTGGAACGGTCTATGTATATTGTTGTAATGCCCAAATGAATCTCATACTAGACATCATGACATTAGTATATGCATCATTATGCAGCTCTTTATTCTGTCAATTGCCCAGCTGTAATTTGTTTACCCACATGTATGCTATTATTACTATTTATAGACAGCCACCACTATAGTGAACTGTGGACCTCGGTCCTTTTCTTTAAACTGATAATACAACCAACTGCAAACTGCTTTCTTTCATTCTCTGCAAACATCATCTTCCACACCATACGTTTAATCCTTGTTACAGCAAGCCGGTGAGATTGACAACCTCACTGTTGAGTTGGAGCAAAGTTTCTTGATTGAGTTGTGCAGATTCCACCTCCCTGCAACAGCACTTTTCTGGCGCCGGGGAGACCTTCGTTGTGTTCTTCATCTCCTACTGGTTCGATAACCTTGGTTTCATAACTGAGGGAAACTTGCTACTACGCTCATCACACCTTCCTCTTGGGGTTTTCCAACTCCTCACACCCGTGAGCATCAATAGGTGGTACAACACAATCTGAAAAATATAACTTCACCACCAAATAATGACAAGTGCTCAATCACAAACATGAATAGTAGCACAAAACAAGTATCTAGGGTATAGCAACTCTCAAACTGCGAGGGGAAGGGAGTGGATCACGGAGATGATGATGGAGATGATGCTGGTCTTGGTGATGGTGATGATGGAGAGGCCTCCTCCCACGCCAAGGAGGAGAGGTGATGGCGGTGACTATGATTTCCCCCTTCACCGGAGCTCCGGAGCAGCAGGATCTGACCCCCCTCGGAGGGAATCAGGAGTTTCGCCGCCGCCGCGGCCTTGAATCGTTTGGGGAAAAATCAGGGCGTAGGTTTTCGGAGGAAACGCAGGTCGTCGTGAAAAGCCCTAGGCGAGGAAGTGCCCGACGCTCCACTTAGTGGGCCCCACGCGGCCAAGGAATCTGGCCGCGTGGGCCCCCCTCTTTTGGGCCTCGTGGCTCTTCCCTCTTCGATCTTTTGCCCCCTCTGGTTCTCCTGATGCAAAAACTGTTGTGCAACTTTCATTTTTTCCATTTGGGTTCGTGTAGCTCCTGCAGCAATAAAAACAAGAAAAGGGGGGTTTTCTGCCTCCCAGATATTAAATACCAAAAATAGGGACTTTGTATGAAAGTCCCCAAAATCTTCTAAAACATGTAAAACATTGATATAATAGTTCCAATAACATTCTAATATGATGATATAAGTTGTATAAATGATGATATAAAATGCACGTATCAATACCCCCCAAGAAGCACTCGCACATTACCATAAAACAGGCAATGTGCAAGACTGTTGGGGGTAAGATCATGGATCTGGACCCCATATAAAGAAGCCCGCGCACAAAATCGTGCAGCGGGAGAGCAAAGTCGCGAGGAAGGAATTCAGTAAAGCATACCCGCTCGCCGGCACGAGGCTCGGGACGAACTTCCTTGTTCGAAGGAGCGCGGGCGGCGAGCTTGTCAGCTGGTGGCAGTAGTCCTTCTTTAAGGAGCGCCGCCAGTTTCTTCTCGTTCACGGAGGACTTGACCCAGTCCCCCGAGGTTTTCTTCGGTGCGGCAACAGGGTCCGCCGTGGTGGCCGCGACGTGGCACTCTTCCTCTTCTTGTCTACGGTGGTGGAGGAAGAGGGGACGGCGGCGCCGGAGCTTTTCTTAGGAGCCATGGCGGAGGAGGCAAGCATGCGAGGAAGGAGAAGAACAGGAAGCAAAGGAGGCAAATGGCAGGGTGAAAATATTGCGGCGGTGAGATCTGTATTTACCGCAACCCATGATTCAATCTCGGCCGTCCGCGCGCTCGCGACGCGCCACGTGTCATGATCAAAGGGCAACCGTCGCTAGCCACGCCGTCCACTACGCACGTAAAACGAGGGAGTTATGATCACGCCTGCGGAAATTTTGCCACTTCCGGTCAAATCAAAACTGAACCGGCGTCTCCCGCGGTCAAACAAATGGGCCCACAATGACATGTCTTGTCACAGTTCCTGCACGCACGCCAAAAGCGTCATGTGTGACGTCACTTAAGCTAGCAAAAGCAGCAGAATACAAAGATGACAGTTGACAGTTGGTCGACTGACCAAACATACACGAACTTGCAAAAGTCTCTCGACTAAGTCAGAAAAGCAAGTGCTGCACGTATGGTCGAGTGCACTTCCATCGGGAGCGGATAAAAAAATATCTTCGACTGGCATAGATAATGCAAAAACAAATTTGAGATTATCCTCTATTACAAGCAATAAAGCATAATCTCGTTGGGAGCGCTGTCGCGCACCCGATGGATTCAAAAAGAACAAAAGGCCGTCGAATAAGAGACTCGCCGTAGTCGAAAGCAAAAGTTCAAAAGAATTCCCGAGTTATGTCAGTCGATGACACTTCGGATGCTGCATGCATGAAATGCAAAGGTAAGACCCGCCGATCAGTCGAGCTGGGCTGAGGACCACTCCGGCAGTGCTAAGTTCTTAAACTTTCCGTGTCAGCAGACGTGATGGAAATCCCGGCCGACGCGCTGGGTAGCAAAGTTAAGACTGCAGAACGATTCAATAAGACCTCAACGGCCTGAGTCGAGTCTGTCTATTGTGTGCCTGGTTCGAGCCCGGGGATTCGAACTTGATTGAAGGCTAGTAAGGTTTTGACCAAATGTGCAGTTAACTGGTCTCGATTCATCGAGTAAAACCAGGCCTACTAATACTAAGTCATAATCCTTTGTCAAAAAAGCATAAGTCATAGTCGACAGACAAAACATACTACATAAAACATAAGCATAGGATGTGCACTCGCGAGTGAGTCCATGCCTGATTCCCTGATTCAGCCAAGCACTCGGGGGCTAATGACGAGGTTATACCAAACGGGTACCCCTTCGTGTGGGTACCTGGTGCACGTGATGACTAAAGGCCAATTGTCAATAGACTGACGAAGCCCATTAAGGAAGACCCAAGATGAAGAAGTGTTTTCCAAATTAGGCATAGTCGGTTGTAGTTTCCATATCTGTAATCCTAGTCGGTTACGTACCCAAGACCTGGCCCCCCATATAAGGGCCAGGAGGGCGACCGATCAAGGACACGCTCATCCAGAACCACCAAACCCTAGCGAGATCGACATCTCGCTGGACATTGTACTCACCGCATATTCAACAATCAATACAGACATGCAGGAAGTAGGGGTGTTACCTCTGTCGAGGGCCCTGAACCTGGGTAACTCCCGCTTGTCAGCCGACGAATCTACTAACACTACACGTTCTCTACCACATAACTCTAACCCTAGGCTATCAGTCATGGGTATTGATGGGGACACCCCTCGTCAACAGTGAACTCCTAATCAAAACTGCTTGTCAGCACCTTCTGCTACTCGTTGGGTTCGACACTCTTATTTATCGAAAGTATGACGAAACACCCCCTATACTTGTGGGTCATCACAGCCCGCCGCTGCTCGGGCCGCTTCTCCATCACCTGCCTCGGATACGGCTTCTCCAGCTGGGCCGTCTTCTCGCGGCCCATCGCCGCATCGGTCGCCTGGGCAGCCGCCGACTCCTGCTCGCTCCCCGGCGCTGTCGCCAGTACGATCGCCATCGCCTGTGCGCGCGTCATCGCCCCTTGCTACTGGGCCGCCGTCTCCCCGCTCGCTGTATTCCAGCGGGCCGACTGCATCTGCCACGACACCTCCTCCTGTGTCGCTGCCTGTTGTGCCGACGTCGGCAGCCGCGCCTCTGTCGACCTCCACATCTGCTCCCGCTGCGCTGCGTCCTCATACGCGTAGCCGGAGTGGGATATATAAACCGCTTGATCGCAAGGATGGCACAGTTGCGTGGCTAGGGACATGCGTGGCTCATGCTGAGCCCGATCCTACTGCTGAACCCAGACATTTTGAGGATGCTATGGGTATCCCTCACTGGCATTCTGTGATGGAACAAGAGTATCAAGTGTTGCTGAAAAATGATACATGGCGTATTGTTCCTCCGAAGGCTGGTGTCAATGTTATTGATTCCAAATGGGTATTCAAAGTTAAGCGACACGCCGATGGCTCTATTGAAAGGTATAAAGCTTGGCTTGTTGCTAGAGAGTTCAAACAACGTCATGGTTTTGATTATGAGGATACTTTCAGTCCTGTGGTCAAACCTACGACGATTCGTCTGTTGCTGTCTCTTGCTGTTACTCGCGGATGGTCTCTTCGACAGCTGGATGTTCAGAATGCTTTTCTTCATGGAGTTCTTGAGGAAGAGGAATATATGTGCCAGCCTCCTGGTTTTGTTGATCCTGCACATCCTCAGCATTTGTGTCGTGTGGTCAAGGCTCTCTATGGTCTTAAACAGGCACCCCATGCGTGGCATGCACGTCTTGGTACCGCTCTCCGTGCACATGATTTTGTTCCATCGACGGCTGACACGTCGTTGTTTATGCTGCAGCGTCCTACTGTCACTATGTACATAGTAGTATATGTGGATAACATCATATTGGTTAGCTCTTCTGTTCCTGCTTCAGATCGGTTGGTGTCTGCTTTGAGTGGTGACTTTGCTGTCAAAGGTCTTGGTCGTCTTCATTTCTTCCTTGGTCTTGAGGTCTCTCAATTGGATTCTGGTTTAACTCTCTCTCAGAAGAAGTATTCTCATGATTTGCTTCGTCGCGCTGGTATGTTTAATTGTAAGCCGGCCCGTACTCCCATGTCTGCTACTGATAGACTGTCTGTACTTGATGGTGCTCTTCTTTCTGCTGAAGATGCCACCGAGTACCGCAGTATTGTTGGTGGGTTGCAGTATTTGACGATCACTCATCCTGACATCTCGTATGATGTCAATCGTGTCTGCCAGTATCTCCATGCTCCTAGAGAGTCGCACTAGACAGCCGTTAAACGCATCTTGCGTTATATTTCGTTGACTGTTTCCTTTGGTATGCTCATTCGGCCTGCTACGGATGATGTTCTCTCAGCGTTCTCTGATGCTGATTGGGCAGGTAGTCCGGACGACAGACGATCCACGGGGGGATATGCAGTGTTTCATGGTCCTAATCTGATCGCCTGGAATGCTCGTAAACAGGTCACAGTATCCCGCAGTAGTACTGAAGCTGAGTGAAAAGCAGTCGCCAATGCCACAGCTGAGCTCATTTGGGTTCAGTCCTTGATTCGAGAGTTGGGAGTCTCTCAGGATCAGCCACCTGTTCTTTGGTGTGACAACATCGGTGCCACATATCTGTATTCCAATCCTGTTTTCCATGCTCGAACAAAACACATTGAGGTGGATTATCTTTTTTTCAGGGAACGTGTTACACAGAAGCAGCTACAGATCAAGTTCATTCCTTCTAAGGATCAACTTGCTGATATATTCACGAAGCCATTGCCACATCCTCAGTTTGAGGGTTGTAGATGCAATTTTAATCTTCTGAATTCTTTAGAGAATGGTTAAGATTGAGAGGGGGTGTTAGACTGTATAAATACCGCTGTATATTGTAGGCTTTGTGTATTTTTGTAATCTATATTGTATCTCTATAAATACAAGACCCAGGCCGACCCAATTGGTGTCGAGCCCCAAAACCCTAAACACCTTGTTTTACATTGATGCATCACAATGTTTACCGGCTTAAGTAATTCTATCCGCTATTTCTGAGATAACCGACTTAGAGCATCTCCAGTGGAACGTGTAAATTTGGACGTGTATATCTCCATATACACGTCCATATACACCATGCTAAATTATACACCTTCCAGTTTTTCAGTGGAACGTGTAAATGGACGTGTAAATTAGGACGTGTATATTCCAACGGCTATATTTTCAAACGGCTATATATCCCACAGCTATATTTCTAATGGCTATATTTTCAACGGCCATATTTTTTATCTATATAAACCACCCCTACCACCTCTCTTCCAGCACACTTCTACCTGGGACTTCTCTTCTCACCTAGATTTCTCTATCGTCTCTCACGCAACACAATGAACACATCCACTTGGGACATGAGTTCTTCGTCGTCTTCATCTGGCGACGATGAACTCATACTTGCAGCATTCGCCGAGCGCGAGGAGGAAGAGAGGAAGAACGCTCGAAGCCATGGCGGTTCCAATCATGGACGCCAGTCAATCGATGGAGGAAGAGATGCCGGATTCGTTGTTCTGTGGGATGACTACTTCAAAGAAGTTCCCCGCTTTCCCGAACATTTGTTTCGACGACGGTTCGTAATTAGTACACTTCTCTGCTTTGGTTCTTTTTTCATTTCCCTATCTCATTTACTTTTTATGCACAGATTTGGGATGTCGCGTACTTTGTTCAACCGCATAGCTGATGGTATACTTGAGCATGACTATGATGGTTATTTTACGCAAAAAAGAAGTGCATCTGAAGCTCTTGGGTTACATCCTCTGCAAAAGATGACGGCGGCAATGCGGATACTAACATATGGAATAGCAGCTGATGGTGTTGATGAGTACATCCGGTCCGCTGAGACTACTAATTTAGAGTCTTGCAAGAAATTTGTGATCAAAGTTTGTGAAGTTTTTGGGGAAAAGTAACTGAGATCTCCAAATGAAGAAGACATTGCTAGCTTACTTGCAATAGGAGAGGAAAGAGGATTTCCCGGTATGTTAGGGAGCATATTCTGCATGCACTGGGGTTGGAAAAATTGCCCCAAAAAATTGCCCGTTCCCAGCGAGCCAGCGCCATCTTCCTCCTCCGTCTCCCTCCTCTCGCCCCAAATTCATGGAGGCCGAGTCCCCAGCGAGCGAGCGCCCGCACCGAGCCCGCACCCATCCTCCTCAATCCCTCTCTGTCGCCCAGCCCCATCTCCTCTCCGTCGCCCAGCCCCATCTCCTCTCCGTCGCCCAGCCCCATCTCCCTCCTCCGTCGCCCAGCCCCGTCGCCCTCCACTCTCTTCTCTGCATCACGGCGGCCGACCGAGCGCCTAGCCACGCCGTCGCCCAGCCCCGTCCCCGCCCTCCATCCTCCTCAATCCCCTGCTATCTCCCGCGCCGCTACCGTCGGATCTGGCGAGCCGCCGCCGGATCCGCGAATACTACTCGGGAATGGAAAAAGGAGCGAGAGAGAGAGCTTACCGGAGGAGTGGCCGCCGGCGAGCTGAAGGTTGGCTTCGATTGGAGGCGGGAGCAGTGCGGGAGAGGAGCAGTTGCCTCCGTTTTCTTCCATCCACGAGCATGGCTTCGTGGTGTTTATTCCCACGCCAGGTACCGTCGTGGATGGACGTGTAAACTATACACGATGCTATACACCATCCGTTGGAGACGTTTTTTAACCTCAAATGGTGTATATTTAGCATACACACCCGCATACACGTTCCACTGGAGATGAGCTTACAAGTAGATTCCACTGTTAGCCTTGTGAAGCCAAGATCCTTCAGCTAACGCCACACCCCCTCCGCAAACTTAAACACAACCAGGCCACATCCCGGCCCAGACGAAGAGAGCAGACCGCCATTGGTTTCCGAATTCTCCACTTGCTGCGGGGCGGCCAACCCTAGCAGCAGCAGTCGAAGCCCCAAATCTCTCGCCCGCGGCTCAAATTCCCATCTCTCCGGCCGCCGGTCGCCGGATATGAAGGACAATAAGGCGGCGGCGGCGCCGGCACCAGCGGCTAGCAAGAAGAGGTCGTCACCCAGTTGAAACGCTGACAGTCTTGGGAGACAATCCGAATCGATGCCGCATTTCTCCAACGTCGGCCAGGTCTCGTCTCGTCACGGCCCGGTCCGGCTCCCTTTACCTGCCCCCCACAGCGAGAGCCCAGCCACACCTGCGCGCATCAAGTGCGCGTGAGGTCTCTCTCTCCCCCAGCAAACAGAACGATCTGTTTTTTCCTTGTAAAAAATAAAATCAAACATATCCATTCAAGTCGCTACGCTAACGTCATGATAATAGATTATACAACACCGGCAGATTTGCAGCGTACATGAGGAGCATGATCACTTATTTTTTCCCAATGCATGTTCATGTCCGGCCGGTGCGCAGTGCCAGAGAGATTTGTTTATCGTTCGTCGTACGATTCCTCTCTCTTATATCCATGCAGATCCACTTCTGGCCCAGTAATATTCTTGGCACAGCAAAACAGAAATTATACTAGCTCCGTTTTAAATTAGATAACTTACATTTATATAAAAATTAGATATATTTTGACATGTTACATATTTGGATACAATACTGATTTGGTGTCATAGCGGCTAACTATGCATACCGTGCTAGCAATTGAATACAGAGAGAACTTGATTACCATGCTATAAGCTGAGTAAGATAGTGTTTGTTTGCTTTCAGGCCGTCCCAACTTTCTGTTTATACGCAAGCATGCTGGGTGTCTTTTTTTTTTTTGAGAAACACAGTACAACGCAAGCGCTCATATACATGCGCACACACTCGCCCTATGAACGCACACACGCACACCCTGAGCCGGCGGGTCAGGTCTTGAGATTGACGAAGTCACCACAGGCGCCTCGCTGTCGACGGGAACGTCGCCTCCCACTGAATAATATTCCACCTAAATGAGAAACACCAGCGTCAAATCTGGGATTTGAACTCTGATGGGCTTGAGGTACAACCACCCTCCTAACCATCTTGCCACAGGCAAGTTCTCAAGCATGCTGGGTGTCATTTGGAAACAAAATATCAAATGAAAACACAAGTGTTTATTTCTTCCGTTTAGTGGGTTTTGTTCGCAAACAGAATATCAAATAAAAAAAAGTCAAGTAGAAGCACAAGTGTGTCGTTCTTATTTTTTCATTTGCTGGGCCAAATTTCCGCACTGCATTAGAAGAAATGGCTAACTAAAGCGATCGAAGGGATATGTTGTTAATTTTTTTGGTGTTGATTAACTTATTAATCTAAGGAAAAACTCAACGTGCAATATAAACATATTTCTTTCTTTCTTCTATAATAATCATCCATGTGTAGGAAAAAATGTAATGGGAGGTAAAATATTTATCTGCTCATCTGGTAAAAATTACACCAAATATATAAAGATTATTGATATAAAATTAGAAAGAGTGGATTATAATAAAAATATTTTTACTCAAATTTGGTTTGTCTTGAAACATCAAATATGGTCCGCATATGCATGAGCTTTTCAAGCTCAACATCGAGTTGTGTCACCTTCTAAACATATCGTGCTTGCCTCAAAGGCATGCATATTGACATAGTGTCTCTTAAGGCATGGCTGAAAAAAGAGAAAATAGGTGATTGAAAGTGGATGGTTACACGAAGATGCTGTTTTTTTAGCGCCCCAGAAAAGCCTAATCAAAAAAGACTAGGGTGTTATGTAACATAACGTTAGCATGCTACGAACGATGCTATCATTTACTACCTCCGTTTCAATGAATAAGGATTATATTATTTTAAAAAATTCAACCCATGTAAAGTTTGACCAAGTTTTTATGAAAAAATATTAACATGCAAAATATAAAACTAATGTCATTAGAAACATCATGAACTATATTTTCAGATGATATCTATATAATATCATATTTATTGATAGATTTTTCTAAAAGTTTGGTCAACCTTTGCTTGGCTTGAGTTTTAGAAAAAAAAATATAGCCCTTATTCATCAGAACGGAGGGAAATTGGCTGCCGTAGGCTGGCTGACTTTGTGGTGACTTTGAGTCATTGACATGTGGACCCCGCATGTGGTGGACCCCACCTGTCATTGACCCAAAGTCGCCTGACTTTTTGAGCACCAAAGTCAGCCAATCCGCGCCCGATCTTTTCATGATCTCGTTATGAGGAGGGTGCGGCGTAGCTAGCCACCATGATAACCCACTATTTCCCTATTAGGTATATCTATTTTTAAATAAATGAAAGTTATTTAATATGGAACGGAGAGAATATACAGCATGCATGCCTGCCCATGCTTAGTTAAGCAGTGGGGCCCAAACCTAGGGACAAATTGCATGATGCCTTCTTCCAACGAACCTACTCCGTCCTTATTAGCTGGATATGGAGTTGAAGACCAAATTGAGGCACTATTTAATACTGGCCCCTGCGGTTCACGCTTGTTACATTATGAAGAACGTAACATGTGTACATGATGCCTGGAGGCCAACTTGGTGTTTCTTTGCACCCCATGGAAGCTGGAGCCGGATCGAATCACGTGGCTAGGTGATCACATCCTGTTTGTTTATCCGCGCGCATGCAAGGCCTGATCGACGGAATAAAATCACGATCGAGATGGGGTTCACACCAAGATCGAGCCACCGCGCGCATCTCGAGCGAACGGGAACGAGCTGTAAGTGCGAACGCGCGAGATGGAGATCGATGACTCCATTAATTTTAGCAGTGTAGTTTCTGTTAGAAGAAAACTAGAGCGATCGATAGAGAAGCGAATAAATGAATTGAAAGGTACTTTTCCATTAATGATTGAACACTTATATCCTACCATATATAAAAGCTCCAGGATCGCTACTGTTCACCCGCCAGGTTACTGTTCATTCCGATTTTCTTCCAACCAGATCCTGCCAAGCGAATAAATGAATTGAAAGGTACTTTTCCATTAATGATTGAACACTTATATCCTACCATATATAAAAGCTCCCAGGATCGCTACTGTTCACCCGCCAGGTTACTGTTCATTCCGATTTTCTTCCAACCAGATCCTGCCACGTCGCCCTACCACTCCCGCGCCCGGCTATGCGCCGCACGATTCGGATCCGACGGCCCGCTGGCATTTTCCTGGAAAGCCCCTCACGTGCTCAGCCATTTACGTGTGGGTCCTTCTTTATTAATACCAACTCAGAATCCTAAATCCCCAATTCAGTTCCTTTTCCCACCAGAGCTAGGGTTAGCCGCTCGAGTCTCCTGGCCTCTTGCGCGCCGCCCGAGCCGCGGGAGACGCCGGCCTCGACGGCGTCAGCCGCTCACACCTCTCCCCCACCTCCTGCTCCCCCTCCGTCTCGCGCCGTGTCGGGACCGGGTTCAGATGGGCGCTGGAGAGCCTCCCCGTCGTCATCCCCACCAAACGAAGGCTACCTCCGGAACCGCCTCGACCTCCTCTACCTCCTCGCCGACGAACTCGAGCCAGCGGGATCGACTCTATCTTCTCCGCCTCCGGCCGCCGGTCGCCGCGCTCACTACGGTCGTCCTCAACCTCCTCGGCTTCCCATACGACCGCTGCACGCTGCCTGCTCCTTCCCCCCAATTCGCTTCATTTTCCCACCAGAGCTAGGGTTAGCCGCCCGAGTCTCCTGGCCTCTTGCGCGCTGCCCGAGCCACGGGAGACGCCGGCCTCGACGGCGTCAGCCGCTCACACCTCTCCCCCACCTCCTGCTCCCCCTCCGTCGCGTGCCGTGTCGGGACCGGGTTCAGATGGGCGCTGGAGAGCCTCCCCGTCGTCATTCCCCACCAAACGAAGGCTACCTCCGGAGCCGCCTCGACCTCCTCTACCTCCTCGCCGACGAACTCGAGCCGGCGGGATCGACTCTATCTTCTCCACCTCCGGCCGCCGGTCGCCGCGCTCACTACGGTCGTCCTCAACCTCCTCCGCTTCCCGGACGACCGCTGCACGCTGCCTGCTCCTTCCCACGTCGAGCACGATCTTTAGAAGGAATTGGCGCCGCTAGCAGAAAGTAAGTAGTACACTGGATTGAATTGCTCCTTTGCTCGAAGCTAGCTCAATTTTGCATGTCTTCTTACATGTTTGCAGTAATGAAGTGTCCACTCCAGATTGGGAAACCAGAAAGTTGCAATGAACGAGTTAGTCTAAGGCGCCATCCCACAGTCACAAAATTTCACCTTTTCCCCTTCCTGTTTTATGTTTTTTTTACCTGGAAATGGAGATTCCATTAGCCACAGTGCTCAGCCACATCGCTGGCAACCAGCGCAGATACAAATACAGGGTGCACTGCCTTCCCAGCCACTACATTCAGTTTCAGCACGCAGGCCATGCTGAACTAGCTGAGTGTGTGAGCATGTACTGAACCAGGGAGTGTGCGACTGAATTACAGCTGCGTGGAGGAAATTGAAACTCAAAAGTTTTTAAAGATGGAGAATCAACCATTTGTCTGACTGACATATGTAAATCGAGTTCTTGACAGTTTCAGAAGTACAATTAGTATTGTTTGTTCCTAATATTAATCCATTCGCATTTATTTATAAGCAGTTGCATCTATGCTCCCAAGTTCTTTGTTGTTGGGAATTTTTTGTTTGTGCTGGATAGATAAAAGGCAATCTCGGTGCCATTCATGTTGCCTACCATGGTTCTATTAGATGACCTACAGTATAGCCTAATGGATTTTTTATTACTGCAGACCGACCAGAAGCACAACTCATAGGAAAATACATGTGATGCCAAAACTCGGACCACGGGTTCAACTTCTAGCTGGTTCTGATGTATCCCCACGTAGCTGTTGGACACGACAAAGTGCCCAGAGTTTGCTCGTGGCAAACAGCCACCGTCTCATGCTGATTTGGCCTTGCCTCATGTAGTTAGAGGTGATGATGGTGAAGGTTCCTGTGGACGAAGTCCAGACCAGTAAAGCACCGACAACACCAAGGAGTACAAGTTGAATGGCGCGTCAAATCAGATGTTTCGACAAGCTAATCACTAACTAATGTAGAATTTATCTATTGCAATCAGTTAGAGGGCAATGAAAAATTCAGTTCCTCATACAAGTAAATGTGTGATGTCCTTAATTTCTCCCGTATGAGCTAAATAATTTGATTTCGTTTTAAATGGCAAGGTAGGTGTGACAACTGAGCTGAAGTTGTGGCTGTTACCTCACAGCCTTGCCGACAAGGGAGCGCAAGACACGGCAAGGATTATCTCGGATGATCAATTTAGTTAACTAAAACTCCTTATATAAAACATGTGCAAATTAAACGCATATCAGTTTTTCACATGGAGCCACATCCATTGGCAATAGTATCATTTTTTGCATGGTTAGTCATACTTTCTCCTCTGATGTTTGTTTCGTTCCACATAATTTTCTCCAAGTTTTTACTTTATTGTTGAAACCAATGGGAGGTCTGTTGCTTGCATGACCAATTGAATTTTCCCTTCTCTCTAATCTGTCAATCTTCTGATGATTTTCCGACAATCTGTTGATGTTAATTTAGGCAGATAATTACTCTCTGAAATTAAGGTATTGTGGTTTTGAGGTGTATGCACACCTGCTAAGTACTATTATTTATGATCAGATTCCTATGATGATTGTGGAAATATTTGCAATACACATTCTAGACTGCCATCGTTATATATATAAGTGCTTCCATTTTGTATACATTATAGATCAGAGTAGAGTGGCTAGAAAAATCTGTTTCTGCAATATTCAAGTAGGTGGAGAACTTTCAACTTATACATATAGAGATTACAGAGGAAAGCATACTCCTAAAGTCTGGAATAGATCATGCAACAAAAAAGGAAAAAGGTATATATCCAATTAATGCTTTATTTATTCTCATCCTCATTTTTACTCTTTCTCTCTTTATAATCTCTATGGCTGGTTGGTTGCTAAAAACATGTGTCATATGCCTATAGTGTGATGATCTGATGTCTATTCCAGCGAGAAGATATTCCAGTGTGTGGGGTTCTTTAAGAAGGTAATCAGGTGAGGAGTATTTGTTCTTCGTGCAAGGCTCACAGTTCCTCTCGCCATCTAAATACATGTGTCTCAGATAATAATTTGTTTTATGATTAGTTCAGTGTTGTTAATCAATTGCTTCAGATGAATGCTTAGGTTCGAATATGTAGTTCTCTTTTGAAAACGTGTATGCTCAATGATTCAGTTTGCATCTCTTTTTTTTTTTTGATGGGGCAATATAATTTATACAACAGTATGAGTTCCAAGTTGTACCCTTCCCGGCATGGAAAGTCAGGTGAGGAGGACTATGATCTTCTATTTTGCGCTGGGATATTTTATGTATTAATGTTAAATCAAGTCTGATATGCTTTTTATCCCTTCAGCAGTGAGAAAAACTCGAACTAGGTGAGAAGGATGAGGCAAACCAAAATGCAAAAGATCTTGAATTGGTAGTGTACTTTCCTTTTAGGTAATAATAGTTGAGGATTCAAACAGATAAATCAATCGGAAGATAGCAATATTTACAGTGCTATTCTGCTGTTTTTCCCACGATGAATGTCTCAAAGGATGTTGCTTTCGTTGCTTGGGCTCCTTTTTCAGCGATTCAGACTCTTGCAGTCATTCCACTCATCTTCTTCTCACATCTCATTTTTAGTTTCAGCATTCTCCACATCTTGGTTCCCATATAGATGATGTGGCTATTGATGGCGATGGTTTAGTTGCTCCCTATTTGTTGCCTCCGGGTGCTATTCCCTCGACTATTTATCGCCAGGTATGGCTAGAATACCATTGCTTTTCGTTAAAGCTGCCTTTTATCATATTGTATTCATATTTTTCCCTATGTTTCTTTCAGTTTTCCTCCAACGCCTTATATGCCGGCACATCGAGGTTGGTATTACCGTCGTATGCGCATGGCTGCCCGTTTGTCCGTCGTCATCGTGCATTGCTCCGATAAGGGGTTAGGCCTGGTCGTATTGACTTGCTTTTACCAAGTGTGCTAAGGTTCTATTCCAGACCAATGAAGAAGCTTGAATGAATCAAGTAAACTCGCCAAGTAATTGTCCAGTCTTGAACACAACGTGAACACCAAAATTGGTTTGATTTGATAATCCTTTACATTTTTCCAGTTCTGACTTGCGTCTGTTCAAGTTAATAATGACAAACTTTCTGAACTGAGCATTACTTCTCAGATCGATAATGTCAAATCTCCACGGGTGCGGCGCATCGCCGTGCCGTATTGACTAGTACATATATACAGGGGGGACGGACGCATCCAGAGGACGCGACGGTTCGGATGGCGGTTCCTGGAGGCGGCGCTCCAGGAACAATATGTCGGTTCCACATCGTGGGGATATCCACGTGTGGTTACAAGTAGAGATTGAATTAACTAATTACATTAATTAACACTCATTGTAACTTTCAAATAGCTAATTGGCCGTCACACAGATCTCGTACCGTCCGTCTCGTCCGCTGGCGAGAATCTTGGAGCTCCTCTGTCAGTCTGGGCTGTTTTATTTATCACTCATTCTAACTTTCAGATAGCTGATTTTACAATTGGCCGTCAGACAGATCTCGTACCGTCCGTCTCGTCCGCTGGCGAGAATCTTGGAGCTCCTCTGTCAGTCTGGGCTGGTTTATTTATTTGGTCGCCGTTTTTTTCTACTTGGTTCAGTCGAACCATTCTTCCGTGCCAAGCCGGTGCCGCGTGCGGTCGTCATTTCCCGCTTCACCGGCGACCCTCTTCGCCGGCGAAACCCGCAGCCGGACTGGAGTCAACCTTTCGCTCAGCCTCTTGTACAACTCACCTCTCGTGCATATACTCTCATTCGCCTCCCGCCAGCAGAGGGGATCGGGAGATGGGTCCCATGCGTTCCAGAGGAGGTCGAGCCTTAAGGGTTACTCATGGCGGAGCTGGCCGTGAGAGTTGTCGCTAGCGGCGTAGAGGGTACTTGCTCTACTCTCCCTCATTCTCGTTATCTGCCTGTTAATTTCTGCATCGGCTACTTCCCATGTTCTGTGCATTTGTATAGCCATAGTTTGGTCGCCGAGCTCCTCACCCGTGGCGGGGAATTTTCCGAGTAAATGATTAGGATGGTAGAATGGTTTCCTGATTCGTACGATTTAGTGGATGCCTAATGAATTAGTGTAATCTTGAATTCCGCTCATGTGTTCATGTGAATTTGAGAAGCAGCGCTATATGGATTTCTTCCAGTCAATGGACTTGACCCGTTAGAGTATTGAACTGACATCATGTTGCATTGTCGTCGCTCCGTAATGCTCCAGCCCATTAGACAGTGTCTAATTTCATTTTGTTGCCAGTCGGATGATGGACAAGAGGAGGTTGTGATTGGTTTGTTTCTTGGTTCTATGCATCGTGCTTTTCGTACGCTTTGTGATGGATAGGGAAGAGCGATTCTCTCACAGTGTTGATTATGAAGGGGACACCATTCATGTATCGTTTGTTGTGATCACAGCGAATCACGGGTGACAGACCCTAATGGAAATCAAGTCCATGATTCTCGTGACAAGACTAGTGATAAGTTCTAATTTAAAGTTCAAGAGAGGCGTCCACCATTTCTACTACACCAATAAGTCAACGTATCATGGAACTATAGACTTTGACGTGCATTAGTCAAAGTTTTGCTTAGTATAATTTGCTCGGTTCTATTTTTCTTATTTCTTCATTCTCTTTATGGTGTATCTGAGCCATTTCATAGTGTGGTACATTCTTACTATTTCTCTTATATAATGTGAGACATCGGTCATCTTTTTAATTCATTATATTTCTTCAGTCCCCGCCCTTCTCTTTGTCTCATGGTTCATTGATTATATTTTTTTCTTAGGAATCATTGGTGTAAATGTTCTTGACTTGGATTTGCGGATGTCCCGACCAAACACACGTGATTCCAAAAGAGACAACATCATGGTGCAGATGTTCTTGACTTTCTACTGTCATTATGATCTGTACACAATAGTTTTGCTAGCTAGCTAGTTATAAATGAATATTTTTCTCACATGATTTTAGTCTCATTTTCTTATTTCTGTAGTTATCTTTGGTCAGCATTTCATTCCTCTTTAAGTGGCTTAGTCTTTCAGAGCAATTTTTCTTAGTCATCTCATTCTTATTTGCTCATTTTCTTCGCCTCTCGGTCTCTCAGTCCCTCATTATTATTTGCTTAGCTTGTCTTACTTTATCATTCTCTCATTGATCTTTAATTTGCTCAGTGTTATTTTTTATAAGCCTAGTGACCCGCTCATTGTATTTTTATCAATCACTCATTTAGTTTTCTCAGCCACTCATTTTAATTTGCTCAGCCTTTTATTTGATCAGTCTCTTAGTATGATTGACTTAGTTCCTCATTGTAATTTACATTTTTCTCAGTACCTCATTGCACTTCATATTTTCTCAGTACCTATTTCTCTTCATTTTCTCAGCATTACTTTCTCTCAGTCATAGTTGTTCTCATTCTCTTAGTCATCTTTGCTCAGTCTTAGTTGGTCTCATTCTCTTAGTATTCATGATCATTTCTCCTTTTTCGCCCCTTAGTCTCTCATTTTTTTAGTTTATTCAGTTTTTTCATCACTCTTTATTTGAGTTTTCAGTCTCTCTTTTCTGTAGTCATCAGTCTCTTTCTTTAGTCCCTTTTTCTCAGTCTATTTTTTCTGTCTAGCAAGTGCTGCAGGGATTCTATGAATGTTCAGATTATCCGCTTGGGTTTTATATGATGTACGGTAGCATGATATTAGGACCTTATGGCCATTTATGTAGCTATATATGGACATTTGAGGCTGAGGTAGTGTTTGCTACTGCTTGTAAAACTTGACCAATGGGCACGACCACACACCGCATCCATATGATGTATGGTAACTCTATTCAATGTTCACTTGTCTTTGGTTGATGCCTTATAGTGGAGATGTACCAATTTTATCTGTATGAACTGTTAGGCTCTGTTGTACTTGTACCTGCCAGTTCAACCTGTAACCTAGATAGTTGTTGTATTTTCTCATTAAATGTTGGATTCACCTTTTGTTGCCTAAAATTTGTTCATTGTTGTAGATGCACCGGACATTAGTGCTTCCGGAGACGCACTACTAGTGATGGATGACTACAAGAGCAAAGAAGCAATATACTACAATGTGTCGATGGCAGGGTTTTGCATTCATGTGTGGATGGAAAGAGTCCCCCTTGATCATGAGCTCGCTCGACATTCCTCCTTTTTCCCTTTTTTGTGATTAGGGTTATCCCCGTTTCTGTTCTAACTAACAACGAGAGCATGCTTACCATGAAAATTTGCAAAGAATAGTTGACTTTGTCAAATTTCTATTAGGTGTACATGATGTTATTCATTGTCATTTTTTTCATTTCTTGTAATTCATTTCATTATCTAGGCCACAGAAATGGAGTCTACATGTTTTTCTGGAGATGTTTTTTGTTGTTGCAAAAGCCCATAATTAAAATGTCTTAGTGACTTAGTCACATGCCGCAATCTTTGATTTGCTCATTTTCTTCAGTCTTAGTCTCAAAGTTTTTCATTCTCTCCAGTCTTATTTTCTCAGTCTCTACGTTTTGTCTTATATTTGATATAAGTTATTATTTAATTCTTAGTCTTTCTCAATGAGCACTAATGGCGAAAGGCCCATGAAAAGTCGGACTTGAAACCGATCCATTGAAAACCAATATCAGTCTTGTATATTTTTGCTTAGCTTGAAGTTGTCATGGCGTGCTGGCAGACTTAGTAGCATAGTGTCTAATTTGAGACTATTTCTTGACTATTGAGAGGCGGGAAACAATGATGGTTCATCCCGTTAGCTGAAAAAACCGGACTGAATATGAAAAGAGTTTGACCGGACTGAACAGGGAAAACAATGCAGGACAAATGAGAGAAAAGAGAAACGCCAAAGCAAAAGGTGTCTGATGGCCAATTGTATTTTCAGCTAGCTTTTTAATTAATTAAATTCTAACACTCCCCCTAATCTTTACTTGTCCTTGAGTCATCTTGAAAATAGTCTCCTCCAAAAACCCAGTGGGACAAATGTGAGTAGTCCTCCGATCCAAAAACCCTGTGGGAAAAATATGAGAACTAGTGTGTATGATATGTTGCTAAAACTCCTTTAACCCTGGTGGGAAAATAAGGAGAAAATGATGCAACATATGATGGTTATTGTCTCTTTGATAACTCATATGGGAAAACCTTTTAAAAGGGAAAAACCCATTGTGAGTTTAGAGAACCATAAATATATGTCTTGTATACTTCCTTTAAAAACTCCGGTGGGGAAAACAGAAAGTATGATATATGATGTTTGAAGTTGATAATTTCTCCCCCAAAAACCCTTTGAAAAAAATGTGAGGAGAATTGTATTTGATATGTTGTTAAAAATTCTTTAAAAATCCAGTGGGAAAAGTAAGGAGTGATTATTTTCTCTGCTAACTCAATATGAATGATATCCATAGAGTTTAGACAACAATAGGTATGCCGTGTATACTTTCCTAAAAAACCCGGTGGGGAATTTGTTTATCCACGCATGGAAGGTCTGGCCGTAGTAGAATAACAATATCGAAATCACACAGAGATCGAGCCACCGCGTCTCGATCTCTCGCAGATGACAAATATGGTCATCAGGTCTTACTGCTTACTGCAGAACAGTGGGAACTAATTAGAACACGATAGACGGTGGGCATGAGAAGGCGTCTGAATTCGAACGCCGCCGCCGCCCACGCCAGGCCCTTCCGGCCGGAACAGATTGAGCGAGGAAGTTTGTGATCGTTCTTTCGCAGCTGAGCAGCTCCGGTGACGGCGACGGCAGGGACTGCAATACTATTTGGTTGGTATAGCATACCATCACGTTTCACGCTGCCCGTCTTGTTCCACACACGCGCGCACTCTATGAGAAGTTTAAGAAGACTAGATAACCTGTTGCGCCGATTGGCGCAAATGTCCGAGTTATGACAAATTTATTGACATAAGAAAAAATATTGTAACTATTCCTAAGACCAGCTCCTTGTAAAATATAAAATAAAGACTGTCTCAATTACCAATACATCAGAGTATGAGAAATACAAAGGTACTCACTCCGTTCCAATTTAATTGACTTGCTATGCACCACATATGGATGTATCTAGACATGTTACATACCTAGATACATCTACATATGCTTCATAGCAAGTCAATTAAATTGGAACGGAGGGAGTAGTTAACAACAATAATACAACAACAATTTGGTTGGCAACTGGGAACATAACAAATTGGAGTTACATAAGCGGGCAGTAGCAACATCTAAACGATGCTTTAGATGGGTACCGTATTTACTGGCTGAAGAGTCATTTGTGCATGCACTGATGCACCTCATAGAATCAAGAGAAAAAATTCTTTCAGGACCTCTGATCGCAAGTGCGCCATGTCAAATAATACGGGAAAACGACAAACAAGCTGTAGATTACCCAGAATGTCCCGTGTACTGTCCCCATGCACGATCCCAAAAAAGACAAAATCGATAGTACATCACTTAACGACAATTGACGCAACAAATCTACACCTAATAACAAAAACTATTCTAGTGCAAAAACAACAGTACTCGGTACATATGTGCAGCCCAAAAATAATAGAGACAACATGTATGGGTTGTTCTAGTCCCTACATGTAAAACTGAACGATGATATGCAATTGTATGTAGAACTAATTCCTAGCCTCATTTTATACTGGCAAGGTAAGTGATGTGTTAATATCAGTCTTTGATTCCATGAGACCTTTTCAAATGTATTCTGAGAAAAAAATAGAAAAGTACGTATTCTGGGATGAAGGCACGCTCCATACAAATTCACAGCATCTATACATCAGCCAGCTAGTCACAAACTCTTTTCCATACAGTAAAGGGCAAAATTACTACTTTGAACTATCCGGTAGAAATAAAAGGATACACATTGATTCAGCAAAGAAATTAAATGCGCGCATACCATCTACGATAATTTTTTGGTACATCCACAAACTTTTTTTAATGAAAAACATACTTTTGAAATAACACTTTAATCATAGAAACATCACACGAATTAGTGAGTCATAATACATTCTACAGGTAGCCTAATGAAATAGCGGATGTAATTTTAGGACGACAAAATAAGTCTCAATTAAATCACCAAGGTAGTTAAAGCAAAAGTCCCCATTTATGACATAAATCATGTGCAGAAAGGATGTCCCTCCAATTAAACACAAAAAATGTACCTTCTCTTTATTTATCCTTCTCTCTGGCATACACAGCTACACGACCAAATAGAAACATTTAGGTAATTAGTGAACTCATGATGAACAGAAACATATATAAGATTTGTTGGGAAGAGGCTACACAATCAATAAAGCCCCTTGCTTCCAGCAGCTGACCACCAATCTTATTCAACAGTAAGATACTGAGAATACACAATATGAATAAAAAGACCAATTTGTAAACAATGCGAAGGAAGCATATAATTTACTGATGCACAAACATATCCGAAAAGGGAACTACGGATGCACAAGTATCCATGTACGATTTGCACAAATCCTTTTTTCTCTTGCAAAACGGAAAGGCACATATATCTAACATAACACGAGCATCAAAAAATTTCTAACAAGGCATCTAGACAGAGCTCACAGTCTATCAAGTGATCAAATATGTTGATCTGTCGAAGAAATAAGTAGTTCAGGTGCACCTCTGTTGCAGTAAAGAAGTATAAAGTGGCTTTAATTTGTTTTCTTACTTCCAGGATTCCACTTGAGCTCGTGAGAGAGGAGACAGAGAGAGCAGAGGAGGGATAGGCAAACCTGGAAGAACCTTGCGCTGTGCTCCCACTTGAGGTGCAACGGGATCCGCATCTCCCAGGCACGTCGAAACCGTCGCCGTCGTCGCTCTGTCCGGAGGTCGACCCCTGCTCCGTCCGGCCGTCCTGACCCCCGCTCGGTGCAGAGGCGTCGAAGCGTAGGCGGCGCAGATACGCTGAGGCGAGGGGAGAGGAGGAGACGAGGGAGAGGAGTAGCAGCATCAGCAAGAACCACGCCCGCCATCCGCTGTCGACGGAGAGGAGGAGCCCGACCGGCGCCGCCCTGGACGCAGAGGGGATGGGCAGGGGCGGGCGTGGGGGTCTCGTCCTCTCCGTCCTCGTCGTCTTTGTCGAGTCCAGGGAAGGAGGAGAAGGCGGCGGCAAGGGTTCAGAGCGCGGAGGTGGCGCGAGGTGGCGAGCTCGGGAGAGGAGAGAGGTGGACGCGCGAGACGGCGGTGCGCTCTCTTCCTGCCCTGCTTCTGCAGCGCGGCCATGGTGCGGAGGGCATGGAGATGGCGCCGCAGCAAGAGAGAGAGGAGCGAGGGGATTGGTTCACGGGAGAGAGGAAAGGGGATTGGGTATCAGTCGAGAGGGAGTGGGCACGATCTTGATAGATGACGGGTCAAGCTACGTTTTTGAAAGGACCAACAGAACAACGGGTCCAGTTGTCTGTGAAAAGTGTAGAGATAAGGTAGGTAGAAAACAGCAAAAAATGGTTACTTGCTGCACAAGCGATCGCTGGAGGAGCCGGAGTGTCCAGCAGCCTTTATAAGTTAAATGACAGCGAGATGGCGCCTCTTGTTCGATCTTCCGTGCCCAACGCTGCGAGTCGTACATCGTGGCGTCCACGTGGCTAATACCATGTATATATATATAATATATATAGCCTGCGGAGCGAGTGGAGATTTTAAAAAAAATTCAGAATCATATTTCAAAGTTTCAAAAAACAATGTAAAAACAAACCAATGTACTCTCAATGATGTATTCTAGAAAATCATGGACATTCTTAATGATGCAAAATTTCAGTGAGAAATAATTTATATTTTGAGCTACATGAAAAAAGACAAGTACAAACAATTTCGAGTTGTGATTTTACACATTTGTAGGCTAGATCATGAACTGTATCCATTTTTTTTCAATTTATTCTAAAACGATGGGAGCACTGGTTATCGGGAGCACAAATGACTTTTCCCTATGGAGCCTTCTATTTTTGAAAATTCCAAAACTCATATTTTTTTTTAAGCTTTTAAGAATTATAGATACAATACTGGATGTAGGTACTGTTGTATTTTACCAACATGCAAAATATCTAGTCAAAATAACTCACATTCTAGGCTGCACAAAAATAAAAAAATCTGACAGATGAATAGTACTATGCCGGGGACAAACCTCTCTATGTACATACTCTAGTAGTAGGGGTTGCTTTACTATTTATTTCCTACATGATGAATGGTACTGTGCCGTGGAGGAGATGGTCACTGAGCAGTCGGACAACTTAGGGTGTGTTTGGTAGCCTGGGTCACCCCAGCATGGGTTTCCCAACTGGGCCAAGCTGACATGATACATGTTGGGTTGAGATTTTGTTGAGTGTTTGGTGGACCGGGTGTGTTGGGACAGGATGAGAAGAGATGTTGTTTGGTGGCCTGCACACATTGAAACATGCCGAGACTAGATTCCAGGAGCTAGATTTACAAACAGATCCAAAAGATTACGCCCAAGTCCTTGACCAAAATTTTAAAAAAGCAATCAGGTCCTCGGGCTACACAACCAAGCATGCCGTGCGGTGAGCAGCTCGCCGGCGGCGGCCCTTGTGAGCTGGAGTGACGGCGCGAGCGTCTCGCACTTGGATGCGACGTCTCCAGGCCCTAGGGCGGCGGTGAGGGTCGCAGGCGGCGCCGGTGCCTGTTGTGCGGCGCCAGGCGACGTGGGTCTGGGGCGGCGGAGACACATGTTGGGCGGCGGTGGTCGACGGTTTTCGTCGGCTGCATGCGCTAGGAGGCGGTGGTAGACGGCCGCCGGCGTCTCCAGGAGGCGGCGCGGGACGTCTAGGGCGGCGCGGGGCGGCGGGGCAGGTTGCCTCCGGGTGGGGCGACGGGAATGGGACGGGAGCGAGGGAAGGAGAGAGAGGGGTGGGGGGGGGGGGGGAATGAGGGAGATTTTCCGTCGGGGTGGGGGGCGCGCAGCTCGGGTGGGGCCCACGCGTGGGAATTTTTCTGTATGAGTTGAGCCTGGCTGAGTTGTGAAGCTCGATTTGAGCTTCTCTCGCGGGCCTGGCTGAGGAGGGGTTTTCGGTCGAAGTGGGCATGGCCTAGACGCTCATGCGGGCTACCAAACAGCCACAAATTGGGTGAGGGGAGATTATCTGAGACCAGCCGAGCTACCAAACACACCCTTAGGCATCTCCAGTTCGTTCGATCCGCAAGGCCCATCCAGAAATCTGAGTACCTTTTTCAGTCGTTGCCCAGTCCATGTCTCGGTACATAAAATTCAAAAAAATGGCGGGTAGAGAACAGCAAGACGAAGTCGATTTCATTTAGATAGGGTGCAAACTCGTCGAGTTTTATATAGTTGAAATTTAAATTAAAATTAAAAACGGCGATCTACATGTCTAGATGCCCAGGCTATTGCGGATCGCCTGGCTGTAGTCCTCGTCGCCGTCGTCGTCGTCGTCGGAGCCGTCATCGCCGTCTGGCGCCTTGCTCGTGCCTTCGCCGTCGCCGGGGGCGTTCCACTTGCTCATGAGCAAGGTCCGCCTGAGCTCGCCGTCGTCGTCGCTGTCGGAGTCGAGTAGATAGTACTCTATCTCCCACGCCACCGGAGGAGGAGGAACGCGGCGGCGGGCCGCATTGGTGGCGGCTTGCTGGCGCTCCTCCTCGGGCTTGCGCTTCGCCTCGTCGAGGAGCTGGCGCTGGACTTCGAGCTCTTTTGCCGTGAACTCGCCGAGGCAACATTCCTCGGCGAATCCGTCCGACGCCTGCTGGACGGTGTTGAAGGAGGCCTCCTCTGACTCTTCCAGGCCGGGCCACTCCTCCTCCTGCTCCTCCTCCGCCGGCTCCGTCTTCGGCTTGACGACGCGCCGGAAAAGGCTCGACGGAGGAGACACCGCGCGTTGCTGGCGCGGCTCGCCGATGCGGAGCGCGCCGCTGCGCGTAGGGGCACGCCGACCGGAGTTGAGGACGGGAGGGGTGAGGGATTGGGGCGCCGAGCGCGTACCTGGACCAAGCGCCGAGCGCGCCGGAGGAGGAAGAGGTGGCCGAGGAGGAGCTGCCGGCTCCCATCCGGCGCGGCGTCCAGGTGTTGGTCCTCGGCGGCATCGTGAGCCGGGGCTCGTTACCGGCGGCGATGTAGTCGAGCACCCACTGGAGGGTGCGGTGCTCGCCGCCCAACCAACGCTTGCGGCCAAGCGTGTTGCAACGGCCCTCCACCAGGCCGTTGTTGCCGTTGTCGGCGACGTCCTCTTCGTGGCGGCGCTGGAAGTACGCCGTCCAGAAGGCGGCGTTGCCTTCTGGCCTCCAGCGCAGCTGCGCGGCCTGCTCCGGCGTCAGGCCAGCGCGGACCTCCACGATGGCGTAGTCGAACTGCTCGCCGACAGGGACGGGGGGCACGGGGATGCCGCCCGCGCTCAGCTGCCACGGTCCCTGGCCGGCGGAGGCGCATGTCCTGCGGGCACGGATACCCTGCCTGGTACAGTGCCCACGCCTCATGCTTGCGGAGGTGGCGGCGGCCGAAGCCGTTGGCGGCGGCGTAGGCAGGCTAGAAGAGGAGGACGGCGAGAGAGAGGGAGGCGGCGGGAGAGAGGAGAGGCGAGTGTGGGGGAGGACGGCGAGGGCACGGTGGATTATATAGCGGGGCGCGGTCAGGCGAAGGGGCGGTAGTCGCTGGCCAGGCGAAGCGGTGGTCGCTGGCCATTACTACGCCGCGTGCCCCTCGAAGCGACGGCTCGCCGGCCACGCCATTACTCCGGCAGCTTTTGACTGGGCGCGTGCACTGGCCGCCCGCCACGCCATTACTCCGACAGCGTTTGACCGCCGCGGGAGACGAGCAGACGAGCATGCGGACTCACAGGCTTTTTCTTTTCCGCGTCATTTTTTCCCGCGTCGCTGACAGCCCTGGCCCGCGTCGCGTTTCCCGCCTTTTCGCCCCACCAAGCCGAACCCAGTGGGTTGGGTTTCGCCTGGGTGCGCCGGTGTAAAATAACGCCGAAACGACGCTAATTGGGTTTCTGGAGGGGGCGGCGGGTAGAAAAACGGCGTTTTTTAATTGCGCCGGCGCTAAAAAGGCCTCCTGAGGGTTGGAGGGGGGGGGGGGGGGGGCTCCACTCGTCCTCTGAAGTCAGATATGAGGACAAGGCGCAACTATGCACCTATGCTCTAAGAAAGGTTTACATTCTCCATATCTTGGTCGTTTTTCCCTTCCCAACAGCTGTGGAGCCGAGCGGCCGAGGGTTGCTGCGAAGCTCCTCGACGACAGTAAGGTTGCGTTTCCGCTACCCTTGGCCAAGAGGGCCACATCGTGCCTTGAAGACTTGCTCTTTGATATTTTTTCTTCCTCTGGAGAATCTTCTTGTAAAAACATTTTTAGAAATTATGTGGACCGGGTTACAATTTCCTTTGCTGTGAGGGTTCCTGTTGTAAAATGTGCCCACTGCATCTTAGAAAGAAAGGGTTACCAACAAAGAAAATTCCTACTAGGAGACTTGCTCGCGAATGAAAGTTTGTCCCTTATTCAAAAAATAAAACAAGACAATTCAAAAAAATAAAATAAAAACTCGATCTACTACTGTACAGTATAAGAAAGGATTATTTATTTTTTCTTCGCTGTTCCAAGAAGTCCACGCCCGTGCCTATTAAACCTGGCTTTCCTGCGACGCCTGATCCAAGCCGCCATTCACTGCTCCTCCGCCCAGGTCCAGTCCCCTCTCAGGCTCTCACTCGCTCCTCCATCCCCCCACCCCGAGCAGGCAGATTATCCTCTCCCTCTCCCTCTCTCTCTCTCCTCCATTAACTCAGCCTGTGCACGCACGGCAGCACCAGCAGCAGAGAAGGGGAATTGATTGCTGATCAGGCCGGCCGGCGCGAGCAATAAATTCCATGGCTGCCGCAACGAGGCGGGCCGCCTCCTCCCTCGTCTCCCGCTGCCTGCTCGCCAGGCCCGCTGCTGCTGTCCCCTCCGCGATCCGCAGGCCAGGTGCTCCTCTTCAACTCAAACTGAACCGAATTCAGTCATTCATTCATTGCTCCCTGCTACCCTGCTGGTTCTGGTGTGCTACTGGTAGGAACTCCGTATCCGCAGCGGAACTAGGAATTTTATGCTTTCTTTTTAGCTTTCGTCACGTCAACAAAAGATTTGGCTCTTGGGTCCTACTGTACATGGATTTGGTTCTTGGGTTCTTGCCATGGCTGGGGCCAGATCTCGGTGGCCTCACCTGATGATCTGGATCGCCGTTGGTAGTATCGTCGGCACACTAGGTTCTTGATCATTGCGCACTAGCTTAATTAATTGATTCATATCGTCGGCACACTAGATTCTCTACAATGGTCTTGTCAATCACTACACACCGGTGACGATACATCATCATCTTCATCCTCTTTCATGGGACGTTACTACTACAGTAGTATTATTTTCTTTTTCCTCCGCTGTTCGTGGGAACCATCGGCACTTGCGTCCAAGCAGCGCCAGCGCGCCGTCATCAGTGAGTCAAGCTGCTTGGACTTTTCCACTTTGGTGTGCTCTGGAGATAAGATCTTCCCCCGACATGATAAGATATACTACTCCCTCGGTTTCAATTTAGTTTGCAGGGTTTAGTCAAAATCAAACTTTGTCAAGTTTGACCAAATATTGTGAAAAAAATATCAACATTTACAATAAAAAGTTCATAGCATTAAAATCATTATAACGTATATTTTCATATTGTATGCATTTGATTCTATGAATGTTGATATTTCTTCCTATATTCTTGGTCAAACTTAAAACAGTTTGACTTTGACTAAAACTAGAACGCAAACTAAATTGAAATGGAGGGAGTACTACATACATCTGTCTTTTTTTCCTCCTGTTGCTATCTCAAATTAATATTGACGTCGTGATTTTCTCTCTGTCAATTATCTGTGCTGCTGCTGCTCCTTCGTTAATCCACCAGCACTGCACTATAGTACGAGTGCTAATTTGCAACACTACTTTTTTTTTATGGTCTACTTTTTTTTTTTGTCATTTCGAACATGTATTCATGGTATAAGTAGATATAGTGATGTTGACAGGGTAATGAACCTCAGATACTAGTCCACCTGACAATAGTGTGATGCATCCCCTTTCGGTGGCTGCTTGTTTCTTATTTTCCAGGTTATTCATTTGTTGTTTGACCAAACTGCATATCATGTTTCCCACCCTGATCTTCCTCGCTACGGGATCGGACATTATAATCAACGTCCGTTTCACAATGTCATGTTTGGACACTTTTGATTTTGTTCAAACAGCAGATCTGATCCAACCGTAACACCCCATCAGATTTAGCAACCCATAACACCACATCAGATTTAGCAACTGTGAGCATGAGTGCAACTGAACATACTTTGCTTATTTCGCGATCATCTAATATATTAGTATCAGATTTAGCAAGATGATATTGTGACATTTATGTGCATTAACTCTGCCCTGCAGATGGGACACGTGGACTGCTGCCAGGACTCCTTCAGAGGTTTGGCACTGCGGCAGCAGCAGAGGAGCCCATCTCTCCTCCTGTTCAAGTGCGCGAAACACAGCTCCTTATCAATGGCAAATTCGTTGATGCTGCATCTGGTACGCCACTCCAGCTCTGCTACTTTTTATTTTGAGTTAATAACCGAGCTCTGCTACTAAGCAAATGTGCCTGGATCCATTGCGCCGGTTCAGTGGGCTTCAGCATTTCCCTGAGAAGTATAGGCCCATGAGCTGGAATTCTTTGGGCTTAAGCTTTTTTCCTCGTCTGTGGGTTCTTGTTGATGAGTTGAACACACTTACAATTCACAATGTGCATCTGCATCTCAACAGGCAAGACTTTTCCGACCCTGGACCCTCGCACCGGAGAGTTGATTGCTCGTGTGGCCGAAGGCGACGCCGAGGACATTGACCGCGCTGTCGCTGCCGCCCGCAAGGCATTCGACGAAGGGCCATGGCCGAGGATGACCGCATACGTAAAGACTGCAGCTTGTCACTTCTGTTGCTGTTCTAGTGCGATATTCTGAAGTCATGCTCATGGACAGTTGGAAATTTTCCTCTGCAGGAGAGATCCCGAATCCTTTTCCGTTGTGCTGATTTGATAGAGAAGCACAACGATGAGATTGCCGCATTGGAGACGTGGGACAACGGGAAGCCGTATGAGCAAGCTACCCACATCGAAGTGCCGATGGTTGCCCGGCTTATGCGCTACTATGCTGGTGAGCAATTTACTGCCTGAGAGTAACATGTAGTGCTGGTCAAGAAGTTGATGAATATATACATGACTGATAAGCATTCCTTTTCTGCTGAAATGTTTTGCAGGTTGGGTTGACAAGATCCACGGGCTAATCGTACCCGCTGACGGACCACACCATGTTCAGGTTCTGCACGAGCCGATTGGTGTCGCGGGCCAGATCATTCCGTGGAACTTCCCACTTTTGATGTTTGCCTGGAAAGTTGGCCCTGCTTTGGCGTGCGGGAACACTGTTGTTCTGAAGACTGCTGAACAAACTCCTCTATCTGCACTATATGTTTCTAAGCTGTTTCATGAGGTAGGTATCATGAACGTTTCATAATTTTATTTTATTTATAAGGAAATTATGCCCAATTTTTTTTATTATTCTATTAGTTATTGCATTTATCATATGGAAAATGGCCTTTAGTTGGTCCGATAACCTTTCTCAAATATTTTATTAGTCCCGGAGTCTATTTTTGTTTGCCGTGGATATCCCTTTTCCCAACATTTTTCTTTGTATTTTTCCTGCAAGCTTTACTGGATTTAACTGATCACAGCTTACATGACTACATAGGCTGGACTCCCTGATGGTGTCCTGAACATTGTATCTGGTTATGGCCCTACTGCTGGAGCTGCTCTTGCTAGCCACATGGATGTTGACAAGGTAAACCTACGTTTCTACAGTTACGAAATTATTATTATCCACAGTGACCAGAAAATCTATACAGTATGCATGCTATTTTGACTAGAACAAGCAATCCAAATTTCTCTTAAAAAGTATACTCTATGAAGGTTGCCTTCACTGGATCAACCGATACTGGTAAAATTATTATGGAGTTGTCTGCACGGAGCAATCTTAAGCCAGTGACATTGGAGCTAGGAGGCAAGTCCCCATTTATCATCATGGATGATGCCGATGTTGACCATGCTGTTGAGCTTGCGCATTTCGCACTGTTCTTTAACCAGGTACCCATTGGTTTATGTTCATCAAAATAAGTATGAAAATTAATTTATTTTTATATGTAAACAATGAGTTCTTCTTTCTTATTCCTAAATGCATATCTGATGAATTTGTTAGGGACAATGCTGCTGCGCTGGGTCTCGCACATTTGTGCATGAGCGTGTTTATGATGAGTTTGTTGAGAAGTCCAAAGCTCGTGCTGCTAGGCGTGTAGTTGGTGATCCATTCAGGAAAGGTGTTGAGCAGGGCCCTCAGGTACATGTTGTTGCTCCCTAATCAGGTTGCTTCTCACATTTTCCACATGTGCTTCTTGAATAAGTTAGATAGTAAATTAGGAGATAAGAGAATTCACACTTTTCGACTCGATCTTAACCTTGCAATTTCACTTCGCTTCTAGATTGACGATGAGCAGTTCAACAAGATCTTGCGCTACATTAAGTCAGGTGTTGACAGTGGCGCCACCCTTGTGACCGGTGGCGACAGATTAGGTGAAAAAGGATACTACATCCAGCCGACAGTTTTTTCGGATGTGCAGGTGAGACTAATTGTACTTAATCATAGTAAACCACGATGAATTCTCTGCTCCAAGCCAAACTGATGCGACATATGCTTAACACATTCATAATATGGTTGTTTTAGGATGACATGAAGATTGCTAAAGAGGAGATATTTGGTCCTGTTCAGTCAATCTTCAAGTTTAAGTGAGTAACATTTCCTGTTGAGATGTTTATTTCATCTGAAACTCTCTAACAGTCTCCATGTAACCAAGCTTTAATGTGAAAACTCTAAAGTAACAATTGGAATGCTGTTATTATTCTGCTTCAACAGTGACCTCAACGAGGTGATCAAGAGGGCGAACGCGAGCCGCTACGGACTGGCCGCCGGCGTCTTCACCAACAACCTGAACACGGCCAACACCCTGACGCGCGCGCTGAGGGCCGGGACGGTCTGGGTGAACTGCTTCGACATCTTCGACGCCGCGATCCCCTTCGGCGGGTACAAGATGAGCGGCATCGGCAGGGAGAAGGGCGTCGACAGCCTGAAGAACTACCTGCAGGTCAAGGCGGTGGTCACCCCGATCAAGAACGCCGCATGGTTGTGATCAGCGCATCTATACTATACATATGATCCTCTTTCCACTCCTGAGAACGTGAACGCCAGCGACAATTGGAACAACAAGAAGGAGAAGATGATGATGAAAACGAGGAGGATCACTAAGCGTTTGCCCTAATAAATCTAAAATGTGATTTGGTTTCCTGTGTTCGACCGTGACAAGACATATTATGTGTTGTAGCAACAGTATGTTTATTAATCATTATCGACTTATTGGAGAGAAATCCTTGTTTGTCCTGTCTCCTCCATTTGATAGTAAACCTTCAGTTCTTGCTCTGCTACGTAGCTCGGGCAGGCCCCAGCTGAACATATGGGGCGTGTTTGGTTACCCGGAGTCATTTTGGGCCCGTTTGGTTGTTTGCATATCGTTTTTCTTTTTAGGTATTTATTTGTGCCCGTTTAGATGTAAACTGAGGTATTTGGTTCCGTGCTGGTTATGTGATACTAGAAGGAGAGGGCGCGCTTTGCTGCGCCCGCTTTTAACTATTTGCGCTAGACTTGTCCGCTATAATGTTTGTATTATCCTTGGTACACTAATCTCCATTTCTACAAGCTAGACTTGTCCGCTATAATGTTTGTATTATCCTTGGTACACTAATCTCCATTTCTACAAGCGTGAAGACATTATCAAAGCTAGCCAAACCATTTCTCCAAGCGTATACATCGGCTCAAGAATAGCTTAAGCGTATATACTTGTACGGGCCTGACCACACCATTTCTCCAATTTTAGTGGAACACCAAACAAAAACAATATTGATTGCAGTGTAGAGTGTTGACAACGAGAAAGGCTGTACTTCTCTCCAAGATCAAATGGTTCGGCTTTATACATGCAGATGGGGCACCACGAGTAACTGTACTCTTACATATCGGCTCAGGAGGTAGAGCAACCTAATGGATTTTAATCTCCTGCACTGCCATATGGTCGGAGTGCCAACTGCCGAGTATCAGATGTGCCCGATGAGCTTGCTATCTTAGTTTTGCACAGAGGACAGAGTGCATTGATCTTGAGTCATTTATCAACACATTCCTTTTGGAAACAATGTGAGCAGGGAAGCTCAAGAAGCTCATCATTGTGTGATTAGCAAGGCAGATGCAGCAAACCTGCAAATGTAATAAACAGCTGGTTAGCAAGTGTGTGCAGTGGCAATTTTATTTTATGACAAAAGGAAAGTGCGAGGGATACAAAGGAACAACATGACATAAAGTGCTTGCTCCTTGTCAGTTCCTGCGACCACTACGCCTCCATCTTGGCCTTCAGCTTCAATCCCTGAAGCATGACGTCGTTTCTTGGTTTTGACTTTGTAAGTCGACAAAGTATTGATGGATTCCGAGGTGGCCCCTCTTGTATTCTTCGTGTCTTCTCTAAAACCCCTGACGGATATAATGAAGGGAGACAACAACATATCATTGCGCAGAGGATGAAAGATATGGCATACGCAATGCAATTGAAGGTGAGGAACACGACGCATAACCTTCACCTTCAAGAAACACAATTGAAAGGCATGGGCACATGGCATACCCAGTGCAATTGAAGGTGAGGAAACAAAATGAGCAGCAGGGTAAAGAAACACAACATCACATACAAGAAGTAATATATATACTTACCTGAACAAGTTTAGAGCATCAATAGAAGAAGAACGGCCACCGAATATCCACACATTTCCTACGACAAACCACACAGGGAAGAAACAATCCAAGGCCATTTTGCAGTGCTAAAAATTGCACTGATCCTGCAAACAACAAGGTGCAACCATCATTTATAAATTGATACTTTGTCCATCAATAATAGAACAACAGAACTATCGTCAAAAAACAGAACACCAGATCTATAGACTATGTAATTCTGTAGTATCCATCAAAACTGTGGGCATGAACAAACCAGCTCACATATACCCTAATCTAGCTGAAAACAACGTCTAGTAATATTTTCCTGGTCAAACAACAAAAACAGCCGTAAACACAATGCAGGCCTGCTAGAGAGGAATTTTCATATATAAGCTGTATCGATTTCACATAAAGGCAACAACCGTATCTAGGATTACTCATGCAAAAGATACATACAATGTACCTTGGGTTAGCCAGAACTGCATTCTTTACCTGCTCCGATACACTTCCAGTAGTAGGCTCAGTCTAGTTGTTCTGTGAGGAGTCTTGACGGCAATGCGTATTTACTATCGATCCTCTATTATTATTTTGCAATGCGATACCTTTAACTGAGCTGAAAAGCAAGTGAAAGAAAGTGTCATCAATAGGAAAAGTTAAAAAGTTTAGCAGGACCAACATGATGTTTCACTAATGTGGAAACAAAAAATACTCTTTTGTGATCAATTAAGCAGTTAAGCATGCTGAATTTTTTCTTAGGAAATCCCTGGGTCGATGAGGATTGAACCTAGGACCTCTCAGTCATGCAGCCTACACGTCACCACCTGGAACTAATCCATAAACTGGTCTAGTTTTGCGCATTCACCTAATCAATTCACCCAAGTAGCAATATTATGGCTTGCTGACATCAAATGAATACAAGGTGGTCTGCTGTATATAATCTGACATAAAATTAATATCTTTGCAAATCTTTTGTGGAGTATTCACATCAGCAAAATGAAGATTCTACTTCATGATATGGGAACAGTCGGCACAGGGTGACTTCAGGAGCAGAGTGCAGATGCGTTTTTTTAATAATTGTTCAGACTTTGGCTTCATGCTATACTCACCAATAGATTTGAAAACAACAAAAGGCAGAGAATATCAATTAGAATATGAATTTTACTCTGATTTGGACACAAAGGGATTTTCTAATAAACAAGTTACTTTTTTTTGTAGAGAAGCAAACATTAAATCGATGCAACATTCAGATTCTCATTTGTGCACAAAGAGGCTAGATCGAGATTGGAGATAAACCCGAATTTAACCTCTCTTTTTTCTGGTTTACTGATTGACTGTTTTTGTCTTCCCCGCCGAGCTTATCTTTCCTTACAGTAAAGAGTCCATCCACAAGTGCAACTGAAATATAATCTTACCCTCGCAGAGAAGTGGGCACATCAGTCTGGAAAGTGTATGGAGGCTTGAGTCCACCATGAAGATGATGAAATGCTACACGAGGTATATATAGCAGAATATATTGTCCACCGTGAAAGCTGTATCAGAATGAACCAACAGGCAAACTCAATTGCAAAAGTCTAAGTCATATATGTAGTGTATAAACAGTTGTCAGACAATCTATTTATCTTAATGATTTTGCTAAGCACACAACTAACAGTTCAAGAATGTAGCTATAAGATGTGGCAGGAAAATTAGGAATACCGAATAAAGTGGCAAGGATGTTTTCATAGTAATTCTTGTTCATCCTTTTCGTACCCTACGATGGATGAAGTACATGCTGCTATCAGGTTAATTCATCCAAAGTTAGAATCATCATGTGGGAAGTAAAACAAACAAGTGAACTGATACAACACGAGCAGTGCTATTGTTAATTATCCCCAGATTTGAGTTAATCTAAATCTTCCATGAGTACTCAAGAAAAATCAAATACAAGTAAGTTTAGTGGATAGTCCTGCTCACCCGTGAGAGAGCCGGCACAAAGGAACAGTCTACCGGGAAGCCATGGTTGTACAATACGACATCCACCAGCGCCGTGCGGCCGCCGGCGCGAAGTGGCAGCCATGATCTTGATGCTGGACTCCATACGGCGCTGAAGGGAGCAAGTCCTCACCAGATCCGGCGCTCGGGAAGACGATCCTTCTCTGCTGCTGCCCGTCAAGGCGGGCGCATCTGCGTGGGGCGACCATGCCTCGCCGCAGGAGATGGGGAGATAAGGGGGTCGGGGCGGACGTTGTTGAGGTGGCGGAATCGGGGAAGGTGACGGTGCCCTAGAGCATTCCCGCCGGCGACCTGCTCCTTCAGGGTCTGCGCGCCGTAGTCGCCACCAATTACCTCGCTGCATGGGCGACCAGCTCACCGCCTCCGTCGTCGTTGTCACCCGCATCAAGCGCCTCAACCTGACGCCTCCCTCGCCGTCCGGCGCCACGGAAGGACGGTGCTGGACTTGGACGAAGAGAGGAGGGATCGAGAAGGATGAGGCTGCGTGACAGCCTGAACAAGAGAGGACCAGGCGGTCGAGGAGTCCGTAAAGTTGGGGCGGTGCAAGAAACCGACTATTGATTGAACCTACTGAATAGATGGCTCAGATGGATCCAGTTTTTACCAAACAAATCACGGACGTGTAAACCGAGCGAGCAAGGAGAGCTCAGCATTTCATGGGAGATTAGGTTTGGGAGAGATTCTCAGCACTTTCAAACTTGGTGATCTTACCACCTCCTTGCACAGCTGGATGGGTTTAAGCACAACACCTATCAGATCTTTTTTTTCTTTTTCGAATAACACCTATCAGATCATCTCTAAGAATACTAAGCTCACTAGGAATAGAGGCTTCTCCTTTTCCCACATGTCCACCTCATGGTGGACCCCACTCATATTTCACTCTATATTTAGTTATAGTTCACAATTTTAAATTTAATTTAAAAAGTATTCTATTGGATATATTATATATACATATGTTTGTACTTATCTACTAAATTTTTGTGAAATAAG